>JARPMR010000004.1:26436789-27769289 GCA_029955525.1 Oeneis ivallda | reverse complement strand
ATCACACGTAGTAATTATAACTTAATGAAAAATTCATGAAATAAATTTCCGTTGTGACTTTTGCACAAATTAAATAAAAAGATTGCGTACTGTTTATTGATTCAATTGCTGAAATCAATGTCAATGTGTCAATGTCATGAGTGATCAATAAAATTCATTCTAATTGTTGATCGCAAGAGAAAATACTAAAATAAAATGACTTTAAACGGGTTTTGACATACAAATGTATATTTAAAACCTACCCTTCATTAATTGTATCTACATTAATTAACTTTATATTTCCCTACGATAACATAATATTAAAAATTGGAAACTACTATTTTATTGTGGATGGTATTCATACTGAATAAGTCTGTCAGGCTGTCAGATACTCCGTAGTCTAAAACCACGGAATCGATTTCAATAAAATATGCTAAGGATTTATTTCTAATGATTAGTAAAGTTACCTACTACATATTTATTTTTTTATAAAATTAATGTTAATGACAAGTTTTGGTGACAGCGCCATCTATCGACAAAATTGTGAAGTTTTGGTTAAAATTGTTTGCAATTAAAAAGTCTAATAATTTGTCCCCGGGACAAAGAGGACTAAAACTAAACATTGACTTTGATATCCTGAAAAACAGTAGGTTTCGCGCGCAATAGGGGATGAAAATTTGTGTCGATGTAGGTAACACGTAATTTCGTCAAATCAGAACTGATTTTGAAAACCTTTGAAAAAGCTGGGTCAAGTAGTGTTATTATCTAAATATAACAAATACAAATATAATGTTGATACAGAGAACACAATACTTCTTACACAGTGAAAATAAATGAGATGAGCACAGAAATGCAAACATTAAAGCACAAACAATGGTTATAATTTATTATAAAAAATTCTTTTTAAATAACCGACTCAAACTCTCGCGCCACTATACAAAGTAGGTGTATAATTTATTGTTGATTTTTTAAAAACCACTTGACCGATTTCGATAAAATTTATGGGAACCTGGGAATTTATACCCTTTGAAATTATTAAAAAAAAATTCAAATCGGTTCAGGCGTCTTAATTCTCTACGTACATAAAATAAATTAAAAAAAGATTCCGACGAATTGAGAACCTCCTCCTTTTTTGAAATCGGTTAATAAAAAGAAAATTAATGTTTCTTACTTCTACCTATTTTAGGTTACAACAATGTTAACTACTTTGACGTCGCACTGATCTATAACTGCCACCTTTGGAAACTTTGGTTGCAATCAAATTTTCCATTTCTGCTCCCTTTTTCCTTGAATCTACATTGTGAATTCGTCTATTAAAATTAATGCACCATTGTCTAACTTGCATTCTTGTAACAAACAATCCAAACGCCTTCAAAAAATCAGATTTGTGTTCACGACAAGTATACCAAGATGTATCGAGATTGTCAAATTGTTTAATAATATCTGTGTAGATGTAAACTTTACAGAGTTTTGGCAAGGTCCGTTCGATAATATAAATGTAGTGCCATACTAAAGCCGACAGATTACCTGATGGATAATACAATTTTCTTTTACTATTATCATATTCTTTAATTGATATTAAAGAATGAAATGGTTCAATTTCATTAGATAACAGTGCATTTTTACAATGTTGACATTGCGCACAATCTAGTCTGGGTAGTAAATAACGGCAAACTGCACCAGCAATGTATGACACAGCGTGGGTTTGGAAAGTATTTTCGGATGGAATACTTTCTTCAATGAAAATAAAATTTTGAGCATCCGAACTATGGAGAATGTCATTGATATTTCGATTTCGTTTGATAATTAAATTTTTTAGAGTTCCCAGCATTTTATCATCATCAGGGGTGCAATTTGCATATAAAGATTTACCAGTTGATATCTCATTAATGAGCAATGTCTTATACAAGGCAACAAATTGTTGACAGTCTGGATGTGTGCTACATCCACCCTGTCCTCGAATTTGTCCAAAAAAGTTTTCGAGGGGATCCTGGTTTAAACGCTTCAAACTCAAAAATTTAACTCCCGGAATCAATCTTAGTTCTGACCAAAGGTGTTTAATGGTTTTAATGTCATGAATAAAGTTACGTAACGACAGTGGCTTACATTCTCTTGAGTCTGAAGCATCAAATTTCATTGATTCTAGCTTCTTCAAGGCTTCGTTCCAAAACTCTAAGTGGACTGAATTTAAAGACAAAGCATTACGTAAATTAACACTTGAATGACCAGAACAATTCAAGCTGTCAAACAAATCATTAATGAACATAAGGATCTCGGCAGTGAAATAGCCATTATCAATGTTCACAAATGGTACACTATAATTATGAACTATTTGAAGATGTTCATATGTCTTCATCTGGTTGTGTAAAACTCCCGAAACCGCCCTGCTGAAAACTTGCGCAGCATACACGACCTGAAAAATTCAAATTGCTAGTCATTTTTACAGAATAAATGTAAATACCAAATGTAATACCAAAATACCAAGTTTCATACACATAGCTTGAAAAATAGCTTGAATATGAAGGACTGTCATACAAACATTCAACCCCTGTATAACCCCTTTTGTGCTAGAATTTTAAGAAACTGTGAAAGATTTACTTCTTCGTTTTTAATCGAAAGCCCAAATACAAAGTTTCATAGATAGAACTTAAAAAATGACGAACTTTCATAAAAACTTTCAACCCCTATTCTATCCCTTTGAGGATGAAATTTTCAAAAAATGTGATTACCCACTTCTTTATTTTTAATCAAGAGCCAAAATACCAAGTTTCATATACATAACTTGAATATGAAGGACTATCATAAAATCATTCAACCCCTTTTGCGCTACAATTTAAAGAAACTTTGAAAGATTTACTTCTTTGTTTTTAATCGAAAGCCCAAATACAAATTTTCATAGGTAGAACTTAAAAAATGACAGACTTTCATACAAACTATCAACCCCTATTTTATCCCTTTGAGGTATTATTTTCAAAAAATGTAATATACCTACTTCTTTTTTTTTAATCAAGAGCCCAAATACCAAGTTTCATACACATAGCTTGAAAAATAACTTGAATATGAAGGACTATCATACAAACATTCGACCCCTGTATAACCCCTTTTGGGCTAGAATTTTAAGAAACTGTGAAAGATTTACTTCTTCGTTTTTAATCGAAAGCCCAAATACAAAGTTTCATAGATAGAACTTAAAAAATGACGAACTTTCATAAAAACTTTCAACCCCTATTCTATCCCTTTGAGGATGAAATTTTCAAAAAATGTGATTACCCACTTCTTTATTTTTAATCAAGAGCCAAAATACCAAGTTTCATATACATAACTTGAATATGAAGGACTATCATAAAATCATTCAACCCCTTTTGCGCTACAATTTAAAGAAACTTTGAAAGATTTACTTCTTTGTTTTTAATCGAAAGCCCAAATACAAATTTTCATAGGTAGAACTTAAAAAATGACAGACTTTCATACAAACTATCAACCCCTATTTTATCCCTTTGAGGTATTATTTTCAAAAAATGTAATATACCTACTTCTTTTTTTTTAATCAAGAGCCCAAATACCAAGTTTCATACACATAGCTTGAAAAATAACTTGAATATGAAGGACTATCATACAAACATTCAACCCCTGTATAACCCCTTTTGGGCTAGAATTTTAAGAAACTGTGAAAGATTTACTTCTTCGTTTTTAATCGAAAGCCCAAATACAAAGTTTCATAGATAGAACTTAAAAAATGACGAACTTTCATAAAAACTTTCAACCCCTATTCTATCCCTTTGAGGATGAAATTTTCAAAAAATGTGATTACCCACTTCTTTATTTTTAATCAAGAGCCAAAATACCAAGTTTCATATACATAACTTGAATATGAAGGACTATCATAAAATCATTCAACCCCTTTTGCGCTACAATTTAAAGAAACTTTGAAAGATTTACTTCTTTGTTTTTAATCGAAAGCCCAAATACAAATTTTCATAGGCAGAACTTAAAAATTGACGGACTTTTATACAAACTATCAACCCCTATTTTATCCCTTTGGGGGTAACATTTTCAAAAAATGTAATATACCTACTTATTTATTTTTAATCAAGAGCCAAAATACCAAGTTGGAGGAGGAAGGAAGTTGGCGGTGAGTCACTCTGTGCCTCAGACAGCACGTAAAGCCGTCAATCCTGCACCTTATCTCTCTGGTTGTTTCAGACTTTCCATCCCATTGGACTATGAGACTGAGGGAATAGAGTGCGCCTGTTTTTGTGCACACACTTGTACTATAATACTCCTACAATATGGCTACTCTCTGAGCGAGGTTAGCCGCCGTGACTGGATTCAGTCGGGAGAATATTATTATTATATTCTATAAAATGTACACTTACCTTCATCTTGTCATAAGAAGAAGGTTTTATGTGTTTGTCGGTGAGTTTGGTAGACTTGGCAACACCGTGGATCCCATCAATAGCATACAGCCTCTCAACGTAATCCCACTGAGCGCGCTTGTTGCCGATGAGCAGATCCTTTTTCTGAAAATTGTTTCGAAAACATTTCAGCAAGTGGGGTGCATCATACATATGATAAATTTTCTTATTATTGATTTCATAATGAATAACGTGAGGATCATTATGACCAGTTCTAAGTAAATTTTCACGTGTCTCAGATATTAACGAATTTATTGCAGCAACATTGGCAGAGCCTTGATCAGACACAGTTACTCTCAAATCAAACCCAGTTTTAAGAACTTCAGCAATAATCTCTTTAAGTATCTTTTTTAGAGACATGGTTTTAATACCATCACGAACAAAATAAAATGCAATGGGTATTTTCCAAGGTGAAAATATTCCACGCAACATGAAAACTAAAGCTTTGTCAGCAACATTATGAGTGCGTTCACCACCTCCTAGATCCTCGAAACCTTCAATAACACCAGTATGGAAATTGAAAAACAAGTTTTTGTTAATGGCCATTTCATCAAAGAGTAGCGTACATTGCAAGCCCATAGTATTTTTGGTCTTCGCAGCATCTGCCAAATGTTGGAATATAAAATCATTAATACCTGGTCTTAGTGGGACATTGGTTAATATAGAAGATATGGTAGATTTAGCTGGTAATTTAACATTACACTTCTGTAAAAATCTATAACATTTTGGACTTAATTTATACAGTGAGAGTGCAAAAACTTTTTCATCAATAGTGTATCTCACTCCTTTAGGCTTTACACCTGACAATCTCAACTGTGAATCTACTAATAATTTGCCAAAATTACTTAAAAGTGGATACTTTTTAATAAACATTTTATATTTATAATAAAAAGACTGAAACTTTGATTTTAATTTTTTATATCTAGTACTTAATGATTTCAGCTTCAAGCGTAATGTTTGACATTGCTGATACATCTTTTGCTTGCGTGGGGTTAGTTCTGCCTTCTTTCGTATTCGTATTTCGCGAATTTTTGTATTTTTATATGATCTTATAGCATGGCTATATGATCTTTTACGTTTTGGGGTGGTCTGATCCAAACAAGATGTCTCATTGGAAGGTATGGTTTTTGATGGAATGGGACTCTGTTGCGAGTTACAAGATGTACTTGGGATACAATCAGTGGGACTCAGTAGTAAGTTACAAGATGTACTTGGAATATCATCATCAATGAGCATAGCATTGCATGAGTTCAGCCTCGACTGCGAGGTCTGAATGATATCTATTGTTGAGAGATGTTCTACATTTTTCTCTTCTTCTTTATCAACCGATAGACGTCCACTGTTGGACAAAGGTCTCTTGCATGGACTTCCACAGGTCTCGGTCTTGCGCCACCTGAATCCAGCGGCTCCCTGCGACTCGTTTGATGTCGTCGGTCCACCTGGTTGGGGGTCTGCCCTTCTCGGTGCGGGGTCGTCACTCCCGCACCTTGTGACCCCAACGACGATTGATGCATTAGATGTCAAAACCGAAGAGGAAGATGAATCTCCATGTGTAATTTGGTCTATATGCCTGGACGCAATTGGGATATGGCTGGTAACTTTAACGATGTTAAAGATACCGCCCTCGGGAACAAGCGGAGATATCTCAAGATATTTAAGATTTGACGATTGATTGTGAAGTGATTGTTCATTTAGAGGTAGATTTAATGAAGGAATTGCATCTGAAGTTAATCTTAAATTATTATTAATGTGCTCTGGTTTGAAATGACTACGACAAATTCTAATATTTTCTAATTGCGTCCGGGAGAAGTTACTCAAAAATGGGCAAATATCCAACCATACCTTCCATCTGTCGGGACAAGTAAACGGTATTCTGTGTAAATTTACTTTGTTATAACATTTAGGGACACAACATGACCGCATCCTGGATGAAAAAGTTTAGCACTCGCACTGAAGGCACATTTTATTTGCACAAAATAACGTGTGATAAGGCACAGCACAAATCAGACCATATAACTATCTAGATGAAACACAAGGAACTTAAAATTGAGAATGGAAATAGGGGATAGAAAGTAATAAAAATGATATCCTGATAAAAAACACCGTTCCGCTGCCGCCATTTGTCGAGAATTTTCATAATAGAAAAGAATATATGTACCTACGGCTATAAAATTGGAAGTACCGGGAAGAACCTACAAAACGGATAATAGTATTATTTTCGTTCATTAATCATAACTTTTACGATAGTGAAAGTACAGAAAATATTAAGCTTTATCAATTGTTAACTTGAGATTTCTTTTGTTAAAAACTACATTATTTATACACACCTTAAATAAGTAATCAATTCCTAATTTTATACAGTAAATTTTAATATTAGAAACTAAAAGATTTAAAGGCACGGATAATGTTAAACTTAGCACCGGAAACTTTACGTAGGCAGGAAATGACGATAAATGCGAACTTTTGGTAGTGTGAAATAGAGCGAGAACGCTTGGCACCAATATGAGTATGATAGGGACAGGAAAACTGGATAACTACCAACTATTATTATTAGAGAGAAAGGAGGGGCTGGTCCAACTCCATCGTGGTCTATGATTGAGTGCAATTGAGTGCAATGGTGAATGGATTAAAATTATAAAAATAGTTAGGTATTTGAAGAAGTGTTAAATAATTGAAGAAGTGAGTTAGACTTGCAGCGTGAATGAAATAAAACTCATGATAAATTAGTGCGATCCCAAAAACAAGGTACGAATCGATATTAAAGTAATGCCGACAAATATTAACTCGAAAAACTACATTGGATTACTTTTAGTTTTATTTATTTTATTGAGGATATCCGGCGACTCTTGATGCTCTTGAAGGCATAGTTAGTGACCCCGGTACATATATAATTGTTTTATAATTTAATTAAGTGTGTAACACGGGGCGTGGGTTCTCGATATGTTCTATATTCACCGAACACTTCCTGAGGTTTTTAAGTGAATTTTGCAGATGGCTGTATCACGACGAGTTCTGATCAGTGCGGTATTTGCGCTTTTGGTGTCAACGTACGTGAATGCTAAGGTCGACGATACAGACGATGGAATCACTATTGAGGTTAGTTTATGTCTGACCTATTTTCATAGGAATATCGGTACATCGAACTTCGGAAGTAAATCTGTAGTTATTCATCTAGGATTTTTATTAGGTACTACCTGTCTGGAAAAGTTTTGCATAGCCCGGACTATTTATTAATGTCTTTCTTCAAAGAGGAGAAAAATAAGAAATTAAAAATCCAGGACCTTCAACATTCATTACATCATTGCCTTGAAAAGCATTGCAAAACGAAGTGAAGCAACGGCTGGATCATGCGTCATGCTCGTGAATGGGTTTCGCCGGCGGGAATGGGGCTACTTTGTGTCTACCCGTCTTAACATGAATTGAATTGTAGTTTCTTTTTTTTTGGAACTTCCCCTCATTGTGGAAATATATTTTATTCTAACAAAGTTGCAAAGGGTAAATCGGCTTTGCATCCAGCTGCCCAGAAGATAGTATAAAAAACTTATTACAATGTAATAGCTTCATAATAATATTAATGATTAATTTGAAAAGAGCAACTGCTGAGTTTCTTGCTGGCTCTTCTCAGCAGAATCCGCTTTCCAAACCGGTGGTACAGTCATGACGTGTCATAAGAGCCATAGGTTGGCATACATGAAATAAATAATTTTGAATTTTTTGAATTGCCAGAAAAGAAAACTTCTGTCACAGTAAAAAATTACTATCATTTTTTTGCCAATGGTACAGTATGATATCATTTTGTAACGGTTGTCTAAGGCCAACTCGAAGTGGATGGGTAGTGGGTATTTCAAATCTCTTAAAACTTTTCCTCTAGACAATACAGTTAAATGATCAGTTAAACTTTGAATAATTACCATATTGTGACCTTATCAGCTATGTAAGTCACAATCAGATAACAAAATTTTCAATGGTTTTTACTATCATTATATTTTAATACCCACACCTGTTTCTGTCTTTTAATGTGCTAGATAAGTGAAAATCTGTAATTTTTAAATACTTAATTTGCTCAGAATCATTTAAAATGATGATGCCTGGGGTATTATATAGATATCCGGTACTCGCTTTCGGGGGTGGGGAGGGGTGGGGAGGGGGGAGAGGGTGCCGGCCGGGCACCGCTTATATTTATGTTCTAACCTAACCTAACCTACCTTTAGGTTTTCCATAGTCCAGTGGTTAGAGGTAGCTTAGGAGAACACATTCACGTGACCACAAAAGAAACGGAATGCACAGAATACTATTGACGGCTTGACGCTTGTCATTTGAAACTTGACAGATGTCAAAAAGGCCGCCAACACGATTTGCGTTCCGTTTCACGCGTTAGTTTGATTTTGACATTATCAACCTCAAAATGAGATTTTTAAAAATTCATAAAAAAAAAACTATGCCTTTCCGGTGGAGGGTACAAAGAGGGGAGCACCCTCCCCCCCTCCCCACCCATCCCCCTCCCCTTCCCGCCCCTGCACGCGTTGTAAATGTATGAAAACATAACCTCAAAATGAGATTTTTAAAAATTCATAAAAAAAAACTATGCCTTTCCGGTGGGGGGAACGAAAAGGGGGGGCACCCTCTCCCCCCTCCCCACCCCTCCCCACCCCCGAAAGCGAGTACCGGATATCTATAGCCAACCCGATGCCTGTAAATCTTCCTATGTGGTTTTTCTTCACAACACATAGAAACTCAATGATTTTCTGGGACATAGGGTAATCTTAGATATGATTGCATTCACCTCTGCATCCTCTGATTTTCTTGCTGCATCAATGCATTATTTCAATGCATTAATTAATTGTTTCAGACTATTGAAGAAGAAGAATACCAAAGTCCTCAACTGGATCCCAAAAAGGTTTATCTAAGTGAACACTTTGACGATGAGGCTGCCTTTAAGAAGAAGTGGATTAAATCGGAGGCCAAGAAACAGGGAGTGGACGAAAACATTGCCAAATATGATGGCAAGTGGGAGGTAACATACAAATATTTGATCAAATTGATATGGTTTGAGCCTATTGTACCTATTGGTTGTATACAACAAGGTGTATAGGGCCACAGGCCAAGGTGTTCGCTGCAAGGTGTTTGACACAAGTTGAGCCACTTGTGTTTGACACAATTTGACTGTTGACAAGTTGAATCTGGCAGACTTCACACACCTTTGAGAACATTATGAAGAACTCTCAGGTGTGCAGGTTTCCTCGCGATGTTTTCCTTCACCGTTGAAGCTTGTGATATTTAATTTCCTAAACACACTTAGAAAAGCCAGAGGCGTGCCCAAGATGGAACCTGCAACCCCCCAATTAGGAGACTGCAGTACTTACCACTAGGCAGTGGCGTGCAGCCCATAGAGGCAAAAAGCACTGCCTTTAATCCTGATGACTGAGGGCTAATTGAATATAATAATAATTCATAAACGTCTCTTTCAAATAACTACATACATAAGTAGTTCCCGCACGGCGTAGCTAGCGACAACAGTCGGTAATCAATGAACGCCATCTATCGCTACTAGTCGCGCGACACGCAAAAAGCATAATTTAAAATGCCTCTCACACACACACATCCACACCTCACGCATAGCATCATTACACAACTCAACACAACTAAATGTTTAGATGTGTTTGTGTTTCATTCATAGTTTATAGTCGAAATAGTCAATGATTATTGATTATACTCATGCTTTGTCCGAAGAGATTAGCAATAGTTTACATGTAGTACACACTAGGTGGCGCCAGTCTATCACTGTCTATTGAGATCCTTTTTATTTTTTATTTTTTATGTCGGTGGTATCACTATTCAGTAGGTACCTGCAATCTCCATTACACTTTCAGTGCTCCGCCAGTCTGCACGCGTTCTATCGTGTTGTGCATTCAAGTGTTATTTTACAAAAAATAAACGGTAAACGTAATCGTACCCTTTCCGAGGACTATAAATCTATAGCTCATAGCTAATAAATTAGAAAGTTTGAACAAAAATTGATGCACACACGACGCAAAGATCAATGAAGAACACCGCGCGAGAGATCAACAAGGCTGTCATCGTCGTCATTATCAGTGTCTGATCAAGATCATCATCACGCTCAAGTTCCGCTTCAGGTTCGCGGTCGCCGCCACCGGCCACGATATACATTGAAGGTAGATGAAATATCAACCTACCTACATATTCATTTTAAATCAATACTGCGGTTAACCTAGGGGGTTATCACTTTATTGATAAATGGAGTTTTTTCATGTACGTCATAATAATATTATAGTGATGCGGGCAGTCTAGGGGACTTTCACTTCGCTATAATTGACGTGTTTAAACTAAGTTTAAACAAAAGTGATGAATGCCGCTATCACTACCTACATTTGAGTATTAAATTCAAAGCTACCTACCCACACATTCGTCTTAAATTAATACTGCGGTTAACCTATGGGGTTATCACTTTATTAATATTTGGCGTTCTTTTTTTCATTTACGTCATAATATAGTGTTGCGGGTAGTCTGTGGGACTTTCACTGCACTATAATTGACGTGTTTAAACCAAGTTTAAACAAAAGTGATGATGCGGTCATTCTCTGGGAATGTCACTTCATTGCTATTGCTTTGTATATGGCAATTGGCACACCTACTCAAATCATTGCAGTAGCATTAATTTGGAGATGCGGTCAGCCTTTGGGGCTGTCACTTAACCAAAATATACAATCTATAATACATTTTATTGGGAATTTCATTACCCAATTGTGCCAATACATGCGACTAGTGCCACTGCCGCCAACGCCTTCTGAGACCGCGCTCTTAGCCTCCACCAGTGCTGTTGCCGCCGCCGAGCTGCCCTAAGTTAGCGTTGCCTCCCGGCGGGGTACATCAGTACCCACCTACAATGATGGAATCGGCATGATGCCGGCTTTAGTAGATCCGACACCGTCTTGGTCCGACTCCTATTAAAACTGGGAGAGGATCATACGCAGGCAAAGTCGTACGGTGAACCGATTCAACCAGACCTTGCCTATTCGTCTGAAGCATATAGCTAATATGAATTGGCCGACAGACATCCGTTATAAGAAGGTCATAGATACCTAATTATTTACCGCTGGCAAACTGCACTTTGATTGAAGCACCCATTCTCAATCCGGAAGTGATGCTACTGTCCCCGAGGCTGTGGTTAAAAGAGTTAAAGGTGTAAGAGGTCAGACAAAAGCAACGCTCTTCCATTGTTGTGTTTTTGTATTGCTGAAGCACTCACACTGCTAATACCTTCAGAATCTAAAAATATCACTTTTTAGCGAAGACTTGACTATAACATTAAAGGCTGTGAAAGCTTATCTAAATCCGGAGCGAACATGAAGCCAACATAATTATTGTAAGATTTAAATTGGTGTGCTCGTACCCAGTACCACAGGCCGAAAGGGACTCTGAGAACGTAAAAGCCTGTCTACGAGGATCGCCCCGCCAGTTCATAGAAGCCGTCGTCGCGTCCAGCGCACAATCACAGCCGCAACTGCAGCTACACAGGGTGAGTTGCGCCAGTAGGCTTTCTTACCTTTGTGATCAATGGTCACTCATAACGAGCGACAGTATTATTACTTTCGTGGATAAAGGGGTGTAAATTACCTTCCCCATCCAGTGAAACAAACAAACGTTCTTGTTGACAAGAATGTTTTTTGTCACGGAAAAATCTAATACGAATGTTCTATTGATTGCTTACGATAGTAAGCAATATGTTTGATTGATCGTGATATGTTAAAAATAGCTGATATGCTGTTATGAAATATCAACCTTGCAATGGTCAATTTCTGTCTCATTTATTTTTAGAAACGAAACCTAATGGAAAATATGTTTTTTAGTTTACTCTAAACTTAAAATTAAAATCATTAAATAAATTTATTGATACTTCTCGCGGCAAGCTTGAAGATTTACGAACGACCCTGAAACTTGTTTTTAGATACCGCTTTATAAGTACGGTAAATCTAAAAAACGCATATTTTTATACGCGTTCATGACTATTCTAAAAAAGATCTCAGCTTTCAATTTAACAATAAATTTTAGATATGAATTAAGGTTTTACCATGGTACCCATGCCTTGGTACCTACTGCTCCTTTGGATTATTAAAAAAGATTATGAAACCGGTAAACAGTACAGTCCTATTCCAATGTACTCTGTCATACAGTTTACTGACTTATTGTGGCCATTTATCGGCAATATATTATCTAGATGATACTTTATTGATATCTATCTAACACTTAGTCTAAAATCATGTCTAAAAAACATTTACGGCACAACTAGGTTTTTTAAGGTCCTAGGCTTCATTATCAACACTAAAAAGAATAATTTTTCTCCTGATACAACATGTAATACATGGATACATGGATACATGGATAATTACCTCTGGTTATCCAGCCGTCAAATACTTTACACAAAAGAACTGGAGCGATGTAAATATTTAATCATGAAAGGTGATAAAAATTATGACTAATACATGAGCATACCATCGTCAATATTAATAGATATTGAGTGGTGATCTCACACGATGGTTCACCCCATAAAACAAAATGAGTTTTGTTTGGAAATCTATAGTAAAGCCTCAACTATGGGATAAAGAGCTGCCTATAGTGGAAAACGCGCTAGTGGGACGTCGAAGGGCAGTGAGGGTTCTCGACATATTAATTATTAAGAAATATAGAACTCTTAGCTTCCTTTTTTGGTTTATAACTCATTGCAAAATTTTATCAAGACTGTCAAAAGTTTGACGGATTGACGGTAGTTTCATATATAAATCGCTTGGAAGCATGGAACTAGGATTTGCGACTACCATGGGAGGAGCCTAGTTCCCGCATCTCACAAACGTTGTCTAAACATTTATTAAATAAAAAAATAAAAAAAAACATGCAACGTTTTTGGAAATATTTAAATTGACATACTTATTTGCTAGTAGGCTGAACTATTAGTAAACTATCATGGCATAGTGACCCAGATGTTTTTTTTTCGGAGATGCATTTATAATTCTGTGGCCAGATCTTTATTTATATTGTTTTTCCCATAGACTTGGTATATAAGAGGTTTTTCCACCATTTGCCGTTATAATGAAGGCACTGGGAAATTATTATTAATGACAAGGTTAGGGGAATCATGGTAGTCCCATTTTGGCCCATGCAACGGTGATAATCTTTATCCAAGAGTCTATTAATTTCTAATCCGTTGATTCTAAAACCTTCTGACACGTTGATTATTATCTCCCACTCTGGTAATCAAAATGTGCATCGGAAGGTTACCCTGATTGCCGGGATGCTATCAGGACTTCACTCTTGTAAAGAAATGATCACCCAGTTTCCCTAACCATAATGTTGGCATCACTTTCTGAAAACTCAGTAAAACTTAAGGAAGTGTTTCATATTTTGAAAATCGAATAAATTAATTTTATACTTGGAATTTTTGCATAATTTTCTATTGTTTCAATACAATCGTATGAGTCTGGTGCAAAATATGAAACTATAAAACAGTTGTAGATCACCTCTTTTTCTTATCCCTAGCCAGGAATTAACCAATGCTGATCTTAACAAGCGTACATAGATTACATCCACCGTTGCCCATGTATAAACATAATGGGTCACATTTTTTATACTCCTAATTCCTCATTACTCATAATTCCTTAGCGAGATGGTACCCTTACAAACCTTAAATTTAGAAAATATATCAAAACAAATAAATAAATTAGCGACTACTCGCGCTAACAATAGCGCATAGAGCTTGAACAATCACTAAGATAATAAAAATAAATAAATTAGAATTTCTACACAACAAAAATATCGTAAAAATCCCACACTTGATAAAAACCTCTTGTTTTGGAACAACGCAGCCGTTGCTGATTCTGCCTACTTTTCATGAATGGCAGGAATATGTCCTGTTGTTACATTGCGCTGCTATCTAAATATAACGCAATCTTTGCGTAGTGAAGATAATCTATACTTATAAAAAGACTTGTCTTGTTATAAAGGTTAGGAAAACTCATAAATCCATCACTACTCCGGCTTGGAGCAGATGGATTAAACAAATCTAAGCAGTTGTGGTAGAGATATATCAATTTTTCCTACCCATAGCACTTGTCTCATGGGCTGTTAATTTAGACTGTACATTATATTTATTAAATAAATAAATAAAAAACTTCAGAATGGAGCGGTAGCTCCCAAAAATATTAATAGAAAGCTTTTTTAAAATAGAATTATAACTCAAGATGCTAATAATGATGTCTCTTTCGCAAGAGATATTATGAGTGATTCATTAAATGATTAAAAATATTATTTATTTGATGTTCATTTAATATAATATTATATACTAATGTATGTGCTTAAGCTATAATTAATGATGATTCATTTGTTCCTTAGTAAATGAATCTACTTTTTGCTAAGTAAATGAATCTAATGTTTCTTTGAATGTTGATATTTTCACTCTCAACATCTACATGTAAACTATTGCTAATCTCGAAGGACAAAGCATGAGTATAATTAATGATTAAATGAACTTACCTGTACGTGAAGTTCTATCATAATTATACGAAGGCTTTGTCCGAAGATATTAGCAACCCACCCACCCGATTTCCCGAATAATGTGCTTATATTTAACATGTTACAGTTAAATCTGCTAACCTTTTATATATTTCAGTAAAGGTACATTCAAATATCAACATTGACAAAGAATTGTCAGATGCTCTTAACTAAATGAAGATTGCAGGTACCTACTGAATAGTGATACCACCGACATAAAAAATAAAAAATAAAAAGGATCTCAATAGACAGTGATAGACTGGCGCCACCTAGTGTGTACTACATGTAAACTATTGCTAATCTCTTCGGACAAAGCCTTCGTATAATTTTATTATGATAGAACTTCACGTACAGGTAAGTTCGTTTAATCATTAATTATGCCCAAAAAAAGCAGTGCCTCTCGGCTTGTAATTGGCTGATTGATGTATCGCAACAAGGGCGAAATTAGCTTGAATTTAAAAGAGTCGGCCATCTGTATTTTCAAAACCACGCGTGTTCGAAAGTTAAAAACAAACGAATGTTTCTATTTTACATAATTCAAATAAGTAGCTTGATTTACTATACTTAATTATAAACTTATTTTAATTTAATTTATTTATTCAGATTTATTCTGTAAATCTAAATACAGTGTTAGATCTTAAAAAATATTAAGATCGAAAAAAGTACGTAATTTTGTAGTAATTGAAATAAATAAACCAAGTTTAGTCCGATCAGAAAATAAAACATTTTATAGCCCCAAGTTATACATTGGAAATGAGGATAGTGTTTGTTTATTTGAATTCCTAGTAAGAAAATTAAAGATTTTCTTTAAAAGTAATTTTTAACTCGAGCCTTTAATTAATTGATTATTAATTATAATTTATCTTTTCTGTTCCATGTTTTCATGTAGGTAGGTACCTACTGTTTCTTAGTATGAGTTGTGAGTGTGCGTATTTTGGTTTAATTTGTGAATTTTATAGTTTAGTTAGTTTAGGGAATAAGTAATTGAAGTAAATAAAAACCGATCGGATTTGTGATTTTCTACAAAGTTTGTGTGAGGGCTAATTCATAGAATATACATGCCTAATTATTACTTGGAAAATGGAAGATACCTAATATTTTGTGTGAAACTTTGCTATTACAAAATGTACTTAGACAAAACTTTATTTCCTTTTCCTATCATGTAAAGTTAGCACTGGGTGCTTAATGCCTACCCTAAGCTCAAACCTTGTGTACGCCACTGCCACTAGGCTATCACTGCTTCAATAGGAGACCATCTAAACTAGCAAAAAACCTGAGCTTTGTGAGGGCTCGCGTAGTTTTTTTTTTATGGTTATAACATTATATATTTTTTTGACAGATAACACATCTGGATATGAATTTAAATTACTATGTTAAAGCACAAATCTATAGGCGTGATAGTTTTTCAGTAAAGTGTACCACAAAAAGCTCAGATTGTGGGATACTTGTTACTGTAAACAATTTAACAAATGGTAATCTAGATCCAGCCACCAGCGAGGCGCATCCTCAAGAACGACCTGGGCTTAGTTCTCACTACGGAAGCGAAGCACGCCGCCATCTCCGCCCTACTGGACCGGCCATTCGAGTTCAAGGACAAACCACTGGTGGTGCAGTATGAAGTTACTATGCAGGTCAGTTTTGATACATAAACAACTATATAGCGGCGGGTCAGTCCCCCGATCATCTAAAAGTTGCCAATAAAAACTTATTCATTTCATGGCATTAGCGTCAAAGTGAAATAAACCATAATAGTATTGAATTAGAACTCAATTTCGTGTATGCATTCTTATAAGTTTATGTATGTAAAAACGCTCCATAACACTCCATGTTAAAATTGGTTGGACTGAATTTGTGACTTTAAATTAATACAGTCAAGGATTATTTTGCTTTGACGCTAATGCCATCGAGCGCGAGTGCGACTGGTGGAATAACCTTTAGACAATTGGTACCCAGACCGGCCAACAGTATCTATGTAGTATGTATGTATGTAGTATGAAACAGTGTTGTTTACTATGGTACACATAACCTGTGTTTTACTGAAAATAAATAAATTTAACAATAAGTTATGTCTGATATTGATAGTTTAGGAAGTGAAAGTGAGCAGGTTTGTACTAAGTTCGATATTACCTATATTTAAACTATGGACAAAATAATTTCGATGTTTCACATTCTGCCAGGCGTCCCATGAAGGCTCACAATTTTTTTTTCATTTATTAACCAACTTCAAAAAAAGGAGGAGGTTCTCAATTCGACGCATATTTTTTTTGTTGATAACCGTCAAATCTCAACTGATTGCAATATATTTTTTGATTCATGTATTACTGCTTTTTATGGTTCCGTAGTAAACAAGGAACCTTTATAGTTTTGCCATGTCCGTCCGTCTGTTAGTCCGTCCGTCCGTCTGTCCGCGGTTTAGCTGAGAGACTATTGGTACTAGAAAACTGTACACTGTACTGATTTGACATCATCATCAAATTCAAAATCAAAATTATTTATTTCACGTAGGGCAACCTGTGGCTCTTATGACAAGTCATGACTCTACCACCATCATCATCAGCAACCCACATCGGTTATCACTGCTTCCAATATAATTTGACAAGGGTATAAATATTAATCACGCCAACAAAGTGGTGAAATAAAATTGTGAAAAATATTTCTTTTTAGGGTTTAAAAAAAATCATCCCCACTTTACATGCAGAGGAGGTCCCTAATGTAAAGTGGGATGAATTTTTTTTCGTTCCCATATTGTGGGGTGTCGTTGAATAGGTCTTTCAAAAATATTATGGGTGTGGGATACTATTTTTGAATCAGGGATCAGTTTGTGTGATGATGATGATGATGAAATTTTATTAGAGTCAATAGTGTTCCCCCCTCTGCCAGCTAAATGGTTGTTTAAAGGATACATGAAAAAATTCACAGCAGTAGTATATATGTATAATGAATTTTATAGGAAAACTATCATGGCTAAGAAGGGTTCATAAATCATAAGTTAAGCATTTATATCTGTTTTTTCTCGATTAGGTATTACAAGTAGTGTAAGTTGCATATTTTGTAGTATATTATAGTATTTAAACCATAGAACTCAAAATATATTCAATATTCATAAATAAAATAAAAGCACTATCCTAGGTCAGCAATAATATTTGTGACTTGCAACTACGGAACCCTACACTGCGCGTGACCCGACACGCACTTGTCCGGTTTTTTCTTCTTAAATACAACATTTCTTAAGTCTGATGCAATACTGGCACACGCTTTCAAAACAAACTAACTAAGCGTTCAGCCTGAAATGCATACGCGATAAACCAATTAGCGACACTGACTTTACGACTTTAACTACCTGCGCGTTATGTTGTAAAACGGTTACTTCCTCGGGAACTCTTTGATTTTGGATAAAAAGTAGCCTTTATGAGTAGATCCGTAGCCCTGTTGCGGCGTGATTGAAGGACAAAACCAACAAACCAACAAACAAACACACTTTCGCATTTATAATATTAGTAAGGATTTATTAATACTTTATTTATACACAAAAATATTAAATGAAATTGAAAAAGCTTAGAGTGCAGCAAGTCTTCATTTCTGATTCGCACGGCTAGGGTCTGGAACGCTCTTCCGACATCTGCGTTTCCTAACACGTACAATTTGGGTATCTTTAAAGCAAGAGTGAATAGGCATCTTCTAGGCAAACGCGTTCCATCTTAGGCCACATTATCACTTTCCATCAGGTGTGATAGTGGTCAAGCGTGTGCCTATAATGTATAAAAAAAGTACTCAGTAGCGTCTTATTCCGCATAGAGTTATTTTCTTTTTAAATATCACGGGAACCCATTGTTTTTCCGGAATAATAGAATAAATCTATGTCACTCACTGGATCCTATATCCGAAATTCCAGTTTCGTTAAAAAAAAGCCCATATGAAGTCGGAACGAATTTTTCAGTTACATTTTGTAACTCGATTTTTATTTCGCAAGCTTGCCGAAAGTCATCTTTAGTCCAGCGCATAAGATTGTGGATGAATCTGAATATCAAATTTCGTTTTTCAGACAAAAGTCCCACTAAAGGTCTGATGAATGATAAATTCTTGAAAAAAAAAGTCACAAGTCCTATAAAAACGTAAACAGTTTACAAAAATATCACAAAGAAAATGTACGTTACATGAAGTTTTGTTGGCTCCATTCCAATATTAGCTTCGGAAGCATTTTATGGTCTTTGTGTATGTGTATTAATATTTATTGCATGTCATTGTACTTATGTATATTGCAATTTACATATACACACATCAAAAGTGTCCAGGGATCAACATATATTTTTGCAATAACTTTTCTCCTGATTGATATTAATTAAAATTTTCTTTAAGGATTCATCAAATAAAGTGTTTTCGTTTGTCACAGTAACGATAAACCAAGTCACCTTTGCATTAATAAAGAAATTTGCCATTTTCCTAATAAAGGGATTTTTGACATTTGAACCACTAACATTAAAGTTCGAAAAAAAGACTGAAATAACAGTTTTCTTTAAAATTTTATTGGGTAACTTAAACAATTAATAATCCGTGTTTCTACCGCGAACACTAACAACACAAGAACATCGGCTTGGCATACTCAAAATGAGTTCATCCAAATCACGCTGTGGAATGGCCGCCCATGTTCGTTGCAACAACAAAAAAATCGGCCAAGTGCGAGTCGGGCCTCGCTCTTTTAGGGTTCCGTTAAAAAAATTAAATTAAAAAATTTCCATCTACCCACCTACCCATTTTAATTTAATTTTTTTAATTTAATTTAATTTTTATTATTTGTTGTTATAGAGGCAATAGAAATACATATGTGAAAATTTCATCTGTCTATCTATTACGGTTTACGAGATACAGCCCGCTGACAGACGGACGGACGGACGGACAGCGTAGGCTTAGTAATAGGGTCCCGTTGGTACCCTTTGGGTACGGAACCCTAAAAAAGGTCTTCTTGCCACTGGATACCCTCCATATTCGGCAGAGCTCTTCTCTGTAGCATATCCCATGCATGCTCAATCGGGTTCAAGTCTGGCGACTGAGCAGGCCAGGGCAGGACATTGATGTTAGCTGCGGCGAGAGTCTGTCTTACAACTCTTGCGGTGTGCGGTCGTGCATTATCATGCATTAACTGAAATAAGGGACCGATTTGCACTTGTAGAGGAACGATGACGTCTGATACAATCGTCTCAGCATAAATTTGAGCGTTGAGGTTGCCTCTGATCCAAATCAACTCAGTTCTTCCGCCGATCCAAATACCCGCCCATACCATGATGGTTCCACCACTATAAGGATGGACTTCCTGGCAGGATTTTAATCGCTGTTGGCGTCCAGGGGTTCTCCAGTGTCGTATATACGTCTTGTATCCGGTCTCATACCAAAACGAGACTCATCAGAAAAGCACACGAAACGCCATTGTTCTTCTGCCCAATTTCTGTGTTCAAGAGCCCATTGATATCGAATCCTACGATTGTGCATTGCTATAGGTGGTACCCGTAGCGGTCTTCGGGAATGAAGGTTCACTTCATGCAAGCGGTTTCTGACTGTTTGGTCGCTAATTAAGTTCCCTGAAGAGTGATGAAGCCTCACGGCTAACATCATGGCGGTTATTGTTGGAGCTCTTCGAGTTAAGATTTGAATGTATCGGTCTTGTCTCCGTGTGGTGCAGCGATACCGTCCTCCATGGCGCTCAGCCACGGTACCAGTGCTTCGGTAACGTGTCCAAAGTCGACTGATAACACTCTGACTTGTATTCAGAGCTAAAGCCACAGTACGTTGCCGGGAACCAGCTTCTATCATTCCCACGGCTCTGAGCATTTCTTCCCTGCTTAAATGACGTCGCCGCTCCACTACGAGAATAACTGCTAATTCAGCTACTTGTATTGATAACATCTTCTGTGATTGTAAAATTATCCAAAAATCGATTATCACTTATTTAAGATCTGATCATTGCGGACAAATGATATCTATTCCGAGCAGTGAGCAGAATACAACAAAAGTAGTAAAATATAGGCCAGTTACCACAAAAAAAGTAAGGCAATTTAAACAAAATATCGCAGCTGCATTGCCGACGCTTGATATTGCACAGGGTGGTCCGGATGAAATTTATAGTGAGTTTTTTGATCTTTTAAACTCTCAATTTAACTCTATCTTTAAGGTAATAGACAAAAGATTATTTAAAAATTTAAAATTTAGTGATTGGGCAACTGTTGGCATCTATAAAAGTAGAAATAAGCTGTTTGACTTGTATGCAGAAAAACGATATAATTATACCCCCGCGTTTATAGAATATGTAAGAAATTACTCCAAATTGTTTAGAAACGTGTGCATACAAGCAAAGTCACTTCACATAAAACAAAAAATTGTCAATTCAGATAATAAAATAAAAGCAGTATGGGACATTATTGGTGATGAAATGGGTAAGAACAAGATGCATTATAATAAACTGGAGCTTAAACTTAATAACCTTGTAATTGACTCCGATATAGAAATTGCAAATACATTTGAGAACTTTTTCAAAAATATACCAGTAACCACGACCAGTTCTCTAAATTCCTCGCCAACAGAAGCCTGTAATCTTCTAAGAAGCAATGTCTCTGAGTGCAATAAACTATTTAGGTTTGAACACGTTACCCCATATGATATTATAAAAACATTTAAATCACTGCAAAATAAAAAAACAGGAGATCTATGGGGAATATCAGTTAAATTAATTCACAATATCATTGATATTATTGCGCCTTATCTTGCTTTAATTTTTAATAAATCTGTAGATACTGGATCTTTTCCAGACCTAATGAAATGTAGCAAATTAATACCTCTTTATAAATCGGGAAGCAAATTTGACCCGAATAACTACAGACCAATTTCAATTTTGCCAACTCTCAGCAAGATTTTCGAAAAAATAATGTTCAACCAACTGCTTCTACACTTTAACTTAAATAAACTTCTTCACCCTGAGCAGTACGGTTTTACTAAGGGTCGATCAACAACCGATGCAGCAGCAACGCTGTTACAACACATTTTCGATGCATGGAATAACTCACAGAATGCCATTGGTATTTTTTGTGATTTATCAAAAGCCTTCGACTGCGTTGATCACAAGACCCTCTTACTTAAACTGAGCCACTATGGTATTAAAGATATTGCACTTAGCCTCGTTGCGTCTTATCTAAGGGATCGTGTTCAAAGAGTGTGTGTCAATGATGTAAAATCATCCGGATCAGCCTCAGTAATGGGTGTACCCCAGGGTTCTATTCTAGGTCCATTCATGTTTTTGATTTACATAAACGATTTACCATATTTTGTCCAAAATACTTGCGATATTGTACTATTTGCTGATGATACGTCTTTGATTTTCAAAGTCGATAGGAAAAAAGACAATTTTGACGATGTAAATAATGCATTATCTCAAGTTTCTGAATGGTTTACGGCAAATAATCTACTTTTAAATGCTAAAAAAACAAAGTGTGTTGAGTTTTTATTGCCTAACACCAGAACTGTCAGTAAAAATTTAAAGATAAGTAATGAATCCTTGAAAACAGAGGACTCCACAGTGTTCTTGGGATTAACCCTGGACTCAAAGCTGCAATGGGGCACCCATATAGCAGTACTTGCTGGCAAGCTCAGCTCTGCTGCTTACGCTGTTAGGAAGATTCGACAGATAACTGACATAGAAACTGCAAAAATTGTTTATTTTGCATATTTCCATAGTATTATGTCATACGGAATCTTAGTATGGGGTAAAGCGGCCGATATTGGAAAAATTTTTGTATTGCAGAAGAGGGCGATTCGCGCAATCTATAATTTAAAGCCGCGGGATTCGCTTCGAGAAAAATTTAAAGAAATAAGCATTCTTACAGTAGCTTCACAATATATTTATAACAATATAATATTTGTCAGACAAAACATTGTGAATTACAAAAAAAAGGGTGAATTACGAGATAGGCAGGTTAGAGATCCAAATAGGCTCGTGATCCCTCGACTGCGCCTCAAGAGGGTCCGAAAGACATTTGTGGGAATGGGCGTGACGTTCTATAATAAAATTCCACAGTCGATCTTGGACTTGCCTTTACACAAGTTTAAGAAATCGATTAAAACTACGCTCATGAAAAAAGCATATTATACGATTGAAGACTATATAAATGACAAAAAAGCGTGGATGTAATTCGTTCCAGCTATTCATGAGACAGTAGGTAATGATTAACCTGTATAATTGTATATCAAAATAATTCTATTCAGAGTTTCCACTTTATTTGTGTACAAGTCATATTTTAAAATGAGTATTTGATTTGAATATTAGTTTCAATTCGATGCCTTAGGATGGGTAGCCTAAGTATGTCACACTCTCTTTAACATTTCTGCGGTGGTGTCGTGTGATGCGGGTTGTTGCGTTCCCTAAAATATGGTTGAGCGAAGCAATGGCTGGGTCATGCGTCATGCTCGTGAACGGGTGCCACCAGCGGCAATGGGGCTACTTTCTGTCTGCCCGTCTTGACATGTGTTGAATTATAATTAGAAATAATTACGTATGCTTTTGTGGACCTTTCCCTCATTGTGGAAACTCTGCATACATAGAATATCTGTTAAGTATATTGTAAAAGTATTTTGAAAAGAGCAACTGCCGAGTTTCTTGCTGGTTCTTCTCGGCAGGAACGGCATTCCGAACCAGTGGTAGACTCATTGACGATTTAAAAGTACTTGTAAAAGTTTATTTGAATAAAAAACATTTCTATTCTATTCTATTCTATTCTATTCATAATAACGTTGGTTTTAATCAGTAGTAGGGAAACAGTAGCACTAATAATGTCTTCAATGCGTTGTATGTTTTTATAGGGAAAATATTGACAGCTGATTTTCATCTTTTTCTCGAATTTGATTGACAGTTCCTGATTCAAATTATGAAATGCACCAAAAAGGATCCATATAAATTTATAAAATCATAAATATATTACAAAGCCACATCTCAATCTCAAGAAATCCGCATAAAAATGCTTGATCCCTAGACACTTTTGATGTGTGTATTTAGATCGTAAGCTTGATTGAAGCAGTGGTGGCCTAGTGGTTAGGACTGTGGTCTCCTATTCGGGGGGGTCGCAGGTTCGATCCCGGGTACGCACCTCTGACTTTTCGGAGTCAAGTGCGCTTAAGCAATTAACTATCACTTGCTTCAACGGTGAAGGAAAACATCGTGAGGAAACCTGCACATCTGAGAGTTCTTCATAATGTTCTCGAAGGTGTGTGAAGTCCACCAATTCGCATTGGGCCAGCGTGGTGGACTATGGCCTATAATCCTTCTCTGAGAGGAGACCTGCGCTCAGTAGTGAGCCGTTGATGGGTTGCTAATGATGATGAAGCTTGATTTTCTTTACACCTCAAAATTATTTAAAAACAAGTATAAATTAAAAATTTTATTTTTAAAAAACAAGCTTTTAGTAGCTGGATACATCGTCAGACCTGGATATCATCTAGGACCAGAGTAAGTCGTTTCTTTACTGTTTTCATATGACCATCTTCCAGCTCCATCATCAGATCAGACCCTGGTAACCATCTAAAAAAGTATTCATCAAGACAAATCAAACGAGCCGAAACCCGATGGGGTTGCGTAATTTCATTACAGAGTTCCTATGACCATCTTCCACCTCCATCGTCAGACCCTGGTTACCATTGAAAGACAAACTACCAGTCAAGACGATTCAAACGAGCCCAAACTCGATGACGTTGTGTCGTTTCATTGCGAAGCTGGAAGGTAGCCATGGGGCTACCTTCCAGCTCCATCATCAGATCAGCACCATGTCATCATAATATTGCATTGTCACGCGATTTACACATGTATGCAAAATTTCAGCTCAATCGGTAACCGGGAAAGTAGATCAAATTTTATTTGCAAGATTTGATGACAAACATCGTTGATGACAAACATCGGGACAGGTGAATCTAAATAAAAGCTTGTAATACACAGACTGTTTCAATGTTCCTTAATTTTTACGGCCTACCTAAGCTAAGTTAGGTGACCCTTTCTGTCAATTTCTTTTTCACGAACCTTTAGGAAACAGTTAAATGTGGAAACGACATTGGTTAAGGTTTTATTTAAGGTCTACCTACGAAAAGCGACTCCTATGTAGGAGATAGAATAGAATAGAATAGAAATATTTTTTATTCAAATAAACTTTTACAAGTGCTTTTGAATAGTCAATGAATCTACCACTGGTTCGGAATGCCTTTCCTGCCGAGAAGAACCAGCAAGAAACTCGGCGGTTGCTCTTTTCAAAACAGATTTACAATACAGTAAATACTTTGCTATATATGCAGTGTTTCCACAATGAGGAAAGTTCCAAAAATGCATACAGACTAACTTCTATCTTAAGATGGGCAGACATAAAGTAGCCCCATTCCCGCCGGTGGCACCCGTTCACGAGCATGACGCATGACCCAGCCATTGCTTCGCTCAACCATATTTGAGGGAACGTAGATGATTTAGGTATGGTTAGTTAAACTGGACTTTGGTCTCTTTTTGGGCGGTCCATGATACCCAAGCCTCTAACTTCTCAGAGTTATGTATTGTTATATTCGGGGGGGTCGCAGGTTCGTTCCTGGGTACGCACCTCTGACTTTACGGAGTCAAGTGCGTTTAATCAATTAAATATTGCTTGCTTCAACGGTGAAGGAAAACATCGTGAGGAAACCTGCACACCTGAGAGTTCTTCATAGTTATCGAAGGTGTGTTAAATCCGCCAATTCGCATTGGGCCAGCGTGGTGGACTATGGGCTATAACCCTTCTGTGAGAGGAGACTTGCGCTCAGTAGTGAGCCGTTGATGGGTTGCTAGTGATGCTGATGAACCGCATTAAACGATATTTGCTTTTGTCGTCCATACTAAATATTATTGCTTTTGCAGTCTATACGAAATAACACTCACGCACACTATAGATCAACTCCTAAAGCACAGGCCACACACACACGCACTCACACACACACACACACACACACACACATATGTCACTAATTATTTTGTAATTGTTTTTTGAGAAAATCTGTAACTGGCCATATAATTTGTCTCTAGTTTTTAAGTCTAATATTACTAAAATTCGCTGTTGATTTTCCTAAAATAAATAAATAAATACTAAGCGGTTTGTATAACCACAGGAAGGTCAGAACTGCGGCGGCGCTTACATCAAGCTGCTCTCCAAGGGCGTGAACACGAAGGCCGACCTGCGGCAGTTCCACGACCAGACGCCCTACACCATCATGTTCGGGCCCGACAAGTGCGGCAACGATAACAAGCTGCACTTCATCTTCCGCCACCGGAACCCCAAGAATGGCACCATCGAGGAGAAGCACGCCAAGAAACCCACGTGAGTATAGAATATAATAGAATAGAAATATTTTTTATTCAAATAAACTTTTACAAGTGCTTTTGAATAGTCGATGAATCTACCACTGGTTCGGAATGCCTTTCCTGCCGAGAAGAACCAGCAAGAAACTCGGCGGTTGCTCTTTTCAAAACAAGTTTACAATACTAGACCAGGGTAGAAGCCTTAAAAAATAATAAAAAGTGAAAAAAAAATAATAGTAGGATGAAATCCATTGGAAAAGGAAGAGAATGCAACAAAAATGAAAGGAAAAATAAATTACGGGCGATCTGAGGTCGGGAAGTGGGGGGGAGGGGGGGTTTAAGGGTAAAAAACGGTTTATCTCGATTTCCGGAAAAACTACAAGTCCTATGGAAAAAAGTTGAATGGCAAAGTTGTAGGTAATAAAAAGATCTACAACTTTTGTATTTAGACTTTTAAATAACAGGTAGTAAGGCCCAGACCCTCCTAGCCCCTATGAAATACCTCTTAAATTATATGCGTGGACGGCTATTTATTGCTATTTTAAGATAATTTATATACCTGAGTGACCTACGGAAAATTTTAGCCCATCAAAAGGTATTTCATAGAGAAGTGGGGAAGGGGCTAGGAGGGTCTAGGCCTTACTACCTGTTATTTCGTATTTCGTTTCTGCATTTTCTGAGAGCATTTACCATAGTAATGTATATTTTTTTTAAACCATCAGAAAGTAGAGATTTCAACGAATAAAAAGCTCACCGACTTTTTTAAAAAAACAGATATTTTGACGGGTGAATTTTCATTGAAAATTAGGTGCTTTTTCAATATTAAGTCAAAAAAAAGGTGAAATAATAAATATTTTAAATCAGAAAAATTATAGTGTGTTCGGGACATAAAAAGGTAAGTTTTCACCAAATTTCGTGAAGAAATATTTTTTTTTTGTAAAAGATAAAAATAAAAAACCAAAAACTTGGTTATTTGAATTTTTCACATACATTTTGAGGTTATGTGAAAAAAGTCTAAATACAAAAGTTGTAGATCTTTTTATTACCTACAACTTTGCCATTTAACTTTTTTCCATAGGACTTGTAGTTTTTCCGGAAATCGAGATAAACCGTTTTTTACCCTTAAACCCCCCCTCCCCCTCACTTCCCGACCTCAGATCGCCCTTAATTTATTTTTCCTTTCATTTTTGTTGCATTCTCTTCCTTTTCTAATGGGTTTCATCCTACTATAATTTTTTTTGTTTTCAAAAATTATCTACCCTGGACTATACAGTAAATACTATGCTATATATGCAGTGTTTCCACAATGAGGGAAGTTCCAAAAATGCATACCGACTAACTTCTATCTTAAGATGGGCAGACATAAAGTAGCCCCATTCCCGCCGGTGGAACCAGTTCACGAGCATGACGCATGACCCAGCCATTGCTTCGCTCAACCATATTTGAGGGAACGTAACATAACCCAAGGAGTAACCCAAGGTCTATAGCTCGACGCCCTCGAGCCTATATAACTGCCTCGTTGGTCTAGTGGTTAGCTTGTTGGACTGCGGATGTCGAGGTCCCGGGTACAATTCCCGGGTCGGGCCGTTAAAAAAAATGTACTGTGTTTTTCTGCCAAAGAAATTCTCAGTACTAGCCCGGAGTTAGGAAGTTGGCGGTTAGTCACCCCCGTCTTGGAGAGCACGTAAAGCCGTCGGTCCTGCGCCTGATCTCGCTCCGGTCGTGTCGGATTTCCGTCCCATCGGACTATGAGAGTGAGGGAATAGAGAGTGCACCTGTGTTTGCGCACACACTTGTGCACTATAATAGCTCCCGCGCAGATGGCTGATCTCTAAGGAGGTTGGCCGCCGTGATCGGATTCGGTCGGGACTCGGGAGGGCATTATTATTATTACACTGATACGCAGGAGGGTCAAAACTTCCATGAATAGAATAGAATAGAATTATTTTTTATTCAAATGAACTTTTTTGCTAGTGCTTGTGAATCGTCAATGAGTCTACCACTGGTTGGGAACGCCCTTCCTGCTGAAGAGAACCAGCAAGAAACTCGACGGTTGGTTTAGAATCCTTCACTTCGCTCAGAATTCAAAATAACGCCCTTGGGGAACAAAAAATTTCTTTGACAAAACACAAATAACTATTCCTATTTTGCAAGAATTAATTCTGTAATTGTTTTACAGTTCTTCTGTTTCAAAGTGTGAAAGAGTTTTTACTAACTCAGTGTAGGTACATTTGAGATGCTGTTCTTATAGTTTGCCAATTAATATACAGCAACCATAAACCATTTTTATATATATTTTTAATGAACTTGTACAATACTTTGGGAGATTAAAATCTACGGTTTTATATAGTCAACAGTTAAATAAAACTCACTTTACTACACTCTATTAAAAAAGAGCATGTTGTTTCCAGTCAGCGCCTTGACGACATCTACAAAGACAAGGAGCCGCACCTGTATACGCTGATCGTGCGTCCCGACAACTCCTTCACCATCCTCATTGACAACAAAGAGGCCAACGCCGGCTCTCTGCTGGAGGACTTCACCCCGCCCGTCAACCCGCCGCAGGAGGTCGACGACCCCGACGACAAGAAACCCAGCGACTGGGACGAGAGGGAGAAGGTACCCAACATTGTGTAGCCTCACTAGCTCGACACAACAAAGAGGCCAACGCCGGCTCTCTGCTGGAGGACTTCACCCCGCCCGTCAACCCGCCGCAGGAGATCGACGACCCCGATGACAAGAAACCCAGCGACTGGGACGAGAGGGAGAAGGTACCCAACACTGTGTAGCCTCACTAGCTCGACACAACAAAGAGGCCAACGCCGGCTCTCTGCTGGAGGACTTCACCCCGCCCGTCAACCCGCCGCAGGAGGTCGACGACCCCGACGACAAGAAACCTAGCGACTGGGACGAGAGGGAGAAGGTACCCAACATTGTGTAGCCTCACTAGCTCGACACAACAAAGTGGCCAACGCCGGCTCTCTGCTGGAGGACTTCACCCCGCCCGTCAACCCGTCGCAGGAGGTCGACGACCCCGATGACAAGAAACCCAGCGACTGGGACGAGAGGGAGAAGGTACCCAACATTGTGTAGCCTCACTAGCTCGACACAACAAAGAGGCCAACGCCGGCTCTCTGCTGGAGGACTTCACCCCGCCCGTCAACCCGCCGCAGGAGGTCGACGACCCCGACGACAAGAAACCCAGCGACTGGGACGAGAGGGAGAAGGTACCCAACATTGTGTAGCCTCACTAGCTCGACACAACAAAGAGGCCAACGCCGGCTCTCTGCTGGAGGACTTCACCCCGCCCGTCAACCCGCCGCAGGAGGTCGACGACCCCGACGACAAGAAACCCAGCGACTGGGACGAGAGGGAGAAGGTACCCAACATTGTGTAGCCTCACTAGCTCGACACAACAAAGAGGCCAACGCCGGCTCTCTGCTGGAGGACTTCACCCCGCCCGTCAACCCGCCGCAGGAGTACAGTAAACATACATACATACATACATTGCAAGTTTAATAAAAGCTTGTAATTATAGAAAAAATTATACAATGTTACGTTATTATATTCCAGATTGTGGACCCCACAGCAACCAAGCCTGCTGACTGGGACGAAGATGCGCCCGCTACCATCGTGGACCCCAATGCTGTCAAACCTAACGGCTGGCTCGATGATGAACCCGAGATGGTGCCAGGTATATTGCTATATAATCGATTGTGGTCGATTAATGGACGACGATGGATGAGTCATCATCATCATCATCAACTGCTCACTACTGAGCACAGGTCTCCTTTGAGAGAAGGGTTATAGGCCATAGTCCACCACGCTGGCCCATTGCGAATTGTCAGACTTCGAAAAAAAGCAGAATAAAAAGTTTTTAATTTTTAATTTTTAGATTTAAAAACGTTATCTTCTAAAATATAAAAATCAATTGCTGTTCATTTGTTTCGCTAAAACTCGAGAGCGGTTGGGCCGATTTAGCTGATTTTGGTTTTGAAATGTTTGTCGTAGTCCAGGGAAGGTTTAAAGGGTGAAAAAAAATTTAAAAAAAAAAAGACATATACCTAGGCCGCAAGAGAGCTTCGGATCGACATGATTTTTTGCATGGGTATAGTTAGGGACCTGGAAAGTGACATTATATGCTACTTTTTATCCCAGAAAATGTTGTGTGAGTTCCTGAGGGAAGTGATTTTAAAGACTAAATCCACGCGGACGAATCTTCTTCTTTATCAACCGATAGACATCCACTGCTGGACAAAGGTCTCTTGCATGGACTTTCACAGATCTCGGTGCGCCGCCTAAATCCAGCGGCTCCCTGCGACTCGTTTGATGTCGTCGGTCCACCTGGTGGAGGTCTGCCAACACTGCGCTTCCCGGTGCGGGGTCGCCACTCCAACACCTTGGGACCCCAACGACCATCAGCTCTTCGAACTATGTGCGGACGAATTAGCTAGTTTTAAATAAATAATAAATAACAGTCAAATACCCAATTATAGTCAATCTTATGAACCTTTGTTGTGGCGTTAGATCCAGATGCAAAGAAGCCGGAGGACTGGGACGAGGAAATGGACGGCGAATGGGAAGCTCCCCTGGTGGACAACCCCCTGTGCAGCACCGCGCCCGGCTGCGGGGAGTGGAAACCTCCCACCATCCCCAACCCCAACTATAAGGTACGTGCGCGCCTCAAGAAAGTACGAAAGTCGTTTGTGGGAATGGGCGTGACGCTCTATAATAAAATACAATATATTTTTATTAAAATAAACTTTTTACAAGTGCTTTTGAGTACCACTGGTTCGGAATGCCCTTCCTGCTGAGAAGAACCAGCAAGAAACTCGGCGGTTGCTCTTTTCAAAACAAGTTTACAATACAATAAATACTATGCTATGCAGTGTTTCCACAATGAAGGAAGTTCCAAAAATGCATACCGACTATCTTCTATCTTTAGATGGGCAGACATAAAGTAAGCCCTATTCCCGCTGGTGGCACCCGTTCATGAGCATGACGCATGACCCAGCTGTTGCTTCACTCAACCATATTTGAGGAAACGTAACAACCTGCATCACACGACACCACCACAGAAATGTTGAGTGCGTGACATACTTATGCTTCGGGCATCGAATTGAATAAAGTTACAATTAACATCAGGTGACCCGCCTGCTCGTTTGTTCGCTATTTTTATAAATAAAAAAAAAGAGGAGTAGCCCCACAGTCGATAGAATAGAATAGAAATGTTTTTTATTCAAATAAACATTTTTACAAGTGCTTTTGAATCGTCGATGAGTCTACCACTGGTTCGGAATGCCCTTCCTGCCGAGAAGAACCAGCAAGAAACTCGGCAGTTGCTCTTTTCAAAACAAGTTTACAATATAGTAGATATTATGCTCTGTATGCAGTGTTTCCACAATGAGGAAAAAGAGAATTTACAGGTTAATCATTACCTACTGTCTCATGAATCGCTGGGACGAATTATATCCACGCTTTTTTGTCTTTTTTTATGTAGTTGTATGTTGTACCTACAGTGACTGGCGTGTCACATGCTTGTTGTTCTGTCGCAGGGCGTGTGGCGCGCGCCGCTGATCCCCAACCCCAACTACAAGGGCAAGTGGTCGCCGCGCCGCATCCCCAACCCGCACTTCTTCAAAGACGAACACCCCTTCCGCATGACGCCCATAGTGAGTACAGTTTTTGCAATTCACGAAGGCGATTAAGGGGGCTCAAGCCAGTACCTTCTTCATACAAACGTAGATGAGTGATTACTACATTATTCAATATTGTACGCTCAAAACTAAGTATTATGTCGGTTTGCCTCATCATTATCTAGGTTTATTGATATATAAAATATTGAAAAAAATATTCGTTATAAAGTTACGAGCCTCGAAAGATCGTCATTTTCACACTAAATTTATGTCAACTTTGGGCGCAAATAAATAACATTATGAGTATGAAAATGCCAAAAAAAGTTATCTTTAGACATAGTTTATCGACCGAGCGAAGCGAAGGTCTCTGAGTTTACTAGAGCGATTTGCACTTGTCCGTCCGTCCGTCTGTCACAGCCTTATAACTTCTGAATTACTGAACGTAATTACTTCAATTTTAGATATGATATGTAAACCGATGGCCTCCAGCTGAAAATGGCTTAAAAAGTTATAAAAATCTTTATTTCAGGGGGGCTCCCATACGAAATGGGGGGCTTTCAAAGTGGAGATTGTATTCGAGGCTAGATTTCTAAAACCACTTTGTTTTAAAACTTGAAACTTACACATAATTTGAGTTATATTCTGTACTTGAACAACAAATACTAAGATTAGATAAATATTATAAAGAAACGAAATTATTTGAGTTTTAATGGGCATCAATGTTTTTAACAAAACTTCACTATACTGTTACTAGATGGCGCTGTCTTTAATATTGTAAATATGCATCCCATCCACGAAAGCAGATGACGATTGACGTCATCAGATTCGGCGCGTTTTAATTACAATATAATATAGTTAAAACTACCTTATGGTAATTATGGGATACCGCGAGGTCTCAATTCGGGGCGAACCACTAGTTTATTCATCAGTTCAAATAACTTTACTTTGTAAACATACATTTAGAAGTTTATTCTCAAAAACACTTTTCCCAAACAACTGTTCAACCCTTTTCGCGCGCTTGATTTCGGTGTAAATTATCGCACCTCTCACTCGAAACGGAGCGGGAGCGGGACGGTAGCATGGAAGTATGCGCCATGCACTCGCTACATTGAGTCTATCTCTTTCTCACATAATGTTAGGTGAAATAGCAAGCCGGTTACCCACGTGCGCCGGCAACTTCGGTCGAGTGTACAGCGTCCCCTTAAGCTTTACTTGTGGTTACTTCGTGTACATGCACATTGCATAAGTGTGCGTGCCTGTCAAAGCCTAGGTGGGAGCGGGCAGGCGCGAGCATTGCGCTCGCTCACACTTATACAGATACGACACACACACAAACAACCATAAGTCAGTCGCCCTCGTGAATTGCAAGAACTATAATAGAATAGAACAATCATCATCAGCAACCCATCAACGCTCGCTACTGAGCGCAGGACTCTTAGAGAAGGGTTAGGCCATAGTCCACCACGCTGGCCCAATGCAAATTGGCGGACTTTACACACCTTCGAGAACATTATGAAGAACTCTCAGGTGTGCAGGTTTCCTCGCGATGTTTTCCTTCACCGTTGAAGCAAGTGATATTTTATTGCATCGTGAGTAATACAATAGAATCATCATCATCAGCAACCATCAACGGCTCACTACTGAGCGCAGGACTCCTCTCAGAGAAGGGTTACGTCATAGGGTGAGATCTATAGATGACACTCACACTCAGCTCAGACTCAAAACTGAGTTAAAACGAGACAGATTTACGTCATCACATATTTGTGTCTCATTTTAACTGTCTTGAGCAGAGTCAGAGTAGGATCTATAGATCTCAGCCATAGTCCACCACGCTGGCCCAATGCGAATTGGTGGACTATACACACCTTCGAGAACATTGTAGAGAACTCTCAGGTGTGCAGGTTTCCTCACGATGTTTTCCTTCACCGTTGAAGCAAGTGATATTTAATTTCTTAAATGCACATAACTTAGAAAAGCCAGAGTTGCGTGCCCGGGATCGAACCTGTGACCTCCCGAATAGGTGACTGCAGTATTAGTAGGCTATCATAGCCTAGTAATACTGCGGCGGATATATCAGAATAAGAGCGACATAAGTTAATAATAGTAGTTTTTGCTCTTTTCCTCTATCAAAATCTAGATATATCATAATAAAACTGTATCTAAAAATACGTAATTTTATTGTCGAAGATAATAATTGACCACATTCTGTCAAAAGTGTCTGAGATTTTTACAATCATTGAAAATATTAAAACGTGTGAGAGAGAGAGGGATGCGTAGTGTAATAGTCCTCTTAAATGGTTAAAATAGTTATTTGTGTTATATGGGGCCAAAGAAATTTTTTGTTCCCCGAGGGCGTTATTTTGAATTCAGAGCAAAGTGAAGGATTCTATAGTAGAATCCTGAGCGTAGCGAGGAATCAAATATACGCCACCCGAGAACAAAATATTTTGGCCCCGAATGACACACACTATTTTTCATCATATTTTCACCTATGACAAAAAGCTAGGAGTATCAACCTACTGTGTACATATAGACATTACTTAAACGTATATTGAAAGTTTACATAAAACACAAATAAATTATTATGAATTAATTAAACATTAATATTTATGTTGGATACAGTATGGGATATATATCCGATCAACAAATTGATCACGTGACTTATCGAAGACAACAGCTTCTCAAACATTTTTGAATTTCGACACATACTAAAGCACGAACGCGGACCAATCAGAAGAGAGAAATGAAAAGTCCCATGGGGTTAAAATTAAATTTTGCTCCCGCTATCCTCTGAAGCCAATATTCGTTTTTCGAATAGGTATGATGAGAAATATGTTGTTTCCCCCCAGCACGCGGTAGGCTTCGAGCTGTGGTCGATGTCGCCGCAGCTGCTGTTCGACAACCTCATCGTGACCGACGACGCGGCCGTGGCCGAGCAGTGGGCGGCGCAGACCTACGCGCTCAAGCGCGCCAAGATCAACAGCGATGCGGTATGGGACACGTTGTAGCAACTAGTGTCATCTGAAACCCATCGATGACTGACTACTGGACGCAGGACTCTTAGAGAAGGGTTATAGGCCATAGTCCACCATTCTAGCCCAAATTGGCAGACTTCACATACCTTTGAGAACGTTGTAGCACTAGTTTCATCATCAACCCATCAACTGTCGATGAGTCTACCACTGCTTCGGAATGCTCTTCCTGCCGAGAAGAACCAGCAAGAAACTCGGTGGCTGCTCTTTTCAAAACAAGTTTACAATTCAATAGATTCTATGCTATATTATATGCAGTGTTTCCACAATGAGCTCTACAAAAGCATACCTAATTATAATTCAACACATGTTAAGACGGGCAGACAGAAAGTAGCCCCATTCCCGCTAGTGGCGCCCGTTCACGAGCATGACGCATGATCCAGAAGACGCTTTAAGAACATTATAGCACTAGTTTCATCATCAACCCATCAACTGTTCAGTACTGAGCGCAGGTCTCCTCTCAGAGCAGGGTTATAGGCCATACTCCACTACGCTGGCCCACATTGGCAGACTTCACACACCTTTGAGAACATTGTAGCATTAGTTTCATCATCAACCCATCAACTTTTCACTACTGAGCGCATGACTCTTAAAGAAGGGTTATAAGCCATAGTCCACCACGCTGGCCCAATGCGAATTGGTAGACATATGGAGAACTCTTAAGCGTGCAGATTTACTCACAATGTTTTATTTCCCTGTTGAAACATGTGATATTTAATCGCACATAATTTCGGAAGTCAGAGGTCCGGCATCGTACCTGTGACTCCCCGAATAGGAGACCACAGTCCTAACCACTAGGCTATAACTGGTTATGGATGAGTAATCTTTGGCAATTCGTCTTATTTTATGTTGAAAGGGACACGAAAAAAATAAATCAGGACTTTCAGGAGCTTTGAAATTCATCTAAACACATCAATAGAGTGATAGGTTGGTGATGATGATGAATAAAAAAAAATGCGTGAGTGTCGTGGAACACTCGGTTGGAACGAAGTTCCTTTGAATAATAAAATAAAAAATAATAATCTGAAGTCAGGATTCGAACCCCGAACCGATAGTTTCATTCCTTCGTTTAGCCGCTACGCCACCAAAGGTATGACGCTGTGTGTATAAACGAAGGCAACAAGTGTCGTGACGGAAAATTCTTACACTTTTTTCGCCTAGCCCGCATCCGCCAAGTCCGTACCGTCCGATAAGGAACTTCGTTCCAAAACTTTGTTCCAAACTGGACCGCTTGTATCAGCAAACGTGGTGGGGCCGCGTGCTGGTCGCCACGGGCTACCGGCCGGGCTGGTGGGCGCTGTACGCGCTGTACTGCGCCGCGCCCGTCGCCGTCTACGTCGCGTACCTGCTGCAGCGCTCTAAGGAGGTCGAGCGGGTGTCCCGAGTAGGCTAGAGTACTGTGCTAGCGGACACTTCATTCAGCGAGCTCTTTTATCTATGATTAACACTGGAGAGGCTGCTTTTATAGTTTTTTGGATCTACTGACGCCATTTTGGACTTGATCGACGCCATTTTGTACTGCGCCGCGCCCGTGGCCGTCTACGTCGCGTATCTGTTGTAGTCTATGTAGGACTGTGCTAGCGGAACACCTTGTATACTTCGTTCAATACACTGAGCTCTTTAATCTTTGTTTAACACTGGAGAGGCTGCTATTATTCTTTTTTGGACCTACCGACGCCATTTTGGACTTGACCGACGCCATCTTGTACTGCGCCGCGCCCGTGGTCGTCTACGTCGCGCCAAGGATGTCCAACGTGTGTCCCGAGTAGGCTAGAGCGTCTGTGCTAGCGGACACTTCGTTCAGTACACTGAGCTCTTTAATCTTTGTTTAACACTGGAGAGGCTGCTATTATTCTTTTTCGGACCTACTGACGCCATTTTGGACTTGATCGACGCCATTTTGTACTGCGCCGCGCCCGTCGCCGTCTACGTCGCGTACCTGCTGCGGCGCGCCAAGGAGGTCGAGCGGGTGTCGCGAGTAGGCTAGAGCGTCTGTGCTAGCGGAACACCTTTTGTACTTCGTTCCATACATGAAGATGCACCCCACTCTTTGACTCAAACTTAATACTACTAGTGTATAGCTAGCAATGAGCTCTGTATTCATCTATGACTAACACTAGAGAGGCTGCCGTCAAATTTTTTAGACCTACTTCATTGACGCCATTTTGGTGTCCCTGGGACCAATAATATTGCAAATGGCGCACAACCAATATACATAATTTCATAAGCATAGTATAAGCAGTACTTTTGGTAACTATCGCCAGGAAAGCTGATACAGTATTGAGTAGATGTAGCCTCCTCTGATCAATATGGTATCCTCTGGATCAGTCTGCCTGCACACGGTTGGTCATTTGGCTACTTGTCGCCTTTCAAAGGCTAGTTATGGCGACAAAAAATGAACAATAACTAGGAAGGCTGATACTAGTACGGCATTATGATATGAAAGTACCTGTGTGAACTGCATAAAAACTGACGCTATTTAACGGAGTAAAATAAAGCTGCTACGAAAGGTTTTCCTACATTTTTTACGTGAGCAACTACTTAGGTATTACCTGGTAGTAGTTGAGTGCCAGTGTGTGTAGTAGAGTAGTCGCTAGCAGTGCGCTATGTCATAGGAGTCTGCGGTGGAGCGAGCGCTGAAGTTCGCGGGCGAGAACCCGTGGGTGTACGCCGTCGTCATCATCGGCTCCTTCATCCTCGTCGGTCTGGTCGCGTACATGTGCTGCGGACCACGAACTGTGAGTTTTTAAAACTACCCACAAAAATACTGTAAGTTTTTTAAACTACCCACAAAAATCCTGTAAGTTTTTTAAACTACCGACAAAAATCCCGTAAGTATTTTCAAACTACCCACAAGAATACTGTAAGTTTTTTAAACTAGCCACAAAAATACTGTAAGTTTTTTTAAACTACCCACAAAAATACTGTAAGTTTTTTTAAACTACCCCCAAAAATGCTGTAAGTTTTTTAAACTACCCACAAAAAGTACCCCTGTCTGTTACAGTATCGGCTGTGAACCGATTTCGACCAAATATGGCAAGGCGATGGCTTGCATGCGCATCCTAAGGATGGTCATGGGATAATCTCGAGATATCAAAGAGTTCCCAATGTTTAATAAATACGAAATTATATTTTTCTTGTAGGCCAACTTGTGGCTTTTATGACTGGACAAAACTACTAACGGTTCAAAAAACAGCTCCTGCTGAGAAGAGATTAAAAGTCTAGAGAACCGATGATTGTGTTATCTCTTCCTTGGTTCTTTAAAAATCTTTAGGGAGCCTATAAGTTTTCGATTTGTATTGTGTTCACAATGCTGGCTGAATAAATTTTTATTTATTTATCCACGCGGACGATGTCACGGGCAAAAGCTAGTATGAAATTAATTAATTAAAAAAGCAATAAAAAATATAGGTGGCGAATGGAGATACCTTCTCACTATGTTCACTGCATTGTTTCATCATTAACTTACTGTTGCTATCACTGTCACGTAGGACACTGACGCGGATGTCAAAAAGACGGACGCGTTAGTGGAGGACGACCCGCACCAATCAGAGGGCGAGGAGCCAGAGAAGGATGGAGACGGCGAGCTGAGAGGAGACAACGATGCGGAAGAGCTGGACAAGCCCAGCAAGGCGGACTTGGAGGGGCCCGCGCAAGAGGCAGACGCCACTGACGTGAGTCCATAGCCTATGAATCGGCCAATAGAATAGAATAGAAATATTTTTTATTCAAATAAACTTTTACAAGTGCTTTTGAACAGTCGATGAATCTACCACTGGTTTGGAATGCCTTTCCTGCCGAGAAGAACCAGCAAGAAACTCGGCGGTTGCTCTTTTCAAAACAAATTTACAATACAGTAAATCCTATGCTGTATATGCAGTGTTTCCACAATAAGGGAAGTTCCATAAATGCATACCGACTAACTTCTATCTTAAGATGGGCAGACATAAAGTAGCCCCATTCCCGCCGGTGGCACTCGTTCACGAGCATGACGCATGACCCAGCCTATGCTTCGCTCAACCATATTTGAGGGAACGTAACAACCCGCATCACACGACACCACCACAGAAATGTTTAAATGAATCGGCCTACCTCCATAGAGATTAGCTATCTTCTTTGTCAACCGATAGACGTCCACTGCTGGGACAAAGGTCTCTTGCATGGTCTTCCACTGGCCTCGGTCTTGCGCCGCCTGAATCCAGGGGCTCCCTGCGACTCGTTTGATGTCCTCCGTCCACTTAGTACTAGTCCTGAAGACTGAAGTCAGTGCGTGTTGCCATGATGACTTACGGATTCGAGACATGGTCGCTAACTATGGGCCTCATAAGGAGGCTCAGGGTCACTCAGCGAGCGATGGAGAGAGCTATGCTCAGTATATCCCTGCGAGATCAAATCAGAAATGAGGAGATTCGTAGGAGAACCAAAGTCACCGATATAGCTCAGCGAGTCGCGAAACTGAAGTGGAAAAGGGCGGGGCACATAGTTCGAAGAGTTGATGATCGCTTTGGTCCCAAGGTGCTGGAGTAGCGACCCCGCAACGGGAAGCGCAGTGTTGGCAGACCCCCCACTAGGTGACCGATTAGCTATCTGTGCTGGAGATATTATGGTGCACAAGTGTGTGCCCTAACGCAGTTGCACTCTCTATTCCCTCACTCTCATAGTCCGACGGGACGGAAATCCGACACGACCGGAGAGAGATCAGGCGCAGGACCGACGGCTTCGCGTGGTTTCTGAGCCCTGCAATAAAAGGATTGTACTTCACTTAGCGTCGATTTCACCACCGTCGAGTGACGTTTTACCGAGGAATAAATTGGGCGTTCTGACAGTTTTTGTGTTTAAAATACTGTCAAAATATCAAATTTACGCTCGGATAAGACTTCTTTTACGTCGGTGAAATCGGCCCATTCCTATATACCTACATTTATTATGTAGGTAGATAAGTATATACGTCGGAGAGTGAGCCATTTTTATAATAGGGGCAAGTGATCTTCCTATGGACGCTTGTACCTGTGGACACAATCGATTCCGTTCACACTAGCAACCCTAATTTGAAAGTGAACTGTCAACCATAGACAAAGCCTTACGGTCACTTTCAAATTATAATTTTAGGGCTGCTAGTTTCGATGGAATCGATTGTGTACACAGGTAGAAGCGTCCTTAGGTATATCACTTGCCCATATTATTATCGCTTATACATTAAAATTAGTCAGTAAAAGAATGCAGAGGTGCTACGGCGTAAATATCCATAAATTAGTTTAACCGTTAATCAATAACCGGTTAACTTTACATACGTTGATAACGAACCCGCTTTAACTATGTATTTGAAGCGGCTTTCGTTTATCTACATAATATGCAAAGTTAACCAGCTTTAATTTTTTAAAACACACACCACTTGGCTCTTATATATTTCCTAACTACCTGTTTCGTGGTTAGAAAAACACAGGGGGAGGAGGGGGGGGGGGGGTTATTTCGTGGTTTTTCTGAACCTCTCCCCCCCCCCCCTTTCAAGCCTCACTGATAAACGGATGATCCCTTACTGGCGAAACATACTCAAGAGCGAGATCAAAATTGTATTTTGTACATGTAGTGATGTTACAGTTTTTTAACCGACTTAAAAGGAGGAGGTTCTTAATTCGTCGGATTTTTTTTCATGCATATTCACCGATCACTCGAGCCTTACTTACTAGGTTAACCGGTCGTTAAAAAATCAACAATAAATCATATACTTTGTGGTTTTTTAATAATTTAATATACTTGAAAAATTCTTTTTAAAACCCCGAAGTACAAAGTTAGTACACGAAGTACAAAGTATATAATTTATTATTGATTTCTCGACCGATTTCGATAAAATTTATATGGGACCACCTGGGAAATATACCTTTCAAACAAAAAATACAAACCAAACTAACAAAAAACACAAAAAACAAAAAAAAAATCCAAATCGGTTCAGGCGTTTTCGAGTAATCGGTGAACATACATAAAAAATAAGATACCGACGAATTGAGCACCTCCTCCTTTTTTGAAGTCGTTTAAAAAGATTTTTTCGTATTAAATTATTATAGTCTATTTTTTTAACGAACGAGTACTGTCTACTGAGTATGTCTCTCGCACATTTCCGATATTGACAGAGTGAGATGGGTCTTTTAAGGGGTGGGGCCTGGAACTCTATGTTGATTACGTGGACCAATAGCAACGCAGTCAAAATTCTCGGTACTTGTTTGTAAAAAAAAACGGACTATACACTTTCTCAAATAACCTTATCCTTGCAGACCACTCCACTCGTGGACACCGATGGCGCGGGAGATGGCCAACGGAAACGGAAGCCGCGTAAGGAGTAAGCGAGAGAGGAATACGTTGTCGTTAGCTGCTAGAGCGAGAGGGCGAATGCGTGGTGACGGATAGACAAATCTTTTCTTTTACTTTGTGTTGCATTGTATGATATTCTTTGTTTCCAACTGATTTAGGACCGTGTCATGAAATAATCCGGGTCATGCTGAAACTTATTACGTTCATCGATTTCGATTCATCGTATCTGTAGGGTAGTGTGCGTTTACAATTCGACAACGTTGATAGATTTCGAGTATTGAAACACTAACGCCGAAGTAAAATGTACCTAAAAGCCTTGTTTTGAAGCACAACTTTGTCTATACATTTTACAGCAGCAACGCCCAATCTAAAATAAATTCTGTAGTTCTGAAAATGGTACCTTAAAACAAGGGGTTAAAAGTTGATTTTGCTCTGACGTTATTGTATTTCGATGCCGGAAATCTACTAACGTAAATACGACTTTAAAACAAGAGCTTTAAAGTCGATTTTGCTCTGACGTTATTGTGTTAAAGTGCTCAAAATATACACGTATAACGTTTGCAAGACAAAATCGTACTAAACCTACTAAAGTAAAATCGAAGCAACAGACTTCCTTCCGCCTGCGACATTTGACGGACTGTAGGTATATGTGCTTAATTAATAACTCTGAAATAATAACAACAAGTCTACATCGATTCCTATAGCATCATCCCATTCCAAAATAACATTCATGTCACGGTCCTACGGATCTTAGAGCTAGCCTAAAAATTTACTGCGTTATATTGTAAACCTGCACCTGTAGCCAAGTAACACTTCGTTTTGTCTATTCTCTTTCTACGATAGTTGTCACATGAAGTTTTAGCTAGAGCTAGACTAGATGGCGCTGCAGCTGATCAAAGACAGAAGTGTTTTGATAATATTTCGCGGCATTTTGTAGTGTTTTTTAGCATTTAAAACATTTATCATACAAAATGCCGCGAAATATTATCAAAACACTTCTGTCTTTGATCAGCTGCAGCGCCATCTAGTCTAGCTCTAGCCAAAACTTCATGTGACAACTATCGTAGAAAGAGAATAGACACAACGAAGTGTTACTTGGCTACAGGGCCTGTTAGTTATTTGTTAGCGAATATCTTGTAAGGGTGATTGATGCATACACCGCGTTTGTTTTCGCTTTAGCGAATTATTTTGGATTGCGTCGGTTATGCTGTTTTCCTCTCAAATAAATTTCTGCATCTTTTTCTTTTTAACATTGTTTATAATGGGAGAGTAACAAATATTAAAGTAAGAACTTAAAATATTAGTTCTACCCTACAAAGAGCACCTTGCTTAAAAATTGCACTTTATGTTACAACTTTTGACAGTTCTAACTAAAATAATTTACAAAATAGTCCCTTACGAATTCATCAGAATGTTTGTGTACTAATCCGAGTATATTATAACTTAGTATTACTGCTATTTTGACCAAATTACTATCTGGGATTTTGACCAGATAACTCTTAGGGCCTGTTTCACCACTTTCTGATAAAGTGCCTGATATATATCTATCATATAAAATATCTGCTGGATAAAGTGATATCTTTTTGAGTTTCAGTGCCAGATTGACTTGAAGGATACTTATGAAACAAAAATTAAACGCTATCCGTCAGATAAGTTGTGGATAGGCTATCAGACCTTTATCAGCAAGTGGTGAAACAGGCCGTTAAACGTCTTAAACGTTTGAAATAACTAAAAATACCACAGCATTATCGACGATCCAAAATACATTTTAATAAGATTAATAAATAATAAAATAATTAATAATTTCTTTATTATTTAACGGTAATTGAATTCACGCAGACCTCCTCTTTATTAGCCACCAAAGAAACTTTAACAAGTAACTATTTAGAGTCCTTTCAGACGGGCCACAACTATTCCACAGCGGCATAAATGTCGCAGGGCACAAATCTACGTAAACGCGCCTTCGATTCGCACGCACCACAGTTTGAAACATTCAATGGATGTCGCAGATATGTAGTCAATATTAAATACCGATGATGACCACCGTACCATTCTGTAGGGCCAATTGCACGTCGAGCGGTTAAAGTAAAGTAACCATTATAGTCCACCTAAAACAATCAAATTGGATTGCACAAAGCTGTATTGATACCTTCGTCGTTAACGTTAAATGTCAAGTTTTAGTCAAAAGTTACAGAACCCTAGATTGTACACCCCAGACAATTTTTTTGTGGACCAAATCTTTGAGCCCTTTGTAATTTGTGATTACATGTACCCTACACCACCATTCACACATGTCCATGCCTGGCTACTGTATGTCATGGTTGTGGTCCGTCTGAACAGACACTTATAGCTTCGAACAAAGCGTTCGTTTCTTCATTCAGCTGTTTTTATTTTATAAGGAAGAATTATCAATATAAATTATTATTATTGTAACAATAAATAATTTATTGTAATAAATGAATATTCTCGTGGCTGTAAGATATTTTTTTGTTTTTTTTTTTTAATTTGTATTATTCCCTATGCATTTTATTTGTGTTATTTAAAATTAAGGCGAGCGCACATTGCGACGGGTGGCAACGTAACACATCGAAGTATGTACCTACTTCATCATTCATCTGTATCTTATGAACATAAATGAGGGGTGTAGATGCAAACGCGCTTCTATCCACTTTATTAAATTTTTCACTGTCACCCAAAACATCATAACTTATTAAACTTATGCTATATCTTATTTATTTAAATTGAATATCATAGCAAACTGATATTATTTTCGAAAATAACATTAACTTTGGTTGTACAAACACAGTTAAAATTATTAAAAAACATTGAAATATGTATAGAGACCATTCTGCATCTAATCAGTGGATAGAGGCGGTTTTGTATCCGCCACTACGTGATAGAAGCGGTTTTGCTCCTAATTAATGCCCAAGTGAATGGTGTAATGCAGTCGATGCCTAAGACTAATTCAGATTTCTTCTTATTGTAATTTATTATGTAAATGATAAAAATAAAAACTATGTAAATAGAATATTGTGTTTAAACTTTTATTAAGGACAATTAAAAATAACACTTCTGTTTTTTTAATTTTATCGGACAGCTCTGTACATTTTGAACAAACGTCTACTCGTGGCGTTTTGAACCCAATGTTATAATTTGTATTAAAAATTTTTCTAAAAAAACATTGGCGTACCTTGAGTTGTTCATCATCTTGTTTTTCTTGATACATTTTCCACATTTTACGAATATTTAGATCAGATGCTACATATTTTCTTTCTGATGTAGCCGACCTGCAATAGTGCGACTCAATACACGTAAACGTCTCAATGAATCGCTTAACATTTTCCTTTTTTGCGGAATTCTTTCTTGAAACCCTATCACCGCCTCGATTTTCTTGTGGTATAGTGCCATGTAGTAAAAATTTTTTGGATATATTACGAAGTCTATGAATACCAACACCGAGAATTTTTGAAAAGGTTCGTTGACAAACTCGTATTAATTTGAATGGTTTCGTGTATGTACGGATATAAAACTTCGTATAAGTTTTCGAATCTGCTCGGCTTCCCACTTTACCTCTTCGACGCTTCGGTGTATGAACTTTCATAAATTTTAATATAAAATTGTCTTGAAAGGTTTTATTCGGTTTGGCGTAAAATCCTTGATGAAATTGCCTGATGTCTTGAGCATTTAAGGTACTGCATTTTAATTTGCCAGATTTCTTATGCTTACAACTTCTAACATCGGTTAAATTTGGTGGATTCTTAGCTGAGTACCTGAAACAATTTACTCAAGTTACCAACAACTTACCGATCCAAATCAAAACCCCAAGTAATGGCAATAATACTAGCTTGTTTGTCCAAAAGATATAGCGCGCTGTGATAAGACAGACAAATAGACGGGTAACGTATCCAGTTGAATTACAGTAAAAATAAAAAACCCGATCCCTAAAATTATCTAAAAACATAACTCTCCTTTTCTATATCGGAACAGTCGGGCAAAGTGTAACTGACACTCGGGAGATAGGTCTGTTTAGGCGACAGAGATACAGAGATACATAATATTATTAAGCTCGAAAACATTACCCACCGTCAGCTATCGGATGCAAAGAATAAATACAAAGAAAATATAAATATATATTTAAAAATTATTTTAATAAATAAATACTTAATAAGAAAAATCTCTTGTTTAAAAAGTGTAAAACTGTTAAAGTCATTAAAAAGATTAGACCTTTTTCGAGTCTCGCGTTGCATAAAGACGACCAATAGCACACAATAATAAGGCAAGCGAAACTTACCTTTCACGCTTTTTAACACTGCGCTTCCATTGGTTTTCATTCCGAATCCTTTTCCTTGTCTTATTTCCTTCCACTGGAGTTATATTAATTTCCATTTTCTGTTTTTTTTCTATTTAAAAATAGGAAAATAAACTAAGCTGTAACGCGCAACAACAGCCGGACGCCATTACACTCCTATACAAAATACTGTGCTGTGATTGGCCAGGCGGCGATAGTGGCGGTTTTGTATTTTAAGTTTTAATAGAGGCGGTTTCGTACCTAACTTCATACTTATCATGCCATTTTGTAAGGGATAGAAGCGATTTTGCACGTATTTTAAATAATGAAACCAAAGACAAGTAGATTGTGCACTGCCAACACTTAAAAAACACTAGGAGCTTGAAATGGGATAGAAGCGCTTTTGCATCTATACCCCTCAAATAACATATTTAATCACTGTAAAACACAGAAAATCACTAAACGTTCTATTTAGTATAATTTCAACAACAGATATAGTTCTTGCAATTCACGAGGGCGACTGACTTATGGTTGTGTGTGTGTCGTATCTGTATAAGTGTGAGCGAGCGCAATGCTCGCGCCTGCCCGCTCCCACCTAGGCTTTGACAGGCACGCACACTTATGCAATGTGCATGTACACGAAGTAACCACGAGTAAAGCTCACTCGACTTCGTGAATTGCAAAAACTGTACAAGTATACAATGCAATATAAGGTACAAAAAATTTTTTGTGCTACGATGCGACTCGTCGTAGTATGTGTGAATCTAGTATAGAATGCGTGGAACATATAGTAATTAATATATAAATAAATAATAATATAATGAATAATGTAGTTATTTTACATTTTGTGTTCAGTATGTATAATATTATGATTATATATAATTAATAGTACAATATATGTATTTACAGAATTTTATTATCAACTCTAAAATACGCGTAACAGGCATATGATGACATCATCGTACATGATAGATGTTATTCCAGGTAATATTTTATATTTTAGACAAACTTCATCCAAATCTGTTCAGCATATTTATATAAGTTAACAACTCCGCATTTAAAAAGCAATTTAAAACCATGTTAGTATTCTATAATTTATGACGTGATTATTTCATTCATTAAAATATAATTATACTTAATATTATATTTAGGTTTTTCACATGGTATAGGAAGATTATATATTTTTAATTGCCCAAAAATCTTCGTAAAGTGATATTTTATTGTGTTGCTTATCCAATTTGTATGTTTTTTGAACAATATAAGGTATCATATTATATAGAACATATAAATATAAAAAAGTGTGATACTTTTAGAATACATAACATGTATAGGTGGCAACTGGCAACCCTGGTAGTATTATTGTAATTATATATTATGTATTCTTTCTCGAGTCTAGTGTTTATTTTCTTATGGGTATTTCTTATGTGAAGGGTATAAGCAATGGACTGTAATTTACATTGATAATAAAATAAATATTTCTTATTCAATTCTTTTATTGATAATTAATTTTATTAACCTTACCTTATTCGTACAGAGTTCGTTCGCAAACCGATACATTTTGTAAAATGCGAGTGATTTTGTCGCAAATTGGTAGTAATAGGCTTAATAACAGTAACCAAGAACCAATGAAAAGGTATATGAATTATTTATCTAATGAAATAGGATTCATGGATTATAAAAAGCGTATTTATTTTATATCTATTTTGAGCGAGATTGATATTAATTTTGATAAAATAAAATTATAAAATACAGCAATCCGCCATATTGGATTGAATACCAATCTAAAATAGTGATAGCCTAGTGGTTAGGACTGTGGTCTCCTATTCGGGGGTCGCAGGTTCGATTCCGGGTGCGCTCTGACTTCGGGGTCATATAAATATCACTTCCTTAACGGTGAAGGAAAACAGCGTGAGGAAACCTGCACATCTGAGAGTTCTTCATAATGTTCTCGAAGGTGTGTGTGAAGTCCGTCAATTCGCATTGGGCCAGCGTGGTAGACCATGGCCTTTAACACTTCTCTGAGAGGAGACCTACGCTCAGTAGAGAGCCGTAGATGGGTTGCTAATGATGACGATAAATTTTAGCGCTGTCAAGTTCAGAGACTATTATACAGCGAATTAGTACTATTCCTAAGTAACTATTATAAAAGACCTAATTTGCCACTAACATTTCGAAGAATGTGCATCAATTTTCATCGACCTTAATAAATAGATAAATTAACGTACGAGTAGGTATACATTATAGCCCGCTTATCCTGTCATAGTTGGGAAGAATAGTTGCTTCCGGAATAGGCACGACGAGAACATTGTCTCGACCAAGTCTCGACTCTTGTATCTATAAATAAGCCGTTAACGGCTAACGGCGTCTGACGACATTGACCTACATATCAATCAGCTGGGCCATGGAACTAGGAATTACGATTACGCTGGGCCTAGCGCCGAACTTTTTTTTTTTTAAAAAAAAGAATATCGACCAAGTTGAACTTGACTAATATTCTCCTCTCCCCTCCAAATAAGCGGAAAGCTTGTGCCAGGAGTGGGTACGACAATAGTGCAACGGGTGGGTTCGAACCTGCGACCTTTCAGTTTTCAGTCCGTACCTTTAACCGTTGGGCTATTGAGACTTTGACAGCTACCTTCTGTGACTTTTGAGACTAACAAATTCAGCTCTGATTGGCCAACACTCTTTCGCTATTCGCTGAAATATACAGTTGCAGCAAGAATATCATTAACTAGCTGATGCCCGCGACTTTGTCCGCGTGGATTTAGTTTTTAAAGTCCCTCGGGAACTCCTTGATTTTCCGGGATAAAAAGTACCCTAGATGTTGACCCGAGTAATAAGCTACCACGGTATAAAATTTTGTAGAAATCTGTGCGGTATAGTTTTTACGTGAAAGAAGGACAAACAAAAAGACACGAAATCGTCCAGTTACAGTTTTATTATAATACTAGCTGATGCCCGCGACTTCGTCCGCGTGGATTTAGTTTTTAAAATCCCTCGTGAACACTTTGATTTTCCGGGATAAAAAGTAGCCTTTGTCCTCAACTATAGTACCCATGCAAAAAATCACGTCGATCCGTGGCTCTGTTGTGGCGTGATTGAAGGACAAACAAACACACTTTCGCATTTATAATATTAGTATGATTAGAATATTAAATTGCATAGGAAAACACTGTAGCATTAAGTCCATACGATGTATTACATTACATCCATACCTACTTACTAGTATGTAGGTATAATGATCGTTTGGCAAAATTTGACGCCTTTGGAGTAGTTTGACTTTGACAAAATAGGGCTATCCACGATGGCTATATACGATAAAGTACGCTTGCCAACTTAAGATGAGCCGTTCATTCAAAGTATCTTGTAGATTCCGGGGTTCAAGTTATTTGGACCATATACTGAAGATCGTGATGTCTATAATTTCTGAACTACGAAATTGACGACCTTGAAATAATTACAGGACAATCTCTAAAGAACCTGCTTTCTAACAAAAAAAGAATGGATTAAATCGGAATACGCCTTAATGAATTACAGCGAAATACACATTTTGACTTTCATCCCCTCTCCCAAGGGAACCGTGCTGAATTTCGGGATAAAAGTATCCTATATTATACCTCGTAGTATAAACTTAAATCGTGCCAAGTTTCATTTAAATCCGTCCAGTAGTTTCGGCGTGATGCGCGGCCAAGGTACAGACAGACAGACAGACAGACAAAAAATAAAAAAAAAATTGTTTTGGCTTCAGTATCGATTATAGAGTGCCCTCAAACAAAAATTTTCAAAATATCTTCAATGTACAGAATTGGACCTGTTACAGTTTTATTATATTAAGTACTAGCTGATGCCCGCGACTTCGTCCGCGTGGATGTAGTTTTTAAAATCCCTCGGGAAATTTTTGATTTTCCGGGATAAAAAGGAGCCTATGTCACTCTCCAGGTCCTCAACTATGCACAAAATTACGTCGATCCGTAGCTCTGTAGCGGCGTGATTGAAGGACAAACCAACAAACAAACAAACACACTCGCATTTATAATATTAGTATGACGTATTAGTAAGGAAGAATTAATACCACGATAATAAAGGCGATCTAATTAAATTTTAGAACACAAAAGCTACTATTGTGACTTATGATAGTTAGTTATATTCCCTAGGGCACTTTTTTGTAGAAAATAAAGAGTACTTTAGTCATGTAGTACATCATTTTTATGTATCATCAATAGTTTTCTCAGCACACGCCAAATAATGTATTTTAGAGGCAAAATTTTCCTACTTTGGGTTAAATTATTGCAATTTTCTTAAGGATCTCTAATTTTTTCGACAGTAAATTATAGCCTATGTTACTTCCTGATAACTTAGCTTTCTATTGGTTAAAAAATGGTTAAAATCGATCCAGTAGTTACAGAGCCTATTCGGTACAAACAAACAAACAAAAAAATCTTTACCTTTATAATATTAGTATAGAAAGTACACTTGCCAGCTTAAGATGAGCCGTACATTCAAAGTATCCTGTAGATTTCGGGGTCCAAGTTATTTGGACAATATACTGATCTATAATTTCTGAACTACTAAATTGACGACCTTGAAATAATTACAGGACAATCTCTAAGTTACCTGCTATCTAACAAAAAAAGAATGAATGAAATCGGAATACGCCTTAATGAATTACAGCTAAATACACATTTTGACTTTCATCCCCTCTCCCAAGGGAACCGTGCAGAATTTCGGGATAAAAGTATCCTATATTATACCTCGTAGTATGAACTTAAATCATGCCAAGTTTCATTTAAATCCGTCCAGTAGTTTCGGCGTGATGCGCGGCCAAGATACAGACAGACAGACAGACAGACAGACAGACAGACAGACAGACAGACAAAAAATTAAAAAAAATATGTTTTGGCTTCAGTATCGATTATAGAGTGCCCTCAAACAAAAATTTTCAAAATATCTTCAATGTACAGAATTGGACCTGTTACAGTTTTATTATATTATAGATAGATAGATAGATAATATACACATCAAAAGTGTCTAGGGATCAACTATATAGTAACTACATTTTTAACTATGAAAAATTATCCAATCCAGTCTTAACCTAAGTAAATGTCGTCAATTAAATGGCAAAAAAGGCAAAAGAATGAAGATTTTTTTAAGTTTTAGGGTTCCGTAGTAAACAAGGAACCCGGGATAAGTTTTTAACTAAACATAGAAAAATTTACTTGATCCCTAGACACTTTTGATGTGTGTATATTATCATTAATGCAACCAATCAATAATATAACATCATTGTAAGGTGTTAAGGTTGATAATACGGGTCTGCCCGCGAAATTCAAATTTAATTTGGTTTTTCACAATTTGTAAACTAATACGACAAACTAGGCTTATGGCATTCTAATTGCGACGATGGCAGTATCATCTTCACAGGTTTATATAAAAATATTTACTTGAAAGTGTCCAGTTTAAGAAATTAGTCAGAATATCGAGTTGGATGTGAGATATATTATTATATACTTATGATAGATGTGATTACTCACAAATTAGTCGATATTCTGAGTTCTGACCCACGGCAGGCGACCTTAATCCGAACGTTCGTCCTTACAGAGCCGGCAGCACAGAGTACTTTTGGTATAGCCGGCAGTCTGTATGAGGTGCTGTATGAGTCTACATTGCGCCGGTGTAATGCGCAGCTCGTAATTAAAATATTTTATGTAGATAATTCCAAATGTGACTAAAAACAAATACTTTTAAACTTTAAATTATACCTATTATTATTTGTTAAGTTTCGATCGAGGAATTAATTAGTATTTCGTTAATTGAATAAAATTAAAAACAATAAATTGATGATGTTTCATTTCAATCATTTATTTTTTTTGTTAGTGGTGAGTGAATGTCATAAAGTACCCCCAAATATTTTATTAATTGTTGCTGATGATTTGGTAAGTAATTTTTTGGTTAATTTTTTTGCATGTACTTACTTATATGCAATTAGAGTCGGTACTTTAACTTAATGTTAAACATAAAGTAAACTATGAGCTATAAAGTAAGTAGGTATTTCATTATTTTTAACCGACTTCAAAAAGGAAGAGGAATTCTCAATTCGTCGGAATCTTTTTTTTTATGTATGTTCACCGATTACTCGAAGACGCCTGAACCGATTTGAAAAATTCTTTTTTTTGTTTGAAAGGGTATACTTACTTCCCAAGTGGTCCCATTTAAATTTTATCGAAATCGGTCGAGCGGTTTTAAAAAAAATCAACAAATTACATGCTTTGTAGTGGCGCGGGCGTTTGGAGTCGGTTTTTTTTAAAGAATTTTTTATATTAAATTATATTGTCGGTAATACCTACCGCCGCAAAATGGTTATAGGTCCAGATCGTAATATCAAGGGACAACAATTTCCACTTCGCAGAACTGAAAAACGAGAGCGATTTAAATAATCGCTCGTAATTCCGTGAAGTCATTACTTTTTTATAGGTATTCAAAATGGTTAGGTACACAGTCAACAATTTTACAACCATTTATGATTTTTTTTTTAATTTATTTCGTGACAAGATAGCCCTTTACTGCGAAGTGCGATCTCACCTGATGGTAGTTAAGTGGCGATGCAGTCTAAGATGGTAGCGGGCTAATTTGTAAGGGGTATGGTAGTGTACGTCATTTAACCCAAAGAAGAGAAAAGAGTGATAATTTTATTTTCGAAAAATTGCATCTAAAGCTTCAAGTGTTCCAACCTCGCCGGTCTGAGAAGAGCCAAAAATAAAGTCAGCTAAGTATATTCCCTGTTCCAATATTTCACACTATAAAAGACACTTTTCTAGATTTAATAAAAGTAAAAGTAAAAGCATTGGATACAACAAATTAAAATACTCGCATTGTTATAGGTAAAAAGTAATTATTGAACTCTTATCTATGTAAATGTTATTCATTCTTTTGATAAAATTTAAAATTATTAATGGTTCATTCTACCCACATGCCTAATTAGTTCGTAGTAGATAATAAATACATACAACAATGTAACAATTCAATCAAGAAGTAATAAATAAGTTGATAGTGTAGGTAGGTAACTAGGTACCAACACATTCTATTTCAAAAGTCTACTAGGAATAATATTGATGAGTTAGCGTGAATGCAATGCAATTAGCATACTCTTCTAAACCTCCTAAAGTTTCTTAATTCAGGTACTCGTAGCTCCGAAAAGTCAGAGATACGTGCCTGGTATTATACCCAGATCCCAAAAAAGGAAGACATGTCTTAGGTTACAGGTTACTACTAGGCTACCACCGCTAGGTAATCCGTATAATACTTATTATAAATGCGAAAGTGTGTGTTGTATGTTGGTTTGTCCTTCAGTCACGATGCATCGGGTTGGCCTGATTTTTTGCATGGATTATAGTTGAGGTATAATAATTTAATATTAAAAAAAATATTTTTAAAACATCGACTTCAAACACCCGCGCCACTACAAAGTATAAAATTTATTGTTAATTTTTTTAAAACCGCTCGACCGATTTCGATAAAATTTATATGGGGCCATCTGGGAAGTATACCCTTTCTAACGAAAAATAATTTTCCAAATCGGTTCAGGCGTCTTCGAGTAATCGGTGAACGTATGTTCACCGATTACTCGAAGACGCCTGAACCGTCTTCATCCGTCGGTTTTTTTATGCATATAAAAAAACCGACGGATGAAGACACGGTCAAAATTACTTCATCATCATCATCATTAGTAACCCATCAACGGCTCACTACTGAGCGCAGGTCTCCTCTCAGAGAAGGGTTACCCATAGGCCATGGTCCATCACGCTGCTGGCCCAATCGGTCCGCCACTAACGCTATCACTGCTTTTTAATAAAAGCAAGCAAAAATACTTAGCTACGTTTAAATATCTTACCTTAATTGTGTTATTTTAGTCTGTATGTATATAATAACCTTGTAACCTAGTTTTACTGATAAGTTTAACAAAGTCGTTTCTCATCGGTAACTAGGTATATTAAAAGCGACTTTCGTTATCTACGTAACTATGTAAAGTTACCCTGTTTTTGAATAACGGTTAAACTAATTTATGGATATTTACGCTTTATCACCTCCGCGCTTAAGGATGATTATACGGGTCTGCCCGCGAAATTCAAATTTAATTTGGTTTTTCGCAATTTGTAAACTAATACGACAAACTAGGCTAATGTCATTCTAATTGCGCCCGTAGAATTATCATCTTCACAGGTTTCCATAAAAAACTTTACTTGAAAGTGATCAGTTTAAGAAATTAATCAAAAAACTGACTAATTTGTGAGTAACTCACGTCCAACTCGGTATTTTGATTAATTTCTTAAACTGGTCACTTTAAGTAAAAATTTTTATGTAAAACTTTGAAGATGATAATTCTACTGGCGCAATTAGAATGCCATAAGCCTACTTTGTCGTATTAGTTTACAAAGTGAGAAAAACCAAATTAAATTTGAATTTCGCGGGCAGACTCGTATAATCCACCTTAATATTATAAAAATGGCTCACTCTTGAGCCATTTGTATATTATTATACAAGTGTACAGGTGAAATCGTAAAATCCTTTTATTACAGGGCTCAGCTTAGATACCTAGATAGTTACCTATACTTACCTACTACTTTTTTTATTATGACAAAATGAAGTCGTAACCCATTGCAGAGCTCTGAGCTCGTAGAGCACGTCAAGCTGTCGCGTCGGTCCTGCGCCTGATCTCTCTTCGGTCGTGTCGGATTTCCGTCCCATCGGTCTATGAGAGTGAGGGAATAGAGAGTGCACCTGTGTTTGCGCACAGACTTATGATCTATATTGTTAAAATTTTACTGGTCTTGAGCTTCAAACACCGTTCCTTCATATTTAAAACTTTTATTACACAATAATTGAATAATTATGACAATTTCACCAATGACTTTATAAATGAAAACTGACTACTGTTTTGCTTGGTAGCTCAACAACGACTGGCGTCCATTTTTTTATCGAAACACCAAGTGCTATTAAAAGGTATTCAACCTGACTAATGAGTGACAATTATTATAGACAAAGTTCGTCATAACTTCCGGAAGTCAAAACTGAGCTACCAAGAATTGAGAATTGTAAATAAATACAAAAATTTAAACATTTGATTTTAAAAATTACTAGTAAAAATAAACATGTTTTTACGGAAGTTCAGATAATAATTATAATTTTATTTTATACAAACTTCCGTAAGGATGGGTGTTTTAGTAGAATTCACAACTTATTTTTAAAAAAAGCTAACATTTAACAATAATAACTCCCCCGCAGATGGCTAATCTCTGTGGAGATTGGCCGCCGTGACAGATTCGGTCGTGAGGAGATTATATTATTTATTGGAACGAAGTTCCTTATGGCACGGTACGGATTTGGCGGATGGCTAGGCGAATAAAAGTGTTAGGATTTTTCGTCACGAGTAGTTTAGACGGTTATCCATAGCGTGTATGCTATATTACGAGATGGTTCTAACATGTGGCGAGAGATGGCGTTGATTCAAAATTTTCCGTCACGAGTAGTGTAGACCATGGAACTAGGATTTACGACTACTATGGTGTAGAGCTAGGGATTCCCAAACTATTTTGGGCAAGAGACCCCTTTTCCAAAATGAACTGATACCTCAGACCCCCATAGCCAAATTATTTTAAAAATTCTATCTCTAGTTTTTTCCTATTGATACAAAATACCTATTTAAAAACTGCGGTTGGTTAAGTGCGTAAACTTGACATCATTTTCTCATCTTTTAACAAAATAAATATTATACAGTAGTATGTCTTTCAAATAAGAATTTGCGTTAATTAATAGGGGTTGATTTTTAGACCTCGTCGAACCCCAAAATCAGTTTTCATTTATGTCGACCCCTGGAAAACCGATATATCGACCCCAAGGAGTCGATATCGACCACTTTGGGAATCCCTGGTGTAGACGGTTCATAGCGCGTATGTTGTTGGCTCAATAGGAGCGCGCATATTTATTACCAGATGGTTCTAACATGTGGCGAGAGATGGCGTTGATTCTACAAGATAATGTAGGAGCTCCGTTCCAACCGAGCGTTCCACGACACTCACGCATTTTTATTATTATTGCAGGGCTGGAACGACGTGGGTTTCCACGGCTCCAACCAGATCCCGACGCCGAACATTGACGCGCTGGCCGCGGCCGGCCTCATGCTGCACAATTACTACGTCACCCCCATCTGCACGCCCTCCCGAGCCGCGCTCATGACGGGCAAATACCCGATACACACTGGCAAGTATTGGCTATCAGAAGCGGATTTGTTCCTCAAAAACTAATCAGGCTTTATGAGAGCGCATCTCTTAAAACGCTGAAACCCTACCTAAGCCGTCTCCACCAGCCCCTACAACGGCCCCTTTCCACTCAGCTAATAACCACAGCACGACAGACAAACCACCATCTGAACGTGAGGGTCAAAATGCACAAATCAACCAATGGACAATTATTATGAACGAAAATTATTACACGATTAAGAGATGTTGACGGTACGCTCGCTCGTCCCAATAAAGAGAGCGAACGAATAGCACGCTGCGCTTATAAGGCCGACGATCGCTCCATCGTCGCTTCTCCCGACTCGTAGATCGGCTCGGTGTTGGTCGTGCGCGCGCTTGGACTCGTCCGCGCACGGTTCCGCGTCAAGATGGCGTCAGTCCGCTAACATTATAAATATTCATAATTTCTAACACAAGTAAAGACCACATCATCATCGGCAAGTGGCAACCCATCAACCGGCGGGTGTGCCACGAACACAGATGTCCGTGTGGAAAGGAGGTTGATGCATTTGGAATTCACGGACTCTTACCAGAGGAGCCGCTGCTAGGCTATTTCGGCATGGTTCTCTTAACGACACGTTAAAAAGGGCTCTTGCCACCATTGACATTCCTGCGCTCATCGAGCCAGCAGGGATTAGTCGATATGATGGCAAGAGACCTGATGGATTGACGCTGTTTCCCTGGGAACGGGGACGGGCTCTAATGTGGGACGCAACGTGCGTCGACACATTGGCCCCGTGTCATATCAGGGAGACAGCATCAAGACCGGGAGCCGCAGCTGAAATGGCTGAATCCTGTAAGCGGCCCAAGTATGCCTCCCTGATCGAGATTTACATATTTGTTCCGTTTGCTGTGGAGACCATGGGGGACGATACAAAAAATTTTATGAAATATTACACCGCGGTTAATTGCCTTATCTGGAGACAGGAGGGCTGGCTCATTTTTGTGCAAAGGATCAACCTGGCATTCCAACGCGGAAATATTCCAAATAATATCCAGTATTCTTGGCACCATTCCATGCGGGCATGATTTGTATAGTAATTAGATTAGTTAAGCTATAAGTTTTATTGTAAAAGTTTAATAAAAAAACCCATCAACGATTCACTATAACTGCAGGGCGATTATGTAAAAGCTGCATCAGTCACAGTCTCAATTGTTGTGATTGGCTGAAATTATCGCGTTCTTCCTGCAACAATGCATTTTAGCCAATAGCGCGTGAGTATCGGCCAATCAGAGCCGATTAAAATCGTTACACTGTAGCATCTATCATTGTTTCTTAGAATCGTACAGCTGAACGCAGGGTTGAGAGAATGGTTATATTATAGGCCACCACGCTGACACAAAGCAAATTGACAGACTTCAGACCACCAGGTTTCATTAAGATGTTTTATTTATGCAGTAAGTATGTGGCTTAAACGCGCATATTATTATTTAGGTAGCTCTGAAAAGTCAGAGGTACCGAACTCGCGACGCCCCCGACTAGGAGATCGCAGCCCTAAGCACTACGATTCTGTCTAAATGATTTAGATTAAAACTGACACCATTAGGTACTTACCGTCTTGGAGCCCTGAGGCACAGTATAAGGAGCTATCTAAATATATTTAAATAACTAGCTGATGCCCGCAACTTCGTCCGCGTGGATTTAGTTTTTAAAATCCCACGTGAACACTGATTTTCCGGGATAAAAAGTAGCCTATGTCACTCTACAGGTCCTCAACTATAGTACCCATGCAAAAAATCACGTCGATCCGTGGCTCTGTTGTGGCGTGATTGAAGGACAAACCAACAAACAAACACACTTTCGCATTTATAATATTAGTATGATTAGAATATTAAATTGCATAGGAAAACACTGTAGCATTAAGTCCATACGATGTATTACATCCATACCTACTATGTAGTATGTAGGTATAATGATCGTTTGGCAAAATCTGGACGCCTTTGGATTTGGAGTAGTTTGACTTTGACAAAATAGGGCTATCCACGATGGCATTATACGATAAAGTACGCTTGCCAGCTTAAGATGAGCCGTTCATTCAAAGTATCTTGTAGTTTCCGGGGTTCAAGTTATTTGGACATTATACTGAAGATCGTGATGTCTATAATTTCTGAACTACGAAATTGACGACCTTGAAATAATTACAGGACAATCTCTAAAGAACCTGCTATCTAACAAAAAAAGAATGGATTAAATCGGAATACGCCTTAATGAATTATAGCGAAATACCCATTTGGACTTTCAGCCCCTCTCCCAAGGGAACCGTGCTGAATTTCGGGATAAAAGTATCCTATATTATACCTCGTAGTATTAACTTAAATCGAGCCAAGTTTCATTTAAATCCGTCCAGTAGTTTCGGCGTGATGCGCGGCCAAGATACAGACAGACAGACAGACAGACAGACAAAAAATTAAAAAAAAATGTTTTGGCTTCAGTATCGATTATAGAGTGCCCTCAAACAAAAATTTTCAAAATATCTTCAATGTACAGAATTGGACCTGTTACAGTTTTATTAAATACTAGCTGATGCCCACGACTTCGTCCGAGTGGATTTAGTTTTTAAATTCCCTCGGGAACTCTTTAATTTTCCGGGATAAAAAGTAGCCTATGTCACTCTCAAGGTCCTCAACTATACCCATGCAAAAAATCAAGTCAATCCGTTGCTCTGTTGCGGCGTGACTGAAGGAGAAATCAACAAACAAACACACTTTCGCATTGTAATTAACATATTTTAATTTGCAATAACAAATATTGATGTCAATAATTAAGATAAAAACTATCCTATCTTTTAAGATGGACCAAATTACAGATAGTTAAGAAATTTAATCAAAATCGGTTGAGTAGTTTTCGAGTTTATCTCGAAGATACATCGTGACACGAGATTTTTATATGTTTCAGAAGATCCCTCCTCAAGGCAAATCTAAAAACTCAAGGGTCTGTCAGTCTGTCAGCCTTCAGCGTTCTGTTTTATACTTAGATAGCTGATGCCCGCGACTTCGTCCGCGTGGATTTAGTTTTAAAAATCCCTCGTGACCACAGATTTTCCGGGATAAAAAGTAGCCTATGTCACTCTACAGGTCCTCAACTATAGTACCCATGCAAAAAAATCACGTCGATCCGTGGCTCTGTTGTGGCGTGATTGAAGGACAAACCAACAAACAAACACACTTTCGCATTTATAATATTAGTATGATTAGAATATTAAATTGCATAGGAAAACACTGTAGCATTAAGTCCATACGATGTATTACATCCATACCTACTATGTAGTATGTAGGTATAATGATCGTTTGGCAAAATCTGACGCCTTTGGACTTGGAGTAGTTTGACTTTGACAAAATAGGGCTATCCACGATGGCTATATATATACGATAAAGTACACTTGCCAGCTTAAGATGAGCCGTACATTCAAAGTATCTTGTAGATTCCGGGGTTCAAGTTATTTGGACCTTATACTGAAGATCGTGATGTCTATAATTTCTGAACTACGAAATTGACGACCTTGAAATAATTACAGGACAATCTCTAAAGAACCTGCTTTCTAACAAAAAAAGAATGGATTAAATCGGAATACGCCTTAATGAATTACAGCGAAATACCCATTTGGACTTTCAGCCCCTCTCCCAAGGGAACCGTGCTGAATTTCGGGATAAAAAGTATCCTATATTATACCTCGTAGTATTATCTTAAATCGTGCCAAGTTTCATTTAAATCCGTCCAGTAGTTTCGGCGTGATGCGCGGCCAAGATACAGACAGACAGACAGACAGACAGACAGACAGACAGACAGACAGACAGACAGACAAAAAATTAAAAAAAAATTGTTTTGGCTTCAGTATCGATTATAGAGTGCCCTCAAACAAAAATTTTCAAAATATCTTCAATGTACAGAATTGGACCTGTTACAGTTTTATTATATTATAGATATTATAGATAGCTAAATATGGTTGAGCGAAACAACGGCTGGATGACGAATGACGAACAACAAATGACGAATGCATGCTCGTGAACGGGTTCCGCCGGCGGTAATGGGTCTGCTTTATGTCTGCCCATCTTAAGATATATTGCACTGTTAGTAGGTATGCATTTTTTTGGAACTTCCCTCATTGTGGAAACACTGCATACATAGCATAGTATTTATTGTGTTGTAAACTTGTTTTGAAAAGAGCAATCGCAATCTTCTCGGCAGGAAGGGCATTCCGAACCAGTGCTAGAGTCACACGATTCAAAAGCACTTGTAAAAAGTTTATTTGAATAAAAATATTTCTATTCTATTCTATTCTATCCTTAATCTGTGCCTGAGGCTTGTACCGACACGAGAATATGCGATGCCAAATACATAGGTACATCTGCATGCGGAAACTACACGACAGGAAGTCACACTCACTGCGCTTGAAAGTGATACGATTTGTAAACACGCTACAAGAAGCGCGTCATGGTCATACCGCAGAGCAGACTACCATCAACCTACCGGAACCTGGATACCGGCGAATTTTTAGGGTCCCGTAGTAAAGCAACAAGGAACCCTTATAGTGTCGCCAAGTCCGTCCGTGTGTCCGTCTGTCCGCGGCTCAGCGCAGAGATACGGACATTACTACTATAAATGAGAAAGTGTGTTTGTTTGTTGGTTCGTCCTTCAATCACGCCGCAACAGGGCTACGGATCGACGTGATTTTTGCATGGGTATAGTTGAGAACCTGGAGAGTGACATAGGCATACTTTTTATCCCGAAAAATCAAAGAGTTCCCGAGGGATTTTAAAAACTAACTCCACGCGGACGAAAACGCGGGCATTAGCTAGTCCTAAAATGATGTGAAGACAGACTGTCACACTTTCGTGTGAATTTCTTAACAATTACCTACTTAAAATTCACTTTTAGGTATGCAACATAATGTGCTATTCGGAGAGGAGCCCCGTGGCCTGCCGCTATCTGAGAAGCTCCTGCCGCAGTACCTCAAGGATCTTGGATACAAAACTCACTTAGTGGGCAAATGGCATCTCGGCTCCTACAAGAGAGAATACCTGCCTATGTACAGAGGGTGCGTGAAACTAAGCTTTTTCGTGAATTCATGAATCATTGTTTTATTTTTTACTAGCTGACTCAGCGAACTTCGTACCGCCAACTTATCTATATAAATAAAAAACAAACTATCCTACATTTCAAGTTGGATTAAACCGCACACGGTGTGCAAATTTGATTAAAATCGGTTAAGTAGTTTAGGAGTCCATCGCGGACAAACAACGTGACACGTAATTTATATATACCTATTAAGATGAATTGAAATGAAGAGATCCGTAGGAGAACCAAAGTCACCGACATAGCTCAGCTAGTCGCGAAACTGAATGGAAATGGGCGGGGCACATAGTTCGAAGAGCTGATGGTGGTTGGGGTCCCAAGGTGTTGGAGTGACGACCCCACACCGGGAAGCGCAGTGTTGGCAGACCCCGCACCAGGTGGACCGACGACACCAAACGAGTCGCAGGGAGCCGCTGGATTCAAGCGGCGCAAGACCGAAGCCTGTGGTAGTCCATGCAGGAGACCTTTGTCCAGCAGTGGACGTCTATAGGTTGATAAAGAAGAAGAAGAAGATATACTATACCATAATATAGCAGGATGCCTGCGACTTCGTTCGTGTATTTGTTTATCTGTCATCGAAGGTTCGTGTTAAGTTAGTGTGTGTGAAAGTGTATTCGTTTGTTGGTTTGTCCTTCAATCACGGAGTAACGGATCGACGTGATTAGTCTTTACTTGGTACCTAGTACTACAGAGTAAGGATTAGTCTCCTCCTTATACTGTGCTAGTACAATATCTATTCAAAATCGGCAGTCCCTAAATTCATACAGTTTAGGTGGGGTACAGCCCCTGCAGCATCAGAATAGAATAGAATAGAAATGACTCGCACTTGGCCGGTTTATTTTTTGTTAATAGTTTGGTTTACTAGAACATATGAGAAGTTTGGTTCGTGAACGTGGGAGTTCAGTGTTCAGTTCAGTTCGTCTGGGTCAGAAACTTTATGGAATTCGCCAATCTCCTTCCAACTTGCTAGGTCCACCCGTTCCTGATGACACACGGACAGACAGACGGAAAAGAGAGTGATCTTATAAGGGTTCCTTTTTTACCTTTTGAGTTACGGAACCCTAAAAAGAATAATTGCATTGTGATTAATTTTAAATATATAAAACTAGTGGTTCGCCCCGAACTGATACCTCGCGGTATCCCATAATTCCCATAAGGTATAAGGTATAAGGTTAACTATATTATATTGTAATTAAAACGCGCCGAATCTGATGACGTCAATCGTCATCTGCTTTCGTGGATGGGATGCGTATTTACAATATTAAAGACAGCGCCATCTAGTAACAGTATAGTGAAGTTTTGTTAAAAACATTGATGCCCATTAAAGCTCAAATAATTTCGTTTCTTTATAATATTTATCTAATCTTAGTATTTGTTGTTCAAGTACAGAATATAACACACATTATGTGTAAGTTTCAAGTTTTAAAACAAAGTGGTTTTAGAAATCTAGCCTCGAATACAATCTCCACTTTGAAAGCCCCCCATTTCGTATGGGAGCCCCCCTGAAATAAAGATTTTTATAACTTTTTAAGCCATTTTCGGCTGGAGGCCATCGGTTTACATATCATATCTAAAATTGAAGTAATTACGTTCAGTAATTCAGAAGTTATAAGGCTGTGACAGACGGACGGACGGACAAGTGCAAATCGCTCTAGTAAACTCAGAGACCTTCGCTATGCTCGGTCGAAAATAGCAGTCAAATATACTCTATTAAAGTTTGATATCTTCCTTGTTACGAGTAGGTTCGACAGCCATATTGGATTCTGGACGGGCAAGATTGACATGTACGACCACACCAACCAAGAGAAAGGGCACTGGGGCTTCGACTTCAGACGAGGTAACGGCAAATCTAAGTTAACCTTAACATGGGTAGCATAAGTATGTCACGCACTCTTTAAACATTTCTGTGGTGGTGTCGTGTGATGCGGGTTGTTACGTTCCCTCAAATATGGTTGAGCGAAGCAACGGCTGGGTCATGCGTCATGCTCGTGAACGGGTTCCACTGGCGGGAATAGGGCTACTTTATGTCTGCCCATCTTAAGATAGAAGTTATTCGGTATGCATTTTTGGAACTTCCCTCATTGTGGAAACACTGCATATATGGCATAGTATTTACTGTATTGTAAATTTGTTTTGAAAAGAGCAACCGCCGAGTTTCTTGCTGGTTCTTCTCGGTAGGAAGGGCATTCCGAACCAGTGGTAGAGCCAGACGATGCAAAAGCACTTGTAAAAAGTTTATTTGAATAAAAAATATTTCTATTCTATTCCATTCTAAGTCTTCAGTGATGCCAATCAATGGGCTGCCAGAAAATTTGATGCTGCTGTGGTATTGTCGAATAATTCGGAAGAGCAGTGATAGCCAAGTGGTTATAGGACTGCGGTCTCCCATTCGAGTGGTCACAGGTTCGATCCCGGGAACGCGCCATTGGCTTTTCGGAATTATGTGCGTTTAAGCAGTTAAATATCACATACTTAACAACGGTGAAGGAAAAAATCGTGAAGAAAACTGTGAGACACACCTTAGAGTTCTCCATAATGTTCTCCAAGGTTTGTGAAGTCCGCCAATTCGTACTGGGCCAGCGTGGTGGAATATGGCCTATAAATAACCCTTCTTTAGGAGAAGACTTGCGCTCAGTAGTGAGACGTTGATGGGTTGTTGATGATGTCTAATTAATTGCTACGATTAAATATGATAACAATTATGCTATCGTCACACCGTAGCATCACATTCGTAGCTAAAAACAATTAAACATGAATCTGATTGAAAACTTGCCCTGGGTTAGAACGTTTTTGCATAACTATGTCCAATTGTCTAAAAGTTATTCCATTGATCGTATTCGTATTCGATGACATTCGTCAAAGTAAAATAATCCAAGATTGTCACAAAGTCACAAATTCATTACAACCGATTTTAACATAAAGCGTCATGGCGTCATTCAATGATGTTATGGTTTCTTTTACTTTTTGTAGATACTTTGGTAGATTCATCGACTATTCAAAAGCACTTGTAAAAGTTTATTTGAATAAAAATTATTTCTATTCTATTCTATTCTATTCTATTCTATTCTATTCTATTCTATTCTGTTCTATTCTATTCTATTCTATTCTATTCTATTCTATTCTATTCTATTCTATTCTATTCTATTCTATTCTATTCTATTCTATTCTATTCTATTCTATTCTATTCTATTCTATTCTATTCTATTCTATTCTATTCTATTCTATTCTATTCTATTCTATTCTATTCTATTCTATTCTATTCTATTCTATTTGACGCTAATGTCAAGAAATACGATTACGATCAATGGAATAACTTTAAACAATCGCACCTCTGAAGTGATTGCGATCGTCTCACTTTATGGCAACTTTGACCTGTTACTGTGTGTTAATTTTTAAGACAATCCCACAGCAGATGACTTTGAATGATCTATCTATTTTCGTTGAATCATATATATCCTATCCTACTTATTATAATATTATATATTATAAATACGAAAGTTTGTGAGGATGGATTTATGGATGGATGGATGTTACTCTTTCACACCACAACGAATGAACCGATTTGGCTGAAAGGAATAGATATAAGTAGGCCTAGGATTAACACAGAGGCATTTTTATCCCGCAAAAGTGTTGTTGTTGAATGAATTAAAAAACCCTAATCCACAAGGACGAAGTCTTGGGTTATCATCTGGTTTTTTTATAATAATTATTTTGTATTGCTTCAGGTTTTTCGGTAGCTCACGATCTCTTCGGCGAATATGCTACTGATATTTACACGAAGGAAGCTGTCAAAGTAAGAAAAAAAAGAAAGGAGATTGGCGAATTCTATTAATACTAAACTAGCGGCACGCTATGATGGCCGGTTTGACGTTTGTCCGCTCATGAAGTTCCGTATTAATTGATAACGACTTTGAAGGAAATAATTGTATTACTTTATTGACGATAGTGATGTGCAGAGATTCATAAATTTTATCGAATGTAGTTTTAGGTTTAGGACTCAAAATTTATTTATTAAATTGATTTCTAAAATGTATACAAGTGTAGAAAAATCAGTTTGCACCATTTAAGGGGTGAATGTACTTGTGAATATGAACAATTTTCACTATGTGGACAAACCTCTGAAATCGCAAAAAAATATCAGCTGTTTCATACAAAAGGTAAAATTTTTATTTTTATATGATATATACCACAACTCGGCATTTGGTTTTCTAAATTGAAAATTTTTAAAAATGGAATCTAATACGATCGTCACATAGGATCGCTGGCTAGCACAACTACTACCTCCGGCAAACTCGCGTCAATGCTCAATGCAAAACAAAGCAGTTTCGAATTGACGTTGCTTCGAAAAGTATAAACTGTCAGTGCAATGCGATTGTGATATAGTTTTGACCTGGCTTTGGATTTCAAATATTGATACTGCATTGCTGTTGACCCTTGCTCGTTAATTTGGACTCTGTTCAAGCCCTTTGTTGTGGATTTCGTCGATATGACCGAACGTACGCAGAGAACTGTTCTAAATAGTCAGACACGTGAGTTCGTAATACGCCTTCGTAACTATTTCGATCGTGAAGCTCAAAATGGAGGGCCAATTTTACCTATAACGTCAGTGGTTGAACGCGTAGCTGATGCGCTTAATATTGGACAACGAACTGTTAGACGGATAACTAAAAAAAAATATGGCGAGACTGGCACAGAAGAAAATAAACTTCACACACCAAAAAAGAGAAAACGAGCAAAACCAGTCGTAGGCATCGATAGCTTTGATGCCGATGCTATCCGAAGACATGTTTACGGCTACTATTTACAGAAGGAGTATCCAACAAGAAAAAAGTTGGTGCATTCACTGAAGGAAGCTGGATTATTCTTCGGTGGGGAAAGTTCTTTAACGAAGATTTTGAAGACCATTGGATTTCGATACAAAAAATGTAACAAACGCAAAATATTGATGGAAAGATTTGATATAGCGATGGCAAGGTATACTTTTTTACGGCAAGTGAAAGAAATCAAAAATTGGCAAAATGTTGTGTTCTTGGATGAAACATGGCTTAATGCTAACCATACTGTAGGCCGTTCTTGGAACGATGACACAGCAGCATCTACTTCCAAAGTTCCTGTAGGAAAAGGATCGCGACTTATAATTTGTCACGCCGGAACCATCAACGGGTTTGTCGAAGGTTCTCTCATGGCTTTTGCGTCAAAAACCACTGGAGACTATCATGAAGACATGAATGGAGAAAAGTTTACTGAATGGTTTACCTCAATGTTGTGTAGCCTCCCTGAACCATCTATTATAATTATGGACAACGCCCCATACCACTCGATGCAAATTGACAAGCCACCTGCCCAATCCCAAAAGAAAGCTGATATCGTCGCATGGCTTCGTAAAAATGGCGTAGATGCAAACATGAATATGTTAAAAGCGGAATTAGTACGTCTTTTAAAAGAAAACAAACCAACCAAGATCCGATACGTCATTGACGAAATAGCATTAGAACATGGGCACAGAGTTATACGGTTACCGCCTTACCATTGTGAGTATAATGCGATTGAGTTGGTGTGGGCTCAAATTAAGGGATATGCTGCAAGACACAATACAGAACCCCCATTTACCACAAAAAAAATGCTAAAATTATTAGAAGAAGCTTGTGAACATGTGACTAAAGGAGACTGGGAAAAGGTTGTGAATAGAACTGTTAAATTAATAAGGGAAGATTATGAAAGAGATGTGAAAATAGATAATATTATAGAAAACGAACATATAATTATTAATGTAGGTGATGATAGCAGTGACGACAGTGAAAATAGTAGTATGGACGAATCTGATTAATTATGGCCTTTTGTGGCACCTTTTTTGGTATCTTTTGTATTCATATGTTTCTTGTGTGCATATAAAGTATGTATATTCATTTTCATTCAAATATTCAGTTCGTTCAAATAAATTAAATAAACATATACATTTTTGTTTTATTAAACCTATTTAATCAGGTACAAAAACAAAACTTAATTGTTTTTTGTTCGAGAATAAATTGACATTCCACATCACTATTGTAATGTGTCAAACCGGCCATCATAGCGTGCCGCTAGTGTAATTGGCGAAATAGAGTTTCTGACCCAGGCGAACTGAATCGTGGGCCTCAAGCCCACATTCACGAATCAAACGTCTCATGCTTGTTCTAGTAAACCAGTCTAACAAAAAAGTTTTTCAAAGTCTATCAAATAAAGTTGGGAGAAAAAAGATATTCACTTGTATTACCATGAAACGGTTATTTGTAATGTGTACTTGTGAATAATTATATTATTGATCCCCATTTTCTAAAAATATCGTTTTTACACAGAAAAATACTCTGTAAAATATTAATTAAAATTAAATGATTTCTGAATCTGAACGGTTTTTAAAAATGCTGGGTCAAAATTCGAATGAAGCAGTTTAATATTTCAGTAAGCATATTATTGAGATATTAAAAATTAATATAGGTACCTACTTAAAGGAGGTTGTCGAATTTTGACCCAGCATTTTTAAAAACCGTTCAGATTCAGCAATCTTTTAATTTTAACTAGCTGATGCCCGCGACTTCGTCCGCATGGATTTAGTTTTTAAAAATCCCGCGGGAACTCTTTCATTATCCAAGATAAAAAGTAGCTCTCCCGGTCTGAGGAACCACTACTACATCCATTACTATACCCATGCAAAAATCGCATCAATCCGCTGTTCTGTTGCGACGTGATTGAAGGACAAACCAACAAACAAACACACTTTCGCATTTATAATATCAGTAATGCTTTATTATAGTAGTAAATATCATTCGTCTATGATTATAACACTTTTTATAATTGTCAAATTTTTTACCATACTTAGCCAAAGACAAAATTACGTTTAGCTGTCATTTACGTTTTGTTATTCCACTGTCATTTGCGTTTTGTTATTCCATATCAGATGCGTTTTTCTTATACCACGTTTTATAGTGACATGACGGAAACGCGGTCGAACGGGATAAAAAGTATCCTATGTCCGTCTGATGGTTCTAAGCTACCTCTCCACCAATTTTTAGCCAAATCGGTTCATCCGTTCTTGAGTTATAAATAGTGTAACTAACACCACTTTCTTTTATATATATAGATTAATATTTTTCAGAGTATTTTTCTGTGTAAACCCCATATTTTTAGAAGATGGGGATCAATTATATAATTATTCACAATTACACATTACAAATAACCGTTACATGGCAATACAAGTGAATATCTTTTTTCTCCCAACTTTATTTGAATATCTTTTTTCTCCCAACTTTATTTATTTGACTTTGATGAACTTTTTTGTTAGACTGGTTCACTATAACAAGCATGAGAAGTTTGATTCGTGAACGTGGGTTCAATCCACGGTTCTGTTCGTCTGGGTCAGAAACTCTATGGAATTCGCCAATCTCCTTTTTTAGATTTCCCCTTTAGGTTATAAAACGTCCTTAGATATAGCCTAACTTTATTGATTCTTATTATATTGGAGTCTAATAATAAAATAGTTATAGTACCTACCCGTAGTCTTACTTACGGCCGATTTCACCAATGCAACGTCGAATGACGTTTTACCTAGGAATAAATCGGGCGTTCTGACAGTTTTTGTATTGAAAATACTCGGTTAAGACTTATTTTACGTTCGCGTTGGTGAAATCGACCCTAAGTAAGCGTCGATAAAGATGGCTATGCTAGGTACGCAGTTCTATGAATCGCAAAGTCGAAATCTTAAAATTTCAAAATAGGTGTCCATAATTCTAAAGGTGCGATATGTAGATACGTAGTTTGCTGGTCTTCGTCTCGTTGAGATTGACCGCTGCGCTTTCTTCTTCTTCTTTATCAACCTATAGACGTCCACTGCTGGACAAAGGTCTCCTGCATGGACTTCCACAGGCTTGGTCTTGGTAAGGTCTTGCGCCGCTTGAATCCAGCGGCTCCCTACGACTCGTTTGATGTCGTCGGTCCACCTAGTGGGGGGTCTGCCAACACTGCGCTTCCCGGTGTGGGGTCGCCACTCCAGCACCTTGGTACCTCAACGACCATCAGCTGTTCGAACTATGTGCCCCGCCCATTTCCACTTCAGTTTCGCGATTCGCTGAGCTATGTCGGTGACTTTGGTTCTCGTACGGATCTCCTCATTCCTGATTCGATCCCGCAGGGACACTCCGAGCATAGCTCTCTCCATCGCCCGCTGAGTGATCCTGAGCCTACCTATAGCCAATTCTTATTCAAATAGGACTTTATTTTGTAGGTTATAAATGGCCATAACAAGAGCGAGCCACTATTCCTGATGGTGGCACACTCTGCGGTCCACTCCGGCAACCCGAGTGAATTTATCCGCGCGCCGGAACATCTGCTGGCGAACTTCACTCACATCGACAACTTTCAGAGGCGAAAATTTGCTGGTGAGGATTTTCTTATTAGTGATTTGAAACCTCAAAAAAAAACTGTAACAATCTGTCCTTTTTAACTTCTTCAAAAAAGGAGGAGGTTCTCAATTCGTCGGAATTTTTAAGCTATTGCATAGCTTTTATCGCGGGCTTTGAACTAGGACCATCGATGACTAGGACAAACAGTTTGAGCGCGGCGACCGAATCAAGAAATTCCGTAACGAAAATAAACCTAACACCGTCGTTCAGTAAGCGTTCAACATTTTAGAGGTTCACAATAGTAGCTCTGTTCGGCGCAGTGGGCGAGCGGCCGCTTTCTGTACCGTATGGTGTTTGATGTCGCAGGTTCAAATCTCACTCGCGAAGTAGTGACAGTGCGCTTTTCTTGTTTGTTTTTTAATTATTTTTTTGCATAATTTTTATTATGCAAAAAAAATATTGCATAAATATTATAATTGCATAAGTTGATAAAAAATGCTATTGTTCACCGATTACTCGACGCCTGAACCGATTCGGAAAACTCCCTTTTGTTTCAAACGGTATTCTCAGGTCCCATTTAAATTTTATCGAAACAGATCGAGCGGTTTAAAAAAATCAATAATATAAAATAATTATATACTTTTTAGTGGCGCGGGCGTTTGAAGTCGGTTTTTTAAAAAGATTTTTTATTAAGTATAGATTATTTATTACGTTTTGGACTAGTATAATCTGGGGACACGGGAGTGTCCCCGCCACGACGAGCCAAGTGAAGCGCAAGGACCTACCTAAGGCACTACCTAGTACCTACCATTTCTCGAAGCGTTTCGTCGTTTTTGAACCTCATATATTTTTGCAGCCGTACTAACGAAACTGGACGAGTCAGTCGGCAAAGTGGTGGCGGCGCTGGAGGCCAAGGGTCTGCTGGAGAACAGCATCGTCATATTCACCACCGACAACGGCGGGCCCGCCGAGGGGTTCAACGACAACGCCGCATCCAACTACCCCTTGAGAGGAGTAAGTTTATCTAAACGTTAAGGTTGATTATACGAGTCTGCCCGCGAAGTTCAAATTTAATTTGGGTTTTCGCAATTTGTAAACTAATACGACAAAGTAGGCTTATGGCATTCTAATTGCGCCAATGGCAGTATCATCTTCACAGGTTTAATTAAAAATCTTTGCTTGAAATTGTCCAGTTTAAGAAATTAATCAGAATATCGACTAATTTGTGAGTACCAACTCGATGAGTGGAATTAAATATCAGAAACTTAAACGGTGAAGGAAAACATCGTGAGGAAACCTGCACACTTGAGAGTTCTTCATAATGTTCTTAAAGGTGTGTGAAGTCTGTCAATTCGAATTGGGCCAGCGTGGTGGACTTCGGCCTATAACCCTTCTCTGAGAGAAGACCTGCGCTCAGTCGAGAGCCGTTGATGGGTTGCTAATGATGATGATGAAGGAAAAATATTTTTTTTTATTCGATGACAAGCTAGTCCTTGACTGCGATCTCACCTGATGGTAAGTGACGATGCAGTCTAAGATGGTAGCGGGCTAACTTGGAAGGGGTATGGCAGTGAACATTCAACCCATACCCCTAATCGGTTTCTACACGCCATCGTGCCGGAACGCTAAATCGCTTGGCGGCACGTCTTTGACGGTAGGGTGGTAAATAGAGTTGTTTTCAAAATCGTAGGTAAAAAATACACTATGGGAAGGTGGTGTCAGAGGTGCAGGTTTAATATGGAGTCCGCTGCTGGCGAAGAGGTCTCGCGTCGCCGCACAGAGGTTCCACCTGGTGGACTGGCTGCCCACCCTACTCAGCGCCGTGGGAGCCAATGTGAGGTGAACACTTAAGATGACGCCTTGGACCAAAAAACACGAAAAAGAGTACTTTTGAATGCGTAGTGTGAGTGCAACGAATGAGATAATTAGAATTTTAAAAATATCGTAAAAAAGGGAAAAACCTGTATAATTTCTTAAAACGGACACAATTTTTAAAAATAGTCTGACTTATTTAAAAAAAAAACTACAAACTTCACACCAAAAAAGTTCAGATGCTTGGAATTATGAGCGACAACATCCTATTATTTTTTACGAATAAAATAGCCAGACCGCTATTCTATTTCATAGATTGAGAAGTTATTTTATTTTATGCTTATGTTATGAGTAATTACATAAAAATCCTGTCAAAGTCACCCGCTGGCGCGGTCCGGTCGAGTGCGACGCGTACAACAAGTCAGGGTGAGCGGGGAGTGCGAGAGAGAGAGCGGTACTCGATTTTTTGAAACAATAGTTTATCAATGCGTCGCCTTAAGATAGATTATATACGGGTCTGTCCGCGAAATTCAAATTTAATTTGGGTTTTCGCAATTTGTAAACTAATACGACAAACTAGGCTAATGGCATTCTAATTGCGACAATGGCAGTATCATCTTCACAGGTTTATATAAAAATCTTTACTTGAAATTGTCCGGTTTAAGAAATTAATCAAAATATCGACTAATTTATGAGTAACTCACGTCCAACTCAGTATTTTGATTAATTTCTTAAACTGGTCACTTTCAAGTAAATATTTTTATGTAAACCTGTGAAGATGATAATTCTACTGGCGCAAATTAGAATGCCATTAGCCTAGTTTGTCGTATTCGTTAACAAATTGCGAAAAACCAAAAAATTTGAATTTCTAGGGCAGACTCGTATAGTCATCCTTCAGTAGCGAAGATGCGTGTGGCTTAAGAGCGTTCGTTAACAGTAAACAGATTTGATTTTTACAGTAGTAGATCAAGTTTCAACTATCCGAAAAAAAAACATGCAAAAATTACATCTTACTGCCAAGGGACGTGCTTGGGGAAAAACATAAAAATGATGAAATTTGTTCGATAATAAAAAATCGCGAAGTTAGGTCTAATTTTTAACCAATATTCATTTATTTTCAATGTGTTGCATATTAGAGAGCCAAAATTTTTACATTAAATTCCGATTGATATTATCAAGAGAGTAGCCTAGTGAATTGAAAAGAAAATGAATATTTTACGAGTTACAAAGTATTTGGCGCTTACTACACTCCTATTCCGCGCAAAACGCTTTCTTTTGTCGCGCCTCACATGAGGTTGCGGCTATGTTTTATTTCATCGCGAAATCTGATTTATTTTGGTGTTATACGCGTTCTTAACTTGCGATTTCAGTAGCGAAGATGCGTGTGGCTTAAATTGGGCTCAAATCTAGCATAAAAACCTCGTGTCACGATGTTTGTTCGGGATAAATTCGAAAACTACTGAACCGATTTTGCTCAAACTTCGTTACTATATGTAATTTGGTCCAACTTAAAAGATAGGATAGTTTTCATCAATATTTATTGCAAATTAAAATATGTTAATTACACGACAGTCATATAATATACAGTTCGAGACTTAGGTTGATAAAATCTCGAACGATGATAGATTGTGGTTGTCTAGATTGTGTTATAATTTTGCATTAGGACTGATATTATAAATGCGAAAGTGTGTTTGTTTGTTGGTTTGTCCTTCAATCACGTCGCAACAGAGCAACGAATTGATGCGATTTTTTGCATGGATAAAGTAGTGGGTGTAGTAGTGGGTCCTCAGACCGGGAGAGCTAGCTACTTTTTATCTAGGATAATCAAAGAGTTCCCGCGGGATTTTTAAAAACTAAATCCATGCGGATGAAGTCGCGGGCATCTATAGGGCAGCTAGTATATAATATTAATCTTTAAAGACACGACATAATACTAAAACCATCCATTTTTAGGGTTCCGTACCCAAAGGGTACCAACGGGACCCTATTACTAAGCCTACGCTGTCCGTCCGTCCGTCCGTCCGTCCGTCTGTCAGCGGGCTGTATCTCGTAAACCGTAATAGATAGACAGATGAAATTTTCACATATTATGTATTTCTATTGCCGCTATAACAACAAATAATAAAAATTAAATTAAATTAAAAAAATTAAATTAAAATGGGTAGGTGGGTAGATGGAAATTTTTTAATTTAATTTTTTTAACGGAACCCTAAAAGAGCGAGGCCCGACTCGCACTTGGCCGATTTATATTTAAATGATGCTTTGCCCAAATTAAGCGCGGGATAATCACACTTGTAAAACGCACACCATGGCCTGACTTAGAACGAAATATGACGTCAACAAGAATAAAAGTTTAAAACACGCAATCCAAGACAAATGTTCGGAGTGTCATTTCACCAAATGTTTAGGTGGTAACTTTAACAAATTCTGAGATAAATAATAATGACAAAATACCAAATTGCATACGGACTCCTAATATTATTATGAATGGCGTCGTGAAACGCCTGTTCTGTTTTAAAAGCAATTATTTTATAATCTACAGTGCTATTACAGCGTGACAAGGCGTTTGCGCCGAAACACATTGCCATAACTTTTCTGTAACAGAAACCTACCAAGTCTCTTGTTTTCAGCTCACTGCCTTCCATGGACGGGGTAGACCAATGGGACAGCCTGTCGAATGATCTCGCACCGTGTAGGACATCGATTGTTCATAATATTGACGATATTTTTGGAAGCGCTTCAATAACAGTTGGAAAATGGAAATTGCACAAAGGTAAGTAATAATAGTACCTACTTACTACTACATTTATTATGAGTAATCGTAATTCTATCAGGTTTCAGAGTAATTTTGACCCCCGAAAAAAATATGTTATAAGTTTAACGTGTTTAGGTTTCTGTATATCTGTATGTAGGTATGTGTATCTATTTTTCTGTCTGTTCCCTCGGAAATCCCCAACGAATAGACCAATTTTGATGGGGTTTTTTCTGTTTGAAAACTGATTTTATCCAGATTAGCTATTATTTATGAAGATCAGGAGTTTAAAGATAATCAGCTCATTTCCTTTTTCATTAAAGGGTTTTACCACTGAATATTTACCCAATTAATGGGTTTTACAAACTTTCACAGGTGCAATTTATTCAAAATTTGGTGTAACACTATTGTTACTTTGTTGGAAATAATTTTCCAAGATATGGTAACCTTGAGCTGATGCTGCAGCATCAAGTAGGCAGTCTACGGGATGCTAACTCCTCAGCAACTGACGAACGCTAAATCGCTTGGCGGCGCGTCTTGACGGTTTTACCCATAGACTTAATATTTACTGGATCGTATTTAAACGTGCGAATTCAAACTCAAATTAAAGGTTACAAAAAAATCGAATAACAACTTCTGAATTTATAAATGAGCGACAGTGCGTGAGCGACTACAAATATTATTTATTTTATTTTTATTTTCCCGTTGCTTAGTCAAAGAATTAGAAGTAGGTAAGGTTCCCCCAACATTGACGAATTTGTCTTTGAAATCTGGTCATAGCGATATCAGATTCGCTTTCCTTTTATATTTTTTCGCTTTCTTTTTCTATTTAAGTATTGCCGTAAGAGATTCTTTTTGCTCCTCACTCTTTGGTGGTAGTAAATAATATTTTAAGTGTATAGGTTTTACCCAAAGTCGGGGTATAATATTATTAAATACTATCTGATGCCCGCGACGTCGTCCGCGTGGATTCAGTTTTTAAAATCCCGCGGGAACTCTTTGATTTTCCGGGATATCTATTTCACCTACACTCTACAGGTTCTCAACTATACCTATTCAAAAAATCACGTCAATCCGTAGCTTTGTTGCAGCGTGATTGACGGATAAACCAACAAACAAACACACTTTCGCATTTATAATATTATTCTGTATTAATAGGGAAGAATTAATACTACGATAATAAAGGCGATCTAATTAAATTTTAGGATACAAAAGCTACTATTGTGACTTAAATATGATAGTTAGATACATTCCCTCGGGGACTTTTTTATAGAGAATATTGAGTACTTTAATCATGTAGTACATAATTTTTATATATCATCAATAGTTTTCTCAGCACACGCCAAATAATGCATTTTATTTGCTACTTTGGTTTACATTTTTGCAATTTTCTTAAGGATCTCTAATTTTTTTGAAAATAAATTATAGCCTATGTTACTTCATGATAACATTGATAACTTAGCTTTCTATTGGTGAAATAACGGTTAGAATCGGTCCAGTAGTTACAGAGCCTATTCGGTACAAACAAACAAACAAACAAAAAATCTTTCCTCTTTATAATATTAGTATAGATTAATACGGATTTATATGTAGGCACCAACTACGGGGGTGCTTGGGATTACTGGTACGGGCCGAGCGGGCGAGAGGGGAGCTATGACGTCAATCTGGTGCAGACGTCACTGGCTGGACACGCGATCAGCAAAATGGGTCTGATGCCTGACAAGGGCAAGATATTGGAACTCAGGTAATAAGAAAACACTTCTTGTGGTATATATTTAACACTACTTTTAGCACTAAACAGTAGGGTGGATAGGTACCTTGAAAAAAAAAGAAATCCTATACCCATCAAAATGGAACTGAATAGGAGAACCGGTATAGTTATTGGCCAGTTAAGCTGCCGTCCGACATTATTTGTAAAATAAAAAAAATTTAACGCCTTTAAAATGGATAAAAATATTTTTGAATTATACTAGATTTATGTTTTTATTTAATAAATAATAACTTTACTGAAAATGTCTTAATTCTAATATAATTTAAATAGATAAATCAACATAAAAACTGATATATTAGTTATTTATTAGTCACATAACTACATTTTTAGGGTTCCATACCAAAATGGTAAAAATGGAACCCTTATGGTGAGACTTTCTCCGTCCGTCTGTCCGTCCGTCTGTCACAGTCGATTATTTCAGTAACTATTAAAGCTATCGACATGAAATTTGGCATAGTTGTGTATAATAGTGGCCCAAAAGCATTGAAATAAAGAAAAGTCGAAAATTATTTTTAGTTTTATTAAAAAAAGGGGGAAAATCGGGGGTTTGAAATTTAAAAGTAAAATAACTATATCGAGTGGGGTATCATATGAAAGGCCTTTACTTGTGCATTCTAAAACAGTTTTTTATTTATTTCTATATATAATAGCTTTTGAGTAATCGGCCAAAATGTCGAAAAAAATACCGTTCCCCCCCCCCTTATCTCCGAAGTTTACCAATCGAATAATCTGAAATAATTATGGTCAATAGAAGTTTATGTATATTTTACAGGAAAAATAAAAGCAACGCGAAAATTATTTTAGTTTGATTAAAAAAGGGGGAAAATCGGGGGGTTTGAAATTTCAAAGTAAGATAACTATACCGAGTGGGGTATCATATGAAAGGCCTTTACTTGTGCATTCTAAAACAGTTTTTTTTTATTTCTAGATATAATAGTTTTTGATTAATCGGCCAAAATGTCGAAAAAAATACCGTTCCCCCTTTATCTCCGAATTTTACCAATCGAAAAATCTGAAACAATTATGGTCAATAGAAGTTTATGTATATTTTACATGAAAAAAGGGGGAAAATCAGGGGTTTCGAAAAAAATACCGTTCCCCCCCCCTTATCTCCGAAGTTTACCAATCGAATAATCTGAAATAATTATGGTCAATAGAAGTTTATGTATATTTTACAGGAAAAATAAAAGCAACGCGAAAATTATTTTAGTTAGATTAAAAAAGGGGGAAAATCGGGGGTTTGAAATTTCAAAGTAAGATAATTATACCGAATGGGGTATCATATGAAAGGCCTTTACTTGTGCATTCTAAAACAGTTTTTTATTTATTTCTATATATAATAGCTTTTGAGTAATCGGCCAAAATGTCGAAAAAAATACCGTTCCCCCCCCCCCCCCCCCTTATCTCCGAAGTTTACCAATCGAAAAATCTGAAATAATTATGTTCAATAGAGGTTTATGTATATTTTACAGGAAAAATAAAACCAACGCTCTGACTAGCATCGTTTTTTTTATATTAACAATAAACCTCTACAAACAAAGTTAACGATAATTATGCAAATTAATATAATATTATCGTTTTACTTTTACTTTTGGAGTATGGAACCCTCGGTGCGCGAGTCCGACTCGCACTTGGCCGGTTTTTTTTTGTTAGCGGCGTTTGTCTTTAGTTACTTCTTACACAGTCAATAACAGTGTCGCCAACAAAAGTTGGAATTGCCAATAACTGAATGGGGGCCAATAACTATACAGGTTCGCCTTTATTGTAGTTGATGCTCAACTGTTCTGCAGAGAGGCGGCTACGATAAGGTGTGATAGAAAAAATCAAATTACTTGCAATGCCTTGAAAGCGCCGTGCTTGTACGATATAGAAGAAGATCCGTGCGAGACGAAAAATCTTGCTGACGCGTAAGTTTTCAACTTTTTAATGCTCTTCAAAGATATCTATATCATATAAATAGCATCAATAGCATCAAATATAAATGGTCAACTTTAAAAATCCATTTACCTACTTTGAAATAATGTTTAGGTACAATGATTCATTAAAAAAAAAGAATAAGTTGGAGCAAACGAAAGAATTATGGATTAGGGACGGTCTTCTCAATTTCCCAATTTTTTTACCTAAAGCTTTTCGAGCTATGCATCTTTAAAATAAAACTTTATGATAAAAGTCGTAGAAAAAATGTATAGACTCTGCCACCGACTACTTACTTTTATATTGGACTCTTATACGGAAATAAAAACCAAAATAATGCCACGGAGAAATAATAAAGTACAGGGGCAAGTGCTGTACCTATCGACGCTTGTACCTGTGGACACAATCGATTCCGTCAAAACTAGCAACCCTATAAAATACTAATTTGAACGCAAACTATCAAGCATAGACAAAGCTTTACGGTCGCGTTCAAATTAGAATTTTAGAGTTGCTAGTTACGACGGAATCGATTGTGTCCACAGGTACAAGCGTCCATAAGTACAGCACTTGCCCATATTATATATTGTGATGAAAAAAATATTTTTTAATATTTTTTAATAATAGATATTATATTTTTTTCAGGGAACCTACAGTACTAGCACAGTTACTTGAGGAATTAGCCAGAGTGAACAGAACTGCAGTACCTCCCAACAACAAAGCCCTAGACCCTATGGGAAACCCCATGTATTGGGGATATGTTTTCACCAATTTTGGCGATTACAAAAACCCTTCACTAAGTGCCAATTATTATTGAAATCCTGGAGGAAATTTAAGCTATAATTCAATTTAGGCTATGTACCTACAGGAAAAGCCTTAGACAAAGTTTGACATTGAATCAAAACCTATGACAAAATCAGAATTTGTTACTAAACTAATTTACAGATACCTCAGGAAAGTTTAAAATTTCAAGTACGTAAATAATGCAGCCTTTTGGAATAATATTATTCCTCCACCGAATTCACATTACGATAAGTAAATATTTATAATTGATCCATTTACCCCTTACCACTTATCTTTTCCCCTTTTTCCTGATGGTTTGATTAATAAAGTCTTTAGTATAGGTATAGGTACATAACAAAAAAATCGATTATTTTACTATTTTATTGGGACAAAAATACTAATTTAGATCGTGTTGTAAGTATATAAAATACACAATTTACCACGATCGACACACATCGATATAATGTGTATTTTAATAAGGTTTCTTTCTAATAAGTTGAAGTACCTACCTATGTTTTTCTTTTTTCGAACATCAGACGATTCTGCTCGTTTATGAATGCTTTTAACAGGTTTCTTTCTCCAATCACAAGCACCCGGAAGCGAATCTTCGAACTCCTCTTCAGAAAAAGCTTGTCTAAACTGATGCAGAGTGGAATCACTCACAGTGGGAACTGACATGTCCACAGACTTTTCCTTTATCGAGCCCATGAGAAGTATTGCGAAGATCGTCCTTCTCAAAAGGAGTCAGTACCTCTTCGATAGGATCATTATTGGATTGGCGAGATTCTTGAGAAAAGATGTCCTCCATTTCATAGTAGAGTTGATCTGCTAGATTGAGCATGAAGTCTTCTTTTGTATTAGAGAACTTTTTGAGGGCCAATTCAAGATCGTTCTCTCTTATATTCTGAGCCTTGTATGAGCTGAAATAAAAGAATAATTTCAGAAGTAACCTGCCCATTTTCACAAGCATTTATTTAACTTGTATGTATGTATGTTTATGTATTCATATGTATTCATTTGAATATTAATTAAGTAATATCTGGGTGACCGCTTTGCTCGGGTATTTTATTTTGGTAAATCGTGTTTTCTGGAAATTATATACTTATTATATTAGCGGCACGCTATGATGGCCGGTTTGACGTTTGTCCGCTCATGAAGTTCCGTATTAATTGATAACGACTTTGAAGGAAATAATTGTATTACTTTATTGACGATAGTGATGTGCAGAGATTCATAAATTTTATCGAATGTAGTTTTAGGTTTAGGACTCAAAATTTATTTCTTAAATTGATTTCTAAAATGTATACAAGTGTAGAAAAATCAGTTTGCACCATTTAAGGGGTGAATGTACTTGTGAATATGAACAATTTTCACTATGTGGACAAACCTCTGAAATCGCAAAAAAATATCAGCTGTTTCATACAAAAGGTAAAATTTTTATTTTTATATGATATATACCACAACTCGGCATTTGGTTTTCTAAATTGAAAATTTTTAAAAATGGAATCTAATACGATCGTCACATAGGATCGCTGGCTAGCACAACTACTACCTCCGGCAAACTCGCGTCAATGCTCAATGCAAAACAAAGCAGTTTCGAATTGACGTTGCTTCGAAAAGTATAAACTGTCAGTGCAATGCGATTGTGATATAGTTTTGACCTGACTTTGGATTTCAAATATTGATACTGCATTACTGTTGACCCTTGCTCGTTAATTTGGACTCTGTTCAAGCCCTTTGTTGTGGATTTCGTCGATATGACCGAACGTACGCAGAGAACTGTTCTAAATAGTCAGACACGTGAGTTCGTAATACGCCTTCGTAACTATTTCGATCGTGAAGCTCAAAATGGAGGGCCAATTTTACCTATAACGTCAGTGGTTGAACGCGTAGCTGATGCGCTTAATATTGGACAACGAACTGTTAGACGGATAACTAAAAAAAAATATGGCGAGACTGGCACAGAAGAAAATAAACTTCACACACCAAAAAAGAGAAAACGAGCAAAACCAGTCGTAGGCATCGATAGCTTTGATGCCGATGCTATCCGAAGACATGTTTACGGCTACTATTTACAGAAGGAGTATCCAACAAGAAAAAAGTTGGTGCATTCACTGAAGGAAGCTGGATTATTCTTCGGTGGGGAAAGTTCTTTAACGAAGATTTTGAAGACCATTGGATTTCGATACAAAAAATGTAACAAACGCAAAATATTGATGGAAAGATTTGATATAGCGATGGCAAGGTATACTTTTTTACGGCAAGTGAAAGAAATCAAAAATTGGCAAAATGTTGTGTTCTTGGATGAAACATGGCTTAATGCTAACCATACTGTAGGCCGTTCTTGGAACGATGACACAGCAGCATCTACTTCCAAAGTTCCTGTAGGAAAAGGATCGCGACTTATAATTTGTCACGCCGGAACCATCAACGGGTTTGTCGAAGGTTCTCTCATGGCTTTTGCGTTAAAAACCACTGGAGACTATCATGAAGACATGAATGGAGAAAAGTTTACTGAATGGTTTACCTAAATGTTGTGTAGCCTCCCTGAACCATCTATTATAATTATGGACAACGCCCCATACCACTCGATGCAAATTGACAAGCCACCTGCCCAATCCCAAAAGAAAGCTGATATCGTCGCATGGCTTCGTAAAAATGGCGTAGATGCAAACATGAATATGTTAAAAGCGGAATTAGTACGTCTTTTAAAAGAAAACAAACCAACCAAGATCCGATACGTCATTGACGAAATAGCATTAGAACATGGGCACAGAGTTATACGGTTACCGCCTTACCATTGTGAGTATAATGCGATTGAGTTGGTGTGGGCTCAAATTAAGGGATATGCTGCAAGACACAATACAGAACCCCCATTTACCACAAAAAAAAATGCTAAAATTATTAGAAGAAGCTTGTGAACATGTGACTAAAGGAGACTGGGAAAAGGTTGTGAATAGAACTGTTAAATTAATAAGGGAAGATTATGAAAGAGATGTGAAAATAGATAATATTATAGAAAACGAACATATAATTATTAATGTAGGTGATGATAGCAGTGACGACAGTGAACATAGTAGTATGGACGAATCTGATTAATTATGGCCTTTTGTGGCACCTTTTTTGGTATCTTTTGTATTCATATGTTTCTTGTGTGCATATAAAGTATGTATATTCATTTTCATTCAAATATTCAGTTCGTTCAAATAAATTAAATAAACATATACATTTTTGTTTTATTAAACCTATTTAATCAGGTACAAAAACAAAACTTAATTGTTTTTTGTTCGAGAATAAATTGACATTCCACATCACTATTGTAATGTGTCAAACCGGCCATCATAACGTGCCGCTAGTTTAAAGAAATAAAAATAATAATAATAATAAAATCCATAGGGGAAAATATAATCGTCTTGGACTCGAACCGGGGTCTACTGGTTTCGGGACCGCCCGACTTACCGTCGAGCTATCGGAAATGTATAGATCATGGCGAAATTTACCTTCGTATTCTAATGATATTGTAAGGGGTTTTTCACTGCCTGAAAACACGGATAAAACGACCTTTTCTAAAAATGAAACCTAGCTAGATCGACTTATCGCCCCCGAAAGCCCCTGCATACCAAATTTCATGAAAATCGTTTTGTAGCCGTTTCCGAGATTCAGATTTATAATAATATATAAATTACGTGTCACGTTGTTTGTCCGCGATGGACTCTTTTAGATCTTGAAATCTTGAACCGATTTAGATCTTCGTAACTATCTGTAATTTGGTCCAACTTGAAAGATAGGATAGTTTTTTTTTTATTATGATAGTTTATTTGTTTTATACTGTACTGTCGTACCGCTAACTTATCTATATAAATAGATAAGTTAGCGGTACGAAGTTCGCCCGGTCAGCTAGTATAATATATATACAAGAATTGCTCGTTTAAAGATATAAGATAGATAGATAGATTAGATAATAATTTTAATTTAACATGATTGGAATTGTAATAACTCTAAATTTTAATTTTTATTTTGACTCACTAAAAGCCCACTTGCAGAGACGCCGTGTTATCCTTTTAGCCCAGAGTTAGCTGCTGCTTTGACAGATTTCGTATTAAGCTTCTGTCAAAAAACAAATTTTTTCCTGGGTCAAACCTAACCCAGTGTCGGCAAGCGGGCCTAATTGAACTATTTTATTTTTATTAAATTATTTAATATTAGAGCATTATAATGAAATACATTTGCAATACCCTGACTGGGTCTCATGTTTGATGTTTGTAACCCAATATGAGAGCAAATAAATTAATAAATACTTAAATACTTTTTAAATCATTTCCTAAGGTACCACTGCCCTCCGATTACCTAAAAGTTGCCGATCAAAATCTTATTCATTTCATGGCATTAGCGTCAAAGTAAAATAAATTATAGCTCAATTTCGTGTATGCATTTTCATACGTTCAGGTATGTACGATACGCTCAATAACGGTCCATGTTAAAATCGGTTGTACTGAATTTTTTTTTTCTAAAGTATATTAGCCAAGTTCAAGTTGACTCATATCCTCCTCTCCCCTCCAAATAAGCGGAAAGCTTGTGTTAGGAGTGGGTACGACAATAGCAACGGTGGGATTCGAACCTGCGACCTTTCAGTTTTCAGTCCGCACCTTTAACCGTTGGGCTATTAAGGCTTATTAATTATCAAGGAATACTTTACTTTGACGCCTAATGCCATGAAATGAATAAGATTTTGATCGGCAATTTTTAGACAATCAGTTGAAACTCCCAAGTTTAATGAATGAAAGTCATGTTACTTGATTTCCTGGTCGTGAGAGATGACGCCGGGTTGGTACACTGCCTTCATCAGCTAACGGCTTAACCTTCAACGTCTAACGGCCAACTTGAATCGGACGGTTAGTACCTACTATAATATAGTGATAAACATTGATGATGATAGCATGTTATGCCTGCACTTGCAATTTTACTTAAATATCCTTTATCGAGCGCATCCAAAGCGTCCAACAACGAACCACTCAGGTACCGCGCTCCACCGTCACTGCACATCGTTTTCAAAATTCGTACTGTTATGCCTTCGAAAGTTTCCTCCGTAAAACATTTTGGCGGCAACATTCCATATGCTATGCAGCTAACCGCTAAAGTAGTCAACTGTTTTATATAATTACTTAAAGAACTACTATAATTACTGTCTTTGCTAAGGTTTGGAAAACTTTTAATCCACTCTGATAATTCCTGACAAAAATAAAAAATGATTTCCCATATTATAAACATAGGTTTGACGACTTCCAGCCTCCCGAACAAGCCGGATTCCGAAAAGGCTTTGGTACCATAGATCACATTCATACGCTGCGGCAGGTTATACAAAAGACAGAAGAGTACAACCAGCCACTTTGCTTAGCGTTTGTGGACTATGAGAAAGCCTTTGATTCAGTGGAAACTTGGGCTGTATTGAGGTCGCTGCAGAGATGCCGGATTGACTACCGGTATATCCAAGTGTTGAAGTGCTTGTACGAAAACGCCACAATGTCAGTACGTATACAGGACCAGACTACGAGACCAATCCACTTGCAGCGTGGAGTGCGACAGGGAGATGTAATCTCCCCGAAGCTATTTACCGCTGCGTTGGAGGACGTCTTTAAGCTTCTGGATTGGAACGGACTTGGCATCAACATAAACGGCGAGTACATCACTCACCTACGATTTGCCGATGACATAGTAGTCATGGCAGAGACTCTGAGAGACCTCAATACAATGCTCAATGATCTCAGCAGGGTTTCTCAACAGGTGGGCCTGAAAATGAACATGAGCAAGACGAAAATCATGTCCAATGCTCATGCTCCGCTCCACCCAGTAATCGTTGAGAACTCTGCGCTCGAAATTGTGGACGAGTATATATACCTGGGACACACAGTCCAGCTAGGTAGGTCCAATTTCGAGAAAGAGATCAACCGCCGAATCCAACTCGGCTGGGCAGCGTTCGGGAAGCTCCGAGATGTCTTCTCGTCCAAAATACCTCAGTGCCTGAAGACTAAAGTCTTCGAACAGTGCGTGTTGCCAGTGATGACTTATGGATCCGAGACATGGTCGCTAACTGTGGGCCTCATAAGAAGGCTCAGAGTCACTCAGCGAGCGATGGAGAGAGCTATGCTTGGGGTATCCCTGCGAGATCAAATCAGAAATGAAGAGATCCGCAGGAGAACTAAAGTCACCGACATAGCTCAGCGAGTCGCGAAACTGAAGTGGAAATGGGCGGGGCACATAGTTCGAAGAGCTGATGGTCGTTGGGGTCCCAAGGTGTTGGAGTGGCGACCCCGCACCGGTAAACGCAGTGTTGGCAGACCCCCCACTAGGTGGACCGACGACATCAAACGAGTCGCAGGGAGCCGCTGGATTCAGGCGGCGCAAGACCGAGGCCTGTGGAGGTCCATGCAGGAGACCTATGTCCAGCAGTGGACATCTAAAGGTTGATAATGATGATGAAACATAGGTACTAATAACTTTTAAATAAATGGCGAATAATGATTATACTATCAGCGATTCCTAAATGGTGGTCCGCGGAGCCCCGGGGTCCCGTGGAAGGATCTTCACGGAATCCACGAAATCGGCTTTACACTAGCGGCACGCTATGATGGCCGGTTTGACACATTACAATAGTGATGTGGAATGTCAATTTATTCTCGAACAAAAAACAATTAAGTTTTGTTTTTGTACCTGATTAAATAGGTTTAATAAAACAAAAATGTATATGTTTATTTAATTTATTTGAACGAACTGAATATTTGAATGAAAATGAATATACATACTTTATATGCACACAAGAAACATATGAATACAAAAGATACCAAAAAAGGTGCCACAAAAGGCCATAATTAATCAGATTCGTCCATACTACTATTTTCACTGTCGTCACTGCTATCACGAGCAAGGGTCAACAGTAATGCAGTATCAATATTTGAAATCCAAAGCCAGGTCAAAACTATATCACAATCGCATTGCACTGACAGTTTATACTTTTCGAAGCAACGTCAATTCGAAACTGCTTTGTTTTGCATTGAGCATTGACGCGAGTTTGCCGGAGGTAGTAGTTGTGCTAGCCAGCGATCCTATGTGACGATCGTATTAGATTCCATTTTTAAAAATTTTCAATTTAGAAAACCAAATGCCGAGTTGTGGTATATATCATATAAAAATAAAAATTTTACCTTTTGTATGAAACAGCTGATATTTTTTTGCGATTTCAGAGGTTTGTCCACATAGTGAAAATTGTTCATATTCACAAGTACATTCACCCCTTAAATGGTGCAAACTGATTTTTCTACACTTGTATACATTTTAGAAATCAATTTAATAAATAAATTTTGAGTCCTAAACCTAAAACTACATTCGATAAAATTTATGAATCTCTGCACATCACTATCGTCAATAAAGTAATTTTTTTAATTTAATTTAATTTTTATTATTTGTTGTTATAGCGGCAATAGAAATACATAATATGTGAAAATTTCATCTGTCTATCTATTACGGTTTACGAGATACAGCCCGCTGACAGACGGACGGACGGACGGACAGCGTAGGCTTAGTAATAGGGTCCCGTTGGTACCCTTTGGGTACGGAACCCTAAAAATTAAAAAACACGACTGCCCTGCCAACAAACGAACTAAAAAGTTAAAATATTTTTGGAATCTAAGGTAAACACCCCAATTATGGACACTTTAAGAACAATTTTGTAGTATTTTTTAAGTTTCACTAAAACTTGTGAAAGCTTTAACGCAAAATTATTTGTAAGTTGAAAGTCCTATGTTTATTCTTTAGATCTGCTGTGTTTTATGCGAGATACTGAAATTGGTTTTAATATAATAAACAAATAAAATCTATGAATTTTTTAACCGGTTATGGACAGCAAAAATCTAGCTATGGACACCCAGTAATGAACATGAACTAGTCATGGACACCTAGTATTGGACGTGAACCTAGTCATGGACAGCTAGTATTGAACATGAACAAGTATTGTGGAGTATTAAATTTGGAATAATAATACATAGTAAAACAAAATTTTATTTTATTTTTTTATACTTATATTTTCTTAGGGCCTGTCTCACAACCTCCAGATAAAATTTAACTGATGAATAAAAATTTCCTGTCTAAATTTATCTGCCAGTTGAATTTTATCTTGAGGTTGATTTCATTTTGTGTTTTTTTTTCATTTAACAAACATAACAAGATGTAAAATATTTGGTTATAAAAATAGGATTTTAATTTTGGTGAACATTAAATTTTTTTTGCAGTATAGTATTTTTTGACGTCATATTTTACTTTATCTGGAGATCATTTATACATAAGCCTATAAAATTCACAAATAAAATTATTAATAATTAATATCTTTCAAGGTAACAATTAAGAAGTAAAAATGAAGTATTTTTCCATTTTTTTTACAGTGTAAAATCCTCTTGTTTATCAAGATCGGAGGTTGGATGATCTCTAAATCATATTCAACTTCTAAAAACCATTTTTCAATGTCATCTTGAGTAACATTATCTCTTTCTGTACATAAATTTTGAGCAGTACGTTCAGCAATCGTGGGGTGTTGTCTCATAAATGAGGAATACCATTTTTTGCCTGGTCTATTGTTATTAAAAGGAGTTGCTCGGTTTCTGTCACATATTAAACGTTGGACACTGTCTAATAACTCTTCTTTCGTTATTGGGATATGTTTATCTGCCATATCTTTAATCCAGACTTCTAGAATATTCTCTTCTTCCTTTGACAATATGGTACTTACTGGGTCCCATAGAGCATTCCATGGGACTTTTCCCAGTGATTTTATTGTGCAAAGTTATTCTAGGTACATTGAATTTTTTTGCTGCATCAGATATTTTTAAGCCTTTTCTAACAGCTTCAATAGCCCAGCCCCTTTGGTGAAATGTGTGTCTTTTTTAGGCGCCATTTCTAAAATAAAAAGAAAACCTCTTTTTCAATGTCCATAACTAGGTTTCTATGCGAAACCCAATAATGGACACATACGTCCATTACTGGTAGGTATCAATATTTTTATGTTTTTCAACTAGCTTGTAATAGAGAATAAAAAAGAGAGTGAAATTAAATCAAAATCTTAATACGCAATAATAAAAATAAGTTTGGACATTTGTCCATCACTGCAATCATTCAACTTCAGTGCACCAGTAATAAACATTGGCAAAATATTCAAAAAATAAAACCGCTTTGGAGTAACAACTCGGTGTGTTTTCGTCTTAATTTTATCGTTAAACCCACCAACAAAATACATTCTGGTTATAATAAAGCAATACCAAATTTTCATGTAAACTTTCTACTTACCTACCTCACTATGAATTTCCTTAACAAAAACCACTCATTTATTTTTTCGAACTCACGAGCAGATTTCAATTTAGGTACGCCATTTGTAATCAAAATGACAGAAGTGAAAAATACGTCAAACTGTGACAGCTAGATGACTTTTGCCATAGCCGTCTCTATCTTCTGTAGAGAGCCATGAAATGAAGTAGAAGTCTGGCAACGTCGCAGGTAGGCTCTGTCAGTCGACACCGACAAGTTTGTGTTTGGTGTTTGGTTTTGTTTCGCGTCGTGTTATTTTGTATTTAAATCATAATTATTTAACAAAAGATACAGTAATTTTGGTGATTAATGTACGTTTTCACTCAAGGTAGATAGAAACCTTTTAAAAATACATCAGTTAAGACGAGATACATCCGTTTTCGTGGTTAACTTTATATGGACTGCAAAGTGTAAACAAACCTGCTAAGGTAAGAAAGTTAAGTTTATTACTGACTGACTACTACTGTCAATATGTTTTAATGTAACAAATGAAGATATTTTCGATTAAAGAAGTGCAGTAACTTACAATTAAGTGCTAGACTCATAATTTAAATAAGTAGGTACCTATCTAGGTTTGAAAACATAACCTACAAAAAAAATACTTATATTATTTCATTTTGTTTGTTTATAAAAGTTATTTTAACCGTTTCAGATGCCAAGAAAATGCTGTGTGCCAGAATGCAAATCAAATTAAGCCAGTGTAATCCGCATTGAAGGAGCTAAAAGTACATTTTCTTTCCCGAAAGATGCTCATCTCAAGAGTGGTTACGTGCCATTCCACGAAAAGACTGGGTACCTACAAAACACTCAGTTGTATGCTGCAACTATTTTTCAACCCATGAAATCCAGACTGAGGAAATTGTCATTGGAAGTGACGGATGTGTTTAAACAGTAATTGAAATACCCACGTTTAGTCGAGGGTGCAGTACCCCATATATTCAATAATCTCCCATCATACATGTCTCCACCTTCAAGAAGCAACCCCGAAAAAAGGAGACAACGAGCTGAACTATTTCATGAGGAGCAGGTGTCTAAATTTTTAGAGAGTGACATAATTTCGTCATTCAAAGACAAGTGCATAAATTCCAAGAAAAGTTAGGAGACTCTAAATGGTTATATCGAGTGATACCTAATAAGAAGCTCTATTTTTATTTGTTAAATCTTGATATTGAAAGTAATAATGGTGACAGTGACTGCAATGTGAAAGTAGTTAATAGTGTGTTGGTGGATGAAAATCTAAGCATTCAGGTATATGTAAAAGGACATATTTTAATGCATCGTGAAGATTTAAGCTGGATATTACCTAGTGAACTTAAGCTAAGAAGATGGTCACAGCTTGAAAATATACTATCTCGTTATTATAACAATAGTTGTGAACCAACAAAGTCATTTGAATATTGTCTCGATAGGTCTTAATTATTTGAACGAAGCAGTTAATATTGAAATTGATAATTTTGCTGCAGAGCTAGTTCTAGACCAAATAAAATTGTTAAAAAATAAGCAACGTAGATATAGTGTTGCTACACTTATATTTTCATTTGTGATATTTAGTATTTCCTCCTGTGCCTATAATACTTTGAGGCAATACCTAATCTTGCCAACTGCAAGACATTTGCAGCAAATAACTTCAATGACTGGCCTGTGTCCGAATTCATCAGAAAATAATTATTGTTCTTTAAAATCAATATGCTCTATGTGGGTAGAATTTAGAAAGGGAGAAAGTTGTAAATTTATTGATTGATGAAATTTATATAAAAAGTGGCCTAGAGTATAAGTCCAAAACTATTCTAGGTTACGCAGAAAATAATCCAAAAATTCGACCCGAATATATATAATATTGTCCAACAATGCACAATACTCGTATAAGTTAATCTCTGTGGGTTTCAAAATAGATGTCAAATTTCATAAGTGTGTGTATGTATATCCACGTATATTTCTCAGAAATTTGGAAACAAATTGCAACAAGTAATTTTCTTTTAATTGGATTAAGAATCTGTTAACTTAGGAATCAGCGCAAGTTTCATCAAAATCAGTTCAGTAGTTTAGTAAGATATGGACTATAACTTTTGTACTTGCTTATTAATGTGCTTGCTTTGACTATTTTTATAAGAAACTATCTGATGATTGATTTAGTTTTTAAAGTCCCTTGGGAACTCTTATGTTTTCCGGGATAAAAATAAGCCTATGTCACTTTCCAGGTCCTCAACTACACCCAGGCAAAAAATCACGTCGATCTGTAGCTCTGTTGTGGCGTGACTGAAGGACAAACCAACAAACGAACAAACCAAAAAACACTTTCGCATTTATAATATTAGTATGAAGTATGATGTATGTGTTTTACCTAAAAGAATAATTAGATAGAGATTTTAAGTTATTGCGTTGACTATAGGTTGACTACTTTTATACTTGCTTGTAAATGTAATTGCTTTGACTATTTTTATAAAAAAAGTATGTGTATTACCTAAAAGAGAAATCAGATAGAGATTTTAATTCATTTGTTGACTAAATAGGTTGACTATTTTAATGTTGTCTACTTTTATAAAAACATATGTTTTACTCTATGACATTGTTTTAACTAAATTTTTGCTGCTTTCTGTTAGTTCATAGTGATTGTTGAAGTAGTCTAAATTATGATGATGATAATACTCTTAAATAGGTATTGTTTTTTCTTTTAAGTTACAATGCATAGACGATGCCGAGTTTCTTGTTGGTTCTTCTCGCTAAGGTTAGAGCAGCATTCCGAACCAGTGTTAGATTCTTCTTAAAAAGGCAATGAAATAAAAACAAGCTGAATAATAAGAAGCCATTAAATAAAGAGAATATTCGCTTTTTGAAGAAGTTTTATTTTATTTTTTGATATACCTACTTTATCATTATCTAAAAATCTTTCTTAATTGTTTTAAGAATCTTTTAACTTAGGAAACAGTGCAAATTTCATCAAGATCGGGTCAGTAGTTTCATAGGTGAGTGGTGCTTAGCTTTTAATTGCATGTTTGACCATACAGATTTTTTCTGTTGGCGGATTATAGCAAAATAATTCTAACCTTTTCTTGCTAATAATTATTGTTGTAAGCACCGAAGCGGGGAGGTTCTACGGCGGAGACGTGTCAGGGGGTAAGAAGCAAACCACGGAGCTTTGACGATACACAGTTTATTCAGAGTAGTAACGTAATAGACGAGGGCCGAGTCCCACACGCACGTCCCACGCAGTGGAAGCGTCGTCGGGAGCACGACGCTGTAGTTCGAGTCCCTCGCAAACGTCCCACGCAGTGGAAGCGTAAGCAAGGAAGCGCGAAGCTAGGTTGTCGCTAAAGTCGCGTCCCACAAAATGTCCCACGCAGTGGAAGCAAGTTTGGAAGCACGAATTTCCGGAATGAAAAGCACTTGCCTCGGCGGCATCTTATGATAAACCTAGCCGATCATCACATCGCGAGTTAGATTTCGCCAACGTACAAGTGGCGCCATCTAGTTATAACTGGCGGTGTTGCGAGTAAAATGGTTTAGGTTGTTACAGTCTCCCCCTCAGGTTTCGAAGGCGTCCCGACGAGGAAACTGCTTCAGTTTCTAGTTACGTTTCCGTGGGCGTCCTCTCTTCCTTAAAGGTTGGACCGGTGCTGGCAGTTCTTCCCTAGGTCCAGTAAAGGGCTTTAGTGATGAGGCATGATAAGTACCAATGATTGTATCAGGATCTCTAACATTTGCGAGTTTGTAAGATGCAGGGCCTGACTGCGCTACTATCAAATAAGGGCCATCCCGTCTAGGGGTGAGTTTTGAACTGTAACCCTTTGACGCTCTGCTTATAGGGTGAACAGTAGCTAAGACTAAATCGCCGGTCTTGTAATGGGGACTCTCCCGTCGCTGCTTATCGAAATATTCCTTCCGAGCTTCTTTCATTTCCTGTACCTCTCTGGCTTTCTTCATGGTATTAGCCATGCTCAAAAGCTTTGGTGTGATTTCGGCGACAAAGTTTTCGGTTTCAACAATTTGGCGAAAATCATGCTGGATATCGTCAGTTGTTCTTAACTCTCTCCCAAACGTCAGGTAGGCGGGAGTGTTACCAGTTGATGAGCAGACGGCTGTGTTCATGGCAAAACGGATACTTGGAAGCTTCTCGGGCCAGTTGCTATGATTCCCTTCGACTAGGATTCCGAGCTGTGTTTTCAGATCTCGGTTGCGTCTTTCCACAGGATTCGCTTGCGGGTGATACACTGGGGTATAGGTATGGTCGATTCTAAGACAAAAACATAACTTTTGCATAACTGCACTGATGAATTGGCTTCCGTTGTCACTGGTCAAACGCCTTGGTAGGCCATATCTCAGGATGACTTCGTTGAGCAAAGTCTCGGCGCATGCTTCTGCAGTAGCATTCTGCAGAGCGAACAGTTCAATCCAACGGGTAGCATTGTCTTGTATTATCAAGATCCAGGCTTTTCCATCTGGGGAAGTAGGTAGTGGACCGAACAGGTCAATAGATATGGCTTCGAATCTCTTATTCATAGCAGTTGTTTGCAGTAAACCTGCTGGCTTTAGGTTGGTAGGTTTATAGCGTTGGCAGGGTAGGCAATTTTGTACGTATGCGTCAATGTACTTGCGCATACCTTTCCAGAAATATCTCTTTGAAATGCGAGCATGCGTTTTTCCCGCACCATAGTGTCCAGCCATCGGATCATCATGATATGCGGCTAGTATATTTGCCCATTCATGCTCGGGTGCAACTAGTTGTGCATCGTCAGCATCAGAATCAGGTGCTAGGCGATAAAGCAGGCCATTGTTGATGAAGTAACCCTTGTTACTCCAATATGTAGCGTTCTCGTTGGCATCTTTCTCTAGAGCTTCAACAATGCGAGCGATAAAAACGTCCTTCAGTTGTTCTGTGCGTATCTCGCTTTGACTGCGGGTTGGCATATCCACGGTGGTTGTACAAATACCACACTCCGCTCTGCTTTCTTCAGTGCATGGGGGTCTAGACAATGTGTCCGCAACAACGTTAGTGCGGCCAGGCTTGTACTGTACGTTGATGTTGTATGCTTGGAGTTGTAGTGCCCATCGGGCTAATTTGCCGGTTGGCGATTTTAGAGACATAAGCCACTTCAACGCTTGATGGTCAGTTACTACGGTAACTGGTACTCCTTCTATGTACCCTCTGAATTTCGCGACTGCCCAGACTACCGATAATGCTTCGCGCTCAGTAGTGGAATAGTTTCGTTCTGTTGGGGTCAGGAGACGGCTCGCGTACTCCACCGGGTGTTCATCCTCACCCTCCCCCTGGATCAAAACAGCTCCCAAGGCGTAGCTGCTTGCATCTGTTTTGATAATAAAAGGTTTTGTCTCATCAGCTTGTCTCAGGATCGGAGCAGAAGTGAGACGATGCTTTAGCTCATCATAAGCACTTTGCTGTGCTGCTGTCCAATTCCACTCGGCACCTTTCTTTGTGAGCTTGGTTAAAGGTTCAGCAATAGCCGAAAAGTTTTCTATGAATCGGCGATACCATGAGCAAGTCTGAAGGAAAGTTACCAGATGTCGTAGATTGCTGGGTGTAGGGAGATTCGCTATTGCTGCCGTTTTCTCGGGGTCTACTTTCAGTCCAAGGGGTGTAATGTAGTGACCCAAATATTTGATGGTCGAGCAACAAAATTTACATTTTTTCAGATTCGCGGTTAGATTAAATTCCCTCATTTTGGTAAGGATCTGGGCTAAATCAGCGAGATGACTGTCAAACGACGTGGAGAATACGATCAGGTCGTCCAGATATGCTAGAATTTTGACATCAACTAGAGATACCCGGAATCTATCGATTAGTCGTTGAAAAGTGGCAGGTGCGTTCCGCAACCCGAATGGCATTCGTTTAAAGACGTAAATTCCGAATGGGGTGATGAATCCTGTTTTGGCTATATCTTCCTTGCTGACTTCAATTTGCCAGTATCCTGCCTTGAGATCAAGACTAGACATAAAGGGTGTAGGCTTAGCTTCATGTAGTAAGTCATCAATCCTCGGGATCGGGGTAAGAGTCAGGCACTGTTATGGAGTTAAGGCGGCGATAATCAATACAAACTCTTATTTCTCCATTCTTCTTCGGAACAAGGACTACCGGTGCAGCCCAAGGAGTGATACGAGGCTCAATAACACCGTCTTGTAGCATCTTGTCAATTTCTTTACGTAGAATGTCACGTCGTGGTGGAGATAGACGGTAAGGTGGAACCGAAATAGGACCTTTGTCTGCTGTATTTATAACATGTTGCACATGTTTTGCTGGTTCGCTGTCAGGCGTGAACACGTCTTCGAAACCGGAGAGCAGATTCTTTAATTGATTTTGCTGATCTGGGCTCAACTCATCATTGGGGGGCAATTCGATGTCGATAGTGTTGATACCAATATCTGTTGTGTCTGGAAACAATGCCTGAGAATGCGGTGATAGCTCCACTTCCTGTCGTTGGATACTTATTTGTGCGTCTCGAAACATATAATTTAATCTAGGCGAGTACCCATCGAATAGCGTTTTGATGCGTTTCGGAGTAGTGGGGGCTATTTCTTTGAGCATATACTTTCTTTTAGTCTCGACATTATCCCCTGGAAGGTTCGCATCATCTCTCATTTCAGGGATGGATACACTATCCGGATCAGAAAACATGCTCACATTGGTATGGATGGACATTGCTTGCATGGGTGCGCGTGCTGTGTATGGCTTTGGGACTTGTTGCGTGTACGTCATACCAACTGGCTTAACAGTGTCTTCCTTAAATTTAACAAAATCTTCTGTAAAGAGTTCGTATACTTCATCTGGGTTATCCATGAAATGCCACGTGAATTGCGGTACATTCAGAACCATCATGGCTTTTGCAAGAAATCCTATGCCCAGTAGGGTCTTATTCTTCCTTGATTCAGGTAAAATCATGAAGTTTGTGGGAAATACTCTTCCGTACACTTCCACATCGGCTCGAACGGTGAGGACAGTGCATTTCTTAGTAACACCATCGGCTAAGGTAAGTTCCACTTTTTCTTCTTTAAAGCTATATCCTTGCTCAAGCAGACGACAGTACAACGAATATGAGGCAACGTTTGTTTTCGCACAGGTGTCAACATAAGGATAGCCTTTTATTCCACCAATTGTAGCGGGTACAACCGGGCATGGTCTGGTTTCATCGCGAATGCTAAACGAGCAGAATCCTACATCCTCGCTTTTCACGACGGGCTTCGTTGACTTCTGAGAACAGTTTGGGCAGTTCGTGCGTACTACGTTTGGAGCACCACAACCGTAACATGAAAACTTTGGCTGCGATGATACGGCGGTCTGAGACTGTGCTTGATCCTCCTTTGAAGTCTGTTGAATTTGGCGGTCCCTTTTCTTCTTTTTCCAGCATTCCTCTGCTATATGCCCAGGATTCTTACAGAAACCACATCTAGCCTTCTGGGTACGTGAAGTAGATAAAGTAGTTGGGTTGCTTATCTTCTTTTCCTTCAGGATTTGTTCAATCCCTTTTGCTGATTCCACCAATTGATGATAAGTGGTAAAGGAAGTTCGCGGTGTCTTGTCTCTTATATCCAGGCGCAGCAGGTGGTAAATCATGTCTAGTTGTTGCGTCTCTGGGTGTTTCGGTTCAGGTAGTAACGAGAACAGCATCCTTTTCTTGGTTATAAAGTCTTCAGTAGTTTCGGCGGTACCTTGTCTAATGCCTGTCAACTCTTGATATAAAATGTGAGGAAGTTTCAAAGGTGCAAACTTCTCTCGCAGACGAGACTCGAAGTCACTCACGGTTTCAATTTCATCTTTTATTCCTTGCCACCAAGTTGCGGCGTCTTTGTGCAATACCAATGGTAATCCCTGGAGGAAGTCTTCATCCGAGATTTTTTCCAGTTTCCTGAAAAGGTGCAGAGCTGACAAGAAGGACTCCACTTTTTCGATCTCCTTTTCGCCACTAAACGAGCATCGGCATTTCACCATGCTTCCCTTTTTATTCTTCAGCAGCGCAGCTATAATGGCTTGCTGCTGTTGATTATTTTGCTCCAGTATTTTTTGAAACTGCTCCGTCGTAAGCGCCATGTTCGTTCTTCTCTTTGGTATCTTCAGACGAAAGGTTGAGGTACGCCCTGACCTCGTCACGTAGAACCTTGGGCCTGAGGTGTTTGCTTTGCCACAGTTGTCCGCCAGTTTGTATCTAGCGGCCCCACGTTGGGCGCCAATTGTAAGCACCGAAGCGGGGAGGTTCTACGGCGGAGACGTGTCAGGGGGTAAGAAGCAAACCACGGAGCTTTGACGATACACAGTTTATTCAGAGTAGTAACGTAATAGACGAGGGCCGAGTCCCACACGCACGTCCCACGCAGTGGAAGCGTCGTCGGGAGCACGACGCTGTAGTTCGAGTCCCTCGCAAACGTCCCACGCAGTGGAAGCGTAAGCAAGGAAGCGCGAAGCTAGGTTGTCGCTAAAGTCGCGTCCCACAAAATGTCCCACGCAGTGGAAGCAAGTTTGGAAGCACGAATTTCCGGAATGAAAAGCACTTGCCTCGGCGGCATCTTATGATAAACCTAGCCGATCATCACATCGCGAGTTAGATTTCGCCAACGTACAAGTGGCGCCATCTAGTTATAACTGGCGGTGTTGCGAGTAAAATGGTTTAGGTTGTTACATTGTTATTTAAAATCAATATGCTCTACGTGGGTAGAAAGGGAGAAAGTTGTAAATTTATTGATTGATGAAATTTATATAAAAAGTGGCCTAGAGTATAAGTCCAAAACTATTCTAGGTTACGCAGAAAATAATCCAAAAATTCGACCCGAATATATATAATATTGTCCAACAATGCACAATATTCGTATAAGTTAATCTCTGTGGGTTTCAAAATAGATGTCAAATTTCATAAGTGTGTGTATGTATATCCACGTATATTTCTCAGAAATTTGGAAACAAATTGCAACAAGTAATTTTCTTTTAATTGGATTAAGAATCTGTTAACTTAGGAATCAGCGCAAGTTTCATCAAAATCAGTTCAGTAGTTTAGTAAGATATGGACTATAACTTTTGTACTTGCTTATTAAAGTGCTTGCTTTGACTATTTTTATAAGAAACTATCTGATGATTGATTTAGTTTTTAAAGTCCCTTGGGAACTCTTATGTTTTCCGGGATAAAAATAAGCCTATGTCACTTTCCAGGTCCTCAACTACACCCAGGCAAAAAATCACGTCGATCTGTAGCTCTGTTGTGGCGTGATTGAAGGACAAACCAACAAACGAACAAACCAAAAAACACTTTCGCATTTATAATATTAGTATGAAGTATGATGTATGTGTTTTACCTAAAAGAATAATTAGATAGAGATTTTAAGTTATTGCGTTGACTATAGGTTGACTACTTTTATACTTGCTTGTAAATGTAATTGCTTTGACTATTTTTATAAAAAAAGTATGTGTATTACCTAAAAGAGAAATCAGATAGAGATTTTAATTCATTTGTTGACTAAATAGGTTGACTATTTTAATGTTGTCTACTTTTATAAAAACATATGTTTTACTCTATGACATTGTTTTAACTAAATTTTTGCTGCTTTCTGTTAGTTCATAGTGATTGTTGAAGTAGTCTAAATTATGATGATGATAATACTCTTAAATAGGTATTGTTTTTTCTTTTAAGTTACAATGCATAGACGATGCCGAGTTTCTTGTTGGTTCTTCTCGCTAAGGTTAGAGCAGCATTCCGAACCAGTGTTAGATTCTTCTTAAAAAGGCAATGAAATAAAAACAAGCTGAATAATAAGAAGCCATTAAATAAAGAGAATATTCGCTTTTTGAAGAAGTTTTATTTTATTTTTTGATATACCTACTTTATCATTATCTAAAAATCTTTCTTAATTGTTTTAAGAATCTTTTAACTTAGGAAACAGTGCAAAGGAGTTGTCCAAAATTGGTTTTTTAAATTTGAATTTAATTAACAAGGATGATTTTAATGTAGTTGGATAAAGATCCCAAAAGGCTTCTATCAAAATAATTTACAGATTTTTTAAAGCCTCCGATAATAAAAAAAAAATTTTTTGTTTTGACTCATTTTTTTGCTTGTGATTTGTCGTAATTCCTTGTTCCATGTGATTTATACACCATTAAAAAACTGAAAATATTATTCTATGTAAGTTGTCAATGTCAGATGATTGTCAGGAACAAATAATTTCATTTTCGAATAGGCAGTTCAAAAGTACCTAGTCGTAATTCCTAGTTCCTGGTCTGTGATTCCTAGTTCCATGGTTCAAAATGACATGTATTTGGTTCAAAATGACATTTACGTGACATTAACCGGTGCCAGATTTGATAGTCTATAGATTATAAAAGTTTTTAGTGTTACCATCCATTGAAAAATATTTTCTACAAACGGTATTTTTCATAATTAATTTAAAAAAAACCGAGGATTCTAAAATTATTATTTTTATGGCGTTTAATTTTATTTTTTTTCTCTTTCACGTAATGACAGTTTGGTTCTGGTTAATGGACACTCAGAATAAAAAACCAGCCTCCATACTAAACTGGGACATGTCTTTTCATCAAGATCGGGTCAGTAGTTTCAAAGTTATGTACCATAATGTCGTTTACATTGTAACTTTGTTACATCATTACCTTTTCAATTCACTCTTCGATGTTTCTAAAAACACAAAATTATGTAATTATTTAATATGTTAGTTCTCATTCATGTGGACGCCATAAAAATAAAGCAGCTAATTAGTATCAGTAAATAATTATCAACACCGAAGTCTATACAGCTATACATTCCTACTGATTTTTCATTTTACCCATGAGCCTACTAGTGACAGTAAATTGCGACGTTGCCACATCCACTTCATGGCTCTCTACAGGAGATAGAGACGGCTATGATTTTACCCATGAGCCTACTAGTGACAGTAAATTGCGACGTTGCCACATCCACTTCATGGCTCTCTACAGGAGATAGAGACGGCTATGCTTTTACCTTTGTAAAAATGTTGCCATTATATAAAAACTAATTCCTGTCCCTATTCTGCAAGATTAGTTTTTTTTTCGTCCAATACTGGTTCCATGTCCATTACCGGTGCGTTTACCTTACTCATCATTTCCTAGATGATGATTGGATACTTAATCTTATTTTCGATTTTTTTTTTTTCGATTTTAGTCTTTATTTCGGGACAATGGTCACCCCATCAATTTTATTAAAAAAATTACTAGCCTATGTCACCCGGAGTAAGCTAAGGATTTTAACGATACCTCATTCATCAAAGTCGGTTAAGGCGTATAGAAGTTATGATGGAATAAATAAACACACATACATACATACATAAATACATACATACATGAACCCTGAAAACAATATACTCCTTTTTTCAGGCAGTCGTATAATATACTCCTTTTTTCAGGCAGTCGTATAAAAATAGCCAGCTAGGGTCCCGCCAAAAAAAGTATGATCAATAGGTTCCATGGCCTAATAAAATTGGGAACCTCTGGTGTATGTATTACTGATGTATGTATAAGACTTAATCTTATCTTAATATTACTTACATTTCTTGGTGAATCCATTTTTTTTTCTATCTTCAGAGTAATATTTCTCTATAGGTACCAGTAATAAATTAATTATTTATCAAGGGTTTTAACAATTCCCGCGCAATAAGAGTAGCCAAAGAGAATGTAGGTAATCACCACAGATTAATGATTATGTATACCAGATAAATCACGGAGTAGCAAACGGAGTTCTATGTAGGTACCAAAGAGATGTTGTTGTTTTTCATTCGCCCTGTTCAGGACAGGCAATGGTCAATAGAGCTGTAGCAAACCGTATGTATTCGTTACTGAGTAACGGGTACGCCATCTAGTACCGAGTAACGAAACGTTACTCACGAATACTTTTCGTTACTCGCATGTTTCGTATCATGGTTACATACCTAAGCTATTTCAATGATGCAATGTTACGCTGCGTTGATTCGTGTATTGAAACGTTTCTTACTGATCGTTTTGCGCATGCGTGCGTATTTTCCGCGAATTAAAAAGGTAATGTAAAGTTTATTGACAATAAATAATTTTGGACGCCTATTTGTAGCTTTTTCATTATAACATAAACATAAGTCTGGTTTAAACTACGGCAAAGTGAAAAATGCAGTTTGGCATGTAATGAATATGTATTATTTCTACAAATTGAAATTATGAATGCTGCGATGCCGCACCTAGTACATTAGTCATATCTTATAATAAAATTATAGAAAGAACAATACGACTCGATTAACGATTTGTTTCTCTAGCATAACATAGCATGTTATGAGGTATTAGGAGTAACGAGTAACGATACGATAGTAACGAGTACTGAATGTATAGTAACGAATACATACGGGTACGTTTTTTTTTCGTTACTTTTACACCTCTAATGGTCAATGACCATGCAGCCTATTCAGATGTAAGACTTGATTTTGGTACCAAAGAGAATGTTATCACTCTTGTTGTTCCTGGTCTATGGTTATCACTATAAAAATTCCTAGTTCCATGACTATACCTTAAATTGCCATGGAAGTAGGAAGTCGTAGTCGTAATTCCTAGTTCCATGAATTTGGTCTTTGCACGGAACAACCACTCCTAGTTCCATGTGAATCTTTGAGTATTGAAAGAAGATTGAAAGCTGTGAATAGTGTGGAGTCGGGTAAGAATGGAATAGGATTATTTTTACACACATAATATGCTATTTTTCATAGTTTCGAAAAGCCGAATTAGGGTGGAACCACATTTGTGAGGATCGTTTCGGATTTCGCCCATACAAAACTGTCAAATTCCATAGAAACGTGTACGGATCAAATCGGCTTTTCGATGTGTACACGAATGTATGGAAAATGACAGTTTTGTATAGGCAAAATCCGAATCGATCCTCACAAATGTGGTTCCACCCTTAATGCGTACCTACACGACTCTATGAAAAATGACAGTTTTGTATGGACAAAATGCGAATCGATGCGCACAGATGTGACTCCAGCCTTAAAGGAAATGTCCATGAAATGTAAATTATACTGATTAAAATTAAAAATGATGATTTTATTTTCCATTTTCAAATTTGACAGAATTAACAAATGACACAATATTGCTTCGTTTCTATGCAATATAACTTAGGTAATTTGGATTTATTTTTATGAAAAGTATTTAGTATCTTGTTAAAATGTTGTGTCCTGAAGGTGCACAATTTAAAGAAGAAGTTATACCAAAGGAAGAAGAAGCCGCATATTGTAAAAATAACAAAAGAGTCCCAGGAGAAGGCACCGCTGATAATAATAATTTAGAATTACATTCATACAAGAATCCAAAGACTTGGAAAAAATCTATTACAAACTTTTTCCGCAACCAACTTCGATCGACAAAATCAAATGATGTAAGAACTTTGAGTCTTCATAGGTCACTTGTAGGGATTTCCACATGACGTCTCTATCTTGTTCCAGCGGCTCCCAGGGCTCATTTGATGTCGTTGGTCCACCTAGTGTCTATCGATACTAGTTTTACAGTGCGCTGCGTATAATCCTTATCCACCTTAGGATGCTTAGTTAGGTAATTAGATCTATGGGCTCTTCGAACTATGGTCCCCGCCCATTACCACTTTAGTTTCGTGACTCGAGGAAAGTTATGTCAGTGAGAAAATCTCGTTGTTCTTCTTGTTCCTAGTCCTTAGTGTAATATATCCAGTCTGTATTTTTTGTGCTAAGGTGGATTAAACGGGTCTTTTTTCGCAATTTGTAAACTAATACGACAAAGTAGGCTTATGGCATTCTAATTGCGCCATGGCAGTATCATCTTTACAGGTTTGTATAAAAATCTTTACTTGAAAGTGTCCAGTTTAAGAAATTTGTCAGAATATCGACTAATTTGTGAGTAACTCACATCCAACACGATGTCGTATTACAAATTGCGAAAATCCACTTGAGGCAGGGTTATGAAGTTATTAGACAGGTACCTATTATAATTTTATTAGTACCTATACTAATAAAATTAGAATACTTTAGGTAGTACTTAAGTCCACATTGAGTGATAATAAAAATGACAAAGTTACTTAATATTATTTTCAGGGTGATAGACCTTCGGGCAGTAATGAAAATTTTGAAGAAAAAGAATTAAGCCCAGAACAAAAGTGGCAATCTTTGGGTAAGGTGTTCCGACGTCAAAGCTTTGCCGAACATTGGCAAAAGACGTCGAACCAACAAGGCGAATCCTCTACTCAAAATAAACGCCACGGCGTTAGAAAAGTGATCTCTAGCTATTTTGGGAAATCTCAAAAAATATGTACAAATGATGGAAATGACAAGTAGTTTTGATCATTAATAAAAAAAATTAAGATTTCATTTGATTTTATTTAGCAAAGACCTCTAACTGAGTGGTCAAGAACTTCCGTACAAAATATTTGCGGCAAAATTTAGTAACGCCATCTATTGTGGGCAGCGTAAAGTTGTTTGAACTTTCTTTTAATGTCTGCCGGTGCGCAAGAGAGTGAATATGATGGCTAAATATTTCGAGAAAAGTATTTGAAGAAATAAAAAATAATTTTTTTATCAATCAATCAATCTAGATCTAGTGTTTAGTAAATATCATTCGTCTATGAGTGTTATGAATTACGATGTCACTAGCTTCAATAACTATATCTACTTTTTTGTTACCTACTTGACTATAGTTATTGGCGTTCAAATTAGCAAAAACTTAGCAAAAAAGAGTAGAAAGGAACTAATGTTTTTCTTTCCTGAAAACACAGTATTGCCACACGAGTAAAGATTCATTACTCGTGTGGTATTGCGCCATTCATTGTTTGGGAAAGTTCAGAATAGGGTATTTTACTTTTTGAGAAATAATGTAAAAATATAAAACGATAATATTTTAGGCAATAAGGAATCGGGAAGTGAAAGTTTCAGGTCACAAAGTTATAAAATAAATTTTCTATTTAATTTCAAAGGTGTTGTCCAAAATTGGTTTTTTAAATTTGAATTTAATGAACTTGGATGATTTTAATGTAGTTGGATAGAGATCCAAAAACGCTTCTATCAAAATAATTTACAGATTTTTTTAAAGCCTCCGAAAATAAGAAAAATATTTTTTGTTTTGACTCCATATTCCTAGTTCCATGTTTGACTCATTTAACGACCTTTGCTTGTGATTCTGATTACACACCGGTTTAAAAAAACTTGAAAATATCATTTGTATAGTAGTAAGTATGTATTGTAAGTTGTCAATGTCAGGTGATTGTCAGAAATTGCAGGAATTTCATTTTCGACAATTTTCGTATATTATCGAATGTTTATTATTTTAGATAGTAAAGCCCGTAGTCGTAATTCCTGGTTCCATGGTAAAGCCAAAAAAGACAAGATTTCCTATTTCCTAGTGCCATGGTTCAAAATGACATTTAGGTGACAGTAACAGGTGCGATTTGATAGATCAATAGATTAGAAAAAGTTTTTAGTGTTGAAACGATATTTTTCAAAATTAATTAAAAAAAACCGAGGATTCTAAAATTATTGTTTTTATGGCGTTTAATTTTATTTATTTTTTTCTTTCACGTGATGGTGGTTTGGTTCAAGTTCATGGACACTCGGAATAAAAAGCCACCACACTGAACTGGGACATGTCTTTTTCACTTTTTTTTGTCTATGCTACAAATAAGCGAAACGCAGCGAAACGTCAAGACGTTCAGTTTTGACGGTTTTGACAGAAATTTTGACCATAGACCACCTGTCTGTGCATGGAGATCGATGGAGATGAAGTATATAAGGTAACTACTAGTCAAGCCGGGTGCCATCCGCCATTTTTTGATCGTTATGCACAACACATTATGTATTCACTCTTATTGGTTGAACTTCAGTTGTCAGCCTGTCAAGTAGTTGCGTGTTATTGGATTTGTGTCAAGGGAGTATCGACTTGTCGATATTATTATAGGTGACGTTAAACGACTTGAATAAATTCTAATGCATTACTGCTCATCACCATATTATCAGATAATACAAGAAGTTTGGTGTTTATAGTTGAAATTTATATCATTTGTCCGGTTATTTTAATACTTCACATAAATAATAAATGCTAGAATCTAATACCTCTATATAATAGATGATAATGTCCGTGTTTTCTGCTGTCGCTTAAGATTTTTTTCCATGGAAACTCCTCAACTTTGCAGGATTCTATCTCTATAGGTAGGTACAAAATTTCATCGAAAACAACTAAAAATATCGGCCGTTTAAACGTAGCAGACAGGTAGACAGACACATTTCGCATTTTAATATCAGTATAGATTTTACTAATATTATACTTCTTATCTTCAGATTTCCGGCTAGTGAAAACTTAAAGAAAAAAATGGATGGGTGCTATAGGCGTGGAAAATATAAATATAACACACATCCCTCTACATAAAATATGAAAAGATCGTGTGATACATTTCTTTTCTGCGGTAAGAGCAAGAGGTGGATTTAATAATAATCCCTGTGCAATTCAATTACAACAAGAGGGCTTAGAAGAGATTACTAATTAATAAAAGCTGATAGAAAAGATGGCAGAATTGAGAATTGCGTTCCTCTTAACAAATAAATATTCAATTGTTCAAGAAAAACCCAGCTAATAGAAACAATGATTTAACAGAAAAAAAATCCTTTTACGATGGACTCCTAAACTACTTAACCGATTTTTATAAAACTTCGTAACTATCTGTAATTTGGTCCAACTTAAAAGATAGGATAGTTTTTGAATTGGGATAGTTTATTTGTTTTATTTATATAGATAAGTAGGCGGTACGAAGTTCGCTGGGTCAGCTAGTAATATATATAAATTACGTGTCACGTTATTTGTCCACGATGGACTCCTAAACTATTTAACCGATTTTGATCAAACTTCGTTACTATCTGTAATTTAGTCCGATTTGAAAGATAGGATAGTTTTTTTTGATTAGGATAGTTTATTTGTTTTATTTATATAAATAAGTTGGCGGTACGAAGTTCGCCGGGTCAACTTGTATTCTATATTTGTTTATTTATATGTAGGGCATGCAGATAGCTGTCTCATGCTAAGCACGTCATGTTTCGACTCTACCACCGCTTATAGAAAGAAATTCTACTACTATGAGACAGCAAGTTGCTCTTTTAATGAAAAGAAATAGTGGTTTATAATTAACAAACGATTGATACATATTATATAATTTATAAATGAGTACTTTTTTATATATGGTGATCTCTTTCAATTTCACAAAACGGCAGCGAAACTGTTTGGATATTCCAAGATCTTTAAAAACCTAAATCCTGAAATATGTACCTGATAGAGTACAAACGTACGTTACGTAATTATTATTACCTATAAATACTACGTATACATAAATGCTTGATTACCGCTTCACTCCTTATCGATGTCGATAGTTTCGAAGCACACTCCCTAATGGGCGGCCATTTTATGAGGTTTTTTCTGTAGGTATGCACCCGATTTTTGTACTTAGGGCACCTCCAATGTGTCTGTGCCTGATTTGACATTTCCATAGGCCATCGTGCAGGTTATCCTAGTGCACGTAGTCTATGGTATCCTAGTGTTCGTGGTCAGTGGTCTATGGTGCAAGTACTACCAACGTACTACCTGTACCTAATCTGTGCGTACTACTTCGTGGTCCGTAGAATGAGGATCCTTAGGGTGGAACCACATCTGTGAGGATCGATTCGCATTTATGCCGATGCTATAAGACACACTTGTAAGGATCGCGTCCTTACGGATCCGAAAGGATGCGTACGCGTCCTTACGGATCCGTAAGGATGCGTACGCGTCCTTACGGATCCGTAAGGATGCGCACGCATCCTTTCGGATCCGTAAGGAGGCGAAAGCCTATAAACATTGTTGACTGCGTAGGGATGGTCGATGATGGCATCGATATTTTAATTGCTAGCTCAACCACGATATTAATCTTCTTCTACACAAAGAAAATGGATGCCAAAAATTGAAAAAGTCGCCGCCATATTGAAATTCTTTGTTTTTCGACCGATTTCGTTCAAATTCGATATTTGGGCTTCCCTGTGGTCAAGAAAGAGGAAATGGATGCCAAAAATTAAAAAAGTCGCCGCCATATTGAAATTCTTTGTTTTTCGACCGATTTCGTTCAAAATCGATATTAAGGCTTCCCTTGGGTCAAGAAAGAGGAAATAGATGCCAAAATTTTAAAAAGTGACCGCCATATTGAAATTCTTTGTTATTGGACCGATTTCGTTCAAAATCAATATTTGGGCTTCCCTGGGGTCAAATAAGAGTAAATGATTGGCAAAATTATAAAAAGTGACCGCCATATTGAAATTCTTTGTTATTGAACCGATTTCGTTCAAAATCGTATTTAGGCTTCCCTTGGGTCAAGAAAGAGGATATAGATGCCAAAATTTTAAAAAGTGACCGCCATATTGAAATTCTTTGTTATTGGACCGATTTCGTTCAAAATCGATATTTGGGCTTCCCTGGGGTCAAATAAGAGAAAATGATTGGCAAAATTATAAAAAGTCGCCGCCATATTGAAATTCTTTGTAATTGGACCGATTTCGTTCAAAATAGATATTTAGGCTTCCCTTGGGTCAAGTAAGAAGAAATGGATGCCAAAAATTAAAAAAGTCGCCGCCATATTGAAATTCTTTGTTATTGGACCGATTTCGTTCAAAATCGATATTAAGGCTTCCCTTGGGTCGAGAAAGAGGAAATATATGCCAAAATTTTAAAAAGTCACCGCCATATTGAAATTCTATGTTATAGGACCGATTTCGTTCAAAATCGATATTTGAGGTTCCCTATTGTCAAGAAAGAGGAAATGGTTGCCAAAATTTTAAAAAGTCACCGCCATATTGAAATTCTTTGTTAATGGATCGATTTCGTTCAAACTCGATATTTAGGCTTCGCTTGGGTCAAGAAAGAGGAAAAAAATGCCAAAATATAAAAAAGTCTCCCGCCATATTGAAATTCTTTGTTATTGGACCGATTTCGTTCAAAATCGATATTAAGGCTTCCCTTGGGTCGAGAAAGAGGAAATATATGCCAAAATTTTAAAAAGTCACCGCCATATTGAAATTCTATGTTATAGGAACGATTTCGTTCAAAATCGATATTTGAGGTTCCCTATTGTCAAGAAAGAGGAAATGGTTGCCAAAATTTTAAAAATTCACCGCCATATTGAAATTCTTTGTTATTGGACCGATTTCGTTCAAAATCGATATTTCGGCTTCCCTGGGGTCAAGTAAGAGGAAATGGATGCCAAAAATCAAAAAGTCGCCGCCATATTGAAATTCTTTGTTATTGTACCAATTTCGTTCAAAATTGATATTTGGGCTTCCCTGGGGTCAAATAAGAGGAAATGATTGGCAATATTATAAAAAGTCACCGCCATATTGAAATTCTTTGTTATTGGACCGATTTCGTTCAAAATCGATATTTAGGCTTCCCTTGTGTCAAGAAAGAGGAAATAGATGCCAAAATTTTAAAAGGTCGCCGCCATATTGAAATTCTTTGTTATTGGACCGATTTCGTTCAAAATCGATATTTAAGCTTCCCTTGGGTCAAGAAAGAGGTAATAGATGCCAAAATTTAAAAAAGTGACCGCCATATTGAAATTCTTTGTTATTGGACCGATTTCGTTCAAAATCAAAATTTGGGCTTCCCTGGGGTCAAATAAGAGTAAATGATTGACAAAATTATAAAAAGTGACCGCCATATTGAAATTCTTTGTTATTGGACCGATTTCGTTCAAAATCGATATTTGGGCTTCCCTGGGGTCAAATAAGAGGAAATGATTTGCAAAATTATAAAAAGTCGCCGCCATATTGAAATTCTTTGTTATTGGACCGATTTCGTTCAAAATCGTATTTAGGCTTCCCTTGGGTCAAGAAAGAGGATATAGATGCCAAAATTTTAAAAAGTGACCGCCATATTGAAATTCTTTGTTATTGGACCGATTTCGTTCAAAATCGATATTTGGGCTTCCCTGGGGTCAAATAAGAGAAAATGATTGGTAAAATTATAAAAACTCGCCGCCATATTGAAATTCTTTGTTATTGGACCGATTTCGTTCAAAATCGATATTTAGGCTTCCCTTGGGTCAAGTAAGAGGAAATGGATGCCAAAAATTAAAAAAAGTCGCCGCCATATTGAAATTCTTTGTTATTGGACCGATTTCGTTCAAAATCGATATTTGGGCTTCCCTGGGAACAAGAAAGAGGAAATGTTTGGCAAAATTATAAAAAGTGACCGCCATATTGAAATTCTTTGTTATTGGACCGATTTCGTTCAAAATTGATATTTGGGCTTCCCTGGGGTCAAATAAGAGGAAATGATTGGCAAAATTATAAAAAGTCACCGCCATATTGAAATTCTTTGTTATTGGACTGATTTCGTTCAAAATCAATATTTAGGCTTCCCTTGGGTCAAGAAAGAGGAAATAGATGCCAAAATTTTAAAAGGTCGCCGCCATATTGAAATTCTTTGTTATTGGACCGATTTCGTTCAAAATCGATATTTAGGCTTCCCTTGGGTCAAGAAAGAGGAAATAGATGCCAAAATTTTAAAAAGTGACCGCCATATTGAAATTCTTTGTTATTGGACCGATTTCGTTCAAAATCAATATTTGGGATTCCCTGGGGTCAAATAAGAGTAAATGATTGGCAAAATTATAAAAAGTGACCGCCATATTGAAATTCTTTGTTATTGGACCGATTTTGTTCAAAATCGATATTTGGGCTTCCCTGGGGTCAAATAAGAGGAAATGATTTGCAAAATTATGATGAACACAAAAATCGATAAACAATCGCGATTTATGTTTATGTAATCATAATATTGGTGTGCCAATTAAAGACTAAATTATTGATTTTTATTTAAATAAATACATAATTACTCATAATAATTATTTATTAATTAGTAACCGCTGCTTTATTTTATAAAAAGTTAATATTTTTGTTTTTTATATTAAAAACAAAACTTATAATAAAAGAACCTAGATAGTTTCCTGTATTGGCAACCCGTGCGCACTCGTGCAGCTATCGCCATTTTGTTTATCTTGTCATTCGGCTTCATTCTCCCAGTCTGACTGCACGAATATCTTGTTTCATTGCGAATCGATATTTTGTTATTTTGTTGGGTTTTTGTTAAAGTTTTGTTACGTTGTGTTTGTTGTTACGTTTATAGTTTTTTTGTGAACTTTGAGTGAATCTATTTGTTTTGGTTTTCCATCAAAATGGATCCTCAGCCAAGTACATCACAAAAAGACGTGGATGTTTTCTTGTCCCCAAGAAAAAAACGTCCACGAAAAGCTTTCACTGTTACTGAAAAAGTAATGATCCGCAATGCCCACAAGTACGTGAAAAATGAAACTTCTGCGCAATTGGAGGCCTTTGAAGTAGTGGAAGAAAATGAATGTATGAGCAAAGTTGCTGACATATTGGGAATAACCTCACGCTCTGTTTGTAACGTTTTGAAGGAAGTAAATAAAGGTGCGGCGCCAACTCCTCCTAAAAAAACTGGACCAAAGCGAAGTTTCAAAGACAAAATTGATGAATTTACATTCTCCGCAATACGAAGACTTGTTCATCAGTTCTTTTACCGAAATGAACCTCCAACGATTGCAAAGGTTAGTCAATCAGTCAGACAGTATTATTTTATACCTACATCTTTTAAATATATATGTAATGATTCCAAACTATTATAAAATTTACTATTTTAGATTTTACAAGTGATGAACGATGATCCAGAAATGCCCAAGGTTTCCAAAGACACCCTCAGAAAAATTTTGAAGCATCTTAATTTTAAATTTGTTGCACGGTCACGCAAGAGCACACTTATTGATCGAAATGATATAATAACATGGCGCCAGCGTTACTTGCGATCTATATGTCAGTTTCGACGAGAAGGGACACATATATATTATCAAGATGAAACTTTCAAGATGAAACCAATCATTTTCTCTTATTTGACCCCAGGGAAGCCCAAATATCGATTTTGAACGAAATCGGCCCAATAACAAAGAATTTCAATATGGCGGTCACTTTTTATAATTTTGCCAAACATTTCCTATTCTTGACCCCAGGGAAGCCCAAATATCGATTTTGAACGAAATTGGTCCAATAACAAAGAATTTCAATATGGCGGTCATTTTTTATAATTTTGCCAAACATTTCCTCTTTCTTGACCCCAGGGAAGCCCAAATATCGATTTTGAACGAAATCGGTCCAATAACAAAGAATTTCAATATGGCGGCGACTTTTTATAATTTTGCAAATCATTTCCTCTTATTTGACCCCAGGGAAGCCCAAATATCGATTTTGAACGAAATCGGTCCAATAACAAAGAATTTCAATATGGCGGTCACTTTTTATAATTTTGCCAATCATTTCCTCTTATTTGACCCCAGGGAAGCCCAAATATCGATTTTGAACGAAATCGGTCCAATAACAAAGAATTTCAATATGGCGGTCACTTTTTATAATTTTGCCAAACATTTCCTCTTTCTTGACCCCAGGGAAGCCCAAATATCGATTTTGAACGAAATCGGTCCAATAACAAAGAATTTCAATATGGCGGTCACTTTTTATAATTTTGCCAAACATTTCCTCTTTCTTGACCCCAGGGAAGCCCAAATATCGATTTTGAACGAAATCGGTCCAATAACAAAGAATTTCAATATGGCGGTGACTTTTTATAATTTTGCAAATCATTTCCTCTTATTTGACCCCAGGGAAGCCCAAATATCGATTTTGAACGAAATCGGTCCAATAACAAAGAATTTCAATATGGCGGCGACTTTTTAATTTTTGGCATCCATTTCCTCTTACTTGACCCCAGGGAAGCCCAAATATCGATTTTGAACGAAATCGGTCCAATAACAAAGAATTTCAATATGGCGGTCACTTTTTATAATTTTGCCAAACATTTCCTCTTTCTTGACCCCAGGGAAGCCCAAATATCGATTTTGAACGAAATCGGTCCAATAACAAAGAATTTCAATATGGCGGCGACTTTTTTAATTTTTGGCATTCATTTCCTCTTATTTGACCCCAGGGAAGCCCAAATATCGATTTTGAACGAAATCGGTCCAATAACAAAGAATTTCAATATGGCGGCGACTTTTTTAATTTTTGGCATTCATTTCCTCTTATTTGACCCCAGGGAAGCCCAAATATCGATTTTGAACGAAATCGGTCCAATAACAAAGAATTTCAATATGGCGGCGACTTTTTATAATTTTGCAAATCATTTCCTCTTATTTGACCCCAGGGAAGCCCAAATATCGATTTTGAACGAAATCGGTCCAATAACAAAGAATTTCAATATGGCGGCGACTTTTTAATTTTTGGCATCCATTTCCTCTTACTTGACCCCAGGGAAGCCCAAATATCGATTTTGAACGAAATCGGTCCAATAACAAAGAATTTCAATATGGCGGCGACTTTTTAATTTTTGGTATCCATTTCCTCTTACTTGACCCCAGGGAAGCCCAAATATCGATTTTGAACGAAATCGGTCCAATAACAAAGAATTTCAATATGGCGGTCACTTTTTATAATTTTGCCAAACATTTCCTTTTTCTTGACCCCAGGGAAGCCCAAATATCGATTTTGAACGAAATCGGTCTAATAACAAATAATTTCAATATGGCGGCGACTTTTTTAATTTTTGGCATTCATTTCCTCTTATTTGACCCCAGGGAAGCCCAAATATCGATTTTGAACGAAATCGGTCCAATAACAAAGAATTTCAATATGGCGGTCACTTTTTATAATTTTGCCAAACATTTCCTCTTTCTTGACCCCAGGGAAGCCCAAATATCGATTTTGAACGAAATCGGTCCAATAACAAAGAATTTCAATATGGCGGCGACTTTTTTAATTTTTGGCATTCATTTCCTCTTATTTGACCCCAGGGAAGCCCAAATATCGATTTTGAACGAAATCGGTCCAATAACAAAGAATTTCAATATGGCGGTCACTTTTTATAATTTTGCCAAACATTTCCTCTTTCTTGACCCCAGGGAAGCCCAAATATCGATTTTGAACGAAATCGGTCCAATAACAAAGAATTTCAATATGGCGGCGACTTTTTTAATTTTTGGCATTCATTTCCTCTTATTTGACCCCAGGGAAGCCCAAATATCGATTTTGAACGAAATCGGTCCAATAACAAAGAATTTCAATATGGCGGTCACTTTTTATAATTTTGCCAAACATTTCCTCTTTCTTGACCCCAGGGAAGCCCAAATATCGATTTTGAACGAAATCGGTCCAATAACAAAGAATTTCAATATGGCGGCGACTTTTTTAATTTTTGGCATTCATTTCCTCTTATTTGACCCCAGGGAAGCCCAAATATCGATTTTGAACGAAATCGGTCCAATAACAAAGAATTTCAATATGGCGGCGACTTTTTATAATTTTGCAAATCATTTCCTCTTATTTGACCCCAGGGAAGCCCAAATATCGATTTTGAACGAAATCGGTCCAATAACAAAGAATTTCAATATGGCGGCGACTTTTTAATTTTTGGCATCCATTTCCTCTTACTTGACCCCAGGGAAGCCCAAATATCGATTTTGAACGAAATCGGTCCAATAACAAAGAATTTCAATATGGCGGCGACTTTTTAATTTTTGGTATCCATTTCCTCTTACTTGACCCCAGGGAAGCCCAAATATCGATTTTGAACGAAATCGGTCCAATAACAAAGAATTTCAATATGGCGGTCACTTTTTATAATTTTGCCAAACATTTCCTTTTTCTTGACCCCAGGGAAGCCCAAATATCGATTTTGAACGAAATCGGTCTAATAACAAATAATTTCAATATGGCGGCGACTTTTTTAATTTTTGGCATTCATTTCCTCTTATTTGACCCCAGGGAAGCCCAAATATCGAATTTGAACGAAATCGGTCCAATAACAAAGAATTTCAATATGGCGGTCACTTTTTATAATTTTGCCAATCATTTCCTCTTATTTGACCCCAGGGAAGCCCAAATATCGATTTTGAACGAAATCGGTCCAATAACAAAGAATTTCAATATGGCGGTCACTTTTTATAATTTTGCCAATCACTTCCTCTTATTTGACCCCAGGGAAGCCCAAATATCGATTTTGAACGAAATCGGTCCAATAACAAAGAATTTCAATATGGCGGCGACTTTTTTAATTTTTGGCATCCATTTCCTCTTACTTGACCCCAGGGAAGCCCAAATATCGATTTTGAACAAAATCGGTCCAATAACAAAGAATTTCAATATGGCGGCGATTTTATTAATTTTTGGCATCCATTTCCTCTTACTTGACCCCAGGGAAGCCCAAATATCGATTTTGAACAAAATCGGTCCAATAACAAAGAATTTCAATATGGCGGCGATTTTATTAATTTTTGGCATCCATTTCCTCTTACATGACCCCAGGGAAGCCCAAATATCGATTTTGAACGAAATCGGTCCAATAACAAAGAATTTCAATATGGCGGTGACTTTTTACAATTTTGCCAATCTTTTCCTTTTACTTGTCCCCAGGGAAGCCTTAATATCGATTTTGAACTAAATCGGTGTAATAACAAAGAATTCCAACATGGCGGAAAAGTGGCCCCTGTGTTTGCATACATACTTGAGATAAAAACTAATTTCATCGATATATCGATACTTTTTGGCACTTCATGCATTTCCCTAGTTGCCGAAGACGCTTTCGCACGCGTAAGGATCCTTACGGATCCGTAAGGATCCTTTCGGATCCGTTCGCGTCCGTAAGGATCCGTTCGCATCCTTACGGATCCGTAAGGATGCGAAAGGATCCTTTCGCATGCGAAACGTGAGCTACACTTGTAAGGATTTTAGGCACTTTTAGGTACAAAAAATGCGAAAGCCGAATCGATGCGAAAAGCCGAATTGATCAATTCACGTTTCTATGGAATTTGACAGTTTTGTATGGGCGAAATCCGAAACGATCCTCACAGATGTGGTTCCACCCTTAGGATCGTAGTTCTTCTCTGTCTACGTCGTGGTCTGGTCGGTGCTTCGTGCAGCTCTCCCCTGAGTATATGTTGTTCTGTGGTGCAGCTTCGTGGTCTATGGTCTATGGTGCAGGCCATCCTAATGAAACGAAATTAATTTTTGACTTTTTTGTTTTAATTATTGTTTATAGCTAGTTAATTATTTTCAAGTTGTTGTTTAACAGTGCACTGGATCTCCGTTCCATGATTCGTGTTTACTTCAACGTTCATGTGCACCATTTTACTCGTGAATACGCCCTTGAAAACATTGATACAAAAAGTCTTAAGTCAGCATAGCAACAATAGTCTGTTGACAAGATCTAATTCGTATTTTGAGGAAAATTGCGGACTGCGGTCTGAACGCTGCAGCGGTGCCTTTATGAGGTACGTGAAGTGCGAATTATAGCCATAATGCGTATAGTATCAACACTTTTACAGTATGAAGTCCTTTCTTAAAAATGTATAAGTATAGCTACTATATTGTATAAAGGTGCCTGTTAACTGCAACTTTTCTGTGATAATTTTGTCTTAATTAATAATGATGGCAATACATATAATTATGACTTACTTCTGATAAAATTACTTGACGTACATTTTAATATGTACCTAATATACAATTAAATGGTTCACAGCATAACTATTTTGCTTACAAGAGCTATCCACAGTTTAATTACTTGTCATTAAATCAACCCCAAGTATGGTTAGCAAACAAACTAGGTAATAATTAATTAATTATTATCAGCACACATGTAATTTCCAAAAAAAAAGCCAAGTAGGGCCTCACAATTTTAGGGTTCTGTACATATGACAAAATCACTTTTTTTTAACTAGATAGATATCTTAGTTCTTAGATAGTACTAAATTAGCATAAGTTTTACAAGATACAGCCTGCTGACAGACGGACAGACAATGGAAAAAATCAGGACAGACAACGGAAAAAATAGTATGGAAAATTTATTTTAGCAGCAATAAAATAAACTTGGCTTTAAAATAAAGTTTTTAAGTGTATAATAATTAAGAAGCTAAGTATAGATTATAACTACCAGGAAGAATCTATAATGTTGATGTACAGATTAGAAAGCTGAAGCCCGAGTTAAGTTTTGCTCTGCTCTCGCAGATCAACCAAGTTCAATAAATATAGCATATAGCCTAAAATATTGCTACCTAGTAAGTAAATAGTTTAACACACAAAATTACAGCTGCCTAAAATTTATTTAGGCCCGCTTGCATTAACGCCGGGTTATCCTTTTAACCCAGAGTTAGCTGCTGTTTTGACAGATTTCGTATAGAGCTTCTGTCAAAATTACAAAGGAGGTTGGCGAATTTTGACCCAGCATTTTTAAAAACCATTCAGATTCAGAAAACAGTTAATTTTAATTCATATTTTTCTGTGTAAACCCCATATTTTTAGAATCATTAAAATCAATAATAATCATCGATCAAAATTATTCACAAGTACACATTATAAAGAACTGTTACATGGCAAAACATGTGAATATCTTTTTTCTCCCAACTTTATTTGATAGACTTTGATTAATTAGGGTTCCGTACCAAAATGGTAAAAATGGAACCCTTATGGTGAGACTTTCTCCGTCCGTCCGTCCATCTGTCACAGTCCATTATTTCAGTAACTATTAAAGCTATCGGCATGAAATTTGGCATAGTTGTGTATAATAGTGGCCCAACAACATTGGAATAAAGAAAAATCGAAAATTATTTTTAGTTTTAATAAAAAGGGAAAATCAGGGGTTTGAAATTTCAAAGTAAAATAACTATACCGAGTGGGGTATCATATGAAAGGCCTTTACTTGTGCATTCTAAAACAGTCTTTTATTTATTTCTATATATGTACATATACAAGTTTTTGATTAATCGGCCAAAATGTCGAAAAAAATATCGTTCCCCCCCTCCCCCCTCTTATCTCCGAAGTTTACCAATTGAAAAACCTGAAATAATTATGGTCAATAGAGGTTTATGTATATTTTACAGGAAAATAAAACCAATTCTCTAACTAGCATAGTTTTTTTTACATTAACAATAAACCTCTACAAACAAAGTTAACGATAAATAAGCAAATTAATATAATATTATCGTTTTACTTTTAATTTTTGAGTACGGAACCCTCAGTGCGCGAGTTCGACTCGCACTTGGCCGGCTTTTTTATTTTTTGTCAGTCTGGTTTACTAGAACGTATGAGAAGTTTGATTCGTGAACATGGGTGTTCAGTGTTCAGTTCAGTTCGTCTGGGTCAGAAACTCTATGGAATTCGTCAATCTCCTTTTCCTGAGTTAAACCTAACCTGGCGCCTCTGAAAGCGAGCCTTACTGGCTATTTTACTGCACACAAATTGCAGACCAACATTTTACTGGATATTTCTTGTGGTTCGGCGTTTTTTGAAACAATCACAGGGGTAAAGTTTTTTTTAACATCTTTTCTAAGATGTTGCAAGAATATAATAGAATAAATTATTCAACTTACATACATACCAGTGCATAAGCACTGGTTTGTAATGCCATTCGGACTGAGGTAAAGGAAACTATTAATTTTGAGACATTTTTGATTATATTTATTATTTTGTAAAATATACAGTTCTTTTCATTAGTATTTTCAATTGTAATAAGCTGATGTACTCATTTTTTTTTAAAAGACTTAGTCCAATACTGGCACATTTTGAAGGACCACAGTGAATTAATTGTTCTTACTTTTTCTTTGTATCTTTATGGTGCCAAAAATAAATCTGGGGGGTGAATAAATTAGGCAGGTTCCCCATTATGTAGTAAGTATGCAGCAAAATGCAAAATATGCATATTTTGCAATGCATTTCTTGACAGAGAATTACACACAAATTAATTTATTTATACATTACATAGTAGTAATAAAGTTCAGTATACTTTGTAAGATTTTAGACAAGAAAATATTGCAAGCATTAATTAGGTAAAGTATTTGACAAAAACAAATTTCCTTGCAGATGAGTGATGTAGACTTATGGAGATTTGAGCTGAAAGAAGAAAAAATATTAATCTGATAATTAATTGTAAGTATTGAAGTGGTGCTTCTGCTAGTGTAAGATGATAACGCGGCGATGGTTCCACCCGGCGCTGAACGGCGTGGACGCGGAGAAGTTGCTGCTGGAGCGCGGCCGCGACGGCTACTTCCTCGCGCGCCCCAGCACCAGCAACAAGGGGGACTTCACTCTGTCGGTCCGCAGGGGGACTGAGGTCACGCACATCAAAATCCAGAATAATGGCGAATTTCTCGACCTGTACGGGGGTGAAAAATTTGCTACGTTATCTGAGCTAGTGCAGTTCTACATGGACAACCAGGGTCAGTTACGCGAGAAAAACGGAAACATCATTCGGTTGAAAACGCCTCTGAACTGCGCCGATCCGACAACCGAAAGATGGTACCACGGGCAACTCACTGCCAAGGAAGCAGAAAGGATAATGCTGGAGAATGGAAAAAACGGATCCTTTCTCGTTAGAGAGTCGCAAAGGCAGCCAGGCGATTTTGTACTTTCGGTGCGGATGCGAGATAGAGTGACGCATGTTATAATTAGACGAAAAGACAATAAATACGATGTCGGCGGCGGACTGCAGTTCGACGATCTCGTCAGCCTCGTGGAACACTACCGCAACTACCCCATGGTCGAGACGACGGGCGACGTCTTGAGACTCATCCAACCCTTCAACGCTACTCGCATTCAGGTGCAACACTTCCACACAAGAGTGAAACAACTGCAGAAGGAGAACGAGGGACCCATCGAAAGCATGGCATACAAACAGGGCTTCTGGGAAGAGTTCGAAACCTTGCAGATGATGGAGAACTTGCAACTGTTCGACAGGATGGAAGGTTCCAAACCTGAGAACATAAGGAAGAACCGATACAAAAATATCATACCCTTTGATCACACTCGAGTCATCCTCCGGGATATCCCACCGGATGCGCCGCCGGGCTCCGATTATATTAACGCAAACTACATCCGATGTGACTTCATTGATTCCAATTCAGAGTCGCAAGATTTAAACGGAAGCAACGAAAACAGTTACCCGCATGCAAAGGACGGCACGTCGTCTAAGAACAAAGATAAATCTTCCCCGACACATACTAGTGTCATAATAATAGAAGAACAACCTAAAGAGCACTCGAAAGGTTACGGGAACGGCACTCACAAATTTATACCGCCATTCGAGCCGAGCGTTCTACGCAGCAATCCCAACTACGTGAACACGACCATCCCTAAAACTGCTGAAACTGTCGAAAACGGAGATCCGGATAAGGTCTATAATAAAATTTACATCGCGACCCAAGGTTGCCTTTCGACGACTATTTACCAGTTCTGGTCCATGATATGGCAGGAGGACGTGCGCATCATAATCATGACGACTAAGGAGATAGAGCGCGGCAAAGTCAAGTGCGAGCGCTACTGGCCCGAGCTGAACAAGACAGAGGTGATAAAGAAGTACACTATCTTTAACGAATCGGAATCCTCTACACAAGACTACACGCTTAGGCGGTTCATAGTAACCAAGAAGGACGAGCCGAACGTGAAGAGAACTATTTATCACTTCCACTTCACCGCGTGGCCGGACCACGGCGTGCCGTCGGAGCCGGGCCGCGTGCTCAACATCCTGCTGGACGTGAACTACCGGCTGCAGCAGATCATGACGGCCAGCGACCCGCCCGGCCAGGCCGTCGTGTGCGTGCACTGCTCCGCCGGCATCGGCAGGACTGGCACGTTCATCGTCATCGACATGATTCTGGATCAGATACGGAAAGAGGGCTTCGATTGCGAAATAGACATTCACCGCACGGTACAAATGGTGCGCGACCAGCGATCCGGCATGGTGCAGAACGAAGCTCAGTACAAGTTTATCTATATGGCCTTGTTAGAGTTTATCGAAACTGAAAAGCAGAGAGTGGGCATGGTGGCGCTGAATCCGACGCAGGCGATGGACTCCTTGCGAATTTGATCCCGCTTCATCGATAATTTTGTTTTGTACATTTCGGGAAAGGAAAAAATCTTTTTAAACGCTTTATCGATCGAAACATTGTAGGGGGCGAACAGACACTGAAAGTCTTGTGTTGTAATAATTACTTAGATTTGTTAGGTGTAACTTTCGAATCTATATGGTTTAATAATTTGAATATTATAGATTTATTGATAATAATTATTGCAATACATAAAATATATAATTATATATATTTCTATAAATTACATAATTACAAAATATGTGAAGTTTGAAAAAGATAATGACTGTAATTAATTGTTCGAAATAATCTCACGACTCCTTTTTTTGATGAATATCGCAAACCTTTTTTTGGGAAGGTTTTTTTACGTTAAGGACTTGTAAAGTTAGAATTCACATTATTTTGTATGTCAAAATAGTTTGATTTGAACCCAACTGAAACCAGATGCCGTACTGAGGTGCTTTTAATATTGCGATACAATTTTATTCTTGCGGTCAGACTGGCGATAAAAAGTAATACATATATAATTATATAGTTATGAAAATATGAAACAGAGACCTGATAAAAGTTTCAAATATTTGCTTTAAAATTATTGTACTATATGAAGCCTGATAAATGGAGTATGGGCTTCAAAGTGATCTCGAATCGATTTTGACTTTGTATGTTATATTTTTTTATTTTGAGTAGGGGCCATTCTTTAATTACGTCACATGAAATTAGTAAAATAAAATAATCTAAAACGTGTAACCAATACGAGGGTATGTCTAAAAATTTTCATAATATAAACGTCATGATATGCAAAATCAGATAACTATACTTTTAATAAAACTGTAACTGGAAGATTTCTGTACATTTGATCTATTTTGAAAATTATAACCGGGGGATGCTTTATATTTTGCTGATACTGAGCCCAAAACAGATTTTTATTTAATTTGTTGTATGTCCGGGCATCACGCGAAAACTACTGAACAGATTTGAATGAAATTTGGTATAGTGGTAGGTGATACTCCGCGTCAACATCTTTATCAAACGACAGTCGTCCACTGCTGGACAAAGGTCTCTTGCATGGACCTCCATAGGCCTCCGGCTTGCGCCGCCTGAATCCAGCGGTTCCCTGCGACTCGTCTGATGTTGTCGGTTCACCTGGTGGTCTGCTAACACTGCGCTTCCCGTTGCAGAGTCGCCATCAGCTCTTCGAACTATGTGCTCCGTCCATTTCCACTTCAGTTCATCGACTCGCTGAGCTATGTCGGTGACATTGGTTCTCCTACGGATCTCCTCATTTCTGATTCGATCCCGCAGGGACACTCCGAGCATAGCTCTCTCCATCGCCGTATGAGGCCCGTAGTTAGCGACCATGTCTCGGATCCGTAAGTCATCACTGGCAACACGCACTGTTCGAAGAGTTAGTCTTCAACATATAGGATAGTTTTATCCTGATAAACAATAAGGTTCCTCCAGGATAGGGGATGAAAGTTTTTGTCGGTTTTACGTCATAACTCCGTCAAATTTGAACCGATTTTAATAATTATTTTTTATTTAAAAGTGTATGCTATCAGGCATGGTTTATAATTTTGATGAAGATCTGATAAATATTATAGGAGATAGAGGACATAACTCTTCACGGGTAGCAGCAAAAGTCAGTCACATAAAGGAAAACGATCAAATACATGCATACCATATTTATATGAGGGTTTTAGCCATAGACATTGACTAAATCATTAATCTCCAGACTAGATGTTTATGACATTGTGTTTGTTTTGTAGCCTGCCCGTGCGAAGCCGGGGCGGCTCCACTAGTCGTGTATATAGTTAATAGTTATAAATTATAATATGTAATATAAATCGTTGTGAGTTTTACTGAGTAAGTATCTAGGTGAATATTAATAATGATGATAATAATAATATTTATCTACTTTATTGGAATTAAACGTGAGAAAAATGTGACAAGCAAACAAATCAATATTGTGCATGGAAACCAGGGAGTATCTAATTCTTAGGTACTATTGTGATGTTATTAACGAATGGTTCCTTTATGACATTACGAAAACAGCAGTAACTATTGAAATTATTGTTACTTATTTGTAGGAAACCATAATAATATTCAATGAATACATCGACAGATTTCGCCTCATCTTACAACAAATTAGGAATTATTAGGTTACAAAATTATAATGGCGTAAATATTTTTCTATTAAATTGGTAGAATTTTGTTACCTACAAAGTTTGTAGGATGTAGCAGCAGAAAACAACCCTCATTATTATATTTCCAATACCATATATACCTTATACCTTTCGGCCAATTACCTACCTCCAAATCAAATAAATATTTAAAAATTTCTAATATATATAATAAGTTATAGTACTTCAATATCTCTACCAGTAATATTTTAATACCTAATCAAAATCATTGGATAATAATCTACTCTTAATTTATCTATGTAATAAGTTTTTTTTTATATTTTGCATATTATAAAATTGAGGTGCTTATATTATTATATTATGAATTTATCCCTGATTCGCCTTAGGCGTTGGTGCGATATTTTTTTAAGAAATTTATTTTCTATTTGAATAGATATGTAGATGTTTGAATCGTTGGAGCAATAAATTATTTATTAGTACAGACCTATTAACAATTATTTGAAATCAGATAACTACTATTATTTTTACACATTCACATTAATTTTGATTCGTGGTTTTGCTTTCATTAATGACATAATTTCCTGATTTCTTGAAAAAAAAATTGTACCAATTGTAAATTATTGCTCAAACGATTCAATACTATTTTACGTTGTTGGCATTTTATTTATAATATATTCCAATTTGTAATAAAGCTGAGCTTAAGTATATTGCATGGAGATAATAGAGAACCAATTTGTTATCTGCAGAAGATATATGTTGTGTTATATAATATAGTAATGAATAAAATGTGATATTGTACAATTATGATCTAATTTTATTTGAGCTCCATTTGAAAACCTATTAGACCTGTTGAATGGGTTACCTCAGAAAATAAATTACTACTATGAGCAAGACAAAATAAATAGCCCAACAGAAGCACCAAAAAGCGCGCTCGTAAAATGGTTTCTCCAAAAAAACTACCGTTTACGAATCAATGCCGAAGTGGGAGTTTTACGTAAGTTGGAAGTCCTCAGTCACTCCTTATGAATTCCCCAACTAACTCCCAAGATTACCTATTCATTTAAATTTTAAGGTGTAATGTAAAGGATTATCATAATGTGCAGTTGCACTGCATGAAATGCTTAAGGTGGAAGACAAGGGTCTGCCCGCGAAATTCAAATCTAATTTGGTTTTTCGCAATTTGTAAACTAATACGACAAAGTAGGCTTATGGCCTTCTAATTGCGCCAGTGGAATTATCATCTTCACAGGTTTACATAAAAATCTTTACTTGAAAGTGACCAGTTTAAGAAATTAATCAAAATACTGAGTTGGACGTGAGTTACTCACAAATTAGTCGATATTTTCTTAAACTTGGGACACTTTCAAGTAAAAATTTTTATATAAACCTGTGAAGATTATACTGCCATTGTCGCAATTAGAATGCCATAAGCCTACTTTGTCGTATTAGTTTACAAATTGCGAAAAATCAAATTAAATTTGAATTTCGCGGGCAGAACCTTGTCTTCCACCTTAAGTTGATAATCTAAATAGATTTCCAATTACCGCATTGTACGTGACCATTTTTTTAGAAGTTAAAATAGGTAGGTGAAAGCTACCCTTAAAAGATAGATACACCTATGCCATCGCGGACTTTCCTGTAAAGACCTATCCCGACATACCTTTGTTTTATGTGTAGTGATATTGGTTAAATAAAATTCAGTGATACTTAATTTTGATCATAATATATTTCAGTCAAGATAATGTATTTTTGATGCAGGGGCTGATTGGAAAAAGCACTTTAGAATAACAGGGTTGTTTTTCTTATTCTTTTTCTGGTCCCTCCATGATAAGATACATTTACTAAGGAACCGTCTTATGTATTTTGATACACACTTGAACACATTATATTATTATTTTACTATTGTTTCCATAAAATAAAAAATATCTTTGTTGTTAAAGTTTATTGCATTTTTTATGCCAATTTGTTAACTTACTGAATTTATTTTAGTAAAATTATAATCACAACGAATCTAATCAAAATTACTGATACCCTAAGATCATCCATCCAAACACATCCATACAAACTTAACTACTTTTTACATAATCCGCTAATCTTTCGTCTTTTCTGCACAAAGGTAAAAAATATCAAAACATCTTAAATTATTACAGACAATAGGCTATTTGACTACTTTTAGAAAATCATCTTAAATTGTTAATAATGCTATGCTGAAGCTAACAAAACATATATTTCGGCATAATTTTCATTATTTTTCATAAAAATCGAGAAATAAATTCAAAAAAATAAATTGCCGCCGAAACGTTCCATTTGCTCTCATGACGTAACAGTTTCACATTTCAAACAATGACAATTTTATAATATGTGTTTAGGCCGCGTGTCGCATACTATTTGGTATTTAATAAAATAGTAACGATGAAAAACAGACGAAATTAGCCTATTACGCCGCACAAACACGTCGAAATGTATTGACAAAATGAGAATTCCATAGGTGGTGTGGACTGTGACGTCATTCGAGATCACGGAACGTTTTCGATCACGTGACCATGGCCAGAATTATAGCAATTTTATTTAATGTTTTCTAATTAAATAAAGCTTTATTTTTTAGTTTTGTCGTATGGAATAATGTTTTTAGATAATAATCTTTTAGGATGACACCAGTTGAAACGATATTTTTATTATAGTCAAATACCCTATTATTTGCTCAAACATACAATAGTAGTCTCCACAGTTTAGCACTCATACAGTTCATACCCATAATCATGTACGTAAGCCAGTGAATAATTAAGTAGGGCTTGGCAAATGATGAATAGTCAACATACCAAACTGTACAGTTGCTAAAGTGTTTCTCATAAAAAGAAAACTCAACATTGGGGATTTTAAAGTAATTAAATTAATTTAGTCGTCATTGTTAACTGGAATTTCTTCTATCCCTTCAGTTTCGTTCACCAATGCCCTCTCTAAGATAACTCTGCCTTCTTTATACCTGAAAAGTAAAGATAATAAAATAAAATAAAAATAGCCTTAATTTCAGTCTAAGATTAACTTAAAATTAAATTAAATTAAAAAATCTCTAAGTGCTGAGTGCCTCTCGGCAAAGGCCTCCTCCAGCTCTCTAAAGATAATAGCGAATATAAAATTTTCATTCTACAGACAAAATCATCTTTAATAGCTCTACTAACTTAATATTCCCCTTTCTTTTTCCAATAAAGTGTTAATCTTATCCTAAGAGTAGGTACAATAGTGCAATGGATGGGGTTTGAACCAGTGACCTTTTGGTTTTCAGCCCTCACCTTGATCCATTGCACTTTTGAGAATAGTCTCAACACCGAATAATCAACATGCAACTTGTCTTTAATAGTAAATTGCAATTATTGTATTGAATTACAATTGCAACTCAAAATGGCTTTAGGTGTTCAAATCAAAAGCCATAACCTTACTATACCTGACTGACGTGTTAACTTACGTTAACAGTAATGTCACCAACCCAATCATCTTCTTATTTTTTTATTTTTTTTATTTGGGTTACAAACATGAGACCCGGTCAGGGCATTGCAAATTTTATAATTGTTATTAAATTATAATATTAAATAATTGCTCATTTAGCGAACAGATAAATCCTAATATTATAAATGCGAAATTTTATGAGGATGGATGGATGGATGTTTGTTACTCTTTAACACCACAATGAATGAATCGATTTGCCTGAAATTTGGAATGGAGATAGCTCATACCTGGGATTAGCGCATAGGCTACTTTTTATACTGGAAAATTACAGCTCCCGCTGGAATTAAAACACCTTAATCCACATGGACAAAGTCGTGGGCATTATCTAGTAATTCAATAAAATTATTGTGTCTCATTAATTGCAACAAAAAATTCCCAACGGCTTCCTGCAACTCGTTTGATGTTATTGGTCCAACTAGTGGGGGGGTCTGCCAACATTTGCAATCCCAGCAACTTGGGACCCTGATGACCATCAGCTCTTCGAACAATGTACCCGCCCATTTCCACTTCCACTTCAGTTTCGCGACTTGCTGAGCTATGTTGGTGACTTTGGTTGTTCGGATCTCCTCATTTCTGATTCGATCCTGCAGGGTTATTCAGAGCATACTCTCTCCATCACTCGCTGAGAGACCCTGAGCCTTATGAGGCCCACAGTTAGCGACCATGTCTCGGATCCGTAAGTCATCACTGGCAACATGCACTGTTCGAATACTTTAGTCTTCAGGCACTGAGGGATTTTGGACTATTCTACTGTAAATAAATAAAATAAAATAGCCTTTTATTTCGGAACATAACAAAATACATAGAAATTTTTATAGTAAATACTAGTTTTCTAAATTGTGTCCCGTAGTTCGGCGTGCCTGGTGGCATAGGCCTCCTCCAACTCACGCCATTGGGCTCGATCCGCTGCAACCCTTGTCCAGAAAGGACCAAATGTCTGATGGATGTCGTAGACTATTCTACTACTAACTGATAAATATTTTACAAAATTAAACCTTTGGTTTTCCTCTGTAGCAAACTCATACACCCAGCCCAGCTTGGTGCCACAGTTCTTGCAGGACACATCCCGCACCATGTGCCTTCCCGTCAACATCACTCTGTCCTGCACCTCTGAGTAAACTAAGTTCACCACTTTGTGGAACAGGAAAGCCCGACCTGCAATCACATAACGTTCAAAATAAGTGGAGCAAGGGATGTAACATCTTCTTCTTTATCAACCTATAGACGTCCACTGCTGGACAAAGGTCTCTTGCATGGACCTCCATAGGCCTCGGTCTTGCGCCGCCTGAATCCAGCGGTTCCCTGCGACTCGTCTGATGTCATCGATCCACCTGGTGGGGGGTCTGCCAACACTGCGCTTCCCGGTGCGGGGTCGCCACTGCAGCACCTTGGGACCCCAACAACCATCAGCTCTTCGAACTATGTGCCCCGCCCATTTCCATGTAACATGGTGTTAGTTTATTTAGATAGTAGCATGTAAGTTTATCTTATTAAAATTGCAACACCTTCTATGTCTTATAATTGGGTATTTGACTGTTGTCAAAATGTTGATATTCATTATTTATAATCAAAAATGTAACATGTAAGACATTTGTAAAAACTGAAAATAAATCGGTCAAAAACAAATAAGTTATAAGCTTTTTACCATGGTTTTACTACAACTATATTGTCTCTTTCTAAAATGAAATTTTCTATGAAGAGCTTAAGAAGCTTTTGAGTGTTGACATCACACCTCAATAGGGCTCTCATTGTGTAACAGGTAACTTTAAAGCTTATATTTCTGAGACTAGTTGAGATAATTAAAAAAGAAAAATGGCATTGTGTTATAATATTTAAAAACGTTATTTTAAATAAATAAAAAAATATCAGCCACATACCCAATTTAATTATTCTATTATTGATAAAGTTGTCTGGAAGAGATCATTTTTTAATGAAGACTGCCTTGTTGTACGTAAAATGTTCTTGCTCATGTTAATCACTGTTTTGTGTGCAATAAAGTTTAGATAAATAAATAGATAAATTAAGATGGTAGCAATTAATGCCAAAATTAAAGGTACCTAAGTATTGTATAACTACCTAGGTTAGTCATGGCCCAAGGGCCATAACCATCCGTTGTCTGCTGATCTACTACCTAAATGTAAACACTAACTAAACAGAAAATATGAAACACTAAACGATGTGACAACAGACAAATCAGACAACAGCTGGTTCCAAAGAAAAACAAACCTGTGGCTCCAGTGAATCTTGTGCTGATCAGTTCGGAACGATTCGTCAGCACTACATCGCAAGCGGCACATGAGAATAAGCGGGTGCCTCCAATATGATCCAGGAATATTTTTCCCATTTCTATTTTCTGTAGCTAGCTTCAATTTTCTTTGTTTACGAAACGACGAAAGAACACAAATACTGCAATAGGATTGACATGTTAAATGTTTGACACACGTTTGACAATTGACATTTTCATTTTTTACACCATAGAGTCCCTATACCATATACACAAAATCAATGATGTTCCATGGGTATATGTGATAGACAATGGAACTAGGATTTGCGACTACTACGTAGTAGATAGGGTGGAACCACATTTGTGAGGATCGATTCGTATTTATTTCGATGAATGGATGATTCTTTGAAGTTATGGATAAATAAAAATTGGTTACATATGCGTTTCGCTGCTGTCAGGTGGTCTACTTACGTTATAGCTAACTTGATTTTAAAGTAAATATACCGTAAATATTACGCCCACATTACGTCTATGGATATTAAAGTTGCAAATTCTGTCACATAGGTAGGTACCTACTTATTCTATGATGTAAGGTAATCGAACCCAGAGCCGTAAAGCCAGTTAAATAAAAAATAAAAATAAAACAAAGATAAAAGCTTTGATAAAAGCGTTAAATTCAAATATGGTTGGTTACCCTTTAAATATCTGTCTACCCCAAATCCCAATAATTTTGATCTCAATAATTGCACTTCCATACTATGTTTAGGTACTAATAGTCAAAGCTTCCATATTGCTCCTTGCTTGCAACAGTAGTATCAAAGTTGAAACCAAGGAGATATTTTAGAGAATTCTATTATCATCTTGTTGATGCGTTACCTTGGAAACAAAAAGTTATATTCCGTTATCACGTGAAGTATGATTTTTATAAATAAAAAACGTAAACACAGTCTATTCTGTTAGAAATTACTAAATTAAATATACTTTTGTGATGATGGAAGACATAAAAGATGATGCTATACATCACACAGCCATGAAACTTGCAGAAGAAATTAAGAATCTTTCAATTTATAAATCATTTTATAGCGATGTTCAAGTAAGTTATAAGATAATAATATTATGTTAAGTTTTTCAAACAGTATACCTAGGTATTGCTTAATAAATAATACTGAAAAATGTTCAACAGAAACTGGTTTCTTCGCCAAATGTTAAAAAAGAAGACTTCAAGCAAACATTACAACAAGCTATGAAGGATAAAGGTTTGGACACGAAGCTTAGAAATACAGTTTTTCATTGGGTCAGGACACAAAACAAAAATGTTAGTATGTTTTTGTGTATCTACACGTCTTGCAAATTATTTCTTTATTATTTTAAATAGTTTTTTGATCTAATTCCTACAGCAAATCAGGTTTTAATATTATAGGTATTATCTGTTTTTTTTAAAGTTAGTATGGTTCTGTAGTTTTTGTTAGGCGAAGTGTACACTATCAAATACAAATTGCCTCGACTATTTGAGTTGTTGTTGCAGTGTTCCTTGAATGTTTAAATACTATTATTTTTTTATAAGACTCGCCTACGTATATACCTCTTGTTAAATAAGAACCAGTTCTGAATTTCAGAAACTAGATCCCCTAACGTCGTTATCAAAAGCCAGTGCCCAATGGGAGAAAAGGATTCACAAATCTTTAAATTCGATGTGTTCAGATTTAGAAACTTCGTTGGCTAAAATTCGACCTCAGTCCGAACACGAAGAGCTTGCAGAGAAATGGAACGAGCTCAGTACTTATAGCTTAGGTAATTCAGGTCTGCTCTTTTCGCTCCAATGTGTAGAATTTAAAAAGTTTTACATACCTGTTACATTTTCTGAGAGACATGTATATTTTTTCTAGATTTAACAAAATATAGACCCGTGTATGCACCAAAAGACTTTTTAGATGTATTACTAACGTTATCCGGATATGTGCCATTTACAAGAGAGTAAGTATTATGAGAACTAGAATGAATATTATCTTATTTGAACCATTTTAATAAACTCAGCGCTCACTAATTTTTTTTAGAGATGAACCAAAATGGGAATTTGCACATCTGCCTCTTCAAGTAAAAAGTTTGGACCAATTGGTATGGAATAGCTTCGTTTTGACGAGTCGAGTTACGTGATATTTCTGTTATCCATTACATTCTACAAAAAAAAACCTTTTCAGCGAAAAACATATGCAGAATGGGCAAACGGTGAACCATTACTGGGAGTCAACCCAAACATGCCAAGTACGGTGTCAGGGTTTACTACCCTCGAAGCAGAGCGAATAGGGCTCGGCGAGAGGGTAGCAGCGTTGGGTTACGCGCCAGTCATACAGGAGTATTTAAAAAAGGGCAGCCCACAATGCTTGAGGGCTAGACTTTGGACGCAGGTATTAGGAGCAGAGGTTAACCAACAGGTAAAAATAGAACAAAATAATGTATTACTTAATTTCAAATAAAGACCAGCTATAGGCTTGCGTTGGAGTAGGTATGAATATTTTGAAACAAATTCGGGGTATTTAGCCATTTTTTAAAAGCTGCTTTGCGTGACGCGTTGCAAACTGAAGTGGATTTGAGAAATATAAATGATAGATGTATGAATATAGTGCAATTTTTTATTTTAGCAAATCGCATATTTCAATCAGCTGAAGAAAAGTGTTTTAGAAGTGGATTTGATGATCGACAAGTTGATATTCAAGGATGTGCAGTTGACAGCTTCTAACGACGACCAATATTTCGTATTTGAAGATTTGCTTTATCAGGTAAGATAGTTAAATAAATGAACGCTGGTTGTTTCCGTAAAACAATGGAATGAAATTATTAATATGATAATTTGAAACAAAACCAAAAACGTTTTCAAAATTTTTGGGCGAGTAGTACCTACCATGATATTACCATGATAGCGTTACCTAGGCTAATTCTCAGAATGTCTACCGAAGGTTTTCATGGGATTTGAAAAACCTAAATCCACGCGGACAAACTCGTGGTCATAAGGTAAATTCTCATTTAGATAAATAATCTTGCTTTCGCAAGAAGAAAACGTAAATTTATTTTTGCGTCTGCACGCACGCAGGTGATGCTGTGCTTTTCACGCGACTCTGAAGTGTTGAGTGCAGTCCGGTCGCTGGCAGGCGCGGCCCTCACTGTGGCTGTAAAAGGACGTCACGGCCCCGACTGCCTCACTGCCTTCCCACCCAGCGGGGTCATACCATTCCACGGGTTTACTATGTATGGTCAGTGCAGTGCGAATTTATCCTACTGTTATAAATGCGAAAGTTTGTGAGGATGGATGTATGGATGGATGTTTGTTACTCTTTCACGCCACAACGAATGAACCGATTTGGCTGAAATTAGGAATGGAGACAGCTCATACCCAGAATTAGCACATAGGCTAAGACATTTTATCACGAAAAATTAGAGTTCCAATTTTCCAAAATTCAAAATTATTTATTTTACGTAGGCCAACCTGAGGCCTGTCATCATGACTCTACCACCGGTTCGGAAAGCTGATTCTGCTGAGAAGAGCCGGTAAGAAACTCAGCAGTTGCTCTTTTCAAAATAATCCGTTTACAATATTTTATGCAGCTATTACATTGTAATAAGTTTTTTATATTATTTTGTGGGCAGCCGGATGCCAAGCCTATTTAACCCATGCAACTGTTAGAATAGAATAAAATATAATATTTCCACAATGAGGGGAAGTTCCAAAAAAGCGTAGGTACTACAATTCAATTAATAAGCAATTAATTGAATCGTAAATTATATTAATTGAATTGTAAGTTAAGACGGGCGTCTGCCCGTCTTAACTTGCTCATTAGAAAGTAGATTCCCGCCGGTGGCACCTGTTCATGAGTTCCCGTGGAAATTAAAAAACCTTAATCCACGCGGACGAAGTCGCGGGCATAATATAGTTTTAAATATTGACACACATTAAGAAGACGTCCTGTATCACACATAGAGATCAAGCATTTTACTAATGATTGACTGCACGATTTTCTAAACATGACAGCTACAGTATAGCGATCACAATCTTCTGTGATTGAAATAAAATGAAAGAAATGAAAATTGCAGTAAGACTACCTAAGTACCGTCAATACTGGCTGTTTAATATCGTCGCAATTGAGATTATAGCAATGATTGATACAATTTTTACTCAATCGACCTACCGCACCAGTTAGATGTAAACTATTAGCTGAATTCTTTTACTTTTCAGCAACTCCATTTTGTTATTTGTATGACGAGCCTGTTCAGCTTTACTATATATTTCGCGCTTTCTACGTGCGGTACTGGCATCGTTTACATTATATCTCCACACACCCACAGGTAACTCAACACATTAAGTTACTCTGAGAAATATATTCGAATCATATGTGTGTTCTAAGCTTTATTTTTACGTGAACAAAAGTAAAATTAGTCTCTAAACTTTTAGGGTATTGTATCACTTTGCCTTCTTTACGAGAGGCTGCTCGAAGCAAACGAACCGCAACTTTGGATACATTTCAGAAACATCAACATCAATCCGTAAGCATTACACTAGCGGCACGCTATGATGGCCGGTTTGACACATTACAATAGTGATGTGGAATGTCAATTTATTCTCGAACAAAAAACAATTAAGTTTTGTTTTTGTACCTGATTAAATAGGTTTAATAAAACAAAAATGTATATGTTTATTTAATTTATTTGAACGAACTGAATATTTGAATGAAAATGAATATACATACTTTATATGCACACAAGAAACATATGAATACAAAAGATACCAAAAAAGGTGCCACAAAAGGCCATAATTAATCAGATTCGTCCATACTACTATTTTCACTGTCGTCACTGCTATCATCACCTACATTAATAATTATATGTTCGTTTTCTATAATATTATTTATTTTCACATCTCTTTCATAATCTTCCCTTATTAATTTAACAGTTCTATTCACAACCTTTTCCCAGTCTCCTTTAGTCACATGTTCACAAGCTTCTTCTAATAATTTTAGCATTTTTTTTGTGGTAAATGGGGGTTCTGTATTGTGTCTTGCAGCATATCCCTTAATTTGAGCCCACACCAACTCAATCGCATTATACTCACAATGGTAAGGCGGTAACCGTATAACTCTGTGCCCATGTTCTAATGCTATTTCGTCAATGACGTATCGGATCTTGGTTGGTTTGTTTTCTTTTAAAAGACGTACTAATTCCGCTTTTAACTTATTCATGTTTGCATCTACGCCATTTTTACGAAGCCATGCGACGATATCAGCTTTCTTTTGGGATTGGGCAGGTGGCTTGTCAATTTGCATCGAGTGGTATGGGGCGTTGTCCATAATTATAATAGATGGTTCAGGGAGGCTACACAACATTGAGGTAAACCATTCAGTAAACTTTTCTCCATTCATGTCTTCATGATAGTCTCCAGTGGTTTTTGACGCAAAAGCCATGAGAGAACCTTCGACAAACCCGTTGATGGTTCCGGCGTGACAAATTATAAGTCGCGATCCTTTTCCTACAGGAACTGGAAGTAGATGCTGCTGTGTCATCGTTCCAAGAACGGCCTACAGTATGGTTAGCATTAAGCCATGTTTCATCCAAGAACACAACATTTTGCCAATTTTTGATTTCTTTCACTTGCCGTAAAAAAGTATACCTTGCCATCGCTATATCAAATCTTTCCATCAATATTTTGCGTTTGTTACATTTTTTGTATCGAAATCCAATGGTCTTCAAAATCTTCGTTAAAGAACTTTCCCCACCGAAGAATAATCCAGCTTCCTTCAGTGAATGCACCAACTTTTTTCTTGTTGGATACTCCTTCTGTAAATAGTAGCCGTAAACATGTCTTCGGATAGCATCGGCATCAAAGCTATCGATGCCTACGACTGGTTTTGCTCGTTTTCTCTTTTTTGGTGTGTGAAGTTTATTTTCTTCTGTGCCAGTCTCGCCATATTTTTTTTTAGTTATCCGTCTAACAGTTCGTTGTCCAATATTAAGCGAATCAGCTACGCGTTCAACCACTGACGTTATAGGTAAAATTGGCCCTCCATTTTGAGCTTCACGATCGAAATAGTTACGAAGGCGTATTACGAACTCACGTGTCTGACTATTTAGAACAGTTCTCTGCGTACGTTCGGTCATATCGACGAAATCCACAACAAAGGGCTTGAACAGAGTCCAAATTAACGAGCAAGGGTCAACAGTAATGCAGTATCAATATTTGAAATCCAAAGCCAGGTCAAAACTATATCACAATCGCATTGCACTGACAGTTTATACTTTTCGAAGCAACGTCAATTCGAAACTGCTTTGTTTTGCATTGAGCATTGACGCGAGTTTGCCGGAGGTAGTAGTTGTGCTAGCCAGCGATCCTATGTGACGATCGTATTAGATTTCCATTTTTAAAAATTTTCAATTTAGAAAACCAAATGCCGAGTTGTGGTATATATCATATAAAAATAAAAATTTTACCTTTTGTATGAAACAGCTGATATTTTTTTGCGATTTCAGAGGTTTGTCCACATAGTGAAAATTGTTCATATTCACAAGTACATTCACCCCTTAAATGGTGCAAACTGATTTTTCTACACTTGTATACATTTTAGAAATCAATTTAATAAATAAATTTTGAGTCCTAAACCTAAAACTACATTCGATAAAATTTATGAATCTCTGCACATCACTATCGTCAATAAAGTAATACAATTATTTCCTTCAAAGTCGTTATCAATTAATACGGAACTTCATGAGCGGACAAACGTCAAACCGGCCATCATAGCGTGCCGCTAGTTTAGAAAATTTTACTTACGTACATACAGTGCAACAAGTATAAGTTGGCGGTGGCGTTTTGAGGAACTAATTCGGACATCCAATTTTTATACTCCATGGCCATCTTGAAAATTCACTATTGGATCTCGTTGTGTGCTGTTGCGCTTATTGTGTAAATTAAAATTGTTTTTTACGAAATTTAGTCTCATGTTCTATACAGTGGCAATAGTAATGTTGAGCACAGTGGCGCACAGCCGCGCCAATTTATACTTGTCGCACTTACACCTGCTGGTTTATGGTCAATGGTCTAGCAAAATGGCGGCAAACCATACCATTCTTCCTCCGAGCATACCACAGACAAGTAACCATAGTGAGTAAATCCGCGGGTGTTTTAATTTATTTTGCATATTTTCAGCATACGTGTCGTGTTCAAATGGCTGATGCGAGCATTCAGTGGCCACCTGCCCCCAGACCAACTCTTACTCCTTTGGGACGCGATCCTCGGCTACGATTGTCTGGAAATCCTTCCACTCCTAGCGCTCGCGATACTTAGTTTTAGGAAAGAAAACATTTTCCAAGTAAACACTTTACAGAATGTTGACGCCGTTCTGGCGGACTTATCTACCATTTCCGTTATACCGTTGTTGCAATTAGCATTAATGAAGCCTTCATAAGAAAGAATAAAACTCTGTGGAAGCTATTCCAATATTGACAACTATTGTTACATGTTTTTTTGTAAGCAATACATTGCAACTGAAACACCATAAATGCGAATGCGAGTTCCTATAAATACAGTTTGTGAGAAAGTTAAAACAGCGCTATTGTCGATTTTAAAGCCTCCTCAGATTTAGATCGCGAGCATTAGCTCGCTGAATTATCACTTACTCTTTACTCTGTTTTTTTTTTTTATTTTAAATATGGCTCTATAGATACTTTAAATAAAAATTATATATCAAAATCTTAAATTCAGTAGGTCCAGCCTACTTTCGATTGTCTGAACTTTCTAAAGACATCAACAATGGTTTTTTCGGTGCATACTGCCTCACACGAACATGTTTATTTTTTCAAACCTTATAATGCGTAGGTACGCGACGTTCTATAGTAGATCTCAGTGTAACTACCTATTTACCTATACGTAATTACCTTTTAAATAATATAATACCACATACAAAAATGTTAATTAAAACCAGCTATTCGGTTATAAAAATCATTTAGGAACACTAAATGAAGAGCAAATTATATTATTAGATATATTTTATGTCCACTATTCTAAATTGATCTCAATGAAATATAAGTAGGTACGTAATAAGTATTATTATAGTTATATTTTTTACAGCATATAAACCTCACATAGACCTAAGAAATATTCATGAACCAAAAATCTGTATTGATACCAGTTTATTGTACCATTGTTATTACGTATATCACTTATTGTTTTGTGTAGAATTTTATAGAATTTTTTTGTTTTGTAGAAGATTTATTGTAATAAAATACAAGGCTGTTACGTTGACATATTCTTTTATTGCGCCTTTCAAAATGAACATATGCTACAGTTTTTGCAATTCACGAAGGCGAGTGAGCTTTACTCGTGGTTACTTCGTGTACATGCACATTGCTTATGTGTACGTGCCTGTCAAAGCCTAGGTGGGAGCGGGCAGGCGCGAGCATTGCGCTCGCTCACACTTATACAGATACGACACACACACAACCATAAGTCAGTCGCCCTCGTGAATTGCAAGAACTCTACGAGATTTTTACTAGGTTTTACCCGTGACTTCGTCCGAGTGGAGTTAAGTTGTTGAAAACCCGGTAGGAACCCTGTTTTTCCGAGATTCAATTCTATGTCATGTAATTCTATGTCACTCTGCAGTAGGATTTCCTACACCTTTGGAATAAATAAAAAAAAATTCATAACGATGTTGTAAATAAATAAAAATATGAAACTGAGTTGGAAATGGGCGGGCCACATAGCTCAAAGACCCCAACCATCAGGGGTCCCAAGGTGCAGGAGTGGCGACCCCGCACCCATCAGTGTTGGCAGGCCTCTCACTAGGTGGACCGACGACATCAAACCAGTCCCAAAGAGCCGCTGGTTTCACGCGGCGCAAGGCCGAGACCTGTGAAACTCCATGCAGGAGATCTTTGTCCAGCAGTGGAAGTCTATCGATTGATAATGAAGAAGAAGAAATAAAACGCAACAAAATGTCTCAACAACTGCAATACTTATATTAAAGTTTTCTACAAACAACACACCAATTCCCCTCCTCATAAAAACTATTCTCCACCACCAAACCCGGCAGATCGCACAACTTGTCTAGCTCGCCTTCCTCAAACACATGATAGTATCTCAGTAATGTAGTATTCGACTGATTTTCCAGTTTATTCTCCTTGATATGTCTCAGTTTCCACGGGACGAGCAAATCGTTGTGTTTGAATTGTGTCCTGTTTTCGTGTATCGGTAAGTTGATGCCGTCTACGGTGAGGTGTAGGCTTGGCTCGTGGTTTTGCTTGTCTTTGCAGAGGTAGTTAGATTTAGTTTGGTCCTTCGCCCACACTGTGATTAGCGCCTCGCCACCGGAGCGTAGAAGTCTGGCTATAGTGGTAACTGCTTCTAGTCTTCTCGCCTGAAAAATATAAGTACCTACATTGTATGATGGTAGTTGGTTAAATTCGTTATTAATATCTAGTCTGTAACGGCCGATTACATTAACAAAAACCTTTTAAAGTTAAATGGAATAGAATTGAAAAGCTAATAAATTTTTAGGAAGTGCTTCAAATGGGCAAGTAAATCTACCGATGATTCAGGAGTGCCGTTCCAGCTGAGAAAAACCAAGAAGAAACTAGTCGGTTGCTCTTTAAAAAAAATTATATAAATAAAGTTAGAACTTAGAGTTTACAGTTATTAGTTATTACTGTCTCGTGAATTGCTGGAGCAAGTCACATCCACGCTTTCTTATCGCATATGTAATCTTTAATTTTATATGTTTTTATAAGCATATTTTTAATAGATTTCTTAAGTAGTAAAGGCTCTAAAACTGGCTGGAAGTTTATTAAAGAACGTCACGGTCACGCCCATTCCAATAAAGGAATTCCGGATTTTCTTGAGGCGTAATTGAGTGATCACGAGCTTATTAATAGATTTATCACCTGGCTAGTGCTAATAAGAGCATTGATAGCCTAGTGGTTAGTAGTTTAGTACTGCTGTCTACTATTCGGGCGGTCGCAGGCTCCATACCGGGCACGCACTTGGCGTTTCTAAGTTATATGGCCCGAGACGTGCGACTTACACTCACTATGTCTGTTATGTCGTTACCAAAGTAGAAAAGACAGGTATCGTCTGCATATAGCGTGATGTTACCGAATACATTGACGTTGCTAATGCTGTTTATATAGACTAAAAAAAGTAATGGTCCTAAAATGGAGCCTTGTGGAACGCCATAACTTAGTTTTGCGGGATGGCTTTCATTATTTCCTATTTTAACAATTTGTTTCCGGTCTTCTAAGTATGATTTAAGAATGTTATATGCAGGACCCGTTATGCCAATTTTATGTAATTTATCCAATAAGATAGTGTGGCTTACAGTATCAAATGCCTTTTTCAAATCAATAAAGATACCCAAAGCAATTTGTTTTTGATCAATGGCAGTTTTAATTTTTGATACCAGATCTACAGTAGCTGTAGTGGTACTACATTTAGGATGGAAACCACATTGCTGTTTAAAAAAGAAGTTGATTTTGTCAAGATAATTATTTAGTCGGGAATATATAAGTTTTTCCAAAACTTTTGATAGAACTGGTAGTACAGAAATAGGCCGATAGTTTCCAGGACCTGTTTTGGGACCAGATTTATAAATTGGCGTTACTTTGGCGATTTTTAAAGTGTCTGGAAATACACCGTCATTGAGACACTTATTCAGACATTTGGTTAAGTTTTTGAGCATTAGATCTTTTATGCATTTTATATCTTTAACGCTTATACCGTCAATTCCGCTACTTGTATTTGAGTCCATATCATCAATTATTCTATTTATCTCTTTTTCTGTGGCTGGTTCAAATATATCGAATGGGTCATTGGGTGAAAGCGAAGGGTTGTGTAAATTTTGATGGTATGATTGTGGTATTTCATTTGCGAGATTAGAACCAACTGTGGAGAAGAAATCTTCTGTATTGTAAATCTCTTGTATTGTATATCACCTGGCTACTGAAGTGGTGTATGACTGCCACACAAATGACGCGGTCGGCGCACGCGTCGCGCAGCGGCGTCCGCAGCAGGTCGAGGCGCACGCACTCCGCGCGCGGCACGCCCGACACGTGCGACTTGCACTCCTGCAGCAGGCCCCAACTTCTCTCACACGCTACCTGAAACAATAGGGTATTTTACTACTAGTGAGAAAAAATCTAAAAGTACCTAATTATGATAGTTTATGCAATAAGAAATCGGGAAGTGTAAGTTCCAGTTCATAAAATTATAAAATGACTTTTATTTCAAAGTTTTCACTTTTTTTATCTTAGACTACAAATATGCGAAACGTCAAACATTACCTGCCATTACAATACGTCATAAGGTCAGTAGTCTATACAGTTCATCCGCTCAAATAGTTTGCACTACAAGTATAGTTCTTGCAATTCACGAGGGCGACTGACTTATGGTTGTGTGTGTCGTATCTGTATAAGTGTGAGCGAGCGCATTGCTCTGCTCGCGCCTGCCCGCTCCCACCTAGGCTTTGACAAGCACGCACACTTATGCAATTTGCATGTACACGAAGTAACCACAAGTAAAGCTCACTCGCCTTCGTGAATTGCAAAAACTGTACAAGGTATTTTGGAAACTCTGTGAAAATAAATATTAGGTCTTTACCTATGAAATTGCCTTTCTTCAGTACTGGTCATTTCAAATAAAAAAAGTTTGTAATGGCTGTATTCTAAATTCAAATTAATTTTGTTTTAAAACCATGACATTCTATTTACAAACTCAATCTTTTGTTTTTTGATTAGCGTTGTATTTTCATTACATTTGAACATTTTTCGTCATAATGGATACTTTAAAAATTCGTGTAATTATGGAATATGAGTTCCGTCGTGGCACCAACGCGACACGAACGGCCCGTAACATCAAAAACGTTTACGGAGAGAACTGTACAAACGATCGCACAACCCGTTATTGGTTTTCCCGGTTCCGTTCTGGAAATTTTGACTTGAAAAATGAAGCTCGTGGTCGTCCGGAGACTTTGGTTAACAATAATGAATTAAAGGCGATTGTGGAAGCTGACGAAACTCAATCTACAGCTGAGCTAGCAGCAGCTTTTGATGTAAGCATCAAAACAATATTGATCCATTTGTGAGAAATTGGCAAGGTAAAAAATCTTGATAGATGGGTGCCCCACGACCTTAAAGATCGCCAGCGCAACGTACTCGTCGAGACCTGCCTTGCGCTGCTCAACAGGCAAAGAAATGAAGGAATTTTGAAACGAATTGTTACGTGCGACGAAAAATGGATTCTGTTCGACAATTTAAAGCGCTCAGCAAGTTGGTTAGACCCTGGTTCAGCACCAAAGCAATGCCCTAAACCAAAAATGACCCCTAAAAAGGTGATGGTCACTGTTTGGTGGTCTAGTGCGGGTGTGATTCACCACAGCTTTTTACAAAACGGCATGAGCATTAATGCAGATGTGTACTGTGAAGAACTGGAGAGAATGATGGAGAAGCTTGCACATCTGCAACCAGCTTTGGTCAATCGGTCGTCCCCACTGCTCCTTCACGACAACGCGCGACCTCATACTGCGCAACAGACAGTCTCCAAGCTGCAAGAGCTGGGGTTGGAAGCTCTCCCTCATCCGCCATACTCACCAGACCTTGCACCTACCGACTATTACTTTTTCCAAAATTTAGACAACTTTTTAGTGGGTAAAAAATTCAATTCCCGAGAGGCAGTACAAAATGCCTTTGAAGAGTTTGTTGCCTCCCGTCCAGCTGATTTTTACAATAAGGGCATCAATAAACTGCCAATGCGTTGGCAAAGATGCGTCGATTGCATGGGTGATTACTTCGAATAACAGAAATAAAAATGTTTGAAAAAATAAGTACTTTCACTTATTGCATACAAAACAGCAATTTCATAGGTAAAGACCTATCATTATTTAATCATTTATTTCATTTTTTTAGATGAAACAAAACAAAATCAAAATACTATAATTATAATATGTAACTAACGTATTTAAGTTGATTAGGATTAATACTGTATCCGTCTAAATAGATTTCCAATTACTGCATAGTATGTGACCATTTTTTTAGAAGTTAAAATGGGTATATTGAGCTATCCTTAAAAGATAGATATATGTCGTCGCGGACTTTTCTGTAAAGACTTATCCCACCATACCACCACCATAAATTGTTTTGTTAGGTATATCTCAAAGGGCATTAGGCAGCGTTTTCGATGAAAGCTCCCAAGCGGCTTGAATTTTTCCGACATTGTCAACAATTATCTATTGTTGAAAACTGCATGAAAATCCATTCGGTAGTTTTTGAGTTTATCGCGAACAGACAGACAGACGCGGAGGGGGACTTTGTTTTATAATATGTAGTAATTTTGTGTTGTCAACTCACTTGCAATATATCGTTCCGCTTCAGTATATTCTTGCCGTTCCCGGCTCCCAGGTCGAGTACGACGGCCGCGGGCGGCGTGCTCTGCAGGAATTCGACGACTTTGGGCCACGGCTTGTGGCGCGTCGAGCTGAAGTGACCAGCGATCTGCTCGTACACCTGGGATGACCACGTGGGGTGGCAAGTGAAAGAGGAGAACATTCTCGAGAGGAGAGTTCGTAAATATAAATATGTATGCGTCAAGAGCGTCGCCAGCCGATGGCCAAGGGGGGGGCAAGTTGACATTATTATGGAGGACGGGAAAAGTATGAATAAATAAAACTTATGCGTTAAGTTAGCAACGAAGAACGAAGCAACGGATCGATGTGATTTTTTGCAGGGGTACCAATTTAGCAACGGTACCTATCTGGATTTCAATAATGAAGTATCTACTAGTAATATATTTTTCAAATGTCTAGGGGGAGGGGGGGGGGGGGGCAGCTGCCCCTACATACCCCCTCTTGGCGACGCCCATGGTATTCTATTCTATTCTATATATAGTAGAATATATGTGTAGTAGTGCCTGAAGACTAAACAGGTCTTCGAACAGTGCGTGTTGCCAGTGATGACTTACGGATTCGATACATAGTCGCTAACTATGGGCCTCATAAGAAGACTCAGGGTCACTCAGCGGGCGATGGAGTATCCCTGCGAGATCCAATCAGAAATTAGGAGATCCGAACCAGTGACCGACACAGTTTAGCGAGTCGCAAAACTGAAGTGGAAATGGGCGGGCCACAGTGCACCTGGGAAGTATGCCCTTTGAAACAAAAAAGAATTTTTCAAATCGGTCCACACGTCTTCGAGTAATAGCTGAACATACAAAGATTCCGACGAACTGAGAACCTCCTCCTTTTTTTAAGTCGGTCAAAAACTTATATGTATGTATGTATGTAATGTATAACTTGTATGTATGTAAGCTATAAGAACGAAAACGGGACCAGACACAAACCTGGTGCACGTGCAGTTCTTCTAACCGGGAAGCGGTTTCGTCTTCGATAACGTCCGACCTCAGGTCATCGCACAGGGCGCTGTACCCGCATTCGCACTGCCCGTGGCGCGTGCGACGGAACGTCAGAGATATTCTAGTTTGTCTCTGCACCACGTCGCTTGTCATTACGCGGACTGGGCTGTTGGTATTTTCATTGCGAATTTCGATTACGGGGTCCCACGTTCTAGGTTGGATGCCATGTAGCCAATCATACCTGGGAATAGTTTTTTAAGATCATAATTATTCTGGTAATGAACATAATCCTTATTAAATGTTATTGACTAGCGGATGACCGCGACACCGTCCACGTGGATTTAGTTTTTAAAATCCCTCGGGAACTCTATGATTTCACGGGATAAAAAGTAACATTTGTCACTTTCCAGGTCCTCAACTATACTCGTGTTAAAAACCACGCCGGTCTGTAGCTCTGTTGCAGCGTGATTGAAGGACAAACCAACAAACTTTCGCATTTATAATATGTATTATGTAGTATGATGTGAAAGCGAGTTTTTGATAGAGAATAAGAGCCTATAAAAGTTAAGTGGTTTTCGCCCCTTTTTCTCTATTAAAATTTATGTATATCATATTAAAACTACCTATATCTAAAATATCAGTAATTTTATTGTCAATGATAATAATAGACCACATTTTGTCAAAACTATCTGAGATTTTTACAATCATTGAAAATATCAATGTGCAAGAGAGAGGGATGTGAAATAGTCCTCTTAGGCCAGCTTGCAGTGACGCCGGGTTAGTTAACCCAGGAATACAGTAATTTTGACAGAACTATATACGAAATCTGTCAAATCTGTCCTGTTAGCTGCTAACTCTGGGTTAAACGTTTCTGCAAGTGCGCCTTCAGCATTAGGTAACATTAAATTGCAACATACATGAAGTGTAATATTTTTGTAAGTGAAAAATTCTTTATTGAGCACTTTTTGGGTCACCGCACGTTTCCCATGAGCTATATGTATACTGTGTAGGTATATAATAATATGTACATAGACATACCTCCGTGCGTTATACAATTCACAAGTTACTTAGTTTTCACTTCTATCGGCAGTCCCTATGACTGCCAATTCATTTTTTTTTTAGTTTTAAATCAGCTCAATGTTGTACCTAAGCAGCGAAAGCCTAGTGGTTAGGACTGTGGTCTCCTATTCGGGAGGTCGCAGGTTCGATCCCGGGTACACACCTCTGACTTTTCGGAGTCAAACGTGTTTAAGCAATTAAATATCACTTGCTTCAACGGTGAAGGAAAACATCGTGAGGAAACCTGCACATCTGAGAGTTCTTCATAATGTTCTCGAAGATGTGTGAAGTCCGCCAATTCGCATTGGGCCAGCGTGGTGGACTATGGCCTATAACCCTTCTCTGAGAGGAGACCTGCGCTCAGTAGTGAGCCGTTGATGGGTTGTTAATGATGAATGATGAATGTTATACCTGGCTTCCCCCTGCATCACCAGCAGGGATCTGGCGGGCACCACTACGGGCACGTGCTTCCCGCTGTGGTGTCTCCAGTCCATCACCACCGCCGACCCGAGAGAGAGTGACAGTATCGTTTCACCGAATGGACTGTGTCTGTCCACGTGGGATGGAATACCTAATTTTTTGAAGTGAAAACTTCAGTTGAGCATTGTATCTATTGTATTGTAAACTTAGCGTAGTATCTATTGCATTGTAAACTTGTTTTGAAAAGAGCAACCGCCGAGTTTCTTGCTGGTTCTTCTCGGCAGGAAGGGCATTCCGAACCATTGGTAGAGTCAAACGATACAAAAGTACTTGTAAAAAGTTTATTTGAATAAAAAATATTTCTATTCTATTCTATTCTAGCAATCTTTTTGGTTGAGCAAAAAACATTGATTTCGCGTCATCGTGACTGTCACGCGTCACGCGTAACGCTTTCCATGAGCTATATCTGTTAGGAGTACTTAGTTTTCACTTCTACCGGCAGTCCCTATTACTGCCAATTTTGATTTTTTACCTGTACCTTTTCAACTGTACCTGTGCTAAAAATCACGCCGATCCGTGACTCTGTTGCAGCGTAATTGAAGGACAAACCAACAATGGTTGGCAATGTGGAGTAAGGTTTTATTAAAAGTCCTGTGGGAACCATGTTATCCCAGGACAAAAGTATTCCATGTCGTTCTCTAGGTCTTCAACTATATCCATGCAAAAAATCAATTTGTTTTGTCTCATGTCTGTTGCTGTGATTGCAAGACAAACCAGCGAACACACATTTTCACTTGTATAATCACAAGTAAAGGGGTAGACAAAATTTTCTTATGTGACAAAAGCTAGCCCTACAGGCACTGATTGTGTGAAAATATTATGTAACAAGTGAAATAAAAACATATTTCGAAGAGCAGATGGTTGTTGGGGTCCCAAGGTACTGGAGTGGCGACCCCGCACCAGGAAGCGCAGTGTTGGCAGACCCCCACTAAGTGGACCAACAACATCAAACAAGTCGCAGGGCGCAGCTGGGTTCAGGCGGCGCAAGACCGAAGCCTGTGGAAGTCCGTGCTGGGGACCTTTGTCCAGCAGTGGGCGTCTATAGGTTGACCACATGACTGAAGTAAAACTTACGAAACGCAACTGGCTATGAGAGAAAGAGAGAAAGAAAATGTGTGCTCGCAACTCTCTCTTGCCCTTACAGTAATATACGAAACTTCTCTTTCTCTTTCTATCTTCACTAACTTATATCTCCCTCTCAACTTCCGTTCCCCTCGCCCGATCACACTTTTCGTAATGCATTCACCAGCTTACTCCCCAAGTCAAGCATGCGTAAAAAAGTTTGACTTCAAAAATAAAAAAAATATATAAACATGTACCTTGTCCAGGGCTGTATTTGTTCACAGTCAACTGATCAGGTATCCTGAAATCAATGCCATGGCTCTTAAGCCTTGCCCACAATGCATCACATTCTTGGGGAATCTTCTCTGATAAAGGGGCACTCAGATCAACATCATTACTGCCGTATCTGAACTCATAGCCGTAGTGTTTCACTTGACGATTCTTCAAGTTAGACTCGTCCACCCAATCAAACAGTTCTATGAATAACTTCTCTTCTTCTTTGGTCAAGAAGTTTTCTATTATTCTTAAGCCATTGGGAATCTCCGATGTACATGTTATTTCGTTGTTTGGTGCTAGAAAGACATTTTATGCATATTGAAAAATCTTGCAAGGCTTTACAGTACCAGTTTTTCGAGTAACTATGAATTAAACAATAGTACTGGTGACCTAATCAAAACCTCAAGCAACAATCAACAGCAACTCATCAAGGGCTCATTACTGAGCGCATGTCTCCTCTCAGAGAAGGGTTATAGGCCATAGTCTACCACACTGGCCTAATGTGAATTGGTAAACTTCTCACGCCTTTGAGAACATTATGGTGAATTCTCAGGCGTGAAGGTTTCCTCACGAGGCTTTCACTGTTGAAGCATGTGAAATTTAATTTCTTTAACACACAATATGACTTCGAAAAGCCAGAGGTGTGTGCCTGGGATTGAATCTGTGACCCCCAAATAGGAGACAGCAGTACTAACAGATGAAGATGTTTGAATATTTCACCTACCATAAAAATTACCATCAAAATCAACCAAAAGGGTTCATTTAATGCACAGATTAATTAATAATTATTACCACTTACCTATGTTCTATGGCTATGGTTTAATGTCAAAAAAGTTGATAGTAATACAAAATATGCAGTTAGCCATTATATGAGAGCAGGATACTTTGAAATTGTGATAAGTATAATTATAATGTATTATATGAGTATGTACCATGATAATTGTTGTTTTTAATATGTCGATATTTCGATCCAGTTACATGGACCATATAACGGTACTCGTATAATCTTAATATAAAATATATATAAATTACGTGTCACGTTGTTTGTCCGCGATGGACTCCTAAACTACTTAACCGATTTTTATCAAACTTCGTAACTATCTGTAATTTGGTCCAACTTAAAAGATAGGATAGTTTGTTTTATCCCGGAAAATTAAAGAGTTCCCGAGGGAAGGGATTTGAAAAACTAAATCCATGCGGACGAAGTCGCGGGCATCAGCTAGTACATTATAATTATGTCATTGAAAAACGAAATAAGTCTAAAATCTTGTGATAAGTATACTTACACCTATCAACATAAATCATATAAATTGTGACATACTTTCACCTATCAACATTACTCATATAAATTGTGATATACTTACACCTCTCAACGTAACTCATATAGATTGGAACACGTGTATAATGGGTTTTTGTTCTGTTGAACATATTGTAGAATAAATTTGCATCCTCCGTGCTATTGAATACGACGAAGGAGTGGGATTCACCCTTTTCAGCTATAAACTTCAAAAGTTTCACACTTTGTGGTACATCTTTTAACATTTTGAGAACATCTGCTTTCTCAAAACCTGTCGCTTGGCCAACATTACACAATACGATATTCTGAAAATTAAAAGATAGAGTACCTAAATGATACATAACCTGACTTTTAAATAAATAGTTAAGTAAAAGTGCGTACTGCCTAATGTTTACACTTTACATACAGGTCCTGGTTGATCAGTGCACAATATTCCCTTGGAACATTTTAGGCGTGCAGCAAATCGTTTCCTTTTTCGGTCACACTTTCTAGAGTCATCCATAATATTTTATTAAAGGTGTTTAATTTATGTAGTAGTAAAGAACTCGAATCAAAGTCGAAAACAAACAACAACTTAAAAATTGTAACATAACCTAAAACCATAGACGTCTTGTTGTTGTCATAGACCACGAACACTAGGATAGTTGTTGTGTTGTTGTTATTTTTTTTTTATTTAACTGGCTTTACGGCTCTGGGTTCCAGCCCTTCTGAGCATTGTTGTTGTTTTTCTTTCGCCCCCTAGACCCAAGGAACATATTTACTGAAATAGGATAGTGAATAGGATAATAATAGGATAGTGCGCCCTCTTCAGGATAGGCAAAGATCAATGACTATGCAGCCTATTCAGATGTAAGACTTCAAGATTTTGTTTTTTTGTTCTTGTTTATAGCACAAAATGTGTTCTAGAACACTTCTAGACAATGACACCACATGCCAGGGTAAGAAAATAAAATATTTCGACTTCTTTTCCATGTATGGGAGCCCCCTTTATTTTTTAATTTTATTTTATTTTTATAATTTGTTGATAAAGCGGCAATAGAAATACACACTCTGTGATATCAACTGTCTACTTACTAAATACGGTTTACGAGATACAATCCGCTGACAGACGGACAGACGGACGGACAGCGGAGTCTTAATAATAGGGTCCCGTTGGCGCCCTTTGGTTACGAAACCCCAAGAAGCTTAAATATTATACCTGTGTTGTAGGTATTATAGGTATTTAAGCTTCTTGCGGAACCCTAATGAATCAGACAGCAGTCAGCAAGTTTGCATACTTTTATGAATTGAATTAAATTATTATTATTGAATATTATTACCTATACAATTAGCGTTGAAGTGCTTGTATGAAAACGCCACAATGTCAGTACGTATACAGGACCAGACTACAAGGCCAATCCACTTGCAGCGTGGAGTGCGACAGAGAGACGTTATCTCCCCGAAGCTCTTTACCGCTGCGTTGGAGGACGTCTTTAAGCTTCTGGATTGGAACGGGCTTGGCATCAACATTAACGGCGAGTACATCACTCACCTGCGATTTGCCGATAACATAGTAGTCATGGCAGAGACTCTGAGAGACCTCAATACAATGCTCAACGATCTCAGCAGGGTTTCTCAACAGGTGGGCCTGAAAATGAACATGAGCAAGACGAAAATCATGTCCAATGCTCATGCACCGCTCCACCCAGTAATTGTTGAGAACTCTGCACTCGAAATTGTCGACGAGTATATTTACCTGGGACACACAGTCCAGCTAGGTAGTTCCAATTTCGAGAAAGAGATCAACCGCCGAATCCAACTCGGCTGGGCAGCGTTCGGGAAGCTCCGAGATGTCTTTTCGTCCAAAATCCCTCAGTGCCTGAAGACTAAAGTCTTCGAACAGTGCGTGTTGCCAGTGATGACTTACGGATCCGAGACATGGTCGCTAACTGAGGTGATATGCGACCTCCGCGATACGATCCTCCTATACGATCTCCTTAGTGTTGTCAATACCAAACGTGTCAACTGTCATACTTTGTTATTATGAGTCAATATTTATTTATTTGTTATTTATTCGTCTAGTGGAATTCTTTCAGTTAAATAAAACCAATATTTCTCTTGGTTTCTCGTTTATTATGCCACAATTTATTTAACTGAAAATGCCTGACGAAAAACTAGGCAAGTCTACGCTATTAAGATATCTGCGACCCGATAAGTTTGACATCGAGCCTGAAGTCGCGGACGCCGATGCAAAATGGCTACATTGGAAATCGACATTCGAAAGCAGAAGAGATTACCGAAGATGTACCAGACTCTCTTAAGCGTAAGCTGCTAGTTAACCACTTATCGGCATCGATTTACAAGCATATCAAAACTTGCTCCACTTATAAAGATTCAATGAAAGTTCTAGAAGACATCTATGTCAAACCGAAAAATACTATTCTAGCTCGACACATTCTCTTCAATCGCAAGCAACGAGCCGACGAAACGATCTCTGACTATGTTAGAGCTCTCCGGCTTTCCGCGAAAGATTGTAAATTCGAAGACGTCATAGCCCAAGAGCATGAAGACCAAGCAGTTCGTAGCGCTCTCATATCCGGCTTACTATCACGAAGGATTCGCGAGCGGTTACTAGAAAACTCTACACTCACTCTCTCAGAAGCAATTAACCAAGCCGTAGCTCTAGAAACGGCAGAGAAGGATGCAGTTGCTATTGGTGAAAGATCTCCGCAAATTACTGCCATATCGCAAGGTAGTTCACGAGACGAGGAATCCGAAAATCTAGCAGCAGCTCCATCGTCACGAACTTTTCAAGCCGCTCCGACCACGCCACCTCCGGCTAAACCCTGCTTCTTTTGTGGTGGGAGTCTTCATCCAAGGTTCAGATGTCCAGCCAACAAATCCACCTGCAAAAAGTGCTCAAAGAAAGGACACTTCGCAAGCGTCTGTAGATCGGGCAATAGTAATAGGAACTTGAACATCACGACAGTTGAAGATCCTACGATCTCTAACAACGACCGGTTCTACAGTGGAGCTATTTCTGCTGCCTCTCCTTCGAGTCTTAGAAGTGCGACAATTCCAATAATGGTCAACGATTACAAGGCTGATGCACTCATCGATACAGGAAGTTCAGTCAGCTTCATTAACGCTAAAGTTGCTCGCATAATGAAACTACGCAAAAAACCCTGCAAGCAGACAGTCAATCTCGCTTCTCTCAATCAAGTTTCCTTTGTCGAAGGTATCTGTGTTGCTACCATTGCGATGAATAAGCATACTTACAAACAAACACCTCTTCTAGTTGTTGACAACCTCTGTGCCGACGTCATAATTGGCCATGACTTGCTTAAACATCACTCGAGTATTCATTTCAATCTTGGTGGGCCTGGCGAACCTTTAGAGATATGCAACGTGTTACGAGCTTCGGTACCGTCAGTCTCCGTATTTACGAATCTATCGCCGAACATTAGACCGATCGCCGTGAGAAGTCGGCGATACAGTAAGGAAGATGAGGACTTTATAAAACAAGAAGTGTCTAAATTACTTGAAGACGAGGTCATTGAAAGCCCAAAGCCCCCTGGAGAGCCCAAGTCCTTGTAGCAGGAGGAAAGGTTCATCGAAAACGACTTGTCATTGATTACTCCATGACCATAAACAAATTCACCGAACTGGATGCCTTCCCTTTGCCAAACATAGAATCAGTCGTTAACAACGTATCAAGATTTAAAGTGTTCAGTCAAATTGACTTAAAGAGCGCATATCATCAAGTACCCATCTTAGAAAATGAAAAGATATATACAGCTTTCGAAGCATGCGGCAAATTGTACCAGTTTACACGCATTCCATTTGGCGTGACTAATGGCGTTGCGGCTTTTCAACGAACCCTGAACTTCATCATAACAGAAGAGAGACTAGAAGGAACGTTCGCTTACTTAGACGATGTAACCGTCTGCGGTAAAGATCAAAGGGATCATGACCGTAATCTAAAACGCTTTATGGACGCCGCTAATAAATTTCATTTAACTCTAAACGAACAGAAGAGTATTTTCAATAAGACTAAAATCAACTTGCTTGGATATACTGTTGAAAATAATACAATCAGTCCTGACCCGGAAAGACTAAAACCTCTTTTAGAGCTTCCTGCTCCAACTAAAACTAGTGAACTAAGACGAGTCCTAGGTATGCTTGCTCATTACGCTAAATGGATTGCGCGTTTCTTCGAAAAAATAAAGCCACTTACATGCGTGACTACTTTCCCGTTGTCGCCTGATGCGCTAAAGAGTTTTGAAGAACTCAAGCAAGACATCAAGGCAGCCGCTCTAGTAGCCATTAACGACAGTGAAATGTTTACAGTCGAAACAGACGCTTCGGAATTCGCGCTAGGGGCTACGCTGACTCAACTTGGAAGACCAGTTGCCTTTTTCTCTCGGACACTGAATAACTCGGAATGCAAACAATCCTCAATCGAAAAAGAGGCTTGTGCGATAGTAGAGAGCCTAAAGAAATGGAGACACTACCTGATTGGTAGACATTTTCTTCTTATAACAGACCAACAATCGGTAGCCTTCATATTCAATCAAAATCATAACAGTAAAATAAAAAATGAGAAGATCCAACGTTGGCGGTTGGAACTGTCATGCTTCAAATTTGATATAGTTTATAGACCAGACACTGAAAACGCTGTTGCGGACGCTCTATCTCGCGTATGCGCCTACATGAATATAAACAAGTTGAAAGAACTACATGACGCACTCTGCCACCCGGGGGTAACTAGAATGTATCACTGGGTAAAATTTAAAAACTTACCCTACTCAGTTAATGATGTCAAGGAGATGACCGCCTCGTGCCCTACCTGCGCCGAAATAAAACCGAGATTTCTAAAGGCCAAGGGTCAATTGATAAAAGCTACGTCGCCGTTTGAACGGATCAACATAGATTTTAAAGGACCACTACCTTCTGAAACAGCCAACAAGTACATACTTACGATTATTGATGAGTACAGTCGGTTTCCTTTTGCTTACCCATGTAAGGATATGACCTCAGCCACTGTCATTACTTGCCTGAAAGATCTTTTTCTGACATTTGGCCAACCTCTCTATATTCATAGTGATAGAGGATCGTCATTCATGTCCGAAGAGTTCAAATCATTCCTACGATAGTCAAACATAGCCTCATCCAGAACGACGCCCTATAACCCCCAGGGTAATGGCCAAGTGGAGCGACTAAACGGAACACTCTGGCGAACTATTCAACTTAGCCTTCGGTCAAAGAGATTATCGATAGAAAATTGGGAAGTAGTACTGAAGGACGCATTGCATTGTATCCGCTCCCTCCTGTGTACGGCAACAAACGCCACTCCGCACGAAAAACTTTTCAAATACCCTAGAAGATCCCCGAACGGAGATTCACTGCCATCTTGGTTCACGCCGGGACCGATCTTTGTTAAAAAGAACGTCCGCTCTTCAAAAACGGACCCTCTTGTCGAGGAAGCTGAGCTCTTAGAGATCAATCCCTACTACTCTCTCATAAGACGGGATAATGGAGAAACCTCAACGGTATCAAACCGTCAATTGTCTCCTTGCCCCAGTACTACTGATAATAGCAGAGACGATAGCTTTGAAACGGCCTCCGAAGATGATCACCTCACGTTTCCATCTGAAAATAACTCCACACCTCCACCTGAAAATAACGCTCCTTCGTCATCGTCTCGTGTAGAAGAGTCGACGACGTCCTCGCCAGTTCTTCGGACTGGACTCCCCAGGAGATCTAATAGGACGCGGAAATTACCCTCCTACCTAACGGACTTTGTGGTTGATGGGAGTGAGAGTGAAAACTGAACCGGGGGAGAATGAGGTGATATGCGACCTCCGCGATACGATCCTCCTATACGATCTCCTTAGTGTTGTCAATACCAAACGTGTCAACTGTCATACTTTGTTATTATGAGTCAATATTTATTTATTTGTTATTTATTCGTCTAGTGGAATTCTTTCAGTTAAATAAAACCAATATTTCTCTTGGTTTCTCGTTTATTATGCCACACTAACTAAGGGCCTCATAAGTCGGCTCAGGACCGCTCAGCGTGCGATGGAAAGAGCTATGCTCGGAGTATCCCTGCGGGATCGAATCAGAAATGAGGAGATCCGTAGGAGAACCAGAGTCACCGACATAGCTCAGCGAGTCGCGATTCTGAAGTGTAAATGGGCGGGGCACATAGTTCGAAGAACTGATGGTCGTTGGGGTCCCAAGGTGCTAGAGTGGCGACCCCGCACCGGGAAGCGCAGTGTTGGCAGACCCCCCACCAGGTGGACCGACGACATCAAGCGAGTCGCAGGGAGCCGCTGGATTCAGGCGGCGCAAGACCGAGGCCTGTGGAAGTCCATGCAAGAGACCTTTGTCCAGCAGTGGACGTCTATCGGTTGATAAAGAAGAAGAAGAAGATTATTACTGAATTATCATTATTTTGGATAATACAAAGAAGGAGTTAATTGAAAATTACAATTTTCTCTAGTCACAAGCCAACGCTTGGGCCGATCGTGCCTCTCTATTGCTTGTTCCGCGCTCTCGCTTGCACGCGCAGGCTCAGGCGGAACGTGACACTTTTTCGTGCGTGCAGCCGGTGTTCATCAATTTATAAGACGTTATATCACGTCAAAAACAACGCCCACGTAAATGAAGGTCTAAAGCTTGCGCCAGTTCTAGCACAGCAGCTCTACAACAGCTACCATAGATGACGTTGATGGCGAAAGGCTTGTCAGCCTTATTATTGCTTGCAGCAGATGAAGCAGAATCATGTTAATTTAATAAAATAACTTTTTGATAAATTAATTTGATTCTTGCTTAATTTTTTAATTTTCATGTGTTTATCAGCCTATTTATGTATGTATATTTGTTCCTTTGTGGTGCTTTGGAGTCTGGAGACCAATAGTGTGGGCCGATTTTAATGATTCCTAAGTCAATCGATTTGAATGTCACTAAAGAGTAAATAAATAAATTGATATTATAAACTACATTTTTATTTTATTCATATCGATATTTTGGCATTTGGGCTACAGCAGCTGAAACTCGGCTACATTAGGCTACGTTGGCAACACTGGACTAGACAGCAGACTCATCACTCAAGACATGCTCAAGACCACAGAGTACATCTACATTATAATATACTGACACTCAAGACCACAGACCGGAACAACAAGAATCATGTGCTCAGTGCTGATTGAAATCAATTGAAATTGAAAAGAAAACCTACGTTGAAATTACCAAATCAAGGATTATGAATAAAACATCAGAAGAATTGTTATGAAATTAACATAAAATTGCAGTTTTTACAACTGCAAATCTGCAATGAACACTCAAACGGTTTGCTTAATTCGTTTATTACTGTTTAAAAGACCCATAGGTATTTGATTGTATCCAATACTACATTTATATCAGTGATTGTATCATTGTTCTTTGTTTTAGGAGCCACTTCATACCAAGAGAGGACATGTAATATGCATGGCTTCAGATTTCTTTTACCCAAACACTGGCGGCGTAGAGGAGCACATTTACAATCTATCGCAATGCTTGATCAAGCGTGGGCACAAAGTCATCGTGATTACGCACTGCTACGCCGATCGCGTTGGCGTACGATACTTAACCGGAGGTTTGAAGGTGTACTACCTTCCGATTAGAGTGTTCTACCATCAATGTGCCCTGCCAACCATGATATGCAATATCGCCATCGTCCGATACATTTTAATACGAGAATGTATAGAAATAGTTCACGGCCATTCCGCCTTCAGTGTTCTCGCACATGAGGTGTCCATGATAGGAAAGTTAATGGGCTTGAAAACTGTTTTCACTGACCACAGTTTGTTTGGTTTCGCTGATATGTCAGCGGTTCTAACTAATAAGTATTTACAACTATGTTTGTGTGAGTGTGACGCGTGCATCTGTGTGTCTCATACAGGGAAGGAAAATACTGTACTAAGAGCTAAGGTCAGAGCCCACAAAGTGTCTGTAATACCAAATGCGGTTGATGCATACACGTTCACACCTGATCCAAGCCAAAGAGATCCAAATGTAGTCACAATTGTAATTATATCTAGATTAGTTTATAGGAAAGGTGTGGATTTGATGGCAGCAGTGATAGCTGACATGTGTCCACGATATCCAAAAATTAGGTTCATTATAGGAGGAGATGGGCCCAAAATGTGGTTACTGCAAGAAGTTAGGGAGAGGAAGGGCTTCCAGCACTGTGTCACATTGCTTGGAAGTCTCAAACATTCCCAAGTCAGAAATGTTTTAGTCAAAGGCGATATATTTTTGAATACATCACTAACTGAAGCGTATTGTATGGCAATTGTTGAAGCCGCTTCTTGCGGGTTAAAAGTTGTATCAACCAAAGTTGGTGGCATACCAGAAGTATTGCCTGAGAGAATGATATACTTGACAGAACCAAGTGTTGCTAGCTTAGTTACTGGTATTGAATCAGCTATGAAAGATTTGAAAGAAGGAAACATTCTCTGCCCGTTTGAGTGTAATAAGATGGTGAGAAAAATGTATAGCTGGATGGATATTACAAGGCGAACTGAAATAGTGTACAATCGAATTTTATTAAATAAAAACAAATTATTGGGTCAACAGCTAAAAAGTTATCTTAAATGTGGTGTCTGGCCATTCCTCTTAGTCATAAGCTTAATGTATTTGTTATTGAAATTAGTTGAGAGAATATACAAGAGAAAGCACATAGATATAGCAAGGGATTTGAAACTGTAGTCTAATAATTGATAGTACAAAATCATTTTAAGTTTAATAGATGACAAGATTACTTTTCAAATAAGTTTATCTAATCAATAGTTATTTCCTTTGAAAGACTGCTATTTTATAAAGGTATAATGAAATCAAAATAAGCTAGATTGAACTTTCCCCATTCAACTTTAAAATAGTTTTTATTTGAAAACTGCAACATTCACTTTCTACCAAACAGAGTGATGCACATAATAAGGAATAAATGCCCCAAAGAAATAGTGATGTCAAACTTAGTTACTGAATTTGATAACAGATTAGACTGCCATAATATTGGAAACTGTGATGCGATTAGTCAAGAGCTCATAGGTACACTTTGCTTTACAGCTGCATAAGCTCTCGACTGTACCTACAATTCATACTTTTCCCAATATCAACTTGCTCCCCCCCCCTGGCTCTCAGCTGGCGATGCCCTTGGATACAGGTGCATCAGCGACAGCCATTACTCCTTCCTTTAGACCTTTAACACTATGTTTGTGCTTTGTAGCTTAGACCAAGCCAGCACCTGCTCTCAATAGTCCCTCATAAATATAAACCTGCCTTTTTGCCTCCATTTTGTATGGAGTTGGGGATTGCCTAAAAATGTCACATTGCTACAATGTGACAATTTCAATCACCTCGGATCGATTGACTCTCGGTATTGGTTTAAATGCTGCAAGAAGATCATACATTGAGTCCATCAGATGTCATTGAGAAGGTTGCACCATAGCTGTTTTCCTAGTTCCATGGGTTGCACTGGAGCAATAATTTTTTAAAAGCCTGCAGTTGGTTCTTTAAATCAAAATGCGATTTTGTATGTTGGAATGACATTTATTTTAATACTATATTAAATAAAAGATAATTTGCTTAACACACTATTATGATCAGTTAAATAAAAAATTACAATAAATAACAGATAAATGTTATAACTTATAGCTGTTACATTGTTTAGGCTTGGATTATATGAAAATATTAATATGATGCTTCACAATAATTATATTCCTGGATTTTCATGCAAAATCGTAGTTTTTTGACATATCAGTCTCTATTTAGGTAGGTCTTAACCTTTTATAAGAACACTATTATTACATGCTGGGATATTAAACTGATAATAATTAGGTGATTTAATAACAATGAGACTGATTTTAGGGTTAAGTTCAGGCTAATAACAATATTTGTTTCCTTAGCATACATTGTACTTGATCCATTCAAGCTCTGTGAACAAAGAAAGTATTTTTATCTTTAATTTATAATAATAAAACGGGAAACTAAGAAAAAAAGCATTACACACAATTTAATTGTCTATTAAATAAATGTAACAAAAATATTTAAATCTTTCAATCAAATTAAACCATTCGAGTATTTTTTGACCAAATCTGCTTAACTGAGGAATAAATTGGATGTTCTGACCATTTTGTGTTGAAATTCTACCAAAATATATTTTTTTAAGGAATATTAGCCAAGCTGAACTTAACTAACCTCTCTTCCAAATGAGTGGAAAGTTTGTGTTAGGAGTGAGTACGACAATAGTCCAACAGGTGGGGATTGAACTTGCGACCTAGTTGTCTGTCTGCACCTTTAACCGTTTTTTAACATTGTTTCGGCTTTTCAAATTAGCTAAACATATAATGTTTAACTAATAAGAAGGCTCAGAGTCACTCAGCGAGCGATGGAGAGAGCTATGCTCGGAATATCCCTGCGAGATCATATCAAAAATGAGGAGATCCGTAGGAGAACCTGTCACCGACATAGCTCAGCGAGTCGCGAAACTTAATCGGAAATGGGTGGAGCACATAGTTCGAAGAGCTGATGGTCGTTGGTGTCCCAAAGTGCTGGAGTGGCGACCCCCACCGGGAAACGCAGTGTTGGCAGACCCCCACTAGGTGTACCGACGACATCAAACAAGTCGCAGGGAGCTGCTGGATTCAGGTGGTGCAAGACCGAAGCCTGTGGATGTCCATGCAGGAGACCTTTGTCCAGCAGTGGACGTCTGTAGGTTGATGAAGAAGAAGAAGAAGATAATGTTTAACTATCAATTCGAATACAAAATTTTCGAAACTGTTATGAGAAGACCCAGAGTTACCGGTTCCCGATATATTTGTCAGTTTCGTGACCACTGTTACTAAGGGCGGTTTCAGATTAGGGTTTTTTCAGCGCGTGTAAGCTCGTTTTTGGAAGCGCGTGTAGGCGTGTATAGGCGCGCCGTTTGACAGACGCACAACTTTTACGAGCGATGACGCGCTTATAAGCTTACTCTTGACTTACACTTGAGTGGCTCTCGGCGGGTACTTAGGCCGCACTCCGGCCTGCTTCAGCTGCAGCACGATGGACCGCAGCCGCGCCACGTCCCGCCCGCGCCGCGGCCCGAAGTCGCACAGCTCGGACACGCGCGCCCACTCGTTGCCTTATCAGCTTACTCTTGACTTACACTTGAGTGGCTCTCGGCGGGTACTTAGGCCGCACTCCGGCCTGCTTCAGCTGCAGCACGATGGACCGCAGCCGCGCCACGTCCCGCCCGCGCCGCGGCCCGAAGTCGCACAGCTCGGACACGCGCGCCCACTCGTTGCCTTATCAGCTTACTCTTGACTTACACTTGAGTGGCTCTCGGCGGGTACTTAGGCCGCACTCCGGCCTGCTTCAGCTGCAGCACGATGGACCGCAGCCGCGCCACGTCCCGCCCGCGCCGCGGCCCGAAGTCGCACAGCTCGGACACGCGCGCCCACTCGTTGCCTTATAAGCTTACTCTTGACTTACACTTGAGTGGCTCTCGGCGGGTACTTAGGCCGCACTCCGGCCTGCTTCAGCTGCAGCACGATGGACCGCAGCCGCGCCACGTCCCGCCCGCGCCGCGGCCCGAAGTCGCACAGCTCGGACACGCGCGCCCACTCGTTGCCTTATCAGCTTACTCTTGACTTACACTTGAGTGGCTCTCGGCGGGTACTTAGGCCGCACTCCGGCCTGCTTCAGCTGCAGCACGATGGACCGCAGCCGCGCCACGTCCCGCCCGCGCCGCGGCCCGAAGTCGCACAGCTCGGACACGCGCGCCCACTCGTTGCCTTATAAGCTTACTCTTGACTTACACTTGAGTGGCTCTCGGCGGGTACTTAGGCCGCACTCCGGCCTGCTTCAGCTGCAGCACGATGGACCGCAGCCGCGCCACGTCCCGCCCGCGCCGCGGCCCGAAGTCGCACAGCTCGGACACGCGCGCCCACTCGTTGCCTTATCAGCTTACTCTTGACTTACACTTGAGTGGCTCTCGGCGGGTACTTAGGCCGCACTCCGGCCTGCTTCAGCTGCAGCACGATGGACCGCAGCCGCGCCACGTCCCGCCCGCGCCGCGGCCCGAAGTCGCACAGCTCGGACACGCGCGCCCACTCGTTGCCTTATCAGCTTACTCTTGACTTACACTTGAGTGGCTCTCGGCGGGTACTTAGGCCGCACTCCGGCCTGCTTCAGCTGCAGCACGATGGACCGCAGCCGCGCCACGTCCCGCCCGCGCCGCGGCCCGAAGTCGCACAGCTCGGACACGCGCGCCCACTCGTTGCCTTATCAGCTTACTCTTGACTTACACTTGAGTGGCTCTCGGCGGGTACTTAGGCCGCACTCCGGCCTGCTTCAGCTGCAGCACGATGGACCGCAGCCGCGCCACGGCCCGCCCGCGCCGCGGCCCGAAGTCGCACAGCTCGGACACGCGCGCCCACTCGTTGCCTTATCAGCTTACTCTTGACTTACACTTGAGTGGCTCTCGGCGGGTACTTAGGCCGCACTCCGGCCTGCTTCAGCTGCAGCACGATGGACCGCAGCCGCGCCACGTCCCGCCCGCGCCGCGGCCCGAAGTCGCACAGCTCGGACACGCGCGCCCACTCGTTGCCTTATAAGCTTACTCTTGACTTACACTTGAGTGGCTCTCGGCGGGTACTTAGGCCGCACTCCGGCCTGCTTCAGCTGCAGCACGATGGACCGCAGCCGCGCCACGTCCCGCCCGCGCCGCGGCCCGAAGTCGCACAGCTCGGACACGCGCGCCCACTCGTTGCCTTATCAGCTTACTCTTGACTTACACTTGAGTGGCTCTCGGCGGGTACTTAGGCCGCACTCCGGCCTGCTTCAGCTGCAGCACGATGGACCGCAGCCGCGCCACGTCCCGCCCGCGCCGCGGCCCGAAGTCGCACAGCTCGGACACGCGCGCCCACTCGTTGCCTTATAAGCTTACTCTTGACTTACACTTGAGTGGCTCTCGGCGGGTACTTAGGCCGCACTCCGGCCTGCTTCAGCTGCAGCACGATGGACCGCAGCCGCGCCACGTCCCGCCCGCGCCGCGGCCCGAAGTCGCACAGCTCGGACACGCGCGCCCACTCGTTGCCTTATCAGCTTACTCTTGACTTACACTTGAGTGGCTCTCGGCGGGTACTTAGGCCGCACTCCGGCCTGCTTCAGCTGCAGCACGATGGACCGCAGCCGCGCCACGTCCCGCCCGCGCCGCGGCCCGAAGTCGCACAGCTCGGACACGCGCGCCCACTCGTTGCCTTATAAGCTTACTCTTGACTTACACTTGAGTGGCTCTCGGCGGGTACTTAGGCCGCACTCCGGCCTGCTTCAGCTGCAGCACGATGGACCGCAGCCGCGCCACGTCCCGCCCGCGCCGCGGCCCGAAGTCGCACAGCTCGGACACGCGCGCCCACTCGTTGCCTTATCAGCTTACTCTTGACTTACACTTGAGTGGCTCTCGGCGGGTACTTAGGCCGCACTCCGGCCTGCTTCAGCTGCAGCACGATGGACCGCAGCCGCGCCACGTCCCGCCCGCGCCGCGGCCCGAAGTCGCACAGCTCGGACACGCGCGCCCACTCGTTGCCTTATAAGCTTACTCTTGACTTACACTTGAGTGGCTCTCGGCGGGTACTTAGGCCGCACTCCGGCCTGCTTCAGCTGCAGCACGATGGACCGCAGCCGCGCCACGTCCCGCCCGCGCCGCGGCCCGAAGTCGCACAGCTCGGACACGCGCGCCCACTCGTTGCCTTATCAGCTTACTCTTGACTTACACTTGAGTGGCTCTCGGCGGGTACTTAGGCCGCACTCCGGCCTGCTTCAGCTGCAGCACGATGGACCGCAGCCGCGCCACGTCCCGCCCGCGCCGCGGCCCGAAGTCGCACAGCTCGGACACGCGCGCCCACTCGTTGCCTTCCTCCGGACCACTCTCCGACCCCCGCGCTAGGGCCTTCTCTGCATTTCTGGTTAATCGTAAATGTTACATTCGATTTTTTTATTAAACAAAAAAAAATTAAACCTACACCTCCAGCCAAAACCACGTAAGTATAGGGTTTCACCCGCGTAAGTTTCGATTCCGTGGGAATATCGGCATAAAAAGTTAATTCAATGCTACGAATGTAACCAACTTTTGTTTCTACCGGCGCGCGGCGGCGCGCGGCGATCTAATAAATTTTAGTACACAAAAGCTACTATTGTGACTATGATAGTTGATATATTCCCTCGCGGACTTTTTGTAGGTAATACCTACTCCTAACCTAACCTAACCTTACCTACTACCTAGGTGAGTACTTTAATCATGCAGTACATAATTTTTATGTATCATTAATAGTTTTCTCAGCGCACGCCAAATAATGAATTTTATAGGCAAAATTTTGCTACTTTGGGTTACATTATAGCAATTTTTCTTAAGGATCTCTAATTTTTTTGAAAATAAATTATAGCCCATGTTACTTCCTGATAATTTAGCTTTCTATCGGTGATCCCGAACTAGTAGTAGTAGGTGTAGAACGGGTGTCGCGCGATTATCTCTATAATATTAGTTTACATATTATAAGTACTATATAATTAGTACCTACTTAGTACGTAGTGGTACTAATTATTTTTTATTTTATTAAGCTCTTTTCTATTGTATTAAAATTCAAAAAAAATCAAATTTATTTGTTTCACGTTGGCCAACCTGTGGCTTTTATTACACGTCATGACTCTACCACCGGTTCGGAAAGCGGATCGAGCCGGCAAGAAGCAGTTACTCTATTCAAAATACATAATCATTTTCCAATATTATTATGTAGCTATTACATTTTAACAAGTTTTCTACACTATCTTGTGGGCAGCTGGATTACATTGCAATTTTCGATTTTATGTAAAATATCTACTGGGAACTACTAACTACATCCTTACTAATATTATTAATGCGAAAGTGTGTTTGTTAGTTGGTTTGTCCTTCAATCACGCTGCAACAGATCGACATGATTTTTCATAGGTTTAGATGAGGACTTCGAGTGACATAGGCTACCTTTAATACCGAAAAATAGGGAGTTTCCGCGGGATTTTTAAAACCTCACTCCCTGCAGACATAGTCGCGAGTGTATATGAATTGGTAGACTTCACACACCTTTCAGAACATTATGGAGAATGTGGCTGGTTCTTATGAAGGCCACAAAAATTTTATTGCATTTAAAGTATATGACCAAAAAAATTAGTAGAAAATCGATCATTTGTTTTTTTTTTTATGAAAAAACTAGATGGATGGATGATATTACAACATAATTTTTTAATGTGTAAAAAATGTTTACATTTAAAATAAAATATCGAACCATGACCGCCGACTTATCGTAAAAGACGTTTTTACCTAAATTGCAATTTTTGATTACAAAAGATATTTTTTAACTATAAAGGACTCAGGCACATCGACTTTTTCCGAGAATATATTAACTTCAAATACATAAATATTTATCATGTTACTTTCCTAGGAAATGTCAACATACAGTCCTTTATAGTTAAAATATCGTTTGTAATAAGAAAACTTAATTCAGGTAAAAATGTAAAAAAGTAGACGGCTCGATATTATGCATTAATTAAAATATGCATTTAAAAAAAATGGCCAGTAAAATACCCAGTTAAACAAACATTTGATCAAAATGTACATGATGACCTATTAAACAACGCCATAAACCATGAAATGTCACCACAAGTTAGTAGTACCTTTGCCAAAACTAATGTAACTTGTAGAATGATATACTCACTTAGCAGACTCCCTGCGCACATTGAAAGAAAACACAGAATTAATAGGGTAATATTATATAGATAATATACACTGTTTTTATATATTATGTCTATTATTTCTACAACTACAACACTAATAGTTTTCTACTTATGCAATATTTATAAGCACTAAAAAAAACTATCTTTCTACTTAGGGAATATTTATAAGCACTAAACAAATACTAGCTTTCTACTTATGGAATATTTATAAGCACTTTAAAAATACTAGTTTTCAACTTCTTGAATATTTACAAGCACTAAAAAGAAATGCTATTTTTCTACTTAGGTAATATTTATAAGCACTTAAAAACAGATAAGTAACTGATATAATAAATAATAATTACCAATAATCATAAAAAAGAACAATAAAAATATAGAAATATTAATGTTTATTTTAAAGCAAGTAAGTATCTACAAGTTATGAGTAGGGCATATTTTTTGCTTGGGTTTAAGCCAAATAGAATCTTTGTATAGTATTTTCTCACTTGAGTTGAACAAAATAAAGTCACATTGACACATATATTTTAAAATGGTGGGAGACCAGAAATGTATGTACGATCTCAATTAGTTCAAAAAATTCAGTGTTCTTTGTATAATATATAGGAATTACTTGAGAGTGGAAAGCATTAAAACTCAAAATAACTAAATCTTACCTGTTGGCAGCCTTGGTCTTGGAAATTTGTTCTTCATGAGTCTTATACCAATCTTCCAACTCTTTCTTGGCAACTTTCAGCATTTCCTGCTTCTTCCTTTCTTCCTCTTCATCTAACAATATTAAATACCAAATGTTAAATCAATAGACAGATAGTTAGAAGGGCTGATGGGTTGGGTTCCTAAGGTGCTAGAGTGGCAAACCTGCACCGGGAAGTACAGTGTTGGCAGACCCCCCACTAGGTGGACCGATGACATCAAATGAGCTGCAGGGAACTGCTGGAATCAGGCGGCCCAAGACTGAGGCCTGTGGAAGTCCATGCAGGAGACCTTTATACAGCAGTGGACATCTATCAGTTGATAATTCAATAATGTCGCTTAGTTGATTTAACAAAAATAAATATAAGAAATCAGCAATAGTTGTTAGTATCAGATCTGCACAGCTAAGGTGGTCCTAGGTGTCAAAGGCGGAAGCTGCATACAAGCGGCGCAAGACCATAGCCTGTGGAAGTCCTTGCATGAGACCTTTGTCCAGCAGTGGACGTCTATTGGTTGTCAAATAGGAATAGGGTCGTCCATAGCAGTTAACATTGGCTAACCAGATACCAGCCAATACAAATTTTGAAATATCAAATTACCTTTCTCTTCCAATCTCTTCTTTTGCTCTTCTCTCCAGATCTTGATTTTCTCAGGTTCCTCGCGCTCCTGTCTGAACACTGGAGTCACTGATGGGGCAGTGGCTGGCGCCGGCGCTGGTCCTGGTGCCAAATCATCATCCATCAGGCCATTGGCTTCAAATGTAGCTGCACTAGGTACTTCTGCATAAAATAACAAATTAATTAGCCCACAACAAAAAATACTAAATATGAAAATTGGTACCTAAGCACTGCAAAATTGGTACCTAATCACTGCAAAATTGGCATCTAATCACTGCAAAATTGGTACCTAATCACAGCAAAATAGGTACCTAATTACTGCAAAATTGGTACCTAATTACAGCAAAATTGTTAACTAATCACTGCAAAATTGGTACCTAATCACTGCCAAATTGGTACCTAATCGCTGCAAAATTCTAATGCTCATTCATAGTCAAGCAAGTAAGTTTAATTATATTTCCATATTCAAGTAAAAATAGCTCATACAGTCCTCCGAATATAATTTGTGGAGTGTTGCACAACTTAGTATTGTTTAATGTTTAATTGAATTCTCAAATAGTGGCCTTTAGAAGTGCCAAACTTAGTAGTATTTTCTAAACCACAACCTACATTTACTACTGTTAGACTATATTTTGTCGAAGTTAACTGCAGACTTAGTTTTAGTTGAAGATGGTAATAACAGGAATAGGCAACCAGAAAGTACTGAGGAAACAGGTAGGTAGGTACTAGTTGCCTGTGAAATTATTAATTGGGTACATTTGACGTCTGAACAAAATTTAAGTGAACAAAAACAGATTACCAACGAAGTCATCGAATCCATTGGACGACAAGGTAGCCATGGGGGGCGGAGCGCTGGTCTCCAAGTCATCCTCGAGCCCGGCCAGCTGGTTCTGTTCGCGAGCAAGGAAGTCAGCCGCGGGGTCCACCTCGGGCTGAACAAAACTATCGCCAAAATCATCCATGGTAGTTATTAATTAGAAATAAAGCAAAGTCAAAAGTTATCAAAGTAGGTACACGAAACAAGAATGACAAGAATGAAATGAAGGAAATGAATTTTTTTTTTTAACTGGCTACGGCTCTGGGTAGGTAATGAAATGAAATGAAATAATGAATCAATACACAGACGAATTACTATGGAATCAATTATCCTAGTGCTCGTGGTCTATGGAATCAATTATCAAACGGAATTCCTTGTTCCGTCACCACAGACCAATAACAACAAGGCATGGTAGGTAGGAAATAGATGGAGATGAAGTATATAAAGTAACTATTAGTCAAGCCGGGTGCCATCCGCCATTTTATGAGCCTTATGTACAACACATTATGTATTCACTCTTATTGGTTGAACTTCAGCTGTCAGCCTGTCAAGTAGTTGCGTGTTATTGGATTTGTGTCAATGGAGTATCGACTTGTCGATATTATTATAGGTGACGTTAAACGACTTGAATAAATTCTAATGCATTAGGTACTGCTCATCACCATATTATCAGATAATACAAGAAGTTTGGTGTTTATAGTTGATATCATTTGTCCGGTTATTTTAATACTTCACATAAATAATAAATGCTAGAATCTAATACCTCTATATAATAGATGATAATGTCCGTGTTTTCTGCTGTCGTTTCCGGCTAGTGAAAACTTAAAGAAAAAAATGGATGGGTGCTATAGGCGTGGAAAATATAAATATAACACACATCCCTCTACATAAAATATGAAAAGATCGTGTGATACATTTCTTTTCTGCGGTAAGAGCAAGAGGTGGATTTAATAATAATCCCTGTGCAATTCAATTACCGATTTTAACCGATTTTTATAAAACTTCGTAACTATCTGTAATTTGGTCCAACTTAAAAGATAGGATAGTTTTTGAATTGGGATAGTTTATTTGTTTTATTTATATAGATAAGAAGCGGTACGAAGTTCGCTGGGTCAGCTAGTAATATATATAAATTACGTGTCACGTTATTTGTCCACGATGGACTCCTAAACTATTTAACTTGTGTGATAATAATATATTGTGTGATATAAAATTAAATTTAAATTAAAGTGATTTTGATCAAACTTCGTTACTATCTGTAATTTAGTCCAATTTGAAAGATAGGATAGTTTTTTTTTATTAGGATAGTTTATTTGTTTTATTTATATAAAATATAAGTTGGCGGTACGAAGTTCGCCGGGTCAACTAGTATTCTATATTTGTTTATTTATATGTAGGGCATGCAGATAGCTGTCTCATGCTAAGCACGTCATGTTTCGACTCTACCACCGCTTATAGAAAGAAATTCTACTACTATGAGCCAGCAAGTTGCTCTTTTAATGAAAAGAAATAATGGTTTATAATTAACAAACGATTGATACATATTATAATTTATAAATGAGTACTTTTTAGGGTTCCGTACCCAAAGGGTGCCAACGGGACCCTATTACTAAGCCTCCGCTGTCCCTCCGTCCGTCCGTCCGTCCGTCTGTCAGCGGGCTATATCTCTTAAACCGTAATAGATAGACAGTTGAAATTTTCACATATTGTGTATTTCTATTGCCGCTATAACAACAAATAATAAAAATTAAATTAAATTAAAAATTAAGGGGGCTCCCATACATGAAAAAGGAGTCGAAATAAAATTTTATTTTTTACCCCGGCATGTGGGGTGTCATTGTCTAGAGCTCATTAAGTGGAGTTCAAATATATATTTTTTTATTTTTTAGCTACAAAAATGAAGAAATGGGGGGGCTGTCAAAGTTTTCGGTTTTAGACCAATTTTGTTAGGGATCTATCTCAAAAACTAAACTAGTAAGGAATTTGAAATTTTGGTATATTATGAATTATATAGTGTATTTAAACAACAATTACTGAAACACCGATTTATAATGCGGTTGGTAAGTTGTCACCAAAACAATCGAGCATTTTCCCCCATATACTAATTTATAGTACTTTCTAAGATATCTAAATAATTATGTATCTAGTTTTAAAAAATGATTTGGTCGTATGTACGGAACCCTAAAAGAGCGAGGCCCGACTCGCACTTGCCCGATTTTTTATATATGGTGATCTCTTTCAATTTCACAAAACGGCAGCGAAACTGTTTGGATATTCCAAGATCTTTAAAAACCTAAATCCACGCGAATAATATGTACCTGATAGAGTACAAACGTACGTTACGTAATTATTATAACCTATAAATACTACGTATACATAAATGCTTGATTATCGCTTCACTCCTTATCGATGTCGATAGTTTCGAAGCACACTCCCTAATGGGCGGCCATTTTATGAGTTTTTTTCTGTAGGTATGCACCCGATTTTTGTAGGTAAGGCACCTCCATGTATTTGCTACCTTCATGCAACAAGGTTGTCACTGAAGCACACAGAATCACAGAATAGTTTAAACTCGTGTCGCACAGAATAAGCGGAGCTGAAGCTTACGTAATGGTACTACACTAGCGGCACGCTATGATGGCCGGTTTGACACATTACAATAGTGATGTGGAATGTCAATTTATTCTCGAACAAAAAACAATTAAGTTTTGTTTTTGTACCTGATTAAATAGGTTTAATAAAACAAAAATGTATATGTTTATTTAATTTATTTGAACGAACTGAATATTTGAATGAAAATGAATATACATACTTTATATGCACACAAGAAACATATGAATACAAAAGATACCAAAAAAGGTGCCACAAAAGGCCATAATTAATCAGATTCGTCCATACTACTATTTTCACTGTCGTCACTGCTATCATCACCTACATTAATAATTATATGTTCGTTTTCTATAATATTATCTATTTTCACATCTCTTTCATAATCTTCCCTTATTAATTTAACAGTTCTATTCACAACCTTTTCCCAGTCTCCTTTAGTCACATGTTCACAAGCTTCTTCTAATAATTTTAGCATTTTTTTTGTGGTAAATGGGGGTTCTGTATTGTGTCTTGCAGCATATCCCTTAATTTGAGCCCACACCAACTCAATCGCATTATACTCACAATGGTAAGGCGGTAACCGTATAACTCTGTGCCCATGTTCTAATGCTATTTCGTCAATGACGTATCGGATCTTGGTTGGTTTGTTTTCTTTTAAAAGACGTACTAATTCCGCTTTTAACATATTCATGTTTGCATCTACGCCATTTTTACGAAGCCATGCGACGATATCAGCTTTCTTTTGGGATTGGGCAGGTGGCTTGTCAATTTGCATCGAGTGGTATGGGGCGTTGTCCATAATTATAATAGATGGTTCAGGGAGGCTACACAACATTGAGGTAAACCATTCAGTAAACTTTGAAGGCGTATTACGAACTCACGTGTCTGACTATTTAGAACAGTTCTCTGCGTACGTTCGGTCATATCGACGAAATCCACAACAAAGGGCTTGAACAGAGTCCAAATTAACGAGCAAGGGTCAACAGTAATGCAGTATCAATATTTGAAATCCAAAGCCAGGTCAAAACTATATTACAATCGCATTGCACTGACAGTTTATACTTTTCGAAGCAACGTCAATTCGAAACTGCTTTGTTTTGCATTGAGCATTGACGCGAGTTTGCCGGAGGTAGTAGTTGTGCTAGCCAGCGATCCTATGTGACGATCGTATTAGATTCCATTTTTAAAAATTTTCAATTTAGAAAACCAAATGCCGAGTTGTGGTATATATCATATAAAAATAAAAATTTTACCTTTTGTATGAAACAGCTGATATTTTTTTGCGATTTCAGAGGTTTGTCCACATAGTGAAAATTGTTCATATTCACAAGTACATTCACCCCTTAAATGGTGCAAACTGATTTTTCTACACTTGTATACATTTTAGAAATCAATTTAATAAATAAATTTTGAGTCCTAAACCTAAAACTACATTCGATAAAATTTATGAATCTCTGCACATCACTATCGTCAATAAAGTAATACAATTATTTCCTTCAAAGTCGTTATCAATTAATACGGAACTTCATGAGCGGACAAACGTCAAACCGGCCATCATAGCGTGCCGCTAGTTTAGTAACTAGTACTTCTGTGGCTGAAGCAGCACTGAAGTCAGAAGTGTCAAAGTGAATTATCTAAAAAGGTACATAAACATAACCTAAAAAAACATAGACAGAAACTGAAATATTTATTATAAAATGAATTTATGCCTGAGGACCAACCTATTTAGATCCAGTCTTTTTAGCTTTCAACGTTCTTCAACAACAGTGTCTGAGATTGAGCAGAATGATCAAGTGCTTATTGATGATACGGAAGATCTGCAAGCTAGGGAGGCAGAAATCAAAAAGAAGAGAAATACGTCGAGACTATCAGCAGCTCATTACAACCTGGTTAACGACAGACGTCCCTATGAAGAGCCTCAATGTATAGCCCATATGACAGTCAAGTATAACAGAAAAATGTATGGGAAGTATGGCATTGCCAGTGGAGTCAACCCAAGTAAGAAACTTAATATAATACCTACATCTTGGTAAAATTACTAGTAGGTTCTAATAAAGCCTCAATTAAAATAAAGCCTCGTTTCTGTAATACAGTACCTATTGAAGTTTATAATCCTTACATATAATTTGCTTGCGAAAGTGTTTGTAACATGGTTTGTCCTTCAACCAGATTTTCAAACTGGTGGTAGATTCATGACTTGTCATAAGTGCTAAAATTGGCTAAATTGGCCTACATGAGATAAATGATTTTGAATTTTGAATCACGCAGCAATAGAACATCAAATTGATTTGATTTATTGCATGGGTATACTTGAGGGCTTTGAGAGTGGTATAGGCTTCAATTTATTCTGGAAAAACACTGTTACCGCTGGATTTTTAAAAAAACACTCCTCATGGCCAGGTAAATGATAGTTGATGTTGTATGATAGATTTTTATGGTTGTGATAACAGAAATTGATATTATACTTTTAATGATATATACTTTGCTACAGGTTTATGCTGGCCAACAAGAAAAGAAATAGAAGAGAAGAAAGAATATGAAGCTGTAGCGTTCCCCTACACAATCAGGCAGGTGATGGACGCTGCAGTGGAGAAGAGGAAAGAAGAGCAGTTGAGAATAGAGCAGAGGGATGCAGAAGTAGCTGCAAAGGTTGCTAAGCTGGAGCAGTGGAAGAAGGAGTTGAATGATAAGGTTGCAAAGAAGGCTGCTGAGGTGCAGGCTGCTAAGGTAAGGATTTTATACTAATACTAGCTGATGCCCGCGTGGATTTAGTTCTTGAACTCCCTTGGGAACTCTTTGGTTTTCTGGGATAAAAAGTAGCTATGTCACCCTCCAGGTCCTCAACTATACCCATGCAAAAAATCAAGTAGATCCTCTGTTTAAAAGGACAAACCAACAAACCACTTCTGCATTTATAATATTAGTATGATAGTATGATTACTGATTTTATTTTATTAAATGACATAATAATATATTTCTGAACGAACAAACAATGAGAACCATCAAAATATCAAAGTTTAAATATGCAATAATCTGAGTAATGTCGAGTGGACCCAAGTCTACCATACCGAAGCTAAGAGATGAACGTCAAATGTTTGACAGGAAAGTAGGTAAAACACTTTATATGGGAAAATGAAATTGTTGTTTTTACTATCTTCCTTGTAATTTTTCCATATTTTCTCACCGTTTAAACCTTCCCTGGACTACAACAAACATTTCAAAACAAGAATCAGCTAAATCGGCCCAACCGTTCTCAAGTTTTAGCGAGACTAACGAACAGCAATTGATTTTTATATATATAGAGATTATGAATGCGAAAGTGTGTCTGTTTGTTGGTTTGTCCTGCAATCATGCCACAACAGAGCTACAGATCAACGTCATTTTTTGCATGGGTATAGTTGAGGACCTGGAGAGTGACATAGGCTTCTTTTCATCCCAGGAAATCAAAGAATTCCTGTGGGATTTTAATAACTAAATCCATGTGGACAAAGTTGTGGGTATCAGCTAGTAGGTTATATTAGTTTCTATAATTTCATAAAATCTTTGTCAGATATTACATTTAACACACTCTGTTTGCAGCAAAAGAAAGAGAGACTAGTAGAGGAAGTGAGAAGACACTTTGGCTTCACTCTTGACCCTAGAGACGAGCGCTTCCAGGAAATGCTGGCAAAGAGGGAGAAAGAGCAGAGGAAGTTGGAGAAACAAGCACGAATGGAGGCCAAGGAGAAGATGATGATCGCCAAGTTGCAGCAAAAAAGTGCAGAAATCAGTGAGAAGAGTTAAGTTTTATTGCTTAGGTTTTAATTAGAATTAATGGTAGTAATAAAACAGTTAATTTTATTCTGTGTTTGTAGTTTCTGACTTTAAGAAATGCACTAGGGCATAAAATATTGAGCCAATTGAAACAGGGCCTGTTTCACCACTTGCTGATAAAGGTCTGATAGCCTATCCATAACTTATCTGAAGAATAGTGTTTTCTGTTTAAGTGCAGATTTTACCAACGTTGAGTGATATTTATCCTACGAATAAATTGGGCATTCTGACAATTTTTGTATTGAAAATACTGTCAAAATGTTAAATTTACACCCGGATAAGACTCATTTTATGTTGGTGAAATCGGCCCTAAGTATCTAATAAGTCAATCTGGCAGTAAAAATCAAAAAGATATATATTCTCTAGACATTACACTAGTAGCAGGGAGCCGCTGGATTCAGGCGGTGCAAGACTGAGGCCTGTGGAAGTCCATGCAAGAGACCTTTGCCCAGCAGTGGACTTCTATCGGTCGACAAAGAAGATGAAGCTTATGCAAATTTCATTCCAATTTATAACCGTAAGAAAGTGGTTGACCTGTAGATATATTGCCATAATATACTAGTAACTCATAAGAAGGCTCAGGGTCCCTCAGCGAGCGATGGAGAGAGGTATGCTCGGTATATCCCTGCGAGATCAAATCAGAAATGAGGAGATCCGCAGGAGAACCAGTCACCGACATAGCTCAGCGTGTCGCGAAAATGAAGTGGAAATGGGCGGGGCACATAGTTCGAAGAGCTGATGGTCGTTGGGGTCCCAAGGTGCTGGAGTGGTGACCCCACACCGGGAAGCGCAGTGTTGGCAGACACCCACCAGGTGGACCAACATCATCAAAAGAGTCGCAGGGAGCGGCTGGATTCTAGCGGCGCAAGACCGAAGCCTGTGGAAGTCCATGCAGGAGACCTTTGTCCAGCAGTGGACGTCTATAGGTTGATAAAGAAGAAGAGGAAGTAGAACAGAGCCATATTTCTGTTTATAGCCTGTGTTACTACCAATTTCTCTTCTAACAACTTACTACTGCAGTAGTAGCAAAGGTAATCAAATTACCCAAATTATGATTGAGGACTTATGTCACACCAGATTGTCACACCAGTGCAGTGTGACCACCAAAACTTTTTCTTGTTTGTCACACCAGAAATATTTCTACACCTTTTTGTAGGAAGGATTGGTAGTAACATGGACAATAAACACAATATTTCCACAGACCACTTTTTGAGAGCATCAGTGCCAAAGAGGTTTTAAAGGAGGTTGAGGAATTTTGACCCAGCATTTTTAAAAACCATTCAGATTCAGAAATAATTTAATTTTAATGAATGTTTTTTGTGTAAACCCGATATTTTTAGAAGATGGGGATCAAAAATATAATTATTCACAAGTACACATTATAAATAACCATTATATGGCAATACAAGTGAATATCTTTTTTCTCCCAACTTTATTTGATAGACATTTATGAACTTTTCTGTTAGACTGGTTTACTAGAACAAGCATGAGAAGTTTGATTTGTGAACGTGGGCTTGAGGCCCACGGTTCGGTTCGTCTGGATCAGAAACTATGAAATTCGCCAATCTCCTTTAAAGAAACACCTAAGATTACCTTAGGCACTGCGCAAACGTGGACATTTTGAATCCTGTGTCGCAAACAAGCCACTTATTTTCATACAGTAAATATGGAGTGGAAGCAACTGGACACAAAGTGTCTAGGTTTGCGCAGTTGCTGGTTGATTTCATATTTATTGTATGAAAATAAAATATTCAATGGTGGCTTGTATCCGACACAGGACTCAAGTGTCCACGTTTGCGCAGCGCAAGAAAACTGAACTAAAAAATGAAACGATGATACTTTTGTGTCGAGATTAAAAGATTTGTTTTTCATACATAAGTAACAAATAAAGGTAATACAAAAAGATCTTCGATCACGAGTCTTCATCCGAAGATGAATACATCGCGTCTCGGGGATTTAGGTTGACACTTCGCTGGGGTTGGTATACACTCTCGCGGCGAGGCGACTTGTATACTGTCTCCACGCACGGCGCTTGGTATACACTCTCGCTGCGAGGTGACTTTGGCGAGTACACAAGAGTGTCGGATGAGTCGCTTACGCTACTGCAAGGACTTTCTTGCATATTCTGGAAAAAATCAGAACTGGTGATAAACTCTAGTCTCTAACTCAAACTAAAACGTGAAGTTCTTATCCTGCTCTGTAAAATTTAGAACAAAAATACCGGCCAAGTGCGAGTCGGACTCGCACACCGAGGGTTCCGTACTCTAGAAGTAAAAGTATTCAAGTAGAAAGTTAGTTAGTTTACCACATGCAAATAAGTTTAATAATCACAAAAAAAAAGCAACTACAAATTTACGGTTTTCGGATTTATCCTTTACTTGTGCTACATGACATTGCCAAATTTCAGATTCAAGATTCTAGGTCAATGGGAAGTACCCTATAGGCTGATTCCCCTGCGGGTGTCAAAATATGCGGCATAAACGGAGCATAAAAGGTTGATTGCGTCGACTTAGAAGTTTGATTTTTCACTGCTCTGATGGATTGTAGACTTGCGTATTTGATATTAATTTCAACTTGATACCTCCACGCGTTTCTGAGAAAAAGGGTCTGACAGACATACTGACAGATGGACAACTTCGTTGTTCGATCATATAAGGGTTCCGTTTTTAGTACGGAGTACGGATACCTAAAAATTTACAAAAAAATATATATTCTTTCTTATAAATTCGAAAGTTTGTTTGTTGGTTCGTCCTTCAATCATTTAGCAACGGAGCAACGGATCGACGTTATTTTGTGTGGAAGGATCTTGCGTTGCGACTCGCGTGTCCACTTACGGTAGTAAATATAAGTCTATGATGTGACATAATATAATATGCCGACGGACCACAATATATTTTATAGCTCTGGGTTTATCAGTCTTGGCCGGATTATAATAGAATATTCAAAATATAACTTACCCTCTTGATATCTTTTTCTGCTGCAATCACGTCTTTTGAAATACTCTGGTCATCACCATGAGCACTCATCGAATCTCCCATTTGCCTCTCAATCATTTCAAGTTTCTGAAAGTTAAGTTTTGGAATGTTAAAAAATATTGTAATATAGTTTTTGCGTCTTTTAAATTATTGACGTGATAACCTCTTATAAATCAATGAACACCGGCTGCACGCAAGAAAAAGTGTCACGTTCCGCCTGAGCCTGTGCAAGCGAGAGCGCGGAGCAAGCGATAGAGAGGCACGATCGGCCCAAGCGTTGGCTTGTGACTAGAGAGCGCCCGTACGTTATCACGTAAAACTATCGTCCGTAAACCTACTTTTGAGACAACCAATAATTAAGCTGAATCAATATTATATGTTAATATTTAGATTGAATTTTTTTTTTTATTATTTTTATTGAGAAAAATGTCCTCATTATAATTGTTGGTAGTCTTCTATTCCTTTCGAGCACTTTTGTTCATAGCATAATGATGTTTATGGGCCGATTTCACCAATGTAAAATAAGTTTTATACGAGCGTTTTGATATTTTGACAGTATTTCAATACAAAAACTGTCAAAACGCCCAATTTATTCCTCGGATAAACGTCACTCGACATTGGCGAAATCGGCACATAGAAATGAAGTTTAAGTTTTCCTTCATTTAAGTCTAAAGTAGGTTTCGTCCATACCATTTCATTCTTCTTCGCACGATGCTGCATATCGCCGAGCAAATGTGCGGACTTGGTCATCTTCTTCATCTTATTCTCAGGCGTCTCTCTCATTTTCAGGTGCGTGCTCTGCGCCTTCTTAGGTACGATCTTTACGCGTAAATCTCTTTCCTGTACTTGTTCTACGTCGGCTGATTCTATCGTTTCCCGTGGCTCTTGATCGTCTGCTATCTCTTCCTCTTTCGAGTTTTCGAGGTGACATTGACTGTAACGTAAAACGGTAATTTAAACCTTTTAGAGCCGATTTCACCAACGTACCAAATCTATATATATAAAAGAAAGTGGTGTTAGTTACACTATTTATAACTCAAGAACGGATGAACCGATTTGGCTGAAAATTGGTGGAGAGGTAGCTTAGAACCAGGAGACGGACATAGGATACTTTTTATCCCGTTCGACCGCGTTTCCGTCAAGTCAATATAAAACCTGGTATAACAAAAATGCATCTGACATGGAATAAAAAAACGAAAATGACAGTGGAAGAACAAAACGTAAATGACAGCTAAACGTAATTTTGTATTTGGTTAATTATGGTAAAAACAATTATATAAATTATAGTTTAACGTAATTGATAATATCATCAGTAATATGTTTTCTCTTTGAATCATCATTAACAATGCCGCGAGCAAGACGATCAAATGTTTCCTGCTACAAAGCTACGGATTGACGTGATTTATTGGATAGGTATAGTTGAGAACCTGGAGGGTGACAAAGATTTCCCGCGGGATGTTATGAACTAAATCCACGCAGACGAAGTCGCGGGCATCAGCTAGTTATTATTATTAACGATTTCACGAACGCCCAATTTATTCCTGGTACAAACGTCACTCGATGTTGGTGAAATCGGCACTTAATCATAATAAAAGCCAATACTTTTGTCAGTTTTTTTGAACAAACGTTTGATAAGAAAAGTTTGATTGTGTTAGAAAACGCTGAGTAATAAAAATTGGATGGATATGTCTTTTGGAAATATACTAATACTTATTACCAATTTTGAATCGTAAATCACCCAATCGTTGCTTGAAAATTTTAGGATAGTAGGAATAAGCAGTCCTCTTTTTGATGTTTATTGGACAAAAAAAAAATCTAAAATATTCTAGGCCAGACCGGTACATAAGTCCAAAATCGTCAGTTAAATTAAAGCAGTGACAGCAGATAGTGGTTAGTACAGCGGTCTTCTATTCGGGGGTCGCAGGTTTGACCCCGGGCACGCACCTCTGACTTTTCTAAGTTATGTGCGTTTAAAAAATTAAATATGACAAGCTTCAACGGTGAAGGAAATCATCGTGAGGAAACCTGCACACCTGAGAGTTCTTCATAATGTTCTCAAAGGTGTGTGAAGTCTGCCAATTCGCATTGGGCGAGCATGGTGTACTATGGCCTATAACACTTCTCCGAGAGGAGACCTGCGCTCAGTAGTGAGCCGATGATGGGTTGCTGATGATGATGAAATTAAAACCGAAACTTTGCACTGTAGGAAAAAGAAGATAATATTAAGATAAATAATCATCTCACCCCTGACACTGGTTGTTCTTAATATAGGCGTAGATATCCTTGAAAGCCTGCTGTATGTAAGACAGCGTGTTCTGGTCGATGGGTACCGAGCTCGTGGAGCCGGAACTCGTCGACAGATCTCCTGACCTGGAACTTGCCTGGAACGACTGCTCTGAACCTGAAAACAGTTGAATATAATAAGATTACAAGTAAGTAACTCAGCGGGCGATGGAGAGAGCTATGCTCGGAGTATCCCTGTGAGATCAAATCAGAAATGAGAAGATCCGTAGGAGAACGAAAGTCGTCGACATAGCTCAGCGAGACTGAAGTAGAAATGGGTGGGGCACATAATTCGAAGAGCTGATGGTCGTTAGGGTCCCAAGGTGCTGGAGTGGCGACCACGCACCAGGAAGCGCAATGTTGGCTGACCCGCCTCCCCACTAGGTGGACCGATGACATCAACGAGTCGCAGGGAGCCGCTGGATTCAGACGGCGCAAGGCCAAGGCCTGTGGAAGTCCATGCAAGAGACCTTTGTCCAGCAGTGGACGTCTATCGGTTGATAAAGAAGAAGAGAGAAGATAACAAAAGAAATCGCGGGCATCAGTTAGCGTCTCCCATGAGATAGGAGTCATTTGGTTAAAGATGTAGTGTCGGTAGTTACTGGAGGAGGGCGAGTTCTGCCACAGCTGCATCTGCTGCTGCTTGAGCGAGCGCATCTGCGGCACGAGCCGCTCGTTGAGCTCCTCCAGCTGCCGCCGGTGCGTGGTCTCGTCCTGCAGCTGTAGTGTGTAGTGTCGGTAGTTACTGGAGGAGGGTGAGTTCTGCCACAGCTGCATCTGCTGCTGCTTGAGCGAGCGCATCTGCTGCACGAGCCGCTCGTTGAGCTCCTCCAGCTGCCGCCGGTGCGTGGTCTCGTCCTGCAGCTGTAGTGTGTAGTGTCGGTAGTTACTGGAGGAGGGCGAGTTCTGCCACAGCTGCATCTGCTGCTGCTTGAGCGAGCGCATCTGCTGCACGAGCCGCTCGTTGAGCTCCTCCAGCTGCCGCCGGTGCGTGGTCTCGTCCTGCAGCTGTAGTGTGTAGTGTCGGTAGTTACTGGAGGAGGGCGAGTTCTGCCACAGCTGCATCTGCTGCTGCTTGAGCGAGCGCATCTGCTGCACGAGCCGCTCGTTGAGCTCCTCCAGCTGCCGCCGGTGCGTGGTCTCGTCCTGCAGCTGTAGTGTGTAGTGTCGGTAGTTACTGGAGGAGGGCGAGTTCTGCCACAGCTGCATCTGCTGCTGCTTGAGCGAGCGCATCTGCTGCACGAGCCGCTCGTTGAGCTCCTCCAGCTGCCGCCGGTGCGTGGTCTCGTCCTGCAGCTGGTCCTCCAGGGCGCTGGCGTAGTCCCTGCAACATATCATCAGATCAGACATCTTTTGTAACTGTCGAGGATGTATCGGGTATAGGTACATTTGGATTTCTCATTTCTCTATTCTCATCTGCCATTAGCGGATGTTCCGTGCGCGTTAGGTTGGTGTACGCTATAATGAGCGACATTTACAATCGTTTGAGTTGGCGAAATTAATTCTTTCTGCACAATCAGATATTTATACGATAAGTATTCGTCTTTTTTATTGGTCACAAGTATGTATAGTTATACATAAATACGTAATTTATCCACCCTTTCTTCAGATTTAAATGAATTACTTAGGTAGGTAAACACTTACTTAGGTAAGGAAGACAGGTATAATGATTAATCATCCTTACTAATATTTTAAATGCGAAAGTAACGGGGGGTCATCTCCGACGACCGAAGTCAGTCAGGGGTACGGGCTTCGAGGCTGGGCCTCCTTGCCCGGGCGTGTCCTCACAGGTAGCAATGCTAAAGTGTGTTTGTTGGTTTGTCCTTCAATCACGCCGCAACAGGGCTACGGATCGACGTGATTTTTTGCATGGGTATAGTTGAGAACCTGGAGAGTGACATAGGGTACATTTTATTCCGGAAAATCAATGAGTTCCTGAGGGATTTTTAAAACTAAATCCACGCGGACGAAGTCGCGGTCATCAGCTACTTAAACAATAAAGGATAGTTGAAGAAGGTATTAAACACTTACTTCTCCTTCTTAACTATATTATTAGCCTTGACGTTATACTTATTAGGTGCAGTTCTAACATTAGACGGTACGCGCTCTCTGGTCGTTCCATTCCTGTAATCATAAACGCTTTTCAGTTCTGGCAAATTTCATGATGTTTGAATTAGAATGCAAACGATAAAATTTAAATATTGACTCACTTGGGAGCAACTGACTTCTTGCTTTCACTTGAGGAGCTACAAACTCCTATCCACGAATACTGGAAAATATACAGTAAGAGTAAGCCACTGACATGCCTTTTGGACATGTACAGTGTGATGACATCATCATTTAAATTAAAAATACCATAATTTCCAATCACAATTTTCGTACTCAGGCCCTGAGTTTGTCATCAAAGAAAATTGTCAAGCACTTTCAATAATATTAATTTCCAAACTCAAACTTGTGAATCTTCGTTTTGAACTGACTTCACTGATGTTACGAGAAAATAAATGACAATCCTTAGAAGTTCTTCTTCTTCTTTGTCAACCGATAGACGTCCACTGCTGGACAAAGGTATCTTGCATGGACTTCCACAGGTCATGGTCTTGCGCAGCCTGAATCCAGCGGCTCCCTGCGACTCTTTTTGCGGTCCACCTAGCGTGGGGTCTGCCAACATTACACTTCCCGGTGCGGGGTCGCCACTCCAGCACCATCAGCTCTTCGAACTATGTGTTCCGCCCATTTCCACTTCAGTTTCGCGACTCGCTGAGCTGTGTTGGTGACTGCTTCTCCTACGGATCTCCTCATTTCTGATTTGATCTCGCAGGGATACTCCGAGCATAGCTCTCCATCGCCCGCTGAGTGATCCTGAGCCTTCATAAGAGGCCCATAGATAGCGACTATATCTCAGATCCGTACGTCATCACTGGCAACACGCACTTTTCGAAGACTTTAGTTTTCAGGCACTGAGGGATTTTGGACGAGAAGACATCTCGTATCATCGTAGGTAAAGCACTTTATTTTAGTTGACTTGTCATAGAAATTTAGTTTTATAAAGTGCTTTACCTACTTACTTCTCGGCCAACTCTAGCAAAACTTTAGGTTTTTACCTGTCCGCTAATACCCCGTTCGTTCTCCCTAAGTGCCGACCGTATCTTGGAGAGGGATTCGCTGGACAATAAAGGGTTGTGCCTCAAGTCCAGAACGACTAGAGTGGTGTTGGAGACCAGCATCTGTAGTGCGGCAGATGCGCAATCCTCTGTCAGTCCACAGTTCTGGACGTCCAGCGCTAATGATAAACAAGTATAAATTAAAAATTTAAAACACCCCCGACATGTGAATCTATGGCCGGACTATGATATACCCATATCCTGTTACCCAATTTGCTGCTCCATCATTAGATCCTCCTCCTCGATCCTCAATCATCATCTATCTAACACCTACTCATTGAGAGCATGCTAATGAGCCCAAACACACTATATCTCAAATATGGTTGTGCGAAGCAACGGCTGGGTCATGCGTCATGCTCGTGAACGGGTGCCACCGGCGGGAATGGGGCTACTTTCTGTCTGCCCATCTTAACATGTATTGAATTGTAAGTAGGTATGCATTTTTGGAACTTCCCCATCACTGTGGAAACACTGCATACATAGCGTAGTACCTACCTATTGTAAACTTTTTTGAAAAGAGCAACCGCCGAGTTTCTAGCTGGTTCTTCTCGGTAGGAAGGCATTCCGAACCAGTGCAGTGGTAGATTCATCGACGATTCAAAAGGACTTGTAAAAGTTTATTTGAATACAAATATTTCTATATTCTATTCTAGAATCAATAGTTAAATCATCATCATCATTATTATCAACCCATCATTGCATCGGCTCAATACTAAGCGAGGTCTCCTCTCAGAGAAGGGTTATAGGCTATAGTTCACCACGCTGGCCCAATGCGAATTGGCGGAATAGTTAAATAATTACCTTTAATCCACAAATCATCAGCTAGGACATCCAGCAACTTTTTGACGCCCGCGTCTCCCAACTGTTGATTCCCGCATAGCGTGATCCTCCTCAAACCTGCCATGGTGTCGAGTTCCGGCAGCCGATAGCGCAGTGTGTGAACCCAATTTTCACTGTAGCGATGGATTTTTTGATACTGTACAGAATAGATCTACTATAAGTGAAGTTTTAAAACTACGTTGAGACAATTACATACCTATTAGACTGGATCCGAGAAAAAATAACTAAGTAACAAATCGACGTAGATCGACATGTAGGACTGATCACAGTAGATACAAATCTGCGTGCCCGAAATGATTTTGCCAATAGACCTATACCTTGTACTTTTTTTGGTAATTATCGCTAGGAAAGCTGATTCATTAATTTGGTGGGTGTACCGTGTAGGGCCCTCCTCTGGTGAGAATGGTGACGGTCTGCCCGCATGGGGTTGGTCAAATAACTACTTATCGCCTTTATTAGATATAGTTACAAAAAATTAACAATAAATTGGTAGGCTGATACTAGTATGGCATGGCATTATGATATGAGAAGTACCTGTGTGAACTATAAAAACTGACTCTAATTTATCGGTTACTGCATGAGATTTAATCATCTAACATCATAAGGCTATTACGAAAGATTCGCCTACGCTTTTTACGTGAGCAATGACGCAGTGGTTTTGTATTGCTTTACGCACCGAAAAGGAAATTCCTTTTCGATGCGTAAAGCAATACGAAAAACTATATTATAATTATTATACATAAACCAACTACATAATTATATGCTATTTTTAAGTTGAGTGATATTTTCACTACCAACCTTAATTAAATCGGCTATGTACCCCGCGCCAAGCGGCGTCAGCTCACAACCACTGAGGTCCAACGTAAGCATATTGGGCATACACCGGACTGCCTTGCAAATCGCTAAGCAGCCCGCGTCACCTATCAAACACCTTGGCAAGTAAAGGTGTTGTAGAGAACTGTTTCTTAGCAATTCCTGCAAAAAAAATCTCCTGAACATGTACCCATATTCATCATTAGCATCCCATCAACGGCTCACTACTGAGCGCAGGTCTCTCAGAGAAGGGTTATAGGCCATAGTCCACCACGCTGGCCCAATGCGAATTTGCGAACTTCACACACCTTCAAGAACATTATGAAGAACTCTCAGGTGTGCAGGTTTCCTCGCGATGTTTTCCTTCAACGTTGAAGCAAGTGATATTTAATTGCTTAAACGCACTTGACTCCGAAAAGTCAGAGGTGCGTACCTACCCGGGAATCAAACCTGCGAACCCCCAAATAGGAGACCACAGTCCTAACCACTAGGCTATCACTGCTTATTACCCACCATATTATGTGTAAGTATTAACATATTATTATATATTCTGTGGTAGGTATTAATAAAATTAATGCACTGAGGACATTAAATCAGATCAGAAGCAGTGATAGCCTAGTGGTTAGAACTGTGTGTCTCCTATTCGGGGGGTCGCAGGTTCTATCCCGGGTACGCACCGCTGACTTTTCGAAGATATGTGCGTTTAAGAAATTAAATATCACAAGATATAACGGTGAAGGATAACATCGTGAGGAAACTTGCACACCTGAGAGTTCTTCAAATGTTCTCAAAGGTGTGTGAAGTCCGCCAATTCGCATTGGCCCAGCGTGGTGGACTATGGCCTGTTACCCTTCTCTGAGAGGAGACCTGCGCTCAGTAGTGAGCCGTTGATGGGTTGATGATGATGAGGACATAAAGTTTTTCAGTTTTTAGGTGCTAATAAATTAATACGAGTCGGGTGACTAAATCTAGGAAAAGGACTTACTAAAGGGCGACTTTAGAGACCCGATGAAATTATTAAATAAGACCCGAATCCATTTTAAGAAATTACAAATTAATCAACCACAAAAAATGTTACCGTCAAAATCGTGCCGCCAAGAGATTTAGCATTTCAGAACGATCGATGGCGTCTAGAAACCGATGAGGAGTACGGGTTTTATCATTTTATGTCCTCTGCGAAACCTCGCTAGTCGCTACCATCATAGACTATTAAAATAAGTGTGTACCTAGGCATCATTTTTACCTCGCTCAAAGGGTTCAAATACGGTATCTTCAGAGGTAAGCCCTCTAGCTGCAGCGACGTCAGCAGTGTGGTGTTCGCGAGCAACTGGGACACCGCTTCCATCAGGTTGCTCAGCATGAAGTTGGTGAGGATGACGGCTCGTTTGTTCACTGTCTTTGCTAGACGTTCGCAGTCTATGTGCTCCAACACTGAATTGTATAAAACTTATTCAATTGTTACTTACCTGTTATACTTACTACTTACTATTAAAAATGCGAGTGTGTTTGTTTGTTGTTTTGTCCTTCAATAATACAGGAGCAGATCGACGTGATTTTTTGCATGGTAACTATATAGGTATACCCTGGTAGGAAGCAGTGATAGCCTAGTGGTTTGTACTGCGGTCTCCTATTCGGGGGGTCGCAGGTTCGATCCCGGGCACGCACCTCTGGCTTTTCTACGTTAAGTGAGTTTAAGAAATTAAATATCACTTGCTTCAACGGTGAAGGAAAACATCATGAGGAAACCTGCACACCTGAGAGTTGTTCATAATGTTCTCAAAGGTGTGTGTAGCCCGCCAAGCCATCGAAGTTGCGGGCAACAACTAGTGATTCTATAAAATGAATTTAAAAACCGAATTCTGAATCAATTTTATTCGTTATCTGCCAATATTAGACTTGCCTTATAGACTGAAATGCTAGGTAGTGTCTGTGTATTGTCTATGTACCAACAAAACTCCCTGTTTTGTTGGTGTTTGGTTTGGTCCAATATAAGGTGGATACGGGTCTACCCGCGAAATTCAAATTTAATTTGGTTTTTCGCAATTTGTAAACTAATACGACAAACTAGGCTTATGGCATTCTAATTGCGCCAATGGCAGTATCATCTTCACAGGTTTATATAAAAATCTTTACTTGAAAGTGTCCAGTTTAAAAAATTAGTCAGAATATCGACTAATTTGTGAGTAACTCACGTCCAACTCGATATTCTGACTAATTTCTTATGCCTTATACGTATGCCTACTTCGTCGTATTAGTTTCCAGATTGCGATAAACCAAATTAAATTTGAATTTCGCGGGCAGACCCGTATAATCCACCTTATAGAGCGAAATGGTAGGTTGTAGTGTCTATGGTAGGGAGTTTTGTTTGTGGTTTGGTTTGATCCTATTTAATTGTGAAAATCAAATGGTTGATCTTTTCTTACTTTAAACACTGAAAAATTCAGTAGGTGAAGTTTTACACAAAATCTTACCAGTTTTGACTTGTTGTCGACATCTTATAGACACGGAATGCAAACTCAAGTCACAACTCAGTGCGTTCAAGATGGGGGCCCAGTCCACGTACTTTATCCTGTCCACGCAAAAATCTAGAACCTTCCCGTTACCCGAGGGTACAACGTTGTTAATCGGAGTCAAATTCTGGAGCTTGCAACATTTCAAATAGCACTGGGTGAATATACGGCTGTTCTTGCTGTCACCTTTGCCAACCATATCTTAAAAAAGTAAAAAATATACCCTCGAAAAAACCATCCGATCACTCTTTAACGGCGCGAAATAATATAATTTGTACAATTTATATATTTTTTATTCGATAACAATATAAAATATATGATTGCTCTAAAAATGCAGTGACAGACTTCTTTTTTGGAATTGGAATCGCTTTGACTGACAAAATGTCTACAAATTATTTTAGCCCAATTATTTTGTAATACAACCTCTGCGTAACTCTTGAATGAATAGACGAGTCTGCCCGCGAAATTCAAATTTAATTTGGTTTTTCGCAATTTGTAAACTAATACCTACGATAAACTAGTTACTAGGCTAATGGCATTCTAATTGCGCCTGTAGAATTATCATCTTCACAGGTTTACATAAAAATCTTTACTTGAAAGTGACCAGTTTAAGAAATTAATCAAAATACTGAGTTGGACGTGAGTTACTCACATTAATTTCTTAAACTGGACACTTTCAAGTAAAGATTTTTATATAAACCTGTGAAGATGATACTGCCATTGTCGCAATTAGAATGCCATAAGCCTACTTTGTCGTATTAGTTTACAAATTGCGAAAAACCAAATTAAATTTGAATTTCGCGGGCAGAACTGTGTCTTCCACCTTAATTCAAAAAGTTTTTACCTAATGTAACAGAGATACAGAAAGGGAAGTTTTTATTTGTTGCAAAGTGATAGCCACTAGCCTAGTGGTTAGAAATGTGGTCTCCCATTCAGGTCGTCGCAGGTCGTCAGGGGGTCGCAGGTTCAATCCCGGGCCCGCACGGACGCACCTCTGACTTTTCGGAGCTATGTGCGATTTAGCAATTAAATATCACAAGCTTCAACGGCGAAGGAAAACATCGTGAGTATACCTGCACACCTGAGAGTTCTCCATAATGTTTTCAAAGGTGTGTGAAATCTACCAATTCGCATAGGGCCAGTCTGATGGACTATAACCCTTCACTGAAAGGAGACCTGTGCTCAGTAGTGAGCCATTGATGGGTTGCTGCTGATGATGATGAGGCTGTTTTCGTTGCCTTGTCGGTCTTCGCTCTATCTTAGACTTAGCACGCGCAGGATATCTTCTGAGCGTCTTGGCTCCAAAGAAGCTCAGATCTCTACGGAAACTAATAAATACACAAATGCTCTAGTTCTAAAAACCGGTACACCCCCGATGGGCTCTAAAGTATCGCAAAAATTTGGAATGCTCTTCCGGCTTCCGTTTTTCCAACATTAACTTGGGTATTTTTAAATCAAGAGTGAACAGGCATCTTTTAAGCAAGCGCGCACCATCTTAGGCTGCATCTTCACTTACCATCAGATGAAATCGCAGTCTTTATAATATTTTAAAAAGAAAATCTAGCTTAAAGTACGTAGGTAAGTAGGCGTCCAGCCTTAAGTAGGTACTTTATATCGCGCTACGAGTCTCAACTCTCAAATAAGTGAGAGATCTTACTTTTCCCGGCAGGAGCAATTTGGGAACTTATGTCTGGTCACTATACCGTCACAGGGGTACGTGTTTATTACCACCACCCTATTAAAAAAATAGAATAAGAATGGATACACTTCGAAACAAAGTGATTAAAGTGATATTTTATGTTTCGATATATTGACGTAATTACACAAAATTATTTATACAAATCTCATATGCACACAAGAATTGAAATTGAAGTGACTCATTGAAGTTTTTACTGGGTTACGATTAGTTAACAACATAAATAAGAGGTTCTAGATAACATGATTCTTGGCACGGTAACAAATAAGGAAAAAACAAGTTCGTTTATAAAAGTTTATTGCAAAATATACTTGGGACTGTTTTACAACACAGAAGTATAAGTGTGACAACACAATATTGTTCCTCAATATTGTCTCATCCTCTTTTATAGGAATATAAGGTCTGTTCGCTTAGAAATTACCAATCATGTAAATAATAAAAAATTTACGTTTTTTATAAAGAGGACATACATCGAAAACTTGCCAGTGTTGCCACACTATAATATAAAATATAACACTTCCACGAATAACATCTTTAATATAAAGTTAAATATAAACAGAATACTCATAAAATAACCTCTAAGTATAATAACCGCTAAATAACTTGGTAATGCTGACATAGTTAGGGTAACAATAATTTCAAAATATCTTATATTTTAAAATTCAGAAATACAAATGATATGGAATGTGTAGTCTTGCAAGAGAAATAGTAAGATAATAATTTAATGAAGATCATAATATTACGTTCCTAGAGTGCAGTATTGCTAGAATACATAGTTTGTTTTTCAGAAATTAAAGGAAAATTGGACCACCAGTCATAACAATCCGGCTAACAGAGCCAGATTTTCATTAGGTTGTTCAAGACACCCTACAGTTTATGTTACATAGAACGTATCTTATTTTGTACCATAGTATTGGAACCATAAGTTTCAAATTACGAAAACAGATTTTTCTGAAGAAAAAAAAAAGAACAGTAGTCTCAATAGATTTTAATGGTGTGACTGGAGCGTGTTTTTTTGCAGCCTTATCAGAAGGTATAAAAAAATTAATTAATTCTAAACTCGCTATAGCCTTATAGGTACAGGGGTTTAGATAATCCCATGAAAAGGCTGACGAATACTTACCTATAATTATATTTTACTTATTAAAAAATAGAAGTGTTTAATTATGACAAATATATTATTTTTTGAATCTCTTTTAAAATCGAGATTTAGAATTTTTTTTAACTTAAAAAGTGCAGTATGGCAAAAATTCAAAGATAAAGATCAAAATGAATTTATCTTTACTAATTGATTGAATTGATTATCATGAGTTCTAATCTCTTGTACGGAAAATATATTAAAAGTTTGCTATAAAATTATGTAGTCATTTTAGTCTTAGTTTAGCATCAATTTATATCTATGTATAAATAGTATAAAAATATATCCAATAATGCATCCTTAGACCTCAGGTACCGAAGACAAAAACAATACAAATAACAAAAACTAAAAGAAACTTATTTTTTTTGGCGTAAGTTACACGCTTTTTACCAAGTTCAGTCCATGGTTATTGCAAAATACATCTCTACCTTGTAACAATTTGTTGTACCTAATTAACAAAGTAAGAGATAATTTTATAAATAGGTATTATTTAGGATTGGTAGTCGCTTCGCACGTACTAGATACCGTCGGCGTACTAGTAAATTGCGGCAATTCATAGTACGCCTGAACTGGCGTACCCACATAGTCTTGTAGCAACCAGTGTCTGACATTTAAAAAAAGTTTCATTCTAAATGATATTACACTAGCGGCACGCTATGATGGCCGGTTTGACACATTACAATAGTGATGTGGAATGTCAATTTATTCTCGAACAAAAAACAATTAAGTTTTGTTTTTGTACCTGATTAAATAGGTTTAATAAAACAAAAATGTATATGTTTATTTAATTTATTTGAACGAACTGAATATTTGAATGAAAATGAATATACATACTTTATATGCACACAAGAAACATATGAATACAAAAGATACCAAAAAAGGTGCCACAAAAGGCCATAATTAATCAGATTCGTCCATACTACTATTTTCACTGTCGTCACTGCTATCATCACCTACATTAATAATTATATGTTCGTTTTCTATAATATTATCTATTTTCACATCTCTTTCATAATCTTCAAAGCCAGGTCAAAACTATATCACAATCGCATTGCACTGACAGTTTATACTTTTCGAAGCAACGTCAATTCGAAACTGCTTTGTTTTGCATTGAGCATTGACGCGAGTTTGCCGGAGGTAGTAGTTGTGCTAGCCAGCGATCCTATGTGACGATCGTATTAGATTCCATTTTTAAAAATTTTCAATTTAGAAAACCAAATGCCGAGTTGTGGTATATATCATATAAAAATAAAAATTTTACCTTTTGTATGAAACAGCTGATATTTTTTTGCGATTTCAGAGGTTTGTCCACATAGTGAAAATTGTTCATATTCACAAGTACATTCACCCCTTAAATGGTGCAAACTGATTTTTCTACACTTGTATACATTTTAGAAATCAATTTAATAAATAAATTTTGAGTCCTAAACCTAAAACTACATTCGATAAAATTTATGAATCTCTGCACATCACTATCGTCAATAAAGTAATACAATTATTTCCTTCAAAGTCGTTATCAATTAATACGGAACTTCATGAGCGGACAAACGTCAAACCGGCCATCATAGCGTGCCGCTAGTGTAACCACTTTCACATCAGCCCGGGGGGGCTTGACGTAAAAAGGTTGAACGTTGATATAAGTACATTGATCTGCCCCCCCGATTGTCTAAAAATTGCCGATCAAAATCTTATTCATTTCATGGCATTAGCGTCAAAGTAAAATATTCCTTGACTGTATTGATTTAAAGTCACAAATTCAGTACAACCGATTCTAACATGGAGCGTTATGGAGCGTATCGTACATACCTAAACGAATGAGAAGGCATACACGAAATTGAGCTCTAATTTAATGCTGTTATGGTTTATTTTACTTTGACGCTAATGCCGTGAAATGAATAAGATTTTGATCGGTAACTTTTAGACAATCGGGGCAGATCAATGTACTTATATCAACGTTCAACCTTTTTAAGTCCTTCAAATTGGCTAGGAGTTAGTTTCAAGGTCACGGCCTGAACTCTTCCACTATTGAACGTGAACCTTCACCTAATGAAATAACAGTGACATACTTCCATCCCTTTCTACCGCAAGCATTGTAATAATACATCCCTTTCATTTTTCTTTATTTTACTTGATTTTCGGATTTTTTTTTTCGGTTTTTCAATTTGATTGAAATATCTCGATCTTTTTATACACGTCAATGATTGAAACTTTTTGTACTATTTATATTTTATACTACTTTCCTTGTTGTTTTCGACGCAAGTTTCGCGATACGATCTCACCATATTATGTATAGTTAGAGACAGGAGTCTTCTTCTTTTTTATCAACCGATAGATTGTCCACTGTTGAATAAACACACACACAACTCGCATGGACTTCCACAGGTATCGGTCTTGCGCCGCCTGAATCCAGCGGCTCCCTGCGATGGTTTGATGACGGTGGTCCACGAAGTGGGGGGTCTGCCAATACTGTGCTTACCGGTGCAGGGTTGCCACTCCAGCATCTTGGGACCCCAACAACCATCAGCTCTTCGAACTATGCGCTCCGCCCATTTCCACTTCAGTTTCGCGACTCGCTGAGTTGTTTCGGTGACTTTGGTTCTTCTACGGATCTCCTCATTTCTGATTTGATCTCACAGACTAGACTGGAATCCAAACTAACCTAAGCTGAAAATACCCAATACAATAGTTTTACCCATCATGTGAGGATGTGTAATACCCACATCCCTAATTAATTGATCTCTATCTATTCTACCGTTCGCCCCTTTCACTCATACGTCGATAGAAAGAGGCAGATATAGCGTTAGTAACATTGCATCTTTCTCCATCCAGCTTTTCAGTCGACCCTTTTATTCCAAAGTCATTAGACTGACTGCTTTGTCTATCGATAAAAAGAGACAAATTTTCCGCGTTAAGTGCCTACACCATTCCGAAGTTTGTTTCGTCGCAAACCCCTTTCGATTCAGCCAATCATTCATCACTTTTACTCCAAAGCCATTAGAAAGAGACAGCTTTGTGCATCAGATTCGGATTGTTCACAATCACGAAAGGAATCTTTGGAGTTAGACCGTTCTGACGCGCGTTGCGATATCCCTGTCTATTCTGTCATTCGTCCCTCTCATTCCAAGGCTGTTAGAAAGGGACAGACTGCTATTCCGCGTAGGTGACATATGTCTGTTGTCTATCCGACTCGGGTTGGTCGCCATCGCTAAAGGAGTCGTTGGAGTAGGACTGCCGCCGGGTCCATTCGCTTTCGGGATCGGAGAATATGTTGCGTTCTAGTTCGTCTTCCTCGCCTTCCAAGTATAATTCATCTGTAATTAATTATTTTGTTGAATTACCTTAAATTTATTAGAACCTTTATTAGAAATTTATTATTTTTGACGACCTTCCTGGCGCAGTGGTGAGCGCTGTGGTCTTATAACTGGGAGGTCTCGGTTCGATTCCCGGCGGTGTCAATTTGGGAATTTATAATTTCTGAATTGTCTCTGGTCTGGTCTGGTGGGAGGCTATCGTTGGCCGTGGCTAGTTACCACCCTACCGCCAAAAACGTGCCGCCAAGCGAATTAGCGTTCCGGCACGATGGCGTGTAGAAACCGATTAGGGGTATGGGTTGAATTTTCACTGCCATACCCCTTCCAAGTCAGTCCGCTACCATCTTAGACTGCATCGCCACTTACCATCAGGTGAGATCGCAGTCAACGACTATCTTGTCATCGATTAAAAAAAACCTCAATAGGCCGTCGCCACGCTCAGTTGAAGAGAATATGTGTAAGGTGGCTTATTTGATCTGTTTAAAAAAAATCCTTGGCTGGCGGAGAGCATTACGACGTGAGCATTTTGCTGAGCAAGCAAATAGGTAATTGGATAAGAAACAAAAAGGCCTAGGGCCCCCACTTGCTGATAACGTGCCTTATAGCCTATCCAAAACTTGTCTGACAGATAGCGTTCAAATTTCTGTTTCACAAGTGTCCGTTAAAACAGTATAGCAGATAAACCCTAAGAAATAAGAAAACCGGCCAAGTGCGAGTCGGACTCGCGCACCGAGGGTTCTGTATTCCAGAAGTAAAAGTATTCCAGTAAAACGATAATACATACTTATGAGTACTTGTATGAGTGCGCATACAAGTAACTCAGAGGACTATCTTAATTGGCGTCAACTATGTATGTATGGGGACATTCTTTAACTTTCAACTTTTTTTATTTTTTTTTTGGAATTTTTCCTTTATTTGTGCTGTAAGACCTTGCTTTTTGCCAAATTTCGTGATTCTAGGTCAACGGGAACTACCATATAGGTTTTCGACCCAAAACCTATAAAAATAGGGTACTTCCGGTTGACCTAGAATTGTCAATTATGGTTAAAAGCAAGGTCTTAGAGCACAAGTAAAGGGAAAATTCCGAAAAATAAAAGAAGTTGAAAATTAAGGTAAATTTTGGTACATACAAGTTTTCGCTAAAATCTAAATTTGCCCATATCTTTTTATCTTAGTGACTCAGGACATTAATTTTTACACACCTAATAGGGACTATAATAGACCTCAGTATCTGTTAAAAATTTCAACTTGCTAGGTCCACCCGTTCCTGAGAAAATCGGTGGTAACACACGGACAGACGGACAAGAGAGTGATCTAATAAGGGTTCCTTTTTTACCTTTTGAGGTACGGAACCCTAATTATTGGCTCAAATAGCTCACCTTCGTCAGCTATTAACTCCGCGGACCAGTCGTTGTCAAACTCCAGCTGCTTGTTGACGTCACGCTCTGTGGGCGTCTGCACCGCGTCCGTATCAGCGTCCGTGACGTCATATATCTCCGTCATCTTCATCTGTAAATAAAATGGAACTAATACAGCATGGAGGTAGGATTCTATTCAATTTTCGTTTTTGGCGTGCAGTAGCACCACATGGGCACAATTTACTCCGCCAATGTCGCGTGGAATGGAAGAGACACGCTATAGAGAATGGTACGTTGTAGCTACACACATAAACACACACACACACACACACACACACACACACACACACACACACACACACACACACACACACACACACACACACACACACACACACACACACACACACACACACACACACACACACACACATAAAAACACGCGCGCGCGCGCACACTCTCGTGTTGTGAATTTATCATCATTATTAAATACTAGCTGATGCCCGCGACTTCGTCCGCATGGATTTAGTTTTTAAAAATCCCGCGGGAACTCTTTCATTATCCGAGATAAAAAGTAGCTCTCCCGGTCTGAGGAACCACTACTACATCCATTACTATACAGATGCAAAAAATCGCATGAATCCGCTGTTCTGTTGCGACGTGATTGAAGGACAAACCAACAAACAAACACACTTTCGCATTTATAATATCAGTAATGCTTTATTTATAACACTTTTTATAATTGTCAAATTTTTTACCATACTTAACCAAAGACAAAATTACGTTTAGCTGTCATTTACGTTTTGTTATTCCACTGTCATTTGCGTTTTGTTATTCTATGTCAGATGCGTTTTTGTTATACCACGTTTTATAGTGACTTGACGGAAACGCGGTCGAACGGGATAAAAAGTATTCTATGTCCGTCTCCTGGTTCTAAGCTACCTCTCCACCAATTTTCAGCCAAATCGGTTCATCCGTTCTTGAGTTATAAATAGTATAACTAACACCACTTTCTTTTATATATATAGTTACATATTATACTTCTCTGTTAAACTTCTTCCTTTCTATTTCTAAATGATGTAAGTAATCTGTTCTGGCCTTATTTACTAAGTTAAAATAACCATGTAATCTATACTAATATTGTAAAGAGGAAAGATTTTTTTGTTTGTTTGTTTGTTTGTACCGAATAGGCTCTGTAACTACTGGACCGATTTCAACCATTTTTTCACCAATAGAAAGTTAAGTTATCAGGAAGTAACATAGGCTATCATTTATTTTCGAAAAAATTAGAGATCTTTAAGAAAATTAAAATAATGTAGCCCAAAGTAGCAAAAATTTGCCTATAAAATGCATTATTTGGCGTGTGGTGAGAAAACTATTGATGATACATAAAAATTATGTACTACATGATTTAAGTACTCATTATTCTCTACAAAAAATCATATTTAAGTCACAATGTTAGCTTTTGTTTTCCAAAATTTAATATGATCGCCTTTATCATCGTTTAGTATTAATTCTTCCTTACTAATACATAATTATAAATGCGAAAGTGCGTTTTTTGTTGGTTTGTCCGTCAATCACGGTGCAACAAAGCTACAGATTTACGTGAGTTTTTGGATAGGTATAGTTCAGAACCTGGAGGGTGACATAGGCGTCCCGGAAAATCAGAGTTCCCACGGGATTTTAAAAACTAAATCCACGCGGATGAAGTCGCGGGCATCAGCTAGTATTATGTATAAACGCTGTTGATTACTAATAAATAAATAACATAAAAAAATGAATAAAATTATAGATAACGCTACGCATCTAAACTTTTAGCATTAATTTGCCATTCATATTTTGTACTGGCTTTTCCAAATACAATGATGCAATTGCGTTTTGTCAACATATTGTGGTCATTACAATTTATTTAATGCATACCGAGCACGTAATGTGTGATAAATAACTGATAGTATGACACAGCGGTATACAACTGAGCCGCTTGCTGCGCATTTTGCAATAACTCGTAAACAGTAGCATAAACATAAATTCCAACACACATCTTTTCATTAAGGAAAGAAGTCGAAATTATCGCAAATCAATCTCCATCTTTTTTCTAAGCAGTTGAAATGTAGGAATCATTTTCTGTCCTTATTTTAGAGTTATCCTACAACTATGGGCAATATTTAAGACTGCAACCAAAGATTTAGGATCGGTAGTCGCTACGCAATACTAGATACCGTCGGCGTAATAGTAAATTGCGGCAATTTATAGTGCCTACGCCTGAACTGGGAGACAATAGTTTCGTAGCAACCAATGTTTGACGTTTTTAAATAGACTATGATATTACGTTACCGCATTCAATATTATAAAATGTTTTTCTCAAATTTGCTCGGAAATCGCTTCTTTAAAACGAAACGTCAATTGGCTCATTGCTGGCGCCACGCCAGCAATTACGTAACAGGACAATAATGTAAATTGCTGGACAGGTACGAGGTTTTTAAAATGTACACTTTCCTCTATTAGGTGTTTCTCCTCTGTGATTAGGTGTTTTAAATGTGCATTTCTTTCGCTGAGTTATACAATTAAAAAAAATAAGAATGATTTTTTTTTTAAATGGAACAAAAAGAGCGTGGTTTAATTGGAGGTAAAGAATTATTGGTGACTGGTGTTTTCTTTTACAATATAAATTTCTTGTTCTGAAATAAAAATGGATTCGGAATCGGATGAAGAATTAATGGACTTTACACCACCAGATATGGCGGAAGAAGCTAATGTACTATAACATTTTCTTTCGCTGAGTTATACAATTAAAAAAAATAAGAATGATTTTTTTTTAAATGGAACAAAAAGAGCGTGGTTTAATTGGAGGTAAAGAATTATTGGTGACTGGTGTTTTCTTTTACAATATAAATTTCTTGTTCTGAAATAAAAATGGATTCGGAATCGGATGAAGAATTAATGGACTTTACACCACCAGATATGGCGGAAGAAGCTAATGTACTATAACATTTAACATGAAATAAAACAGTGTTTCTTTAATTATTTTTTTGTTGTTTCCTCGCAAATTAGAGAAAAGTACTATATAAGCCTCGGCCGAAATAGCAATTCATGGCCTCGTTTACTTAAAAAGGCCTCGGCTAGCGCCTCGTCCTTTTAAAATCACTTGGAAGTCCTCGGCTTCGCCTCGGCCTTCCAATGTTACTCGTCCATAAATTGCTTTATTCCGAGCCTCGACAATAATGTACTATTATCTAATACAAAGTAGCACAGTTTATTTTATGGCGTTGTTGCTGCGTCAATGCTTTTTAAATTTTTAACCAATAGCTAGAGAGTACCGGCCAATCAGAGGTGTTTGCGATCGTGACGCAATCATTTTTAGACAATCCCACAGCAGAAATACCATTTGTACAAATCTTCACTTTCGCTTACAGAGTCGCGGTTTTTACAAAATTAATGACTTTCTTAATGACAAAGTTGCATGTGATCTTAAAATGAGTACCTATTTGAATATTAGTATTCAATTCGATGCCTTAACATGGGTAGCCTAAGTATGTCACGCTCCTTTTAAACATTTCTGTGGTGGTGTCGTGTGATGCGGGTTGTTACGTTCCCTCAAATACGGTTGAGCGAAGCAACAACGGCTGGATCATGCGTCATGCTCGTGAACGGATTCCACCGGCGGGAATGGGGCTACTTTCTGTCTGCGCGTTTTAACATGTTTTGAATTGCAGTATGTATTTTTGGAACTTCCCTTTTTTGTGGAAATATTCTGTTCTATTCTAACAAAGTTGCATGGGATAAATCGGCTTGGCATCCAGCTGCCCACAAGTTAGTATAAAAACTTATTACAATGTAAATAGCTACACAATAATATTGTGTATTATGATGTAACTGCGCAATTGATCATGTGTATTGTAAACACCGGGGAGTCAACAAAGAAACCGCTATCGATGCAGTGTGAAAGGTTACCATTAATCATAGGCCAAAGTCTTACATTAAAACATGCGGTCTATGTTTAAATAGTAGGAACGTAGAATTTAAAATAAGTGAAAATTAAAAATTTTATTCTTAAATAACAAGCTTTTAGTAGCTGGCTACATCATCAGACCCTGGATATCATCTACGACCAGAGCACTTGTCAAGACGAATCAAACGAGCCCGAATTCGATGGGGTTACGTCGTTTTATTACAGAGTTCCGATAGCCATCTTCCAACTCCATCAGATCAGCTAAATGTCACAATAATATTGCATCGTCTTCCAATTTACATAAACACAGCTCAATCGAAAACTGGGAAGTGGTTCTAATTCATCTTGCAAGATTTGACCTAACCATGCATACATACATTGCAAGTTAAATAAAAGCATGTAACATATAAGAAGTAGTCAGTTAAAGTATTCTTTGCCAGTAGCATGGGAAGCTGTTCTAAATGCTAAATTTAATGCTGTTCTAAAGGTGTGCTGCTTCACACCCGTATGTATCCTACTGATTTGCTCTATGAGTAATGCCAAGTGCTAACAGTCCGTCAATTATTTATACTGGCTACTGCACTCAAACAACATTCGGTTACTTACTTCATTAACGAAATCACCAATCGTAGGCCTCAACTTGCCATCTAGAGCAAACGTAACACAGCTTTCAGTCGTAGGTTTTTTGTCTTCCTTGGACCTGATCTTTATGATAAATTACATAGGATTCTTCCGCTCCACTCTCTAAATAGTTATAAATTCAAAATCACCCTTAAAGATTGGCTATTGAAACAAAACTATGCGGCTACTGAAGGACTTCCGGAAGTTCTAGTATACAACACAACACACACACTTACAGACGCACGCGTTTGTCTTCAAGTCTTTGTGTCTCCGAGCTGGTGGCCATGTTTTTCGAGATACAGTTTCAACTAGTTCGGAAAGCCGAATGAAAATCTCGACAGTCTGATCAGATTTCTGAGATTAGAGATGTATGATGGACTTACACTTCAGTATCCTACAATACATTGTAGGATACTAAATTCTATTGAAGTCAGGATTCGAACCCCCGAACTGAAACTTTAAGTATTAACACTTAAAGCTTGGAGAGTAGAGACCCAAAAATACTAACGAAACGCGGCCTGATAACGTTATCTATTGACGTCACGATTTTTACAACACAATTTTATTTTGTTTAACAAAAACATTCGCCAATGTGAAAAACAGCAACCGTTTCGATAACCTATCAACATCGTATCACATTATACCGCGTACGCTGCAATACGTATCGCGTTGTTTTAACTTCCTAATGCTACTTATCTACAGTGCCCCCCACGCAGAAATAAGATCACTGACTGATCCACCACTTGAATTGAAATTGAAATATATACTTTATTGTACACCAAAAGAAAGAAAAAAAAGAAAACAACATACTTATGTAACTTAAAAGAAACAGAGTACATTAGGTTACAAAACACACTTGTGAAATTTCATTAGGTATACATAGACTGTACCTATTATATAATGACAAAGTTGCATGGGAGAAATCGGCTTGATATCCAGCTGCCCACAAGATAGTATAATAACTTATAAAAATGTAATAGCTACATAATAATATTGTAAAATGAATGTTTTGAAAAGAGCAACTGCTGAGTTTCTTGCCGGCTCTTCTCAGCAGAATCCGCTTTCCGAACCGGTGGTAGAGTCATGCTCATGACGTGCCATAAGAGCCACAGGTTGGCCTACGGGAAATAAACAATTTTGAATTTTGAATTTTTTGAATTTTACCTACTAACACTTTTATTGTCCTCCTAACTCGTAAAATGTAACATCATTGTTACACACACACACACACACACATCGACATTGCCCATCGAGTCGTGAAGCTGAATTGGAAAGGCTGGTAATTATGGAAATGGACGAAGCGCATAGTTCGAAGAATGGTCGTTGGGGTCCCAAGGTGCTGGAGTGGCGACCCCGCACCGAAAAGCGCAGATTTGGAAGACCCCCCCCCCCCCCCCCACTAAGTGGACCGACGACATCGATCGAGTCGCAGAGAGCCGCTGGATGCTCTTGATGCCGCTTGATATATCCTTCTCTATGGTCAAGTCGTGAAATCAGCTGTTCTGTAAATAATTTTAATTTTTATGTTTAATTTTAAATAAATTTTGCCTAAACTAAGTGTAAACAGTTATATTTTGTATCTAAACTTTCCTATTAATTGTTGTGTTTCATCACCCGTCGACCATCGAAACATTTATCATAAAACTCATACATTGGAGGCGGTGCCGTGACAACGTGATTCCAAAGTCAACGACTTAAACCGGGGAAGTATTGTTATTTTCTTAATCCATAAGACCATAACGCAAGTTTACTAGTTATCATAAGTTTTTTATTACATAGGAGCACAGTAAATCTCGAACTAAGTAATTGGGTACCCATTTGTATCATTACTGAACTGTACTGACAACATCAGCTGATTACAGTGTAACAAGAACAAGAAATTATTTGCACTAATCCCGTGCTAAAACCTTCATTGGAGTGTAATACAGTGCCTAATTATTCTATTCTGTTCTCTTCTGCAGTGTTTCCACGTTATTTGAGTCTGAACTTCCCTTTTTCTCAAAACACTGCATACTCAAGTCTTTTCTCTTTACATAACTTCTGTTTCTTTTTACTAACATTTACTTTTTGGTGTTTCAGAGCTGTATTGCACAATGGCATCTACAATGAAAACTAGACGGGCAGCTGCTATGGATGAGCAGCTGAAGCTTAAGAATGCCTTATATGAACTTAAAACTGCGAAAGAACTAAATGAACAATTATTGAAAGAGAGAGAAGACAGTGAAGTTGAGCTCACTGAAATAATTTCTAAGAACAGCCAGTTGAAAGCTGACCTGGCTGTCCTGAGTAGCGCTCACACTGTGGTATTGGAGGAACGTGACCTACTTCAGGAGGCGGTCAACTTATTCAACTCATGCGTACAGACATATGACGATGCTCTCTCTAAAATTTCTAGGTTGGAGGAGGAACTGAGTGGGGCACAAAATAAAATTGATGACCTTCAGTCTCAATTACAGAGTTATGAAACTCAAACAACAAATAAATTGTATAATCAATTGCTCACTTCGTCCTCTTCGGTGCCAGTTGTGACCATTGATCTGACTTGTGACAGTCCCAGTGTTAAGAAACCATTGTCAGGGCAAATTGTAAAGCAATTTAATAGCCATAAAAAAATTAAAAAATATATTAGAATTAGTAAATTAATTAATAAAACCAAAAAATTAATTAAAAAACAAAAAGCCCAAACAAAAAATGTATCTTTAAGAAAAGAAAGACTTGATTTATTACATAAACTGGATACATATTGTTCTGATTGGGCTGATATTAGAGTAAAATATGAATTGAACATTAAAAGACTAAATGAGGAGATTATAATTTTAAAAGACTCCCTAATGAATGCTACTATGCAATATGAGCTGTCACAGAAACAGATCGATGACCAGATACTTGCAGCCGATGAGCTGTTAGCCTTAGGCACCTATAAATTGGCTCGTTTTGAGTCACTAACTAGTAAGTGTCAATGCACCCATAAGGTGCCTATGGCTACCAAAGATAGGGACAGTATACTGCTCCCTGACAATTTGGGCACTTGTCCGGAGCAGTGTACTACAAATGCTGCTGAAGTTTCTGCATGCTTGAGCAGGGATCTCTCATCTGGCCCTAGAAAACAAACTATTATTGTTTCAGACAGGTTGGGCAGAGATTTTGGCTCATGCATTAGTGATTACTTGCAACATTCAGTGATAAATAGATGTTCACCGGGGGCTAGTCTGGAGTATTTAATCAATAGTTTAAATGAAGATAATTTGAACTCCAGTACTAATGTTATTATTTTGTTTGGCGACAGCTTAAAGGTAAAGAAACACCAACTATTGAAAAATATTGATAAATTATTGCACCTACATAAGAAAACTAAATGTAAATTTTATATGTGTGCTTTACCTTACTCTAAGTCACTGAATGTAAAGCAAAACCAGCATATACATGACCTAAATATACTTTTGTAAAACCTGACATACAATCATAGCGATGCTATTTTTTATTTTGATACGAATAAATTCATTTCTAATTTCAAATTGAACGGTGAGAGTATGTATCTCCCTAGGAGATGTAAGCTCCTAATAGCTTCACTTTTAGCGCATAATATTAACGATTCAGTTACAAGTGTTTTAACTAAGTCTATTGACTATTATACAAACTGTGATTCAGTCACACATCCTGTAACAAAGTCTTTTGACTCCTACACAAACAGTACCTTATGTACTAATAATATTTCTATTATTGACTCAAGTAATAGTGAGCCTATTGCTTGTTTAAACTAGATAGTAAGACAACAGAGAGGCTCTATGAATTGAACATTGTACATCAAAATATACAGAGCCTCACTGGCAAAGAATTGGAAATAGAATTATTTTTAGAAAAATGTAACACACATGTTTTATGTTTTACTGAGCACTGGCTTGTTAATCAACAGTTGCCAGTGTTAATAAAAAACTTTAAATTGTCAAGTGCGTTCACTAGAAGGTCTGCAATCCATGGCGGATCTTTAATTATGGTTCATGAAAGTATAACTAGTAAGGAACGTAAAGATATAGCTGGTCTCTCTGTTGAACGCACAATTGAACTTTCTTGTGTGGAGCTGGAGCGTTTTATTATAGTCTGTGTATACCGGCCCCCCTCAGGTGATTATAAACAATTTGAAGATATAATGGAGGACGTTTTGAAGCGATTGTGTGTGTCCACAAAAAAGATTATAGTCTGCGGTGATTTCAATGTAAATATTCTATTGGAGAACTCGATCACTGTCAGTTTTCTAAACTTATTTAAATGTTTTAATTTAATTAACTCCTTTTGTGCGCCAACTCGAATCACAGAAATTTCGGCCACTTGTTTGGATAATATTTTTTGCAGCTGTGATATCGTCCTGGATAAAGCAATAATTACCAATTTGAGGTCGGATCACTGTGGGCAACGAATAACAATTTCAAACAAAGTAAACAAAGACAAAAGAATTGTTAAGTGTAGACCCATAACGGAAAATAAGTTGGCGAGATTTAAAAGTCAAATTTCTGCCAAACTTCCAACTCTAGCTTATAAAAAAGGTAACCCAGACAATCTTTACACTAGTCTCTTCAAGACAATAGACACTGAATTTAAAAAAACATTTAATCTTAAACAAATAGATGTCAATGGTAAATTAAAGTTCAGTGAGTGGGCTACTGTAGGTATTTACAAAAGTAGAGATAGACTTTATGAGCTGTATGAAGAGAAGCAATTTAATCGGTCCCCCATCTTTCTTGAAAGCGTGAAATCGTATTCTAAATTGTTTAAAAAAGTATGTATTCATGCAAAAGCGCTACATATCAAAGAGAGAATCGTGAAATCTGACAATAAAATAAAAACCACGTGGAACATAGTCAACGAAGAAACTGGTAAAACTAAACCACGTGATGTTAATTTTGAAATTATTGTAAATAATGATAAAATAACTTCTGACATGGAAGTTGCAAATACTTTCGTAGAATTTTTTCAGAACATTCCTGTTCTGCTAACAGATTCTCTAAGCTCCTCACCTACTGCAGCTCAGAGTTTATTAAGGGGCAACGTCAAAGAATGCAATGTTTTCTTCGAGTTCAAATTTATTACTGCATCTGAGGTTATCAAAAATTTTAAGTTGTTGAAAATGAAAAAAACGGGAGATCTGTGGGGTATTTCCGTGAAAGTTATATCTAATATAATTAATGACATTGCTCCTTACTTAGCCGTAATTTTTAACGAGTGTGTTGCCCTAGGTACCTTCCCAAATTTAATGAAACATGGTAAACTTATTCCTTTATTCAAATCAGGCAGTAAAACCGACCTTAATAATTACAGACCTGTTTCAATCTTGCCGACTCTAAGCAAAATTTTTGAAAAAATTATTCTTAATCAACTAGTAAATCATTTTAATGTAAATAATTTGCTACATCCTGAACAGTACGGCTTCACGAAGGGTCGAAGCACCACTGACGCAGGTGCTAAGCTACTTGAACATATTTACGATGCCTGGAAGCGTTCACAGAATGCCATTGGGGTATTTTGTGACTTATCTAAGGCCTTTGATTGCGTTGATCACCAAACTCTTTTACTTAAACTTAGACATTATGGCATCAGAGACGTTGCACTTGATCTCATTGCCTCTTACCTTAATGATCGAACTCAAAGTGTATGCGTAGGTGACGTGAAATCGCGGGGTTCATCTGCTCTGTTGGGTGTCCCACAGGGCTCTATCTTGGGTCCTTTTCTATTTTTGGTATATATTTATGACCTACCATATCATGTACGCGATGCTTGCAATATTGTATTGTTTGCAGATGATACATCTCTAATATTTAAAACAGATAGAAACAAAGTAAATTTTGACGATGTAAACAGTACGTTATCTCAAATATCGCGTTGGTTTACTGTTAATAATTTGCTCCTGAACGCCAAAAAAACTAAGTGTTTAGAATTTATTGTACCTAATGTAAAGAAAATTGATAAATCAATAAAATTAAACGGAGATAACCTTAAAATTGAGAACTCCACTGTTTTTCTGGGGGTGACCTTGGATAGTAAGCTTCAGTGGGACGCTCACATTGAGACATTAGCGGGTAAACACAGCTCAGCTGCCTATGCTGTCAGAAAAATCAGACAGTTTACCGATGTGGAAACGGCTAGGCTTCTCTACTTCGCCTACTTCCATAGTGTAATGTCCTATGGAATCTTATTGTGGGGCGGAGCAGCTAATATTGAAACTATTTTTATATTGCAGAAAAGAGCCGTTCGATCTATCTATAAACTCGGTTCGCGCGTATCTCTTCGTGAAAAGTTTAAAGAGATTGGGATACTTACAGTAGCTTCACAGTACATTTATAATAATATAGTCTTTGTGAGACAAAATATTCATCTGCATAAACAAAGGGGCGATGCACACAATCGTCTTATTAGAAATCGTCATAAACTAGAAATACCATCATGTCGCCTGCGTAAAGTGCAAAAATCCTTTGTGGGGTTGAGCGTACGCTTATATAATCTGATTCCGAAGGAATTGCTAGATTTGCCACTGCACAAATTTAAAGAATGCGTAAAAACTCACTTACTGAGTCGCGGTTATTACAAAGTTAATGACTTTCTTAATGATAAAGTTGCATGGGATCTTGAAAAGAGTATTTGAATAGTAATAGTACTGTATTAGATTAGATAAATTCGATGTCTTGACATGGGTAGTCGAGTATGTCACACTCTCTTTAACGTTTCTGTAGGTGGTGTCGTGTGGTGCGGGTTGTTACGTTCCCTCAAATATGGTTGAGCGAAGCAATGGCTGGATCATGCGTCATGCTCGTGAACGGGTGCCACCGTCGGAAGCGGGGCTGCTGGTCTGCCAGTCTTGACATGTATTGAATATTGTACTTATGTATTTTTGGAGTTGTTCTATAAATATTATATCATCGTATTGTTGGAAATATTCTATTCTAACAAGTTGCATGGGGTAAATCGGCATGGCATCCAGCTGCCCACAAGATATTATAAAAAGTTATTAAAATGTAAATACATATTACCTACAAAAAATATTGTAAAATGTGTAATTTTGAAAAGAGCAACTGCTGAGTTTCTTGCCGGTTCTTCTCAGCAGAATCCGCTTTCCGAACCGGTGGTAGAGTCATGACTTGTCATAAGCGCCACAGGTTGGCCTACATGAAATAAATGATTTTGAATTTGAATTTTGAATTTGATGCAGGCAGCGCAAGACCGAGGCCTATGGAAGTCCATGCAAGGTGCCTTTGTCCAGAAGTGGGCATCTATTCGTTGATGAACAAGAGAAAGAAAGAAAGAGAACCTTTATTGTTATTGAATTGAATTGAATAAACATAATAATTTATATTATTTTCCCCCAAATTTATCAGGCAAATGGAATTTTTTATTCCTTGTTGATTTCTCTTATCGAAGCAACAAAGCATTTTAGCTCTAATCTTCAACAGACAAGATGCAAGCGTGTTATAGATTGTAGATTTAAATAAAATTTAAATAATAGTAGGCAAAAGATTCAATAAAGATACCTTAATCTAAGGCGAACTAGAAACATTTTATCACAAAATTGCTATGACTCTGAAACTCGTGGATTATCAGGTTATCAAAATAAAATGTTGTGCCACGTGAGTGTTATGATAATATTATCAATTAATTAATAATATTATCAATAAAGATGCAAGGGCGTTATAGATTCTAGATTTAAATAAGTAGGCAAGATTCAATAAAGATAACTTAATGTGATCTAAGAATACGAACTGGAAAGATTTTATCAAAAAATTGTTCGACTCCGAAACTCATGGATTTAAAAACAGCTTCAATAGCCCAACGCGACGGAGAAAGAGGGCGGACTCACAATTCAAAAGTCGACGGTTCGATCTCTCCGCTTATATTTGGACTTTGGAGATATACCTATATTTATATAAATTAAAAAGAAAACATATTATTATCGTCAATATTGCAGCGATCTCTTTCTTTATATAGACTCACTGAGTCAAATCGCGCGATCTATTATTCTATACCCTTGCGATAACCCGCAGGCCACAACGTGCTGGCTTCTCGCGCGATAATACGTTTTCTTGTATGACTCGCTATAGTCGCCACACGTTTGTTGGTTTATCTACACGAGGGAGATAGGTATATGCACTGCGTCTCAACTAATTAATCCTCACAGGTCATCACTACACTATCACTACATATTATAAAACAAAGTCCCCCGCCGCGACTGTCTGTCTGTCTGTTCGTGATAAACTCAAAAACTACCGAACGGATTTTCATGCGGTTTTCACCAGTAGATAGGGTGATTCACGAGGAAAGTTGTGTATAATTTGTTAAGGTTTTGTGTAAATTGGTTGAAATATGACGATAATTGTTGACAATGTCGGAAAAATTCAAGCCGTCTGAGAGCTTTCATCGAGAACGCTGCCTAATCCCTTTGATAACAAAACAATGTATGGTGCTGGTATGGTGGGATAAGTCTTTACAGATAAGTCCCCGATGGCATATATCTATCTTTTAAGGATAGCTTACTATATCCATTTTAACTTCTAAAAAAATGGTCACGTACCATGCGGTAATTGGAAATCTATTTAGACAGATACAGTATTAATAATTATAAGCATTTCATGCACATTATGATAATCCTTTAATCGCAAAATAAAAGCGAAAGCGAGCCCAAAATAAATACGCGGGTTTCAATCCGACGCGGACGCGCCGCGAACTTCTTTTATACCTATCTACGTCCTGTTCAATATGCTGTTCAAGATATAACTTATGGAACATTCCAAGTAGTTTGAAAAGCATAGGCGTAATAAGCTCTACTACTCGTGCGAAGCCGGGGCGGGTCGCTAGTATTAAAATATGAATTAGTTGCTACCTTTTTTACAGCAGTAGCGATGCTGTTTTCACAGGAATATTTATTTTTACTGTTGTTTTTCTTGCTTCTAAATAAGATAACAAATGCTATACGTACTTCGCGACACCGAAATGCTTATTGTTAACAGTTTATCTTTACACTAGCGGCACGCTATGATGGCCGGTTTGACACATTACAATAGTGATGTGGAATGTCAATTTATTCTCGAACAAAAAACAATTAAGTTTTGTTTTTGTACCTGATTAAATAGGTTTAATAAAACAAAAATGTATATGTTTATTTAATTTATTTGAACGAACTGAATATTTGAATGAAAATGAATATACATACTTTATATGCACACAAGAAACATATGAATACAAAAGATACCAAAAAAGGTGCCACAAAAGGCCATAATTAATCAGATTCGTCCATACTACTATTTTCACTGTCGTCACTGCTATCATCACCTACATTAATAATTATATGTTCGTTTTCTATAATATTATCTATTTTCACATCTCTTTCATAATCTTCCCTTATTAATTTAACAGTTCTATTCACAACCTTTTCCCAGTCTCCTTTAGTCACATGTTCACAAGCTTCTTCTAATAATTTTAGCATTTTTTTTGTGGTAAATGGGGGTTCTGTATTGTGTCTTGCAGCATATCCCTTAATTTGAGCCCACACCAACTCAATCGCATTATACTCACAATGGTAAGGCGGTAACCGTATAACTCTGTGCCCATGTTCTAATGCTATTTCGTCAATGACGTATCGGATCTTGGTTGGTTTGTTTTCTTTTAAAAGACGTACTAATTCCGCTTTTAACATATTCATGTTTGCATCTACGCCATTTTTACGAAGCCATGCGACGATATCAGCTTTCTTTTGGGATTGGGCAGGTGGCTTGTCAATTTGCATCGAGTGGTATGGGGCGTTGTCCATAATTATAATAGATGGTTCAGGGAGGCTACACAACATTGAGGTAAACCATTCAGTAAACTTTTCTCCATTCATGTCTTCATGATAGTCTCCAGTGGTTTTTGACGCAAAAGCCATGAGAGAACCTTCGACAAACCCGTTGATGGTTCCGGCGTGACAAATTATAAGTCGCGATCCTTTTCCTACAGGAACTTTGGAAGTAGATGCTGCTGTGTCATCGTTCCAAGAACGGCCTACAGTATGGTTAGCATTAAGCCATGTTTCATCCAAGAACACAACATTTTGCCAATTTTTGATTTCTTTCACTTGCCGTAAAAAAGTATACCTTGCCATCGCTATATCAAATCTTTCCATCAATATTTTGCGTTTGTTACATTTTTTGTATCGAAATCCAATGGTCTTCAAAATCTTCGTTAAAGAACTTTCCCCACCGAAGAATAATCCAGCTTCCTTCAGTGAATGCACCAACTTTTTTCTTGTTGGATACTCCTTCTGTAAATAGTAGCCGTAAACATGTCTTCGGATAGCATCGGCATCAAAGCTATCGATGCCTACGACTGGTTTTGCTCGTTTTCTCTTTTTTGGTGTGTGAAGTTTATTTTCTTCTGTGCCAGTCTCGCCATATTTTTTTTTAGTTATCCGTCTAACAGTTCGTTGTCCAATATTAAGCGCATCAGCTACGCGTTCAACCACTGACGTTATAGGTAAAATTGGCCCTCCATTTTGAGCTTCACGATCGAAATAGTTACGAAGGCGTATTACGAACTCACGTGTCTGACTATTTAGAACAGTTCTCTGCGTACGTTCGGTCATATCGACGAAATCCACAACAAAGGGCTTGAACAGAGTCCAAATTAACGAGCAAGGGTCAACAGTAATGCAGTATCAATATTTGAAATCCAAAGCCAGGTCAAAACTATATCACAATCGCATTGCACTGACAGTTTATACTTTTCGAAGCAACGTCAATTCGAAACTGCTTTGTTTTGCATTGAGCATTGACGCGAGTTTGCCGGAGGTAGTAGTTGTGCTAGCCAGCGATCCTATGTGACGATCGTATTAGATTCCATTTTTAAAAATTTTCAATTTAGAAAACCAAATGCCGAGTTGTGGTATATATCATATAAAAATAAAAATTTTACCTTTTGTATGAAACAGCTGATATTTTTTTGCGATTTCAGAGGTTTGTCCACATAGTGAAAATTGTTCATATTCACAAGTACATTCACCCCTTAAATGGTGCAAACTGATTTTTCTACACTTGTATACATTTTAGAAATCAATTTAATAAATAAATTTTGAGTCCTAAACCTAAAACTACATTCGATAAAATTTATGAATCTCTGCACATCACTATCGTCAATAAAGTAATACAATTATTTCCTTCAAAGTCGTTATCAATTAATACGGAACTTCATGAGCGGACAAACGTCAAACCGGCCATCATAGCGTGCCGCTAGTGTAGTTATGATTATGACGTAATTCCACATCTGTCAGCAGCCCTCACGACTGCCCATGTATTTAGGATTCCGTAGCCGTACCCAAGGTACCCCTTGGTACCCCAACGGGATCCTAATAATCCTCCGCTGCTCGTCCGTATGTCTTTCAGCGGGCTGCATCTCATAAACTGTAGTACTTGAACTTTTCACAGAATGTGTAATGTGTATTTCTATTGTGGCTATAGGTAACAAACAACAAATAATAGAAAAATTAGGCTAAAATTAAAGAGGGTCTCCCATACAACAAACTTTTGTTTTTGCTCGATCTAAACAGTAGCTGGTGTTAAAGCTTCGACGATGGTACGTAACATTTCGTGTACGGGTCCGAATCGCACTTAGAATTTTTTTTTGCATATAAAATTAAAATACAAACAGCTAACCTATTACGATAATCACTATGCAGCTGATGGTGCCCATTATTTACCATCCGTACGAGACTATGAAACAAGAAGATAAAAGTTGAAGTGGAAGATAGGAGTTGAAGTGGACGATAGAATTTGAAGTGCACGATAGAAGTTGAAATGGAAGATAAACGTTGAAGTGGGAGATAGAAGTTGAAGTGGAAGATAGGAGTTGAAGTTGTAGACAATCAATACCTTATTGTCGCTGTCGAGGTAGTAGTACGCCAGCAGCGCGTCGTTGTGCGTGGTCACGTTGAGGATGTGCTCGAAGGTATCCGCGTCCGCTGTTACGTCGCCGTACGTCACGCGTAGCTCGCTCGCCCGCCTGCACATACAAACGATAATCTTATCTTCTTCGACTAAGCGTTATCCCACTATACTAGCGGCACGCTATGATGGCCGGTTTGACGTTTGTCCGCTCATGAAGTTCCGTATTAATTGATAACGACTTTGAAGGAAATAATTGTATTACTTTATTGACGATAGTGATGTGCAGAGATTCATAAATTTTATCGAATGTAGTTTTAGGTTTAGGACTCAAAATTTATTTATTAAATTGATTTCTAAAATGTATACAAGTGTAGAAAAATCAGTTTGCACCATTTAAGGGGTGAATGTACTTGTGAATATGAACAATTTTCACTATGTGGACAAACCTCTGAAATCGCAAAAAAATATCAGCTGTTTCATACAAAAGGTAAAATTTTTATTTTTATATGATATATACCACAACTCGGCATTTGGTTTTCTAAATTGAAAATTTTTAAAAATGGAATCTAATACGATCGTCACATAGGATCGCTGGCTAGCACAACTACTACCTCCGGCAAACTCGCGTCAATGCTCAATGCAAAACAAAGCAGTTTCGAATTGACGTTGCTTCGAAAAGTATAATTGTTAAATTAATAAGGGAAGATTATGAAAGAGATGTGAAAATAGATAATATTATAGAAAACGAACATATAATTATTAATGTAGGTGATGATAGCAGTGACGACAGTGAAAATAGTAGTATGGACGAATCTGATTAATTATGGCCTTTTGTGGCACCTTTTTTGGTATCTTTTGTATTCATATGTTTCTTGTGTGCATATAAAGTATGTATATTCATTTTCATTCAAATATTCAGTTCGTTCAAATAAATTAAATAAACATATACATTTTTGTTTTATTAAACCTATTTAATCAGGTACAAAAACAAAACTTAATTGTTTTTTGTTCGAGAATAAATTGACATTCCACATCACTATTGTAATGTGTCAAACCGGCCATCATAGCGTGCCGCTAGTTTAGGTGGGGTCCGCTTTCCGGCATGCTCTAGCCCACTTTGCCCGATCTTCTGCATCCGATTTTCGTAATTTATAGGCTCTCAAATCCACACTTACAATATCCAGCCAGTGCTTTTTTGGACAGTTGCGAGATTTAGCTCCAGGGACGGCGATGTTAAGACATCTATTACCGACGTATCTTTGTGGTTTTCGTGCCACATGACCGTACCATCTTAGACAGGCTTGCAACTTATCTCTGATGTCGCGGACACTGAGCCTACTGCGGATGTGATCGTCGCGTTGTCGATCGCAGCGTGTGACATTGCATATCCACCACAGCATTTTCATCTCCGTGACTCGAAGTTCTTGCACGTGCCTCGTTAAGGCTGGCCATGTTTCACTACCGTAGAGGAGCACAGGTCGGATAATAGATTTGTAAATGAGCCCCTTAAACTTAAGCGGCATTCGGCGATCACATGACACACCGGTTAAGTCTTGCCATTTCATCCAAGCAGTGTTTATACGGGCTTTAACGTCGTGATCGATGCCACCCGACTCTTGCAGCACGGATCCGAGGTATATAAAGGAATCCGCACGGCATGCACTTTCCTCCCCAATAGAGATCCTTCCAGGATCCGTGCTGTGACATGCGAGGTACTCCATCTTCGCCACATTAAGCGTCAGACCACCTTTCTCCAACGTCCTTTTCCTGGTGTTCACCTTACGTTCCAATATCTGTCTGTCTCAGATCACGAGTGCTATATCATTCGCATACATAAGAAGCCAGGGTGGTGGTTCTTGAATGCTTTCGGTTATGATGTCTAGCAATACATTATATAAAAATGGACTCAGAGCAGAACCCTGGTGAACACCAACTGTAACAACGAAAGGCGTTGTATCACCAACAGCAGGTCCTCACTATAGACTCGGAGTTAAGGTAGGTACATATCTCTGATAATGTCAACATAGACCTCAGGTACGCCTTTAGATCTTAGTGCCCACCAGATGACTCGCCGAGGCACATTCAAAGGCCTTTTGCAGGTCTAAAAATGCGAAATGCAATGCCTTTTCCTGTGTGACTCCATGAGGACTCTGAGAGCAAAGATTGGATCCATCGTGCCATATCCAGGCTGGAATCCATATTCGACCGAGCGAAGCGAAGGTCTTTGAGTTAACTAGGGCGATTTGCACTTGTCCGTCCGTCCGTCCGTCCGTCCGTCCGTCTGTCAGAGCCTTATAACTTTTGAATTACTGAACGTAATTACTTCAAATTTAGATATAATATGTAAACCGATGGCCTCCAGCCGAAAATGGCTTAAAAAGTTATAAAAATCTTTATTTCAGGGGGGCTCTCATAGAAGCGAATGCGAAGTAAAAAAAAAATATCGCGTTACATAAAATTGTTACGTATCATTTTAAAGATAATTTTGAACTGAGTACAAAAATAATTTTTTTTTAATTTTTCCCTTAAAATTGACGAAATGGGGGGCTTTCAAAGTGGCGATTTTATACGCTCGCTTGAAGACGCTCTCTAGAAAAATCCGCTATGGATTTTCAAACTGATTTTATGTTTTTAGGTCACTTATATCCTGTACTTGAACAACAAATACTAAAATTATATGAATATTATAAAGAAACGAGATTATTTAATTTTTAATGGGCGTCAGTAATTCATATAGCATCAACATAGCTTCACAATAATGCTAATAGATGGCGCAGTCAGTAACTATTCCCATGGAACTACGAGTTAAATTCAATGTTTGATAAATAATTCAATGTTTTCACTAACGTTCCCTAACCTTTACGGGCTACCTATAAGTTAGGTGATTGATGTTTTCTGTCAACTTATTTATCACGATCCTGTACGGGACACCTAAAAGGATATTGGGACGGATGTTAGGACTTAGGATTGTATTTAGGAGCTACCTACGTTAAGAGACTCCTACTTAGGGGATGATTTAGGTATGTTTGGTGAAAACGGGCATAATAATAATGTCAGTTTTGGTTATCATGTATCGATTGAATGAATAATCATGGGATACCGTTACCGCGAGGTCTCAGTTCGGGGCGAACCACTAGTAACACTCAGTGATGGTACACTCTTGGCGCAGCCTCGACTCGACAATGCGTTCGAAAAGCTTCATGGTGTGGCACATTACTTTGATACCGCGATAGTAAGAGCAGTCCTGTACATCTCCTTTACCCTTATATACAGGAGTTATAATACTCAGCCTCCAAGGGTCTGGCATTTTCCATGTGTTCAGGATACGGTTAAAAAGATCAAGTAAGTACTAAGTACACACCACGAGAGCCTAACAACTTCCACGCTTCTATCGGAACGTTATCGGGGCCGACTGCTTTCCGATTCTTCATGTGGCGAAGACTGTTAAGAACCTCATCGGGCGATATCGGAGCAACAAGTCCTTGGTTTGCAGGTAACTCGGGAGGTTGAGAGTAGAGTTATCAACAACTTAGCTCCACTGAGAAGTGAACATCACATCAGTGACCCTTTTGGGAATACTCATCATCATCATCATCATCAGCAACCCATCAACGGCTCACTACTGAGCGCAGGTCTCCTCTCAGAGGAGGGTTTAGGCCATAGTCCACCACGCTGGCCCAATGCGAATTTGCGGACTTCACACACCTTCAAGAACATTATGAAGAACCCTCAGGTGTGCAGGTTTCCTCACGATGTTTTCCTTCACCGTTGAAGCAAGTGATATTTAATTGCTTAAACGCACTTGACTCCGAAAAGTCAGAGGTGCGTACCCGGGATCGAACCTGCGACCCCCGAATAGGAGACCACAGTCCTGACCACTAAGCTATCACTGCTACTAAAAACTACTACTACTACTCCTTACTATTGGTACAAAATTACTCAAACCAATAAAATGTTCACCTTCAGTCGGGAAAGCCTAAAATCATCTTGATAAACACGTGTGGACCTTGAAATATTTTTATTTAATTTTCTTCAAGGTTTCCATTGCATAAGAGAAATGCGCGGAATTATTAAATTCAACCCAGATGCGCGTGCAGTCAGCTGTGGCGACATAATTGCTTATATCTGCATAAACATTAACGCTTTACGTCATGTATGTAATATTATTCTCAGTTATGAGTATGATGATGTTCATTACTATCAATTATAAATTATTGTTATTGAAACAATTGCTTCGAATGGAACAGAACATTTGATGTTAAACAATTAGTTGGAGATCCATTGTTATTATTGAGTACAATTCAATTATAGTTTCCTTTTGTTCCTACTGATATAATTCTTGCAATTCACGAGCCCGCATTAGCTTTACATGTGGTTACGTATACACGCAGATTATTCTTGTTTAGTACATGTACTGAGTACTATGTATTAGGAATTATGTGTCTAGCATTGGCTCTCGATACAAAAACTATGCTAAGTTTCTACACTAAACAGATGCAGAAAGAAATTTTCCGAGGAGAAACAATTGGAAATCGAATATAGATAATTACTTTTTACAATCTTCTAGTATAAATAAAAATCAATGCTTGTATGTTTGTTCTTTACACGTTCCGAAACCATTGATCGGACTGTGATGAAACTTTGGTAGGGTGTTCTGGGGACGCCCGCGAGGGTTCCTGGCCCTAAAAATTTATAGTATAATTTCTTTATAGGTTCTTTATAGGCAACGTATTTTGGGTACAGCTTAGCACGTAGTCACAAATAGTCGTTTATTGATAGCAACAAGATTAATTGAATCATTCAATTGACGCAGTCGTAGGGTAGGTACTGCATTTGATACAATCTTGGGGTGATGCATTAAACAACATTTTTATCTTTATTAATGATTTTTATACCTTAAGCAATGACGTAGGTTCTGAACACATCTATCGCGAGAAAAGTTATAAACAATATTCATACCTATTTTAATCTGAAAATATAGTATAGTATCACTTATGGTAAGAGGCTTTGGACGTGGATAGTTACCACCCTACCGTAAAAACGTTGCAGCTAAGCGATTTAGCGTTCCGGCACTATGACGTATAGAAACAGAGTAGGGGTATGGGTTGAATGTACATACCCCTTTCAAGTTAACCCACTAACATCTTAGACTGCATCGTCACTTACCATCAGGTGAGATCGCAGTCAAGAACTACCTTGTCATCGAATAAAAAAAAACTTTCATTTGTAATTAATTTTCCTAAAACTTGAGGATTAAGTGTGTTAAACGATGTTTTATCCTTACAGATTTATGATTATGTAGTTAAGATCTGATACGAATCCCAAAATCCTATTAAGCTTTTCTCATCAATCTTCATTAACATTTAATCAGGTGTCATAAAAACACTGAGGAACTTAAAGTGAAAAAATGTATGAAGTATAATTACTGCACTGATAGTGGTAACGTACCTTTAAGGATGAATTTAAAATATACCCAAAAATTGCGCAACGCAACTACCTATTATCCTATTATCGCTTAATAAATCGCAAAACATTAATTCATATTATCAGAATGACGTTGCTACCAGTGGGGTATCATCATTATTATCTTAAATGTACTCAAAATGAAGTTACATAAATTGCGCATTATAATTCAGACACTAAACGGTTATACGATAGGTACTATGTTTGAAGACGGGCCGATTTCAACAATGCAACGTAAAATAAGTCTTATCCGAACCTAAAGATATTTTGGTACAGTTTTCAATACAACAACTGTCAGAACACCCAATTTAATCTTCGCTTAAATGTCACTCGACTTTGGTGAAATCGGCACTAAGGATTCTAAAAGAATCGCTTATAGTGGTGTACAATACTGCATCAGTTATAAAATTATAAGAAGTAATTTAAAACCGCACTAATCCGTTAAATAGAATTTTCGGCTAAGAACATTCAGAAGCTGTGGAACAAAATAATTTCTAAAACTTTTAACTAAGTACCTAATACAAAACGACTAAAAATTATTCCGCCCTATTCTTCAAGGAAATATTGTGTCTAAAAATAATGGCGCTGCTTTTAGTTCAGTAAACTTAGCATAGCCGGCATTCCGAACCAGTGGTAGACTCATCGACGATTCAAAAGCACTTGTAAAAAAGTTTATTTGAATAAAAAACGTTTCTATTCTATTCTATTCTATACAAGAGATATTAACTCCAATATTATAAGGAATAAATTGTATCATTCTCAAATGGCCGAAATACATGTCTTGTGTGAGAACCATAATATGCCCACTGCCCGAACCATATGTAGGTAAGTACCTATTTAAAAAAATATTCTCGACTTTAATAATATAATGATTAATGACTGTTCCGCGAAACGCAGAGCTGGCAAGTAGGGCATTGGATAAGAGCCGAATGTTATCGGGACCTCAAATGGTTTTTGATAATTTTATCAGACGGGAATAATATCTGAATTGTAGGGAAGAATATTTTTTGATCGCTGATAGAATAGCACTTGAATACAATAAAAAATATATAATAGGCTCAGGGTCACTCAGCGGGCGATGGAGAAAGCTATGCTCGGAGTATCCCTGCGAGATCAATCATGCAGAAATGAGGAGATCCGTAGGAGAACCAAAGTCAGCGACATAGCTCAGCGAGTCGCGAAACTGAAGTGGAAATGGACGGGGCACATAGTTCGAAGAGCTGATGGTCGTTGGGGTCCCAAGGTGCTGGAGTGGCGACCCCGCACCGGGAAACGCAGTGTTGGCAGACCCCCCACTAGGTGGACCGATGACATCAAAAGAGTCGCAGGGAGCCGCTGGATTCAGGCGGCGCAAGACCGAGGCCTGTGGAAGTCCATGCAAGAGACCATGGACGTCTATCGGTTGACAAAGAAGAAGAAGAAAAAATGATGATGGAAATATTAGAATGAAATTTTCAAAATTCAAAGATTTAAGAGATAGCTGGAAGCATGGTCTATTCTGGATATAAATATAAACTACAACCTAACATAACAATAATATAACATAACCATAAAAAAATGTATTGTGTTAATAATGATTTCAAAATGAACGTAGCCTAAGTTGTTGACACTATCTGCGGATTAAGCGATACAAATTGAATGCCAATAAACTTTCAATTAATACAGATAAGATTTATTTTTGAATGTCAACATTGTCACCAAGTCGGATAGCCGTTTGGACTTCGTTCTGTATCTTTTGATATGATAGGTGAAGGCGATATGTAATCAGTAATCACACCTACTTCTATTGTTGCAGCTGCGATTAAATAAATACAGTTCAGGTAATTGGTATTCAATACGGGCAGTAATGGTAGTTTAATGACCGACATATTAACCTGACATCAATCGATCTGTACCTTAGAGGCAATTGGGCAGAAGTTTCTTTTCCCACTTTTCAAGAAAGCATAATTCGTTGACTTATGCATCCTTTTTTGACCAACTAGATTCATTCATCATCATCATTAGCAACCCATCAACGGCTCACTACTGAGCGCAGGTCTCCTCTCAGAGAAGGGTTATAGGCTATAGTCCACCACGCTGGCCCAATGCAAACTGGTGGACTTCACACACCTTCAAGAACATTATGAAGAACTCACAGGTGTGCAGGTTTCCCCACGATGTTTTCCTTCGCCGTTCAAGCAAGTGATATTTAATGGCTTAAACTTGACTTCGTCAGTAAGTCAGAGGTGCGTGACCCGGGATCGAACCTGCGACCCCCCGAATAGGAGACCAGTCCTAACCACTAGGCTATCACTGCTTACCAACTAGATTACTAGACCATAATTATATTGACTAACAATGAAAGAAATACATAATTAAAAGTACATGATAAAAGTAATTTCTATTGTAAACATAAATACGGTGAATACCTTCTTTATTTCAATAAAGCGTATAAAGATAATCATGAAACATTAAATATTGTAACGGTATAAATTTTGCGATATCGGACGGCCGATAACAAACATTACTTCACTGTTCTTTGATAAGGAACTAATTCTTTGAATAAAACTTTGTTCGGGATAGTTTTTTGTCACATTGAAATAAAGTTCTGAACAAGTACTTAGACAAGGCGGATTTTGTTTAGAATAGAATAGAAATAGAATAGAAATGTTTTTTATTCAAATAAACTTTTTTTACAAGTGCTTTTGAATCGTCGATGAGTCTACCACTGGTTCGGAATGCCCTTCCTGTCGAGAAGAACCAGCAAGAAACTCGGCGGTTGCTCTTTTCAAAACAAATTTACAATTTAATAGATACTATGCTATGTATGCAATGTTTCCACAATGAGTGGAAGTTCTACAAAAGCATACCTACACTAGCGGCACGCTATGATGGCCGGTTTGACGTTTGTCCGCTCATGAAGTTCCGTATTAATTGATAACGACTTTGAAGGAAATAATTGTATTACTTTATTGACGATAGTGATGTGCAGAGATTCATAAATTTTATCGAATGTAGTTTTAGGTTTAGGACTCAAAATTTATTTATTAAATTGATTTCTAAAATGTATACAAGTGTAGAAAAATCAGTTTGCACCATTTAAGGGGTGAATGTACTTGTGAATATGAACAATTTTCACTATGTGGACAAACCTCTGAAATCGCAAAAAAATATCAGCTGTTTCATACAAAAGGTAAAATTTTTATTTTTATATGATATATACCACAACTCGGCATTTGGTTTTCTAAATTGAAAATTTTTAAAAATGGAATCTAATACGATCGTCACATAGGATCGCTGGCTAGCACAACTACTACCTCCGGCAAACTCGCGTCAATGCTCAATGCAAAACAAAGCAGTTTCGAATTGACGTTGCTTCGAAAAGTATAAACTGTCAGTGCAATGCGATTGTGATATAGTTTTGACCTGGCTTTGGATTTCAAATATTGATACTGCATTACTGTTGACCCTTGCTCGTTAATTTGGACTCTGTTCAAGCCCTTTGTTGTGGATTTCGTCGATATGACCGAACGTACGCAGAGAACTGTAAACCTATTTAATCAGGTACAAAAACAAAACTTAATTGTTTTTTGTTCGAGAATAAATTGACATTCCACATCACTATTGTAATGTGTCAAACCGGCCATCATAGCGTGCCGCTAGTGTAATTATAGTTTTACACATATTAAGACGGGCAGACAGAAAGTAGCCCATTCCCGCCGGTGGAACCCGTTCACGAGCATTACGCATGAGCCAGCCATTGGTTCGCTTAAAAACTCATATTCGTTGTCGACAACCAATAGACGTCCACAGTGAAACAAGGAATCTTGTAGGGCTTTAACACACCGCAGTTTCGCGCCATGTGTGTATCGTTTGACTAGACTAGACAATACAGCATTGTAAAGGTCGACATCTTCTGAGGATGCTCCGGTGTCGGGGCGAATCGTGCGTCGAGAGTAGTGTAAAAGTAGTAGTAGTAGTAGTAAAAGTCTTGTGTGGTGGTGCATGAGAGTGGTGGTGGCATTGCTTGCTTGGGAACTTGGCTTTCTTGCTTGGCTGGGTAGGTGAGCGGTGCTTAGCTTTTAATTGCATGTTTGACCATACAGATTTTTTTCTGTTTGCGGATTATAGCAAAATAATTCTAACCTTTTCTTGTTGTCCGTTTCATCTTGTCGAGGTCGCCATTGGTTTTTCGAACAATGTGTCCTTTCCATTGCCACTTCCCTCTATTTAAACCGGTCTAAAACCCATACTTTCAATTCAATCGAGATAGATAAGCCGTACCTTCTGTCTAGTCGATGGAGTTCATCCCGTTGGTCCATGGAGAGCTTGTAGTAGATTCGCGCGGCCTCTGATCGATCGTGGGCGGCGTAGACGAACGCGTGCAACTGGCGTAGGAGCTTCCAGCTCAGCTTCCATAGAGATTTGCTCATCTTTGGCGTGCACGACACAAACCTATGGAGAGATAATATAAAACTATCAGTGTGTACAATGTAGGTACAATGTTGTCCACAAATCTATAAACATTTGTTTAGTCTAAAAATAGGTTTATTAATTTGTAAATAACTGAGTTTACAGTTTGCACCAATGCACACACTAGCTGATGCTCGCGACTTCGTCTGCTTGGAAAGTTTTAAAAAAATCGCTTTGCGCTTGCACTACGCCACTATGTAGTCCATTACATTCTTATTGGTAAGTACCTACAATAGCAACCCATAAATTGACACTTTTGCGAGCGAAGCGAGCGCGGATTTAGTTTACGATTGTACAATACCTAGTTATTTTACTGTTGAAAACCGGAAATTAGTTATTTTAATATTCATATAAGAATTCATAATTATGCGAAACTGTTAAAGAACAAAGGTTTTTCATGCAACCGATATTGGTACTTACTTACAACCTAATGGTAATAAAATACACTTCTATATTAAACTGCAATAGAAAACCATCATAAAATGGATGTATGATTTTTTTTTTTGAGCCTAAACTCGCCCCTTTTTTATTCGTTAACAAGTATAGCCCTTGATTTGACTGCGATCATGCCTAATGATAAGTGATCATGCAGTCTATGTCTAAGATGGTACCGGGCTCACTTGGAAGGGATATAGCAGTGTAAAATAAACCCTAATAATAAATAATAATTGGTTTCTACATGCCTCGTGCCGGAACGTTAAATCGCTTGGCGGCACGTCGCGTCGTTAACGATAGTAATGATATGGTAAGGGCCAAAGCAAGACCCAGACCCAGTAAACAGTTCAAAAATTATAAATTCGCAAATTACCCTGCCGGAAATCCGGGAGACCTCACACCAATAAGACCACAGTGCTCAACACTTCGCCCGGGAGGTTCAAAAAATCGACTACCTACGCATTGAGGCATTCGCCTATGTGCTAACATGTAAATGTGTGCGTGAGAGTACAGGCAAGCGCGGAAAAAGGATGGCGCAATTGAGTATTTGACTTATATTCAAAATGTTGATATTCATTATTTATACTGTAACATGTAAAAATAACATGTAAGAAAATGTAACATGTAAGAATAACATTTGTAAAAATATAAAATAAATCGGTCCAAAACAAATAAGATAAAGAGCTTTAAATTTTCCTATCAGACAGAGAGGCAACTCCATATACGCTCCATAAAAAATTTGGTTTTAGAAAAAGACAGATACAGTCGAAACAGCTTATAATTCCGAGACTAGTAAAGATATTTAAAAAAGAGAAATGACATTGTGTTATAATATTTAAAAACATTATTTTAAATAAATAAAAAAATATCAGTCAAATACCCAGTACCCACATTATATTTAGGTATTCGTGGTGTCAAGTATGAATAATATTTTCATTATAAGTTCTATGTCCAGTTTTTTTTTCTATGATCGAAGGGGTCTGATTTTTACAAGCTTTTATTTAAGTTGCAATGTATGTATGTTTAGGTCAAATCTTGCAAGATGAATTAGAAGCACTTCCCGGTTTCCAATTGAGCTGAAAATTTGCATGTATACGTAAATCGGATGGCAATGCAATATAATAGGGACATGGAGCCGATCTGATGATGGAACTGGACGATGGCTACCGGAACTCTGATAATAAAACCACGTAACACCATCGAATTTGGGCTCGTTTGATTCGTTTTGAAGTGTTGTTCCTACATGATATCCAGGGTTTGATGATGTAGCCAGCTACTAAAAGCTTGTTTATTATGACCATAATTGACCCATGCTAATAAATATTTTAAATAATAATTCGTTTATGTTCTACTAGCTGATGCCCGCGACTTCGTCCGCATGGATTTAGTTTTTAAAAACCCCGCGGGAACTCCTTCATTATCCGAGATAAAAAGTAGCTCTCCCGGTCTGAGGAACCACTACTACATCCATTACTATACCCATAATCCGCTGTTCTGTTGCGACGTGATTGAAGGACAAACCAACAAACAAACACACTTTCGCATTTTTTATAATTGTCAAATTTTTTACCATATTTAACCAAAGACAAAATTACGTTTAGCTGTCATTTACGTTTTGTTATTCCACTGTCATTTGCGTTTTGTTATTCCATGTCAGATGCGTTTTTCTTATACCACGTTTTATAGTGACATGACGGAAACGCGGTCGAACGGGATAAAAAGTATCCTATGTCCGTCTCCTGGTTCTAAGCTACCTCTCCACCAATTTTCAGCCAAATCGGTTCATCCGTTCTTGAGTTATAAATAGTGTAACTAACACCACTTTCTTTTATATATATAGATTTAGAAACCTCTAGTGTACGTTTTGTAAACGGTTTGTAACTTATTATAATTTACTTAAAACCGGTTAAGTTTCGCTCCGATTTCCCAAGCGTTTCCGTTTTCTTTACCGGCTTAACTCTGGCCGGCATCAAAGAGAAAGTTACTACGCGCAGGCTGAGTGTTTACTCAAGGTAAAGAGGATATTGTTTATTCAATTAAATACGCATACCTCATTCAATGCAGAAGATTAAATTATAAATTGCTTAGGATCTTACTCAAGGCCAAAGACTTCTATGATACTAGTTCGCTGGACAGGCGACATCAAAATGACGCTACTTGAATATTGCTCTTTTGACACTGCAAACAAATATTGAACGTTCGTTTTTAAGAGTGAGTGTACAATCGTCGAACAGTAAACAGATTTGATTTTTACAGTAGTAGATCAAGTTTCAACTATCCGAAAAAAACATGCAAAAATTACATCATACTGCCAAGGGATGGGCTGGGCAAAAACATAAAATGATGAAATTTGTTCGATAAAAAAAAATCGCGATATTAGGTCTAATTTTTAACCAATATTCATTTATTTTCAATGTGTTACGTATTACAGAGCCAAAATTTTTACATAAAATTTCGATTAATATTATTAAGGGAGTGGCTGAGCGAATTGAAAAAAAAAATGAATATTTTACGAGGTATACAATTACAAAGTATTTGGCGCTTACTACACTCCTATTCCGCGCAAAACGCTTTCGTTGGTCGCGCCTCACATGAGGTTGCGGCTATGTTACTTGTTGATTAAGCGATGGAATAATCATCGCTTAGTCGCGATCGCGCTGGTGAAATCTGATTTTTTTTGGCGTTATACGCGTTCTTAAACACCAGATTTAGTTCCCAGAATCTTCGCTGTGATATTTTAAAACATCACAAAATTCAGCTGTCGCCTGTTATTTTATAAAATACTAGCTGATGCCCTCGACTTCGTCCGCGTTGATTTAGTTTTTAAAATCCCGCGGGAACTCTTTGATTTTACCGGATAAAATGTGGCCTATATGTCATCCTCCAGGTTCTCAACTATACCCATGCAAAAAAATCACGTCGATCCGTAGCTTTGTGATTGAAGGACCAACAAACAAGCACACTTTCACATTTATAATAGTAGTAAGGAAGAATTAATACATGATACGAATGTAACCAATACCTTTGTTTCTACCGGCGATCTAATTAAATTTTAGAACACAAAAGCTACTATTGTGACTTAATTAGTGATAGTTAGATACACGTTAGATATATAGGTACCCTTACGGACTTTTTGTGAGAATAATGAGTACTTTAATCATGAAGTACATAATTTTTTTGTATCATCAATAGTTTTCTCAGCACACGCCAAACAGTGAATTTTATAAGCCAAATTTTGCTACTTTGGGTTACATTATTGCAATTTTCTTAAGGATCTCTAATTTTTTGAAAATAAATTATTGCCTATGTTACTTCTTCATAATTTAGCTTTCTATTGGTGAAAAAATGGTTAAAATCGATCCAGTAGTTTCAGAGCCTATTCGGTACAAACAAACAAAAATCTTTCCTCTTTATAATATTAGCATAGATATGGTCCAGCTAACGTTTATAGAGGTTAGTGATAGTGCATAAGGCGTTGCTTGCGCGTTGCTTACATATTATGAGTTGATAGATATTTAGATTTAACTCATTATTCAATTTCAATCTACGAATCCTTTAGCAAGGGAACTCATTATGATTATATCGATCAGATTAATTATCCAAACTGATAATTTTATGATTTTATGCTTATCGGTCCTACTTCATCTTAAAGTCTGAATTATAAATAATATAAAAATAGAAAAAAAAATTGTAATAATTATAACATAACTAAATACATATTTTGTTATGTTACATACTATTTATTCTCTACATAATTTTAAATAAAAAATTCATTAGCGATTACTAAAATAAAATTAACCAAGTTAAGCATAATTTATATTATAGAAAAAGTTTACTGACATGAATTAAGGACAAAATAAATTATACTAGCTTTATAAAAACAAGACAAATAAAACCATCACTTAAAGTAAATATGACCATGAAATCAATATTTTTTTTATTTTTTTATTCGATGACAAGCTAGTCCTCGACTTCGATCTCACCATCAGGTAAGTGACGATGCGGTCTAAATGGCAGTAAACATTCAACCCATACCCCTAATTGGTTTCTACACGCCACCGTGCCGGAACGCTAAATCGCTTGGCGGCACGTCTTTGACGGTAGGGTAGTAACGAGCCGCGGCCAAAGCCTCCCACCAGACCAGACCAAAGACAATTCAGAAATTATAAATTCCCAAATTGACCCCGCCGGGAATCGAACCCGAGACCTCCCAGTTATAAGGCAACAGCGCTCACCACTGAGCCAGGGAGGTCGTCAATATATAGGTATGAATGGAATCTGTTAAAATAGTAAAAGAAAAATACTGAAAGTATAAATATTATGAAAACAGGAAGTTCTAATACGTCATTAAAAGGATATGTTATCGCAATTTATACGTCAATTAAAGGACACGTTATCTCATTTTGATTCTATTCGTTACTTCCGAGGTCACAGGATACATTGTAGTCATACCTACTCTTAAATAAAATTATTTATTTATTTATTTACCTAGTACCAGTAATATAAAAATGAAACAAAGATGTAAAGGACGTGCACATAGACAGCTTTACATCTAGATGCCCTCGAATGTGAGAACAAATTAATAGTTTATGAAAACATAGTGCAGATTTTGAGGACTCGCGATATTCTTATCAATATGAACTTCGCCTCATTGTGGAAATATTATAATTCTATTCTATTCTAACAAAGTTGCATGGGTTAGATCGGCTTGACATCCGGCTGCCCACAAGATAGTATAAAAAACTTATTACAATGTATAATAGCTGCATAATAATATTGTAAAATGATAATTTTGAAAAGAGCAACTGCTGAGTTTCTTGCCGGCTCTTCTCAGCAGAATCCGCTTTCCGAGCCGGCGGTAGATTCATGACGTGTCATAAGAGCCACAGGTTGCCCTACGTGAAATAAATAATTTTGAATTTTTATGAGCACTAACCTAGTCATTACGATATTGACGAAATACATTATGCTAGTTTGCTACTACGAAACTTTAAAAACAAAAGAATCCATCACCATTATAAAGAATACCACCACCATAAAATCATATGAGCACTAACCTAGTCATTAAGATATTGGCGAAATACATTATGCTAGTTTGCTACTACGAAACTTTAAAAACAAAAGAATCCATCACCATTATAAAGAATACCACCACCATAAAATCATATGAGCACTAACCTAGTCATTAAGATATTGGCGAAATACATTATGCTAGTTTGCTACTACGAAACATTAAAAACAAAAGAAGAATCCATCACCATTATAAAGAATACCACCACCATAAAATCATATGAGCACTAACCTAGTCATTAAGATATTGGCGAAATATATTATGCTAGTTTGGTACTACAAACTTAAAAATCAAAAGAAGAATCCATCAGCATTATAAAGAATACCACCACCATAAAATCATATGAGCACTAACTAACCTAGTCATTAAGATATTGGCGAAATACCTACATTATGCTAGTTTGGGACTACAAAACTTAAAAAGCAAGAGAAGAATCCACCACCATTACCAGGAATGCCACCACCATAAAAGCATATGAGCACTAACCTAGTCATTAAGATATTGGCGAAATACATTATGCTAGTTTGGTACTGCAAAACTTAAAAAACAAAAGAAGAATCCATCACCATTACAAGAAATACCACCACCATAGAATCATATGAGCACTAACCTAAACTAGCGGCACGCTATGATGGCCGGTTTGACACATTACAATAGTGATGTGGAATGTCAATTTATTCTCGAACAAAAAACAATTAAGTTTTGTTTTTGTACCTGATTAAATAGGTTTAATAAAACAAAAATGTATATGTTTATTTAATTTATTTGAACGAACTGAATATTTGAATGAAAATGAATATACATACTTTATATGCACACAAGAAACATATGAATACAAAAGATACCAAAAAAGGTGCCACAATAGGCCATAATTAATCAGATTCGTCCATACTACTATTTTCACTGTCGTCACTGCTATCATCACCTACATTAATAATTATATGTTCGTTTTCTATAATATTATCTATTTTCACATCTCTTTCATAATCTTCCCTTATTAATTTAACAGTTCTATTCACAACCTTTTCCCAGTCTCCTTTAGTCACATGTTCACAAGCTTCTTCTAATAATTTTAGCATTTTTTTTGTGGTAAATGGGGGTTCTGTATTGTGTCTTGCAGCATATCCCTTAATTTGAGCCCACACCAACTCAATCGCATTATACTCACAATGGTAAGGCGGTAACCGTATAACTCTGTGCCCATGTTCTAATGCTATTTCGTCAATGACGTATCGGATCTTGGTTGGTTTGTTTTCTTTTAAAAGACGTACTAATTCCGCTTTTAACATATTCATGTTTGCATCTACGCCATTTTTACGAAGCCATGCGACGATATCAGCTTTCTTTTGGGATTGGGCAGGTGGCTTGTCAATTTGCATCGAGTGGTATGGGGCGTTGTCCATAATTATAATAGATGGTTCAGGGAGGCTACACAACATTGAGGTAAACCATTCAGTAAACTTTTCTCCATTCATGTCTTCATGATAGTCTCCAGTGGTTTTTGACGCAAAAGCCATGAGAGAACCTTCGACAAACCCGTTGATGGTTTCGGCGTGACAAATTATAAGTCGCGATCCTTTTCCTACAGGAACTTTGGAAGTAGATGCTGCTGTGTCATCGTTCCAAGAACGGCCTACAGTATGGTTAGCATTAAGCCATGTTTCATCCAAGAACACAACATTTTGCCAATTTTTGATTTCTTTCACTTGCCGTAAAAAAGTATACCTTGCCATCGCTATATCAAATCTTTCCATCAATATTTTGCGTTTGTTACATTTTTTGTATCGAAATCCAATGGTCTTCAAAATCTTCGTTAAAGAACTTTCCCCACCGAAGAATAATCCAGCTTCCTTCAGTGAATGCACCAACTTTTTTCTTGTTGGATACTCCTTCTGTAAATAGTAGCCGTAAACATGTCTTCGGATAGCATCGGCATCAAAGCTATCGATGCCTACGACTGGTTTTGCTCGTTTTCTCTTTTTTGGTGTGTGTTATTTTCTTCTGTGCCAGTCTCGCCATATTTTTTTTTAGTTATCCGTCTAACAGTTCGTTGTCCAATATTAAGCGCATCAGCTACGCGTTCAACCACTGACGTTATAGGTAAAATTGGCCCTCCATTTTGAGCTTCACGATCGAAATAGTTACGAAGGCGTATTACGAACTCACGTGTCTGACTATTTAGAACAGTTCTCTGCGTACGTTCGGTCATATCGACGAAATCCACAACAAAGGGCTTGAACAGAGTCCAAATTAACGAGCAAGGGTCAACAGTAATGCAGTATCAATATTTGAAATCCAAAGCCAGGTCAAAACTATATCACAATCGCATTGCACTGACAGTTTATACTTTTCGAAGCAACGTCAATTCGAAACTGCTTTGTTTTGCATTGAGCAGTGACGCGAGTTTGCCGGAGGTAGTAGTTGTGCTAGCCAGCGATCCTATGTGACGATCGTATTAGATTCCATTTTTAAAAATTTTCAATTTAGAAAACCAAATGCCGAGTTGTGGTATATATCATATAAAAATAAAAATTTTACCTTTTGTATGAAACAGCTGATATTTTTTTGCGATTTCAGAGGTTTGTCCACATAGTGAAAATTGTTCATATTCACAAGTACATTCACCCCTTAAATGGTGCAAACTGATTTTTCTACACTTGTATACATTTTAGAAATCAATTTAATAAATAAATTTTGAGTCCTAAACCTAAAACTACATTCGATAAAATTTATGAATCTCTGCACATCACTATCGTCAATAAAGTAATACAATTATTTCCTTCAAAGTCGTTATCAATTAATACGGAACTTCATGAGCGGACAAACGTCAAACCGGCCATCATAGCGTGCCGCTAGTGTAGTCATTACGATATTGGCGAAATACATTATGCTAGTTTGGGACTACAAACTTAAAAAACAAAATAAGAATCCATCAGCATTATAAAGAATACCACCACCATAAAATCATATGAGCACTAACCTAGTCATTAAGATATTGGTGAAATACATTATGCTAGTTTGGGACTACAAAACTTAAAAAGCAAGAGAAGAATCCACCACCATTACCAGGAATGCCACCACCATAAAATCATATGAGCACTAACCTAGTCATGACGCTGTGACGGACGCACCGCTTCCTACGAACGTGCAAGGTCCCCACCACCGCATACTCTAGCACGAGCTTCTCTACTTTACCACCGACATAACTAAAAAGGCGATGACATGGTGATTAGGTGCAATCTTAGAGAATAGCTACTCAAAGGGTGCAATAGAAATCTCCTAAAGATATGCAAAATTCCAGTAATTACTTTCTTTGCGCTCTATACAAATGTACTACCGCACTATGGGACCAAGCTGTGCATGTCGTCTCAAAAATCCGTGACTTTTTTACTATTTGAAATAAATCAGCGAATTTTTTTTAGATCATCTTTGATATTATATAAGCTTTAATATAATAAATAACATTTGCACGAAAACTGAAAAGTATCTTATTAAAATATAATATGAATATTTATAATAAAAAAATAGAAATATATCAATGAAAATTTGCGAATATCTATATTATGTAAAACAATAAAAAAAAATTCTTTAATATAGCAACTGGAGCCGAAAGTTTATAATACTTATAGGAATATTATTATAAATTTAGAAGGATCTTAGCATCTTGGAAAACACTTTTATAATATACGTAGAGGTTGATTTAACACTTGATTGAATAAGGAGAGTTCATTTCAGTCTGGCCAGAATTTTGCAACAGTTTGAGAGCGGAGTGATTATAAAAAAAATGCTAGCGTGCTAGTTAGGCGTGCAATTCAAAGGTTGATCATTAGGAAGAAATATGACTGATATTAAAAAAGAATTAGGGATAAAAATTATTTTTAAAAAACCGACTTCAAACTCCCGCGCCACTATACAAAGTATATAATTTATTGTTGACTAGCTGATGCCCGCAACTTCGTGGATTTAGTTTTTAAAATCCCTCAGGAACACTTTGTATGTCCGGGATAAAAGTAGCCTATGTCACTCTCCAGGTCCTCAACTATACCCGTCCAAAAAATCACGACGATCCGTGGTTCTGTTGATTCTGTGATTGAAGGACAAACCAACAAACAAACACATTTTCGCATTTATAATATTAGTATGATTAGTATGAAATTGCATAGGTAAATACTGTATTACGTCCATACGATGTATTACAATTTACATCCATGTCTACTATGTATAATGATCGTTTGGCTACCGACGCCTTTGGAGTAGTTTAACTTTGACAAAATAGGCCTATCCATGATGCGCTATACGATAAAGTGTAATGCCAGCTTAAGATGACCCGTACATTCAAAGTTTCCTATGCATTCCGGGGTTCAAGTTATTTGGACCTAATACTGAGGATTGTGATGTCTATAATTTCTGAACTACTAAACTGACGACATTGAAATAATTACAGGACAATCTTTAAAGTACCTCCTTTCTAGCAAAAAAAGAATGAATGAAATCGGAATACGCGTTAACGAATTACAACTAAATACACATTTTGACTTTAATCCCCTCTCCCAAGGGAACCGTGCTGAATTTCGGGATAAAAAGTATCCTATGTTTTACCTTGTAGTATGAACTTATACCATGCCAAGTTCCATTTAAATCCGTTCAGTAGTTTTGGCGTGATGCGCGGCCAAGGTACAGACAGACAGACAGACAAAAAATTAAAAAAAAAATTGTTTTGGGCTCAGTATCGATAATAAAGCGTCTTACAATTAAAATTTTCAAAATATATTTAATGTACAGAATTCGTCCAGTTACAGTTTTATTATATTATAGATATTTTAAAAACCGCTCAACCGATTTCGATAAAATTTATATACAGGGTGTCCCAAAACTTGACGATAAAATCGTACCGGCTGAGAGGCCAACTCATACAAGTTCTGGGGAAAATGAGAAAAAAAATCCCTGTCACTTAGTTAAGTAGTAATAGACATTTATCAAAAAAGTTGAAAATGACTCAATTAAACTTAATTTATTTTACTAAATTAACTATGTTTATTACATTTATTTGTAGTTGCAATTAATAGCACCTTTCAAACCAAAAAATAATTTTCCAAATCGGTTCAGGCGTCTTCGAGTAATCGGTAGTAACATACATAAAAAAAAAGATTCCGACGAATTGATAACCTCCTCCTTTTTTGAAATCGGTTAAAAATACACCAATTTACTTCGATATTGTTCTAACAGCATGCGTGCCTATTTACACTGATAATGTTGTATGTAGAGTGCGAGGAGGTCGCGATTGTTGTTTAGAGATGTAGGTACACTCCACAGATTTATATGCTTATTGGAATTGATTATATATACAAAAAATCGTATAATCACTATTTGGCTTATGATATTTCATATTGGTTGCTGACAAAAATATATAAGCGATAATAAATTAAGTAGGTAAAGAAATAGATATCTAAAAGAAGAGGTTTAGTGTTTTTAGGGTTCCGTAGTAAACAAGGAATCCAAAGTTCGCACCCGCGCGCCGCGCCCGCAGCGGTTGCGGTACCGCTAGTACTGCGCCCGCCGCGGAAAAAAGGAAAAGCCCGCGCCGCGCGCCGTTAAAAAGGAAAAGCGGGCTAAAGCTAGTTCATAGGTATATATTTGACTACATGATGCCCGTGATTTCGTCCGCGTGGATTAAGGTTCTTTAATTCCCACAGGAACTCTTTAATTTTTCCGTGATGAAATCCGTAGCCTATGTGTTAATTCTGGGTATTAGCTATCTCCATTCCAAATTTCAGCCAAATCGGTTCATTTGTTGTGGTTTCCATCCATGCATCCATCCTCACAAACTTTCGCATTTATAATATTAGTAGGATTAGTATAGGAATAGTAGGATAGTAAGCAGTAGGATAGTAGGATTTTTAGCAATCACTTTGTATAACTTACTATATAAATTCAGATGAGTGTAAAATATAGGTCACTATCAAAAGCCATGCTTGGTAAGTCCATCGAATAAAATAAACCCTTGATAAATAAATTAAAACAAATTAAAACTGCAGAGACATAGATCTTTGAAGAGATAGAGTATATTTATGCAATCTAGTTTTGCTTAAGCAGTTTTATTCAGAAATCTGCGATAGGATTAACATGGAACGCAATCAATAGGACACGTTATCTAGTGTGCGCACAACTTAATTTCACGTAAATTGGGATACGCATAATATTGATCGTATTCGTATTCGATAAAATTAGCGTCAAAGTAAAATAATCCTTGATTGTATTGATTTAAAGTAACAAATTCAGTACAATCGATTTTAACATGGAACGTATCGTACACACCTAAATGTATAAGAGTGCATACACGAAATTGAGCTCTAATCAATGCTGTTATGGTTTATTTTACTTTGACGCTAATGCCATCAAATGAATACGATTTTGATCGGCAGCTTTTAGACAATCGGGGGCTTGATTAACCGAATTTGTGACGTCCATGTCGCATCAATGCATTTTAACCAATAGAGATGAGTAGAGTACTACAGATGATGTTAACGAAATGTACATACAAAGAAGATATTCGACCGAGCGAAGCGAAGGTCTTTGAGTCTACTTGAGTGAATTTGCACTTGTCCGTCCGTCCGTCCGTCCGTCCGTCCGTCCGTCTGTCAGAGCCTTATAACTTCTGAATTACTGAACGTAATTACTTCAATTTTAGATATAATATGTAAACCGATGGCCTCCAGCCGAAAATGGCTTAAAAAGTTATAAAAATATTTATTTCAGGGGGGCTCTCATAGAAGCGAATGCGAAGAAAAAAAAAATTTTGCGTTTCATAGGTTTACAGTACCTCATTTTAAAGATAATTTGGAACAGAGTACAAAAGTTTTTTTTTTTTAATTTTTTTCCTAAAATTGACGAAATGGGGGGCTTTCAAAGTGGAGATTATATTTGACCTCACAACGGAATAACCATTGAAAGCTGGGGCTTGAAAGTTTTATAATTTTAGCGTAATATCATGTACTTGAACAACAAATATTAAAATTAGATAAATGTAATAAGGAAACTAAATTATTTAACTTTTAATGAGCAGCAACAACAGAACTTCACAATGATGTCAATAGATGGCGCTCTCATCTCATATAGCAAATGCAGCTATATGTAACATATTATTCAATTAAAATTATTATTTAGTCATTTAGCAAACATCAATAAAACTTCACGTTGCAGTTTGTTTTTACATGTTTTCTGATCGTGTCGATAGTTGACGCTGTGTACAAGTAATTTAATTTGGATGTTCCAAAAAACTATACCTAAGTTTGATTGAGGCCTTGAGGATTTCACTATAACAGTTTCCTAACCTTTACGGGCTACCTATGTTAAGTTAGTTGACACTTTCTGTCAACTTTGTTATTACGAACCTCTACGGGACAACTAAAGGTGAAAATGACATTGGGATGTTAGGATTGTATTTAGGGGCTACCTACGTAAAGAGACTTCTACAAAGGGGATGATTTAGGTATGGTTGGTGAAAACGGGCATAATAATAATGTCAATTTTGATCGTCATGTATCTATTGAATGAATAAGTAATTATGGGAAACCGTTACCGCGAGGTCTCAGTTCGGGGCGAACCACTAGTTTAATAAGGGACAATACGTACATAATTTGGTCAACGGTTTCATACATACGGTACATAAATTTGATGGTTGCAATCATTTTGACGCAACCTACAGTAGGTAAATCACTGATGAAATTATGTAGGAAAGAGCAGCAACAATAACAACTAAAAATAATTGATACAGCGACGTACTTTATCAATAATTTTTAGACAATCTAAGGTTGACGATCGCAATCACAAAATTTTATTACAGCAAAAATGATGCACTACGATAAATGTTTTGGTTAGAAATATCGATGTTTCAGATCTGGGTTCTATATGGGGATTTTATTCTTGCATATAATTAATCAATCAAATCATTCTCGTGATTACAAAAAATTAATTAGCAATAAACAGTTTTTTATTGGTAATTAATTGAAGATAATATAACGAATGGGAGACAAAATAATATGTTTCGCATTGAACCCTGAAGAAAAATATTTGTAAATGTTGAATTTATTGGATAAAAGGCCAAAGGTGCACTTAATTTAGTAGGTAAATACTACATAAATATGTATTGTATAGACTCTTTTACGACATATTATTACGCTAGAACTGATAAACTAGATAAAATTGTGCATTGAAAACTGAAGAATACTGAAGGGTGAAAAGAGTATTTGTGACTTAGGTACACAAATAAATTCGAATGATATGCGTATTTACAATTAATAGTGAACAATAAATTTATATACGTGTGTTTATATTAATACGTATCAATATTTATTAGCATTTCATTAATTATCTCTAGTTTTATTGGAAGATTTGAGTAAACAATTTACTTCAAGGATTAAGTACGCGTGAACTAACGTTAACTGGTGGTGGAGTACTAACACTTTTATAAGTTAGATCGAACAATATTCCTTAGCGCAGGAATAAGTAACCGAACGCCGATTTAAAATTATTTTAAACATGGCTTTAATTAAATACAGGCCTTGCGGCGAGAGAATGTAGTGTTTCTTTTCTATCTTTGACTTTAGTAGGTATTTTCTCAATTATATTTTATTTGACGATCTCTCTTTGATTGGTGAACGCTGTGGTCATAAGTGGCAGGTCACGGGTTTGATTCCCTGAATGAAGGCAGGTTCCCTTTCACTTTCACCTCACTTACAGTGCTGTACCTAAGAAAACGTATCAAATGATATGGACTTACTTGGTGATAGTGGCGTACATGATATCGACGGGTACTCGGTAGGGGAGCGTGAGGAGCGATACGCAGCGCATACCCCATTGCCCTGCGCGCCGGCAGAAATAATTTCCAGGTGGTGCAGATTTTAGTTTTCTTACAATCTTTCTCTTTGCCGTATATGATTGCCGGAATGTTCGAGACATTTACAAATTTCTGACTATTCATTATGAATTTATTTTATAGGTACCCAGTCGTCACGGCTCACACCTATTTGTTCACAACGATCGAAATTTAAAAATTCTAAGTTGGTGGGCCAGGAGTAATCGATATTAATCGATTTCCATTACTTCTCTGAACGCACCCTTTAAAGTACCGCTACTATACACCAGATAGCACCAGCCTAAATAGCCTAAATATAAGGCAAAGCTTGAGCCTGTCTGCAACCAGCTTCAACAAGTGGATATTGACATTAATTCAGTGAATGACCACATTTGCAAACTCACTAAAATAATAGAGGGTCACAGACAAAACGCATCGCAGGAATTTACTGCTATATTTAGAGAAGCTAAACAAAGTTGCGAAGACCTTAATATTGTGATTAAATGCCAACGAGTTACGAAACGAAAGGCTCATCGATCCAACCACCTATCCGAAAACGTTGAAGAATTTTACAGAAGAGCTTTCTATACATCCCATACCTTGATTCGATCATTTCTTCTTTAAAAGACAGATTTTCTGAAACACATAAAAAATCATTTTCTCTGTTACAACTACACCCAAAAATAATAAAAGGCCTCAGTAAAGAAGAATTTCTTAGAGCTGCAAAAGACATTGAAAATTTGTATGGCGATCTTTTACCTAATTTTATTTCAGAAATCACGACTTGGTTTAAAATGTGGAAATATCCACAGCCAGCGGCAAATGATATCAGTGAAGTTGGTCAATATGAAAAACATCTTATAGACTACATCGACAAGGCAAAAGATTTCTTTCCTTCAGTAGCAGAAGCGATCAAGATTGGCCTTAGTCTACCCGTCACAACGTGCACAATAGAAAGATCTTTTAGCACACTGAGAAGAGTTAAAACTTGGAATAGGTCCACAACAGGTGACGAGCGACTGTCTGGATTATGCTTGTTAAGTGTCCACCGAGGCAAGATAACCAAGGACAATAAAGATAACTGTAAAGAAAACGTCATTAATAAGTTCGGTCAAAAACCCCGCCGGCTGCAGTTGCTTTTTAAATGAGAATTGTGTAATTACTGCCTACTAATTATTGTGAATAAAAAAATGATTTCCAACAGACGGCTTTTTATTTCTATAATTCCTGTTGATCCCGAGATTCCCAAGGGGTGCAAGTGCACCCCCTGGCACCCCCCTGCCGGCGCCCATGCCCATTGCCATATCACCCAAATGACAATGTTTAGAATGAAGGCAGGTTCCCTTTCACTTTCACCTCACTTACAGTGCTGTACCTAAGAAAACGTATCAAATGATATGGACTTACTTGGTGATAGTGGCGTACATGATATCGACATATCGACGGGTACTCGGTAGGGGAGCGTGAGGAGCGATACGCAGCGCATACCCCGTTGCCACATCACCCAAATGACAATGTTTAGAATGAAGGCAGGTTCCCTTTCACTTTCACCTCACTTACAGTGCTGTACCTAAGAAAACCTATCAAATGATATGGACTTACTTGGTGATAGTGGCGTACATGATATCGACGGGTACTCGGTAGGGGAGCGTGAGCGTTAATCAATGAAATCATTCTCGTGATTACAAAAAATTAATTAGCAATAAACAGTTTTTTATTGGTAATTAATTGAAGATAATATAACGAATGGGAGACAAAATAATATGTTTCGCATTGAACCCTGAAGAAAAATATTTGTAAATGTTGAATTTATTGGATAAAAGGCCAAAGGTGCACTTAATTTAGTAGGTAAATACTACATAAATATGTATTGTATAGACTCTTTTACGACATATTATTACGCTAGAACTGATAAACTAGATAAAATTGTGCATTGAAAACTGAAGAATACTGAAGGGTGAAAAGAGTATTTGTGACTTAGGTACACAAATAAATTCGAATGATATGCGTATTTACAATTAATAGTGAACAATAAATTTATATACGTGTGTTTATATTAATACGTATCAATATTTATTAGCATTTCATTAATTATCTCTAGTTTTATTGGAAGATTTGAGTAAACAATTTACTTCAAGGTTTAAGTACGCGTGAACTAACGTTAACTGGAGGTGGAGTACTAACACTTTTATAAGTTAGATCGAACAATATTCCTTAGCGCAGGAATAAGTAACCGAACGCCGATTTAAAATTATTTTAAACATGGCTTTAATTAAATACAGGCCTTGCGGCGAGAGAATGTAGTGTTTCTTTTCTATCTTTGACTTTAGTAGGTATTTTCTCAATTATATTTTATTTGACGATCTCTCTTTGATTGGTGAACGCTGTGGTCATAAGTGGCAGGTCACGGGTTTGATTCCCTGAATGAAGGCAGGTTCCCTTTCACTTTCACCTCACTTACAGTGCTGTACCTAAGAAAACGTATCAAATGATATGGACTTACTTGGTGATAGTGGCGTACATGATATCGACGGGTACTCGGTAGGGGAGCGTGAGGAGCGATACGCAGCGCATACCCCGTTGCCACATCACCCAAATGACAATGTTTAGAATGAAGGCAGGTTCCTTTCACTTTCACCTCACTTACAGTGCTGTACCTAAGAAAACGTATCAAATGATATGGATTTACTTGGTGATAGTGGCGTACATGATATCGACGGGTACTCGGTAGGGGAGCGCGAGGAGCGACACGCAGCGCATACTTCGCTGACACATCACCCAAATGACAATGTTTAGAATGAAGGCAGATTTCATTTCACTTTCACCTCTTACAGTGCTGTACCCAAGAAAACCTATCAAATGATATGGACTTACTTGGTGATAGTGGCCTACATGATATCGACGGGTACGCGGTAGGGGAGCGTTGAGGAGCATTACGCAGCGCATGCCTCATTGCCGCATCACCCAATTGACAATATTAAGAATGAAGGCAGGTTTCATTTCACTTTCACCTCTAACAGTGCTGTACCTAAGAAAACCTATCAAATGATATGGACTTACTTGGTGATAGTGGCGTACATGATATCGACGGGTACTCGGTAGGGGAGCGTGAGGAGCGACACGCAGCGCATACTTCGCTGACACATCACCCAAATGACAATGTTTAGAATGAAGGCAGGTTTCGTTTCACTTTCACCTCACTTACAGTGCTGTACCTAAGAAAACCTATCAAATAATATGGACTTACTTGGTGATAGTGGCCTACATGATATCGACGGGTACTCGGTAGGGGAGCGTGAGGAGCATTACGCAGCGCATGCCTCATTGCCGCATCACCCAATTGACAATATTAAGAATGAAGGCAGGTTTCATTTCACTTTCACCTCTTACAGTGCTGTACCTAAGAAAACCTATCAAATGATATGGACTTACTTGGTGATAGTGGCGTACATGATATCGACGGGTACTCGGTAGGCGAGCGTGAGGAGCGATACGCAGCGCATGCCTCATTGCCGCATCACCCAATTGACAATATTAAGAATGAAGGCAGGTTTCATTTCACTTTCACCTCTTACAGTGCTGTACCTAAGAAAACCTATCAAATGATATGGACTTACTTGGTGATAGTGGCGTACATGATATCGACGGGTACTCGGTAGGCGAGCGTGAGGAGCGATACGCAGCGCATGCCTCATTGCCGCATCACCCAATTGACAATATTAAGAATGAAGGCAGGTTTCATTTCACTTTCACCTCTTACAGTGCTGTACCTAAGAAAACCTATCAAATGATATGGACTTACTTGGTGATAGTGGCGTACATGATATCGACGGGTACTCGGTAGGGGAGCGTGAGGAGCGATACGCAGCGCATGCCTCATTGCCGCATCACCCAATTGACAATATTAAGAATGAAGGCAGGTTTCATTTCACTTTCACCTCTTACAGTGCTGTACCTAAGAAAACCTATCAAATGATATGGACTTACTTGGTGATAGTGGCGTACATGATATCGACGGGTACTCGGTAGGGGAGCGTGAGGAGCGACACGCAGCGCATACTTCGCTGACACATCACCCAAATGACAATGTTTAGAATGAAGGCAGGTTTCGTTACACTTTCACCTCACTTACAGTGCTGTACCTAAGAAAACCTATCAAATAATATGGACTTACTTGGTGATAGTGGCCTACATGATATCGACGGGTACTCGGTAGGGGAGCGTGAGGAGCGATACGCAGCGCATGCCTCATTGCCGCATCACCCAATTGACAATATTAAGAATGAAGGCAGGTTTCATTTCACTTTCACCTCTTACAGTGCTGTACCTAAGAAAACCTATCAAATGATATGGACTTACTTGGTGATAGTGGCGTACATGATATCGACGGGTACTCGGTAGGGGAGCGTGAGGAGCGATACGCAGCGCATGCCTCGTTGCCGCATCACCCAGTTGACGATGCCGGTGTTGGCCGAGTCTATGGCGTTCTGGAATATCGTCATCACTGTGTCCGGAAGATCGTCGACGAGCGACTCCTACAATGGAATTCATGGGGTAAGATCTAACCTTCAAAAAATGTTACTGGCTTATGGAACGATGGTACTTATTCTGTTGTACACAGAACAGCCCCCCGATTGTCTAAAAGTTGCCGATCAAAATCTTATTAATTTCATGGCCTTAGCGTCAAAGTAAAATAAACTATAATGCATTAAAATTAGAGCTCAATTTCGTGTATGCGTTCTCATACTTTTAGCTTTGTACGACATGCTCCATAACGCTCCATGTAAGGATCGGTTGTACTGAATTTGTGACTTATACAGTCAAGGAATATTTTCTTTTGACGTCAATGCCATGAAATGAATAAGATTTTGATAAGCAATTTTTGGGACAATCGCACCTCTGAACAGTTGTTGTTGTATGGATCTATACACCTGTCAAATTGACAGGTCTTAAGATAGTGCTATCCTTTACTTACACCAATGTTGAAAAAAAGCAGAGCATTCATATTGCCTATCATCATCATCAACTCAACCCATCGCCGGCCACTACTGCAGTAGGAGTAGAGTAGAGATAGAAATGAGAAAGGTTTAGGCCATAGTCCACCAAACTACCCTAGTGAGAACATTACGGAGAACTCTCAAGCGTAAAGGTTTCCTCACGATGTTTTCCTTCGCCGTTAAAGCAAGTGATATTTAATTGCTTAAAGTCAGAGATGCGTGCCTGGAACTTGGAAGCGTGCGAAGCAACGGCTGGATCATGCGTCATGCTCGTGAACGGGTTCCACCGGCGGGAATGGGGCTACTTTCTGTCTGCCCATCTTAACATGTATTGAATTGTAAGTACCATTACTAACCAGTGGTAAATTTATTTATATTATTCATAGACGCGAAAGCACTTGTAAAAGTTTATTTAAATGGAAAATATCATCTGGTGACAGAAGGGCTGGCTCATTTTTTGCGCAAAGGATCAGCCTGGCTGTCCAGCGCGGAAATGCAGGCAGTATTCTTGGCACCATTCCACGCGGGCATGATTTGTATAGTAATTAGATTAGTTTAGCTATAATTTTTTTTAACATTTTAATAAAAAATATTTCTGTTAAGTATATTCTAATCGGTTTTGCTACAGCTGTCCAAGATAGATAAGCTACATTTTGTAATATTTTTGTTTTGAAAAGAGCAAATGCTGAGTTTCTTGCCGGCTCTTCTCAGAAGAATCAGCATTCCGAACCGGTGTTAGATACCTGACTTGTCATAAGAGCCACAAGTTGGCCTACATTAAATAAATGATTTTGTATTTGAATTTGGAATGCGAACCCCGAACGTCTGAAAAGGCGAAAAAGACCTCTAGGCTATCACCGTGTATTTGTATCATAGTTCAACTCAATAACTGGAAAACCAAAAAAGTCAAAGTAAAAGAGCAACCGCCGAGTTTCATGCTGGTTCTTCTCGGCAGGAAGGGCATTCCGAACCAGTGGTAGACTCATCGCCGATTCAAATGCACTTGCAAAAAGTTTATTTGAATAAAAAACATTTCTATTTTATTCTATTCTATTCTAAGCATAACTTTATAGTGCTCCTACTTCGTACCTGTCTATGCGTCTTGCATTCTTCACAATCCGGGTCATATTCGTAAGTGGTGTCGTCTAGTACATCTTGTAACTGGTATGTTGTTTGGACCGCGAGGCATCTATGGCGACAACAGAGCATTTTGTGAACAATGGACATTGGACACTGTTGATGGGAAAAGATTTCCTCAAAAGGATATGGAATAGTTGTTGACGGTTACAGATTAGGTACCGTCATATTATGTTGATAAAAATTTGCTGAACGTTCTAATGATAATTTACTGTAACAAATTCATTTTAACCGACTTTAAAAAGAGGAGGAGGTTCTCAATTCGTTGGAATCTTTTTTTTTATGTATGTTCACTCGAAGACGCTGATTTGAAAAATTCTTTTTTTGTTTCAAAGGGTCCGTCGCCGTTTCGGGTTTCGGTTTTTAAAAAAAACCGTTTTTTTAAAAGAATTTTTTATATTAAATTATTAAAAACCCGATTTCAAATGCCAGCGCCAGTACAAAGTAATTTATTGTTGGTATTTTAAAAACCGCTATACCGATTTCGATAAATTTTCATTGGGACCACCTAGGAATACACCCTTTGAAACAAAAAAGAAATTTTCCAAATCGGTTCAGGCGTCATCGCGTAATCGGTGAACATACATAGAATTAAAGATTCCGACGAAATAATATTATAAACGTACGATTTCATTTAATCAGCATTTTGACAAATGGGATGGGAAATCAGGGATGTTCGCCGACGCTCGTGTAGACTGCTACTACACCACTATGAGAAAGCGATGCACATCCTTGTTGCGTAGAGTCCGGGCCAGCTCTAATAGCGTCCTGAGGGCATTTGCGGACAGGATCGCTTGTCAGTACTTGAACCACTGTTGCATGGTTCATGTGCTGACAAATCGGTGCCGTCTTAGCTTAAGTTTTAGGTTTTAAAGTTCGGCCGTTCAGAGAATGCGTTCCTGACACCTATCAGTTAGTCACGACTGGGCACAACATAACACTGAGTTCGTTACCGTTCCTCCAAAATGAACCGCCGCGTTATTTTTAAGATTATTTTCGTTTTAAATTGGCGGAATCATTTAAAATTTATATTTTAGTTATTTAAGTGGAAACCAAAAAAGGGTAATATTGTTTTATTTTATAAAATTGTTTTATTTATTCTTTGTTACAAAGTTACAATCTGTATTTCTATGCAATAAAGTACATTGAATTGAATGTGCGTACAGAATATTAATCAGACTCCGATTCGCTTGAGGAGGTGGTGTCTTCATCATCATCTTCGCCTACATGTATAATTATATTATTATCAATAACAGAATCAATCCTGATATATCCTGATATCCAAAATGTTCCACAATCAGGTTTTTAGTCTTCTCAACAACCTTTGCCCAGTCATCTCTTGTTACTTCCCCGCAGGCTTCTTTTAATAGGGTCATCATCTTTTTCGTGCTGAATGGCGGGGAAGTATTGTGGCGGGCGGCGTAACCTTTTATTTGAGCCCAGATTAGCTCAATCGCGTTATATTGGCAATGATACGGTGGAATTCTTAGAACGCGATGACCGTACTCCAGAGCCAGTTTATCGATTTCGTATCGCACATTTGCCGCTTTATTTTCTTTAACTAATTTAATTAGCTCTGCTTTTAGCATCTGCATATTTGCGTCAATGCCTTTTGCTTGTAACCAAGCCACCATTTCTTCTTTTTAGGGTTCCGTACCCAAAGGGTACCAACGGGACCCTATTACTAAGCCTACGCTGTCCGTCCGTCCGTCCGTCTGTCAGCGGGCTGTATCTCGTAAACCGTAATAGATAGACAGATGAAATTTTCACATATTATGTATTTCTATTGCCGCTATAACAACAAATAATAAAAATTAAATTAAATTAAAAAAATTAAATTAAAATGGGTAGGTGGGTAGATGGAAATCTTTTAATTTCATTGTTTTAACGGAACCCTGAAAGAGCGAGGCCCGACTCGCACTTGGCCGATTTTTTTTATTAGCTTGGGTAGCGTGTGGTTTCTGTATTTGAACCGAGTGATAGGAGGCATTATCCATGAATATTACAGAAGGCTCTGGTAGGCTGGGCAAAAGCACGTTCTGGAACCACTCTTTAAATGTAGTGGCATTCATTTCCTCGTGGTAGTCATTTGTGGTTTTTGATTGAAATGCCAGTAACACGTTCTCCACAAAGCCGTATTTTGCAGAACCTGCGTGGCATATTATCAGACGGGCCCCCTTATCCATTGGTACTTTCGACGTCGACGCTTGTGTATCATCCGTCCAAGAACGGGAAACCGTGTGATTGGCGTTTAGCCATGTCTCGTCAATGAACACGACATTATCCCAGTTATCAATTTTTTTTGATTCTCTCAAAAAACTTATCCGTTTTAAAATTATGTTGTATCGTTCTAATAAAATTTTTCTTTTGTCTGTTTTTTTATACGAAAAACCAATATCTTTTAAGATTTTGGTTAAAGCAGTTTTACCCCCGCTAAACAGTCCAGCTTCTCTTAACGATGCCAAAAGCTTCTTCCTGTTGAGATATTAATTTCTGGAATAGTAACCATATATATGATTTCTGATTGCATCGGCGTCAAAGGTGTCAATATCTGTCACGGGTTTAGTTCATGGTAGGTAGGAAATAGATGGAGATGAAGTATATAAAGTAACTACTAGTCAAGCCGGGTGCCATCCGCCATTTTATGAGCCTTATGTACAACACATTATGTATTCACTCCTATTGGTTGAACTTCAGCTGTCAGCCTGTCAAGTAGTTGCGTGTTATTGGATTTGTGTCAATGGAGTATCGACTTGTCGATATTATTATAGGTGACGTTAAACGACTTGAATAAATTCTAATGCATTAGGTACTGCTCATCACCATATTATCAGATAATACAAGAAGTTTGGTGTTTATAGTTGATATCATTTGTCCGGTTATTTTAATACTTCACATAAATAATAAATGCTAGAATCTAATACCTCTATATAATAGATGATAATGTCCGTGTTTTCTGCTGTCGTTTCCGGCTAGTGAAAACTTAAAGAAAAAAATGGATGGGTGCTGTAGGCGTGGAAAATATAAATATAACACACATCCCTCTACATAAAATATGAAAAAATCGTGTGATACATTTCTTTTCTGCGGTAAGAGCAAGAGGTGGATTTAATAATAATCCCTGTGCAATTCAATTACCGATTTTAACCGATTTTTATAAAACTTCGTAACTATCTGTAATTTGGTCCAACTTAAAAGATAGGATAGTTTTTGAATTGGGATAGTTTATTTGTTTTATTTATATAGATAAGAAGCGGTACGAAGTTCGCTGGGTCAGCTAGTAATATATATAAATTACGTGTCACGTTATTTGTCCACGATGGACTCCTAAACTATTTAACTTGTGTGATAATAATATATTGTGTGATATAAAATTAAATTTAAATTAAAGTGATTTTGATCAAACTTCGTTACTATCTGTAATTTAGTCCAATTTGAAAGATAGGATAGTTTTTTTTGATTAGGATAGTTTATTTGTTTTATTTATATAAAATATAAGTTGGCGGTACGAAGTTCGCCGGGTCAACTAGTATTCTATATTTTTTTATTTATATGTAGGGCATGCAGATAGCTGTCTCATGCTAAGCACGTCATGTTTCGACTCTACCACCGCTTATAGAAAGAAATTCTACTACTATGAGCCAGCAAGTTGCTCTTTTAATTAAAAGAAATAATGGTTTATAATTAACAAACGATTGATACATATTATAATTTATAAATGAGTACTTTTTAGGGTTCCGTACCCAAAGGGTGCCAACGGGACCCTATTACTAAGCCTCCGCTGTCCCTCCGTCCGTCCGTCCGTCCGTCTGTCAGCGGGCTATATCTCGTAAACCGTAATAGATAGACAGTTGAAATTTTCACATATTGTGTATTTCTATTGCCGCTATAACAACAAATAATAAAAATTAAATTAAATTAAAAATTAAGGGGGCTCCCATACATGAAAAAGGAGTCGAAATAAAATTTTATTTTTTACCCCGGCATGTGGGGTGTCATTGTCTAGAGCTCATTAAGTGGAGTTCAAATATATATTTTTTTATTTTTTAGCTACAAAAATGAAGAAATGGGGGGGCTGTCAAAGTTTTCGGTTTTAGACCAATTTTGTTAGGGATCTATCTCAAAAACTAAACTAGTAAGGAATTTGAAATTTTGGTATATTATGAATTATATAGTGTATTTAAACAACAATTACTGAAACACCGATTTATAATGCGGTTGGTAAGTTGTCACCAAAACAATCGAGCATTTTCCCCCATATACTAATTTATAGTACTTTCTAAGATATCTAAATAATTATGTATCTAGTTTTAAAAAATGATTTGGTCGTATGTACGGAACCCTAAAAGAGCGAGGCCCGACTCGCACTTGCCCGATTTTTTATATATGGTGATCTCTTTCAATTTCACAAAACGGCAGCGAAACTGTTTGGATATTCCAAGATCTTTAAAAACCTAAATCCACGCGAATAATATGTACCTGATAGAGTACAAACGTACGTTACGTAATTATTATAACCTATAAATACTACGTGTACATAAATGCTTGATTATCGCTTCACTCCTTATCGATGTCGATAGTTTCGAAGCACACTCCCTAATGGGCGGCCATTTTATGAGTTTTTTTCTGTAGGTATGCACCCGATTTTTGTAGGTAAGGCACCTCCATGTATTTGCTACCTTCATGGTTTAGTTCTACGTTTCTTCTTCTGAGTACGTAAAATATTATCTTCCATGCCAGTAGAGCCGAACTTTTCTTTATTAATATTTGTTATCGTTCGTTTGCTAACTCCAAGCGCCTGAGAGACGCGTTCTTGTACTTGTTCGACAGGTACCAGGGGTCCGCCATTTTGCCGCTCCCGCTCAAAGTAATCTTGCAGCTTGATGATTAACTCACGGGCTCCACTTTTCAATGTTTGTCCACGTTTAGGCATTATTATGCACCAAAAGTAAAAAGAATGCATTACAAAACACAATCGAATTCCGATTTAGCGCCGATGTCAGTTTGAAAAGCAGAAACAGTCCATTAAACGAAAGCCGGGTAATCAAATTGACTGCAGTGATGTTAAGAGAAGTATTAAGGAAGTCAGCTCTGATGCTGTGGGTATTGATTGCATTAGTCGTAAAATGATTATTCCTCTCCTTGATCTTCTAGCTCCTGTAATTGCTTCTATCTTTAATCACTCTATTCGTACAAGTGTTTTTCCTTCTCCTTGGAAGGAGGCACAGGTTACTCCTATTCCAAAAAAATCGAATCAAGTCAGTTTTTCTGATTATCGTCCTATTTCTATTTTACCATTCCTTTCAAAAGTTTTTGAGCGTATAGTTCATAAGCAAATGACGCTTTTTCTCTCTCGATATAACCTATTAAACCCTTTTCAATCCGGTTTTCGACCCGGACATAGTACGACTACTGCATTAATTAAAATAACTGATGACATCCGCTTTGGTATGGATAATCAACGTGTAACATTATTGACCCTACTAGATTTTAGTAATGCTTTTAACAATGTTGATTTTGAACTGCTATTAGCAACTTTAACTTCTCTTAACATATCTCCTGGAGTCGTTGACTGGTTTCATAGTTACTTGCATGGGCGCAGGCAGCGTATACGTGTCGAGGATCATTTTTCTGATTGGTGTTCGATAAGTGCCGGCGTACCGCAAGGTGGCGTGTTGTCTCCTCTCCTTTTTTCAATTTTCATTAGTTCAGTTACTCAGCACATAACTTCTCACTACCACCTGTATGCTGACGATCTCCAAGTGTATGCTCAATCTAAACTACAAGATTTGCCCAGGACCATTGACTTGGTTAATAAAGATTTAGACGCCATTGTTCACTGGAGCAAATCGCACGGACTAAAAGTAGATCCAACCAAGACTCAAGTCATTATAATGGGAAGTCAAAGTCTAATATCACGCATTGACTGGACTACTCTTCCTTGCGTTACTTTTGATGGGGTCCAATTACAATATAGTGATACTGTCAAAAACTTGGGCATTGTATTTGACAAGTTTCTTTCTTGGGTTCCTCAGGTTAGTGAAGTGAGTAGGAAAATGTTTACAGCGGTTGGTTCTCTCCGGAGGTTAAGTAACTTTCTACCCATACCGACTAAAATTGCGCTTGCACAATCTCTCCTTTTACCAATTCTTGATTATGCTGATTCTTGTTACTTAGACTTAAGTGTGGAGCAACTTAATAAGCTCGAGCGCATCCAAAATCTCTGTATACGGTTCATATTTGGGCTTCGTAAATATGACCATGTTTCAGAATTTCGCAAAAAACTCGAGTGGCTCCCAATTCGCCTTCGCAGGAATACTCGAATTTTATCTCTCTTATACAGTGTCCTTTTCAATCCAACTACTCCTCCGTATTTGAAAGAGCGGTTCGAGTTTCTCGGGGATTCTCATCCGGGTCGATCTCTCCGCTCTGGGGATAACTTGACTCTTAGAATTCCTTCCCATAGCACATCTTTCTACTCCAAGTCCTTCTCCATTACAGCTGTTCGTCTTTGGAACTCTCTCCCTGTCAATTTACGGCGGGCACAATCTCTGCCTATTTTTAAGCAGCTCCTTAAAAAACATTTTATGCCCCCGTAATTTTGTATAGGTAGATATTTATCTACTTAATTCCTTATTTATTATTATGGCTAATCATATAATATGATACTTAAGTATATATTGTATGTATGTATTTATGAATGTATGTAACATTTATGTATATGTAGGTATGTTTATTATATATATTTTTTTTTATTTATATAATATATATATATATATATATATATATATATATATATATATATATTTATGTATATATTATAATACTATATATATTTCACCTAATTTTTATTTTCATAATTTATTTATTTTAAGTGTACACCCTCATCCAGTATTTCTTATTACTGTTTCGTCATTAGGTTGCCTGGAAGAGATCGCTTCTTAGCGATAAGGCCGCCTATTGTACAGCTTATATCCTTATATTATGTATGTTTTATGTTCTTTTATTTTATGTTAATTGGTGTACAATAAAGAATATTTTAATTTCATTTCATTTTCATTTCAAATAAAAACAGATCGAAAACACTTGAAGAACGTGGTCTATGCGCACGAAACGACAACAGACGACTGTTTTAGCGTCACAAAATGGCGGCCCATAACGCCATTTGGGGTTACCATTTTCAACCTAAATATAAAAATGCTAGTTTCTTTCGCGCGTTCGGTTTGGTCGTAGTTTTATTTTTATATTTAATAAAAGTTATCTTATAGTCCATTATTTTCAAATTCTTAAAAAGAAAAACAAAACGTATTATTTTATAAAGTATAACTGTATAAGAACAGATTACGATACTATTATTGCCTGTTATTGTTAGCACAGCACTACAAATATAAAGCGCTGACATAACCTTGTAATAGCGCAGTTTAGATTTAGAAAAATATTGTTTACCAAGTTATTTGACACTCAGTTTGGCACAAAATTATAACATTAATTGATTATTGTATATAATAATGTTGTTTTAATGCTCATCAATTGTTAAAACGGTAAACAACCAGCAATAATATTTTTATCGTAACTGCAACGCCATTACAAAGTTACGTCGTCAGTTCAATCGCGACGTGTCAGGAACGCATTCTCTGAACGGCCGTAGTTTAGTCTTACTAACATGTAGGTTTAAGCTTATTGTTACTAACACATTAGGTATGATCCCAGTTGGTCGAAATAATTTTAAGCTATTGCATAGCTTTTATCGCGGGCTTTGAACTAGGACAAACAGTTTGAGCGCGGCGACCGAATCAAGAAATTCCGTAACGAAAATAAACCTAACACCGTCGTTCAGTAAGCGTTCAACATTTTAGAGGTTCGCAAGTAGCTCTGTTTGGCGCAGTGGGCGAAAGGCCGCTTTCTATACCGTATGGTGTATGATGTCGCAGGTTCTAATCTCACTCGCGAAGTAGTGACAGTGCGCTTTTCTTGTTTGTTTGTGTATTTTTTTTGCATAATTTTTATCACGCAAAAAAAAAAAATATTGCATAAATATTATAATTGCATAAGTTGATATAAAAATGGTATGCAATAGCTTTACCGCGGCAGTCCACGAGTGCCACTTAATTTTTTTTTTTTATGAAAACGTACGTTAATGCGATCGGCAGCTTTTAGCAAATCGCACGGCAGGATTGGTACCACCATTACCTTACCTGGTACATGTGATCATGTTGTTCCGATGCAGGAACCGTAGCGCATCATCGAAGCCTTGCTTGCACATGTTGCTGAGAACTTCGGGCTTGGGCGGGAACAGTATCCTGGCGAAGCGGTTGATGTTCTGTTTCGACAGTTCTATGCTGGTATTCGCTAGGTTCACCTGTACAGGATTATTTATTTGTTGGTACAGAAACTATGTCATGCGTCATGCTCGTGAGCGGGTGCCACCGGCGGGAATGGGGCTACTTTCTGTCTGCCTGTCTTAACATGTCTTGAATTATAATTAGGTATTCTTTTGTGGAACTTCCCCTAAGGTATATAAAAAATTTAGTAGTTAGTAGTATATGCAAACGAGTCGCAGGGAGCCGCTGAATTCAGGCGGCGCAAGACCGAGGCCTTTAGAAGTCCATGCAAGAGACCTTTGTCTAGCAGTGGAGGTCTGTCGGTTGAGAAAGAAGTAGACACTGCGAATATTTTCAAAGGACTGACTGACACCAGTCCATTGGGCCCTTAGACCATTCAACCCTATGAATTGTCAGTTTGGACCTTAAGGGAGAGGCCAGACTGCCTACTTTTCAAATTCAAAATTATTTATTTCAAGTAGGCCAACCTGTGGCTCTTATGACACGTCATAAATCTACCACCGGTTCGGAAAGCGGATTCTGCTGAGAAGAGCCGGCAAGAAACTCAGCAGTTGCTCTTTTCAAAATAATCATTTTACAATATTATACAGCTATTACATTGTAATAAGTTTTTTATACTATCTTGTGGGCAGCCGGATGCCATGCCGATTTAACCCATGCAACTTTGTTAGAATAGAATAGAATATAATATTTCCACAATGAGGTGATGTTTCAAAAAAGCATAGGTACTACAATTTAATTCACGTTAAGACTGCAGACTGAAAGTAGCCCCATTCCCGCCGGTGACATCACGACACAAACGCGTTCGCGTTTTTATGGCATTTGATCGCAGAATGGTGAAATCGCGCGACCCGCGGTGAAGGCCATAAAACCGCGCGATCGCTGCCGCTAAAAGGAGACAGTCTGCCCTCTCCTTAATTTCTACGTCATGAAATTTAAAAAAAAACCTGTTGGTGCACGACTTGCCTTTAAAAGGATTGCCGTTAGCCTACCTTCAACGCGACCAAACACCTATTATGATATTTACAACAAATATCCAAAAAGTAGAGGTATACATAATACAAGAGGTATACATATACTATTTTAACTCAATGATTTCAAAGATTATAAAGCGCAAAAAAAAAAAAAATTGGATCTTTAAATTACTCGTTATTACATTGAGCGTCATGATTGAGCGTATTTTCTCTTTAAAAGGTAACCAAGCTCCGAGTAATTAATTACTAATTACCTTTTAAATGAAAATAGGATTTAGGTAAGTTTTTCAGTTATGCCAGAACGTATAATCTGTTGACACAACCGCGTCGACCTTGGCAGATTGTTTCATACAGCACATCATAATATTATGTTTACCCACTTCCGATTTTATGACTCATACTCAAAGCAAACAAAAACAATTTAGTAATAGATAATGGTCCAACAAGATAGCAAAATTCGTTTTTGTTGCGAGTGTCTAACTAGAATCCTGAGTGTACCTAATGAGGGCAGGGCTTAAATATAAGAGCAAGGCCTCACGGAGCGGTTCTCACCCGCGCCAGCAGCGGTTGCAATACAGCTGTTTTATTCCAAAACTCACGACAACGCCGCCGCGGTTGCGGGAAAGGACCGCAAACTTGGCGGTAGATGATCACAAGTTGGACAGTTTTTTACAATCGCAAAGCAATAGATCGCAGTGTTCACGGGTGACCACTTCTCGCGCGGTTCTACTAGTATCCCGCAGGTGCTGGGGGCGCCACGAGCTATCGTGTCCACCACGGCGGGCGTAAAATGCGCCGTGATTTATGCTACTTCATTTTACATAAGTACATATCTGCATTCTATGGAGGGTTCTAGCCCGACAACGCTTCGCGCGCGGTTAAAAACCGCTCCTTGAGTTCTTAAGCTTAAACCCTGCTTTTGTGAGTGTCCACTAATTTTTTGCGACCTGCGACCACGACGACTACCAATCGTGGTCGTGTTCGGGTAAGGTCTATATTACTCACGTGAAATAGCTGTGAACTGAGATCTCTAGGGCAGATGTCACTCTCCCCGCAGAAAGGGCTCACGGTAATGGTGTTTTCGTCGAGCACCGGCAGATTGTCGCTGAACCCTCCATCCATGTAGCGGATCCCGTGGAACCGCGGCGGCAACATCCCCGAGAACACTGGGACGAAGCACGACGCGAGCAGCGCCTACGAGGATAATCCGGTTAGAAGGACCAAAATCAAGACAATTACATCTGCTGTTATTGAATAGTGTTTAGCTTGGAAAAACAGAGTAGAAAAAAATAGAGGCGTCGCTATTGCTATTAAAGGAGATTGGCGAATTCCATAGAGTTTCTGACCCACACGAACTGAACTGAACACTGAACGGCCACATTCATTAATCAAACATCACTTCTCATACTTGTTCTAGTAAACTAGACTAACAAAAATTAATCAAAGTCTATCTAATAAAGTTGGGAGAAAAAAGATATTCACTTGTATTGCCATGTAATGGTTATTTATAATGTGTACTTGTGAATAATTATATTTTTGATACCCAACTTCTAAAAATATGGGGTTTACACAAAAAATACTCTGAAAAATATTAATTAAAATTAAATGTTTTCTGAATCTGAACAGTTTTTAAAAATGCTGGGTCAAAATTCGCCAACCTCCTTTAAAAACTCGAAAGAGTAGATCAAAATGTAGCAACCTGAAAATCGCCTCTCAGGTAGATATCTCTGTATCTGTATACATGTACAGATAATTTTGCTGACTATCTTTTGCTAATTAGTGGAATTAATACCATAGAATACAAATAACAGTACAGGTACAGAATATTCACTCTGCAAAATCACTTAAGCAAATAGGGACTCTTGCTACCACATACAATAAAGTGCAATTCAGGTTGCACAGTGCTAAATCACCTAGTTATATATACCTAGAAGTTGCCTCTCTTTTTATCACATAACTCTTATCCCTTCGGACCATGTTAGCATGTTAGAATTGGCCTGTCGCGTCGGGCCTGGACGGACTTGTAGCTTTATACCTAAAATGCGATGTGCACACATGCTTCCTCTAGGGGACTTCTTTCGTAATAATATGGACTATTGTTTCTAGGAGATGGCTGTCATTTAATTGTTTTAAAATAATTAGTAGAACAGTTAACATTTTTGTTATGACTGGCTATAGATTAGTGATGTAACGAATATTCATATTCACAAGAAAGGATGCGAATATTTGGCGAATTTAAGCTGATCCAAAATAAGCGAAAATTTACAAATTGATTTTAATTAATAAATATTTTATGGTCCTAAAAAAGAATGAGAATGTACGTGGGCTGACCAAAAAGTACCCAGAATATTTGAATTTCAAATATTATTATGGCATTGTAAGGTTGTATTACGTATATCTTTTATTCTTAGCCTTAGGGGATTGGGGCTACTTTGTGTCTGCCTGTCTTAACATGAATTGAATTGTAGATTTTGAATTTTGAATTTTAGGTCCATCAAATATTTATAAATCAATTTGTCAACTTTGGTTATTTTGGATCAGCCTACATACGTCAATCATTCGCATAGTTTCATGCGAATGTGAATTATATTATTTGCACATGACTATAGATATTTGCTTAAATAATATATTATGTACATTTTTTTGCTGCTCACTGTGCTTTGCTAAGCTAAACTGCTCAAAGCAGAAAGATTGTGGGCAGCCCCTTAGATCACTTGTATAAATCATTATCATATCAACCCATCAACGGCTCACTACAGAGCACAGGTCTGATCTCAGAGAAGGGTTATACTCCAGTCCACCAAGCTGGCCCAATGTGAATTGGCATACTTCACACAACTTTGAGAGTATTATGGCGAACTCTCAGGTGTGTAGGTTTCCTCACGATGTTTCCTTCACCGTTAACGCATGTGATATTTAATTTCTTAAACTTCTAAAAGTCAAATGTGCATGCCTGGGATCTAACCTGCAACCCCCCAAATAGGAGACTTGGATATGCAGAGATAATTGGATATACTCACTTGCATTAAGTCTTCTCTAGTCTCAAACTCAGATACAATAACATTATTGCCATCATATACCCTTGTTAAGGATATATGCAGCTTTCCACTGACTATCTTGTGTGCATCATGGGGAATGAACTTCTGCATGCCCTCCAAAAGGAGGTTTTGTATGCTGAATGATGGACTGAAAGGTCCAAGGGAACCAGCCCTCGCTTCTCTGACTATACTTAAGACATCACTTGTGATTTCACCTAAAAATAAATTTAATTTAATAATCACACTAATACTATAAATGCAAGTGTGTTTGTTTGTTGGTTTGTCCTTCAATCGCGCCTCAACAGAGCAATGGATCAATGTGATTTTTAGCATGGGTTTAGTTATGAGGACCTGTAGAGTGACATCTAGGCTACTTTTTATCCCGGAAAATCAAAGTTCCTGAGGGAGCTTAAAAACTAAATCCACACAAACGAAGTCGCAGGCATCAGCTAGTATGCATATTATATTTTGCTAGTTGATGCCAGCAACTTCATCCACATAGATTTAGTTTTAAAAAGTTTTAAAAATTCAGAACTCTTTGATTCTCCTGGACAAAAAGTAACCATTGTGACTCTCCAGGTCTTTGCAACAAACACACAAAACAACAAACAGACCTTTGCAATTATAATATTCATCATCATTAGCAACCCATCAACGGCTCACTACTGAGCCAGGTTTCCTCACAGAGAAGGATTATAGGCCATAGTCCACCACGCTGGCCCAATGTGAATTGGCCGACTTCACACACCTTCTAGAACTTTATAGAGAACTCTCAGATGTGCAGGTTTCCTCACGATGTTTTCCTTCACTGTTGAAGCAAGTGATATTTAATTGCTTAAACGCACATGACTCCGACAAATCAGAGGTGCGTTCCCGGGATCGAACCTGCGACCTCCGGAATAGGAGACCACAGTCCTAACCACTAGGCTATCACTGCTCAATTATAATATTAGAAAGGATTTAAAAACTAGCTAATGCCTATCACCAGCATGGACTTAGCTTTTCACAAAGATTTGCAAGAACTCCTTGATTTTCTAGGATAAAATACATAGTTGTTTGCTCCTTTTATAACCCCTACTGACATATGAAAGCCCTGACAAAATTGTTTCAGCCATTCCAAAGATAGACAAACATTTAAAATAAATGTATTTCGGTCATGCTATTGTTGACCATCTATCCAACAAATAAAATTATTTTATATTTTTACAAGAGTATTTTTTTTATAATCATTGATAAAAAAATAGTGATTGCTATGTAAATGTAATTCTTCCTAGGAGTGTATAGTAATTAATCATTATTATCGTGTTGTTAAAAATATCCTATATTTATAAACAATTGCAACATAAGCAATAAATTTTATATTCATTATCATATAATATACTGTAGGTACAAGTAAATCAATTCGTACATTGGCTAAGTATAATGAGTAACATTAAAAAAATAATACTTAGTGGGTGCACTAAAAAACTAATTCCTTGTGGTTGCTAGAATATTATAGTTATTTTGATATTGTAAACTTACCAATGGGAAGGTCACAAAGTAAACAGCATGCAGAAATAGCCCCAAAGGAGGCTCCAGAAATCTTTCCTATAAGCAAGTGAGGAGCATACTTTTTGAGACACACTGCAACACCAACATGGTAAATACCAAGAAAACCACAACCAGCGAACGATAAGTTCATTATAATGTCCGCATACAACTTAAACAGAAAACAATGTGTTTTTAAATGATAATCGCTACACTATCACTTATATACACTCGAGAAAAACAACAGACGAAAATCACACACAATAATATTTTTATAAAAGATTTTCACAGTGTAAAATCACAGAACGTCCGAGGAACACCAAATAGTAAATACTAATAAAGTGAAGTAAGGTCTTTGGTGAAAATATATTGTTGTTCATGAAGGTATTATAGCAATTATATTCATAGACCACGAACACTAGGATATATGATTATATGATTATATTGTTCATCAGCTGGAATTGGCATTTGCTGATTGACGTCAATCGATGTCAACAAACGTCAAAAGTTTTAGTTTATGTGTTTTTGACATGGTAGGTAGGATTCCTACCTACCATGGTTTTTGATTTTTTTTCATTCACATCTGTGCGCATCGATTCGCATTTTACACAAAACTGTTATTTTTCAGTCGTATCTTGGCTTTTCGATGCGTACACGACTCTACGAAAAATGACAGTTTTTTTTTAGATCATAGATAAATAGAGTTTTTTATGGACAAATGCGAATCGATGCGCACAGATGTGATTCCAGTCTGTGTTTTTTTCACAGATTAGGTACTAGTTACTATCCTAGTGTTCGTGGTCTACTAAGATAAAGGATCCCATAGATTTGACATGGTAATAATAATACCAGCAACGAACGAGATAGATAACACAAAGTGTTCGTAAGAGCGATAGAGACGGACATAGTGTTTTTTCTCTTTGTCTCCGTACATGCTTTTTTTGTCTGCCACGAATCGTATACGAGGCAGACAGTGAGGAGTGAATTTTTTGATGGTGTTAAAAATTGCATTTTGGACTAAAGTTAGTGCGTAAATTACAAATATTCTGTGTTGTTACACGCCCTAAACTTTATATACAATGGTAAATTGTAGTGTTATTGGCTGTAAGAGTCGCAGTGAACGAAAAATCGAAAACATAACCTTTCACACGTAAGTTTAAAATAACCCTTTTTAAGCGTAGTAAATAAGTATAGAACTATTTGATACGGTTAGTTATATTGAGTAGTGTTCTAATTTGCATTGAAATTATGTAAATTATTGGTAAAATAACATATCTTAAATGCATTTTATGTTGTATTAACCGACTAATAAAGTATGTCATCTAGAGTAATCGTGGGGCGACTGGGCGACTGACTATTATTACGTATTCTTAATTTAGCCAGGTTATAAGCATTTCAGGGTAACCATGTACAGAATAAACAAATTACCCATTTTTGTGGGAAAATATAGTTTTATAAAAATTTTCAGGTTTCCTAAAGATGAGAAAGTGCGTGACGTGTGGATAAAAGCTACTGGACGGCGATATTGGAAGCCTTCTGTAAATGCCCGTATATGCTCTAAGCATTTTGAGAGTCGATCATTTCGTAGAACTCTGCACAAGGTGTTTTTAGATAAGTCGGCTCTTCCAAAATTATTTGTACATGTAAGTATATTATTGTTAAAAATCTAGTAAATGTTCAAAAGTTTAAATTTATTAAATGTTTAATATTTGTGTAAATTTTCATTTTATGTTGTTTTACGTTCAGGATTCTATGTTTGAAGTCGTCGACAATCAAGCTCAAAGTGTTCAACAAGATGACAATGTGATGATTGTGGTAAATACAACACAATACAGTTTTAGTATTGTTAGAAATCAATAACTTAATAAGGGTTCCGTACCAAAATGGTAAAAATGGAACCCTTATGGTGAGACTTTCTCCGTCCGTCCGTTCGTCCGTCTGTCACAGTCGATTATTTCAGTAACTATTAAAGCTATCGACATGAAATTTGGCATAGTAATGTATAATAGTGGCCCAACATCATTGGAATAAAGAAAAATCGAAAATTATTTTTAGTTTTATTAAAAAAGGCGGAAAATCGGGGGTTTGAAATTTCAAAGTAAAATAACTATAAATAACTATACCGAGTGAGGTATCATATGAAAGGCCTTTAATTACTAGCATATTTTTCCTGTAAAATATACATAAATCTCTAATGACCGTAATTATTTCAGACTAGCTGATGCCCGCGACTTCGTCTGCGTGAACTTAGCCTTTAAAATGCCTCGGGAACTCTGACTTTGCGGGATAAAAAGTAGTTCAACTATAGGTACCCATGCAAACAATCACGTCGATTCGTAGCTCTGTTGGGGCGTGATTGAAGGACAAACGAACGCACTTTCGCAGTTATAATATTTCACTATATAAAGTGCAAGTGCATATAGTCGACGTGGTTTTTTAGGGTTCCGTACCCAAAGGGTACCAACGGGACCCTATTACTAAGCCTACGCTTAATTACTAGCATAGTTTTTTTTTGTATTAACAATAAACCTCTACAAACAAAGTTAACGATAAATAAGCAAATTAATATAATATTATCGTTTTACTTTTGGAGTACGGAACCCTCGGTGCGCGAGTCCGACTCGCACTTGGCCGGTTTTTTTAGTTATTTTTTCTTAATTTCAGAGTACTCATATGACTGATGAGATCAATAGATCATACGAAGAGATAGAAAGAAATTCAGGTGTTGTAGAATCTGTAAGTATTCAATAAAAAAACGGTCACAGAGTTATTATTTTTATCTGCTTTGTCTTGCAGTTTTGCAGACAGTAAAAAAGAAACAAAAAACAAACTTGTTACTCAGGAAATATAATTTGAAATATTTCATTAGTCAAGATTATTTTGTTTGTGTGTTCTAGTGTTCACGACAGCAAGATAATGAAGTTCCAAGCACTTCCCAACTGTCAGAGGTTATAACACCTCGTAAAAAGAAGCTTATAACCCAGTTGAGAAAAAAATCATTACTTGCTGATTTGAGAAAAAAGAAAATAGCTGTACTAAAATCAAGAACAAGGAGACTACAAAAGAAAAATTCGAAACTATGTGATATTATTACTAACTTACAGTCAAAATCTTTGATAAATCAAGAAACTGCGGATTTATTAGCGTCAGAAAATGATCAAAGCAATGATTTTTTGAAACCCGAAAAAAGTAAATTTTCCAAAGAAGTACGCAAATTTGCTCTTCATTTACATTTTATCAGCCCACGAGCTTACAATTTTGTAAGAGATAATTTTAATACTTGTCTGCCTCACACCCGCACTTTGGCACGATGGTACCAGTCGATAGATTGTGAGCCTGGATTTACTAAAGAGTCTTTTAAAGCTCTTTCGCTCTTAGTAAAAAACAACCCAAGCAAAAAATATAAATGTTGCTTGATTTTTGACGAAATGGCTATTCGTGAGTCTGTTCAGTGGGATGGTAAAAATTATATAGGTTTCGTCAATATTGGCCAGTATTTAGACAGTGATGTCCAACCCATTGCTAGAGAAGTCTTAGTTTTTATCCTGACATCAATCAATGGTAGCTGGAAACTTCCTGTCGGTTATTTTTTAATAGACAAGGTTAGCGCCGAACAAAAGGCTTCTTTAGTTAAAGTTTGTTTAGATATGATTGATGAATGTGGATTAGAAGTTGTTAATATTACATTTGATGGATGTCCTGCCAATTTTGCCATGGCAAAAGTACTGGGTTGTCGAATAGATGGAGACGATGAAATAAATCCCATATTTATTCACAAAGATAAAAAAATATCCATATTCCCAGACCCTTCTCACATGTTGAAATTAGTTAGAAATACTTTAGGTGACAAGTTAACGCTTTCAGATTCAGAAGGGCAAATTATAAGTTGGGGATACATCCAAAACTTAGTAAAATTGCAAGAAAGTGAAGGATTTAATGTGGCAAATAAGCTTAAAAAGTCTCACATCCATTTCAAATCCCAAATAATGAAAGTGAAGTTGGCAGCGCAACTATTAAGTGCTTCAGTAGCTGATGCAATAGAATTTTGTAGAGAAAACCTCAAAATTGAAGAATTTAAGAATTCCGAAGCTACTGTTCATTTCATCAGACAATTTAATAATTTATTTGACATAATGAACTCTCGAAATTTGAATTCCTATGGATACAAAAAACCCCTTAGTTCAGCAAATCATGAAACTATCAAACAATATTTAGAAAAATTGTTTGATTACATAAGATGTTTAAAAATCGATGATAAAAAGATTATTGAAACAAACAGAAAAACTGGCTTTAAAGGTTTTTTAATATGTATAAAAACCCTCCTATTCTTGTATCAGCAGCACATATTGAATGGCAGCTTAGACTTTCTTAGTACTTATAAACTAAGCCAAGACCATATAGAAATATTTTTTAGTGCTATTAGGGCAAAAGGCGGATTTAATAATAACCCGACCGTCACGCAGTTTAAATCTGCATATAAAAGGCTATTAATGCACGGGGAATTAAAACATTTAGCGGGAAACTGTGTTCCTCTCAGTGACATAAGCATTTTAAGTTACAATAACCCTGAAATTGCCATTAATTGTACCACCGACCGAAACAGATTAATCGAAGAAGACAAAGATATCCAAGAGTCTTTGGAGACAGAAATTATAATTCCCGAAGATCATGATTACATTGCTAATCCTACAAGGTTGACAGAATTTTCTAAATCGATAATAGTATATATAGCTGGTTTTGTAGTAAAATCGTTAAAAAAACAACTGAAATGTGAAGAATGCCTATCATACCTCACAACATCAGAAAAAAATGAAACCACTCTTCAATTTAAAAAAGACAAGGGTGGTCTTCATTATCCATCAATTTGCGTGGTAAAATTGTGTGAAATTGCCGAACAAGTTTTTAAAAAATTTAAAATAATTAACAAGTCTAATACAATTGATTTTCTTTTACAGGAGTGCGTAAAAAAATGTGTGGGAATTAATTTATTTAGTAACCATGATAACAGTAATGGTCATTTTGTTACAAACCATCATTATGTTTTACTGATTAAATCTATTTGTAAAAAGTACTTAAATGTCAGAATTTATTATTATACAAAAAATATGATAAACAAAGGTAAAAATGTTCGGAATCTTTATAACAAACTTATACTGTTTAAAGGACAGTAAACATCAGCTGATTCATTGGTAAAAAATTATGAAAAATATAAATGAATAAACGAATTAGCAATTATATTATTTATGTTTTTCTTCTACCCCATTTCCACTCATTTATTTCTATAACAGAATAATACGGGATGTGAGTACACAAAAGCATTTTTAATTTTTCAGTGGAAAAAGTTGTTCACTAGGGTAACATTGTTTTTGCACGTACTTAGATTGCTGTCCCTTACGGGTGTACGCACATGTCAAATCTATGGGATCCTTTATCTTAGGTGGTCTACGATAATAAGTAATTTCATGAGCATAAAGTATTCTGTGTTCACGAGTACCTAATTGGAATTCTTATCTGAGGTAATTTGTATCCTAGTGTTCGTGGTCTATGGTAATTTGTTTTTGATGCAAAGAGTATAATAATATGAATATATTTTGATGTGAACTTGTGCTAGTAAAACTTTAGTAAAATATAATTTCAAAGAATGACACGACATGCTAGGAACTGTACTGCTGGAGCTGTATACACGTATCACGAGAAGAAAAAGGATGCAGCTGCGTCAGGATATGGAACCCAAAGCGAAAGGGTCGGCAAAGATTCTGTGAAAAGTTTCGACTGCTGCAGCCTGACTTTGCAGCCTTGCAGATATCCTGTTGTGACTAAAGAAGGTTATTTATTCGACAAAGAAGCGATATTAGAATATATAATATCAAAAAAGAATGAATATAACCGAAAATTGAAGCAATATGAAAAGCAGTTAAAGAAGGAAGAAAATGAGACAAAAGAACTCGCTGCGGCTGAAAAAGAGGCAAATTTAATTAAATTCATGAGCAGAGAAAAGAATATTTCACATTCTAGTAAATCTGACAACAGCGCTCCATCAACCTCAGTGTCTAACCTCGCAAATGGTAAACATAAAGAGTTACCAAGTTTCTGGGTTCCTTCTCAACTTCCCGACGCCAAAATCTCCAAAGTTGAGAAGCCAGACCCCACAGTTTACTGCCCAATAAGTGGCAAACCTCTCAAAATGAAAGATTTGATTGAAGTCAAGTGGACCCTTGTCAACGACCCAGATGATAACAAATCACTGATTGCTAAAGAGAACAGATACATGTGCCCTATAACGCATGACATTTTGAGTAATGCGGTGCCTTGTGCCATTATAAGGTACAATACTTATACAATTGGTATAACTTCAATGTAAAATATATGTATTATAGGTACCTATATCATTAGGGTGTGAGTGATGACACTATCTATAATTTTATGGCACATAGGAGCGTGCTCATAGCATAACTTTTCCGCATGGTAAAACCTTGTAAATCAATTATATTAGTCAGCAACTTTTGCACGTACATAAGATCAGAGTCCAAACTTCCACTTTTTATATGTAATTGTATTAATAATTATTTTATTAATATGTAATATATGCCACTTGCACTACATCAACAAGTCTGTTTCTCTACCTCGTTCCTCTGACTTCTCTCTACAAGAACACGCTGCTATACTGTTCCCGGGTATAGCACAACAATTTCACTTATTAAGCCAACTATATACATTAAAAATGTCAACAAACTTGAGACAAGCCATGCAAGTCATAATAAAAATCATTTTGAATTTGAAAATATATATATAGATTTATGTTAAAAACTTGTGTAATCATCTTTATTTCAGAACTAGTGGTCACATTATAACAATGGAATGTGTGGAAAAAATTATCAAGAAGGATTGGATCAACCCTCTAACAGGCGAAAAACTTAAAGAGAAAGATATCATACCTCTGCAGCGAGGAGGCACAGGCTATGCACTCACCAATCAAAACCTGGAGGGGAAGAATGAGAGACCTGTGTTGCAAGCTTAGATTTAGTGTATGAAATACTAGCTGATGCCCGCAACTTCGTCCGGGTGGATTTAGTTTTTGAAATCAATCGGTACCTCTGATTTTCCAGGATAAAAAGTAGCCCTATGTCACTCTCCAGGTCAACTATACCCATGAAAAAAATCTCGTTGATCCGTGGCTCTGTTGCGGCGTGATTGAAGGACCAACAAACACACTTTTGCTATTATGATATTAGTATGATTTAAGCTTCCATGTTTAGTTTAGAATTGGATCCTGAGGCTGTTCTTTATAAGTCTACCTCAGCGAGGACACAATCTTGTGGCATTCATATATTGGTTCCCGCTTGAGATTGTCCGTCTACTTAGCATAAGCTAAGAATAAGCTAATATTTTGAACAGCTAATTTATGAAAACATTATTACTATCCGCTCGCAGGTTTGTCGATAACTGCCCCTCCCTCCTACGCCGGCCGCGACCCGCGCTCGCCTAGCTATAGGCACTCATCATCATCATTAACAACCCATCAACGGCTCACTACTGAGCGCAGGTCTCCTTTCATTTCAGAAGGGTTTATAGGCCATAGTCCACCACGCTGGCCCAATGCGAATTGGCGGACTTCACACATCTTCGAGAACATTATGAAGAACTCTCAGATGTGCAGGTTTCCTCACAATGTTTTCCTTCACCGTTGAAGCAAGTGATATTTAATTGCTTAAACGCACTTGACTCCGAAAAGTCAGAGATGCGTACCCGGGATCGAACCTGCGACCCCCCAAATAGGAGACAGTCCTAACCACTAGGCTATCGCTGCTTTATAGGCACTCGCGCTCGCCTAGTTATAGGCCGGCGTAGGCGGGAGGGGCAGACATCGGCAAACCTTTGCGCGCTACTTATGGGAGAGGGCAGACGAACTACTATTAGCGGCAGTGATCGCGCGCTTTTATTGCCTTTAGCGTTTTTCATGGCCTTTTGCGTGCATCGCGTTTCGACGCGTTTGAGTCGCGCGCTCGAACCGCGATGCACGCCAAAGGCCATAAAACGCTAATGGCAAAAAAAAACGTGCGATCGCTGCCGCTAAATGTAGCCAGTATGCCCTCTCCCTATACAGTTGGCAATTGTTTTCATAAAATATTACGGTGGATTATACAGGTCTGCCCACGAAATTCAAATTTAATTTGGTTTTTCGCAATTTGTAAACTTATACGACAAAGTAGGCTTATGGCATTCTACTTGCGCCAATGTAATTATCATTTTCACAGGTTTATATAAAAATCTTTCCTTGAAAGTGTCCTGTTTAAGAAATTAGTCAGAATATCGACTAATTTGTGAGTCATGACTCATGTCCAACTCCATATTTTGATTAATTTCTTAAACTGGTCACTTTCAAGTAAAGATTTTTATGTAAACCTGTGAAGATGATAATTCCATTTGCGCACTTAGAACGCCATAAGTCTACTTTGTCATTTTAGTTTACAAATTGCGAAAAACCAAAATAAATTTGAATTTCGCGGGCAGACCCATTTATTTCGCCTTAATTGGTATTATAAGTAATTCAATTATATTTATTTTAATTTTTGTTAGGTAACTTGAATATTTTTATTGTGATTCTATTAATGTAATTGAAAACACATATTTTGGCAAGCAGCCGGTTTTGTGACCTATCTGTTATTTATCATGCTATTTTGTGTGACAAATAAAATTATTTTTCATTCATTCATTCATCTCAACCCATCGCCGGCCCAACCCATGTAATGGGTTGGTGATGGGCGTCGGCGACCTGGGATCGAACCCCATACCCCCAAAATGCAGGATGAAGTCTTAATTACTGGGCTGTTATTGCTAGTCGTTTTTTTAATTTTTACCATCTATAACAACCTACAGACGTCCACTGCTGGACAAAGGTCTCCTGCATGGTTTCGTTCTTGCGCCGCCTGAATCCAGCGGCTCCCTGCGATTCGTTTGATGTCGTCGGTCCACCTAGTGGGGGTCTGCCAACACTGCGCTTCCCGGGGCAGGGTCGCCACTCCAGCACCTAGGGACCCCAACAACCATCAGCTCTTCGAACTATGTGCCCGCCCATTTCCACTTTAGTTTCGCGGCTCGCTGAGCTTTGTTGGTGATTGGTTCTACAGATCTCATTTCTGATTTGATCTTGCAGGGATACTCCAAGCATAGCTTTCTCCATCGCTCACGGGATGACCCTGAGCCTGGTGATTTTTACCCTAATAAAATTAAAAAGCATGTTCAGATACATATATCTATATTAACAAATAGGTGTATTTTGTAAAAATAAGTAAAAACCAAATATTGTTCTATAAATGTTAACTTACGAATTACAATTTAAATTAGCTTATTAACTATTATTGAATGAAAATAAATCTAATTGGAAATCTACATTATTTCTACTATCAGTCTCAGTATCAGTATAAGCTAATTCATTGCCTAGAGACTCTAAAAAGCTCATAATAGATTGGCCCTGACTTGAATTTAAGTCAACATCTATTTCATTGCAATCACTATTTCCATCATCTAGATTACCATGTGGTAATGTTGGATCTATACATACATTTGAAGCCATTAAACTATCTGCCTGATTTGCAAATTTATCTATTTTTACATCTTGACTATGTATTAAAGCAGGTTCTATTAGAATATTAGACTTCAAAAAATCATCACTCCTATTCGTAATTTCATCTATTACTTTACAATCTTGATTATCTAATAAAGCTTGGTCTAAGATATCAGATTTAATAAAATCATCACTATCAGTCTGATTAGAAATTTTATTAGTTGCTATGTCTGGATTATTTTGAGAAAGTGTGAGTGGTTCTATTAAAATACTAGGTTTTATAGTATTTGCCTGATTTGTAGCTTTATTAACTCTTAAGTGAGAGTCATGTTCGACATGTATTGTTTCTTTCGTAAAAATATTAGTGTCCAATAAACTATTGTTATTAGTTACTTTATTTGCTACTTCAGGATCACTTTTAACATGTTTTAGTACTAATTCATTAGCTGATCCATTTTTAACGTGTAGCAAAGCTGCATTTGGCTTCATAAAGTTATCTGCATGGCTGTTAATCTGAGCATTTTGCTCCATAAGGTTTGAATTCTCACACCAATTTTTGGATGCGTAATTTAAATTCTCAGTATCTTTACTAGTAATTATATTAGTATTACTGAAAATTTCTTGTGCGTTTATGTTAGTATCCACATTATTGGTCATTTCAGCGCCCTGCGCCATTTGATTTAGTTTTATCGGTCGTAATATTTCGATGTATTTCGTCATCTTTTCAGGGTTTATTTGAAATTTTCTAAAAACAGTAGAAGTTGGTTTAATTGGAGACGATCTTATATCAAAATGTGCACTATGAAAGTGTATGTGTGCAGATTTATTTAATGTGTCCATTTTTTCAGGAACTGTATCTTGTTTTACCTTGTTTTGATCATTCAATAGAACTTTATCTATAACTTTTGTTTCCTTATCAGTCTTTGTTGTATCACTTAAAAGAGCAACTAAATCATCTGATTCTAAGCTATTACTATTTTTATCTATAGATAGACTTTGTGAGAGCTTCATTTTCTTTCCATTTACATTATGACTACTTTGTTCTAGCTTCTGTTTTCTACATTCTACTTTTCTAAGGATTGTGGGTCTTCTTTCTTGAAAATTTATTTTCGAAATATTACTTTTACCTGTAGAAACACCATTTTCAATATTTTCTAGAATTATGTGTGGTTTAATATCTGCAATATTTATTTGAGGTCTTGGATTGTGACTACAGTAACCCTCTTTGTCTTTTACACAATTGAGTGCTTCCATGTTTAAATTGTAGTTGCCTGGGTTTATTCCCAATAACCTGTAATCAACATAATATCAATATAAATCTTAATATATATAAATTACGTGTCACGTTGTTTGTCCGCGATGGACTCCTAAACTACTTAACCGATTTTGATCAAACTTCGTAACTATCTGTAATTTGGTCCAACTTGAAAGATAGGATAGTTTATTTGTTTTATTTATATAGATAAGTTGGCGGTACGAAGTTCGCCGGGTCAGCTAGTATCATATAAAAATTTTCAATTAAGATTCAAGATCAATGCACACATTTTGTATTGTAATAATTATATCAGGAAGTAAAAAACCAAGAAGAATCAAATACCATTAATATTAAGAACTTTCACACAAAATCTTAATTTCTCTGCATGCAACGCAAGTAATTCAGTTGAATTCTTGAAAATAGCTTAAACTTGTAATTTTTTGAGGAATATTTCGATTAACTTAGACTGATTACAGAAATTGGGTATTTGACTATAGTCAAAATTTTGATATTTATTTATTTATTGAAAAGGTACACAAAAAACAGGTTGAAACCAAAATATAAAAGAAAAACAATAACTTCAGATTTGGGTTCCAAGTAACAACCCTTAATATGTGTATACAGTATTCTACGGCCGTTCAGAGAATGCGTTCCTGACACGTCGCGATTGAACTGACTACGTAACTTTGTAATGGCGTTGCAGTTACGATAAAAATATTATTGCTGGTTGTTTACCGGTTTAACAATTGATGAGCATTAAAACAACATTATAATATCAATTTTGTGTCAAATAACTTGGTAAACAATATTAACTGATAGGTGTCAGGAACGCATTCTCTGAACGGCCGAACTTTAGTTTATGCATTGAATCTACAGAAATTATAGTCATAATTATACAGTAACATAAAATATATATTCATTGGCAATCACAATCAATTTATATACTCTAATTAATCTAATCAATATACTCTCAATTTATAATTGACAGCTAAGTCTCACTCACTCTGACTATGTGAGAGTAAGTGAGACAACAGAAGAGCAGCTGACTGTATCTTTCTCGCTCGGGTACACTTGGCGGTCCCGAGTTCACCCGATCGAGGCTTTCACCTCAGAGCGTGACGGATCAGCCTAACTTACTACCTATGTAAAAATGTGTGTGCGGTGCGCCAAAAGAAGTTTCCACTTCAATAAAGTAATGTCAGTCAAATGCCCAATTTTTGATGCTTCATACTCTATTCATCACTGTCGTGTGATGCGGGTTGTTACATTCCTTCAAATATGGTTGAGCGAAGCAATGGCTGGGTCATGCGTCATGGTCGTGAATGGATGCCACCAGCGGCAATGGGGCTACTTTCTGTCTGCCCGTCTTAACATGTGTTGAATTATAATTAGAAATAATTACGTATGCTTTTGTGGAACTTCCCCTCATTGTGGAAACTCTGCATACATAGAATAATATCTATTAAGTATATTGTAAAAGTATTTTGAAAAGAGCAACTGCCGAGTTTCTTGCTGGTTCTTCTTGGCAGGAACGGCATTCCGAACCAGTGGTAGACTCATTGACGATTCAAAAGTACTTGTAAAAGTTTATATGAATAAAAAACATTTCTATTCTATTCTATTCTACATAAAAAAGGCCAACAATGCAAATGCTCGCTGATGATGACAATGACTAGTAAAACTTACATCCCAATGTCATCACTGACATTGATATTTTCCATTCCCTGATCCTGCCTCAGCAAGCACGGCACACACGCCCGCAGCCTGTCCACCAGCAGCTGCAACTGGCGCAGCAGTGTGGTGGCGCGCTCCGCCTGCGGGCCAGCCGCGACCATGGCTACGAGGCAGTGGAACAGGTTGTTGTGCAGATTACTTGGTATGTGACTTGGATGGTTCTCGTAATGTCTGTGCAGACGTTGGGGGCTACTGAATGTCTGAAAACAATCATACTAATATTATAAATGCGAAAGTGTGTTTATTGGTTTGCCCTTCAATCACGCCGCAACAGAGCTACAGATCGACGTGATTTTTTGCATGGATATAGTTGAGGACCTGGAGAGTGACATAGGCTACTTTTTATCCCGAAAAATCAAACAGTTCCTGAGGGAATTTAAAAACTAAATCCACGCGGACGAAGTCGCGGGCATCAGCTAGTAGCTCATAAAGGCAAAAATGTATGGAATGTGGTTCTCGCCCCAACAGACATCATTTGTATATGATTGGAAAGGTATTTTTATGCAGAGCAATGAAAACCAGGTCGCCTGTACAAACAGAGCTGCTATGTGGTGTTTAATATATTATACAAGGTGGAAAAAAATTATGCTGGAGGGGGGGAACTACCTCAAATCCTTAAGTTAGATCATTTTACTTAAAGGAAATATTCTTTTATTTTTTAAAAGAAACAAAACTGCATTAAAAGGTTTTCCAAAATTCGCTTGTCTCACCCGAGAATCAAACCAGCTAAAAATTCAAAAATAAATAAACATCGCTATTTGGTTCCACTAATCGATACAGTCAATGTTAAAGAAAAAATTTCTCCAAGAAACATGTCTGAACAATCGTCTGTCGTACAAGATACACCTGCATAAAATCGAATATTTGTTACACAAGTTCTTTAATCAACATTACCTAGAACTGTTCACTTTCAACAAGTAAAAGACACATTATAATTTCTTACAACAGCTCTAACATCCATTATATAAGTCTTCAACAAGGTACATAAGAGATACTTCATACAATATCTTCGGATCGAAAGACCTTTCGTTAGTTCAATCTCAAATATAGATCTTTTTAAAAACCGGAATTACATTCATGAACGGTACAAAAATAAAAAAAAGACTAGTAACCCAGAGGTTCCGTCTTAAAAAAGTTAGCACGTCGTTTTTGGGCAATAGTGTCCGCTATTATAATAAGATCCCTACAGAGGTGTTAAGTTTACCAGAAGGGAGATTTAAACGCTTAATTAAGAAAACTCTATGTAAGAAGGGTTACTATCGTTTGGCTGATTACTTGGCTGATGGGGACGCTTGGACGGATTCACGAATAAAATGAAATTTTATATTATTTATTTTTAATAATAATTAATTATTTACTATTGTTTAAGGCATAAAATTTTTATTATTTGACTATACGTGTTATTTTTTATAAAATTACAATTCATTTATGATAATGATATAATATGAGTATGATAAATATTGTTTTATGTATTGACGTTAAAAAAGAGTAATTTGTTACCTATTTTGAATAAAAATTTTTGACTTTGACTTTGACTTTGTTGTTAGAGTTTATTATAAGAGGTCATTTCTATAGTTTTGTTAGAGGTACATTGAAAACTATACAAGTTCCTACCAGTTTCATCTTATTCCATCAATCTATTCAAGGGGGACCCCCTATATTAGGGGGGCCATAGATCAAAATACATTAAACATGCAATGTAATGATAGTTGTAACTGGTACAACTGGGTTTGAACTGAATTTCAACTCTGCTTTCTTGAGGCCCATATAGTTAGCAAACTTGTCTCACTGTCAAGGCTATTGGAGATAATATTTGAGTATGAAACAAAAATAAAGTTGGCTAAAACTTACAGAATTGCATTGTAGGCATACGATTGAAATCGGTCGTCTCTTGGGTTTGGAGGGTGAGTCATCCACTATTATGTTCTTTGGTAACTTCACTACCCTACCACAGCGAGTCACTTTTGCCTACAAAAAATAAAAATTTCGTTTATTTAATTTGAATTTCAATAATATCTATATGTCACTGTAAGATTGTGAAAATTGTTAGGTTATAAACGAACTAGTAAGATTGTAAACTGGCGCAAGAATGTGAACTGTATCTAAGCTCGGGTCACAGGTTCGATCCCTGACTTTTCAGAGTCAAGTGCATTTAAGCAATTAAATATCACTTGCTTCAATGGTGACGGAAAACATCGTGAGGAAACCGGCATCTGAGAGTTCTTCATAATGTTCTCGAAGGTGAAGACCTTCCCTTCCCTTCTCTGAGAAGAGACCTGTGCTCAATAGTAGATGGGTTGCTGATGATGATGATGATGAAACCTAAAAAAATGACATTACCTCTAAATAAACTTTTGGTTCTTCTTCCTCATCTATAATCTCTGGTTTTTCTATCTTAATTGGTTCTTTCTTTATTTCTGTACTAGCTTGCTTAACAATTTTATTTTCTTCAGCAAAATCCTTTTGTGACATTATTCTGTAAAAAAGTAAATTAATGGGCTTATTTAATTCAGGAGGACCCTACATGGCATGCATAACAGTTCCTTGCAGTATGAATTATACACTGGATTTTACTGCAGTATGAATTACTAGATGGCCCATAACTTCGTCTGCGTGGATAAAGGTTTTTGATTCCCACCAGAACTCTTAACTTCTGAGATAAAATGTAGCTTATGTGTTAATCCTGGGTATTAGCTATCTCCATTCCAAATTTCAGCCAAATCGGTTCGTTCGTTGTGGAGTGAAAGAGTAACAAACATCCATCCATACATTCATCCTCACAAACTTTCGCATTTATAATATTAAGTAAGATAGGATACACTGGATTTTACATGTTATTAAGCTATTGCATAGCTTTTATCGCGGGCTTTGAACTAGGACAAACAGTTTGAACGCTGCGACCGAATCAAGAAATTCCGTAATGAAAAAAACCTAACCTCATTCATTAGTGTTCAACATTTTAGAGGTTCACATTTAGCTCTGTTTGGCGTAGTGGGCGAGCGGCCGCTTTCTTTAGATGTCGCAGGTTCGAATCTCACTCGCGAAGTAGTGACAGTGCGCTTTCTTGTTTGTTTGTTTTTCAATTATTTTTTTTTGCATAATTTTTATTATGCAAAAAAAAATATTGCATAAATATTATAATTGCATAAGTTGATAAAAAATGCTATACAATAGCTTTACCGCGGCAGTCCCTGAGTGCCACTTAAATTTTTTTTTCCACAATTATACACTTACATACATCATGAGAATCATACAATACTATTTATAGCTTATGTGACTACCCTTATCCATGGAAAATGGCCAACATAAATCAGTTATCTAATGTAACTTACTTATAAATGAATTTTGTATTAGTGGCTGGATCATAAGCAGATTCTGGTGGATTGCTGTGATTATCGTTCAACATTTTCAATGCATGATTTACAATCTTCATCTGGTCAGTGTTTAGCTGGTTGAGACTAAAATAGAAATAATTAATTAAATCATACTAATATTATACATGCAAAAGTGTGTTTGTTTGTTGGTTTGTCCTTCAATCACGTCGCAACAGAGCTACGGATCGACGTGATTTTTTGCATGGGCACATTTGAGGACCTGGAGAGTGACATAGGCTACTTTTTAACGCGGAAAGTCATAAGACAGCTAAAGAAAAGATAATAATATCACCTGTGGTATGTCTCACCAAACTTGATCAATTGCACTGGTGGCGCTGCCTGGACTGGTATTTGTTTGGGTTTATTGGAAGTTGAGCTGGAAAAATGATAAAATTATATGAACTTAAAATTAGATTGTGCCTTGCCATAATATAAGAACTAGTAGCTTCTTGAGTATAACTTAAAGCAAGATGAGTCAGCAACCTAACTAATTATGTCATCAGTCATAAACTCTTCCAAAACAGCATAGCTATTTTAAGAAGTCTAAATGTTTGGTTCAACGTTTCTGAAACGAACCGCCAAGGTGCAGAACACCCTTCCAGCATCTGTGTTTCCTGCCACTTATAATTTGGGTACTTTCAAGACAAGAGTGAATAGGCATCTTCTAGGCAAGCGCGCTCCAACCTAGACCTCATCAATGCTTCCCAGCATTGATATCAACAGGATGTCCTGTTAAGCCCACCCACCTAACATAAAGTACAATACTTGGAATTCTTGGACCCTACTCAGTGCCCAAGTCTCAGCTCACAATCCATAGTTTCAAAAATACTGGCCTAGAGCAGTAAGTTTAAATAAACCCAAGTTCAGAAAAATCCTTGCGATTTTAATGTATCACCAACGATGTATATGTACTAGTACTAGATTTTCCGTCACGAACACTTACATACCATGTTTAACTGAGTTATAGTGAATTGACTACACTAGTTAGTGTGGCATGGTATTCGCGACGTACAGAGGCGGGCGCTATTTATGCAATAAAACTTTATCAGTACCCTTATTGTGTATTGAAAAGCCAACAATACCTATATTCAAGTAGGTAACAAAAAAGTATAGTTACTATGGTGAATAATTAGATAGCGACCTCAAATCACATAACACTAGATAAGAAATAAAAATTATATCTTGATTTATTCAAATACTTTTCTCGAAATATTTAGCCGCCATATGCATTCTCTTTCTCCTTCTCACCGGCAGACATTAAAGCAAGTTCATGCTGCCCACAATATATGGCGTTTGAGGGTGTTAGTAAATTTTGCTGCAAATAGCAAATATTTTGAATGAATGAAATTTTGAATTCCACTTCTATAGATAGAGTTTGTTGTGTATCACAATTATTACTATGATACACAACAAACTCTAATATAAATAAAATATTGCTGTACTTACTTTTCTTTTGGTTTAATCTTTGGTAATATTTTTCCATTCTGAGTTCGTACAATATTAGGTAAGTCTTTAAGTTTAACAAGTCTACTGTTAACATCTATCTTAGGTATCTGACTTGGACTGTTGATCTGATTGTTCACGCTGGGGTTGTTCGCGATATACAACGGCTTCAGCACGACACTGTTCACTGGAGTTAACAATGGTTTGCTCAGTTCATTTTTGGTCTCACATTTAGGTAAAAGGAAACTAGCGAGTTTTAAGTTATTTCCGACGACATTGACATCGTTTTTTTTTAATAATCTCGGTTTTAGTGAGTTATCGGCGACTGTTAGGTTAGATTCCAGTTTACCGCTATTTTCGTAAAATCTTTTCAAACTGTCGCTTGCAGATTGTTCTACACTTTGGTTGTTAGCTGTTAAAACGTAAGATCTTGCCTGAAACGTATAAATATCATAAATAACTTAGAGAATATGAGAATATTATTATTCAGAAATACACAATACTACCTGACTCACACCGGGATCTTCAATGAAGTAAACGGGAGCATATTGACAAGGGTTCAAAATGATATTATCAGCAGACATATTCTCTATCTTATTAAATATGAATTTCTACAAAGATTATGTAATTTAACTACATAACAAAAAAGATTTTCTAATAAAATCTAGAGAATAGAAAAGGAAGGAGCCTTTTTTTTGTTGTTGAATGAATCAAATCATAGACCACGAACACTAGTGAACACTAGGATCAAATCAAATGACAAATCACCTACAAATCACAGATTAGAATGGATTGGAATGGATCACAGAGTATATTACATTAAGGGTGGAACCACATTTGTGAGGATCGATTCGGATTTTGCCTATACAAAACTGTCATTTTCCATACATTCGTGTACGCATCGAAAAGCCGATTTGATCCGTACACGTTTCTATGGAATTTGACAGTTTTGTATGGGCGAAATCCGAAACGATCCTCACAAATGTGGTTCCACCAATGGAATGGATCAAATCATGAATTTTCCGTTCGGAAATCGGAATAAGGGTGGAACCACACCTGTGAGGATCGTTTCGGATTTCGCCCATACAAAACTGTCAAATTCCATAGAAACGTGAACGGATCAATTCGGCTTTTCGCATCGATTCGGCTTTCGCATTTTTTGTACCTAAAAGTGCCTAAAATCCTTAAAAATGTAGCTCACGTTTCGCATGCGAAAGGATCCTTTCGCATCCTTACGGATCCGTAAGGATGCGAACGGATCCTTACGGACGCGAACGGATCCGAAAGGATCCTTACGGATCCGTAAGGATCCTTACGCGTGCGAAAGCGTCATCGGCAACTAGGGAAATGCATGAAGTGCCAAAAAGTATCGATATATCGATGAAATTAGTTTTTATCTCAAGTATGTATGCAAACACAGGTACCACTTTTCCGCCATGTTGAAATTCTTTGTTATTGGACCGATTTCGTTCAAAATCGATATTTGGGCTTCCCTGGGCTCAAATAAGAGGAAATGATTTGCAAAATTATAAAAAGTCGCCGCCATATTGAAATTCTTTGTTATTGGACCGATTTCGTTCAAAATCGATATTTAGGCTTCCCTTGGGTCAAGAAAGAGGAAATAGATGCCAAAATTTTAAAAAGTGACCGCCACATTGAAATTATTTGTTATTGGACCGATTTCGTTCAAAATCGATATTTGGGCTTCCCTGGGGTCAAATAAGAGGAAGTGATTGGCAAAATTATAAAAAGTGACCGCCATATTGAAATTCTTTGTTATTGGACCGATTTCGTTCAAAATCGATATTTGGGCTTCCCTGGGCTCAAATAAGAGAAAATGATTGGCAAAATTATAAAAAGTCGCCGCCATATTGAAATTCTTTGTTATTGGACCGATTTCGTTCAAAATCGATATTTAGGCTTCCCTTGGGTCAAGAAAGAGGAAATAGATGGCAAAATTTTAAAAAGTGGCCGCCATATTGAAATTCTTTGTTATTCGACCGATTTCGTTCAAAATCGATATTTAGGCTTCCCTTGGGTCAAGAAAGAGGAAATAGATGCCAAAATTTTAAAAAGTGACCGCCATATTGAAATTCTTTGTTATTGGACCGATTTCGTTCAAAATCGATATTTGGGCTTCCCTGGGGTCAAATAAGAGGAAATGATTTGCAAAATTATAAAAAGTGACAGCCATATTTAAATTCTTTGTTATTGGACCGATTTCGTTCAAAATCGATATTTGGGCTTCCCTGGGCTCAAATAAGAGGAAATGATTTGCAAAATTATAAAAAGTCGCCGCCATATTGAAATTCTTTGTTATTGGACCGATTTCGTTCAAAATCGATATTTAGGCTTCCCTTGGGTCAAGAAAGAGGAAATAGATGGCAAAATTTTAAAAGTGACCGCCATATTGAAATTCTTTGTTATTGGACCGATTTCGTTCAAAATCGATATTTGGGCTTCCCTGGGCTCAAATAAGAGGAAATGATTTGCAAAATTATAAAAAGTCGCCGCCATATTGAAATTCTTTGTTATTGGACCGATTTCGTTCAAAATCGATATTTAGGCTTCCCTTGGGTCAAGAAAGAGGAAATAGATGCCAAAATTTTAAAAAGTGACCGCCATATTGAAATTATTTGTTATTGGACCGATTTCGTTCAAAATCGATATTTGGGCTTCCCTGGGGTCAAATAAGAAGAAGTGATTGGCAAAATTATAAAAAGTGACCGCCATATTGAAATTCTTTGTTATTGGACCGATTTCGTTCAAAATCGATATTTGGGCTTCCCTGGGCTCAAATAAGAGAAAATGATTGGCAAAATTATAAAAAGTCGCCGCCATATTGAAATTCTTTGTTATTGGACCGATTTCGTTCAAAATCGATATTTAGGCTTCTCTTGGGTCAAGAAAGAGGAAATAGATGGCAAAATTTTAAAAAGTGGCCGCCATATTGAAATTCTTTGTTATTCGACCGATTTCGTTCAAAATCGATATTTAGGCTTCCCTTGGGTCAAGAAAGAGGAAATAGATGCCAAAATTTCAAAAAGTGACCGCCATATTGAAATTCTTTGTTATTGGACCGATTTCGTTCAAAATCGATATTTGGGCTTCCCTGGGGTCAAATAAGAGGAAATGATTTGCAAAATTATAAAAAGTGACAGCCATATTGAAATTCTTTGTTATTGGACCGATTTCGTTCAAAATCGATATTTGGGCTTCCCTGGGCTCAAATAAGAGGAAATGATTTGCAAAATTATAAAAAGTCGCCGCCATATTGAAATTCTTTGTTATTGGACCGATTTCGTTCAAAATCGATATTTAGGCTTCCCTTGGGTCAAGAAAGAGGAAATAGATGGCAAAATTTTAAAAAGTGACCGCCATATTGAAATTCTTTGTTATTGGACCGATTTCGTTCAAAATCGATATTTGGGCTTCCCTGGGGTCAAATAAGAGGAAATGATTGGCAACATTATAAAAAGTGACCGCCATATTGAAATTCTTTGTTATTGGACCGATTTCGTTCAAAATCGATATTTGGGCTTCCCTGGGCTCAAATAAGAGGAAATGATTTGCAAAATTTTAAAAAGTGACCGCCATATTGAAATTCTTTGTTATTGGACCGATTTCGTTCAAAATCGATATTTAGGCTTCCCTTGGGTCAAGAAAGAGGAAATAGATGCCAAAATTTTAAAAAGTGACCGCCATATTGAAATTCTTTGTTATTGGACCGATTTCCTTCAAAATCGATATTTGGGCTTCCCTGGGGTCAAATAAGAGGAAATGATTTGCAAAATTATAAAAAGTCGCCGCCATATTGAAATTCTTTGTTATTGGACCGATTTCGTTCAAAATCGATATTTGGGCTTCCCTGGGGTCAAATAAGAGGAAATGATTGGCAATATCATAAAAAGTCACCGCCATATTGAAATTCTTTGTTATTGGACCGATTTCGTTCAAAATCGATATTTAGGCTTCCCTTGGGTCAAGAAAGAGGAAATAGATGCCAAAATTTTAAAAAGTGACCGCCATATTGAAATTCTTTGTTATTGGACCGATTTCCTTCAAAATCGATATTTGGGCTTCCCTGGGGTCAAATAAGAGGAAATGATTTGCAAAATTATAAAAAGTCGCCGCCATATTGAAATTCTTTGTTATTGGACCGATTTCGTTCAAAATCGATATTTGGGCTTCCCTGGGGTCAAATAAGAGGAAATGATTGGCAACATTATAAAAAGTGACCGCCATATTGAAATTCTTTGTTATTGGACCGATTTCGTTCAAAATCGATATTTGGGCTTCCCTGGGCTCAAATAAGAGGAAGTGATTGGCAAAATTATAAAAAGTGACCGCCATATTGAAATTCTTTGTTATTGGACCGATTTCGTTCAAAATCGATATTTGGGCTTCCCTGGGGTCAAATAAGAGGAAATGATTGGCAATATCATAAAAAGTCACCGCCATATTGAAATTCTTTGTTATTGGACCGATTTCGTTCAAAATCGATATTTAGGCTTCCCTTGGGTCAAGAAAGAGGAAATAGATGCCAAAATTTTAAAAAGTGACCGCCATATTGAAATTCTTTGTTATTGGACCGATTTCGTTCAAAATCGATATTTGGGCTTCCCTGGGGTCAAATAAGAGGAAATGATTGGCAACATTATAAAAAGTGACCGCCATATTGAAATTCTTTGTTATTGGACCGATTTCGTTCAAAATCGATATTTGGGCTTCCCTGGGCTCAAATAAGAGGAAATGATTTGCAAAATTATAAAAAGTCGCCGCCATATTGAAATTCTTTGTTATTGGACCGATTTCGTTCAAAATCGATATTTAGGCTTCCCTTGGGTCAAGAAAGAGGAAATAGATGGCAAAATTTTAAAAGGTCGCCGCCATATTGAAATTCTTTGTTATTGGACCGATTTCGTTCAAAATCGATATTTGGGCTTCCCTGGGCTCAAATAAGAGGAAATGATTTGCAAAATTATAAAAAGTCGCCGCCATATTGAAATTCTTTGTTATTGGACCGATTTCGTTCAAAATCGATATTTAGGCTTCCCTTGGGTCAAGAAAGAGGAAATAGATTCCAAAATTTTAAAAAGTGACCGCCATATTGAAATTCTTTTTTATTGGAAAGATTTCGTTCAAAATCGATGTTTGGGCTTCCTTGGGGTCAAATAAGAGGAAATGATTGGCAAAATTATAAAAAGTGACCGCCATATTGAAATTCTTTGTTATTGGACCGATTTCGTTCAAAATCGATATTTAGGCTTCCCTTGAGACAAGAAAGAGAAAATAGATGCCAAAATTTTAAAAAGTCACCGCCATATTGAAATTCAAAATCGATATTCAAAATCGATATTTCGGCTTCCTGTGGTCAAGAAAGAGGAAATATTTGCCATAAGTTTTAAAAGTATGACGGCACCCCCCTCATCGCCGAGCGTCTAATAAAAGGAATCACACACAATATCAGAACAGAACATCATTCTCAGCAATCGCCTTCCATCAATAAAAATAACTACCTACACAAAGGACGTAACAAGGATTGTAAAGAAAACTCCTTCATCAACATCTATCTGTATTTAATTATGTTGTTCAGTATAGATCTATATATTATAAAAATGACTCTAATGCCGTTTCGCAAAGTGCTATAGTCGTGTAGAAGAAAGGGCAAAGAAACTCCACGACAGCACATCTTTTAAAATATAAAAGTAAATATCGAAAACACTTATGGAGCCACAGTCGGCTCCCACGCTGAACGAGAACTAACTTTAAACTAATTCACATTTCCCTTTTATATTTTTAGACTAACAAAATGGATGGAATGGATGATTACGATTTCCCCTTACATTCAACCAATCAGCCCACATTTCCGCTTTAATACATTTTCAAGTCAAATTAAATTCTATCCCCAACTACTTTTTTATTTTCCGTTTCATCCTACTTCCTACTTCCTACTAATATTATAAAGGCGAAAGTTTGTGTGTATGTTTGTTCCTCTTTAACGCAAAAACTACTGGATGGATTTGGCTGAAATTTGGAATGGAACCGACCGACCGACCGACCGACTGACTGACCGACCGACTGACAGACTGACCGACACAAGTAGGCTAGCATTAGAATATAATATGTAGTTATAAGTTTATTAATTGTATGAGCGCAGACTCGCCAACAAACTGCATGTGCAGTTTGGCGTGGTAGAATAAGTTTACTAATACTTGTTATTATATTTCTGAATAAAAAATTAAAAAAAAAAAAAAAAAGATAGATTATACCCTGGATTAACATATAGGCTACAAATTATCCCGGAAAATCCAAGGTTCCCGCGGGATTTTGAAAAACCACTGATAGATGGCGCTGATTGTACTTAAATCACGCTTACATTATCCGCAGTATCGAGAATAAGTAAAAAATTCCAATTCAACAATCAAGTAGGATAAACACAGTTATTGAAGTTTTTCATTAGCAATAGAAAATTTCTTAGGGATTAGGGATTAGGGATGGATTACATCATGTGTAGATCCTATCCTATCCTATTATCCTATTAAAAATTATAAATTATACACACATGACCAGTCATTATAATATCTAGCAATGTACTCACTATGACTGGACAAATCGATACCTTGTACTAATTGTATTATTTATTTCGTAATCCATCCCTAATCCCTAAGAAATTTTCTATTGCTAATGAAAAACTTCAATAACTGTGGTTATCCTACTTGATTGTTGAATTGGAATTTTTTACTTATTCTCGATACTGCGGATAATGTAAGCGTGATTTAAGTACAATCAGCGCCATCTATCAGTGGTTTTTCAAAATCCCGCGGGAACCTTGGATTTTTCCGGAATAATTTGTAGCCTATGTGTTTATCCAGGGTATAATCTATCTCCATTCCAAATTTCAGCCAAATCCATCCAGTAGTTTTTGCGTTAAAGAGGAACAAACATACATACAAACTTTCGCCTTTATAATATTAGTAGGAAGTAGGATACGCTCTAAATCGGGAGTCCCAGTAAAAGGTTTAGCACTTTTATCTTGAAGTTTTGATAAAGCATCTATTAATGTTGCTTGAAGTCGCGCTATGCTAGGGAGAAATTTTCGATAAAAATTAATCATATCTTCTAAATCCCTGTACTGTTTTAGGTAGAGGAAAATCCTGTAAACTCTTAATGCGGTCAGCAGGAGAGCCAATCCCGGGAGCGCTTATTTTGTATCCAAGGAAACGAACCTCTGGAACATTAAAATACCATTCTTCTCGTTATCAACTATACCGTATCCTTCAAAAACGTTTGAAAAGAATACGTAAATGTTTTGCATGCTGTTCGCTATCTTTTGAAGAAACTAAAATATCATCGACGTACGCGAACTAAAAATCTAAACCACGAACAACTTTGAACCCAGAGAAGCCTAAATATTGATTTTGAACGAAATCTGTCCAATAACAAAGAATTTCAATATGGCGGTCACTTTTTAAAATATTGGCATCTATTTCCTCTTTCTTGACCCAAGGGAAGCCTAAATATCGATTTTGAACGAAATCGGTCCAATAACAAAGAATTTCAATATGGCGGTCACTTTTTATAATTTTGCCAATCATTTCCTCTTATTTGACCCCAGGGAAGCCCAAATATCGATTTTGAACGAAATCGGTGCAATAACAAAGAATTTCAATATGGCGGTCACTTTTTATAATTTTGCCAATCATTTCCTCTTATTTGACCCCAGGGAAGCCCAAATATCGATTTTGAACGAAATCGGTCCAATAACAAAGAATTTCAATATGGCGGTCACTTTTTAAAATTTTGGCATCTATTTCCTCTTTCTTGACCCAAAGGAAGCCCAAATATCGATTTTGAACGAAATCGGTCGAATAAAATAGGATTTCAATATGGCGGTGACTTTTTAAAATTTTGCCATCCATTTCCTCTTTGTTGACCCAAGGAAAGCCTAAATATCGATTTTGAACGAAATCGGTCCAATAACAAAGAATTTCAATATGGCGGTCACTTTTTATAATTTTGCCAATCATCTCCTCTTATTTGACCCCTAGGAAGCCCAAATATCGATTTTGAACGAAATTGGTCCAAGAACAAAGAATTTCAATATGGCGGTCACTTTTTAAAATTTTGGCATTTATTTCCTCTGTCTTGACCCAAGGGAAGCCCAAATATCGATTTTGAACGAAATCGGTCCAATAACAAAGAATTTCAATATGGCGGTCACTTTTTAAAATATTGGCATCTATTTCCTCTTTCTTGACCCAAGGGAAGCCTAAATATCGATTTTGAACGAAATCGGTCCAATAACAAAGAATTTCAATATGGCGGTCACTTTTTATAATTTTGCCAATCATTTCCTCTTATTTGACCCCAGGGAAGCCCAAATATCGATTTTGAACGAAATCGGTCCAATAACAAAGAATTTCAATATGGCGGCGACTTTTTATAATTTTGCCAATCATTTTCTCTTATTTGACCCCAGGGAAGCCCAAATATCGATTTTGAACGAAATCGGTCCAATAAAAAAGAATTTCAATGTGGCGGTCACTTTTAATAATTTTGCCAATCATTTCCTCTTATTTGGCCCCAGGGAAGCCCAAATATCGATTTTGAACGAAATCGGTCCAATAACAAAGAATTTCAATATGGCGGTCACTTTTTAAAATTTTGGCATCTATTTCCTCTTTCTTGACCCAAGGGAAGCCTAAATATCGATTTGGAACGAAATCGGTCCAATAACAAAGAATTTCAATATGGCGGTCACTTTTTAAAATTTTGGCATCTATTTCCTCTTTCTTGACCCAAGGGAAGCCTAAATATCGATTTTGAACGAAATCGGTCCAATAACAAAGAATTTCAATATGGCGGTCACTTTTTAAAATTTTGGCATCTATTTCCTCTTTCTTGACCCAAGGGAAGCCTAAATATCGATTTTGAACGAAATCGGTCCAATAACAAAGAATTTCAATATGGCGGCGACTTTTTATAATTTTGGCATCTATTTCCTCTTTCTTGACCCAAGGGAAGCCCAAATATCGATTTTGAACGAAATCGGTCCAATAACAAAGAATTTCAATATGGCGGTCACTTTTTAAAATTTTGGCATCTATTTCCTCTTTCTTGACCCAAGGGAAGCCTAAATATCGATTTTGAACGAAATCGGTCCAATAACAAAGAATTTCAATATGGCAGTCACTTTTTAAAATTTTGGCATCTATTTCCTCTTTCTTGACCCAAGGGAAGCCTAAATATCGATTTTGAACGAAATCGGTCCAATAACAAAGAATTTCAATATGGCAGTCACTTTTTATAATTTTGCCAATCATTTCCTCTTATTTGACCCCAGGGAAGCCCAAATATCGATTTTGAACGAAATCGGTCCAATAACAAAGAATTTCAATATGGCGGTCACTTTTTAAAATTTTGGCATCTATTTCCTCTTTCTTGACCCAAGGAAAGCCTAAATATCGATTTTGAACGAAATCGGTCCAATAACAAAGAATTTCAATATGGCGGTCACTTTTTAAAATTTTGGCATCTATTTCCTCTTTCTTGACCCAAGGGAAGCCTAAATATCGATTTTGAACGAAATCGGTCCAATAACAAAGAATTTCAATATGGCGGTCACTTTTTAAAATTTTGGCATCTATTTCCTCTTTCTTGACCCAAGGGAAGCCTAAATATCGATTTTGAACGAAATCGGTCGAAAAACAAAGAATTTCAATATGGCGGTGACTTTTTAAAATTTTGGCATCTATTTTCTCTTTCTTGACCCAAGGGAAGCCTAAATATCGATTTTGATCGAAATCGGTCGAAAAACAAAGAATTTCAATATGGCGGCGACTTTTTCAATTTTTGGCATCCATTTCCTCTGTGTAGAAGAAGATTAATATCGTGGTTGAGCTAGCAATTAAAATATCGATGCCATCATCGACCATCCCTACGCAGACAACAATGTTTATAGGCTTTCGCCTCCTTACGGATCCGAAAGGATGCGTACGCATCCTTACGGATCCGTAAGGACGCGTACGCATCCTTACGGATCCGTAAGGACGCGTACGCATCCTTTCGGATCCGTAAGGACGCGATCCTTACAAGTGTGTCTTATGGTCCAAGATCCCAGTGCCGCCAGACCTAAGTTATTTTCTCAGTCATGATTTGTGTACGATAGAGAAGTGTTCGGAAGTCCTTTCAGTCTATGCGTACCTGCTAACTTGTGCCGGCGGCCAATTTCCAGATACCAGGTGCTAAAGGTAGGTAAAAACTAGACTAACTTAACTTAAATTCTCAGGGCTGATTTTGATATATGTTTTAAAGAATATTGTATAAATTAATAAATTAATACTGCCAGACGCTTACCGCCGGCGGTAACTTTTGCCAGACGCTTTGAAGCTCCCACAAAAATAATTTAAGTTAACTTATATTCTCAGTTCTGATTTTTATACATGATACTCAGGGAACTATTGCAATATCTTCTGTAAGCTGCCAGACCTATAGGAGGGGTCAAACATCCCGCCAGACACACATTAAGCGTCCCTATATGTATGAGCGCTAGAACACGCTAGAACATGGTTCGAGATAATATCATCATCATACTAATATTATAAATGCGAAAGTGTGTTTGTTGTTTTGTTGGTTTGTCCTTAAGAACTCTCAGGTGTGCAGGTTTCCTCACGATGTTTTCCTTCACCGTTGAAGCAAGTGATATTTAATTGCTTAAACGCACTTGACTTCGAGAAGTCAGAGAGAGATAATATCATCATCATACTAATATTATAAATGCGAAAGTGTGTTTGTTGTTTTGTTGGTTAGTCCTTAAGAACTCTCAGGTGTGCAGGTTTCCTCACGATGTTTTCCTTCACCGTTGAAGCAAGTGATATTTAATTGCTTAAACGCACTTGACTTCGAGAAGTCAGAGATGCGTACCCGGGATCGAACCTGCGACTCCCAAATAGGAGACCACAGTCCAAACCACTAAGCTATCACTGCTTCACTAGGTTATCACTGCTTCAGCATCACATCAGCTAGTATCATATGCTTAATCATACGAATATTATAAATGCGAAAGTGTCTTTGTTTGTTGGTTTGTCCTTCAATCATGCCGCAATAGAGCTACGGATTGATGTGATTTTATGCAGAAGTATAGTCAAGGGCCTGGAGAGTGACATTTGACATTTTAGTCCGGAAAATTGAAGAGTACCTGTGGGATTTTAAAAACTAAATCCACACGAACAAAGTCGCGGGCATCAGCTAGTTATCTATACGTGTCGTTTTCACTCTCATACTTACTTTATTTTATTGCGCAATGCGAGTGTTCGCACTTTCGTGAGTGTTTAGTATATAGTTGACCGAGAGAAGCGAAGGTAGACTCTTAGAAGGTAGATTTCTTTTTCAAAACGATACATGGAAACATAACCTCCTTTTTAACAATTTACTACTGAATATCTTTTTTCTCCCAACTTTATTTGATTGACTTTGATTAACTTTTTTGTTAGTCTGGTTTACTAGAAGAATCATCAGATCAGAATCAGAATCAATATCAGAAGTTTCATTCGTGAATGTGGGCCTCAAGTCTGGGTCAGAAACTCTATGGGGGCTCGCCAATCTCCTAATTGTTGTTGTTAAAAAAAAACAATAAAAACATTTATCTGTAAGTCAACAACTTCAAGTACAAAATTCTCATTAGAAATTTAAATATTCTTAATTTCTATAATTATTATGTGAATAAATAATCAAAAGTTCAGACTATTATTTAATTACTATTTAAGATTTCTATAATACCAGTATTAAAGTTTAATAAAGTATTAAATATTATGTATTATAAAGTGATAGCCTAGTGGTTAGGACTGTGGTCTTCAATTCGGGGTGTCGCAGGTTCGATCCCGGGACCTCTGACTTTTCGGAGTCAAGTGCGTTTAAGCAATTAACTATCACTTGCTTCAACGGTGAAGGAAAACATCGTGAGGAAACCTGCACACCTGAGAGTTCTTCATAATGCTCTCGAAGGTGTGTGAAGTCCACCAATTCGCATTGGGCCAGCGTGGTGGACTATGGCCTATAACCCTTCTCTGAGAGGAGACCTGCGCTCAGTAGTAAGCCGTTGATGGGTTGTATGTATAAATATGTATTATAAAACCATCAAATCACTGTCGCACTCATACTCGTAGGGCCACTTAATGTGTGTCTGGCGGGATGTTTGACCCCTCCTATAGGTCTGGTAGCTTACAGAAGATATTGCAATAGTTCCCTGAGTATCATGTATAAAAATCAGAACTGAGAATATAAGTTAACTTAAATTATTTTTGTGGGAGCTTCAAAGCGTCTGGCAAAAGTTACCGCCGGCGGTAAGCGTCTGGCAGTATTAATTTATTAATTTATACAATATTCTTTAAAACATATATCAAAATCAGCCCTGAGAATTTAAGTTAAGTTAGTCTAGTTTTTACCTACCTTTAGCACCTGGTATCTGGAAATTGGCCGCCGGCACAAGTTAGCAGGTACGCATAGACTGAAAGGACTTCCGAACACTTCTCTATCGTACACAAATCATGACTGAGAAAATAACTTAGGTCTGGCGGCACTGGGATCTTGCTCTATTATAGCATCGGCATAAATGCGAATCGATCCTCACAGATGTGGTTCCACCCTAAAGGTCCACAGAGTAGTAAAAATATAGGGGAATCAGATTAGGTATACTACATAATTACTAAGGGGAATAGGGTATTTGACTATAATAAAAATATCGTTTCAACTGGTGTCATCCTAAAAGATTATTATCTAAAAACATTATTCCATACGACAAAACTAAAAAATAAAGCTTTATTTAATTAGAAAACATTAAATAAAATTGCTATAATTCCGGCCATGGTCACGTGATCGAAAACGTTCCGTGATCTCGAATGACGTCACAGTCCACACCACCTATGGAATTCTCATTTTGTCAATATATTTCGACGTGTTTGTGCGGCTTAATAGGCTAATTTCGTCTGTTTTTCATCGTTACTATTTTATTAAATACCAAATAGTATGCGACACGCGGCCTAAACACATATTATAAAATTGTCATAGTTTGAAATGTGAACTGTTACGTCATGAGAGCAAGTGGAACGTTTCGGCGGCAATTTATTTTTTTGAATTTATTTCTCGATTTTTATGAAAAATAATGAAAATTATGCCGAAATATACGTTTTGTTAGCTTCAGCATAGCATTATTAACAATTTAAGATGATTTTCTAAAAGTAGTCAAATACCCTATTTAGGTCTGTGAAAGTTTTCAGTGACGTTGCTTCTTTAGGGTGGAACCACACCTGTGAGGATCGTTTCGGATTTCGCCCATACAAAACTGTCAAATTCCATAGAAACGTGAACGGATCAATTCGGCTTTTCGCATCGATTCGGCTTTCGCATTTTTTGTACCTAAAAGTGCCTAAAATCCTTACAAGTGTAGCTCACGTTTCGCATGCGAAAGGATCCTTTCGCATCCTTACGGATCCGTAAGGATGCGAACGGATCCTTACGGACGCGAACGGATCCGAAAGGATCCTTACGGATCCGTAAGGATCCTTACGCGTGCGAAAGCGTCATCGGCAACTAGGGAAATGCATGAAGTGCCAAAAAGTATCGATATATCGATGAAATTAGTTTTTATCTCAAGTATGTATGCAAACACAGGTGCCACTTTTCCGCCATGTTGAAATTCTTTGTTATTGGACCGATTTCGTTCAAAATCGATATTTGGGCTTCCCTGGGCTCAAATAAGAGGAAATGATTTGCAAAATTATAAAAAGTCGCCGCCATATTGAAATTCTTTGTTATTGGACCAATTTCGTTCAAAATCGATATTTAGGCTTCCCTTGGGTCAAGAAAGAGGAAATAGATGCCAAAATTTTAAAAAGTGACCGCCATATTGAAATTATTTGTTATTGGACCGATTTCGTTCAAAATCGATATTTGGGCTTCCCTGGGGTCAAATAAGAGGAAGTGATTGGCAAAATTATAAAAAGTGACCGCCATATTGAAATTCTTTGTTATTGGACCGATTTCGTTCAAAATCGATATTTGGGCTTCCCTGGGCTCAAATAAGAGAAAATGATTGGCAAAATTATAAAAAGTCGCCGCCATATTGAAATTCTTTGTTATTGGACCGATTTCGTTCAAAATCGATATTTAGGCTTCCCTTGGGTCAAGAAAGAGGAAATAGATGGCAAAATTTTAAAAAGTGGCCGCCATATTGAAATTCTTTGTTATTCGACCGATTTCGTTCAAAATCGATATTTAGGCTTCCCTTGGGTCAAGAAAGAGGAAATAGATGCCAAAATTTTAAAAAGTGACCGCCATATTGAAATTCTTTGTTATTGGACCGATTTCGTTCAAAATCGATATTTGGGCTTCCCTGGGGTCAAATAAGAGGAAATGATTTGCAAAATTATAAAAAGTGACAGCCATATTGAAATTCTTTGTTATTGGACCGATTTCGTTCAAAATCGATATTTGGGCTTCCCTGGGCTCAAATAAGAGGAAATGATTTGCAAAATTATAAAAAGTCGCCGCCATATTGAAATTCTTTGTTATTGGACCGATTTCGTTCAAAATCGATATTTAGGCTTCCCTTGGGTCAAGAAAGAGAAAATAGATGGCAAAATTTTAAAAAGTGACCGCCATATTGAAATTCTTTGTTATTGGACCGATTTCGTTCAAAATCGATATTTGGGCTTCCCTGGGGTCAAATAAGAGGAAATGATTGGCAACATTATAAAAAGTGACCGCCATATTGAAATTCTTTGTTATTGGACCGATTTCGTTCAAAATCGATATTTGGGCTTCCCTGGGCTCAAATAAGAGGAAATGATTTGCAAAATTATAAAAAGTCGCCGCCATATTGAAATTCTTTGTTATTGGACCGATTTCGTTCAAAATCGATATTTAGGCTTCCCTTGGGTCAAGAAAGAGGAAATAGATGCCAAAATTTTAAAAAGTGACCGCCATATTGAAATTCTTTGTTATTGGACCGATTTCGTTCAAAATCGATATTTGGGCTTCCCTGGGCTCAAATAAGAGGAAATGATTTGCAAAATTATTAAAAGTGACCGCCACATTGAAATTCTTTTTTATTGGACCGATTTCGTTCAAAATCGATATTTGGGCTTCCCTGGGGTCAAATAAGAGAAAATGATTGGCAAAATTATAAAAAGTCGCCGCCATATTGAAATTCTTTGTTATTGGACTGATTTCGTTCAAAATCGATATTTGGGCTTCCCTGGGCTCAAATAAGAGGAAATGATTTGCAAAATTATAAAAAGTCGCCGCCATATTGAAATTCTTTGTTATTGGACCGATTTCGTTCAAAATCGATATTTAGGCTTCCCTTGGGTCAAGAAAGAGGAAATAGATGGCAAAATTTTAAAAGGTCGCCGCCATATTGAAATTCTTTGTTATTGGACCGATTTCGTTCAAAATCGATATTTAGGCTTCCCTGGGGTCAAATAAGAGGAAATGATTTGCAAAATTATAAAAAGTCGCCGCCATATTGAAATTCTTTGTTATTGGACCGTTTCGTTCAAAATCGATATTTAGGCTTCCCTTGGGTCAAGAAAGAGGAAATAGATTCCAAAATTTTAAAAAGTGACCGCCATATTGAAATTCTTTTTTATTGGAAAGATTTCGTTCAAAATCGATGTTTGGGCTTCCTTGGGGTCAAATAAGAGGAAATGATTGGCAAAATTATAAAAAGTGACCGCCATATTGAAATTCTTTGTTATTGGACCGATTTCGTTCAAAATCGATATTTAGGCTTCCCTTGAGACAAGAAAGAGAAAATAGATGCCAAAATTTTAAAAAGTCACCGCCATATTGAAATTCAAAATCGATATTCAAAATCGATATTTCGGCTTCCTGTGGTCAAGAAAGAGGAAATATTTGCCATAAGTTTTAAAAGTATGACGGCCGTATCCTTCAAAAACGTTTGAAAAGAATACGTAAATGTTTTGCATGCTGTTCGCTATCTTTTGAAGAAACTAAAATATCATCGACGTACGCGAACTAAAAATCTAAACCACGAACAACTTTGAACCCAGAGAAGCCTAAATATTGATTTTGAACGAAATCTGTCCAATAACAAAGAATTTCAATATGGCGGTCACTTTTTAAAATATTGGCATCTATTTCCTCTTTCTTGACCCAAGGGAAGCCTAAATATCGATTTTGAACGAAATCGGTCCAATAACAAAGAATTTCAATATGGCGGTCACTTTTTATAATTTTGCCAATCATTTCCTCTTATTTGACCCCAGGGAAGCCCAAATATCGATTTTGAACGAAATCGGTGCAATAACAAAGAATTTCAATATGGCGGTCACTTTTTATAATTTTGCCAATCATTTCCTCTTATTTGACCCCAGGGAAGCCCAAATATCGATTTTGAACGAAATCGGTCCAATAACAAAGAATTTCAATATGGCGGTCACTTTTTAAAATTTTGGCATCTATTTCCTCTTTCTTGACCCAAGGGAAGCCTAAATATCGATTTTGAACGAAATCGGTCCAATAACAAAGAATTTCAATATGGCGGCGACTTTTTATAATTTTGGCATCTATTTCCTCTTTCTTGACCCAAGGGAAGCCTAAATATCGATTTTGAACGAAATCGGTCCAATAACAAAGAATTTCAATATGGCGGTCACTTTTTAAAATTTTGGCATCTATTTCCTCTTTCTTGACCCAAGGGAAGCCTAAATATCGATTTTGAACGAAATCGGTCCAATAACAAAGAATTTCAATATGGCGGTCACTTTTTATAATTTTGCCAATCATTTCCTCTTATTTGACCCCAGGGAAGCCCAAATATCGATTTTGAACGAAATCTATTTATTTATTTATTTATTTAATAGATATGCCAGCGATAAATTGCAATATACACTTTAAATAATACAATGTGCTTAATAAATTCTAATGCTGTTACAAATTACCAATTATAGGCATATTCAACATTGCCAGGGTAACTCCGATCAAAATTTTAAATAATTAATAAATATTAACAATGTCATAGCTAGCAAGATACAGTTATTAAATATTTACAATGTCAAAGCTAAGGAATAGATATTATTAATTTGAATTAGATGATATTAACATAAATTATTCATGCTGATATGTACAATTTTTTCTTAAAGCTAAACAAACTATCATGGAATATGTCAATGTCAGGGCACGTCGAGTTATTGTATGCATTAATAATTCGATTTATTGGGGCGAATTTGCCTAGGTTAGATTTAGAGAAGTGGGGCTGGAAGATGTTTTTGATAGGATGTCTAGAGGGTCGTCGAGGGACATGAATGCTGACGTGGTACAACAGGTCAGGGGAATCCAAGGTGCTGTGGACTATTTTATAAAGTGTTAAGAGGTCAGTCACCAACCTGCGTTTTTCCAGGGATTTTATTTTAAAATGTTTCAAGCGTGTGTCATAGTCAGCTTCTTAAGGACAAGAGTTGTCTTTGAAGGCTAGGTACCTCGTGAAGGAGCGTTGAACTCGCTCTATTCTTGAAGTGTGGATTTTGTAGTGCGGGTTCCATGCCGGGACTGCGTATTCCAGGATACTACGCACTAGTGCATTAAATATTTTTATAATGCAGTCGGTTCTCATAAAGTCACTCGTGTTACGTTTAATGAAACCCAGTAGCTTCCACGCTCGGGAGACTATTTGGTTGATGTGTTCCTTGAATGTAAGCTTACTATCGATCATAATACCGAGATCCCTGATGACTGAAACCTCCTCAAGCTGATGGTTGTGAATAAAGTAGCCAGTTCCTAGTATGTTCTTTTTACGGGTGAATTTTATGTGCGCGCATTTGGAAACGTTAAGAGTCATTCTATTTTTAGCACACCAGTCTACAATAGAGTTGAGATCATCTTGTAATAGATGATAAATCGGTCCAATAACAAAGAATTTCAATATGGCGGTCACTTTTTAAAATTTTGGCATCTATTTCCTCTTTCTTGACCCAAGGGAAGCCTAAATATCGATTTTGAACGAAATCGGTCCAATAACAAAGAATTTCAATATGGCGGCGACTTTTTATAATTTTGCCAATCATTTTCTCTTATTTGACCCCAGGGAAGCCCAAATATCGATTTTGAACGAAATCGGTCCAATAAAAAAGAATTTCAATGTGGCGGTCACTTTTAATAATTTTGCCAATCATTTCCTCTTATTTGGCCCCAGGGAAGCCCAAATATCGATTTTGAACGAAATCGGTCCAATAACAAAGAATTTCAATATGGCGGTCACTTTTTAAAATTTTGGCATCTATTTCCTCTTTCTTGACCCAAGGGAAGCCTAAATATCGATTTTGAACGAAATCGGTCCAATAACAAAGAATTTCAATATGGCGGTCACTTTTTAAAATTTTGGCATCTATTTCCTCTTTCTTGACCCAAGGGAAGCCTAAATATCGATTTTGAACGAAATCGGTCCAATAACAAAGAATTTCAATATGGCGGTCACTTTTTATAATTTTGCCAATCATTTCCTCTTATTTGACCCCAGGGAAGCCCAAATATCGATTTTGAACGAAATCGGTCCAATAACAAAGAATTTCAATATGGCGGTCACTTTTTAAAATTTTGGCATCTATTTCCTCTTTCTTGACCCAAGGGAAGCCTAAATATCGATTTTGAACGAAATCGGTCCAATAACAAAGAATTTCAATATGGCGGCGACTTTTTATAATTTTGCCAATCATTTTCTCTTATTTGACCCCAGGGAAGCCCAAATATCGATTTTGAACGAAATCGGTCCAATAAAAAAGAATTTCAATGTGGCGGTCACTTTTAATAATTTTGCCAATCATTTCCTCTTATTTGGCCCCAGGGAAGCCCAAATATCGATTTTGAACGAAATCGGTCCAATAACAAAGAATTTCAATATGGCGGTCACTTTTTAAAATTTTGGCATCTATTTCCTCTTTCTTGACCCAAGGGAAGCCTAAATATCGATTTTGAACGAAATCGGTCCAATAACAAAGAATTTCAATATGGCGGTCACTTTTTATAATTTTGCCAATCATTTCCTCTTATTTGACCCCAGGGAAGCCCAAATATCGATTTTGAACGAAATCGGTCCAATAACAAAGAATTTCAATATGGCGGTCACTTTTTAAAATTTTGGCATCTATTTCCTCTTTCTTGACCCAAGGAAAGCCTAAATATCGATTTTGAACGAAATCGGTCCAATAACAAAGAATTTCAATATGGCGGTCACTTTTTAAAATTTTGGCATCTATTTCCTCTTTCTTGACCCAAGGGAAGCCTAAATATCGATTTTGAACGAAATCGGTCCAATAACAAAGAATTTCAATATGGCGGTCACTTTTTAAAATTTTGGCATCTATTTCCTCTTTCTTGACCCAAGGGAAGCCTAAATATCGATTTTGAACGAAATCGGTCGAAAAACAAAGAATTTCAATATGGCGGTGACTTTTTAAAATTTTGGCATCTATTTTCTCTTTCTTGACCCAAGGGAAGCCTAAATATCGATTTTGAACGAAATCGGTCGAAAAACAAAGAATTTCAATATGGCGGCGACTTTTTCAATTTTTGGCATCCATTTCCTCTGTGTAGAAGATTAATATCGTGGTTGAGCTAGCAATTAAAATATCGATGCCATCATCGACCATCCCTACGCAGACATCAATGTTTATAGGCTTTCGCCTCCTTACGGATCCGAAAGGATGCGTACGCATCCTTACGGATCCGTAAGGACGCGTACGCATCCTTACGGATCCGTAAGGACGCGTACGCATCCTTTCGGATCCGTAAGGACGCGATCCTTACAAGTGTGTCTTATAGCATCGGCATAAATGCGAATCGATCCTCACAGATGTGGTTCCACCCTTATATGGCGTTCACACGATGCGATTTTTGTTGAATGCCTTTATTAGGCTGGAGCATAGACATAGAGTAGGTAGGAAATCGGAAATCCTACCTTCATGGGCTGGAGTCACATCTGTGCGCATCGATTCGCATTTATGTGCTACTTACATACGAAATCAAACGTAAAACTTATTTAAATTATTGTAAAGACAGTTAATTCCTAAACTAAACAACAAAACCCAAAGGCCAAATGCAAAAGCAAAATAATACAAAACCACTAGGGGATAGGAGGATATTAGTTGACTTCAATTTGACTAATATTCTTAAAAAAAAATCACAGAGTACTTTGTTAAATGAAAACAATGGCCAATGGGCGATGGCGATTGGCGATTATCGAATGCCGATTGGGGTTGCAGTGTTGCCGACATTCACGCAAGAAAAGTCCGAAACCTTATCAGAAATAGGGTATTTGACTACTTTTAGAAAACCATCTTAAATTGTTAATAATGCTATGCTGAAGCTAACAAAACGTATATTTCGGCATCATTTTCAGTATTTTTCATAAAAATCGAGAAATAAATTCAAAAAAATAAATTGCCGCTGAAACGTTCCATTTGCTCTCATGACGTCACAGTTCACATTTCAAACAATGACAATTCCACAGCCCATAGGTGGTGTGGACTGTGACGTCATTCGAGATTATGGAACGTTTTCGATCACGTGACCATGGCCGGAATTATAGCAATTTTATTTAATGTTTTCTAATTAAATAAAACTTTATTTTTTAGTTTTGTCGTATGGAATAATGTTTTTAGATAATAATCTTTTAGGATGACACCAAATGAAACGATATTTTTAATATAGTCAAATACCCTATTACCCGTTTTGTTTTTTGATGTGAAACATCTATAGCTGCACGTAAAACAGATTTCTGGCGTGGCGACGCATGCCGTGGCGACGCATCGCCATGGCATGCGATGTTATATGTATACTTAGTGACATATTTAGTTTCTATCACAATCTGTTCTTTTCTGCATTTTACTTTTACAAAATAATGTCGATGCTTCACATCTGCCAGGCGTCCCAAAACGGCTCACAGTTTTTTTTTTTATAATATGATTATATTTTTTTCATAAAATCTAATTTGCAATTCTTGAATAGTGTGTGTATAGACGTTTTTTAACTGATTTTGCCGTGTAGTCGTATGTATTGGTAAGCTGAAATAGAAAATAATTTCAACTAAATATATTTCAAATAAACTCTTCCATACCAAATGTATGAAACAGATAGATATTTTGTCCATAAAAAACTGTCCTTTTTCATAGAGTCGTGTACGCATCAATTTGGCTTTGCGATGCGCATAAGACTTTATGAAAAATGACAGTTTTGGGACAAAATAACACGTATTATTGTTTTGTCCTGAGTTTTTAACTAGTTTTAAATAGTTTAAAGGTGTTTTCTTTACATTTTATTATGTAAACATATAACTAAGAGTCCAATAACTGTGATTAAGTGAATAAATCTTGCCATCTATAATCAGCACGAGTACAGAATGTGGAACTGATCATCATACCTACGTCAGTTTGGTGTGCGAGATAAAACTAACTATACTAATGGTTTTGAGATTCAAAGTTTCGGACTGCCTGCGAAATAATAGTATTCTTGTTTTTGTGTTTTACACTAGTGTAGTGGAATAGCGAGTTTTTGGATTTCCACTGTTTCGGGGGAGACAGAGGAGGTTGGTGTCAGAGTTGTCAAATTATAATTTTATAAAATGTCTGGTGAATGCTCAGCTTGTAATTTAGTAGTTTACGTAACGCAAAAGAGAATAAAATGCACTAAGTGTCTTCTTATTTACCATCTCGAATGCATCACCAATGAACCAAACCTACCGCGTGCAAACTGGACTTGCCCAACTTGTATTGCTGCAGCGCCCAAAGGTGGTGATAACTCGAATACGCCAGTTAAGCCACAACAGTCGAGTATTATTGATGTCGGTATCAGTACTCCAGATGCATATACGAGTAATACAAGCAGCGATATAAGCTGTGACAATGCCATTTTGATTGAGATCAAAAATCTTCGTATCGACATGATCAATCAATTTAAATTACAGGATAGAAAACACGACTCTTTCACTCTTGTACTAAATGACCTAAAAGGCGAAGTCAGTGAGCTTGGCCTGAAGATGTCAACAATCCGCTCAGAGTTCGACGGTCTTATATCGACGGTGGGCGCGCTGCAGACCAACACTCAACAAAACGAGACTACCTTGGTCAAGCATAGCGCGAAAATCGCTGAATTTGAGTCATCCCTTAATGAATTAAAATCACAAAACTTTATTTCCGCTCAGTATGATGAAATGACTGTCGACTTCAAAAAACACATGAATACGTTGACTGAAATGCGTACTACAAGTGATGACAAGATTCTGACTCATTTGCAGTCTAAAGTTAACATGCTGGAAAGTATCTCAAGGAGCTAGAACGTGGAAATACAATCGGTACCGGAGCGTAAAAACGAGAATATTGTAGGTATAGTGAGAAATCTTTTTGATAAACTTTCGTTGCAATTTTCAGAGGATTCAATTTCATTTTGCAGTCGTGTACCGGAAATGAATAATAATTCAAGCCGTCCCCGAAACATAATTGTCACTTTACAGTCACCTAGACAACGTGATAATGTAATATCAGCAGCGCACAGATACAATAAATCGCACTCAGGGGACATGCTCAACTCTCTGGACCTGGGAGTTATTGGCGAAAAATGCTTTATATATTTAACGGAGCATCTTACTCCGGAATGCAAGGCTATTTATGCGGCAGCGCGAAAGTATAAAAAAGAGAAAAAATATAAATATGTTTGGGCAAGAAATGGGAAGATTTTCATTCGTAAAAGTGATAGCAGTCCTGCTATATATATATTAAAAATATAGATATCTTGAATAAATTGTAACTTAGTTTTTTACTTCATAGTCTTTATATATGTCTCATGTTAGTAAATAATTTTAGTTAATTTTAAAATGTTGCTATTTTATCAGAATGTCAATAGATTTCGCACAAAATTGAATGAATTTTATCTTAATGTATTAAATAGTAATTATGATATTATTTGTCTAACCGAGACTAACTTAGATAGCTCAATTGGCGATACTGAATTCTTAGATAGTCGCTATACCATTTTTAGACGTGATAGGGATTCATTAAATAGTCATAAACAAAATGAGGGTGGTATCTTAGTGGCGGTTAGGAAAAATATTTCGGCGCTTAGACTTTTTCATTTAGAAAGCGACTCCGAATGTATATGTTTGTCTTTGAATCCAGGAAAACGTATTACCCTGTGCTTAGTATACTTACCCCCAGATATTACTATTGATCGGTTGCACAGATTCTATGAGAAGTCTAATGATTTTATTTCTGAACATGATGGATTTGTTATTATTCTTGGTGATTTTAATACACCCTCAATTGACTGGAATGGCGATGGGACGAAAGCAGTGGCTCCTAATTGTATATCTTATGATCTGAAATCACGGTTATTACTGCAGCTTATATCTTTAGGTGGTTTGAGTCAGTACAATTACCTATTTGAAAAATAGTAACAAAAGGACTCTAGATATTTTCCTTAGTAACATCTCAAATATTAAACTCGTACCAGCCCTTGCGTTATGTAAGGAGGATATACATCATACTTCTTTCGAAATAGATATTAAACTTAACGTCACAAATTATTTGAAAAAAAAAAATTCAAATCCGGTTTTCAATTTTAAAAAATGCGATTTGATATCTGTCAAGAAAGAACTTAATTTAATTAATTGGTATACAAGAAAAGGGTAGAATTATTTTGCTATAATCCGCCAACAGAAAAAATCTGTATAATTTTTACACTACTCTCGACGCACGTTTCGCCCCGACACCGGAGAATCCTCAGGAGATGTTGACTCTACAACGATGCATTGTCTAGTGACGCTCGTGTCAATTGCGCGGTATTATATACCGTATTTCTACCCCCACTACTGTTACCCCGCCCACTACCCCCCCCTTCAAACAAACGAAGCAGTGGTGAACTTGAGACGTTCACTTGTTCATTAAGTAATTTAAACTGAGTATTATTGTTATGTTTTATTATTTCTAATTGTTCCAACATGCTCAGTCGAAGCCCTTTATCACAGGTGTGTAAGATTTTGTATGAATGATCGGATGATAATTTGTGTCCACTATCAAGGAGATGTTTAGCAAAGTGAGACTTTTGGGGTTGGTTGTTCCTAACCGCAGCCATATGTTCTTTGTAGCGTGTTTCAAATTTACGACCCGTTTGACCAATATAAGTGGCTTTACAGTCTGAACATTCGAGTTTATAAATGCCCGATTTTTGTTTGTTGTTTAATTTATCTTTACCGTTGCAAATATTTTTAAGTGTATTATTTGTCCTAAATGCAACATGTATATCATGTGCTTTAAGTCTCTTCGCGATACGCTCCGACACTGTTCCAAAATAAGTTAAACTGGATTTGTATTTATTTATTTTATCAGGAGATGATGAATATAAATCCTGTTTTATCCGCATCAATTGTTGCTTTTTTATTATATTATTAACAATATTATTGTTGTAACCATTTGCCTGTGCCATGTGGTAAATTACTTTTAATTCTTTACACAGCAACAGGCACAGGCAAATGGTTACAACAATAATATTGTTAATAATATAATAAAAAAGCAACAATTGATGCGGATAAAACAGGATTTATATTCATCATCACCTGATAAAATAAATAAATACAAATCCAGTTTAACTTATTTTGGAACAGTGTCGGAGCGTATCGCGAAGAGACTTAAAGCACATGATATACATGTTGCATTTAGGACAAATAATACACTTAAAAATATTTGCAACGGTAAAGATAAATTAAACAACAAACAAAAATCGGGCATTTATAAACTCGAATGTTCAGACTGTAAAGCCACTTATATTGGTCAAACGGGTCGTAAATTTGAAACACGCTACAAAGAACATATGGCTGCGGTTAGGAACAACCAACCCCAAAAGTCTCACTTTGCTAAACATCTCCTTGATAGTGGACACAAATTATCATCCGATCATTCATACAAAATCTTACACACCTGTGATAAAGGGCTTCGACTGAGCATGTTGGAACAATTAGAAATAATAAAACATAACAATAATACTCAGTTTAAATTACTTAATGAACAAGTGAACGTCTCAAGTTCACCACTGCTTCGTTTGTTTGAAGGGGGGGGTAGTGGGCGGGGCAACAGTAGTGGGGGTAGAAATACGGTATATAATACCGCGCAATTGACACGAGCGTCACTAGACAATGCATCGTTGTAGAGTCAACATCTCCTGAGGATGCTCCGGTGTCGGGGCGAAACGTGCGTCGAGAGTAGTGTAAAAATTATACAGATTTTTTCTGTTGGCGGATTATAGCAAAATAATTCTACCCTTTTCTTGCTAATCATGGACTTCCGCAAAGTAACGCCTGCTTCTATCCAATATTTAATTGGTATACATTACTGTCATCAGTTAATATTAATGAACTACTTAGTATCTTCTACGACAAACTCTTTTTTATTATAAAAAACAATACACCATACAAAAAAATAATTAAAGAAAGACAACCCGTTTGGTTTAGTCAACCACTTGTTAAATGTTTAAAAGAAAAACAGAAAATGCACGCTAAATACAAAATGTATCATAATCCTAGAGATTACGATGCTTTTTCTCTTCTTAGATCTAGAGCCCGAAGTTTGATGAATGAATGTTATAATGCTTACACTAATAATGTTGAAATGTCTCTTGTAGCTTGCAACAGTAAATTGTTTAGGAATTTCACCAAATCAAAACGAAAATGTAATGTTTACCACAGACCCTAAGTTATAATAATCGAGTTGCAACCTCTGGGTTTGAAATTTGTCAGTTATTTTCTGATTACTTTGCATCGGTATATGTTCAAGATAACCATAGTAAATCATTAAATTCTAGCTTCCAAGATATTCCCTCGAACACTTTGAGCAAGTTAACTCTGTCTGAAAACGACATTTTAAAAAAGATCAAAAGTCTAGATTCGAACAAAGGCCCGGGACCAGATGGTATTCCCTCATTTTTCATTAAAGCTTGTGGTAAAGAACTTGCGCTACCTTTGATGTTAATTTTCAATAAATCTTTAGCTACAGGGTGCTTTCCAGGGTTATGGAAGGTAGCTCATGTAATTCCTATTTTCAAAGCAGGTACAAGAACAGAATGTAGTAATTATCGCCCTATATGCATTTTGAACTGTTTTGCCAAAATATTTGAGAGTATTGTTTATGATCATATCTATTTCTTGTCGTATCGATTACAATTACTTCAAAGCCGATTATAATGCAATTGTAAAAGAAATTAAAAATATCGATTGGTTGAAAAAAATGTCACCTTGTGTAAATGTTGATGCCATGGTTTTGATATTCTACAGTTGGCTATCTGACATTATCGAAAAATTTGTACCTAAACATAAGATTATTTCTTCAAAATACCCTACTTGGTTTAAACGTAATTTAATTAAATTATTATCGGAAAAAGACAAACTCCGTAGAAAATTTCGAAAATACAATAACCCTAGAGATGAATTAGAATACCAAATCATTCGTGGTCGCTGTCATTCGCTTTATGATATATGCCTTAATGATTTTAAGCATAATGCAGAGTCTTATATTTCTAAAAATCCAAAATACTTCTGGAAGTACATCAAAAATAAAAAAAAACGTGAATCCTCCATACCCCAGTCTATGAAACTAGACCATAAGGTTGCAAAGTCAGGAACGGAAATTGCAAATCTTTTTGCTAACCACTTTTCTTCTATTTACACCCGAACAACCAGATCTAGTTCGATATTATTGCAACAAAGTTGCAATATTACTTAACTTGCAAAAATAAAGATTTTTGAATCAGATGTATTAAAGCAAATTAAATCTTTAGATCCTCAAAAGGGAGCAGGTCCCGATGGTATTCCTCCCATTTTTGTCAAACGTTGTGGCCCAGGATTCGCCCTGCCTTTGACAATAATTTTTAATCGATCCCTTGAGGAAGGTATCTTTCCGGATGAGTGGAAAAAAGCACGAATTGTCCCAGTGTTTAAGAAGGGTGATCGAATGGATATTAAAAATTACCGCCCTATCTCAATTCTCTCATGTTTTTCTAAAATTTTTGAAAGTCTTTTACAACCAACATTAGCCAAACACCTGGATAATTTTATCACAAGTTCTCAACATGGGTTCAGAAGCGGATTATCTGTACAAACTAACTTATCAAATTTTACAGCTGATCTTATAAAAGACATAGAAAAAGGCCAACAGATTGATACTATATACACAGATTTTAGTAGCGCTTTTGACAGGGTTGACCACACACTTCTCGTAAACAAGCTCAGCCAGTATGGTATCGGGACTTCCTTAATAAAATGGTTTAAGTCATACTTGGAGAACAGATCCCAAATGGTTGTTGTAAATGGTTTTGAATCTATTAGTTATCTAGCACAATCTGGGGTACCTCAAGGCTCCCACTTAGGGCCTATGTTATTTCTGACTTTTATTAATGACATCACCACAGAAGTAAAACATTGTTCTTGTTCATTATTTGCAGACGACTTGAAAATTTATAAAACATTAGAATCTGAAAATGACATGAACATAATACAAGATGATCTAAATAGAATTATTAACTGGTGTGACAAAAATAATATGGCTCTTAATCCTAACAAATGCTTTCATATAAATTATACAAGAAAGAGAAAACCACTTGTCTCTAATTACTCAATTGGTAATGTTGTATTGCAAGAGTTACCGGAGATTAGAGACTTAGGAGTCACTATTGACAAAGAGTTGAACTATAGGTCACATGTGAACAATATTGTTACCAAAGCCTCCCAGCTTTTGGGATTCTTAAGACGCAATACGAAGGGATTTTCCATTAAAACTAAAATTCTTTTATATAATGCCTTAGTGAGAAGTTTCCTTGAATTCGCCAGTGTAATTTGGAATCCTATTTACAGCGTACATTCCCAACGTATTGAAAGTATACAACGTGCCTTTACTCGACAACTTGCCTTTAATGTCAGTGGCATCTCGCACAGACAACCATATAATCAGCGACTGGCTGAATTTAAAATGATTTCTCTAAGAAATAGACGTATAATACTCGATCTGTGCTTCTTACATAATATAATACACAATAAAGTCAAATGTAGCAACCTTCTTAATCGTATAGCTTTATCTGTTCCAAGTAGACACTCTCGTAGTTACAAATTGTCAAACGTATTCCATATTCCTTATGCGAAAACAAATCTGGGACATCAATCGCCAATCATACGTATATGTGCTAATTATAATGAAATATCAAAAAAAATACCTGACATCGACATATTTCATAATTCACCTGTTAGTTTTAGAAAAAAACTCATCGATTTTTATCGATGAGTCATGTCGTATATTATATCTTGCATCTAATATGTACTTAGTTCTTTTTCCTAGCTTAATTTTCTTTTTTCTTTATAACTTTAAATTCAAATATTATTTTTAAATTTTCACTTTCTTAGGTATATAAGTTATTCTTCTTAGTTTGCACAACTCTATGTTATGAATGCTGTGTACAATCATTATTGATATTCATATCAGCTACTTGTTTTATGTAATTGTTAATTTATGGCAATGTTTAATATGTATATTGTGATTGTACCTTATTTAATAAATTAAAAAATTAAAAAAACCGTTAATCTCTCCACAACAACATGGTTTTGTTAAAAATAAATCAACCGTTACAAATCTAATTGAATATTCGAATTTTATAGTGGATTGTCTTGCCAATAAGAAGCAAGTTGACGCGGTTTACACTGATTTCCAAAAGGCGTTCGATAAAGTGAATCATCGATTACTTTTCCAGAGACTTAAAAAGTATGGAGTTCATGGGGATTTATTAAACTAGCGGCACGCTATGATGGCCGGTTTGACACATTACAATAGTGATGTGGAATGTCAATTTATTCTCGAACAAAAAACAATTAAGTTTTGTTTTTGTACCTGATTAAATAGGTTTAATAAAACAAAAATGTATATGTTTATTTAATTTATTTGAACGAACTGAATATTTGAATGAAAATGAATATACATACTTTATATGCACACAAGAAACATATGAATACAAAAGATACCAAAAAAGGTGCCACAAAAGGCCATAATTAATCAGATTCGTCCATACTACTATTTTCACTGTCGTCACTGCTATCATCACCTACATTAATAATTATATGTTCGTTTTCTATAATATTATCTATTTTCACATCTCTTTCATAATCTTCCCTTATTAATTTAACAGTTCTATTCACAACCTTTTCCCAGTCTCCTTTAGTCACATGTTCACAAGCTTCTTCTAATAATTTTAGCATTTTTTTTGTGGTAAATGGGGGTTCTGTATTGTGTCTTGCAGCATATCCCTTAATTTGAGCCCACACCAACTCAACCGCATTATACTCACAATGGTAAGGCGGTAACCGAATAACTCTGTGCCCATGTTCTAATGCTATTTCGTCAATGACGTATCGGATCTTGGTTGGTTTGTTTTCTTTTAAAAGACGTACTAATTCCGCTTTTAACATATTCATGTTTGCATCTACGCCATTTTTACGAAGCCATGCGACGATATCAGCTTTCTTTTGGGATTGGGCAGGTGGCTTGTCAATTTGCATCGAGTGGTATGGGGCGTTGTCCATAATTATAATAGATGGTTCAGGGAGGCTACACAACATTGAGGTAAACCATTCAGTAAACTTTTCTCCATTCATGTCTTCATGATAGTCTCCAGTGGTTTTTGACGCAAAAGCCATGAGAGAACCTTCGACAAACCCGTTGATGGTTCCGGCGTGACAAATTATAAGTCGCGATCCTTTTCCTACAGGAACTTTGGAAGTAGATGCTGCTGTGTCATCGTTCCAAGAACGGCCTACAGTATGGTTAGCATTAAGCCATGTTTCATCCAAGAACACAACATTTTGCCAATTTTTGATTTCTTTCACTTGCCGTAAAAAAGTATACCTTGCCATCGCTATATCAAATCTTTCCATCAATATTTTGCGTTTGTTACATTTTTTGTATCGAAATCCAATGGTCTTCAAAATCTTCGTTAAAGAACTTTCCCCACCGAAGAATAATCCAGCTTCCTTCAGTGAATGCACCAACTTTTTTCTTGTTGGATACTCCTTCTGTAAATAGTAGCCGTAAACATGTCTTCGGATAGCATCGGCATCAAAGCTATCGATGCCTACGACTGGTTTTGCTCGTTTTCTCTTTTTTGGTGTGTGAAGTTTATTTTCTTCTGTGCCAGTCTCGCCATATTTTTTTTTAGTTATCCGTCTAACAGTTCGTTGTCCAATATTAAGCGCATCAGCTACGCGTTCAACCACTGACGTTATAGGTAAAATTGGCCCTCCATTTTGAGCTTCACGATCGAAATAGTTACGAAGGCGTATTACGAACTCACGTGTCTGACTATTTAGAACAGTTCTCTGCGTACGTTCGGTCATATCGACGAAATCCACAACAAAGGGCTTGAACAGAGTCCAAATTAACGAGCAAGGGTCAACAGTAATGCAGTATCAATATTTGAAATCCAAAGCCAGGTCAAAACTATATCACAATCGCATTGCACTGACAGTTTATACTTTTCGAAGCAACGTCAATTCGAAACTGCTTTGTTTTGCATTGAGCATTGACGCGAGTTTGCCGGAGGTAGTAGTTGTGCTAGCCAGCGATCCTATGTGACGATCGTATTAGATTCCATTTTTAAAAATTTTCAATTTAGAAAACCAAATGCCGAGTTGTGGTATATATCATATAAAAATAAAAATTTTACCTTTTGTATGAAACAGCTGATATTTTTTTGCGATTTCAGAGGTTTGTCCACATAGTGAAAATTGTTCATATTCACAAGTACATTCACCCCTTAAATGGTGCAAACTGATTTTTCTACACTTGTATACATTTTAGAAATCAATTTAATAAATAAATTTTGAGTCCTAAACCTAAAACTACATTCGATAAAATTTATGAATCTCTGCACATCACTATCGTCAATAAAGTAATACAATTATTTCCTTCAAAGTCGTTATCAATTAATACGGAACTTCATGAGCGGATAAACGTCAAACCGGCCATCATAGCGTGCCGCTAGTGTAAGATGGGTTATATCATATGTTACCAATAGATCACAATTAGTTGCTGTTAATGGGTTTTATTCTAAACCAATAACTGTTCAGTCAGGTGTTCCTCAGGGATCACATCTGAGTCCATTGCTTTTTATTATTTTTATAAATGACATCACATCAGTCATAAAAAATAAGTGCCTTCTTTACGCAGACGATTTGAAGATATTTTGTGACATTAATAGTATCCAAGATTGCAGGTCGCTATAAGCTGACCTGAATTCTGTAGAATTGTGGTGCGAACAGAACGCTATGTTTTTAAATGTAAATAAATGCTTTGTGCTTACTTTCACTAAAAAACGCAACCAAATTATATTTGACTACTTTATAAATAGAAACAAACTCTCTACTAAAACTAGTGCTAAAGACCTTGGTATAACATTTGATACATCCCTTACATTTAAATTACATATAAATAATGTTATCACGAAAGCAAATAGAATGATGGGATTTATATTCAGAATTGCAAAGGGGTTTCAGAATCCTTTAATCCTTTTGCATCTTTACAAAAGTCTCATTCGCAGTGTCTTAGAATATGGTTCTCCTGTTTGGTCCCCTTACCAAAAAACATACGCTGACACTATTGAGTCAGTACAAAGACGATTCCTGCGAAGACTTTTGTTCAAATTTAGTAGACAACTTGTAAATACCTCTTATGAAGATAAATTAAAATATTTTAAACTTGATTCTCTACGCTTGCGTCGTATGCTGCTTGACACGATGCTACTTCATAAAGTAATTAACAATCAAACGGATACATCACTATTACCTAAAATTAATTTGAATTGTAAAATCCCTAAACGCACAGTCTGTACCTACAACATATTTAGATATAATCGCAGCCGTACTAACCTTGCTTTCCACTCATGCATCAATCGCATTTGCCGCCAATATAATACAATTAACCTAAACAATCAGCAACTGAATTTATTTGATTCCACGTCAGCCTGCTTTCGTCGTAATGTCATCGACTCCCTTCGCAAGGGAGCCAATTTGTAACAACTCAGATTTTTCTTTATGATCTTTATTTTGTAACCTTTGTAACACTACTCAAACTAAACTGTAGTATCTAAATCTTTTGTACATGCCAGTTATTGATATTTTTGCTATGTTTCTCTTAGTTGTAATTCTAATTGTTTATATCTTCTTATTTGTGCATGAATATTGTTGGCTTGTCAAATAAAAAAATGCGAATTGATGCGCGCAGATGTGATTCCAGCCTAAGCGTGAAGTAAAATGTTCCGTTCGGAAGTTAGAATCAGAAATCACATGGAAGTAAATAGTAATGGGAAATCGCCGCAGTATTTCTGAAAATAAAACTAGGCCACATCATTATCAAAATCAACGATCGGTTGCACAGATTAATATCGGTTGCTTCGGATTGTGTCGTGTGGAGACTCCATTACACACAACAGTCCGTGGCACTGACTTTGTTGACAGACACAGACCAGTAACACTTGGTGACAGACAACATCACCCTAGTCTATCCATAAACAAAATAACCTTTTCTTTCTAAAAAACCAAGCGCCGTCAAACTAAGGTGAACAAATTTTAAAATTAATTTTATAATGTAAAATAACGCATAAACTGTTTAGTTGATTAAATTTAAGTTCATTATTGATAGAAGTGTCCTATAAAGTTGTTATTGACTTAATTTTCAAAAGTTTTGTTGCGTGATTTATATGCTTCGGCCACGTGTGGTGTAACTTGGATGATAATTTGTTGTTCTGTTTTTAGGCAAAATGACGAACTCCAAAGGTTATCGTCGTGGTACAAGGGACTTGTTCGCCCGCAGGTTCCGCACACATGGAACCATCCCCCTTTCCACGTATATGAAAGTGTACAAAGTCGGCGATATCGTTGATATTAGGGTAAGTACACATTCCTTTGCTAGGCTAGGTTTTGTGTTACTTAAAAATCCTAATAATATTAAGATAATATTATAATACCAGCTGATGCCCGCGACTTTGTCCGCGTGGATATAGTTTTTAAAGTCCCTCGGGAACTCCTTGATTTTCCGGGATAAAAAGTAGCCTAGATGTTGACCCGAGTAATAAGCTACCACGGTATAAAATTTTGTAGAAATCTGTGCGGTAGTTTTTACGTGAAAGAAGGACAAACAAACAGACAAAAAAAAATTTAGCTTCTGTTTTGATATCTGTATCTTGAACACAATTAGAAGCAAAAACCCTTTTTAGGGTTCCGTACCCAAAGGGTACTAACGGGACCCTATTACTAAGCCTACGCTGTCCGTCCGTCCGTCCGTCCGTCTGTCAGCGGGCTGTATCTCGTAAACGGTAATAGATAGACGGATGAAATTTTCACATATTATGTATTTCTATTGCCGCTATAACAACAAATAATAAAATTAAATTAAATTAAAACAATTAAATTAAAATATTTCCATGGGTACATGAAAATATTTTAATTTAATTTTTTTAACGGAACCCTAAAAGAGCGAGGCCCAACTCGCACTTGGCCGATTTTTTGAATCTATTCCATGTACAGAATTGGTTTCGTTTCTGTTTTATTATATGTATAGATACTAGATAATACAGAAGCAGTGATAGCGTAGTGGTTAGGACTGGTCTCCTAGTTGGGGGTCGCAGATTCGATCCCGGGCTTTTTTAAGGTAAGTAAGTGCATTTAAGAAAATAAATATCACAAGCTTCAACAGTGAAAGAAAACATTGTGAGGAAATATGCACACCTGAGAGTTCTTCATAATGTTCTCAAAGTTGTGTGAAGTCTGCCAAATTGCATTGGGCCAGCTTGGTGGATGATGGCCTATAACCCTTCTGTGAGAGGAGACCTGCACTCAGTAGTGAGCCGTTGATGGGTTGCTGATGATGATGATGACTAGATAATGCTCGTGACTTCATCACGATGAACAAGATCAGTTCAGCAGTTAGGCTGTATTGTACTTAATAGTAAGTTTTTATTTTTTACCCGAATATGGCAAAGCCAAAGGTAAGGGTTATGATTTTAACAATAGGCTATTTGACTACTTTTAGAAAATCATCTTAAATTGTTAATAATGCTATGCTGAAGCTAACGAAACATATATTTTCGGCATAATTTTCATTATTTTTCATAAAAATCGAGAAATAAATTCAAAAAAATAAATTGCCGCCGAAACGTTCCATTTGCTCTCATGACGTAACAGTTCACATTTCAAACAATGACAATTTTATAATATGTGTTTAGGCCGCGTGTCGCATACTATTTGGTATTTAATAAAATAGTAACGATAAAAAACAGACGAAATTAGCTTATTACGCCGCACAAACACGTCGAAATGTATTGACAAAATGAGAATTCCATAGGTGGTGTGGACTGTGACGTCATTCGAGATCACGGAACGTTTTCGGTCACGTGACCATGGCCGGAATTATAGCAATTTTATTTAATGTTTTCTAATTAAATAAAGCTTTATTTTTTAGTTTTGTCGTATGGAATAATGTTTTTAGATAATAATCTTTTAGGATGACACCAGTTGAAACGATATTTTTAATATAGTCAAATACCGTATTATGTATGTGTGTGACTATGAATGTTCCACTGTAGTTTTGCTCAGTGCCGTCTTCAAGGCAGGGCCCGCAGGGCCCTGGCCCGAGGCCCCGAGGTAGGCAGGGGCCCCACAATTCTGAAAACCAATGCTGTTATAGGCTATGATGTCACGGATGACGTCACTTTCATATATTTGTATATGAATAAATATAAGTATTGTTCTTTGTATAGATTATAATATATGGTTTTCATTCAATTTTATTTAAATTAGAATTGGTGGGGTATTAGTTTTTTAGATTCAAAAAATTTATTTATTGAACTCTCATATGTGGGGTGTTAAGAGACGGGGTTACGATTTAGCCTATTGCGTTATTGTAAACTGAAAAATGATAAAGTTAAAATTTAAGGATTTTCCATCCCTTACATAGGCCCCAGCCAGTACCTTGGCCCATAGCCTCGTTGATCCTAAAGACGGCACTGGTTTTGCTATGATGGTCCGGGTGACAGGCTACATTTAATACTATGTATGAACAAAAACAAAATCATTATGACAGATATGTAACATCCAATTTTCCATAGTTGTTTTGCAGTTTTTAAATCTGCTCGTGAAAATCCTGTCAAAATGGGATCAGCCATTCTGAAGATTAGCCTATACATACAGGCAGATAAAAATTTTAATAATGATGTGTGTGTGTTACAGTATTGTTAATCATAATATGGGAGTAATAAAATGAACTTCAAAAGTATATTTATCTACACTTATGTTATAACATTCTACTTATGTTTCCAATACTTGACTTATAATTACTACTGTTATAGCGCAGATAACAAAACACTCAATTTAAGCAATTTCACATGATGGTATAATATCCACATCGATATCGTAAAATCTCATTATAACATCAATAAAACGCGACCAATTAACCTGGCGAGCCTTATGTCAAAATCCTCATACAAGTTGTATGAAATTTTGATATTAGGCTGGCTTTTGAAAACAGTTGGGTTATACGTGAAAACTTCGTCGAAACTACTAAACTTACATACACAAAACTCTTTGGTAAGATCTTGTGCCAATTAAATAAAAAACGATTATAAATATTCCGACTCCGTCTACGAGCTCTACTGCTTGCCCCGCGGCCGCTACAGCTGCTGGATCAATAATTAACATTAACTTTCAAAATTGTACCATCCAAAATTTGAACAATTATTATAAATAAACTATTGTCAGCTTTTACTCTTGTTGTTTGATAAATTGCATTAGTGAAGATAAAGTAGTGTATGCAACTGCATATAACACGGGTATTAAAACACTCGTTACTATTATGAAAGTCGCTGCGCTCGTTTCATAAACTCACACTCGTGTTTTAATACCCTTCATTATATGACAGTTGCATAAACTACTATTGTGTTAAACTATGAAGTTTATTGCATACAGCCCCTCTAGCCAAGTTACACTTTGTTACACTAAAAAAAACCCCTACAAAATGCCGCGAAATATTATCAATACACTTCTGTCTTTGATCAGCTGCAGCGCCATCTAGTCTAGCTCTAGCCAAAACTTCAAGTGACAACCATCGTAGAAAGAGAAAGGATACAACAAAGTGTAACTTGGCTAGAGGGGCTGTTCTTGTAGCCTTTCTTATTTAAGGCCATTTCAGGCTGATCAAGGTCACATGACCTATGATGACTTATTCTCAAGGTAATAATAATATTTGTTTTAGGGTAATGGAGCAGTGCAAAAGGGCATGCCACACAAAGTTTACCACGGCAAGACTGGACGTGTTTACAATGTCACTGCACACGCTTTGGGGGTTATTGTAAACAAGAGGGTGAAGGGTAGAATCATCCCCAAAAGAATCAACATCCGCATTGAGCACGTCAAACACTCTAAGTGCAGGGAAGACTTCCTTAAAAGGGTCAAGGAGAACGAAAGGCTGCTTAAAGAAGCTAAGGCAACTGGCAAAATTGTCAACCTAAAGAGGCAGCCCCAGCCGCCGAGGGCTGCCCATATTGTCAGTGGCACGGAAAAACCTGTGTTGCTTGCACCCATCCCGTACGAGTTTGTAGCCTAATGAAGAATAAACTATTTCTAAGCTATATCTGTGTTTTATTGTTTTTTCTCAGTAGTGTATTGGGCATATACGTCTTTATCTGGAGGGTGATATTGTAATTTTTTTCACTACTAGATGATGCCAGCAACTTTGTCAGCATGGATTAGTTTTTTTTATTTTCCGGGATTAAATGTAGTCTATGTGTTAATCCGGCGAATAATCTATCGTCATTCCAAATTACAGCCAAATCCGTTCTGTAGTTTTGGCATGAAAATGTTACAAACATACACACATACAAACTTTCGCCTTTATAATATTCGAGTAATAATATGATTGGTTTAAGAGCATCTATACAGCAAGAATTCTATAAATTCAGCCAATCAGATGTGATTGTGATTGTCACACTGTCGCAATATTTTTTGACAATCCATCAAGATGTTTATGAGATTGAATGCTATTGATGTCAGATTATTATAGTAGGTAACTATTTTTCAAAGTTTATTTTAGGCATAGATTTACAATAGGGTATTTGACTATAATAAAAATATCTAAAAACATTATTCCATAAGACAAAACTAAAAAATAAAGCTTTATTTAATTAGAAAACATTAAATAAAATTGCTATAATAGGGTATTTGACTATAATAAAAATATCGTTTCAACTGGTGTCATCCTAAAAGATTATTATCTAAGAACAGTATTCCATATGACAAAACTAAAAAATAAAGCTTTATTTAATTAGAAAACATTAAATAAAATTGCTATGATTCTGGCCATGGTCACGTGATCGAAAACGTTCCGTGATCTCGAATGACGTCACAGTCCACACCACCTATGGAATTCTCATTTTGTCAATACATTTCGACGTGTTTGTGCGGCGTAATAGGCTAATTTCGTCTGTTTTTCATCGTTACTATTTTATTAAATACCAAATAGTATGCGACACCCGGCCTAAACACATATTATAAAATTGTCATTGTTTGAAATGTGAACTGTTACGTCATGAGAGCAAATGGAACGTTTCGGCGGCAATTTATTTTTTTGAATTTATTTCTCGATTTTTATGAAAAATAATGAAAATTATGCCGAAATATATGTTTCGTTAGCTTCAGCATAGCATTATTAACAATTTAAGATGATTTTCTAAAAGTAGTCAAATAGCCTATTGGTTGCTTGTCGCTACTAGATACCGACCTTCCTACAAACAATAGCTCTATAAATTCGGCAACGTAATATCACAGTTTGTATGACAACGACAAACATTGGTTGCTACGTGACTATATTGTGGGTATGCCACTTCAGCATACCTACTATGAATAATTGCCGACGGTATCAAGTAGTGGCCTTTCAAACCACCAATGAGAATACGGAAACAGGGTATAAACTCTATATTTATATATTATCATACTAGCTGATGCCCGCGACTTCGTCCGTGTGAATTTAGTTTTTAAAATTCCTCGGGAACTCTCCGGGACAAAAAGTAGCCTCTTCAACTATAGGTACCCATGCAAAAAATTACGTCGAACCGTACCTAGTTCTGTTGCGGCGTGATTGAAGGGCAAACCAACAAACAAACACACTTTCGCATTTATAATAACATCATGAAACTTCTCAATTGATCCCCTAATGAGTGATAATGAACTTCATCAAAAGCCTAATGGAATCAAGAACTCCGCGTGTTTTTTTTTATTCGATGACAAGCTAGTCCTTGACTGCGATCTCACCTGATGGTAAGTGACGATGCAGTCTAAGATGATAGCGGGCTAACTTGGAAGGGGTATGGCAGTGCACATTCAACCCATACCCCTAAGTCTATCATTCGTCTATGGTTTCTACACGCCATCGTGCCGGAACGCTAAATCGCTTGGCGGCACGTCTTTGACGGTAGGGTGGTAACTAGCCACGGCCAAAGCCTCCCACCAGGCCAGACTAGACAATTCAGAAATTACAAATTCCCAAATTGACCCCGCCGGGAATCGAACCCGGGACCTCCCAGTTATAAGACAACAGCGCTCACCACTGAGCCAGGGAGGTGTGGAAGTGGAGTCTAAGAACATTGTGTCCAGCAGTGAACGACTATAATATTCTATAGTATAGCTGTATAGACTGTAGTAGGTACTAACGTAAGCACTTTTCAGGCGTAACGTAACTTGTATTTGGCGTTGAAATAAAACAAACTTGCAGAGAAAGATCACAATTTTTTTTTAAATTGAAAATGGAAAATATTTACAAATGAACAAAATCTATGTATGAAGAATAATAATACCTAATTAAAGTTTAATTCAGTGATCGAAATCAAACAAATCTCAATAACATATGCCTTTCCAACTTTAACAATATGGCATATATTTATGTTAAATATATAAATTACTATATATAGTGAAACTTAACAACTAGCATCTCTAGACTGATAAAATAGTATATATCCAGTTTCAGATGATTTCTGTATATCAGAAGTCAGACCGTAGAAGTCTTCTATAGCAGAGGCATCAATTTTCTGGAAAAAATAAAATAAAAATAATAATGCATGATATTTCAGAGGGATTTTGGATGTAAAGATCCTACTACGTTAACATGGCTAGCCCCTCAATATTAATAACTAGCGACTCGCCCCGGCTTCGCACGGGTAGTAGAGCGTGGTTATTATGCCTACACTTGAATTTTTTTTCGCGCGCGCGTTCGTTTTTGTTTTGCGATAAATCCTAAGATAGATATTCATTAAATTAAATGGTGTAAAGGATTATCGCATGAAATGCTTAATGGTAATTAACGTATTTAAGTTGATAATGTTTAGTAGGTACTGTATCTATCTAATACTTATCTATGTAATTACAGCTTTAGAAGTAAAAATGGGTATAGCTTATCACAGACTTTTCTGTGAAGACTTATCCTACCATACCACCACCATCATGGTTTTGTTATATCTCAAAGGGATTAAGCAGCATTTTCGATGACAAAAAATCCCAGGCGGCTTGACTCTCAGACATCTTCAACAATAATTATCATCATATTTCAACAAATTCACACAAAACCTTAACAAATTATACATTAAAACCTTCCTCATTAATCACTCTGTCTATTGGTGAAAATCGCATGAAAATCCGCTCAGTCGTTTTTGAGTTTATCGCGAACAGACAGACAGACGCGGCGGTGGACTTTGTTTTATAATATGTGTGTGTAAGTGTGTACGGTTAGATCAGGCAACGAAGGGGCTGGCATTCTTTTTTCGAAAGAAAAGCCCTTAAAAAAATTTATAATTAAAAAAAAAAAAGGAGACATACATCCACCATGTCGTCGTCGAAGAGCAGCCAGAAGCCGTGGCTCTTGACGATGCTGATGTAATGTCCGCGGTTGGGGCCGGAGCCGCAGTGCACCACCACCGCCACCAGGTCGTACAGGCGGTCCGGGTTCACTGCGTCGTCCGACTGGAGAACAACGACCTAACATTAGTACGATGCTGATGTAGTGTCCGCGGTTGGGGCCGGAGCCGCAGTGCACCACCACCGCCACCAGGTCGTACAGGCGGTCCGGGTTCACTGCGTCGTCCGACTGGAGAACAACGACCTAACATTAGTACGATGCTGATGTAGTGTCCGCGGTTGGGGCCGGAGCCGCAGTGCACCACCACCGCCACCAGGTCGTACAGGCGGTCCGGGTTCACTGCGTCGTCCGACTGGAGAACAACGACCTAACATTAGTACGATGCTGATGTAGTGTCCGCGGTTGGGGCCGGAGTCGCAGTGCACCACTACCGCCACCAGGTCGTACAGGCGGTCCGGGTTCACTGCGTCGTCCGACTGGAGAACAACTACCTAACATTAGTACGATGCTGATGTAGTGTCCGCGGTTGGGGCCGGAGCCGCAGTGCACCACCACCGCCACCAGGTCGTACAGGCGGTCCGGGTTCACTGCGTCGTCCGACTGGAGAACAACAACCTAACATTAGTACGATGCTGATGTAGTGTCCGCGGTTGGGGCCAGAGCCGCAGTGCACCACCACCGCCACCAGGTCGTACAGGCGGTCCGGGTTCACTGCGTCGTCCGACTGGAGAACAACAACCTAACATTAGTACGATGCTGATGTAGTGTCCGCGGTTGGGGCCGGAGCCGCAGTGCACCACCACCGCCACCAGGTCGTACAGGCGGTCCGGGTTCACTGCGTCGTCCGACTGGAGAACAACAACCTAACATTAGTACGATGCTGATGTAGTGTCCGCGGTTGGGGCCAGAGCCGCAGTGCACCACCACCGCCACCAGGTCGTACAGGCGGTCCGGGTTCACTGCGTCGTCCGACTGGAGAACAACAACCTAACATTAGTACGATGCTGATGTAGTGTCCGCGGTTGGGGCCGGAGCCGCAGTGCACCACCACCGCCACCAGGTCGTACAGGCGGTCCGGGTTCACTGCGTCGTCCGACTGGAGAACAACGACCTAACATTAGTACGATGCTGATGTAGTGTCCGCGGTTAGGGCCAGAGCCAACACCGACAGTACTTAACGACACGACACCTACATTAATTTGATCGACACCGACACACGCTCCGACTCAGGCCACGGGGGTGCGGGGCGGGATCACTGTTCACGCCACTCGCACGCACACATAGAAGTTTTGCATGCGTACATAACACATGGCGACGCTGTAACGACACCAGTGGGAGACTTGCTGCCGACGCCGACATATTGTCGGGCCGGGTCAGTGAGATAGCGTGCCATACTGCTGCTAAAATCATAGCCCTGCCTTTTGTCTTTGCTATAGATGGTTAAAAAAGAACAGATAATTCTGAAAAATAACCATATTTATTACCATACTAGCGGTCGCTCGCGACTACGTCTGCGTAGAGTTTCTGATTTTCTATGAGATAATAATAAGATAAATTTTCCCGCTGCAAGAAGCTGTTGATGGGTTGATGATGATGATGGTTATTACCGTATTGAACAATCGCAGTTCGAGGGGAAACACGACCCGATGCGAAACCTTGATGTGCCGGTTGTACTGCTCCATGTACTTGAACCGCTTGAGGTGCAGCGCCAGTATGAGCGGCAGCTTCTTGACGCGCATCCGCTTCTGCGCCTCCTGGTAACTGCTGCAGTTGTCGCACTTGAATTTGTTATCGTTGCACAGCGTCTCTGTGTCGCTGAAGCATTTCAGACAGTGCGTTATACTCGTGTTTTGGTCTACGTCCACCTGGAAAACACAATCATACTAATACTAGCTGACCCAGCGAACTTCATAACGGCAATAAAAATATTTAGGAGTGGGTTTAACCTTATAATTTAGGGGTATGAAAAATAGATGTTGGCCGATTCTCAGACCTACCCGATATGCACACAAAATTTCATAAAAATCGGTCCAGCTGTTTCGGAGGAGTTTGGTAACAAACACCTCGACATGAGAATTTTATATATTAGATTATAAATTAGCTGAACCAACAAACTAGCTGAAACAAACACACTTTCGCATTCATAATAATAGTGTGAAGTATGATGCAAAAATGTGTCTGTTTGTTGGTTTGTCCTTCAATCACGCCGCAACAGAGCTAAGGATCGACGTGATTTTTTGTATGGTTATAGTTGAGGTCATGGAGAGTGACATAGGCTACTTTTTATCCCGGAAATTCAAAGAGTCCCCGTGGGATTTTAAAAAGTAAATCCACGCGGACAAAGGCGCGGGCATCAGCTAGTGTCTTCTTCTTTGTCAACCGACAGACGTCCACTGCTGGATAAAGGTCTCTTGCATGGACTTCCACAGGCCTCGGCCTTGCGACTCGTACGATGGCGTCGGTCCACCTAGTGGGGGTTCTGCCAACACTGCGCTTCCCGGTGCGGGGTCGCCACTCAAGCACCTTGGGACCCCAACGACCATCAGCTCCTCGAACTAACTGTGCCCACCCATTTCCACTTCAGTTCCGCAACTCCCTGAGCCATGTATAGAATAGAAATATTTTTTATTCAAATAAACTTTTTACTTAATAAACTTTCAAAAGCACTTGTTGCTTTTGAATCTTCTGGCTCTACCACTGGTTCGGAATGCCCTTCCTGCCAAGAAGAACTAGCAAGAAACTCAGCGGTTGCTCTTTTAAAAAAAAAAAAATTACAATACAGTACACGTTAATCATTACTGTCTCGTGACTCGCTGGAGCGAATTATATCCACGCTTTTTTGTGACTGTGCATGTGACTTTGGTACTCCTATGAATCTCCTCATTTCTGATTTGATCTCACAGGGATCTTGTGTTCTAATATACTTGCCTGCAAGTCAAAGAAGTGTTCATCCTTACTGCTAACTGTCTCACAGTTCAGACACCTGGTCTCACTGGTGAGGGTCCCCTGGAAGATCTCATGGACCCACGTGGGGTCCGTATTCTGACTCTGAGGCACTGTGCCATTGCATGTCACACCCTCTTTATTTCCATCTGTCTTTTGAAGCTTTAAAGTGCTCTGGTTTCTTTCAGCTGAAACAATTTTAATTTGAATATTTTCTCCAATCAATGCAACAATAACATGAATTTGTTTGAACACAATCAAATTCAAATGACCATGTAAAAAATCGTCCCCACCCACCAACAGATTTCAATGTATCTCAAATAAATCTCAAATGTATCTCAGATATTACATCATGGCAGCCTGATGATTTTTTACTATGACGACACCCGCCGTAGATTTGGGGTTTTCATGCAAATCAAGTTAGAATTATTTATTTATTTATTTTTCAGTGAATTGTTTTGGATACTTTGGGATATTGTTCAGGGATCGTTAATTAACATTTTCTCAAGTTTTGGCCCTCGAGGATGCTGTGCTAAAAGAGGAGGTGAAAGCTGCAAAATTTTCGACCTTCCTCCGGTTTTTCCACAATAACTTCTTTCCCTTACGTCCTACGGCAAAGCATTTCTATATTTTTTGTAGAGCGTTAAATTTACTACAAGTTTGATAACACAAAAATTTTTGTATTGTTTTCCCCCCTCCTCCTTCAGTACAGGGTCCTCGAGGTCCAAAACTTGAGATATTGTTAATTTACCATCCCTGAACAACATTCTAAAGTTTCATTAACTTCCGACCTTTTTCCACCATAGCCCACTTTTTCCTACCTGTCGACTGGGCTAAACTAGAAAAAAGCTATTGTAAGACGCTCCCTCGGACCAACTTCCGATCTTTCGTCATCTGTGCAAGCGCGCACGTACTTCGGCGTGCATACATTCTTTTGTATTTTTTAAATCTTTTTATGGAATGTCGCAATAATATTAAAAATAGTGCCACATCCGTTAGGGGTGGGGACAGTGCCCATACAATTTTTTGCATAATCCTTTAAAGCACATTTTGGCAGAGTTATGACTATAAAAAATTTCTTTTTATGGCCGATTTCACCAACATTGAGTGATGTTTATCCTCAGAATAAATTGGGCGTTCTGACAGTTTTTGTATTGAAAATACTGTCAAAATATGAAATTTACACTTGGATAAAACTTATTTTACGCTGGTGAAATCGGCCCTTAGTCTTACAATTCAGTTTCATTGTAAAAAAATCGGTAGGTAAACTTACCTAAAATAATTTCATTAATATGATTTATCAAAAAATTAAGAAACTCATGTGCATCCTGTTGCATATAATTGTCGAACTCCTCTGTAACAAAGAAACTTTAAGTTAAACTATGCGATATATTTAGTATAGCGGCTACCTATGTGTCCAATACTGCCCTCATAATTGAAAACACAGTAACTTCAATCGGAAAACACATATAATTTACTGTGTTTTCAATTACGAGGGCAGAATACAGCTCTCAGAAATTGTGTAAAAATATTATATCATACTACATATAATATTATAAATGCGACGAAAGTGTGTTTATTTGTCCTTCAATCATGCCACAACAGAGTTACAGATCGACGTGATTTTTTGCATGGGTATAGTTGAGGTCCTGGAGAGTGACATAGGCTACTTTTAACCCAGAAAATCAAAGGGTTCCAGAGGAATTTAAAAAAATTAAATCCAATTGGACATAGTCACGGGCATCAGCTAATATTATTAATGCGACAGTGTGTTTGTTTGTCCTTCAATCATGACGCAACAGAACCACAGATTGATGAGATTTTCTTCATGGGTATAGTTGAGGACCTGGAGAGTGACATAGGCTACTTTTATCCCGGAAAATCAAAGAGTTACCAAGGGATTTAAAAAAATAAATTCACGCAAACTAAGTCCATACGCAGCATCAGCTAGTAGCAGTAGAGTACAAAAAATTGTAAAAAATTGTGTTAGTAAGTATGTAGAGGTACATAATATTATGCTTGTTACTTCTTCATGCAAAAAGTAATGAACCAATTGCGATGAATCCTGATAGGTACATAGCTGTTACTTTTTATCCTGATATTCCTACTGAATCAAAACTTACCCAGGTGAAACCGCGGGGTACAGCTAGTTTATAATGTTAGTACGATATTAGTATGAAGTAGTAGTAGTATTAGTATGATGATGTTTAAACAGTTTTTTTATTCACTTACCTTTCTCTTTCCTCAATCTAGCAATAAATTTCTTAGGTGCTATAGATCCTACTTTTTTCTTTTGAGTGGCTATACTATAAAATAAGTCTGCAAGGCATGTTAATAGTGTTTCCTTGGTTCTCTTGTTCTTTGCCTTGTACTCCAGGACTTTCTCTCTGAATGGTCTACAGAAATACAATGCTTGCAACACAGAATTGCTGTAACAAGTATTACCAAACTGAAAAAAAAACCACATTGATTAAAAAGAACCAGTGATAGCCTAGTAGTTAGTTCTGTGGTCTCTTATTCAGGGGGATGCAGGTTCGATCCTGGGCATGCACCTCTGGCTTTTCTAAGTTAAGTGTGTTTAAGTAATTAAATATCACAAGCTTCAATGGTGAAGGAAAACATTGTGAGGAAACCTGCACACCTGGGAGTTCTTTATTATGTTCTCAAAAGTGTGTGAAGTCAGCATGGTGGACTATGGCCTATAACCCTTCTCTGAGAGAACTGTGCTGAGTAGTGATTTGTTGATGTGTTGCTGATGATTCAAAAGAGATTTTATTAATTTATTCACAATTCAAGAAGAGAAACTAAGTACATTTAAAAATTACTATGATTTTGCCAATTAACTTTACAGTTTTTATAGTTTCTGAATAACATGGCTGTAATATACAGACAAAATGTACAGACAGGTAGAATAATTGTCTGATACAAACTGGAACAAAGTACAGTAGTCTTCTCTAAAAATTATTATATCAGTGTAACAATCGCAATGTACTCCAATTGGCTGGTACTCTCTCGCTATTGGTTAAAATGTGTTGATGCAGCAAGAAATCAAAAAATTCAGCCAAGCAGAGATCTCTGCCATCATTCTTCTTCTTCTTCTTCTTCTTTATCAACCATAGACGTCCACCGCTGGACAAAGGTCTCTTGCATGGACTTCCACAGGCCTCAGTCTTGCGCCACCTGGATCCAGCAGCTCCTTGCGACTCGTTTGATGTCATCGGTCCACCTGGTGGGGGTCTGCCAACACTGGGCTTCCCGGTGCGGAGCCGCCACTCAAGCACCTTGGGACCCCAACGAACATCAGCTCTTTGAACTATGTGCCCGCCCATTTCCACTTCAGTTTCACGACTCGCTGAGCTATGTCGGTGACTTTGGTTCTCCTACAGATCTCCTCATTACACTGATGCAATAATTTTTATAGAATCGACACAGGCTCCTTGTTTTATGATGGCAACCTATTATATGATTATTGATACACTTTAAAATTTGAATTTTCTACTTTCTTTGGTGTGCCAAGCAAAGCGACTATCATTTAGAACATTCATTCATCTGCAACAATCCACAAGCAAGTTTCAGTGGGCTTAACAAGGATAAATTTGCCACCGAGGAGGTTACAAAATTCAAAAATCATTTATTTCATGTAGGCCAATTTGTGGCTCTTATGATAATTAGTCAAGAATCTACCACTGGTTCGGAAAGCTGATTCTGCTGAGAAGAGAAAAGAGCAACTGCTGAGTTTCTGGCCAGAAACTCAGCAGTTGCTCTTTTCAAAACAAAAATGTTACAAAATGCTAGCTTATCTTGTGGACAGCTGAAGCAAAGCTGATTAGATAGAATAGAAATATTTTTTATTCAAATAAACTTTTAGGAGTGCTTTTGAATCATCAAATGAATCTACCACTGGTTCGGAATGGTACAATTCAATACATGTTAATACGGGCAGACAGAAAAAAGCCCCATTCCCGCCGGTGGCACCCATTCACGAACACGACGCATGATCTAGCCGTTGTTTCGCTCAATGGGCTCGGCTTTTGAAACGTGCCGCCCAGATAGAGCCAAGATGAGTTTATAGGGGCGTCCTAGAGGGTCTTTCGATGCCCCCGAAACAATTTTTTTTTGCCGGACGCGTGTTTTTTTTTTACAAAAAATACGAATAAACTTGTATTTTTAGGTTAGAAACGTAAATTTTCGATAAAAAATTTGCGTGAATCGAAACGTTGTTTGACACGACGGACGCAGGGTGGCCGTGTGCCGGGATTTGTGGGGAATTTCCCAACCTGTGGGGAGATTTGAAATTGTTTTATTTCTGACAATAATATGTACTTATAGCAAAAAAGCTTTTCCACTCTGAAACGACATGGACTGATATAGGTCGAACAGTGTGACAGAACCGAATTGGCCAACCCCGACTCCACGTAGTCTTGTCTGTCCTACCCCTAGAGTGTTTTTATGAAGCGCGAAGCCAGAAGCTCGCGGAGGAGGTCCTGAATGAAGCGAGCCTACGAGGCCGAGTGGAGCGAAGGGGGGAGGTGGCGAGCGAAGCGAGCCGGCGACCTCCGTAGCGAAACGAAGGTCGAGTAGGTGAAGCTGAATGAAGGGGCGACGGAGCGAGTCTTCTGGCGTAGCCCATTTGATTTGTAGCTTGAACAAAACATACATGGTCTGATATAGGTCGAACAGTGTGACAGAACCGAATTGGCCAACCCCGATTCCACGTAGTCTTGTCTGTCCTACCCCTAGAGTGTTTTTATGAAGCGCGAAGCCAGAAGCTCGCGGAGGAGGTCCTGAATGAAGCGAGCCTACGAGGCCGAGTGGAGCGAAGGGGGGAGGTGGCGAGCGAAGCGAGCCGGCGACCTCCGTAGCGAAACGAAGGTCGAGTAGGTGAAGCTGAATGAAGGGGCGACGGAGCGAGTCTTCTGGCGTAGCCCATTTGATTTGTAGCTTAAACAAAACTTACATGGACTGATATAGGTCGAACAGTGTGACAGAACCGAATTGGCCAACCCCGATTCCACGTAGTCTTATCTGTCCTACCCCTAGAGTGTTTTTATGAAGCGCGAAGCCAGAAGCTCGCGGAGGAGGTCCTGAATGAAGCGAGCCTACGAGGCCGAGTGGAGCGAAGGGGGGAGGTGGCGAGCGAAGCGAGCCGGCGACCTCCGTAGCGAAACGAAGGTCGAGATATGTTTATAAAATAAATTGATTTCGGTTTAGATGATGTTTTATTTTATTTTTCAAAACATTTAGAAAGACTGCACCCGTAAGTTCTCACTGTTGGTTAGGTTAGAGGGTTGTAATCAAAAAAAAAAATAGTAAGTTTCTAGCGGAGGGAGTGAGGGGGGATGACGTACCTCCCCTTCTTCCCCCCCTCTCCCTCCACTTAACCAGGCGACACGTTTTAAAGGTTTTACCAATGTCAGTTTAATCAATATTAAAAAATTCATAAAAAAAAAAGTATGCGCGTCCGGCAAATAAAGTGAGGGGGGATGACTTCCCCTCCCCCCCCTCTCCCCCCCTCCACCCCCACTTACCCCCTATCGGGGCGGCACGTTTCAAAAGAAAACCCGCTCAATGTATTTGAGCACTTACAATTTTAGAACTTGGTAAGTTTCACTTACATTAACTAGACCAAAATAATGTTCATTTGGTGGAAACTGCTCGGAGCCAATATCTCTCTCTAGTTGTGATATATTTGCGCCCTGAAACAAAAACATGGCACCGCTATGTTCAGACTTCAGATCTTTTTAGTGTTAACGATTCTGATTAGATATTTCTTGTGTAAAAGGTTATACTTTAGGTCACACATCCTCTACATTTAAATCAACACATGTAAGCTATTGCATCATTATTATGCTCTATATTATTAACATGTTTAGGTTTTTGCGTGCGTAAATAATTTCAAGTTTTCATACCATTCTCTGTTGGAAGTTAAGGCCGAGATCCTGACATATTGACATTTGCAATCCTGTTGCGACCACTTGCAAACGGAACACGCGTTTCTGTAGTCAAGCGTTTATTAATTTGAATACTATGCTGTTTCTAGTTGCATACTCGGATTATCGCGTTGCATACGCAAAATAAGCACAACACGAGTCAACTGCAACTCGCATCCATTGAGTCCATTGACATGTATGACCACAGAACACTATTACTCCGTGTATGACAGAGCTCACGCCTGTCGCCTCACAGATCATGACAGCATAGACCACGAATGACAGGATGATCATTGATGACAGGATTGACAGGTGAAGGGCAATCCCGCCATGAATAGAATAGAATAGAATAGAATAGAATAGAAATGTTTTTTATTCAAATAAACTTTTTTACAAGTGCTTATGAATCGTCGATGAGTCTACCACTGGTTCGGAATGCCGTTCCTGCAGAGAAGAACCAGCAAGAAACTCGGCAGTTGCTCTTTTCAAAATAAGTTTACATTCAATAGAATAGTTATACAGTTAAATTACCACCTACTGTCTCATGAATCGCTGGAACGAATTATGTCCACGCTTTTTTATCATCTAAATAGTCTTCAATTGCATAATATGCCTTTTTCATGAGATTAGTTTTAACTGATTTCTTAAACTTGTGTAAAGGCAAGTCTAAGATCGACTGTGGAATTTTATTATAAAACGTCACGCCCATTCCCACAAATGTCTTTCGGACCCTCTTGAGGCGACATCGAGGAATCACGAGCCTGTTTGGATTTCTAACTTGCCTATCATGTAAATCACCCTTTTTTTTTGTAATTCACAATGTTTTGTCTGACAAATATTATATTGTTGTAAATATATTGTGAAGCTACTGTAAGAATGCCTATTTCTTTAAATTTTTCTCGAAGGGAATCCCGCGGTTTTAAATTATATATTGCGCGAATTGCCCTCTTCTGCAATACAAAAATTTTTCCAATATCGGCTGCTTTACCCCATAATAAGATTCCGTATGACATAATACTATGGAAATATGCAAAATAAACAATTTTTGCAGTTTCTATGTCAGTTAACTGTCGAATCTTCCTGACAGCGTAAGCAGCAGAGCTAAGCTTGCCAGCAAGTGTTGCTATATGGGTGCCCCATTGCAGCTTTGAGTCCAGGGTTAATCCCAAGAACACTGTGGAGTCCTCACATTTCAAGGGTTCATTACTTATCTTTAAATTTTTACTGACAGTTCTGGTGTTGGGCAATAAAAACTCAACACACTTGGTTTTTTTAGCATTTAAAAGTAAATTATTTGCCGTAAACCATTCAGAAACTTGAGATAATGCAATATTTACATCGTCAAAATTGTCTTTCGTCCTATCGACTTTAAAAATCAAAGACGTATCATCAGCAAATAGTACAATATCGCAAGTATTTTGGACAAAATGTGGTAAATCATTTATGTAAATCAAAAACATGAATGGACCTAGAATAGAACACTGGGGTACACCCATTACCGAGGCTGATCCGGATGATTTTACATCATTGACACATACTCTTTGAACACGATCACTTATAAGATAAGACGCAATGAGGCTAAGCGCAAAATCTCTAATACCATAGTGGCTCAGTTTAAGCAAAAGGGTCTCGCGATCAACGCAGTCGAATGCTTTTGATAAATCACAGAAAATACCAATGGCATTCTGTGAGTTATTCCATGCATCGAATATGTGTTGCAACAGCGTTGCGGCTGCATCGGTTGTTGATCGACCCTTAGTAAAACCGTACTGCTCAGGGTGAAGAAGTTTATTTAAATTAAAGTGTAGAAGCAGTTGGTTGAGCATTATTTTTTCAAATATCTTGCTGAGAGTTGGCAAAATTGAAATTGGTCTGTAGTTATTCGGGTCACATTGCACATGGAACTATAACTTGCGACGAGAAGTATGTGGGACAACCATAGATCTCTTATTATATCTAAGGGGACGACCGTGGCCCAATCCTGGGCCTTGATTCTGTAACTCAGTTGCTATCAAAAAATGATAGCCACTGACATATATTTTTTATCCATTGAAGGTTTGCTACGAAAATAAGTATCATTTTCGTAGCACACCTTCAATGGATAAAAAATATATCTATCATTTTTTAATAGCAACTGAGTTACAGAGTGGCCCTCTGCTTGCCAGTAGAGATGGGTCGTCGAAGTTTTGTTCGTCAACGCAACGAGACTGTTTAACGTCTGTAAATCAAACTTACACCACGCACCGGGTCAAAGCGAAGTGTACTAGTCTATCGATATAATATTCTGCGTGCAACCATGGTGCAACCCTAGACCTAAGTTGTCAAAAGATTAGTGTTCGTGGTCTATGGTCACTGTTCTATCCTCAGAGTAAATACTATTTACTCTGAGGTTCTAAGTATTCCACAATCAAACTATATTCATCCGTCCACGTCGTTAACGTTACGTAGTATCCTCTAATCTGTGGTCGTTAACCTAACTTCTTGTTCCTGGTCTGTGGTAGTACTTCTCTGACCTCTGTCTACGATTCGTGGTCTATGACTTCTATCTCCCGCTTTGACTTGTCGACTTCATTAGGGCACCTAGCACAGAACACTATTACTCCTAGCGGAGAAGAATGATAACTTCATATTAAAAAAGGGGGGACCGTTCTTACTAGCGCCATCTATATTCAACCCAGTGACAACTCTTTGAAGGCGGGAGATTCAAATGTGGAAATAAGCTACTTACCCAAATTAAATTTCTAGATAAGGTATTTTGACTCTAAAGAGAACTTGGTATTTTTAAAATACAAGTTCTCTTTAGAGTCAAAATACCATATCAATAAGGTTTCAGTTCAGGTTTAAAAGCAAAAAAAACGGGTTTTTTGTTCTAGCGAATATAAATGAACATTTATTTTTATGTAAATATATAGTTTTCTTTGTCGAACGTTACAAAATTCTATCTTCACTGTACAATTTCACCTGCAGGGATGATGAAGAGTAGTCTGTTTCAGGAAAAAAATGTACTGAGCATAGTTCACATCTGAAAAGAAACAATTTTATTCTTTTTAGTAACCTATTACAATTATTATATAGCATAATACTAGCAAAAAGCTGAGCTTTGTGAGGGCTCGCATAGTTTTACTAACTGTTAATGATTTTTAAATTATGTTGTTTTTGACAGATAACACATCTGGATATAAAGTTAAATTACTGTGTTAAATCACAAATCTATAGGCATGATAGTTTTTCAGTAAAGTGTACCACAAAATGCTCAGGTTGTGGGATAGTATTAGGTCTCGCTCCGCTCGCCCTAATAAAAGATAGTTAGTATTTCTAATAGCATTTTGGTAATTTGTATACACTTACTATAGGGTGTACTAATAGTAAATAGTTTTTCTTAATGGAATCTGCAAGTGTGGGACATGGTTGACATAAATACAAACACAATACTATTATATGTATTATACCAATAATTTTTGAAAAAAGAATTTTGAATTTTGAATAATCCTATAGACACAAGTAGGTACTCTAAATATCAAAAGGTAGGCTTGTGCCTGTAAAAGGATAATTAATCATTATCACAATAATATTATAAATGTGTGTGTTGTCTAACAAAGTTTGTCCTTTAATCAAGCTCCAACAGAGCTACGGATCGACGTTATTTTTAGCATTGGTATAGTTGAGGACCTGAGAGTGACATAGGCTACATTTTATCCCGGAAAATCTAAGTTCCCGAGGGATTTTAAAAACTACATCCACGCGGACGAAGACGCGGGCATTAGCTATTATAGTTTTAACTTATGTAGGTAAAGTAGTACTTTTAGAACATAGCTAATACGTACCATTTAGTTCAAGATTCCTAAAAGCAGGTTTAGGAAATCGAAACAATGTTGTTTTTAGCCGGCGAACATGTAAAACATTTCCTCTTGTTCTTGAACTCTAAGCCATTTTAAAAACAAAATACACAAGTCCTGTCTCCGTGAAACAAGAGTTGCACTGCACTTTAAAATACATAAACTTGATTATTACTCAGTGAAGTTAACTACTCGACTCGATAAAGTTCATAGAATTGCAAGAAATCAATTTGTTATTTGTTACGAAACAATAACAAAGACGCCATTGTTGAAACTTTTGAAAATTGAATCCACAGACCAGGGACAACAAGATTGAATCACAGAGTTGAATGACGATGACGCGCCATAGATGATGAACACTAGATTAAAAAAAGTGATTTTGTACTCTGAGATTTTGCCCTAGTAGGTATTTACATCTGCCCCATACAAAGTTGACCCCACAGAGTACTATTTATATATACGGGAACCACGGAGTAATAGTGTTCTGTGACGGGAACCCCCCCTGGCACCTAGTCACTGCTAGTCACTAGTGTTCTGTGTTAGGCACTATTGTTCTATTCGTGTTCTATTCTATTGATAAGTCGAAACGGGAATCGGGAACAGCAGCGTTACCCAATTAGAAATCTGTGCCAAGTTACGTGGACGTTGTTGACGTGGCCGTTTCCAGCAGGCCGGCGGAAATATCAGTTTATTCCTGAAAGCGCTGTATAGTGTAAATAATTTGCAACATGTAAGTTTTTACTGGTGATAAGTTGCTGTTATGCCTTTTTTATTACAAAATTATCGTTAAATACGCCTGTAGATAACTGATATTATATGTTACAGTTATAACTATGACACAGTTGCCCTGTATCATAGTTTATCTATTTGAAAATTTGATACATTATGTTGAAGCATGCTGAATAGATGTTTAGAGCTTTCAGTTCATCACTGGGTCTGACCGTCAATTTAAACAAACAACGATTAAAACAGCGACCGAGCCGGCGACTTCCGTAGCGAAACCAAGGTTGAGTAGGTGAAGCGGAATGAAGGGGCGATGGAGCGAATCTTCTGGCGTAGCCCATTTGATTTGTAGCTTTGCTCTGCTCCGGTCCTGCCACAGTTTTCGTGGTTATTTTTTATAAACATCGTGCAATACAGGAGGCTATAGTGTCATTCCGTATATGGTACTCCTACTCCATATATGGTACTCCACTTTTCTTGGGTGTTATTATATTATTTTTTAATATTATTTAAATTTATTTGCAGACAAAATACAAAATGCTGACTACATTATTCATAGCACTGGCCATCTCAGCCGTGTTTGCTGGTGTCCCAAACCCTGAGGAGTCGAAGAGGATGATGGATCACCTCTCTGATGCAGAGCATTACAGGAACGAGCATCATAACAAGCAGTTTGACCACGATGCATTCCTTGGGGAAGATCAGGCCAAGACATTTGACCAGCTGCCTCCTGAAGAGAGTAAAAGAAGATTGGGGTGAGGAGTTCTTCATTATTATATTATCTTTGGGAGATATCAGGTAGCAAAGGTTTTAACACCTTTGCTACCTGATTGGTAAATTGCAGCATGGATTTTAGGGGATAAAAAGTAGCCTATGTGTTTATCCAGGGTATAATAATTTATCTTCATTCCAAATATCGGTTCATTATCATAAATCGGTTCAATTACATAATATGTGTGTGTGTGTATGTTTTTATACTCTTTCAAGCTTTTCATCTTAAGAGTTGGAAGTTATGTCAAACAGTTAAGTCTTAATGACCCTTCAAATTAAATTTAAAATCCATAAATTAGTGATATATGGGATAAATTTATTCTGAGCTTATGACCTATGCACTACCCATCTATCTCATATCTTGGCTCACAGACTTTTTGACACACTTATGAATTTTTATCTATGTTAAAACACTCAAGCAATGTGTTACACTTTGTTAAGAAAGAATTATAGGAACTATACACTTTTATAGTGCATTATCTCCCCCACAATGTGGGTTAATCAAACGAGGCAATGCGGCCGTTGGCAAATATGTACTTAGCTATTTATAAAGGTTCTGTTACTGGCTTGCATCTAGGCTCTATTTATGAGTTGACTAATCATTAGTTGTTTATTTTGGAAACCCCTTATAATCTTTGTTTTTTTAAGTCTGTAAAAAGTGGGCGGTTTCTACTCATAGTAAGGGAGTGCAGACTGGCTACCTTTAGCGGCAGCGATCGGCGCGGCGTTTTTATGGCTTTTATGGCGTTTTTGTGTCTGCCGTCTTAACATGAATTGAATTGTAGTACTTTTTTTTTTTTTGAACTTCCCCTCATTGTGGAAATTTTATATGTTATTCTAACAAAGTTGCATAGGTTAAATCGGCTTGGCATCCAGCTGCCCACAAGATAGTATAAAAAACTTATTACAATGTAATAGCTTCATAATAATATTGTAAAATGATTATTTTGAAAAGTGCAACTGCTGAGTTTCTTGCCGGCTCTTCGCAGCAGAATCCGCTTTCCAAACCGGTGGTAGAGTCATGACTTGTCATAAGAGCCACAGGCTGGCCTACGTGAAATAAATAATTTTGAATTTTAGCATTTCTGCGATTTCTGCTGAATCGCGCGATTTCGCGTTTTCGCTATCAGAAATCTCTGAAAGCCATGAAAACGTCGATCGCTTTCGCTCAAAGCGTGATGAAATACGAGTGTAACATCGAAACATTAGGGATGCGCCATGTTAGATTTTTTTAGCATATTTTTGTCCCTAACCATAAGGTTCCGGATTGTTTACAACAAGCGCATAGCACTATTGACTAAGTTTCTTTCGTGTGTCGGAAAGTATGCTCTGCTAACGTGAAAAAATACATAATACTCCATCTAAAGATTTTCGTAGATACTGTATCTAGAGTTCACAGACCTCTCTTATCTATAATTGGGTATTTGACTATTTTTTTATTTATTTAAAATAACGTTTTTAAATATCTTATTACAATACCATTTCTCTTTTTTAAATATCTTTACTAGTTTCGTAATTATAAGCTGTTTTACTGTGATTGTATCTGTCTCTTTCTAAAACGATATTTTCTACGCAGCGTGTATGGAGCTGGTGGATTGTGACGTCACACTTGAGTAGAGCTCTCTCTGTCTAACAGGAAAATTTAAAGCTCTATATCTTATTTGTTTTTGGACCGATTTATTTTCTGTTTTTACAAATGTTATTCTTACATGTTCCATTTTCGATTATAAATAATGAATATCAACATTTTGACTACAGTCAAATACTTACCCAATTAACAATATGTGATACCTAATTTTCGGTATAATCTGTTCCAGAATAATCGTCGACAAGATAGACGCGGATAAGGACGGATTCGTCACGCTCGTGGAGCTGAAGGACTGGATCCGGTACACGCAGAAGCGGTACATCGAGGAAGATGTGGACAGACACTGGAAACAGCACAACCCGAACAACGAGGATCTTATTACTTGGGAGGTAGGTTTATATTCCGACAAGCAAGACATAAAAGGAAAATATGATGGACTAGATGATGTGCTCGACTTTGTCCATGGTGATTGAGGTTTTTAAATTCCCCCTTTAATTTTTTAATTCCTCTTTAATTTTCCGGAATAAAATGTAGCCTATGTGCTAATCCTGGGTATGAGTTATCTCCATTCCAAATTTCAACCAAATCCGTTCATTTGTTGTGAATTAGGATGAAATGTGAATCATTGTTAGGATTTAGGTGTGGGACCTGGTGGATAATGTCAATTCAATATCGAAAGTTCCTAAATCTCCACAGTTTAGGATTGAAGTACCTTGCAGCATTGAGGTTAAGGGGTTGGACCTGAAGTTCAATGATGAATTCTTTATTTGGTACCTTCAATATTAATTGACCTGAAACCCCACGGTTATGTCGGACCCTGTGCATTTGAATTGAGTAGTTGGGACCACAAAATATGAGACCATCTCAGAAACTTTCTATTTTGTGAGATGGTCACACAAACATTACTTAAATCAGTCTAAAAATCTCATGCATATCGGAAACATCATTCAGTAAAGTGTTGAGAATAACAGGAATATGTCCTTTTATTTCAGACTTACAAGAAGAATGTGTACGGCTTCATGAACGACATGACTGAGAATGAGCTGAAGAACACAGAGGGCTTCACTTACTCTAACTTGCTCAAGCGGGACAGACGGCGGTGGGTGTATGCTGGTATGTATCCATCTTTTGTATCTTACTTGTTTTATACTACAACGCGCGACGTAGAGTTATAGGTTGTATAGATATCAGTGATAGGTTGGCGACCGCGAACATTAATGTTGCGGCCATTATGGTCGTGGGATACTTATTTATTTATTTATTTCATATATCATAACTTTTGTGGTGTAAAAGTTTAACTAAGGAGTGAAACTATCGGTTCGAGGGTTCGAATCCTGACTTCAGATTATTGCTTTTATTTATTTTTATTATTAATTTACTATCTATACTAATATTATAAAGAGGAAAGATTTTTTTGTTTGTTTGTACAGAGTAGGCTCTGTAACTACTGGACTGATTTTAACAATTTTTTACCAATAGAAAGCTGACTTAGCTTTCTATCATTATATTCATATTATCAAGTAGTAACATAGGCTATAATTTATATCCAAAAAAATGAAAGATCCTTAAGAAAATTGCAATAATGTTGCAAATTTTGCCTATAAAATGCATTATTTTTGGCATGTGCTGAGAAAAATATTGATGATTTAGACCGACTAATGTCTTTAGGAGTGAAACTATCGGTTCGGGTGTTCGAATCCTGACATTATTATTAATATTTTTAGAAGTGGAAGGAACTTCGTTCCATCCGAGTGTTCCACGACACTAAAATTTTTTTTGTTAGAACAGATAGCGACCAAGACGACGCCCTCAACAGGACAGAGTTCGGCGGCTTCCTGCACCCCGAGGACCACGGCAGCATGCGGGACGTCGTCGTGCTCGAGACCCTCGAGGACATAGACAAAGACAAGGTAGAGTCCGTTCATATATAACTTGACCCTTATACCTTGACCCTTGCCGTCATGTTAGCACCACTGCTTGTCAGCTTATCTCAAGCCGTTGTCAGGCTTTTCATTGTGTGAAGCAGTAGTGACAACGTGACGGTAAGGGACAGCTTCGATCCCGGGCACTTACCTCTGACTTTTCTAAGTTAAGTGCGTTTAAGAAATTAAATATCACATGCCTCAACGGTGAAGGAAAACATCGTGAGGAAACCTGCACATCTGTTAGTTCTTCATAATGTTCTTTAAGAGAACTATATTTCGCATCGCTATTGCTCGCACATTTTTTTCAATGATTGTAAAAATTTCGGATACTATTGTCAAAATGTGGTTAATAATTATCTTTGACAATTAAATTACGGATATTTTAGACATATTTATGTCCTACAATCTATTGTACCTACCATCTCTTATATGCTACAGTTTTTGCAATTCACGAAGGCGAGTGAGCTTTACTCGTGGTTACTTCGTGTACATGCACATTGCATAAGTGTGCGTGCCTGTCAAAGCCTAGGTGGGAGCGGGCAGGCGCGAGCATTGTGCTCGCTCACACCTATACAGATACGACACACACACAACCATAAGTCAGTCGCCCTCGGGAATTGCAAGAACTATACTAGTGTATAATGTAATAAATAAATTCCGATTCTGATTTGATGGGTAGCTGATGATGATGATGATGTTACGTTCCCTCAAATATGGTTGAGCGAAGCAATGGCTGGGTCATGCGTCATGCTCGTGAACGGGTTCCACCCCACCGGCGGGAATGGGGCTACTTTATGTCTGTCCATCTTAAGATAGAAGGTAGTCTGTATGCATTTTTGGAACTTTCCTCATTGTGGAAACACTGCATATATAGCATAGTATTTACTGTATTGTAAATTTGTTTTGTAAAGAGCAACCGCCGAGTATCTTGCTGGTTCTTCTCGGCAGGAAAGGCATTCCGAACCAGTGGTAGATTCATCGACTATTCAAAAGCACTTGTAAAAGTTTATTTGAATAAAAAATATTTCTATTCTATTCTATTCTGATGATGACGGCCATCACTCTCTGCGCAGGACGGCAAGTTGTCGCTGGAGGAGTACATCGGCGACATGTACAAGCCTGAAGAAGGCGAGAGCGAGGATAATGAGCCAGACTGGGTCAAGCAGGAGCGCGACCAGTTCACCGGATACAGGTCTGCTAAGGCCCAAATTAGACGGTGCATCGTTCATCGTTGCGAAAATGAACCGTCTTAATTCGCCCTAAGGGTGAATTTTCTACGGTTACTTTTTCGAGATTTTTACTTTCATTTTCGAGGGTCATCGGTGAGCCATCCGTCTAAATTTGCCCTTAGGGCAAAGGGCCTTGGGGTTCATATTCGCAAAAATGAACGATGAACGAGGCAATGTCTAATTTCAGCCTAACGTGTCTCCTGACACACTCAATCCGTGACGTAAATCTATACTATTAATATTATAAAGAGAAAAGATTTTTTTTGTTTGTACGGAATAGGCTCTGAAACCGCTGGACCGATTTTAACCGTTTTTTTCACTAATAGAAAGCTAAATTATCAGGAAGTAACATAACATACTAATATCCCGGGATAAAAATTAGCCCATGTCATTCTCCAAGTCATCTATTCTATACCTATGCAAAAAATCAGGTAGTAGACATAATGTTATAAGCCTGACTAGTGTTATTGTAAGCCTATGATAGCTAATGCGTCGTCGTCCGTCACTGGTAACGCCTGGTTTTAAACTGACGCGGCATCATGCAAACTTGATGGAAAACTTGATCGTGTATGGCCTGCGTAGTGAGCGCGTATACCCATTGTACTCCATACAAAGAATACTAATCGAGGCGATTCGGTGTCTGGTCGGGTATCGGGTGGCTCTAATTAGCTATGACCTTTTATGACCTAAGTCATGTCTTAAGGTTGAAGACAAGGGTCTGCCCGCGAAATCAAATTTAATTTGGTTTTTCGCAATTTCTAAACTAATACGACAAGGTAGGCTTATGGCATTCTAATTGCGAAAATGGCAGTATCATCTTCACAGGTTTATAAAAAAAAATTTTACTTGAAAGTGTCCAGTTTAAGAAATTAATCAAAATATCGACTTATTTGTGAGTACCACCACTGGCGCAATTAGAAGCCCATAAGCCTACTTTGTCGTATTAGTTTACAAATTGCGAAAAACCAAATTAAATTTGAATTTCGCGGGCAGACCCCCTTGTCTTCAACCTTAAAATGAGTATTTGTATTCAATTCGATGCCTTAACATGGGTAGCCTAAGTATGTCACGCTCCCTTTAAACATTTCTGTGGTGGTGTCGTATGATGCGGGTTGTTACGTTCCCTCAAATATGGTTGAGCGAAGCAACGGCTGGGTCATGCGTCATGCTCGTGAACGGGTGCCACCGGCGGGAATAGAGCTACTTTCTCTCTGCCCGTGTTAACATGTATTGAATTGCAAGTAGGCATGCTTTTGTGGAACTTCCCCTCATCGTAGAAACAAACTTAACATGTGTTGAATTATATTTAGAAACACTGCATACATAGCAATGCATAGTATCCATTTCTATTCTATTATAGAGATCGGTGTAAAAGAAATTGGTTGTCTGTAAAGTCGGTTTACGGACGATAGTTTTACGTGATAACGTCATAAAGAAGCATTGATGACTGGCGGGCGGCGGCGGGCGCTCTCTATAAACGCTTGGGCCAATCGTGCCTCTCAAATTCAAATTCAGAATTATTTATTTAATGTAGGCCAACCTGTGGCTCTTATGACACGTCATGATTCTACCACCGGTTCGGAAAGCGGATTCTGCTGAGAAGAGCCGGCAAGAGCTCTCTAGAGGTCGCTCTCTATCGCTTGTTCCGCGCTCTCGCTTGCACGCTCAGGCTCAGGAAGAACGTGACACTTTTTCGTGCGTGCAGCCGGTTCATCGATTTATCACACACACTCTCTTTTCGATGCCTTAACATGGGTAGCCTAAGTATGTCACGCTCCCTTTATACATTTCTGCGGTGGTGTCGTGTGATGCGGGTTGTTACGTTCCCTCAAATATGGTTGAGCGAAGCAATGGCTGGGTTATCTGTCATGCTCGTGAACGGGTGCCACCAGCGGCAATGGGGCTACTTTCTGTCTGCCCGTCTTAACATGTGTTGAATTATAATTAGAAATAATTACGTATGCTTTTGTGGAATTTCCCCTCATTGTGGAAACTCTGCATACATAGAATAATATCTATTAAGTATATTGTAAAAGTATTTTGAAAAGAGCAACTGCCGAGTTTCTTGCTGGTTCTTCTCGGCAGGAACGGCATTCCGAACCAGTGGTAGACTCATTGACGATTCAAAAGTACTTGTTAAAGTTTATTTGAATAAAAAACATTTCTATTCTATTCTATAAGACGTTAACACGTCAAAAACGGATGTTGTTTTCAGGGATACAAACAAGGACGGGTTCATGGACGAGCACGAGGTCAAGGAGTGGATCGCGCCGCCGGAGTTCGACCACGCGGAGGCCGAGGCGCGGCACCTGGTGTTCGAGGCGGACTCGGACGCCGACGAGAAGCTGACCAAGGCCGAGGTCCTCGACAAGTACGATCTGTTCGTGGGCTCGCAGGCCACAGACTTCGGCGAGGCCTTGGCGCGGCATGACGAGTTCTAACGTGTCCTAACATGTCCTAACATGTCCTAACATGTCCTAACATGTCCTGACATGTCCTAACATGTCCTGACATGTCCTGACATGTCCTACTATGTTCCGGAGTTGTATGTAGAAGGCGTAGCATACGTATGGGAAATTATTTCGCTAAAACCCCGCTCTTTCAGTGGCAAAACACTTACACGAACAACCTCAGAAATTGTAATAACAAGGCAATAAATTATTCTGCTAAAATCCCCGCTCTTCCAGTGGCAAAACACTTACACGAACAACCTCAGAAATAGTAATAACAAGGCAATAGATATTATATATGTTTATTTTGCATATTTCCATAGTATTATGTGATACGGAATCTTATTATGGGGTAAAGCAGCCGATATTGGAAAAATTTTTGTATTGCAGAAGAGGGCAATTCGCGCAATATATAATTTAAAACCGCGGGATTCCCTTCGAGAAAAATTTAAAGAAATAGGCATTCTTACAGTAGCTTCACAATATATTTACAACAATATAATATTTGTCAGACAAAACATTGTGAATTACAAAAAAAAAGGGTGATTTACATGATAGGCAAGTTAGAAATCCAAACAGGCTCGTGATTCCTCGATGTCGCCTCAAGAGGGTCCGAAAGACATTTGTGGGAATGGGCGTGACGTTTTATAATAAAATTCCACAGTCGATCTTAGACTTGCCTTTACACAAGTTTAAGAAATCAGTTAAAACTAATCTCATGAAAAAGGCATATTATGCAATTGAAGACTATTTAGATGATAAAAAAGCGTGGACATAATTCGTTCCAGCGATTCATGAGACAGTAGGTGGTAATTTAACTGTATAACTATTCTATTGAATGTAAACTTATTTTGAAAAGAGCAACTGCCGAGTTTCTTGCTGGTTCTTCTCGGCAGGAACGGCATTCCGAACCAGTGGTAGACTCATCGACGATTCATAAGCACTTGTAAAAAAGTTTATTTGAATAAAAAACATCTATTCTATTCTATTCTATGGGAAATCATTTTGCTAAAATCCCCGCTCTTTCAGTGGCAAAACACTTACACAAACTACCTAGGAAATGGTAATAACAAGGCCATAGATATGGGAAATTATTCTGCTAAAATCCCCGCTCTTCCAGTGGCAAAACATTTACACGAACAACCCCAGAAATGGTAATAACAAGGCAATAGAAATGCTGTGTGCCATCTCGAACTATACAGGACTCATGTCGCCGATACCGATTAACTCGTGCTATGTAACTCTGAAACGGTTCCTTTACAAAATCTGTTTTTATAGAAGAATTCTCATTGTGACAAATGATTCGGTGAAAAAATATGGAGAATTTAACTGTTTAGCGACTGTAGAAACCACAAGGCTACGGAGATCTAACATTGTAGTGTGAAAATATTGAACACAATGCCAAATTAATTAATCGAAAGGAACTTCGTTCCATCCGGGTGTCCCTTGACACCTCTCAAGTTTTTTATTATAAAAATGGGTTAAAAAAATGGTTTGGTAGTAAGACAAAATATTCTTTGCACGAAACTGGTTGCGTAGCACTGGTTTCGTAGGCGGACGAAGGGAACTTTATATACCAGTCTTTCGATGATGCTTTAAATGATAATAATGATGATGATAATGATGTTAGAAACACGTTACGTATGCTACGACCTTTAGAGTTTAGATAGACTTCTTAAAATTCGCCTTAGGCTGGATCGATGCGGACGAAAGGTTAACTAAATAAAGCAGAAATCTTGGACAATTACGACCTTTTTATCTGCGTTAGAACAAGAGTCTTCTAACACAGACATTTTTTGTCACTTAGCTTATTGGTGTAACATTTAGTTTGGAAAATTCCGCTAAATCTTTTCCTAATGAAAAATTCTGGTATTTTTAAACAGAAAGTACCACTTTTAATTAGTAATTTCTGAGATTTCACTATCGACGGTCGTTCATTTCTTATGAAGCTGTTCTATTTGCCATATTACATTAGGTAGGTGTTTAATTAATTCTACTCGCTTTAAATTGTTTAAGCTTCAAATTATTTTACTTTTTACATTTCCTCACGTAATAAGAATAATAATTGTGTAAGATAATAATGCTTGTATTCTGGATTATATTATTTCCTCAAACTTAAGCTAAATTCAAGCAATAAGACACTGCCCATCCTCTGACTTAAGTTTTAATTAGTACAATAAGTAATTTTTGTTGGATAATATTTTTATTAATTCCGCAAATTTGCAAAAATATAAATTCAGTTAACTGAATCTCTTACTTAATTTGTTTAACTAGTGTAGCTTAGATAAGATTCCTAAATAAATACCAAAGTTATAATCGGAACGAATGCTGTAATATTAATATTAATTACTCTTTTATTTGTATTTTAATATTCTTTTACTTTTGCCCGCGATTTGGTTCGCGTGGTTAGTTTATAAAAATCTGGCAGGATTTTTATGTTTTCTCGAGATGAAACTGTCTTTAAATATAAAACTTACGCATTTGTAATAGTATGATAAATCTTGTGGGCATTATATTCTTTTGAAATTTTCAGTATCGAATTCTGCTGATATTCCATACTTTATGCATTTATTTTGATAATAATATAATATGATTGTAACATAACAATTAGCTGTTAATTATAATAAGGTAGCTTAGAAGGAAGACTAATTTTTTTAATGTATTTTTAACGAAGAATCTTCAAGGATAATATTATGTATTTTTTAATATAAATAAAATTAAACTTGACAAATGAATAAAAATATAGTTTTATTTGGATAGGTATAGTTTGTTTAGATTAGATTAAGGTTTAGATTGGTATAGTTCTAACTTCTATGTAGTGACTTTTCCAACTACATATTTTATGTCATAAATTATTTCCACACAGTTTTTATTCGATGACAAGATGGTCCTTGACTGCGATCTCGCCTGATGGTAAGTGATGATGCAGTCTAAGATGGTACCTGACTAACTTGGAATGGGTTTGGTAATGTACATTCAACCCATATCTCTAAACGGTTTCTACACGCCATCGTGCCGGAACGCTATATGGCCTGGCGGCACGTCTTTGACGATGGGGTGGTGACAAGCCACGGCCAAAACCAGACCAGACCAGAGACAATTTAGAAATTATAAATTCCCAAATTGCCCCAGTCGGAAAACGAACCTGAGATCTCCCAGTTATAAGACCACTGCGCCAGTGACGTCGAGGTTTTAGATTAGTCCATTAAATCCGTTTCATCGTACTATGAGGTGAGGGAATAGGGAGTGCGCTTGTGTTTACTTACTTTACTGTTTGCATGAGTGGTTGGCTGCATTATCCCAAATTCTATCAGGAGAACAATTATAAGGCTTTAAACTATCGAACAATAAACAACATAATATTGGTTGTATAATAGGTAGGTAACTAAGTAGGTACCTACATCGTCTGTACGGGGCACGTGCTAAGTTCCAAACTTCAAAGGGTTAGAAGTTTGTGTTGCGGTGAAGTTGTATTGGCATAGCTCACGCTTGGTTGGCCTAGAGCTATTTTTAACCCCCGACAAAAAGTTTTATAATATGGTGGTATGATTCTTGACTAAAACCTAAGAGCCATAAGTTGGCCTAGGTACGTACATGAAATAAATGATTTTGAATTTTTGAATGTATGTTTATAAGAGTGTGACAAAGCCTCAATATGGGCACAGAATACATAATAGTAAGATAGATACAAGTACAAAAGATTCACTCCGCAAAATCATTAAAATAAATAGCGACTCTTGCTTCCGCCTACAATAAAGTACCTAGGTACAATTCAGGTCGCACAGCGCTAAATTACCTATACTCATATTATTCACCTAGACAAGATGAAAGTTGCCTCTTTTTCCATTGCTTAACTTTTATCCGCGTAGATACTTTTGGAACGAACTTATCTTGTTCCTTTTCGGACGGTTTTGCGGATGGAGGCTAGACGAAAAAAAGTGTAAGAATTTTCCGTCATGACCCTTGTTGCCTTCACCTTGTTGCCCTTGTTGTTACACACATTCCATCATAGCTTTGGTCGCATAGTGGCTTAACGAAGGAGTGAAACTATCGGTTCGTTTTATAGAAGATAAATTCCGAACAAAATATTATTGAGGGATCTTTTTTTTTAATTTTTGGGACGAAGTTTTATAGAAGAGAAATTCCGAACCAAATTTATCTACTAACACTATCTACTGTGGGCAGCGTGAAATTGCATGTGGCGAGAGATGGCGTTGTTTCTGAACTTCGTTCCAACCGAGTGTTCCACGACACTCACGCATTTTTGTAGCTTTAAATCAGAGCTAAAATGCGGAGTGCGCCTGGCCTAATACCTATTAAGGTTGAAGACAAGGGTCTGCCCGCGAAATTCAAATTTAATTTGGTTTTTCGCAATTTGTGAACTAATACGACAAAGTAGGCTTATGGCATTCTAATTGTGACAATGGCAGTATCATATTCACAGGTTTATATAAAAAAAATTACTTGAAAGTGTCCAGTTTAAGAAATTAATCAAAATATCGACTAATTTGTGAGTAACTCACGTCCAACACCAAAACAACAAATTAATTTCTTAAACTGGTCACTTTCAAGTAAAGATTTTTATGTAAACCTGTGAAGATGATAATTCTACTGGCACAATTAGAATGCCATAAGCCTACATACTTTGTCGTATTAGTTTACAAAATGTGGAAAACCAAATTAAATTTGAATTTTGCGGGCAGACCCTTGTCTTCAACCTTAAGGGTTATTGAGTCGGTGGTCGGGCGCAAATCCCTCCACCCATTAGTCGCACGCATTGTCGACAATTTAAAAATATGTCGCACCCAGAACAAGGAAGTTTCCTTGTTCTGGGTGAAAGCGCATGCGGGGTTGGAGGGAAATGAAAGAGCCGATGAGCTCGCGAAAGAGGCCGCTCTAGGCTTAAGGAGGAAACCAGACTATGACCGGTGCCCGGTTTCGTTCGTCAAGCGACTGCTCCGTGAGGAGTCGCTTGAAGAGTGGAACCGGAGGTATACGTCCGAAGAAACCGCGGGCACCACAAAGGTCTTTCTGCCGGATATGCTTTTTGCACATCGCGTGGTCAAAAAGATCGACCACAATATGGTGCTTTCCCAGGTGTTGACTGGTCATGGAGGGCTTGCGGAGTACCTGCATAGGTTCAAACGCAAGGACCACCCGGGTTGCGTGTGCGACGACAGTGTATCAGAATCGATTATACATCTTCTGATGGACTGTCCTCAACACGAAGCGGCCCGGGAGGACCTACAGCAAGAGTTGCGGATGAAACTGTGCAGAGACTCCGTGCCCACCATACTGGGCGAGGCCTCTGGCAGAGATGCGTTCCTGGAGTACGCAAGCAAAATAGCGAGAGTAGCTATTGCCAGGAACAGAGCGACCGATAGAGATGCATAGTGCCTCTTATATCGTGAGCATATATAGATGGCACTTGCATATAAATCGCGTCGCTCTGCTCCTGGCAAAAGCCGGAATGATTCTCCTATTTTGCGCACTCCGGGCTCCGAGCTTTGAAGCATGACCACACCTTTCTTAGATTAAGTAGTACGGATGAAAACCAGAATTTTAAAAATGATTATAATAGGAATAGCAAAAAAGGACCCTTTCTATGAAAGGGGACACCCTGTATATTAATTAAAAAAAAAAAAAACCTAAAGGGTTAGTTTTTATGGCCACTGAACACGCGTGTCACTGACCAATAAACGAGTTCAAGCTTGCATAGGGTCATTTGTCACCTATCTACCTACCATTAAAATCGGCTATTCCTATTGGGTTTTCCAATTAAAAGCATGAGCAATGATATTGTTCTTTAATCGCTCGTTTGGACAGGAATCGATTATGATCAAACCATTAAGTTTTACCGTGATCACCGCTCGCCGTCTACCGAGCATTCCTGAAATTCGATCCGCAATGGCCAGCGCTTCACGCACCGACCGGCACGTTTCTAATTTTCGGATATTGTTTGGAGGAAATTAGTGTTTGACGCGTCCCGATTGTAGCATTTTCCGATTGGACCAAGGCTACCTTTCGTACCTGCTAAGTATGATTAGTCTAATTTAAAATGAGATAGGTAAGTACCTACCTATCCTTTAGATGATGTCTGCGATTTCATTAGCATTATGTATTTTATGTACATTTTATATGAAAATTCTTTTAGAAAAACAGACGTTTTTTGAAAAGAATACCAGTTACCACCACAAAGTATTAAAATACATTTTCTTTATATGAAGGTACGTCTATTTGGGTATGTGTTTAGAACTCGTGCAGTCATCGCGTGTCGATTTCGGCGTTCTATTTAGGCCACAGAATATACCTACCTACCTAAGAAATCCCAAAAGTTTAGGTGTAGGTGTAAGTACGTACCTTGAAACATCATGATTGAAGAGTGGGACTTGGAGTTCAATAATTTATGTACCTATACTCTAAACTTGGTACCTACTTATAGCATAAATCCACAATGGGCAGGGGCAGTTTAGAATATAATATAGATTTTTTAGCTAAAAACTCGCTTAAATCTATACTAATATTATAAAGAGGAAAGATTTTTGTTTGTTTGTTTGTACCGAATAGGCTCTGTAACTACTGGACCGATTTTAATAATTTTTTCACCAATAGAAAGCTAAGTTATCAGGAAGTAACAATTAGAGATCCTTAAGAAAATTGCAATAATGTAACCCAATGTGGGAAAATTTTATTCGGGTATATTATTTCGGGTGTGCTGAGAAAACTTATTGATGATACTTACATAAAAATGATGTACTGCATGATTAAAGTACTCATTATTCTCTACAAAAAAGTCCCCGAGGGAATATATCTAACTATCATATTTAAGTCACAATAGTAGCTTTTGTGTTCTAAAATTTAGTTAGATCGCCTTTATTATCGTGGTATTAATTCTTCCTTATTATTACGTCATACTAATACTATAAATGCGAAAGTGTGTTTGTTTGTTGGTTTGTCCTTCAATCACGCCGCAACAGAGCTACGGATCGACGTGATTTTTGCATGGGTATAGTTGAGGACCTGGAGAGTGACGTAGGCTCCTTTTAATCCCGGAAAATCAAAGAGTTCCCGAGGGATTTTAAAAACTACATCCACGCGGACGAAGTCGCGGGCATCAGCTAGTCTATCTATAATAACTACGAAAATTAAAATATAAAACTCGTTTGATAGACAGCCACACGATTGACTTCTCGACGATGAAATCTCTAAAAACAATTCTCAAAATACTGGAACAAAAACACCACAGTCATTGCAAGCGAGAAGTTGCAATTCGATCATTCGCAGGCAAGTTGCAACGTGGTCTTCGCAAGCGAGTTGCAACTTGCCATACGGTCCATTTCTAGCGCGGGTTGAAATAATGGGAATCTGTCTTAAAATGAAGTGCTGAAGGAAACTTTGATTTGATTTACTGCAGATTGAAGCCACGTTCTGTTGATTGCAGACTGCAGCGGAGCTCGCTGTTTGGTACTCTGAGCTTTATTATTGAAATTTCTCTGATCGGGGTTTGAAAGAATTCTACGAATAAGTTTATCTCCCTATTTAGAAAAGGTTTTAATCTACAAAACTTTTTGGAGTTTATTGGAGTTTACTCCTTAAGAATCGATTTTAGGCGCCCGGTATGAGAAAAATTCGAGGAGTAAAATCTACTTATCAATGACCTCGTTACGTTTTTCACAACGATGCAAATTTCTACCCTAACGTTGAGTAAATAAGGTTGGTTTTCGTGCGAAAGAGCTTTCCGAGGGAAGCCGTGACCTCGTTACTTTTTCACAACGATGCAAATTTCTACCCTAACGTTGAGTAAATAAGGTTGGTTTTCGTGCGAAAGAGCTTTCGCTTCGGGAAGTCGAGCGCGTACCGATCGGGTCCGAGCGGCGCCTAAACGCAGCGAGCGCCGCGAATGCATTACGACGTTGTAAGGAGTAAACTCCAGTCGTGCGTCGGAGCTGACACACACACTTTTTTTTATATCTACTTAAATAAATACCTATGGGTATTTTTATATTAGAATATCTCCTAATTAGGTAGGAACATAATTAAATTATTTTTGCGCCAGGAACTTTTTAATTTTGATTTGCTGATAAGATTGTCCTTGTTTGAAATTTCACCTGATGGTAGGCGACGATACAGTCTAAGCTGGTAGCGGGCTAACTTGGAAGGGATATGGCTGTGTTGGTACATTAAACCTATACCCCTGATCAGTTTCTACCGGCCATCGTACCAGAACGCGACGACGACAAAATATGACGGTAGGGTGGTAACTACTTAGACACGGCTAAAGCCTCCTACCACTAGACCTGAAACAATTAATAAATATATTAGGTACCTATTAGTTATAATTACTCCCGCCGGGAATCAAACCCAAGACAATAGCGCTTACCAATGCGCCAGGGAGGTCATCAAAAGTAATAAAGTTACAACGATGAGCGTGTAAAGTACACGGTCATTATTATTTTTAACCGACTTCAAAATAGCAGGAGGTTCTCAATTCGTCAGAATATTTTTTTTATGTAGGTATGTTAACCGATTACTCAAAGACGCTTGAACCGATTTGGAAAATTCTTTTTTTGTTTGAAAGGGATATACTTATCAGGTGGTCTCATGTAATTTTATAGAAATCGATCGAGCGGTTTTAAATAAATCAACCATGAATAATATACCTACTTTGTAGCGACGCGGCGGTTTGAAGTCTGTTTTTTAAAAATATTTTTTTTAAATTCAAATTCAAATTCAAATTATTTATTTGCCAGATTGAGTACATTTAAGATCTTAACAATTATAATACATTCGCTTCAATCCGCCACAGAGTAGCATGCAAATATGTAATTAGTTACATAGTTAATAGTTGTCCTTATAACTAAGTAATATTATTATTAATTTCAATTACTGAAAAGGTTGCAAGAAATCGTTTATAGTATAAAAATTTTTTTCTTGCAACCATTTCTTAAGTTTATAATTAAATTTTTTCTGTGGGAGCATCCTAATTTCTGCGGGTAGTTTATTAAAAATCTTTATGCACATAGTGTAACAATTTTTCCGACACAGTGCCGTTTTTGAAATTCTGTCAAAAATTAATTTATTCAGATTTCTCATAGTTCTCTTTTCAACATTATCATGGCTAAATTTAAATAATTATTTATTAAATTATTCTTGTTAAATTCTGGAGCAATCCATGCAAACCAAGATTTATGTATCTAAATACGTACGCTTACCCAAATGTAACATCCTCTCTTAGTTGCGAAGTGCTAATAACTCATATTGTCCATGAAAAGGGAATCAAGGTCTGCGGAACGGTCCGTAACGTGAAAACAGGAGCAAACAATCATTACACGAACCGCATTATTGCCCGACCCACTGCTTTGGTGAAATAAATTAAATTTAATCGCACATGCGGAACTACGCCTAATTTTGTTTAGTTTAGTCCGCCCACGCTCACTTATACTAGCGGCACGCTATGATGGCCGGTTTGACGTTTGTCCGCTCATGAAGTTCCGTTAATTGATAACGACTTTGAAGGAAATAATTGTATTACGTTATTGACGATAGTGATGTGCAGAGATTCATAAATTTTATCGAATGTAGTTTTAGGTTTAGGACTCAAAATTTATTAATTTATAAATTTTAAACCGGCCATCATAGCGTGCCGCTAGTATAATTGCCAACAATCGTACGACTATGAAATAAATAATTCACTAGAATTTAGTTCAGCTTTATTCCGATTTCAAACTTTACACAAGTGTAAATTAAAAAATTTATTTTTAAATGCAAGCTTTTAGTAGCTACATCATTAGACTCTGGATATCATCTAGGATCAGAGTACTTGTTATGACGAATCAAACGAGCCCAAACTCGATGAGGTTGCGTCGTTTTATTACAGAGTTCCGATAGCCATCTTCCGTCTCCATCATCAGATCAGCTTCATATCACAATAATATTGTATTGTCATCCGATTTACACATACATGCAAAATTTCAGCTCGATCAGAAACCGGGAAGTGGGTCTAGTTCATCTTGCAAGATTTGACCCAAACAAACATTGCAAGTTAAATAAAAGCTTCTTTATATAAACTAAATAACTTTTGTCAAGGGAAAATTACACCACTTATTAAAAACTATCTGAAGCCCGCGACTTCCTCCACGTGGATTTAGTTTTTAAAATCCCGCTGGAACTCTTTGATTTTCCGGGATAAAAAGTATCCTTGTCACTCTCCAGATGCTCAACTAAAACACGTCGATCCGCAGCCCTGTTGCGGCGTGATTGAAGGACAAACCAACAAACAAACATACCTTCGCATTTATAATATTAGTAAGGATAAGGATCATTTTTAAAAATTAAGAAAAATAGTTTTGGAAAAAATTAATGTTAGATCCCGGCCCCCATAATTATTGTTGTTCTGTATAAAATATTCCAAAAATCATATTAGGAGCATGTTAAAAATTATTTTTGAAGTGTATTACTTGCCCATTAATATCATTTATTTAGAAAAAAAACCCAACGATTACCTTAGAGTGAAACGCTCGGCACTATTTTTTTTATAGTTTCCGCAGGTTGCGTTACCTCCGATGGCCGTCGCCGATTTGAACAAATTCACTTAGCAAATTACTCGAAGATGTTACCTGAACAAAAATATTGTCATATACAAAGCAAACATTTTCAAATGACTGAATAAAGATTTCATTTGGAAATAGTATTTTTAAGCGATATTATCTCAATTTTAATGCATGGAGTACGTGTAAAGGCCGATAACCGAAGGCGGCCGGCGAACCGGCTTAATACTAACCCTATCTAAATAAGCTAAGCATACAATTGACCCCGGTTAGCGACCCCGTCTCATGCTCGTGCCAATACACTAGTGATCCGAATGGAAAACCTAACAACGAAACTCCATTACTTTATTAAGCTCATTCTAATTAAGTAGGTACGTTAGATAGTTTACCTACAAACAACTGATAGTTAACTATAGCGATTCGCGACCCTCTTTGTTGCTACATGCCAACTTAGATATTGTTTTTGTTAAACATAATTTTTATATTTTTAGCTTATCTTTCGTGTCTCTAAACCGTTAAGTGCCGAGTTCACCAACGTCAAGTGACGTTTATTCGAGGAATAAATTGGACGTTCTGACAGTTTTTGTATTGTTATTAGTCAAAATGTCAAAACTCTCGGATTAGACTTAATTTACGTTGGTGAAATCGGTCCTAAAAGTCCGAAGATACCTAACTGTTTAGAAAGGACTTCAATTTACATTGTACCTGCTAACGCTTTCCGATTCCATCGAATGTGGGCGGAGGCGAGCGTAATCTATTGTTAAAAATCTCTAAAAATACAAGCGTCTTTCAACATACTTTTATTCGATACGGGTTTTTACTCGCATCCTATAAAGGAGCGTTTCATTACTTTCTAAATGCTTTTACAACACAACATGTAAAAGGCTGTGAAAAGCTTACGCGCCTATGAAGTTTATCTCAAAGGAGGCTTTTCTCGTTACTTGGGAGGCCTTTTAATCCAATCTTCGGGAGTTCGGAACTTACACAAAGTGCCAGGTTGTATGGGGTTGAATAAATTAATATCGAGCGGGAATTTCACGAAACATTGCACTTCAGTTAGGATCATTTTTAATCTAAATTCCATCGCAGCCCTTCCTTTGTGCTCAAGAAATTGCGCCAAGTCTGATCACAGCGCTACGCGTTATTGGTACGGATCACGGGTGGATCCGTTACGCGCGACTGGTCACGGGTTCCGATGTACTTGTGATACCTACTTATTTCTCTGCTTTCCTCAAACTATTTATCTAGTGCCTATCCAATTCTACAAAAATTGCCCTAATGTTAGTGTGAATTCCAAGCTTCACTTTGACTTCGTTCTCAGCCTTACAAAAGAAGTGGGGCTTCAATATTTAATTTCCTTAATATTATGTTCGCTTATTAAATTCCACCGAAATATGTACAATTATTATGAATAGGAATCACTAACTTTCTTGCTGGTTCTTCTCGGCAGGAACGGCATTCCGAACCAGTGGTAGACTCATTGACGATTCAAAAGTACTTGTAAAAGTTTATTTGAATAAAAAAAATTGGTTGCCTGTAAAGTCGGTATACGGGCGAAAGTTTTACGTGACAACCGAAATAGAAGCGCAAGACATGAACCGGTGTGTATGCCTATCTCTCTCACTCTCTCTCTCTCGCTCTGTCTCTCTCGCTCTTAGGCGGGCTAACTATGCTCGAGTGGAAGGGACGCGTGCCTTTCACTTTTTATGTCTGTCTCTCTCGCTCTTAGGCGGGCTAACCATGCCTCTCACTCGCTCTCATTGTGAGCGCATAACGTGAGCGGAGCGTAACGCAGTTTCTTGAAGTGTCACCCGGCAAACCAATTTATAAGACGTTGTCACGTCAAAACATTTCTATTCTATTCTATTCTAACGTCTACATTATTATCAGTTGATTATAATCCCGCTTACTAAGGCGACTAGGGAATATAACGGAGAACGGGCAGCAGCGTCCTCTGTGCTACTACTACCATCTACTGCGATCACCAACCCGTCTGCCCAGCGCGGGGATTATGGGCAAACCCTGCCATTGGGAGAGGTCTTTAGTCCAGCAGTAGACTGTTATAGGCGATTGATGATTATAATACCAAGTTTATCAAATTCCACTTATTCCTTTTTAGATCACCGGGTGATCTAAAAATACCATAGTTGTGATAGATACCTATTCAATGTTATCAATCATTATGAATTATTTCTAGCATTTCTCTACCTTTTGTATCGTTTAATTTTCTCAAATATGGTTGAGCGAAGCAACGGCTGGGTCATGCGTCATGCTTGTGAACGGGTGCCACCGGCGGGAATGGGGCTCTGTTCTGTCTGCCCATCTTAACATGTATTGAATTGTAAGTAGGTATGCATTTTTGGAACTTCCCCTCATTGTGGAAACACTGCATACATAGCATATCTAGTACCTATTGTAAACTATTTTGAAAAGAGCAACCGCCGAGATTTTTGCTGGTTCTTCTCAGCAGGAAGGGCATTCCGAACCAGTGGTAGATACGTCGACTATTCAAAAGCACTCGTAAATGTTTATTTGAATAAAAAATATTTCTATTTCTATTCTATTCTACTCTATCGCGCCATATTTCAGAATATGCAAATTGCAATTGAGTTGACATAGAACAGCGAGTTAATCTAGCGTAGCGTATGGCCATGCATATTGGGGGGTAATATCGGCATATCCCGAACACGAGCCGTAAATACACTTAAGCCTCTAATTCCTACGTTTTCGCGGTACAGTGCCGTCTCTATTAGTTCCATATTGCACTTCGGTACAGCTCAACGATTCTCATCATTTATTTATAGTTAGTACACTGATCTAAATACCTATTTAATCGGAGTTCAAACCAATAGGTTTCTAGCTAAGTATTTTGACTAATGTTATGGCGATAAATTAGTACCTAACTAAAAATTATGCATACCTATATTTCTTTTTCGCTGTCTAAACAGTAGACTAGACTTCAGACTCTACTATTCTGTACTATTCTAGAAATATTCTTCTGTAATTTAACTAGGTAACTAGGTACAATAACTAAATATATGTGACTGTCAGGCGCTTTCAATAATAATTATTATTTATCTTCATAACTGCGTTTTTTTTATAGTTTAGAGTTTTATAATTATTATTAAAGGTACATAAGATAACAATGATTGTAAGACGCATACCTACATGCAAAACACACTGAACGAAAAATTATTTTGCTTCTTCGATGCTTTCGAAGTTACAACTTGGTACATTCATTTCCTGACAAAAGGGAAAATATAAGAAAATACGAGGCGCGAGAGATCGGGGCCGGAGGAAACATTCACACATCAATTGATAAGGCAGTAATTCCCAGGGCATTACGAGGCGGCGCCTCCACGCACATTCCTAGTTACCGCATATTTACTGATATCGATATAGGCCGCCGAGATGACAATTATTACACGCTACCGACGAGTATGTCACGGGCCTTGTGTAAATGTAACTACTGGAAAAGACGTAAGCCACCCACAAAAATAACATAGGTCTACCTCACGCAGATCCGTTGCTCGATATAACTTGAAAAAATTATGGACTTTTGTACAAACATTCAACCCCGTATCAACCTCAGAATAAATACTCCTAGAAACGCAATAGTCGACGCGGTGATAAGCCATTTTTAGTAAGCCTATATAGGCCGAATTCAACCGCCTATCAACCTCAGAATAAATACTCCTAGAAACGTAATAGTCGACGCGATGATAAGCCATTTTTAGTAAGCCTTTAAAGGCCGAATTCAACCCCCCATCAACCTTAGAATAAATAATCCTAGAAACGCAATAGTCGACGCGATGATAAGCCATTTTTAGTAAGCCTTTAAAGGCCGAATTCAACCCCCCATCAACCTTAGAATAAATAATCCTAGAAACGCAACAGTCGACGCGGTGATAAGCCATTTTTAGTAAGCCTTTAAAGGCCGACTGCGCAGTAACGTCGCGTAGGTACGACGACCTTGCAGAAAATTACTAAAAAATAACATACCTAGGTACTGTGCTGTGAAAGGGTGTCATAATCCATCATAATAACCATCAAAAACGTAATTAACAGTACCAGTACAGAAAATAATTAAATGACACTCACACATTCATTACTCGTTTTGAGCGGAACTTTGTTAGAAACTTCCGATGTAAGAGTATTTAATCTAAGAAAGGTAGGTACCTTCGTTGGTCTGGTCCAGGATTCGAACTCGAGATCGCATAATGCAAAACCAAAAAGCTGGCCAGGGTTTAGACTAGAACAAGGCTGTTTAATGCTATTTAGTTAATTACTAAGTATACCTCTACAAAAACATCGTAAATAAACAGTCATGTTTGAGAGTTCTCCATATTGTTGTCAAAGGTGTGTGAGGTATGCCAAATCATACTTGGCCAGCGTGGTAGACTATGGACTTCTTCTTCTTCTTTGTCAACCGATAGACGTCCACTGCTAGATAAAGGTCTCTTGCATGAACTTCCACAGGTCTCGGTCTTGCGCCGCCTGAATCCAGCGGCTCCCTGCGACGCGTGATGACTATGGCCTAAGCCCTTCTTTTTATGAGCGGAGACTCCTGTCTAGTATTGGGCCAGCGATGATGAATTGAGATGAAGACTATAAAATATGTAGGTATGTAGGAATATAATAAGTGCCACTTCCAGTGAACTACACAGCCCGTGTTACCAATAATACTTGCGACAAGCAGGAATTTCCCTCGAGCGCCATCCATAACAAGCCACGAAGAAGAATAGCGCAAGTGAATGCAAAATGAAAATTATCATACAAATTCCCTTTCTTATATGAGCCGCGCAGTTACTGGCGGGTGTTGGCTATGGGATGCAAAAATATGAACTCCTTTGCCTTTCAGATGCTACCGTAAATATACAGAGCACACCGCGGATATATTGACTGGGCCATTGGCGTAAACAATTTGGAAACTTGTTTTCAAAAGGAAGGCGTCGTATCGTCTGCGCAAGGAACCTACAGAAATAGGTACCTCTACTTTGTGGAGTTCAGTATACGTATTTATTATATATACACTATATAATAATATAAGCATTATACATTATATAGTAAGCAGTGATAGCCTAGTGGACTCCTATTCGGGGGTCGCAGTACTGGTACTGATATTACTATATACTGATATTTTTGATGCTTATTGTGATGAATTATGACACCCTTTCACAGCAAATTAACTCGCAGAAATTTTCTGCGAGCTCGTCGTACTAACGAGACTTTAAAGGTATTTATATTTATCTACGTCTCATACAATATATTTTGTACTATTAGGTAGGTACAGCTTACAAGAGTCAAAAATACAATTTCTTAAATTGCACCCGATATGTTGTTAGTGCAATTTTATATCATAAAATGAGTTGCAATTCCATCATAGCAATCAAGTTGCAATGCAAGTCTCGCAATAAGAATCCGCCTTTGATTCCTAAGAAACTTTGGATTGAGTGGAGGATGAAGCTACGTTCTGTTTATTACAACTGAGCTTATCTACGCTTGCTTTCGCTGGAGTAAAGAACCCTTCTAGTTGATTTATATTGAAACGTTTCAAGCATATAGTCTGTGAATATATCTAGGTACTTTAAGGAACCTTAATAGCTTCACTGCTTACTTTAGGGCTGATTACTGCACTGGGCTGGGCTGATTATTCGAAAGCACAAAAATAACATAGGTCTACCTCACGCAGATCCGTTGCTCGATATAACTTGAAAAATTATGGACTTTTGTACAAACATTCAACCCCGTATCAACCTCAGAATAAATACTCCTAGAAACGCAATAGTCGACGCGGTGATAAGCCATTTTTAGTAAGCCTATATAGGCCGAATTCAACCGCCTATCAACCTCAGAATAAATACTCCTAGAAACGCAATAGTCGACGCGATGATAAGCCATTTTTAGTAAGCCTTTAAAGGCCGAATTCAACCCCCCATCAACCTTAGAATAAATAATCCTAGAAACGCAATAGTCGACGCGATGATAAGCCATTTTTAGTAAGCCTTTAAAGGCCGAATTCAACCCCCCATCAACCTTAGAATAAATAATCCTAGAAACGCAATAGTCGATGCGGTGATAAGCCATTTTTAGTAAGCCTTTAAAGGCCGACTGCGCAGTAACGTCGCGTAGGTACGACGACCTTGCAGAAAATTACTAAAGAATAACATACCTAGGTACTGTGCTGTGAAAGGGTGTCATAATCCATCATAATAACCATCAAAAACGTAATTAACAGTACCAGTACAGAAAATAATTAAATGACACTCACACATTCATTACACGTTTTGAGCGGAACTTTGTTAGAAACTTCCGATGTAAGAGTATTTAATCTAAGAAAGGTAGGTACCTTCGTTGGTCTGGTCCAGGATTCGAACTCGAGATCGCATAATGCAAAACCAAAAAGCTGGCCAGGGTTTAGACTAGAACAACAAGGCTGTTTAATGCTATTTAGTTAATTACTAAGTATACCTCTACAAAAACATCGTAAATAAATCGTCATGCCTGAGAGTTCTCCATAATGTTGTCAAAGGTTTGTGAGGTATGCCAAATCATACTTGGCCAGCGTGGTAGACTATGGACTTCTTCTTCTTCTTTGTCAACCGATAGACGTCCACTGCTAGATAAAGGTCTCTTGCATGAACTTCCACAGGTCTCGGTCTTGCGCCGCCTGAATCCAGCGGCTCCCTGCGACGCGTGATGACTATGGCCTAAGCCCTTCTTTTTATGAGCGGAGACTCCTGTCTAGTATTGGGCCAGCGATGATGAATTGAGATGAAGACTATAAAATATGTAGGTATGTAGGAATATAATAAGTGCCACTTCCAGTGAACTACACAGCCCGTGTTACCAATAATACTTGCGACAAGCAGGAATTTCCCTCGAGCGCCATCCACAACAAGCCACGAAGAAGAATAGCGCAAGTGAATGCAAAATGAAAATTATCATACAAATTCCCTTTCTTATATGAGCCGCGCAGTTACTGGCGGGTGTTGGCTATGAGATGCAAAAATATGAACTCCTTTGCCTTTCAGATGCTACCGTAAATATACAGAACACACCGCGGATATATTGACTGGGCCATTGGCGTAAAGAATTTGGAAACTTGTTTTCAAAAGGAAGGCGTCGTATCGTCTGCGCAAGGAACCTACAGAAATAGGTACCTCTACTTTGTGGAGTTCAGTATACGTATTTATTATATATACACTATATAATAATATATAATAAGCATTATACATTATATAATGGGTAAGCAGTGATAGCCTAGTGGTCTCCTATTCGGGGGTCGCAGTACTGGTACTGATATTACTATATACTGATATTTTTGATGCTTATTGTGATGAATTATGACACCCTTTCACAGCAAATTAACTCGCAGAAATTTTCTGCGAGCTCGTCGTACTAACGAGACTTTAAAGGTATTTATATTTATCTACGTCTCATACAATATATTTTGTACTATTAGGTAGGTACAGATTACAAGAGTCAAAAATACAATTTCTTAAATTGCACCCGATATGTTGTTAGTGCAATTTTATATCATAAAATGAGTTGCAATTCCATCATAGCAATCAAGTTGCAATGCAAGTCTCGCAATAAGAATCCGCCTTTGATTCCTAAGAAACTTTGGACTGAGTGGAGGATGAAGCTACGTTCTGTTTATTACAACTGAGCTTATCTACGCTTGCTTTCGCTGGAGTAAAGAACCCTTCTAGTTGATTTATATTGAAACGTTTCAAGCATATAGTCTGTGAATATATCTAGGTACTTTAAGGAACCTTAATAGCTTCACTGCTTACTTTAGGGCTGATTACTGCACTGGGCTGGGCTGATTATTCGAAAGCACAAAAATAACATAGGTCTACCTCACGCAGATCCGTTGCTCGATATAACTTGAAAAATTATGGACTTTTGTACAAACATTCAACCCCGTATCAACCTCAGAATAAATACTCCTAGAAACGCAATAGTCGACGCGGTGATAAGCCATTTTTAGTAAGCCTATATAGGCCGAATTCAACCGCCTATCAACCTCAGAATAAATAATCCTAGAAACGCAATAGTCGACGCGATGATAAGCCATTTTTAGTAAGCCTTTAAAGGCCGAATTCAACCCCCCATCAACCTTAGAATAAATAATCCTAGAAACGCAATAGTCGACGCGGTGATAAGCCATTTTTAGTAAGCCTTTAAAGGCCGACTGCGCAGTAACGTCGCGTAGGTACGACGACCTTGCAGAAAATTACTAAAAAATAACATACCTAGGTACTGTGCTGTGAAAGGGTGTCATAATCCATCATAATAACCATCAAAAACGTAATTAACAGTACCAGTACAGAAAATAATTAAATGACACTCACACATTCATTACTCGTTTTGAGCGGAATTTTGTTAGAAACTTCCGATGTAAGAGTATTTAATCTAAGAAAGGTAGGTACCTTCGTTGGTCTGGTCCAGGATTCGAACTCGAGATCGCATAATGCAAAACCAAAAAGCTGGCCAGGGTTTAGACTAGAACAAGGCTGTTTAATGCTATTTAGTTAATTACTAAGTATACCTCTACAAAAACATCGTAAATAAACAGTCATGTTTGAGAGTTCTCCATATTGTTGTCAAAGGTGTGTGAGGTATGCCAAATCATACTTGGCCAGCGTGGTAGACTATGGACTTCTTCTTCTTCTTTGTCAACCGATAGACGTCCACTGCTGGACAAAGTTTTCTTGCATAGACTCGGTCTTGCACCACTTGAATCGCTCCCTGCGACTCGTGAATTGTGATGGCTATGGCATAAGCTCTTCTCATTCTGAGCGGATACTTCTGTCCACAATGATGAATTGAGATGAAGACTATAATAATTTATTTATAGAGAATAATATCTGGGTGACCGAGCTGTGCTCGGTTATTTTTATTTTTTTATCGTGTTTTTTGGAAATTATATATTTAAAAAAATAATAATAATAAGAAATCGGTGTTGCTAGACTCGGCTAGGATAGTCCGTCGGTTTCTCAGCCTGTCGCCTTGACCCCCCCCCCCCCCCCCCCCCCCGGCCGTCTGGTCTCCCCTGCCGGGGCGTAATCCTCCGCCCGCTACAAGTATTTATTTATGTAATATATATGTAAGTTTATTATATGTATATATATTTATGTTTATTATATTTCTCTTTGGTTTTATATGTATTTATTTTGTACGCGGGTGTGAGAGTCAAAATTTATAGCACAATAATAATAAAAATTCATAGGGGGAAAAATAATAATCTGGACTCGAGCCGGGGACTTCTGGTTTCGGGACCACCCGACTTACCGAGCTATCGGAAATTTATAGATCATGGCGAAATTTACCTTCGTATTCTAATGATATATGATATATAGCTAGATAGATTTATCGCCCTCGAAACCCCCCGCATACCGAATTTCATGAAAATGGTTGGAGCCGTTTCCGAGATTCAGATTATATATACACAACATTCAGATATATATATAGACTAGCATTTGCTCGGTGCGCGAGCTGCTAAAGCAGCTCGCGGGAAGTGTTATTGCTACAAGTAGGGCGCGTGGGTGCGCGGCCCGCTAAAGCGGACCGCGATTGTTCGGCTTTATTTATTTCGCTCGGTGCGCGAGCTGCTAAAGCAGCTCGCGGGAAGTGTTATTACTACAAGTAGGGCGCGTGGGTGCGCGGCCCGCTAAAGCGGACCGTGATTTTTTTACTCATCAAGTAGATCTTCGGATTCTGGTCATCTTTTGCCAAAAAATTTGTTCGAGCACACCCCACCTATCTGCAATAACCTGGCCGTGCTCCTCATTCACAAAAGAAAAAGAAAAAAAAGAAAAAAAAATGAAAAAAAAACAAAAAAAACAAATGTAAAATGAAAAAAAGAAAAAGAAAAAAAGCCCTATGAACCTATCAAAATCAATGTCTTGCATAGTTCCTAACTTCTAGTCCCTTCAATATTCCCCATACATTTTGTATGGGGGGAAAAAAAATCCGCCATCTTGAATTTTTTTCCTACTCACCAGGTAGACCTCCGGGTTGTGATCATCTTTTGTCGAGAAACCGCTCCTCCATCTTTTATAGTCTCCGAGAGAGAGACGGACAAAATTTGCCGCCATTTTTTTTCCGCCATTTTGGAATTTTTTTTCAACTCACTGGCAACTGCTCGAGGTTTCGAATGACATTTGGTCGAGCACCCTCCACCTATCTTCTATACCCTGGCCGTGCCCCTCGCCCGTCTCCGAACTCCTCACTCATCAGCTCTCTCCACCTTTCTCCGAGTCACATTCTTTGAGCTCTATACGACACCATGGGTGAAAAAAAATTTTTTCATACAAAATTTTACAGGAGAGGGGTGGAAATTTGAGACGTCACAGCTCGGCCGCCATCTTGTTTTTTTAATTTTTTTCACTTTTTCTGTTAATCGTTTACTAATTTCTACAATAATCCAAAATTTCAAAGAAATCGGTTGGAAAACAAAAGAGTTGCAAGATTCACGTCGGCCGCCATCTTGTTTTTCCGAAATGTCATAATTTTTCCCCACTCGAATCCCCCACCCGGACATATCTCCCCTACATCATTGTATCGTTTTCCGTCTCTTTCTAGGAGAACAATCGTGTCAATGAGTGAGTCAGTCAGTGAATCAGTGGTAATCGAGCTATATATATTATAACTAGCGTTTGCTCGGTGCGCGAGCTGCTAAAGCAGCTCGCGGGAAATGTTATTACTAAAAGTAAGGCGCGTGGGTGCGCAGCCCGCTAAAGCGGACCGCGATTGTTCGGCTTTATTTATTTCGCTCGGTGCGCGAGCTGCTAAAGCAGCTCGCGGGAAGTGTTATTGCTACAAGTAGGGCGCGTGGGTGCACGGCCCGCTAAAGCGGACCGCGATTGTTCGGCTTTATTTATTTCGCTCGGTGCGCGAGCTGCTAAAGCAGTTCGCGGGAAGTGTTATTACTACAAGTAGGGCGCGTGGGTGCGCGGCCCGCTAAAGCGGACCGCGATTTTTTTACTCATCAAGTAGACCTTCGGATTCTGGTCATCTTTTGCCAAAAAATTTGTTCGAGCACACCCCACCTATCTGCAATAACCTGGCCGTGCTCCTCATTCACAAAAGAAAAAGAAAAAAAAAGAAAAAAAAAAGAAAAAAAAGAAAAAAAAAATGAAAAAAAAAGAAAAAAAAACAAATGTAAAATGAAAAAAAAGAAAAAAAACAAATGTAAAATGAAAAAAAGAAAAAGAAAAAAAGCCCTATGAACCTATCAAAATCAATGTCTTGCATAGTTCCCAACTTCTAGTCCCTTCAATATTCCCCATACATTTTGTATGGGAAAAAAAAATCCGCCATCTTGAATTTTTTTCCTACTCACCAGGTAGACCTCCGGGTTTTGATCATCTTTTGTCGAGAAACCGCTCCTCCATCTTTTATAGTTTCCGAGAGAGAGACGGACAAAATTTGCCGCCATTTTTTTTCCGCCATTTTGGAATTTTTTTTCAACTCACTGGCAATTGCTCGAGGTTTCGAATGACATTTGGTCGAGCACCCTCCACCTATCTTCTATACCCTGGCCGTGCCCCTCGCCCGTCTCCGAACTCCTCACTCATCAGCTCTCTCCACCTTTCTCCGAGTCACATTCTTTGAGCTCTATACGACACCATGGGTGAAAAAAATTTTTTTCATACAAAATTTTACAGGAGAGGGGTCGGAAATTTGAGACGTCACAGCTCGGCCGCCATCTTGTTTTTTTAATTTTTTTCACTTTTTCTGTTAATCGTTTACTAATTTCTACAATAATCCAAAATTTCAAAGAAATCGGTTGGAAAACAAAAGAGTTGCAAGAATCACGTCGGCCGCCATCTTGTTTTTCCGAAATGTCATAATTTTCCCCAACTCGAATCCCCCACCCGGACATATCTCCCCTACATCATTATATCGATTTCTGTCTCCTTCTAGGAGAACAACCCTGTCAATGAGTGAGTGAGTGTGTCAGTGAGTGAGTGGTAATCGAGCTATATATATTATAATAATAAAATTAGATAGATGAATGAATATATAATAAGCGCCACTTCCAGTGAACTACACAGCCCGTGTTACCAATAATACTTGCGACAAGCAGGAATTTCCCTCGAGCGCCATCCACAACAAGCCACGAAGAAGAATAGCGCAAGTGAATGCAAAATGAAAATTATCATACAAATTCCCTTTCTTATATGAGCCGCGCAGTTACTGGCGGGTGTTGGCTATGAGATGCAAAAATATGAACTCCTTTGCCTTTCAGATGCTACCGTAAATATACAGAACACACCGCGGATACATTGACTGGGCCATTCGCGTAAACAATTTGGAAACTTGTTTTCAAAAGGAAGGCGTCAAATCGTCTGCGCAAGTAACCTACAGAAATAGGTACCTCTACTTTGTGGAGTTCAGTATACGTATTTATTATATAAACACTATATAATAAGCATTATACATTATACAATAAGCAGTGATAGCCTAGTGGTTACGACTGTGGTCTCCTATTCGTGGGGACCCGAATCGAACCTTACCCGGGATCGAACCTTACCCGGGGGGTAAGGTTCGATCCCGGGTACGCACCTCTGACTTTTCGAAGTTAAGTGCGTTTAAGAAATTAAATATCGTCAGGAAACCGTAAAACCTGCACATCTGAGAGTTCTCCATAATGTTCTCGAAGATGTGTGAAGTCCGTCAATTCGCATTGGGCCAGCGTGGTAGACTATGGCCTATAACCCTTCTCTGAGAGGAGACCTCGCTCAGTAGTGAGCCGATGATGGGTTGATAATGATAATGATGATGATGATATATACACAGTCCCGAAGGATGTCCTAAGGTGTAATATTATGTTATATTTAAAGAGTGAAAGGCTGAAAACACATTATGTCTAGGTTCCTATTATAGGAACCTAGATATTATGAGCTTTCCGCCAAAATCAATTGTATACAATGATTTCGGCGATGTTTAAAAAAATTAAATCAATCGATATTGTATTCAGCTGCTCACAAGATAATATAATTTTTGTTACTTTGATAAAGCTACTGTAACATAATATGTAGAGTAACCCTTCTCAAAAGAATCTTAAGTTTAGTTTTCGTTGAAAATTCGTTTGCAGAGAGAACATGAGCGCAGCAATGAGAACAAAAGAAAAGATCGCTAAGTTCTTGAAGTCCTTCAAATTTATCTAATTAATAATATCTCTAGATGCAAGTCCATGCAAGAGACCCTTGTCCAGCAGTGGACGTCTATCGGTTCATAAAGAGGAAGAAGAAGAAGATGATTAGTATGACAATAAATTGACCACGCACTAATATTGTCAAAGACAAAAATGTAAATTACCCACCGAAACTTCAGCCGTGGTAGCCTCACTTGGTTCAAGAGAAATGATTGTAATAAAAAACAAGTTAGTCCAAGTTTTAATTTCTGTAAGCATGCTCAGTTCGGTAAACAGAGGGAGAAGTCCGGCGAACTTTGTCCGGGACACCACGACGGTAGCCGGATAATGTGGACACAGATTATCTTGTCATTAGACAAGCGGAAATTAAACGGGCCTGCAAGTCAGAGGCTTGGAGAAACAATCGCTATACAGAAAGTTTTCTTTTACTTACTTGTGTTACTACTTACATACGCAATGGCATGTTAGGGCTTGCCTGAGATATTAGGTACTTATGGTTATAATATAAGTGACAATACAGTCAAAGAAGCGGAATATCTTGGTTGGTTGATAGCAGTTTAATTAAAACCTTATTTACCCTTATCGGTTCCTATAAAGTCGCCATCCTATCGGGACGCTTAGTTATAACGCTTTAGGCTCGCTTGCAGAAACGCCGGGTTATCCTTTTATCCCAGAGTGTTGTGTGTTTTTGGTTTTATTTACTTGACATTGTACGATTTTGACATTTGTAAATAATTAAATACATATAGCATATTAATAATTATATTTATCCCAGAGTTAGCTGCTGCTTTGACAGATTTCGTATAAAGCTTTTGTCAAATTCCTGGTTTAAGGCTTACCCGGCGTCTCTGCAAGCGAGCCTTAGAAGCCCAATAGTTGACGCGGTGGTAACCATCAAAAACATAATTATCAGAACCAGGAAATAATTACATAGGATTCAGACTTTCAGCGGTTGCTTTGAGCATTCATTTGGAGCGGAACTTTGTTAGAAATTTCTGTTATAATCGTTATAGTCCGATGCTTAGCGGCTTTTTGCCGTTAAAACGGTAACTATAACTACGGTAAAAGCCTTACTCAAAACCAGATCAAACACTAATTCTAAATTCAAAATATCCGTATTGTCGTTATCAGGAATTGAACCCGGAATCTCCCATTGCTAAAAAAACAGCGCTACTGCGCCAGGAAGGTCGTCAAAAGTTAACTGATGGCTGGCTGTTACAATAGTACCCTTTTTACCCCGCTGGTTTGTTTATTTGTCATCTCAAGCAATAGATAAAGAATAGTCTATGGCTGAACAAGGCGTTTTTCGGTTCTTCGAATTATGTGCTCCCCTCCCCCATTGCCTCTTCAGCTACGAGCCTCGTTGTCGGTGACTGTAGTTTTTCAAGAGATCTCTTCATTTCAAACTGATCATTTACCTATAGTAACCCTTTAGAATATTTAAACCATTACATTACATTAGCCTCAATAGCCCAACGGTTAAGGGTGCGGACTGAAAACTGAAAGGTCGCAGGTTCGAATCCCACCCGTTCCACTATTGTCGTACCCACTCCTAGCACAAGCTTTCCGCTTAGTTGGAGGGGATAGGAGGATATTAGTCAACTTCAATTTGACTAATATTCTTTAAAAAAGAAAAACGACATGTAAGTATAATAATTATGTCGGCACGGATGAATCACGAGCGCGCGCACGAGCAACATCGAACCACTCTATGAGTCAGGAGAGGTGGGGATGGAGCGATCGCCGGCCTTATAAACGCAGCGTGCCATTTGTTCGGGGCACTTTCATTGGGGCGAGCATACCGTCAACATCTCTTAATTGTGATAGGGATCACGCCTGAGTCATAATAATTGTTTATTAATTAATTTGTGCTATTTATTGATCAAATCATTTCTATGTAATAAATTGCTGTTCCAAATTACCCTGAAGTTTCGTTCAAGTAGCCCAAAGACCGGTCGAGAACTGATGCTGAACCTAAGAATTATCTCTCGCCCTTCACAAATCCCACATTGAATCTCGTTCACGCCGAAATATATTATAATATGATGTAAGGGTAACCCTTTAAAGCATATGCAATTGTAGTCGTTCAATTACGACTCAAAATTACACCTACAATACAACAGTCGTTGCGACATTAAGAGCGCGTGTAACCCCAAAAAAAAAATCAGATTTCGCGATGAGATAAAACATAGCCACAACCTCATGTGAGGCGCGACAAAAGAAAGCGTTTTGCGCGGAATAGGAGTGTAGTAAGCGCCAAATACTTTGTAACTCGTAAAATATTCATTTTCTTTTCAATTCACTAGGCTACTCTCTTGATAATATCAATCGGAATTTAATGTAAAAATTTTGGCTCTGTAATATGCAACACATTGAAAATAAATGAATATTGGTTAAAAATTAGACCTAACTTCGCGATTTTTTATTATCGAACAAATTTCATCATTTTATGTTTTTGCCCAAGCACGTCCCTTGGCAGTATGATGTAATTTTTGCGTGTTTTTTTTCGGATAGTTGAAACTTGATCTGCTACTGTAAAAATCAAATCTGTTTACTGTTAACGAGCGCACACCCACTCTTAATGCGCAATAATTTAATTTTAGCACACATTCCATTGTTGTCACTCCAACAAAGAAATCTAATTTCGCCGTGGAGAAGGTTTCTGCGCACGCCCTGCTCTGCGCACGAAGCGGCGAAGTTTTTCACAATTTTTGGCGTAATCTTACAAAGGAGGAAAGTTCGGAACTCATTAGACCGAGAGGAAATGTTTACGGAACACGTCGAGCGTAAAATTTAATTTGATTCGGGTTGGTACGCCCGCCATTGCGCGACAAGTGTGTGCCTGACAGATATACTCGTACCTTGGAATTATTTCTAATAAAAGATATTAATACTCAGGCTCGTCGATTTTCCCGGGAGTAAGATTTTTTATTTGATGACAAGTAGTCGTTGAATGTGATCTCATCTGATTCCATACAGGCATACATACATGAACTTTTACGTTTAGAAGAGAAGTTTATGACAAAGTTTCGCTTCAAACGTAGGCTCAAAATAATCAATGAATGTGTATAATTATGTATAAATAATGTGCCATATAATTATTTTCTAGTACTGGTACTGATAATTATGACACGCTTTCACAGCAAACTAACTTGCAGAAATTTTCTGCGATCTCGTCGTACTGACGAGGCTTTAAAGGTATTCTGTAGATTTTATATTTATCTACGTGTCAGACAATATATTTTGTACTATTAGGTAGGTACAGCTTACAAAAGAGACAAAAACACAATTCGTTAAATTGCACCCGAAATGTTGTTAGTGCAATTTTATATCATAAAATGAGTTTGCAATTCCATCATAGCAATCAAGTTGCAATGCAAGTCTCGCAATAAGAATCCGCCTTTGATTCCTAAGAAACTTTGATTGGATTGAGTGGAGGATGAAGCTACGTTCTGTTTATTACAACTGAGCTTATCTACGCTTGCTTTCGCAGGAGTAAAGAACCTTTCTAGTTGATTTATATTGAAACGTTTCAAGCATATAGTCTGTGAATATATCTAGGTACTTTAAGGAACCTTAATAGCTTCACTGCTTACAAAAGGGCTAATTACTGGGCGGCTAGTCTCGTCACTCCAGTGTTATGTTCGTACATTAGCCGATATTTTTAGCAAAAGCTTCAAGGAAAAATCAAGATTGTAGGTACTTTGTAAATCATTCTACTAACTATTGCTTTCTGTGAAAGCAGAATCTGTTTTCCGAACCGGTGGAAGAGTTTTGACCTGTCATAAGAGCCAAGCTTTCACATGAAACAAATAATTTTGAATTTGATTTTGTTCATAGACTTACATTGAAGCTTAAAAAAGAAATAAAAATAAGTGCCTTTTCTTTCTTTCTTCTGTTTTTGTAGTTTGGGGTTAAACCAAATGGAAATTATACCCGTCTAGTTTACATAGATCCAAAAACGATTTAGCATTTTTTGAAGAGGACCTCACATTCAGTTGGAACTGTGGCGTTTCTACAATTAAAAATTCTTTTCAAAAAACCGACTTCTAACGCCACTACAAAGTATAAAAATAATTTTAGTTTGTCCACGTTTGTTGAAGTCGGGCGGGCCTATATACAAACTATGAAACCGATGCGCGACGCTACAGAATATGATAGACTCGTTTGTAGAAGTCGAGCGAGCATCGCGAGTCGGTTTCATAGTTTGTATTTTAGGCCCGCCCGACTTCAACAAACGTGGACAAACTAAAATTATTTTTATACTTTGTAGTAGAAGTCGGTTTTATGAAAAGAATTTTTATTTTAAGCTTTTAAGTGTAGTATCCTATGATTGAGGAGCTAGGACCTGGAGCTCCATGTTGTAGTCCATACTTGTTACTTACAATATCAATTCGTAATCGAAATTTCCTAAATCACCATAGTTTTAGGTAGGCAGTACCCTGCAGCATCAGGATTGAGGAGCTAGGACCTGAAGCTTCATGATGTACTCCATACTTGTTACCTACAATATCAATTCGTAATCGACATTTCGTAAATCTCTTTATTTTAGGTGAGCAATATCCCTGCAGCATCAGGCTTGAGGAGTTGAAGGTGAACATTTTTATGGGACCATTTCGCAAACATCCTCTGTCGATTTAAAAAAAATCACGCGAATCGGTCCAGTAATCCCGGAGAAATCGGTGGACATACATAGAAAAAAAAAAGGTACCGGCCGAATTGAGAACCTCCTCCTTTTTGGAAGCCGGTTAAAAAGTAAATAAATAAAATTGAATTTCAAAATACTTTGGTACCCACATATGAGTGAAAAGATGAACTCGCACACGACTGCTTGATATTACTATTCAAGTGAAATAAGTCTTATGGAATAAATAGCATGGTATGGTCAGTCATCATAACATTCCCGTGTTTCTGTCAACACGGACCCCGCCCTTGCAGGGTAACAATTTCAGCGACCCCTGCACGAATGAAGCAATTTTCTCGAAAAGTCGTGTTGAATTCGTCAGACAATTCGTACCTTTTTGTTGTATGTGTAAAAATACTCGTATATTTACAATTCTGGCCCCTTTGGCGTTGGTGTTTCTTAAATATTCTCACGGAGGGACCGTCGCGCAGGGAAAAGGTCAACATGCATCAACTTGTTTATTTACTGAGCCTACTGAACTTGGTGGTTTTTATTTGTTCACGTCAGCCCCTATAATATTTTTTAGAGTGTGTATTAAAAAAAAATCGGCCAAGTGCGAGTCGGGCCTCGCTCTTTTAGGGTTCCGTTTAAAAAATTAAATTAAAATATTTTCATGTACCCATGGAAATATTTTAATTTAATTTTTTTAATTTAATTTAATTTTTATTAATTGTTCTTATAGCGGCAATAGAAATACATAATATGTGAAAATTTCATCTGTCTATCTATTACGTTTTACGAGATACAGCCCGCTGACAGACGGACGGACGGACGGACGGACGGACGGACAGCGTAGGCTTAGTAATAGGGTCCCGTCGGTACCCTTTGGGTACGGAACCCTAAAAAACTTGATAACAACGTTAGCTTGAAATTTTAATATGATTTTATAGTATGTCTACTGAATCGTACTATCCAATCAATGTAAAGTAGAAAAAAAAAACTGACAAGCGATTTCAGTGAGCACAAGTACCTGGCCAGTGAATTGAAGTAAATGACAAACTCTCAGAAAAAATCGAAAAAAATATCGATACATATAAAAAAATGCTTTAGTGTCGTGGAACACTCGGTTGGAACGAAGTGCCTTTTAAAACGTATTTTTTAGAATCAACGCCATCTCTCGCCACATGTTAGAACCATCTCGTAAAAAATAAGCAGACTTTAAAGCTAGTTCAAGCAAGTTCACACTGCACACAGTAGATGGCGTTAGTAAATTTTGCCGAAAATATTTTGTTCGGAATATCTCTTCTATAAAACTTCGTTCCAAAATTAAAAAAAAAGAACTAAGACATGATCTGAAGTCAGGGTTCGAACCCCCGAACCCATTGTTTCTCTCCTTCGTTTAGCCGTTACGTCACCAAAACTATTATAGAACGTCTGTAATAAACGAAGGCAACAAGGCTCGTGACGGAAAATTCTTACACTTTTTTTGCCCAGCATCCATCCGTCAAACCGTCCGAAAAGGAACTTCGTTCCAAAAAACTGTAGGGTTCTTCAGTAAAACAGTGAACGGCTCACGGCTACACAAGCGATGCTAGGCAGTAGTAGTTAGTAATAAACTTAAGTAAATAAAAATGATTGTAGGAGAGTTGCTGCTACATTAAGGGTGCATAGGATATGAGGGCGCCTTAATCGATCGCTTTGCGTAGGCTTTTACTGAGGGCAGCTAATATTTGCTGGCAGGCTAAAGACAATCGACCGGGGGCTACAAAGGGCCCCTTTGTGCATATCTTATCACATGATGAGTGGTTTCGACCTACTAATTTACGAATAAAGCTTGTTTGATATAAGCTACTTATTGAAAACTTCCATTTCGCAAGCATATGATCCTCATTTAAAAATGTACGAACTGTAAATGCAGTACATTTATGCAGAACAAAAAGTATGCTTACCTTGAAGAAGAAATATGAGTATTTTTGAATCTTTGTTCAAAAAACCCTAATTGTAGCGTGGGTCTCGCCTCTAGTTACATAATGTAGATAAGTATTTTTTACGCTCAGGGTGTCATTTTTATGAGTTACCAATGGACGGATGGATGGATTATGAATGAATAAGATTTTTAATTCTCTACTTTCAAATATCTCTTCGTCTAAGCATCTTAGTCATCTATAATTATCATATTTTAAACCGTCTTCAAATAGGAGGAGGTTCTCAATTCATCGGAATCTTTTTTTATGTATGTTCACCGATTACTCGAAGACGTGTGAACCGATCTGAATAATTCTTTTTTTGTTTCAATGTGCTTCCCAGGTGGTCCCATATAAATTTTATCGAAATCGGTCGAGTGGTTTTTAAAATATCAACAATAAATTAAATGCTTTGTATACTGTGTGTGTACTGTAGTAAAGTGGGAGTTTGAAGTAGGTTGTTTAAAAAGAAGTTTTTATATCAAAAAAATTAACTGGCACTCGGGGACTGCCGCGGTAAAGCTATTGCATAGCATATTTATCAACTTATGCAATTATAATATATATATATGCAATATTTTTTTGCATAATAAAAATGATGCAAAAAAAAAATTAAAAAACAAACAAACAAGAAAAGCGCACTGTCACTACTTCGCGAGTGAGATTCGAACCTGCGTCATCGGCGCTCGAAAGCGGCCGCTCGCCCACTGCGCCAAATAGAGCTACTTGAGAATCTCTAAAATGTTGAACGCTTACTGAACGACGGTGTTAGGTTTTTTCGTTACGGAATTTCCTGATTCGGTCGCCGCGCTCAAACTGTTTGTCCTAGTTCAAAGCCCGCGATAAAAGCTATGCAATAGCTTAATTATCATATTATAGAAACTTCATTCTTTGTTATTTGTTATAGTGCCTAAGTAAAAGTCCTGTGTGAAGACAAATTTTTTAGAAGTTTTAGTACGATGTGAATTAAAGTAGGTATAAGAAAACAATTTTATTATAATTATAAATTAGGGGCACTTTCGCCGGTCAACACCGGTTGACTTAAGGAAATTTCGGTGGGTAAAACTTGCAAAAGAATAAACAAGAGACCGCGCGCGAGCTATTGAAATTACCAAGTAATTTAATAAAGCGGACGATAACTCTAACAAGCGCGTCCCTGCGGCGGCTAGATAAAAGGAAATAAGTTTAACGAGAAAACTTCGCGCTATCTTGAGCGCGGGACCAGCGCGGGACGCGGAGCGGGGCGGAGGGCGGGACAGGAGATGTCAAGCGATAATTTTTCACAATTTTCATTTGCACTTCAACTGCGAGTTCCTTTTACCAGTCAAAATATGACCAAGTGATCCAAAGCCTTTATTTTTGGGGTAAATCTTGAAAATTTCCCGACAAATGGGGTAATTTTTTTCACTAATCCATACCTCGTGTCGGTACACAGAATCGCCCCGTAGAAGTCGAAACGCTCCGACGCGATGTTGCCAACTGTAGGAAGTTTGAATTTTAAAATTGCGTTTTTTCGTATCTCAAACATCTCAAACCGAATGGCCGCTGCAACAGTCGCCATCTTGAATTTTTGAAAACCACTCTCATTCTGTCAAAATACAGGATAATTGTAGGCGAAACAAGAAAAAATCGTATCTTCGACCGGCCCGTTTCGGATCTGTGGCACCGTGGTTCGGGGTGCGACATATATAGCGCAACGATGATGGCGCAGCCTTAAGAGCGCGTATAACCCCAAAAAAAATCAGATTTCGCGATGAGATAAAACATAGCCACAACCTCATGTGAGGCGCGACAAAAGAAAGCGTTTTGCGCGGAATAGGAGTGTAGTAAGCGCCAAATACTTTGTAACTCGTAAAATATTCATTTTCTTTTCAATTCACTAGGCTACTCTCTTGATAATATCAATCGGAATTTAATGTAAAAATTTTGGCTCTGTAATATGCAACACATTGAAAATAAATGAATATTGGTTAAAAATTAGACCTAACTTCGCGATTTTTTATTATCGAACAAATTTCATCATTTTATGTTTTTGCCCAAACACGTCCCTTGGCAGTATGATGTAATTCTTGCGTATTTTTTTTCCGGATAATTGAAACTTTATCTACTACTGTAAAAATCAAATCTGTTTACTGTTAACGAGCGCACACCCACTCTTAAACCGAAAGGTAGAAGCTTCTAAGCCCACCCATTGTACAAATTATCATAATATTTACTCCTACCACAAGATAAGCTTATTTGGAGTGTGAAGAGAAGTCATGTTTAATTGTTTAACATGGCTAAAATTCTTATTAAAAAAAAAGAACTGCAAAATATTTGCTGAAATCAGGGAACGGATTTCAAAGACAATTTCCAATGAATAACATAGTTTGTATTGTGAAATAATGAACTCTACCAAAATTGTTGAAGTCTCAAATAATTTGAGCAAGTTGTAAAATATTATTATACAACCAAACTGAATTTGGGAGTAGGAAATCTCTAAGATTTACAATAATCACTTTTGTAGCACCGTTTTAATTTTTGTGCTACGACAACGAATATCAATTCGATTTTCCTCACTCAAACACCCGATGCAGCAGTTAGCAGTAAAACCGAAGCCAAGTTGGAACTATAAGAAGGAGATATGAACTAAAAACTAAGTAGGTAGGTAGGTATCTAATTAACGAGAACTTGCATGAAAATTCTCATGTTACAAACTTACTTCGGAGTATCGAGTGTTACAAAAGTTGAGAGTAGTTAAGGCGCTATAAATTATGACTACGAAGTTACGGAGTTGCGTTAATAATAAATAGTTCGTGAGACTCGTGCCTTGGAAGTGCTAACTTGGGAAGAGCTGTTAATTCTAATATACGTTTACACTGGCGTCTGCTCGTGGGATTAATGCGACCGAATTATTTAGGCTGCTAGCACATCTCCACGGTTAAACTCTAGCAGCAGGTCAAAGGACTAGCACAGCAAAGCTCACTTAAACCTAGACTCTACACAATGTCGAAGATAGATTTAAATGCAAGAATATAGTACGTGCGAAAGTGACCGCGATCCTCAGTATAAGATTGACAATGCAGAAAGAAATACCTATTATGCATTTTAAAACAGTCTAGGTGGCAGCAGAGAAAGATTTAAATCACAAGATAAATAGCAATGGATAAACGATTAAAAATAAGGAATTAAAGAAACGTCAGTGTACGTCTTTTAGAATATAATAAAGGAAGAGAACAAAACGTTAATTAACTTTACAATAAGGGTATCTCCAAAGACATTAATCAAAGTGTATTAAACATAAATATTGTTGGAACTGCTTTGATCTACTCAGAGCTGCTTTCCTTCACTTCACGGTCCGTGAACTTTCTGTTTCCATTGAATGTTCATATTTGCGCAGCCCTCGCGCGATTTGACAAAGGAACGCGCTACAAAACAGACCGGGGTTTGGAATATGTTACACGTTGATATATGGAGTTAAAGATACCCATGTACTTGTATATTATGTATATTATGTATATACCTACCTAGTAGTCCTACCTACCACCTACCTAATACAATGTATATTATACAAAAATCGAGAGAAGAAACATTTAAATAGAAACGGCTGGGGACATGGTGGAGACTCATGTCATCTCCATAGAAATGGGGGTTTTTGGGTGAGGCAATACCTGCTTCTTATTAAAAAAATGCCAGACAAGTCTGGAGAGGAATTCTAAGGAGTTCTTGACATGTTTTCGCAGCGCACCTCTTTTAGAAAACTATAAGCCGGCCGGAATGTATATTATTATATTCAAAATATTTATGTATTATATGTTTATATATTATACTCCTTTTACCCTACTTTTTTTGCATACCTACAAGTGTCGTCTCACATCTCAAGGTTGACTGGTAGAAAATGCCTTAGCATTAAGTCCGCCTATTGTACTTTTTTTTGTGCAATAAAGTGAATAAAAAAAAATGTATCACTACAATGCGGCACCGTATTGCATTGCGTTGCAGAATCCTAACAATATAATTAGTACGGAGAAATAGTAGCAGTAAAAGATAATATGGATGAAACGTACGTTACGTCAGTACTATTATATATTCTGTGGTTACGTATAGACGTAAATACTCCTGCTATTGTTCGATCTGCGAGCATCCTAACCCGTCTGCATTTCTAGCATTTTACATACAAACAATCATTCAATTTCATTTCAATAAAAATAGTCATTCATTATCATCATTAACAACCCATCAACGGCTCACTACTGAGCCAGGTCTCCTTTCAGAGAAGAGTTATAGGCCATAGTCCACCACGCTGGCCCAATGCGAATTGGCGGACTTCACACATCTTCGAGAACATTATGAAGAACTCTCATATGTGCAGGTTTCCTCACGATGTTTTCCTTCACCGTTGAAGCAAGTGATATTTAATTGCTTAAACGCACTTGCTCCGAAAAGTCAGAGGTGCGTACCCGGGATCGAACCTGCGACCCCCCCGAATAGGAGACCACAGTCCTAACCACTAGGCTATCACTGCTTCTTCAAATAGTTATTAATTAAATGTAATACATAATTACTTACTTATCTACCTAGCAGTTTATGCAATACAAATAGGTATTTATTAATTAATATAATACTAACTTTATCAAACACTGTCCTACCAGACTGCATGTCTTTGGTTTAGTTTAAAATATATCAACGAAGTCAACAGCTGTACTTAACTCTTTGAACCCTTATGTTGGCTTTACAAAGTTGCTCGTGTATGTTTGGAAACATTTTAACTTTGAAATATTATTCGATACATCTTACGATAAGTAACGATCAATATTTATGTTTATATTAATCTGAAAGTTTTTAATTAGACCCATATTGACCTTAGATATTGTATTTTTATTAGGAAACCTATTTTACAACGTTAGACATTATGTTAGACGTTTATTGTGAAAAATTGAAATAAGTAAGGTCTTATAATTTACTAAGATGATGCCCGCGACTTCGTCCGCGTGGATTAAAATTTTTTAATTCCCGCGGTAACTGTGTAATTTTACGGGATAAAAGTAGCCTGTGTGTTAATCCTGGGTATGAACTATCTCTATATATCTATATCAAAATATGTATCTAGTTTTAAAAAAATGATTTGGTCATATGTACATTTGGCCGATTTTTTACAAGATCAATATACAGTTACTGCAAAAGGGCCCACAGCCTACTAAGTACTAATACATTTTTCTCTTTAAGCGGTGTTTAGGTTAGACTTCAGCTGAAAACGAAACTCTACGTAACAAATTATAACGGATAGGACAAAAAGCCGACCCTGGCGCAAGCAAAAACAAAAGTTGAAAAGCTTAAGAAATAATAGAATAGAAATATTTTTTATTCAAATAAACTTTTACAAGTGCTTTTGAATCGTCGATGAGTCTACCACTGGTTCGGAATGCCCTTCCTGCCGAGAAGAACCAGCAAGAAACTCGGCGGTTGCTCTTTTCAAAGTAGTTTACAATAGGTACTATGCTATGATGCATTCACATGCATCTTTAGTTTTTAAAACGCGTGACAGCGCTTACACTGTAAATCATATACAAAACAAAGCCTATAGGTATTTATCTTAAACTAGCTGATGCCCGCGACTTCGTCCGCGTGGATTTAGTTTTTGAACTCCCTTGGGAACTCTTTGGTTTTCTGGGATAAAAAGTAGCCTATGTCACCCTCCAGGTCCTCAACTATACCCATGAAAAAAATCAAGTCGATCCGTATCTGTTTTAAAGGACAAACCAACAAACCACTTTCGCATTTATAATATTAGTATGATAGTATGATTACTGATTTTATTTTATTAAATGATATAATATATTTCTGAACGAACAAACAATGACAACCATCAAAATATTAAAGTTTAAATACGCGATAATCCGAGTAATGTCGAGTGGACTCGTACGGTAGACTCGGGCTACCGTACCGAAGCTGAGACGAACGTCAAATGTTTGACAGGAAAGTAGGTAGAACACTTTATATGGGGAAATGAAATTGTTGTTTTTACCATCTTCCTCGCAATTTTTCCATATTTTCTCACCGTTTAAACCTTCCCTGGACTACGACAAACATTTCAAAACAAAAATCAGCTAAATCGGCCCAGCCGTTCTCGAGTTTTAGCGAGACTAACGAACAGCAATTGATTTTTATATATATAGAGATATAATATTACTATATGATGCCCGCGACTTCCGTCTGACGTCCGCGTGGATTAAGGTTTTCCAATGCCCGCGGGAACTCTGTAATTTTCCGGGATAAAAAGTAGTTTATGTTTTAATCCTGGGTATGAGCTGTCCCCGTTCCAAATTTCAGCTAAATCGGTTCATTCGTTGTAGCAACTTTGACAATTCACTTACGGTAGTGAATATAATTCGTCTATGAGCATGAAAGAGTAACAAACATGCATCCATCCATTCATACATCCATCCTCACAAACTTTCACATTTATAATATTAGTAGGAAGTAGGATTATTAAATTGAAATTGAAAAGGAATATTTTTAAAAAAATATGAAAAATTGACGCTCGGTTCTCTCGTGTTGAGAAAATCAAGTTTTTAAATAAATTGTCTGGGAGGAGCGATTAATTATTGAGGTGCCAATTTATGTTCATTCACGGGAAAACAAAGATAATAATTATGTAAGCCACTGTCCACTAGGTGGACAGACTATCTCAAGAGGCTCTTTGAAAGCCGTTGGATACAAGCGGAATAAGATAGTGTTGCAGTAAATCAAACTAAGGGCCTCATAAGTAGGCTCAGGACCGCTCAGCGGGCGGGCGATGGAGAGAGCTATGCTCGGAGTGTCCCTGCGGGATCGAATCAGAAATGAGGAGATCCGTAGGAGAACCAAAGTCACCGACATAGGTCAGCGAGTCGCGAAACTGAAGTGGAAATGGGCGGGCACATAGATCGAAGAGCTGATGGTCGTTGGGGTCCCAAGGTGCTGGAGTGGCGACCCCGCACCAGGTGGACAGAAGACATAAAACGAATCGCAGGGAGCCGCTGGATTCAGGCGGCGCAAGACCGAAGCCTGGGGAAGTCCATGCAGTTGACCTTTGTCCAGCAGTGGACGTCTATCGGTTGATAAAGAAGAAGAAGAAATCAAACAACAGTTGCCTGCAATATATTTCATGAAAATGTCTCACAGAATAAATACGTCCTAGTACCTTTCCCCATTTTCTTGGAGTGAAATTCTGTTCATTTTTACAAAATCTTTCTTCTCTTTGTTAAATCACAAGGATTTCTACGAATATGAACACCGAGTATTCAAAGGAGTTCAAAGTTTGCAATATTCCGGACCTCCAGCGAATCAAAGCCATTGAGCAACGCGCCTGCGAGACGATATACGCCGCACACTTATAATCCGGACGTAGTTCAAGCCGGTGCAGTGTAAGGGAGAGACTGCCTACTTTTATGCTGAAATTAGATGGTGCCTCGTTCATCGTTAATTTTTGCGAATATTTTTTGCGAAAATGAACCCTAAGGTCCTTTGCCCTAAGAGCGAATTTAGACGGATGGCTCACCGATGACTCTCGAAAAGGAGAGCAAATATCTCTACAAATTAACCGTAGAAAATTCACCCTTAGGACGAATTAAGACGGGTCATTTTCGCTAAAATGTTTGCAAATATGAACGATGAACGAGACACCGTCTAGTTTGCGCGTTAGCGGCAGCGATCGGCGTCTTTATGGTTTTGAGTTGCTGTTCGGGAGCTCGATTCTGCGTCCGAACGCTAACGTGGGCACACAACAAAGGCCAGTCGCAGATCGAGTTGAGTTTTTTAGCATGGGCATTTCGCGATTATTAAACGCGGACCTTTGCTACTTTTAGGGCCTGTAACCACCTTCCGATAAGTATCGGATGGCCTAACCATAAATTTTGTCACTTTCTTACTTTATGTCAAATCACAAAGACAAAATAAAGAATAAGCTATCCGACACTTAGAAGGTGGTGAAAATGGCCCTTAGTATCATATCAAATGCTTTTGAGTCGCGAAAACGCAATGCAGTCCCAAGAATGCCAATTGCTGCCGCTAAAATTAGCGAATCTGCTCTCTCCCGAAGTAAATTAAAGCGACGAAGTAGTCTGAGTGTTCCTCAAGCTTCTTATGTGTATACTACGGGCGTCGGGTAATATTAGGAAAACGAGTTAGCCTCGACTGGGTAAATAGGTATAGCGTCTCCCCGAATACGGAGCCGTGTAGCTCTATGTATGAAAGCATTTGAAAAGACAGCTTCGTGTTGGAATATTAACTTTAATTGAAACAAACATCCCATTTTCATCCTTTGTAAGGCTGGGTGCGCATTACGGATTTAATCGCACCATGAAATATCAAATGTAGTCTTCATTACAATTACGAAAATATTCTTGCAACTAACAGGTGTTTTAGTAGGTACTATTGTATTGAACTGTTTTTAATGAAATCTCACAAATATCTAAGATAAAACTTTGCTATTTTTGATCGCTAAAAACTGTAGGTACTAATATGCTAATGATCTACATAATTTAATTCATCTTTAAAATAAAAACAAATGAATAAGAAAAAATATGTATTTCAGTTCTAAATACACATTCTCGGTAAAATAAGCCAAATCGAATAAGCCGAAACTTTAGCTTTATTATTCATTCTATTACCTACTATAAAATAGTAAGACCCTTGCACACTCGCTCTAATTACTCTCGGTTCAACAAGATTGTATTATACTGTATACAATCAAGTATTGAGTACACACTCAACTTGACTCGCGAACACAGCGCGCCTAATTAATCGCCTAAACGACTAAACGCATGTGTACACCGCCTTATGTATTAAGGTTCCTAATATAATTAATAATATTCACACTAAGCACAAAATTCTATAATGAGTATAAAATTAAGGCTGGTACACATTCTGCGAAATGTTAAATGTTTAGGTAGTGGCTGTAAATGATCTCTTAAATAGTATATTATTTTTATAATACGTATGACATTTTTAAGCAGTGTATCAAATACCCATATCACTAAAATATTTATTTAGCTTCAGGTTTCGAATATATTTGCGAATGTGCAATGATTATAGAGTCAACATTTATGGTAGCTCAGTAAATGATAAATGTAAACTTTAGTGAGTTTGTATGGTGTTGCGTGTTAGTTGTGCATGTTCTTTGCTTAATGCTTGTTCTGCCAGCGTATCTATAGTGGCGGGAGGGCAGGTTCTGCATTAAACATGCTACACGTTTTACCATACAAATAGCAAAACTAGCTTCTGCCCGCAGCTTCTCGAGCCTTAGGTTCGTATAACATAAAAATTTCAAAGCTCTATTAAGCCCCTTAGGGATCTAAATTTTAAATTTCTTTCTTAGATTGCCCACGTCATAATAGCTATCTGTATGCCAAATTTCAGCCCGATCTGTCCAGTGATTTGAGCTGTGCGTTGATAGATAGATAGTCAGTCACCTTTTCCTTTCATATATTTAGAAGAAGAAGAAGATAAATATTATGTCGTATATTATATACTAGCTGATGACCACGACTTCGTCCGCGAGGACAAAGTAATAAAAAAGAATTGTTTTATGTTAATCGTGAGGTTTTTACGATTGTACTACGCCACTATATAATATTCTGTACCTACTTGGTACCTGCAAACCTACAATATCAATTCAAAATGGAAATTTTGTAAATACCCACAATTTAGGCAGGACCAGCAGCATCAGGATTGAGGAGTTGGTAACTGGTCTTCAATGATGCATCACTGGACTACAGTCCAGTGATGCAGGCGAGAATTTTCGATTGCACTACGCTTCTTTTTAGCTGTTTATACTTGGCATCTACAGTAGCAACTGAAAACCGAAATATTCGTGAGCGAAGCGAGTGCGAAATTTTTTTGATCGCACTACGCCTCTGTGTAGCCCATACTAATTGGTATCTACAAAAGCAATCTATAATCGACATTATCGCTAGTAAAGCCAGTGCGACATTTTAAGGATTGTACTACGCCACCATATAGTCCATATTTGGCACCTACATAAGCAACACAAAAGCGACGTTATCGCGAGCGAAGCGAGCGCGAAATTTTCAGAACTGCACTACTTAACTATGTACTCCATACTTGGTTTACACTCACAACAACAATTAAGAAAAGACATTTTCGCCAACGAAGCGAGCGCGAAAATTTTTAAGATTTCATTGCATCACTATGTAGTCCAAAACGAACATTTCGCAAAATTTTTTAGGGCTGCACTACATAACTGTGTCATTCATACTTGGTTCTTACAATACCAATTAAGAAGTTACATTTTAGCGAGCGAAGCGAGCGCAAAAATTTTCGATTGCACTACGCTTCTTTGTAGTTCATACTTGGCACCCGCAGCAGCAACTGAAAACTGATATTTTCGCGAGTGAAGCGAGCGCGAAATTTTTTAGGAACGCACTACTTAACTATGTACTCCATACTTGGTTTACACACGCGAAGATTTTTTGATCGCACTACGCCTCTGTGTAGTCCATATACTAATGAATACAAAATTTAATATATTTTTTTTACAAAACAAAGTATATATTTTTTTTCTTAATTTTTTAAAACCGCTCAACCGATTTCGGTAAAATTTAAAAACCACATGGGAAGTATACCCTTTCAAACAAAAAAGTAAGAATTTTCCAAATCAGTTCAGGCGCCTTCGAGTAATCGGTGAACATACATAAAAAAAATTGAAAAAATAGATTCCGACGAATTGAGAATCTGCTCCTTTTTCGAAGTCGGTTAAAAAGAAATCTACAATCGACATTCTCGCGAACGAAGCGAGTGAGACATTTTTTACGATTGCACTATGCCACTTTGTAGTCTTCACTTGGTTGGTACCTACAATATGAATTCATTATCGACATTTTGTAAACACCCACTATTTAGGTGGGTATTATCATCAGCAGCATCGGGATTGAGAAGTTGGTACCATTAGTAGTTGTAGCATGGGGAGGAAAAGGGAAGAGGATGATTCCTAAACCGAACCGAGCGATAATTAAATTAGCTGAATAGATTGATGCCATCTAAGAATACAAAGCTACTGTGGGAAATTTTAGTAAACGGAAAACGCAGACGCGAAATTTTTTACGGCTGCGTTATGCACTACCCTAAGTAGTTCATACTAATTGTTACCTACCATTGGTGAGCAGTACCCAGCAGCATCAGAATTGAGTCCTCTTTAACGGCTCCACTACACTATTATATTTTAAATATTTGGCACCTACAATATCAATTCACAATCGACAGTTCGTAAATATCCATGATTTAGGTGGGCAGTACACTGCAGCATCAGGATTGAGGAGCTAGGGCCTGGAGGTCAGTGATATAGTCTAAAATTAGTATGTAATGAATGGCTCAGGTCAAGATATGGCTATGGTATGAATGTAATAAGATCTATATACGTATATATCGTATGCGAGTGACCTGGAACTATCCGAGAGAAGTTTTGGCCTTTATCTCCGATAATATCTAGCAGATCTTCACCAAAATTGGTCATTGTATTTCTTGTCGTACACACTTTCAAATAAAGAAAGAATTATTAAAATACGTTCAGATTTGACTGAGTTATGGAGTAAAATCAACAAAAAGTTTCATCCCCTATCCTGGAGTAACCTTATGTTTTATCGGGATAAAAACTATCCTATATGTTGACTCGGAGTATCAGCTACCGCTGTACTAAAATTAATTTAAATCTGTTCAGTAGTTTTCGCGTGAAGCGCGGACAGACAGACAGACAGACAGACAGACAGACAGACAGACAGACAGACAGACAGACAGACAGACAAAAATTAAATAAAAATCTGTTTTGGGCTCAGTATCGATAGTCAAGCATCCCCCAATTAAAATTTTCAAAATATATTAAATGTACAGAAATCTTCCAGTTACAGTTTTATTATAAGTATAGATGTGTTGCGTATTACGAATTTCCGAGATGTAATGCTTGTTTCAGTGATAGCCTAGTGGTTAGGACTGTGGTCTCCTATTCGGGGGGTCGCAGGTTCGATCCCGGGATCCCGACCTCTGACTTTACGGAGTCAAGTGCGTTTAAGCAATTAAATATCACTTGCTTCAACGGTGAAGGAAAACATCGTGAGGAAACCTGCACACCTAAGAGTTCTTCATAAGTTCTTGAAGGTGTGTGAAGTCCGTCAATTCGCATTGGGCCAGCGTGGTGGACTATGGCCTATAACCCTTCTCTGAGAGGAGAACTGCGCTCAGTAGTGAGCCGTTGATGGGTTGCTAATGATGAAAAAATGATGATGATGCTTGTTTCTACCCAATGTGTAGTGTAGTGATTTTGTCAATCACGGTAACGCACCGCATGTACCTAACCCCGCATCGCACCATGTAACACCGCTCTAACGTTAGAAAATGATCATAAAAATAACAGGTAAGTAGGCAGGTATTTTCATGAAACATGCATGATACACTTAATACAAATTGGCTCTGTTAATTACCTTACTTAGATTGCGCTTCTACCGACGTATACAGTCTTAGCAACACCTTGTGTTCTAACAAGCTTGGAATTTCAAGTGGATGCGTGTAATTAGTAATTTAGTTAACTTCCTTCGTGTTATTATACATACAAATACATAACTTTCAAGTAGTTATCTATCCATAGAAAATAGAATAGAATAGAAAATTCTTTTAGAATTATTAGAATAGAATATTGCACTACAAGAAATAAAGGTTGATACACAAGAAAAAGAAAATAAATACAAGGTGCAAAGGCGGCCTTATTGCAAAAGCAATCTCTTTCAGGCAACCCTTGTCTGAAGAGGAAAACGTCAAAGAAGAAAATGGGATAGTGCAAACTAAGATCGAGGAAAGTTAAAACATGCTATTGTAATACATACATTATAAATTATAATATATCAATATTGATGGTAAAATAAATAATATAACATAATATAATGCAACCTATCTATAAAACTAAGACAAATAATCAACGATTTAGGGCCAGAGCAAACACGAATCACGACGCTTAGCAGCGACGATCGGCATTTTTGCTATCTTCAAATTTTCAGTCGATTTTCGAAAGCTCGATGTCGCGTTCGAACGGGCGTTTCGGTATGCTCCTACTGGGTTCGCCTACTGGTACGCACGAGGAATACTATGTCATTATATTATGATTTGGAGCGTGACATAGGCTAGTAAGTACTTTTTCTCCCGTAGAATCAGAGGGTTCCCGCGGGATCGACGACCTACTAACATGTTAATGCGAAAGTTTGATGTTTGTAACTCCTTCACGCCACAACGAATGAACCGATTTGGCTGAAATTGTGAATGGAGATACCCAGGATTACTTACTTACTACCTTAAGATACTTACTGCCGCACCCAGAGTCGCTAAACGTTACTTAACGAATTAATCTTGGATTTTAAAAAGTTTCATTATCAGAAGTTAACGCTTCATTTGTACATTAATGACAATTCAGGAGTAGATTTAATGATAATTAATTAAATAATCATTAAATAATATAATTTAATACATGCGGCTGAGTGCGGAGTTAATCACAAGTCAATAATTAATTAATCATAATTTAAAGAATGACTCTGAGTGCGGCAGTTAGGCACATTTTATTTTATCCTAAAAAATAATTAAAGGTTCCCGGAATTAAAATCTTAATCACGCGGACCAAGTCGCAGGCTACGTATAGTAAAATAAATGAGAAGAAGGTAATCACTTGAATTCCCCTAGCTCATGTGTTGGGATCGCGCGATAAGAGATAACTCGAGCACCGGATTAGCGACGACACTAAATACTGATTACCTCCGACAGCCTGGACCACTGAATAAAGATTACGATTGCCTTATTTATAAGGTTCTACTGGGCCTATTTACGTCAAAGACAATTTATTTATTTATTGATATAGATTATACACACACAAACAAAATTAAAATGTAGGCCTATTTATGTCCGAGACAATTTATTTATTTTTATTGATATAAATTATTATAAAACTACACCATCAAAATAGATTTTGATTTTGTGTGTGTGGATCAACATCTATTTTGATTTTGTAATGTTACTTTTAAAGAAAATTAAATTATGGTCCAAGAGCCATACGGAATCGAATTTTTTTTTATGTGAAGGGCCGATTTTACCAACATAAAATAAGTCTTATCCGAGCGTGATATTTTGGTAGATTTTCAATACAATTGCCGTCAGAGCGTCCAATTTATTCCTCGGATAAATACGTTACTCGATTTGGTGAAATCGGCACTAAATAGTTAAAAATTATACCAATAAAATAAGCGTAGGTGTGTGTTAATTGTTGCAGTAGGTATGTGTTAATGAAGCAGTGATAGCCTAGTGGTTAGGACTGTGGTCTCCTATTCGGGGGGTCGCATCGGTTCGATCCCGGGTACGCACCTCTGACTTTTCGGAGTCAAGTGCGTTTAAGCAATTAAATATCACTTGCTTCGACGGTGAAGGAAAACATCGTGAGGAAACCTGCACATCTGAGAGTTCTTCATAATGTTCTCGAAGGTGTGTGAAGTTCACCAATTCGCATTGGGCCAGCGTGGTGGACTATGGCCTATAGCCCTTCTCTGAGAGGAGACCTGCGCTCAGTAGTGAGCCGTTGATGGGTTGCTAATGATGATGATGATGTGTTAATTTAAAAAGCCAAAAAATTGTTAAAAAAAATTTAATATCTTTTATCGACTATTTCGTGAAGTCGTGAAATGTGAAGTCCGCCAATTCGCATTGGGCCAGCCAGCATGGTGGACTACCTCTATCACTTCTCTGAGAGGAGACCTGCGCTCAGTAGAGACGGTTCCGGCTGTTATGAGTAGGTATCAATGGGGGCTTTATAAAATGGAGGGAAAATAATTCATAGAGCTAACGAGAGTCGTGGGAGCTGTGCTCGCCAAGTTAGTGCTAATAAAGATTTTACCGAATTTAGCGGATTTTAGCGTGATTTGTGCGGAGCGCGGACCAAACCGCGCGCGAATGTAAAAACTTTGTGAAATCACTCCCGGTACATTTTTGAAAGTAGCAATAAAACCTTATTAAACCATCTTATAATGCAGCAGCGAAATTAAAATTACCCAAATAACTCTAGTTTCGGGGCTTAGGAGTAAAATGCCACAGGTCAATTTTAGTTTCCGTACCAAAATGGTAAAAATGGAACCCTTAAGATGAGACTTTCTCCGTCCGTCTGTCCGTCTGTCGCAGTCGATTAATTTAGTAACTATTAAAGCTATCGACATGAAATTCGTAATATGTATTAAAACCTTCCGTGGACCTTAAGGAACATACAAAAAAATAAATTAACAGAATTGGTCCATCCATTCTTGAGTTATGCGCTTACCAACATTCATTTTTATTTATATAGATATAAGACAGAAGATAGAAGAAGATTAAACTTTTTTCTTTTCAGTATCTAAATTGTTTTGTGTGATTTTTTCAGGTTCGAGTTCATGCAGTCGGCAAAGGTTCTGCCCAAGCGGTGATAGTCTTGCGGTACGGAGTGGACCCGGCACAAGAACGAATCAAACTTCTAAAGCACGCTCACAAACGGGCCGCCGCTCGAGCGTGGGAGAGAGAGAAGACATTAGTGGCCGCCGGCTGGGAAGGCCGGGGATCCTGGACCGAGGAGGAAAAGGAAGAGCTCATTTCCCACGGTATAGTGGACGGATGGGCGGCCCGAGATGTCCACTCCGTGTCCAGATACCCGCAACTGGCCGACGACCCCGCGAACATAGTGTTCGTCCGCGACGGCAGAAGGAAACGAAGAAAGAGTGGCCGCGCGCGTCATCGCTCGTGACTTCGCTAATCGTGCCATAAACCCGCGCCATTTTAAATTTCGCTCCTAAACAAGATGGCGCTCGCGTTCGGATACGCAAATGAAATTTCTCTGATCGGGTTTTGAAAGAATTCTACGAATAAGTTTATCTCCCTATTTAGACAAGATTTTAATCTACAAAACTTTTTATACTTTAACAATTACCTATGGAAATTTTTATATTTAGAATATCTCCTGATTAGGTAGGAACATAATTAAATTACATAGTTGTATAAAATAGTGGCCCAACATCATTTGAAAAAAAAAAATCAAAAATATTTTTAGTTTAATTAAAAAGGGGGAAAATCGGGGATTTGAAATTTCAAAGTAGGATAACTATACTGAGTGGGGTATCGCTTTGGGGTATCATATGAAAGGACTTTAATTCTGTCTGTACATTCTAAAAGAGATTTTTATTTATTTAAACATGCAAAATGTAAAAAAAATAATAAAAAAATAATTTCGATCCGTTTGTCCGTTGCATTTATAATACAAACACAGTTTTGTATTACACTTCACATCACACTAATATTATAAAGTCGAAAGTTTGCGTGTGTATGTGTTTGTTACTCTTTAACGCAAAAACTACTACACGGATTTGGCTAAAATTTAGAATGAAGATACGAGTAGATTATACCCTGGATTAACACATAGACTACATTTTATCCCGGAAAATTTAAAATTCCCGTGGGTAATCAAGAACCTTAATCCACGCGGAAGAAGTCGCAGGCATCATCTAGTTTACAATATTCTACACATTACCTAGTCCATTATTTATCCATTATTTTCCTCGTCGTAAAAGTTTTCTCTGTAAAGAGAACTTTAAATTGTTTTGGATGCAACTTTATTAGTAGGAAGGTAGTTAAAATGGCTTTCATACAGCGAATGGGAGTCGCGGGAGCTATGCTCGGGAAGTAGTTATTGCTAATAAAGATTTCGCGCGTCGTAGGCAGAGGTTAGGCAACGTTACTTATATGAGGCCTATGTCAAACAGTGGATATACTCTGACTGATGTGGTGAAGATGATGAGGCGCTGACGTTAGATGTGATTTTGATTTTTATGTGTGCGTGGTTGTAAAAACCTTTACACTACCGGTGCATTTTAAAAACGCATAAAAGAACTGTTTATATATAAAAAAAACTTGAGAGGTGTCAAGGGACACCCGGATGGAACGAAGTTCCTTTAGATTAATTAATTTTGCATTGTGTTCAACATTTTCACGCTACAATATTAGATCTCCGTAGCCTTGTGGTTTCGACAGTCGCCTAACAGCCAAAGGTCGATGGTTCGAATCCCAGCTCGACAGACCGAATTTTCCATTTTCAATTTTATTTTAAACAATTTCCACATGTAGAACTTATAAGTTATAAAAAATTAGGGAAAAAATCCCCATGTAGAAATTATTTATAAAATAAATAAAAATGAATGTTGGTAAGCGCATAACTCAAGAATGGATGGACCAATTCGGTTAATTTATTTTTTTGTATGTTCCTTAAGTTCCACGGAAGGTTTTAATACAAAAAAAACGAAAACTAAATTCACGCGGACGAAGTCGCGGGCATCAGCTAGTTTAAAATAAAATTGAAAATAGAAAATTCAGTCTGTCGAGCTGGGATTCGAACCATCGACTTTAAACTGATAAGCGACTGGAGAAACAACAAGGCTACGGAGACCCAATATTGTACCGCGAAAATACCGAACACAATGCCAAATTCACATTTAAAAAAGTGTCGGTTTCAAAAAAGAGTCGATCAGTGTCGAGTGTCGGTTCAATTTTGTCTTAATTTTTTCCGTCTAGCCCCCTTCCGCACCGCGCGATAAGGAACTACGTTCCAATAAACAATTAGAAACACACTTCTATAATGTATACGAGGTTTCGAAGTTAGCTTAGGCTAACAGAAGTATTTTGACATTTATGTAGGTAATACGTTCTATTCGCTTACGTTAAGATCGATTTTTCATTGGCGCGTACAGTTAGCTATTGTGATGTGTGCACCCGCTAAGACATGATTTTTGAAAATTCAACCCCTAAGGGTGTAAAATATGGGTTTGAAAAATAGACTTTACGTGAGCGAAGCCGCGGGCAAAAGCTAGTCCTTATAGTAGAAGATCCGAACCTAAGTCGATCTTCGCCGAGCTGATAATAGAATAAAACTTATTTTATAATAAATTTAGTATATTAGAAAATATATTAAAAATGGGTTTGCTAAAAAAATCCTGGACAGAATATTTTTAATTATTATGTTTTATAAAAATATTTTTCATTAAAATGTTGCAACATCAAGATAATAAGAAAATTTTATCCTGAGTTAAAGTATAAAACAATATAATTAATAGACAATCCAACGTCTGCACATTCTATAATGTGCAGACGTTGGATTGTCTATTAATTACGTGGAGGAACTACTGGGTTGCCAGGTATAAACAGGTATGTCGATGCCAGTTATTTTTAACTTGATTGGATAATAGAAAAAAATGTATATCAACATAAGCGCTGTTTTATTGCGAACACGTTGATATAGGGTCATCATAATATTGGGTCATCATCAAATCATTTTTTTTTAAATAATTAAAAATATTCGGTCCAGTATTTTTTTAGCAAACCCATTTTTAATATATTTTCTAATATACTAAATTTATTATAAAATAAGTTTTATTCTATTATCAGCTCGGTGAAGGTCGACTTAGGTTCGGATCTTAGACTATTACTAATATTATAAATGCGAAAGTATGTTTGTTTGTTGGTTTGTCCTTCAATCACGCCGCAAAGGGGCTACGGATCGACGTGATTTTTTGCATGGGTATAGTTGAGGACCTGGAGAGTGACATAGGTTTTAGACTTTTTGTCCCGGAAAATCAAGGAGTTCCCGAGGGATTTTAAAATCTAAAACCACGCGGACGAAGTTGCGGGCATCAGCTAGCTAATTTATAAATCGATTAAGTTATTTTTTATTGAAATACTAGCTGATGCCCGCGACTTTGTCCGCGTGGATTTAGTTTTTAAAGTCCCTCGGGAACTCCTTGATTTTCCGGGACAAAAAGTAGCCTAGATGTTGACCCGAGTAATAAGCTACCACGGTATAAAATTTTGCAGAAATCTGTGGGGTAGTTTTTACGTGAAAGAAGGACAAACAAACAGACAGACAAACAGACAAAAAAATTTAGCTTCTGTTTTGATATCTGTATCTTGAACACAATTAGAAGCAAAAACCCTTTTTTGAATCTATTTCATGTTCAGAATTGGTTTCGTTTCTGTTTTATTATATGTATAGATTATGCTTTACGACAAAATGTATCTGAAGTTTACAATAACTAAGTATCTGACCTAGAGGATAAATAGCCTTAATTTTTATTATCCTCCAAGATTACCATCATCCTTTATGCCCTGGAGTGTGCACCATCCATTCCTGAAAAGCGGAAGGCCAATAACACTATATCATACCCCCTTGTGGTTGCCACTATTTTAAAACTAGTACATCCCATTTACGGATTCCAGTTCAGCATTTCCAACTTTATCACCTACAAAACACATTCTAATTTCCGCTGGGGTGTTCTTGGTTTGTAAGACCTTTTGATCCTGGATAAACAGGGTAGGCAGTATACGGAATGTACTCGGAGTGAATCATTGTTGATGACTCCATATTTATTAGGAGTTACGATATACTGCGATATTGTTTTAGGCATCGGCCATAAATTCAAAGCAGCCCGTAATCTAAGAAATCTTGCTCAGTAGACGTTCAGCATCTTGGGAAGGAAGGATATGGCCGCTGAGTGATAAAATTTGGCTCGCATACATAATTTATTTTAAAGAGAGTGACAAACTGCCAAATATCCATGAAATCTTTAAGGTAAACACTGCAGGAACGTGAAGATAAAGTTTACCAAATAAGAATTTAATTTGTTTCAAAATAATAATTAGTTTTATATGCATTACTAGCTGATGCCCGCGACTTTGTCCACGTGGATTTAGTTTTTAAAATCCCTCGGGAACTCTTTGATTTTCCGTGGTAAAAAGTAGCCTATGTCACTCTCCAGATCCTCAACTATACCCATGCTAAAACATGCGATCCGTAGCCCTGTTGCGGTGTGATTGAAGGACAAACCAACAAACAAACAAACACACTTTCGCATTTATAATATTAGTAAGGATAGTAAGGAAGTAAGGATTGACTCCCTTTTGCACGCGACTTTCTCCGCGTATGGAGTTAAATTTTTAAACCAGGATAAAAGTTTTAGGACTCTCCAACTCAATTACGGAAAATTCTATATAACATCCATCTTATTAATTTTATTCGTATACAATCAAAAACGTAGCATCTTGTGGCATATGTCACCCCTCCTCCTGAATCGATTCACACCTCGTTCATCACAATTTGCTCAGCAGTTTACTAGCTAGCGCGGAACATTCGTAATTAATAGTCACACATACAATTAGTAGGTACACGTTTAATTTGACTGCATAATCATAATCCTTCCTTTTGGCAACCGTAGTCTGGTAAAAATGGGGAAGATATGAACCCCTTGTTTTGCGATTGACAATCATCATGAACAATCCATTAACGTCTCACTACTGCGCAGGTCTCCTCTCAGAGAAAGTTTATGGGGCATAGTCCACCATGCTGGCCCAATGCGAATTGGTAGACTTCTCACACCTTTGAGAACATTATGGAGAACTCTCAGGGGTGCAGGTTTCCTCACGATGTTTTCCTTCACCGTTAAAGCATGTGATATTTAATTTCTTAAACGCACTTGATTCCGAAAAGTCAGAAGTGCGGACACGGTATCGAACCTACGACCCCCCGAATAGGAGACTACAGTGGTAACCACTAGGCTATCACTCTGCTGCAATTGACAATAGACACGTTCTAGAAACAGTCTTTGTTTTCTCGATTTCTGTAAAAATTCGTTGTCTTAATAATATTACGCGTGTTTATACTAATACTAGCTGACCCAGCAAACTTCGTACCGCCAACAAAAATATTTAGTGGTTGGTCACCCTTATCACTTAGGGGTATGAAAAATAGATAGTAGCCGATTCTCAGACCTACTGAATATGCATATAAAATTTGGTAAAAATCAGTAAAGCCGTTTCGGAGGAGTAAGGTAACTAACATTGTGACACGAGAATTTTATATATTAGATGTATACTTGTAGGTGCCTAAATTACGTATTGCATCAGCGCTTGTCTAATATCAAGGAGCTGGGAAGTAATGTACTTACTGTGTAAACACGAGCCATAATTCAATTTCAGGGGTTTGTATACGCTGATGAAAATTTATCGAACCTAATTCCCGCTGGCCGGACGAATTATATCCTTTATACATATTAGAAGATAATAGTTATAATAGTTTTTGTAGGTTGGTACACCAATCCCTGCCAAGGTATATAAGGTAATGGATAAGTGAAAAAAAAAAACCACTAAGTTGTACCGGTTGCGATAGGTGGAAACTGAACTTATCCCACTTATACTATAAAATTAAAAATCAAATCCTTACTAACCAATATTATAAATGCGAAAGTGTGTTTGTTTGTTGGTTTTTTAGTTTGTCCTTAAATCACGCCGCAAAGGAGCTATCGACGTGATATTTTGCATGGCAGTCGAGGACCTGGAGAGTGACATATGCTACTTTTTATCCCGGAAAAGCAAAGAGTTCCCGCGGGATTTTAAAAACGAAATCTAAGTCTTTATGTTAAAAAAAATAAAGTTTAGATTAAGTTAAGTATAAGTAAGGCCACAGATATATGTGTATTGTGTAGTGAGTGTAAACTCGCTAGGCAGACCCCCTCAAAAGTCCATGTTTATTGAGTGGGTTATTAATAAACATTGCGTCAATTTTCCACTTGCAATGAAGTGATGGGCTCTTGGGTACTCAATAGGGGAGTAACAACTAATAGCTACCATAATTTTATAGGCATACTCGAGGAAGAGTGGAAAACAATCCCTTTGAAAATGCTTTTGCTATACATACTATGAAATAATTAATTTTATAGAAAAAGCGTAGCGCTTATGTATGACGATTAAATGAACAATTATTTATTTATTATTAAAATGATTATAAAAAAATATATAAATATATTTTTTTTTAATTTTCGCACATTTGACTGATTAACAATTTGGGTTTTTGTATAACTGTAATATACATAAATATATTTACATTATACCTCATGGGGCGGACATGTAGTATGTACCAAGGTGTAAATAAGCCCCTTAATAAATATAGAAAAAAAAATACGTGTGGCACTCGGGGACTGCCGCGGTAAAGCTATTGCATAGCATTTTCTAGTCGCACGCACACAAACACCGTGACAAAGTCTGCCGAACTGAAACGACAGTGTTAGGTTTATTTTCATTACGGAATTTCTTGATTCGGTCGCCGCGCTCAAAGCCCGCGATAAAAGCTATGCAATAGCTTAAAAACCCGATAAATTAACAGTCGATCGAAATGTTGATAGCACTAATGTTAAACTGCACATACGAGGAGTATGCTAAACAAACATCAAGAGCGTGTCAGACAATGTTTGCGTCCGTGCGATGACCGTACCGAATACTACATTTACCGAACATTGAATTAGCATATCGCATCTATTCGTACAGTGTACCACCATATTGTTTTCACACATCAAATCTTCAAGCGAGATTAATTCCTGCTGCTCAATATTTTAAAGATTAACTTAGCATGCGCATAGTTTACATGGGTGTCGTGGTGTACGATGCGTGAATATCATTCGATTATCCTCGCTGGGATTATATCCTCATATTCGATGGGCTTTGACTGTCGCGAAATGTTTGCAAATAGTTATTGTTTGGAAAATTGAAACGATTTCAACGCGCCTAGGTATTTTGAGTCCTTCAATTTTCGGATGCAATCTATTTCCTTGTACAGTGTGATGACAGCTTTATATTGATTCACATTGTTTCATGTAACGTTATATTAATAAGCCTAATTTCACATACTTTAGTCGTAACCAATAAGGTTCTGGGTAGGATATGTTTTAAGCAATTAAATATCACCAGCTTTAACGGTGAAGGAAAACATTGCGAGGGAACCTCTAGACCCAATATTGTCTAAGAGTTCTCCATTATTTTTTTTAAAGTGTGAAGTCTGCCAACCCACACTTGATCAGCGTGGTGGACTGTGGTCTAAACCCCTCTGATTCTGAGAGGATATCAGTGAATTATACTATGTTCTGAAAGATTGCCCAAAACTAGAGAGGAACACAGATACAAGTGTAAATTAAAAATTTTATTTTTAAATTCAAGCTTTTAGTAGCTACATCATTAGACTCTAGATATCATCTAGGATCAGAGTAATTCTTGACATGACGAATCAAACGAGCCCAAACTCGATAGGGTTACATCGTTTTATTACAGAGTTCCGATAGCCATCTTCCGTCTCCATCATCAGATCAGCTCCATGTCACAATAATATTGCATTGTCATCCGATTTACACATACATGCAAAATTTAAGCTCAAGCGGAAACCGGAAAGTGGTTCTAATTCGTCTTGAAAGATTTGACCCAAACAAACAAATAAATAAACTGGTCAAGCTAAATAAAAGCTTGTGAAAATCAATGCATGTTTAGGTTCTTTTACCAAAAAATCACTAGCTGATGCCTGCATCTTACGCCGCATGGATTAAGTTTTTCACACACAGCACACAAACTCTTATATACTAAATTGAAAAGTGTCCATTATTGTGCTATCCTTTCCACAATGCTTCCTGTGAAAAAGATTAGCACTAGATTTAAGTAGACTTGTCAATTTAGTCGAGAGATTGTATACAACGCAGCGCTATTTGGGATGCTCTTCCGACTTCCGTTTCTCCAAGTACTTTTTTTCAAAACAAGAGTGAACAAGGCATTTACTAGGCGCTCCATCTTATGCTGCATCTTCACGTCAGGTGTGATCGCAATATAGCGTTAGTCTATGTATGTATTTAAAACAAACCGAATTAGTTATATATTAACTTCATATTTTTCCCATATGCCCCGTATAATATAACAAAAAATATAATAGACGAGCACTAATGGACAATTTACATATTTTACGAGAGACGAAGTAGAAAATAAATCCCATAAAAACTTTTGCGATTCACATTCGTATTAAAGTTTAGTTATTATTGCGATTTTAGACGTTATTTCGGGAAAGTTAATTCGCGTCCGCTCATGTGTGAAATAACTTTTGAACAAGTTATTTTTTAGAATGTGAACTGACATTGTGTAATTATAATTGACTTTCCGAAGTGATTTCAAATGGAAATCAACTATTGTGCTCCGATTTGCAGGAATATTTAAGTTTTACTAAAATAAATTGCCCGTTGATTGTGAACACAGATTGCAGTTTCGTGAAAATTGCTAAAATTGTAGCAATGCAATTTTTACATCAATAATTTATTTATTAATTTACTTAGAAAAGAATATGTAGGTATTAGTAGGTAGGTGGCGACCCCGCACCGGGAAGCGCAGTGTTGGCAGACCCCCAACCAGGTGGACCGACGACATCAAACGAGGCGTAGGGAGCCGCTGGATCCAGACGGCGCAAGACCGAGTCCTGTGGAAGTCCATGCAAGAGACCTTTGTCCAGCAGTGGACGTCTATCGGTTGATAAAGAAGAAGTGTATGTATTACTGAAATACAATATTTCTACGTCAAATATATACATTTTTTTTATCGACCGAGCGAAGCGAAGGTCTCTGATTTTACTAGAGCGATTTGCACTTGTCCGTCCGTCCGTCTGTCCGTCCGTCCGTCTGTCAGAGCCTTATAACTTCTGAATTACTGAACGTAATTACTTCAATTTTAGATATGATATGTAAACCGATGGCCTCCAGCCGAAAATGGCTTAAAAAGTTATAAAAATCTTTATTTCAGGGGGGCTCTCATAGAAGCGAATGCGAAGAAAAAAAAATTTTTGCGTTTCTTAGGGCACAGACCTTATAATACTGACGTACTTAGGGTTACAGTACCTCATTTTAAAGATAATTTGGAACAGAGTACAAAAGTATTTTTTTTTTTTACAAAAGGTTTATTGTTCTTTAAGACGTACTCGGTAGCCTTATATAATGCGTAGAGTTCGGCCTGAAATACTGAGCAATATGGACTCAAGAAGAACTTACTGCTCCGTACCTCATTTCCGCCTTCCCAACATGACAACGCTGCACCTACTTTTCCTTCTATTTTGCTGCCATCCGTGAATATACTCAGCCCACTTATGCTGTTCTCCTCGATCGTCTCCGCACTTAGATCCTCGAGGCAAGTAAAGTCCTCGATTGTTTCTCTCGCTGGATGTACTGCTTCCAAAAAGCACACTTTTCTTTCCACCTCCCTGTCTCCTAAGATACTTTGCGGCTTTCCTCTTTTAGCGTCATATAGCTCCTTTGTCTCTAGGGCTCTTAAATCTAACGGTATAGTCCCGGTTAAGACTATTGCCGCATCTAAAGACACCGTGCGGTAGGCCTTGCACATTTTTTGCGCAAAGCCTCGCTGCACGGTGTTCAGACGCTTTTGAATAGTTTTCTTTTTGGCGGCGGGAGCCCAGACATTTGCCGCGTAAAGTATGATAGGTTCAATTACTGCAACGTACATCGTCCTGATGACCTCCGCGGATAGTCCCCAGTTAATTTTGGCTGATCGTGCCAGTGGTTTATAAATATTTAAAGCTTTTTGACAAATGTATTTTATATGGCTGTTAAAGTTTAATTTTTTATCTACTATTAGGCCTAGAATTTTTATTTCGTCAACTAGTTGAACCTGGGTGCCGCCCATGCGTATGTGTGGAGTGTCGAATTTAAGTTTTTTGGTTATCACCATTGCATTGGTTTTTTGTGGTGCGAACTTCAGTTTGTGCGTTACGCCCCACTCATACACAAGGTCGAGCACCCGGTTCGCTTCTTCTTCTATCGCTGGGACTGATCCGCCAGAGAAAACCAAGACGATGTCGTCGGCGAATGCCTGACAATGTACCCCGGCTTTTTCTATTACGTCAAGGAGGGGATCCAGGAGTATATTCCAGAATGTGGGGCCCGCAATGGAGCCTTGAATACACCCTTTCGTCGTCGCTACAGTACATTCGTTATCCGCGTAGCGGACTCTGACTTCCCTATCTTTGAGGTAGCTGTCTACAATTTGCCTGAGGTTTATGGGGCATTTTTTGTCTAGTAAGCGACATTTCACTGCCGGCCACTACGCGCTATCGAAGGCCCCCTCTATGTCCAGTGATACGACTACATTGATAGATTTATTATCAAGATTTTCTCGTATATGTTGCACCAGGTCACAGAGGGAGTCCTCGGTACCACGCTGCGGTACGAAGCCGTACTGCCTGGGATTTGTCTTTGGCAACAGGTGCCATCGAATCCTCCTCACGATCATCTTCTCCAGTATCTTTCCGAAGACCGGCAGCAGTCCTATGGGTCTATATGATTTTACATGACTATAGTCAGATTTCCCTGGTTTCCTCAGAACTACTACCGTTGCCCGCTTCCAGAGCACTGGAAAGCATGATACTTCGAGGCACCTGTTGACAATAGCCAAGTAAATGTCTATGTCGGCGTTTATGGCCTCCGCACAAATATCTGCAGTGAAGCCATCGCTCCCCGTTGCTTTTTTGGGGTTAAACGTAGAGATGACGTACTTTCCTCTCTCGTGAAGGGTGGATCCTGGATTTCATTTTCCATAGGTTCTTTTATACTTGCAGCCCTTTTCCGTATTTCTCCATGATCGAAATTATCTTCATCATTTCCTTTTTCAGGGTTTCCAGCTCCGGTGTCCACCAAGGTAAGTTAATTTTTGATTTCCTTTTAATTTTTGGTATTGCAGTTTTAAATGCTTCGGTTATACTGTTTGTGTATTTAATTACCATTTCTTCCAATTGCGCCTCTGTCTGAATTTTCCCTATTTCTTCTACATTTATATTGTTCTTTTCTGATTCTCTTCTGACCTCTTGTCTAAATAAGTTCCATTTCGCTTTTTTTGTGTTATATATCCGAGTAGTTTTTTCTTGCCTCTTTGTTGTAGACTTACTTAACCTTATTGTGAATAAAATTGCATTGTGGTCCGAGCTAGTGAAACCTTCGTCAACCCTCCACTCCTCGACCAGACCCAAGAGCTCCTGGTTGCACACAGTTATGTCTACATTGCTTTTATACTCTTTTCCGTTTCTTATTGTGTAAAAGGTGGGAGTTCTGCCCTCGTTCAAGATGTTCATGTCCATTTCAGAGAACGCTCCTAATACTTCCTTTCCTCGGCTGTTCTCGGAGGCGCTGCCCCACCATGGGCTCCATGAATTGAAGTCCCCCCCCTATTAAAATATATTTAGTTTTTAAATTTTCCACTATTGTTTTTAATTGTATTAAGTATGGATCTAGGGGGAGGCTATCCTCGAAATATACTGAGATGATTCCCAGTTCCCATGTACTTGATTTGAGAATCGCGACAGATATATTCTCAGTGGTGGCTGTTGGGCATTCAATTATTTGTATCTCGTCGTTGAATACAACGATCGCTGCCTTTACGGGTTTTGTCCTGTTCTGCGACTGTTGTACTACCCTATAGCCATTTTTCAGCGCGATTTCTCCTTTTACCCCCACATATGGTTCCTGGACAAGGGCAAGACTGATTCCACCTTTTTGTGCCTCCAGAGTCAATTCTCCAAAGGACAGTCTTTTCCATTGGAGATTTGCCTGGACTATTTTAAAGACTACAATTGATTCGCCTGAGGAGCCCTTAGCAATACGCCACTCTTGCTCTTGCCAGAGCGTCCCACTTTCTTCGGATCGGGCAGCTCTCATCGAAGCTGATGTGATCCGTCCGATCCAGCCGGGCGCCCTGGCAGTTGCAGCAAGTGGGTTTTCCTCCGTCCTTCCATACGGGGCATTCGCTACGTAGATGCGTGCCTGCGCAGTAGCTGCAGGTATCCACGGTCTCCGTACACGTCTTTCGACCGTGCCCGTAGCCGAGACACCTGGAACACGTCAACAGTGGGGACTGGTCCTTAATGACCACTCTCTGGAGGTCAATATGTATCCTTCCGGCTGCTGTGAGATGCTGCCACACCGGCGGCGACACCTGCAGGACGACGTGGCTTTCCAGCGGGTTTCTCGCTTTTTTACGGTACCTTACACTTGCTCTGAACTCGTCCTCAGGTATCATCCCCAGTATGGCAGAGTTTTGGCGTTTCAGAGCACCCAGTATGTCAATTCTCCAAAGGACAGTCTTTTCCATTGGAGATTTGCCTGGACTATTTTAAAGACTACAATTGATTCGCCTGAGGAGCCCTTAGCAATACGCCACTCTTGCTCTTGCCAGAGCGTCCCACTTTCTTCGGATCGGGCAGCTCTCATCGAAGCTGATGTGATCCGTCCGATCCAGCCGGGCGCCCTGGCAGTTGCAGCAAGTGGGTTTTCCTCCGTCCTTCCATACGGGGCATTCGCTACGTAGATGCGTGCCTGCGCAGTAGCTGCAGGTATCCACGGTCTCCGTACACGTCTTTCGACCGTGCCCGTAGCCGAGACACCTGGAACACGTCAACAGTGGGGACTGGTCCTTAATGACCACTCTCTGGAGGTCAATATGTATCCTTCCGGCTGCTGTGAGATGCTGCCACACCGGCGGCGACACCTGCAGGACGACGTGGCTTTCCAGCGGGTTTCTCGCTTTTTTACGGTACCTTACACTTGCTCTGAACTCGTCCTCAGGTATCATCCCCAGTATGGCAGAGTTTTGGCGTTTCAGAGCACCCAGTATGTCCTCATCTGTATTAATATTCAGCACGTTTAGCATTATTACAAGCGGATCTCTGTTTACCTTATCCTCCATCAGTAGTGTTGGGTTCCCAGTTCTAAGCTTCTCCGTGACTTTTGCGAGCTCATCGCGGGACTGGCAGCCCAGCACCACTTTTTGGTCGCGGGCTTTCCGCAGCCTGTCCACCCGGATGCCAGTGGTCCGGGCGCTCACGGCCATTCGGATTTTATTTATAACGTCCTCACTCGTGTCGTGGACGTCAACCGACGACACGACTATTGAGTGGACAGGCTGGGGTTGAGAGGCGACGTTTACGGGTCTAGCCGCTGCAGCCACTGCCGCATACGTGATGCCATCAGTGACCATGGCCGTTTTCTCAATACTGTCGCTGATCTTCTGCACATGGTCCCTGACGGCCCCGATGTCAGCCTTGGCCGCAACCACTAGTTCCCGGTGCTGTTTTAACTCCGCCATGACTTCCCTTGCGAGGTCGGCCGCTGCTGTCGTTGTTGACAAGTCAGTAGGTGCACAAGAGCGGCGGAAGCTTGATCGACAGGAGGCGGTGTTCCGTTGCCGAGTCTCAACACAATAGTGTAAAGGCTGGAGAGGCATTCAATAACCGTCTCCTTGATGGTTGCCTTTATGTTGCCCGACTGTTCCAGCTGGAGTTTAGCCTCCTGGAAGAGCTGATTCGCAGTAGTCGTCAGCTCTCCCACGGGGCCCTCCGCAGCCGACCTCACCAGGAAGGACATCTCAGCTGATGGGGGCTTTACAGGGGGCTTTTTTCGGGGCTCTGCATCAGTGCGTTTAACACTGAAGCTCCCAACTGATGTTCTGATTGGGCCTGGTGCCATTTCAGACGGAGGTAGTATTGACTTATCCTTATATTGACGCATCCCATCCACGAAAGCAGATGACGATTGACGTCATCAGATTTGGCGTGTTTTAATTACAATATAATATAGTTAAAACTAGCTTATGGGAATTATGGGATACCGCGAGGTCTCAGTTCGGGGCGAACCACTAGTATAGTTAAAACTACCTTATGGGAATTATTGGATACCGCGAGGTCTCAGTTCGGGGCGGACCACTAGTTTATTTCAAATTATATTTCGATGCTACGTTCTCTAGATTAAACCTTATTACACTTGTAGTTTAACGTATCAATGTTCCCAGGGAACATTGATACGTTAAACTACAAGTGTAATAAGGTTTAATCTAGAGAACGTAGCCTCTCACATAATTATGATAGAACTTCACTTACAGGTAAGTTCGTTTAATCATTATTAATTAATTACAATAAAAACAACTTATGTAGCCTGTTTCTATTAATAAAACAATATTTTGATTTTTGTTAAGTAAAAAAGTGCGTACTAAGTTGCTTGTGTATCACTTAATATATAATTAAGTATGTGATTTTTATGAAAAAATCTCCATAGAAACGTGTCTGTACCTACGTACACAAATAAAATGTTACAAATATTTGAACCATGAAGGCATCATCGACATTAATTAAAGTATTTCCAATTTGCAAGCGGCAGCAAGCCCGACACCGATTTATCAGCTCTCCTTAATTAAAATAAAATATTACTTATAAAATGTGATACTTATTCGTGTATTTTTTTTATTTGCGATCCACTTCTGTTTACAAAGTTATTTTGGCGGCCTTTAAAATAGTCTCTTTGAATCTCTTCCCGGCCACTAATGCTGCAAAAGAACATAGTTAAAGAGATCTCGTATCTCTTTAACTATGTTCTTTTGTATATATTAAAAACAAAAATAGACTAAATACAAATATGTGCAAAAAATTCAATTAAGTGCCAATTTCACCAACGTCGAGTGACGTTTATCCGAGGAATAAATTGGGCGTTCTGACAGTTTTTGTAAAATCGTCCCTTTATTTTAATCATCATCAGCAACCCATCAACGGCTCACTACTGAGCGCAGGTCTCCTCTCAGAGAAGGGTTATAGGCCATAGCCCGCCACGCTGGCCCAATGCGAATTGGCAGACTTCACACACCTTTGAGAACATTATGAAGAACTCTCAAGGGTGCAGGTTTCCTCACGATGTTTTCCTACACCATTTAGTACACCGTTGAACTTGTGATATTTAATTTCTTAAACGCACATAACTTAGTAAAGCCAGAGGTGCGTGCCCGAGATAGAACCTGTGACCCGCCGAGTAGCAGACCGCAGTACTAACCACTAGGCTATCACTGCTTCTCTTGCTATTTTAATAGGTAGGGGCAAGTGCTGTATATATGGACGCTTGTACCTGTGGACACAACAGATTCTAAGTTTATAAATTATAGTTTGAACTCGAACTGTCAACCTTAGACAAAGCTTTACGGTCTCGTTCAAATTAGAATTTTAGGATTGCAAGTTTCGACGGAATCGATTGTGTCCACAGATACAAGCGTCAATAGGTACATCACTTGCCCATATTTGTAGTTATATTTGTAGGCGATTTGCTGTCGGGCGGCAGGGCTTGTACCTAACTCGCTTGTCTCAAGGCTGGAAGCCGGCTACGGGGGTTCGTCAACGCAGAAATTCCGTCGCAGTTGCCGGCCCCCTCGGTAATACCTAATACTTCGGTCGCGGGGCGGGGCGCTTCATCGCCGAACCTTGTTTATACACGCTGATCATTAGAGCACTCGCTCCTCATCCAGATCAAAGAAAATATTACAGTGGAGTCTTCAACCAGCTTTGCGATCCGCAGAATCCGCTTTCCGAACTGGTGGTAGTCATGACTTGTCATAAGAGCCACAGGTTGGCCTACGTGAAATAAAAAATTTTGAATTTTTTTTGAATTTTGAAGAAGAGTAACCTAACGGTTGAAGGTTCGGACTGATAATTTAATTTTTTTTTTAAGAAACCGGCTTCAAACGCCCACTTCACTACAAATTATATAATTTAGTGTTGATATATTAAGAACAGCTTGAACCGATTTCGGTAAAATTTAAATGGGACCACCTGGGAAGTATAACTTTAGTATAACCTTCACCCTTTGAACTAAAAAAGAATTTTCCAAATCGGCAGGCGTCTTCGAGTAATCGATGAAGATATATAAAAAAAAAGATTCCGACTAATTGAGAACCTCCTTTTTTGAAGTCGGTTAAAAAGGACCCCACCGCTGGACTATTGCCGTAACCATTCCTAACACAAGCGTTCCGCTTATTTGTAGGTATGGGGGAGGAGAATATCAGTCAAGATCAGCTTGGCTAATATTCTTATTAAAAAAACAAGTTTGGATTATTTCTTCGAGATCATAAATTCCTCATTTTTTCATAGAATCGCGTCGCTACAAACCGCTTAATTTGCGAAGAGTTTTAGGCCATATTCCACCACGATAACCAAGTGCGGAATGGCAGACTTCACACATCTTTGAGAACTAATGTTCTCAAAGGTTGATTGAGGTTGAGGTTTGCTGAGAGTTCTCCATAATTGGAAAACGCTCAGTCATACAAGTTTCCTCAAGAGGTATTCCTTCACAGTTAAAAGAAATTATTTAACACTTTCATTATCAGCTACCTATCAATGGCTCACTAGTGAGTGCAGGTCACCTCTCAGAGAAGGGCCATAGTCCACCACGCTGGCCCAATGCGAATTGGTGGACTTCACACACCTTTGAGAATATTATAGAGAACTCTCAGGTATGCAGGTTTCCTCACGATGTTTTCCTTCACTGTTGAAGCAAATGATATTTTATTTAACACTTTACTTGACGTTTAATAGGCTTTAAACGCACATAACTCCTTGAATAATTAAAAAATGCGTGAGTGTCGTGGAACACTCTGTTGGAGTGAAGTTTAATAATAATAAATCTATATATATAAAAGAAAGACTTTCGGCTGTCAACTGTTGTCAGAAGCACTAGTGCTCTCCAATAATTTCGTGATTTGCTAAGAAAAACTGTGATTTAAGTACTAAAAATACTACCAAATTGTAGTTAAAGTGTCCATCTCGTGGTGATAGTGTTATACAGCTCTAAAATTCACTATTAAATTTGGAATAAGCGATTAATTAACTTGAAATCGATCAGTGAAAACAATTCTACCCCCACAAAATTTTATAAATCAACAACCGACAAATAATTGCTGTCAGTGTCACTATCGTAAGATAGGGTTGCCAGAGCTCGGAAAAAGTTGCCACATAAGAAAAATTTTCTACCAATTAGTAGAAAATGGACAAACAAATGGAATTACTTCTACAAAAAATAGATGAGAAAATAGACACGAAGATGCATGAATTAAAAGAAGATTTCATGAAGCACACCAGTTCAATAACCTCAAGTATTACATCAACAATAGAAGAAAAGCTGAATCCACTGGTTGAAGAGAACCTTAAACTTAACAGTGAGGTGTCGACACTTAAAATGAAAATCAGTAAGTTGGAAAGGGAAGTTAAGAAAAATAATATATTACTTCATGGACTAGAAGAAACCTAGAAAAATAACAATGAGCTTATGACTTTGGTTGTGGATTTCTTAAACAAAATAGTAACTGAGAGAGGAATACGAGAATTTGATATGTGGGAAATCAGTGAGATACAGAGGTTGGGGAAAAAAGAAGACAAAAAGAGAAGACCAATATTAGTAAAACTTACTTTGGCTTGGAGAAAACTTGAAATATTAAGAAATAACAAATATTTCCCAACATCCACATATGCCACTGAAGATTTTCCTAAAGAGGTCTTGGAAATAAGGAAAGAGCTAAAACAGCAACAGCAACAAGAAAGAAAAAATGGAAACTTAGCAATAATTCGATATGATAAATTAATAATTAAAGGGAAAATAAACCAAGAAAAAGGGATTGAAAAGAGGAAACGAGCCCCGTCAAACTCACCACCTCAGTCTAACAGCGATGATAGCCCACAACCAATGGCTCCAAGTAAAATAAATAAAACAAATGCTTTTGAATATATGAACCGCTCCAGACAGAACTCACAAACCGAAAATAGCAAGCAATAGCAATCAAACAAAATCTACCCACAAAGGCCGAACAAAAGAAAAAACACAGAAACAAACAATAACAACAAATCACACTCCCCAAGCCGGCTGGTCCCCGTGGGGAATAACGACCATCACCCTCCATCTATTACAAGGAAGATAAAAAGTGAATCTTTACAAATATGCACATATAATGTGAGATCCCTCTCTTCAACTGAAAGATATCTTGAACTTACATATGCTCTTGAAAATGTTAACTGCGACATTTTGGGTCTTTCTGAAGTTAGAAGAACAGGCTGCAATATAGAGGAATACAAAGACTACATTCTATGTTACATGGGAGAAAACAAGGGTAAACACGGGGTTGGCTTTTTACTGAAGAAAACATTTAAAAACAAAATAATTAATTTCACAGGACTATCAGAAAGGGTTGCTCTGTTAAAATTGAAACTAGAAGACTTACACCTCTCACTAATACAAGTCTATGCACCTACAGAAAAAGCGAGTGAAGAAGAGATACATATATTCTACAACACCATCACAGAAGCACTTTCCAAAGCTGACGACAAAGTTATATTAATGGGCGACTTATCGCTAAAATAGGACACCCCAAGGAAGGCGAGAACTTAATAATGGGTCAGTACGGATATGGCGATCGAAATGACCGGGGCGACCTACTGATAGACTTTGCTTTCGAACACAAGCTATCAATAATGAATACATATTTTAGGAAAAGAGAAAACAGGCGATGGACGTGGATTTCACCTGATCAAAAAACAACAAATGAAATAGATTTCATACTAACAAGCCACCCCCAACTCACCACAAACACAGAAGTGCTCAACAATATAAAATTCCCCTCTGACCACAGACTTTTAAGAGCCTCCCTCGATTTAAAACAGCCAAGAAAAGATAGGAAAAACTACAAACCTTCAGTTACAAGTCTAAAAACTGACAATGAAATTAAAAGTTATAGGAATAGCCTGCATTCACATCTAGAAACCAATTTTAAAGAGACTCTGAGCATCCAAAACTGTTACAACATTTTAGAAGAATCCGTGTTACACAGTTTAAGCACCAGTAACCAAGAGAGAAAAAAACAAAAAATATTTAGTAAAGAAACTGAGGAACTAATAAAGAAACGAACTGAACTAATAAAAACAAAACCCAAAAATAATATCATAAGAAAAGAGCTAAGTGAAGTGTTCAAAATTACTAACAAATCTATTAATCAAGACTACAAAAAGCATAGACAGGACATAATCACAAAGAACCTTACGAATTATAGAAGTACAAAAAGAGCCTTTAAAGACCTGAAACTACAAAAAACGTGGATACAGAAGTTACAAGACAACACAAGGGAAACAAAAACGAGAAAAGATATTATCAACCATGCCACAAATTTTTACAGAGAAATGTATAAGAGAAAGATACATAATGACACTCCACAAACACAAGATTATAGTGATTTCAGAACAACATTAAACCCAATAACTGAAAGAGAAGTGTACGACCACATTAGAAAGCTAAAAAATGAGAAAAGCCCAGGACCCGACGGTATAACCAACGAAGCTATTAAATTAGGGGCACCTGTTCTACTCCACCATTTCACCAAGCTCTTCAACATGATATTAGATGCCGAGATAGTGCCAAAACAGTGGTGCACTTCAGAAATAACACTTATCTATAAAAAAGGAAATCCATTAGATATAGGCAATTACAGGCCAATCAGTCTGATGGCGAGTACATACAAACTGTTCGCATCTATCATCCTAAGCAGAATAGCACCTACAATTGATGACTCACAACCAATAGAACAAGCTGGTTTCCGTTCGGGTTTTAGTACAACTGACCATCTACAGGCACTGGAACAAACAATGGAGAAGTACAAAGAATTCAACAAGCCTCTATATCTAGCATTCATCGATTACAGTAAGGCTTTCGATACAATTAGTCATAACTCAATCTGGGAAGCACTGAAACTCTTCAACGTCGATAGAAAATATATAAACATTCTGAAGAACATATATGCTAACAGCACTAGTAAGGTAAAACTGGAAACAAGAGGTGACCCAATCAAGATTGAAAGAGGCGTGAGACAAGGAGACCCCATCTCACCAAAACTCTTCATAGCTGTATTGGAAACTATCTTTAGAAAGCTAAACTGGGCTCACAAAGGTATTAAAATAGGCAAGAGATACCTAAACCATCTAAGGTTCGCAGACGATATTGTCATACTGGCTGAAACACCAAACACACTTCAGGAAATGATATGCTCTTTAGCTATGGAAAGCTCCAAGATAGGTCTGGAAATGAATGCAAACAAGACTAGAGTAATGACGAATAGGTATGAACAACCAATATGGGTCAAGGGAAATCGCATAGAATATGTTAAAACTTATACATACCTAGGAAGACAAGTGACATTTAGCAAGACAAATAATGAAGAGGAAATACAAAGGAGAGTAAACATTACATGGCAAAAATATTGGTCACTAAAAGAAATCCTAAAAGGCCACTACTCCCTGAATCTTAAGAAAGTAGTAATGGACACTTGTATACTACCCTGCCTATTATACGGCTGTCAAACATGGGTTCACACTAACAGAACCAAACAAAAAATTACAACCACCCAGAGAGCAATGGAGCGGAGCATACTAGGAATAAGAAAAATTCACAAAGTGCGAAGTACAAAAATTAGGAAAAAGACAATGCTGACAGATGCTCTAACACAAGCACTAGCACTAAAGTGGCGATGGGCAGGACATATCGCAAGGTTCACTGACGACAGATGGACGATACGAACCACTAACTGGAAAGGTCCACTAGGGAAAAGAAAGGTTGGAAGACCATACAAACGGTGGGCTGACGACGTAGCCCAGACTGCTGGCACAAACTGGCTGACCCTTGCCAAAGATCGGGAGCATTGGAAGCGGATGGAGGAGGCCTTTACCCGATATGGGACTACATCTCCAATAAATACTGATACAAATAACAATACTAACTAGAATAAGACAAACACTAACACAACTAACACTTATTTCATCTAAAAGTAATAATACAAAATTGTAAACACCATGAGATTAGAAATAAAAGGCTTATTATTATTATTTTGCTATAAATTTTGACTCTCACACCCGCGTACAAAATAAATACATATAAAACCAAAGAGAGATATAATAAACATAAATATATATACATATAATAAACTTACATGTAGATTACATAAATAAATACTTGTAGCGGGCGGAGGATTACGCCCCGGCAGGGGAGACCAGACGGCCGGGGGTCAGGGCGACAGGCTGAGAAACCGACGGACTATCCTAGCCGAGTCTAGCAACACCGCTTTCTGCATCTTGGCCGCGAGCGAACTGCCACGGAACCCCAGTCGCCTCAGATGGTGAGCGAGGCTGACTGGGATCAGCCCATTCGCAGAAATGACGATTGGAATGATTTCAGTGGACTCCACATGCCACATGCTGGCAACCTCGTGAGCCAGATCTAGATACTTTCGTTTTTTCTCCGTCTCCGCTCTCACGAGGTTTTCATCGTGTGGGATGGTGATGTCCACTAAAAACACCCTCGACTGTGCCCGGTCCATCAGCCCGATGTCAGGCTTATTCGCAAGAATAGTCCTGTCCGTGATGACGGACCGGTCCCAATAGAGCCGGACTCCGTCACTCTCGAGTACTGGCACCGGTGTGTACCTGTAGTACGGCACTCTCTCATCCAGGAGACCGTACTTCAGAGCAAGCTCTTGGTGAAGGATTTTGGCCGCTTGGTTATGTCTGTGCAGATACTCAGTGTTAGCAAGAGCCGAACATCCTGAAAGCACATGCCTGAGTGACTCACCGGGAGGGCGACACGCTCGACAGATGTCGTGAGTGCCATCCTTCAAGATGTACTTTCGGTAGTTCCGCGTCTTAACCACCTGATCTTGTATTGCACACACAAAACCTTCGGTTTCTCCAAAGAGGTCACCGAAGCGCAGCCATTGCACGGACGCTTTCTTATCTACGTGAGGCTCATTAAGAGCTTTAAAAAAGCGTCCATGCAACTCCCTCTCCTTCCATACGGTCTCCCGGTCAGAGGTGCTTAGTACCACCGGTTTCTGCCACTCGAGTTTGGCCAAAGATAGGGGAGTGAGTCCTTTATCACATTCTATGACGTCTCTATGCATTGGACACTCCCTCTTCGTCTCAAAGTAGGTTTTGAGGCTGGATATCTCCCGATTATGCATGGTCTTGACGCTTAATACGCCTCGACCACCACACTTTCGGGGTATATACAACCTCATAACAGACGATTTGGGGTGGTGCATGCGGTAGAGAGTCATAGTCGTGCGGACTTTTCTATCCAGTGCGTCTAGTTCGGTCTGAGTCCATCTGAGTACGCCAAAGGTGTACATGAGAACGGGCATGACCCAGCCGTTATATGCTCGGACCTTATTGGCGCCCGACAAATAGCTTTTACAAACTTTTGTCAGGCGGCCAAAAAAGACCTTGCAAACTGACTGTTTCACGTCCGCCTCCTTTACCCCCACGGATTGTGACATACCCAGATACCGGTATGACTCAGCTTCAGAGAGGGTCCTGATGTTGGATGGCTCAAGATTGATCTCGGCCGAATGAGTAACCTGTCCCCTCTCCACATGTAAGACCGCACACTTGTCTAGTCCAAGCTCCATCCTGATGGAGTTACTGAACTCAGTGGTGATATTCAGCAACTCCCTCAGGCGGGTGGCATTGGGTGCTAGCAGCTTGAGGTCATCCATGTAGAGAAGGTGAGGCACTTTTGTCCCTCCTCTCCGAAACTGAAAGCCTGTCCCTGATCTCTCCAGCAAAAAGCTGAGAGGGTTCAGCGACAGACAAAACCATAATGGACTCAGACAATCGCCCTGGAAGATACCCCGCCGTATCTTGATCCGGTCATCCGCAGCCGCCAACCGCTCGCCATGGAGACAAAGAATTGTACTCCATTGCCCTATACACTCTCCGAGGAAGTCTCGAACTGTACTATCGACTTTGTACAGCTCAAGGACCCTCAAGAGCCATGAATGGGGCACCGAGTCGAATGCCTTCTTATAGTCAATCCAGGCGGCAGAGAAATTCCGGCGATTGCGCTTGACCAGTTGGCCTGCGACGGAGTCGATAAGAAGGAGCTCCGTAGTACCACGACCACCGCCCCGACATCCGTTCTGAGCCTCAGACATGATGTTGTTCTCGTCTACGTGACGGGAGATCTTAAGACTCAGAACGGATGTCAATGTCTTATAGATGGTAGTAAGACATGTGATGGGGCGGTACTTAGCTGGGTCAGCGGTATCGGTTGACTTAGGAGCTAAATGAGTGATCCCGGTGGTGAAAAGGCTCGGGAGTGCCCTTTGCTCGAGAGCATCTTGGAATTATCGAGCCAAAGTAGCATGGCAGAGCGAAAAACCCATCAACCAGTAGTGATGCAGCCCATCGGGTCCCGGACTTTTCCAGTTCGGGGCCCGGCGCACCGCACCAGCTAACCTAAGCTAGCTACCTCCGAAGAGATGGTGACGGGGTTCATCGGCTCTATTGAGGCACATGCTTCCTCTACCGCCGCAATCCAAGGGCCCTCCTCATGCTCCACCTCTCTTGACCATACACTTCGCCAAAAGGCGACGAGGTCAGCCGGGCTCGGCCGCTGAGAGGTAGAACAGACTGCTGGGCACTCCAGTTTTATATAGAACCTTTTCTGATCACTCGAGAACAGGCGATTTTGCTGAAAGCGCTCGACTCTTTCCGAGTATCGTCGGATGCGGTTCCCCCATGCAGCGATTTTCTGCTTCAGGTCGTCGATGCGCTCCGTTAGTTTTTGGGCTATATCGGGCTGATCTAGCCGCACCCCAAGCCCATTAAAGGCTATTCTAACGGAGCGCACAATCCTTGGCCTAGTGTTGCCCGACCTGAAACTCTGCAGTCTGCCAATGAGAGCTCTGGCCAGGGGGATACGGTGTTCTATTCTCCTTTTCCAGGCTGGTTCCGTGCTGCGCCTTAGAGTAGCGCGTCCACGTTCCTGGGTCTTGACACCCATGAAACGGTGAACAGCTAAGGCCGCACCAAAGAGAATAGAAGCCGTATCATCCAGGCCAGTGCTGCGCTCAAGGTATTGAGGCAGCATTTGGTTTATGGCCTCAATGACATCCCGCGTCGCTACATTTAATGTACTATGTCAAGGGAGACTGTTTCCTCCGTGTCCTCCTCCACAGGCAAATCTTGCGCGATAGCGTCGGTCTCTTCGCGGACAGGTTCCGCCAGAGAGACAGCTTGCTCTGTGGTTGGGGTTGTCACCTCGGGAACAGCCTCACGTCGTAACCGTTCGAGCTCGGTAGCGCTAAAGATGTTCGAGCGCTGAATATACCGAGCCCGGTCTGCCAGGTTTTGTTCCGTGACAGTCAGATTCGGCTCAAGCAGCAAGAACTCGCGGTACATTGCCGCTCGGTAGCCAGTCCGCCCGGTTTCCCCTCCCGTCGCCCTGTAGTACGCACGCATGACATTCTTGTTCATTTGAGATGTCCATCTCATGCGGCGCACTCCACCAGCGGCGGGCTCCGAAGATTGGGTCCTTGAGGACCCTGTCGGTGCCAAGCCCACTGGTGGGGATGATGGATTGGCCGGCCGCCGAGATGGTAGTGGCGGCCGGCTGGTGTGACTGGCGGTCCGCATGCTGTCACGTCCAGCGCCAGTCCCAGACGCGCCCTGGCGCCCCCCAGGCAGCGGCCCTGTTCGCGCATTCTCGTTAACTTTGTCCATCATCATAAAGGGGGGTGGGGGGTGAGTGGCAGTTACGTCACTCGGGGTCCACTCAGGTCCCCAAGGAGGCTGTTTTAGAGCCAGCTCGCTCGGTTTAGGGGAACCTAGATGTTATTTGGTTCCCCAATTCCCTTAGTCGCCTCTTACGACACCCACGGGATAGGAAGGGGTGGCAACATTCTGTTCTGCCGGTTATTATTATTATTATCTATATATATAAAAGAAAGTGGTGTTAGTTACACTATTTATAACTCAAGAACGGATGAACCGATTTGGCTGAAAATTGGTGGAGAGGTAGCTTAGAACCAGGAGACGGACATAGGATACTTTTTATCCCGTTCGACCGCGTTTCCGTCAAGTCACTATAAAACGTGGTATAACAAAAACGCATCTGACATGGAATAACAAAACGCAAATGACAGTGGAATAAAAAAACGTAAATGACAGCTAAACGTAATTTTGTCTTTGGTTAAGTATGGTAAAAAATTTGAAAATTATAAAAAGTGTTATAATAAAGCATTACTGATATTATAAATGCGAAAGTGTGTTTGTTTGTTGGTTTGTCCTTCAATCACGTCGCAACAGAACAGCGGATTGATGCGATTTTTTGCATGGGTATAGTAATGGATGTAGTAGTGGTTCCTCAGACCGGGAGAGCTACATTTTATCTCGGATAATGAAAGAGTTCCCGCGGGATTTTTAAAAACTAAATCCATGCGGACGAAGTCGCGGGCATCAGCTAGTTAAGGGCAGGATCTCCGGGCGCAGTAGGCATTTAGAGCAACCTCAGTCCCCGCGCGGTGAGGTGCGCGTAGGCGCTTTTCAAATGAACTCACTCACCCCAAATTTTACATCATAGATTAAATAACTTTATTGTACCTAACAGTACGGGGACACTTGTAAGTTTTAGAAACATTTATTTTATTTTTTATTCATACATTTATATTACATATGTGTGATTGTTATTTTGCATATTACGTACATAGGTACATTTACCTACTTATTTTTTTTTGTTTTTTTTTGTTATTTCTTTCGAACTCGATATCTGGGGTTCCCTGTACTTATAAAATACGTAACCGTTGCCAAAATGTCGGCCATTTTCTCTTTTTTTGTTATTGGGCCGATTTCTTTCAAAATCCATATCTGGGGATCCTTGTACTAATAAAAGCGGTAACCATCGTCAAAATTAGAAAAAGTGGTGGCCATATTCTTTTTTCTTGTTATAGGACCGATTTCTTTCAAAATCGATATCTGAGGATCCCCGTGCTCATAGCAGTGGTAACCAATGTCAAAATTAGAAAAATGGAAAAGTTTTTCCCTAACCTATTTGGGACGAAGTTCCTTAGACATTTTTTTGCTATTGGACCGATTTCTTTCAAACTCGATATCTGGGGTTCCCTGTATTTATAAAATAGATAACCGTTGCCAAAATGTCGGCCATTTTCTTTTTTTGTCATTGGACCGATTTCTTTCAAAATTGATATCTGGGATTCCCAGTGCTAATAAAAAAGGTAACCATCGTCAAAATAAGAAAAAGTGGTGGCCATTTTTTTTCTTGTTATGGGACCGATTTCTTTCAAAATTGATATCTGAGGATCTCCGTGCTCATAGTAATGGTAACCGATGTCAAAATAAGAAAAATGGAAATTTTTTCCCCAGCCTATTTTGGACAAAGTTCCTTAGCCATTTTTTTTGTTATTGGACCGATTTCTTTCAAACTCGATATCTGGGGTTCCCTGTACTCATAAAATAGTTAACCGTTGCCAAAATATCGGCCATTTTCTCTTTTTTTGTTATCGGACCGATTTCCTTCAAAATCCATATCTGGGGATCCTTGTACTCATAAAAGCGGTAACCATCATCAAAATTTGAAAAAGTGGTGGCCATATTCTTTTTCTTGTTATGGGACCGATTTCATTTAAAATCGATATCTGAGGATCCCTGTGCTCATAGCAGTGGTAACCGATGTCAAAATTGGAAAAATGGAAAAGTTTTTCCCCAACCTATTTGGAACGAAGTTCCTTAGCCATTTTTTTGTTATTGGACCGATTTATTTCTACCTCTATATCTGGGGTTCCCTGTGCTTATTAAATAGTTAACCATCGTCAAAATAATAAAAAGTGGTGGCCATTTTTTTTCTTTTTATGGGACCGATTTCTTTCAAAATTGATATCTGAGGATCCCCGTGCTCATAGCAGTGGTAACCGATGTCAAAATTAGAAAAATAGAATAGTTTTTCCTTAATCTGTTTGGGACGAAGTTCCTTGGCCATTTTTTTTGTTATTGGACCGATTTTTTTCAAACTCGATATCTGGGGTTCCCTGTGCTTATAAAATAGTAACCGTTGCCAAAATGTCAGCCATTTTCTTTTTTTTTGTTATTGGACCGATTTCTTTCAAAATCCGTATCTGGGGATCCTTGTTCTCATAAAAGCGGTAACAATTGTCCAAGAAAAAGTGGCGGCCATTTTTGTTCTTAATATGGGGCCGATTTCTTTCTAAATCGATATCTGAGGATCTCTGTGCTCATAACAGTGGTAACCATTGTCAAAACTAGAAAAAGTGGCGGGCATTTTATTTTTTCTTGTTATGGGACTGATTTCTTTCAAAATCAATATCTGAAGATCCCTGGGCAAGTTTTGGCAACATTTACCTGTTATGACACAGTGGTAACCGTTGCCCGAACAAAAAAATGGAAAAGTTTTTCCCCCAACCTATTTGGGATGAAATTCCTTATCGGAATAGCAAAGAATAATAAAAACACCTATTTAATATTTGACAAATGTTTATAGTATAAAAAAAAATTGCCGACACTTTTTCTAATTTTGACGACGGCGACCTCTTTCATGAGTATGATGAATCTCTGATATTGATTTTGAAAGAAATCGGTCCAATAACAAAAATAAATAAAATGGCCGCCACTTTTTCTTATTTTGACGATGGATACCTATTTTATTAGCACTGGGAACGAACCCCGAATATCAATTTCGAAAGAAATCGGTACTATAACAAAGAAGAAGAAAATGGCCGCCTTTTTTCTTATTTTGACGATGGTTACCTCTTTTAATAGCAATGGGAACCCCAGATATCAATTTTGAAAGAAATTGGTCCAATAACAAAGAAAAAGAAAATGTCCGCCTTTTTTTTATTTTGATGATGGTTACCTCTTTTATTAGTACTGGGAACCCCAGATATCAATTCTGAAAGAAATTGGTCCAATAACAAACATAAAAATGACCGCCACTTTTTCTTATTTTGACGATGGATATCTCTTTTATTAGCACTGGGAACCCCAGATATCAATTTTGAAAGAAATCGGTCTAATAACAAAGAAAAAGAAAATGGCCGCTTTTTTTTTCTTATTTTGATGATGGTTACCTCTTTTATTAGTACTGGGAACCCCAGATATCAATTCTGAATGAAATTGGTCCAATAACAAAAATAAAAATGGCCGCCACTTTTTCTTATTTTGACGATGGATATCTCTTTTATTAGCACTGGGAACCCCAGATATCAATTTTGAAAGAAATCGGTCCAATAACAAAAATAAAAATGGCCGCCACTTTTTCTTATTTTGATGATGGTTACCTCTTTTATTAGTACTGGGAACCCCAGATATCAATTCTGAATGAAATTGGTCCAATAACAAAAATAAAAATGGCCGCCACTTTTTCTTATTTTGACGATGGATACCTCTTTTATTAGCACTGGGAACCCCAGATATCAATTTTGAAAGAAATCGGTCCAATAACAAAAATAAAAATGGCCGCCACTTTTTCTTAATTTGACGATGGATACCTCTTTTATTAGCGCTGGGAATCCCAGATATCAATTTTGAAAGAAATCGATCCAATAACAAAGAAAAAGAAAATGGCCGCCTTTTTTTCTTATTTTGATGATGGTTTCCTCTTTTATTAGCACTGGGAACCCCAGATATCAATTTTGAAAGAAATCGGTCCAATAACAAAAATAAAAATGGCCGCCACTTTTTCTTATTTTGACGATGGATACCTCTTTTATTAGCACTGGGAACCCCAGATATCAATTCTGAATGAAATTGGTCCAATAACAAAAATAAAAATGGCCGCCACTTTTTCTTATTTTGACGATGGATACCTCTTTTATTAGCACTGGGAACCCCAGATATCAATTCTGAATGAAATTGGTCCAATAACAAAAATAAAAATGGCCGCCACTTTTTCTTAATTTGACGATGGATACCTCTTTTATTAGCGCTGGGAATCCCAGATATCAATTTTGAAAGAAATCGATCCAATAACAAAGAAAAAGAAAATGGCCGCCTTTTTTTCTTATTTTGATGATGGTTTCCTCTTTTATTAGCACTGGGAACCCCAGATATCAATTTTGAAAGAAATCGGTCCAATAACAAAAAAAAAGAAAATGGCCGCATTTTTTTCTTATTTATGCGATGGTTACCTCTTTTATTAGCACTGGAACCCCAGATATCAATTTCGAAAGTTTTCGTAATTTAAATCAAGATATTTTGTTCTTGCTTCCATTTTTATTCCCCATATTTACTTTATTATATTATTCTTATATTATAGTTTAACACTATCTATACAATAAGACTCTAAACCTGAAACCTATAATACTAATATTTACAGATTTATTAATAAATACTAAAAATTACAACAATATTAACCCTCTGATTTGATTTAATCTATGATAAATGAATACGGAATGAAAATAATAGGTATCTATGCAATAGATCGCTTGATCAGCGGGGGGGGGATCGCAGCGAGCCAGCGAAAGCGATACGTCCTACCTCGATGATACTTTGCGGGCTACTGAAGTGAAGCGCACGAGCCACTTTGTTATATAAAAAGTAAAAACGTCGTGATTAAAAAAATAAAAATTTTTTAGAGAAAAAGTAATCACAAAAGAATCTTCTAAAAGTGTTTGCCTATTTTATGAAATTTGTTTTTTTAGTCTAACTTTAATATTCTATGAACACGACCTGAAAAACGATAAAAATTACACTGTTTTCGAAATTATTTTTGATCGGGTGAAGTTGTAAATATAGAGTTTTGAATCACAAAAGAATTAAGAATATACATTAAACTACAACATATATTTTTAACCGATCAAAACAAAGAATATTTCATTGTTTACGATTCAATCAAAAATAGGTCGATGTCGAAGATCCCGCCGTTAATAATAATGTTAATAATGAATAATCTAAATATATAAAAGGCAAAGGTGACTGACTGACTGACTGGTCTATCAACGCACAGCTCTAAGCACTGGACGGATCGGGCTGAAATTTTGCACACAGATAGTTATTATGACGTAGACGTCCGCTAAGAAAGGATTTTTGAAAATTCCAACCCCAAGAGGGTTAAATGGGGGTTGAAAGTTTGTATAAAAGTCCGTCATTTATCAAATTATTTTCATGTAATATCCATGAAACTTGAATTTTTGGACTTTCGATAAAAAAATAAGAAATACGTGTTTCGCAAATTTAGAAAATTCCACCCCCAAAGATTTCAAATAGGGGATGAAAAGGACATTACCAGTGGCACTATGGGCGCTTGCCTAGATGTCAAAAATCAATGTGCAACAAAGATTGTTTTACTTTTGGAATTGCAATATTCTATAGTTTTCAGATAAAAAAGTTTCAGGGGTCTAAAGGCTCTGAAAACTGAGAAAAATAAAGAAAAGTTTCACGAAATAAAGAGATAACAGAGATAACTCTTTCGATACCAGATGGCGCTAGGCATTGTGGTGATCAAGTTTAAAATGTAAAAAATGGTTTTCTACTATTCGACGTCATCTAGGCGCAATGTTGCTATAAAAATACTTTCTATTATTTGCTCAGACAAAAGATACAAAATGCTATTACGCTATATTGCTAGGAATAAAACATAAAGCTTTATAGTATTTGTAAAGGGATAGGTCTTACACAATAATAAAACTATAATATTGTACAAATTATTTAAATAGACTGAAGACAAACTAAAACAAACAACGACAATGCATAAAAAGTTAATAATCAAACCGCTCGCTAAATAGGATTATTTCAATGCAAGTATATTATGTACAATATACATAGGTTCCTGATTGTCCAAACATCGGGCGCAAGGGTAATCCTAGCGTTGACGTGATTATGCTTTTTTACCCATCTTACGGATATGCCACAGTAAAGGCACCTCAACATCTTAATATCTATTTATCGTAGTGCAAAAAAGATGAATCCTTTATGAACAGCAATGGTAATCAGGTTTAGCAGATGTCAGTCCGTATAGAATAGCAATAGTTGTTAGAAATAGAACACAATAATCACACAGTAGGTACGCAACGAAAATGTTTATTTTATTAGCTGGAGGTAGCAATAAAACAGCGATGCTACAGATAGAAAGAGCGCAAAGATCGATTTTGAAAGTAATGACTAAAAGACCTTTCAGATTTCCTACTATAGACCTATATAAAGACTGCAGGGTTCTAACAGTCCGCCAACTGTACTTACTCCACATTATAACCCGCAAACATAACTCCGTTAGTTATGATAAAAATTTGTCAAAGAGAAGAATAGATCAAATCTTTCAAACAGAAAGACATAAAAGTAAACTTGCTGCGAGACAGTATTATATCATTAGCGCTAGACTGAACAATAAAATTAATAAAGCTATTAACATTTATCCTCTAAATAGAAACGAATGTAAAAAACGTGTTAAACAATGGTTGCTCAAACAAACGTATGTTGATACTGAAAAGTTGCTGGAAGTTTTGGTTTGACAAAATTGACAAAAATACTACGTACACACACACACACTCACACACACACACACACACACACACTCTCACACACACACACACACACACACACACACACACACACACACACACACACACACACACACACACACACACACACACACACACACAGGTCAATAAAATTTAAGGAGAGTGCTGTCGCCTAAAATACAGGTTTTTACCTAGTTTAGGGACAGTAGTTTTTCTTAATGTATTAATGTACCTAATTTACCTTAGGAGTAAGTGTATCTGTACCTCAGCCACAGGTTATAGTTCGGAGAACAGGTGCACAAAGTTTTCGTAAATGTAGACAATTTTTACAACTTTAATTCATTATATTGTATATTATGTATACTTTAATTCATTATATTGTTAAGCTTAAGTTGTAAATTGAAAAATAAACTTCTTATTATTTAAAAAAAAAAAATTGTGACATGGTAATGATGTCCGGAATATGGTGATTAGAATATTATGCTATATGGTAATTTGTTAAAATTTTGTGAATGAGAAACAAAAATAAAACATAAGTAAGTGTTTTTGTTAATAAAATCTATTTAATCTGTAAATGTGGAAAAATACAGTAAATAAAACTGAAAGTGAAGTGAAGTATTATACAACACGAGAACGAGGAACTCAGAACCGCAATGATACCAAAATGACAGCAGTCAGATCAATAAAGTTGAACAGAGGTTCCTATAAAGCAGTGTTTATTTGAAAATGATTTGATGAAAGGAGGAAAGCGGAAGCAATGAACACACTGTTTTTTTACATATTTTAAACCTTGGGGTTTTTCGGAATAATAAATTCATAATAAATTAAGCCTTAATTTTTAAATCTTATTGTGAAAGCTGTAATCCTGCGCATTTTATGATGAACAGAGATGTATGATGAACAGAGGTTCCTATAAAGCAGTGTTTATTTAAAAATGATTTGATGAAAGGAGGAAAGCGGAAGCAATAAACACACTGTTTTTTTACATATTTTAAACCTTGGGCTTTTTCGGAATAATAAATTCATAATAAATTAAGCCTTAATTTTTAAATCTTATTGTGAAAGCTGTAATCCTGCGCATTTTCCCAAATAGGAAGGCAGAAATTGGTAATCTCTTTTGTATAAAAGTCCAGATTTTTAAGTTAATTTTCAAGTAATATCCATCAAACTTGGTACTTTAGCTTTCATCTAAATATATAAAAGGCAAAGGTGACTGATTGACTGACTGACTGACTGACTGGTCTATCAACGCACAGCTCTAACCACTGGACGGATCGGGCTGAAATTTTACTTAACGTAACTTAACGTGAGCTAACCAACCGCTAAGAAACCATTTTTGAAAATTCAACCTCTAAGGGGGTAAAATAGGGGTTTGAAAAATCTAACTTAATGTGAGCGAAGCCGCGGGCAAAAGCTTTTACCAATAAAAGTCTAACTTAACGTGAGCTAACCAACTGCTAAGGAACCATTTTTGAAAATTCAACCTCTAGGTAAGGGGGTAAAATAAGGGTTTGAAAAATCGAACTTAACGTGAGCGAAGCCGCGGGCAAAAGCTAGTTACTAATAAAATAATAAAAATCTGATGTCATGATTCGAACTCCCGAACTGACAGTTACACTCCTACGCTTGCTCCGCTACTCCAACAAAGCTTTAATGGAAGGTGTAAAAATAAACGAAGGCAACCAGTGTCGTGACGGTAAATTCTTACTTTTTTCGTCTAGCCTCCATCCGGCAAACCGTCCGAAAAGGAACTTCGGTCCAAAAGTTATATTTTTGACCAAGACTAGTTTTCAGCTTGACACACGTCGAGAAATATTAGTAGGTCTTTAGCCCTTCCCAGTGCCGGGTACACACTCAGCCAATTTATACCGCGAGAGGGTAATTACCCTCGTTTCCGTCATTTTCCCGCCGAAACGTCATTTGGGAAAATAATTTGGCCGGCGACTCGCCCTGCGACAAGATCAACAAATATGGACGTTTATTTTACTCGTAATATTGCAATTTACGGCAACTTGCATGCACTAATTATGTATTTTGTGGAGAATAATTAACCTCTCCGCAAGTTTTGCATCGATACATATATCATTATATCATATATCTCGTTGATAGTTCTGAAATCGACTTCATTGGTCCAGCTTTAACTTCTCAATGGTCACTCTAGAGTCTAGAGTCTAGACTCTATGATAGCAGGCAGCACGTTGGACTGGCCACGTTATATAACGTTATTAGACCGAAGTTCCTTGTTGGACGGTACGGAATTTGCGAATGGGGCTAGGCAAAAAATTCTGTAAGAATTTTTCCGTCACGACCCTTTGTGTTATCTTCGTTTATTACACACGTTCCGACATATCTTTGGTGGCGTAGCGTCTAAACGAAGGAGTGAAACTATAGGTACGGGAGTTCGAATCCTGACTTCAGATTATTATTAGTTATTTTTATTATTAATTCGTTATTAAAAGGAACTTCGTTCCAACCGAGTGTTCCGCGACAATCACGCATTTTTTTTAGAACGTAAGTTCCTTATTTTTGTTAATGAGAAAGCTGAAAATATCAATCAATAACCTAACCTAAACCTAACCTATTTTAATATTAATAAACCATGGTTAGCTTAAAACTTCGCCAGTATTCATATTTTATTTTTGAAAAAAATTACACAGATTTCCGGAATGATAATAATTTTTTATACGTGTTTCAGTTTTTATACTAACAAAAAATACTGCGTTTCCCGGTGCGGGGTCGCCACTCCAGCAGCTTGGGACCCCAACGACCATCAGCTCATCGAACTATGTGCACTGCCCATAGCATCCAGTGATTGTAACTTTGTTACCTGTATGAGCTGGTAACTCTTACCAGCAGTGAGGGAGTTTCGAAGTTGGAGAGTCAACGTGCCAAAGATCACCGCGAGCTATTCCCTGGTTGTGTTTTAATTAACATAGCTAAACGATCGCGCCGCCGCGCCGGTGACGCGGGGTAATTGCTCGCTCTCTGCTGAACAATGAAACGCTATTATGACGGAGATAAACACCTGCCTCCTCTACAAAAGCGATGCTATACCGTATATAATATCGTACAGGCTACGCGGACTATACTACCAATCATCATCATCATCATCATCATCTCAGCCTGCGGACGTCCACTGCTGAACATAGGTCTTTCCCAGAGAACGCCACCACACCCGATCCTCAGCCTTCCTCATCCAGCCACTTCCCGCCACCCGCTTTATATCGTCGGTCCAACGTGCTGGCGGGCGCCCCACACTACGCTTACTAAACTAGCGGCACGCTATGATGGCCGGTTTGACACATTACAATAGTGATGTGGAATGTCAATTTATTCTCGAACAAAAAACAATTAAGTTTTGTTTTTGTACCTGATTAAATAGGTTTAATAAAACAAAAATGTATATGTTTATTTAATTTATTTGAACGAACTGAATATTTGAATGAAAATGAATATACATACTTTATATGCACACAAGAAACATATGAATACAAAAGATACCAAAAAAGGTGCCACAAAAGGCCATAATTAATCAGATTCGTCCATACTACTATTTTCACTGTCGTCACTGCTATCATCACCTACATTAATAATTATATGTTCGTTTTCTATAATATTATCTATTTTCACATCTCTTTCATAATCTTCCCTTATTAATTTAACAGTTCTATTCACAACCTTTTCCCAGTCTCCTTTAGTCACATGTTCACAAGCTTCTTCTAATAATTTTAGCATTTTTTTTGTGGTAAATGGGGGTTCTGTATTGTGTCTTGCAGCATATCCCTTAATTTGAGCCCACACCAACTCAATCGCATTATACTCACAATGGTAAGGCGGTAACCGTATAAATCTGTGCCCATGTTCTAATGCTATTTCGTCAATGACGTATCGGATCTTGGTTGGTTTGTTTTCTTTTAAAAGACGTACTAATTCCGCTTTTAACATATTCATGTTTGCATCTACGCCATTTTTACGAAGCCATGCGACGATATCAGCTTTCTTTTGGGATTGGGCAGGTGGCTTGTCAATTTGCATCGAGTGGTATGGGGCGTTGTCCATAATTATAATAGATGGTTCAGGGAGGCTACACAACATTGAGGTAAACCATTCAGTAAACTTTTCTCCATTCATGTCTTCATGATAGTCTCCAGTGGTTTTTGACGCAAAAGCCATGAGAGAACCTTCGACAAACCCGTTGATGGTTCCGGCGTGACAAATTATAAGTCGCGATCCTTTTCCTACAGGAACTTTTTGACGACCTCCCTGGCTCAGTGGTGAGCGCTGTTGTCTTATAACTGGGAGGTCTCGGGTTCGATTCCCGGCGGGGTCAATTTGGGAATTTATAATTTCTGAATTGTCTCTGGTCTGGTCTGGTGGGAGGCTTTGGCCGTGGCTAGTTATCACCCTACCGTCAAAGACGTGCCGCCAAGCGATTTAGCGTTCCGGCACGATGGCGTGTAGAAACCAATTAGGGGTATGGGTTGAATGTTCACTGCCATATCCCTTCCAAGTTAGCCCGCTACCATCTTAGACTGCATCGTCACTTACCATCAGGTGAGATCGCAGTCAAGGACTAGCTTGTCATCGAATAAAAAAAAAAAAAAAAAAAAAAAAAACTTTGGAAGTAGATGCTGCTGTGTCATCGTTCCAAGAACGGCCTACAGTATGGTTAGCATTAAGCCATGTTTCATCCAAGAACACAACATTTTGCCAATTTTTGATTTCTTTCACTTGCCGTAAAAAAGTATACCTTGCCATCGCTATATCAAATCTTTCCATCAATATTTTGCGTTTGTTACATTTTTTGTATCGAAATCCAATGGTCTTCAAAATCTTCGTTAAAGAACTTTCCCCACCGAAGAATAATCCAGCTTCCTTCAGTGAATGCACCAACTTTTTTCTTGTTGGATACTCCTTCTGTAAATAGTAGCCGTAAACATGTCTTCGGATAGCATCGGCATCAAAGCTATCGATGCCTACGACTGGTTTTGCTCGTTTTCTCTTTTTTGGTGTGTGAAGTTTATTTTCTTCTGTGCCAGTCTCGCCATATTTTTTTTTAGTTATCCGTCTAACAGTTCGTTGTCCAATATTAAGCGCATCAGCTACGCGTTCAACCACTGACGTTATAGGTAAAATTGGCCCTCCATTTTGAGCTTCACGATCGAAATAGTTACGAAGGCGTATTACGAACTCACGTGTCTGACTATTTAGAACAGTTCTCTGCGTACGTTCGGTCATATCGACGAAATCCACAACAAAGGGCTTGAACAGAGTCCAAATTAACGAGCAAGGGTCAACAGTAATGCAGTATCAATATTTGAAATCCAAAGCCAGGTCAAAACTATATCACAATCGCATTGCACTGACAGTTTATACTTTTCGAAGCAACGTCAATTCGAAACTGCTTTGTTTTGCATTGAGCATTGACGCGAGTTTGCCGGAGGTAGTAGTTGTGCTAGCCAGCGATCCTATGTGACGATTGTATTAGATTCCATTTTTAAAAATTTTCAATTTAGAAAACCAAATGCCGAGTTGTGGTATATATCATATAAAAATAAAAATTTTACCTTTTGTATGAAACAGCTGATATTTTTTTGCGATTTCAGAGGTTTGTCCACATAGTGAAAATTGTTCATATTCACAAGTACATTCACCCCTTAAATGGTGCAAACTGATTTTTCTACACTTGTATACATTTTAGAAATCAATTTAATAAATAAATTTTGAGTCCTAAACCTAAAACTACATTCGATAAAATTTATGAATCTCTGCACATCACTATCGTCAATAAAGTAATACAATTATTTCCTTCAAAGTCGTTATCAATTAATACGGAACTTCATGAGCGGACAAACGTCAAACCGGCCATCATAGCGTGCCGCTAGTGTAGTTACCAATGCAATGCAGTATTATTTCAATTTTGTTTTGAGATGTCATATAATGTCAACCTTAAAGTAGTTATTTAAGGTTGACATTGTAGGACATGTCAAAACAATTTTGAAATAACTCTACTTTAAGCGTTGGTAGTACCTATAGGTCCAGGAATAATTTTAAAATAGCAACTTTTTTACGTCATTGTTAGTAATAATATAAATGCGAAAGTGTTTGTTTGTTTGTACTTCAATCACGGCGCAAATAAAATTTAGGGCCTATTTAATAATCGTCGAATAATGTTTAATCGACGAATAAAGTAGTCGGACAGTTTTTGTATTGGCGATTTGTGAAAAGATCTTTTTTGTTGGTTAATGTTTTTTTAATTAACTTAGCGATGGTGTACGCTTACCCTAAGATATTTTAAATTCTTATTTAGAAAACTTTTTCCTTATAAAAAATATAAATGTTTAAAGTTTTCTTATTTCAAAAATCGTTGAACCAAAGTTTAGAATTTTGTACAGAAATTGCCTATTCAAGGTTATTGACATTTGAAAATTAACTTATACCGTCTTGATTCCGGCATATAATTGCGAACATTGTTTACAATTCCAGAATTTTGATTTCGTAACAAAAAAAAACTTAGTTATAAGGTTCTGCAAAATCAAAGCTAGTATTGGAACTTATGCTTTACATTGTTTTCAGTTTGATTCTAATTAATTCCTAAACAACACAATGTTTGATGAACGATATTGTTTCTTATCGCAAATTGTGCTAGTTTTGTTTTGTTATAGTTTAAGTAAATAAGAATGATTGTATTAGATTAGATACAAAAATCATTTACCCTGTGGGCTACATTCGTCATTCGACACTATTTCATTTCATTCATTATTTCATTTACATAATTATTATTTGTCACAAACAGTTCACTACGACTGTAGTACCCAATCCGCAAACTAGACGGCGCCACACGACTTTTAACTCGCGGTTACTAGGTACTGTGTCCAGACCATATATAGGCCGACCGAGGTAAATTCATTCTATTCTTTTCGCACTACTGCGATCTCGTGGCAAGTTCTGCTTCCACCGTGTTGGGACAGCATGGAAAGCGATCCTGCAGTATACAGAGTAATAGGTTTTCAGAAAGCTCTGTCCCAACGAGGTGAAAGCAGAGTTTCGTGCCACTTGTTACTCTGTATACTCCCGGGTCACTTTCTATGCTGTCCCAACACGGTGGAGCAGCACTTGCCACGAAATCGCAGTAGTGCGAAGAGAATAGAATGAATTTACCTCGGTCGATCAGCCTATATATTATGGTCTGCACCCCGATTCATAACCTTCATCATCATCATCATTACCAACCCATCAACGGCTCACTACTGAGCGCAGGTCTCCTCCCAGAAAAGGGTTATGGGCCATAGTCCACCACGCTGGCCCAATGCGAATTGGCGGACTAGGTCTCTGAGTCTACTAGAGTGAATTTGCACTTGTCCGTCCGTCCGTCCGTCTGTCTGTCAGAGCCTTATAACTTTTGAATTACTGAACGTAATTACTTCAAATTTAGATATTATATGTAAACTGATGGCCTTCAGCCGAATATTGCATAAAAAATTATAAAAACCTTTATTTCAGGGGGGCTCTCATAGAAGTGAATGCGAAGTAAAAAAAAAAATTATCGCGTTACATAAAATTGTTACATACCATTTTAAAGGTAATTTCAAACCGAGTACAAAAATATTTTTTTTTATTTTTCCCTTAAAATTGACGAAATGGGGGGCTTTCAAAGTGGAGATTTTATACGCTCGCTTGAAGACGCTCTCTGGCAGAATCAGCTATGTATTTTCAAGGTGATTTTATTTTTTTAATTCACTTGTATCCTGTACTTGAATAACAAATACTAAAATTATATGAATATTATAAAGAAACGAGATTATTTAATTTTTAATGGGCATCAGTAATTCATATAGCATCAACATAGCTTTACAATAATGCTAATAGATGGCGCAGTCATAAACTATTCCATGGTCTCCATGGAACTAGCGTCGACCATTTTTATTTAGTTACATAATATAATAACTTATTATTCAATTAAAATTATTGTTTAGTTAAATATCAAACTTCAATAAACTATTAATTACTTACTGCATTTTGTATATTTTCTATTCGCGTCGATAGATGACGATTTGTACAGATGCCCCTTACCCGTTTTCACTCGTTAGTACTTATTAATTCAATGTTTTCACTAACGTTGCCTAACCTTTACGGGCTACCTATGATAAGTTAGGTGATGATTTCTGTCAACTTCTTTATCCTGTACGGGACACCTAAAAGGACATTGGGAGGGATGTTAGGACTTAGGATTGTATTTAGGAGCTACCTACGTAAAGAGACTCCTACTTAGGGGATGATTTAGGTATGTTTGGTGAAAACGGGCATAATAATAATGTCAGGTTTGGTCGTCATGTACTTATCGATTGAATGAATAATCATGGGATACCGTTACCGCGAGGTCTCAGTTCGGGGCGAACCACTAGCTATTTAGTGTTAACATGAATTTATTATCAAGTGAAATTTTGGTAAAACAACAAACTTCGTAAATCCACATGTAATTTAATGTAACTTGTCGATACCGATAACAAAGCCGATTCCGTAGTCGACATCGAATCGAATTCTCTAACCGAACGTTCTGAATCGAACGAAAAAAAATTTTCGATACGAGATCGATATCTAATCGTATCGAAACGGGAAGTTATCGAAATGTTCTGAATCGGGGTGCTGGACATCGTACCTAGCAACCGCGAGTTAAAAGTCGTGTGGCGCCGTCTAGTTTGCGGATTGGGTACTACAGTCGTAGTGAAGTGTTTGTGACATACATAAATAATATTGTGTAAATGAAATAATGAATTAAATGAAATAGTGTGCGAATGACGAATGTAGCCCACAATCCCGTTATAATAATATTAGTAAGGATTCATCACCATCGTCATCATCAGAAACCCATCAAAGGCTCACTACTGAGCGCAGGTTTTCTCTCAGAGAAGGGTTATTCCACCACGCTGACCAATGCAAATTGGCAGACTTCACAAACCTTCGAGAACATTATGAAGAATTCTCAGTTGTGCAGGTTTCTTCCCGATGTTTTTTCTTAACCGTTGAAGCTTGTGATATTTAATTTTTATTTCTTAAACGCACTTAACTTAGAAAAACCACAGATGCGTGCCCCGGGATCGAATAGGAGACCGCAGTTCTAACCACCAGGCTATCGTTGCTTCAGTAAGGATTAATAGAAATTTATTAATCTTCCAGTTATTCCATTGTCTTTGAACCTATCGTATTTTTTTAAGTAACTTCCAGCAACCAGCTCACTTTACTGCCATTTTAATTTAGTCACAAACACAGCTTAACGACCCGCCTCTGTAACTTCCGCCCTAACAAAATAAAGAGCTCATAATAGTGGCAGTAACATTCCCCTGCACTTTGCACAACTGCCGTGCGATGCTGTAAAGAGCTCTGCGACTTCATAAAAAAATGAAGATGCCATTATTGGCTGTAGAATGAAGCGACGGACGCTTTTTAAAGTTTTTTGCTTGGTATAAATTTTTATTGTATATTACGCCCTAGTTAGTTTTTCCAGATTAGACCCAATGAGGGCTTGACCAAGTTATAGTATTCTAAACGAGATATTTGACGAACTACAAACAGAAGTATTGGGGTAATGCGTGATCTGATAATATTATAAATACATAAAATAGAATACTTATAATATTTTTAGGGTTCCGTACCCAAAGGGTACCAACGGAACCCTATTACTAAGCCTACGCTGTCCGTCCGTCCGTCCGTCCGTCCGTCCATCCGTCCGTCTGTCAGCGGGCTGTATCTCGTAAACCGTAATAGATAGACAGATGAAATTTTCACATATTATGTATTTCTATTGCCACTATAACAACAAATAATAAAAATTAAATTAAATTAAAAAAATTAAATTGAAATGGGTAGGTGGGTAGATGGAAATCTTTTAATTTAATTTTTTTTAACGGAACCCTTAAAGAGCGAGGCCCGACTCGCACTTGGCCGATTTTTTATTAAAATTAACTTTTAAAGAGTGCTTTCGAATCGTCAAGTGAATTTGCCACTGGTTCGAAATGCAGTTCCAACCGAGAAGAACCAGGCAAGTAACTACACTACACTTGCGAAACTATGCAACATTAATTAACCATGGAATACATAAACTTATGTACCTAGTTTTTTCTTCTTTTTTTAATATACAAATTTGACGATTGATTTATCATGATTATAATTTATATATTAAGTAGGCTAGATAGTAAAATACGACATTTTTTGTTTAATTAATGCAATGTACCTAATATCGATTGATTTAAATTGTATAATATTGTATTTATTAATCATTATTAATATTGTAAATGACATTCGTAAGAGCTTATACAAGCTTAAACCGAAAAATAAAGATATTGAATTGAATTGAAACTCTCAAAATAAAGAGATCTAGGCTCAGAGTATATCTGCGTAAACCGGATCATCAATGAGTAGACGAGTAGACCAGATCAGAAAAGATTAGAGCTGGACAACCAGAATTACCGACGACGATGTAGCTATATGTACGCATGAATAACTTACCTGTAGCGCAGTATCTCGGAGCACGGCTAGTTAGTTTACGCAGGCAACTGTAGGCGAGCCAGAACATGTCCGATGAACTAATCAACACGCTTGAACAGACAGGCCTCGACGTGGATTGTAGCATTCTGACTTACGTCACTGGCGATGTATTTGAACAACGTACACGTTTAGCTACATCTTCGTACGTACGTCTTGAGTGTGCTGAATTACCGATGGACATTCCGCATTCGATCGGCAGTCTAATCGACTTACGAAGGTTACAAGCTTAGGAGAGGATCTCTATTAAATTACTTCGTGTGTAGAAACCTGAAATCAGCAACTGTAGTTGGAAAGATACTTACTCCTAAAAAAAATTTTTACGTTACGTCGATAGAATAAAATTTCTACACATTATTGGACAATTAAAAGACCGAAATTAATAAAATTATTATGCTAGTCACCATTGTAATACGATACACTTTCTGAATTGTAATACAATACAATTTCATTATTGTTATAGAATAAAATTTCAACATTGTAATAGAATACATTTTTTCTTCAGTGTAATGGAATACAAAATTGTAGAAATAATCTTAATCCATTACATTGAAGAGGTTACAGGTTATTAAGAATTACACTAGCGGCACGCTATGATGGCCGGTTTGACGTTTGTCCGCTCATGAAGTTCCGTATTAATTGATAACGACTTTGAAGGAAATAATTGTATTACTTTATTGACGATAGTGATGTGCAGAGATTCATAAATTTTATCGAATGTAGTTTTAGGTTTAGGACTCAAAATTTATTTATTAAATTGATTTCTAAAATGTATACAAGTGTAGAAAAATCAGTTTGCACCATTTAAGGGGTGAATGTACTTGTGAATATGAACAATTTTCACTATGTGGACAAACCTCTGAAATCGCAAAAAAATATCAGCTGTTTCATACAAAAGGTAAAATTTTTATTTTTATATGATATATACCACAACTCGGCATTTGGTTTTCTAAATTGAAAATTTTTAAAAATGGAATCTAATACGATCGTCACATAGGATCGCTGGCTAGCACAACTACTACCTCCGGCAAACTCGCGTCAATGCTCAATGCAAAACAAAGCAGTTTCGAATTGACGTTGCTTCGAAAAGTATAAACTGTCAGTGCAATGCGATTGTGATATAGTTTTGACCTGGCTTTGGATTTCAAATATTGATACTGCATTACTGTTGACCCTTGCTCGTTAATTTGGACTCTGTTCAAGCCCTTTGTTGTGGATTTCGTCGATATGACCGAACGTACGCAGAGAACTGTTCTAAATAGTCAGACACGTGAGTTCGTAATACGCCTTCGTAACTATTTCGATTGTGAAGCTCAAAATGGAGGGCCAATTTTACCTATAACGTCAGTGGTTGAACGCGTAGCTGATGCGCTTAATATTGGACAACGAACTGTTAGACGGATAACTAAAAAAAAATATGGCGAGACTGGCACAGAAGAAAATAAACTTCACACACCAAAAAAGAGAAAACGAGCAAAACCAGTCGTAGGCATCGATAGCTTTGATGCCGATGCTATCTGAAGACATGTTTGTTTGTTTGTTTTTTTTTCTTGTGTGCATATAAAGTATGTATATTCATTTTCATTCAAATATTCAGTTCGTTCAAATAAATTAAATAAACATATACATTTTTGTTTTATTAAACCTATTTAATCAGGTACAAAAACAAAACTTAATTGTTTTTTGTTCGAGAATAAATTGACATTCCACATCACTATTGTAATGTGTCAAACCGGCCATCATAGCGTGCCGCTAGTTTAACCTGTAAAAATTAGAGCTATGCAGGGTACATCAACACTGACCTCTTCGATCAAAGAACATCCGTCAAACTCGTCGCCGTATAAAATAAGTACAATCTGTCGCTGTACGAAGTATAATTATTTAAGTCGATGCCGATCGTCTTCTGTTAGAACAAGATGCACCTAAACACTGGACATCATCGAACTAAAAGATTTTATATGTCAATGCTTGACATGATTTGAAGGAATCTAAGGTTGGGGCATAATTTTAAAAATTAATACCTATCTAATATTTTTCGCTGACCTACTTAATCACTGTGTGTAGGGTATTTTACTTTTATACTAAATAGTGCTTGCTCTAGTTTTTCTCCGATACAAAATTGAGGGTCAGGATGCGGTAAACCGTTAACCCTACCCACAAATTGCTACAGTTCTTCAGTTCAATTATTCACAGGCACTGGCCACGAGTGCCGCTCGAGCGAGAACTACTCGCAGCTCTAATCAAAGCGGGATTTTACAAATTCAACTTAATTGGGGTGCCGAGCGCTTGGGGGTTACAAAGCTGGAGAAACTGGTCAAAAACCTCTGTGCTCACTGCAGGGTTGATGGATAAGACGCAGGTTATTAGATCCTTCCAATAGCATAGCGAATTATAGCCTTTACTACCTAGTAAAACTCCTACCTACAAAGAAAAACCTCCTACCTAAAGAAAACTCCTACCTACCTAGGTAGGAGTTTTCTTTGGAACTGTAGGAAAACGAAAGAAGAAGAGAAGAAGATATCACACCTCAACACTTCATACAAACGAACGTATTTAACTACCTTCTACTAATTACCAGGATGCAACAGTGATGGTTTAGTGGTTAGTAATGCGGTCTCCTAGTCGGGGAGTCGCAGGTTCGATCCCGGACACGCGCCTCTGGCTTTTCTGTTATGTGCGTTTAAGAAATTTAGTATCACAAGCTTCAACGGTGAAGGAAAACATCGTGAAGAATCCTGCATACCTGAGAGTTCTTCATAATGTTCTCAAAGGTGTGTGAAGTCTGCCAATTCGCATTTGGTCAGCGTGGTGGACTATGGCCTATAACCCTTCCCTGAGAGGAGACCTGCGCTCAGTAGTGAGCCGGTGATGGGTTGCTGATGATGATGAATGATGACGTTATCGCGCAAATCAACGGTAGGTACACGTTATTCTACTAGGCGTACGTTCCTTCTATGTCGCGACAAAAGCTTAATTATTGGTAGACAAGATATATTATGAGTGTCGCTTTTTGTTGTAGTAATATAAAGAGTATTTTCAAATCGTACACACATACGCACGTTTTCAATGTAATATCCTGCTGTGCAATTTCCACCACACTACAGTGAATGCCATCACGCGTTCTATTCGATTCTATAGCTTGTTGTGTTGTGAAAGAAAGGTGAACTTATTTAATGTCTGCAGTGCGTAGAGACCTCACTTTCGTCTTCTAAGTTCGTCCGTGCAGCCAGATGTTTTGAAACCGTCGCCAAAGATTTAATTAAAGAAACTTTCGGTTCAGCCTACAACAAAGTTACTACTTAAATATTTTGTTGTTCCCCTTAAAGAGTATTAAGAGGCAGAATCTGTACATAGGTTCTTTTCTGCCAAAGTATCAGACCACTGGGTCTAAAACTAGTATCACAAGTATTCTATTGAATTGTAAACTTGTTTTGAAAAGAGCAACTACCGAGTTTCTGGTTGGTTTTTCTCGGCAGAAAGGGCATTCCGAACCAGTGGTAGACTCATCGACGATTCAAAAGCACTTGTAAAAAAAATTATTTGAATAAAACATTTCTATTCTATTCTATTCTATGCACGAGCCATTATATTTAATGAGAAGAACTTCATTTTCTTCAGGCATATTTGCGTAGAATTGACAGATTGTACATAGTACAGACGCAGTTAAGTGTGATACCCAAGTTTGGGCTGGTTTGTATTGCTTTTTATGCCCAGTTTGTAAAACTGGGTGGGTGCAAAAGAAATCTTCTTATTCTTCTTTACCAACAGATACACATCCAGATAAAGGGTCTTTGTATGGATTCTAGATGCCTCAGTCTTGTGCTACCTATATCCAGCGGCTCCTGCGACTCGTCTAGTTAGTCGTCCTGCGAGTTAGGCTTCATCGATGATTTCTATTCATCATCATCATCATCATCATCAGCAACCCATTAACGGCTCACTACTGAGCGCAGGTCTCCTCTCAGAGAAGGGTTATAGGCCATAGTCTGGCCAAAGGTGGACTTCACACACCTTCGAGAATATTATGAAAAACTCTCAGACTTGCAGGTTTCCTCACGATGTTTTCCTTCACCGTTGAAGCAAGTGATAGTTAATTGCTTATACGCACTTGACTCCGTAAAGTCAGAGGTGCGTACCCGGGATCGAACCTGCGACCCCCCGAATAGGAGACCACAGTCCTTACCACTAGGCTATCACTGCTTCTATTGACAATCGGTTTTTAGCGATCACAAGCTAATGTTAATCCTGTTGTTGCGGACTGCACTTGCCAGAGGAGAGTGTTATACCTTCTCTTAACCGTATTCCTTGACGGCCGCCCCCTAAGAATTAAGCTGGGAATGTGACGTTTCAATTCGGTGGCGAAACGCGAAAGTGATTTAGCACTTGATCTGGGACCGCGCTGTGGCGTTTAGAATTAGAAACTTGAATGTTTGTTTCCGATACATTTAATTGAGCGAATTGTAAAGCAATTTCACAGATTTCAAATTGATGGTATTTACAATATGGCGGTGTTAAATTACATTTCATGGCCCTGTTTTCCGAGATACAGTTTCAACTAGTTCGGAAAATAGGTGCACAAAGTTTTCGTAAATGTAGATAATTTTTACAACTTAATTTAATATGTTACAGGCTAATGAACAGGCTAAGAGGCGCAAATATGAAAAACTTGACAGTGGTTTCATATTTGCGCCTTTTGGTGTAGATACCCTGGGGCCGTGGGGCCCGGAGGCTCGCGCACTTTTTTTAGAGATATCAAAAAGAGTGATCGAGTCTACCGGGGATCCAAGAGCTGGCAGCTACCTTGGCCAAAGGATTAGCTTGGCCATCCAAAGAGGTAATGCTGCCAGCATCTTGGGTACTATGCCACACTGCGGTGGCTTGGATGGGGTTTTAGATTTTAATTAGTTTTTATTTTAGTTTTAATTTTAGAATTAAATTTAGGTTTAATATAGTATTGTATATATGAAATTTTCTTAAGTCAAAATAAAGACGATTAGATAATCTGTAAAAAAAAAATTATAAAAATTATTTTATAATTTAATATATTAAATGTTTATTTATATTGTGATCTTAAGCTTAAGTTGTAATTTGGAAATAAACTTCTTTATTATTATTATTCTTTACATTCCATCATCTTGGGTGAACTTTTTTTATAGGATTTAGCTATATTGAACTTGACTTTTCCAATTTTGAAAGTAGCCTAGGTATGTCCTCGACTCTCCTCGACTATATTGAGTCCTCAACTATATCCATGTTGCGGCGCGTCGGTTTAAGCCTCGTATACACGACGACGCCCGGGAACTTGTCCCGCAAAAGTTGACGGGACGCGGAGTTAGCGGGGCAGAGTAAGGCCCGCCGTTTTGCACTGGTAGGCGTCCCGTCCCGTGCACCCCTGTCGTGCACCTCTACCGCGACAGGTAGACTAGCTTTGTATAGAGGAAGAGAAGTACTTTTGGAAATAAAAGTATAGTTTCCAATTGCAGTGCTCTGGGTTGACTGACTGGCGATCGTTCTTTCCTTCAGTATTTAAACAAAACTCTCGTGGGAGTACTCTAATATTCTCACGATCGCCAGTGAATAAGCCCTTTGTTAGTCTCTTTATTTCATCGTATTTTTAACACTTCATAATTTTAAAAACAACTTATTACTTTAACAAAAGTTATAAACTGCTAAGGACACATTTAAAGGAGTTTGGCGAACGCCCATAGTGTTTCTGACCCAGACTTGCGGCCCACGTGCACGAATCAAACTTCTGATACTTGTTCTAGTAAACCAGACTAACAAAAAAGTTAATCAAAGTCAATCAAATAAAGTTGGGAAAAAAAAGATATTCAGTAGTAAATGATGTTTCCATTCAATATATTTAAGACATATTAGGTACCACAAGCTTTGGATCAATCATTAATCTGTGCTTTGAATAATCTAATAGGCACAGATTATTATTACATACCTTACTTACTGACATAAAAAATGTGTAATTCGAATAGTTCTGTTATTTATTGCGGCCAATGGTATTATCATGGAACTAGGAATTACGACTACGTCTAAGGTATTATGATGGTGCATGGAACTAGGAAAACGACTAAGTGATGGTGGTTGTCATGCTGTTCTATTTTTTGGAAAAAGATTACTACCTACCGAAAATAGTAAAAACTAAGTAGGTATTTAAGAATCTCAGTAGGTATTCATGCACGAGATTTAATGATGATGGTGACTACTGACTGATCGTGATCACTGAATACGAGTACCTACATATTGAGGTAAGTTCACACAGTGCAGCGGCTGACAGCGGCAGTGGGAGTTGGATTTATTTGAATGACCTAAATAATACAAGTTTATCTTTACCATAGAACTAGGAATAACGACTTCTTATTTATGGTAAAATGCTTCGATAATTATTGCCATTAGAATGGTTATTTATAATGTGTCGTGAATAATTGTATTTTTGATCCCCAACTTCTAAAAATATGGGGTTTACACAGAAAAATACTTTGAAAATTATCAATTAAAATGAAATGAATCCTGAATCTGAACGGTTTTTAAAATTTCTGGGTCAAACTTCGCCATTCTTCTTTATTACATTAGCAGTTGAGACTCGGCGCCAAAAACATCTGTGCGTGAGACCCTCATAAGTGTTCTAACGTCTCGATAACACAGTGAGACTTTTTAATCTAGTCGCCGCACTTGACGCACCCATAAATTTCAGTGCACTTCAACGAACTTATACTAACTAAAAACAAGCAATAGTTCTTTGTTCCGAATTTTCAACCGACTTCAAAAAACGGAGGAAGTTATAACCTATAATCTTAATCCTAGTCGCCGACAATCTCCCCCTTGTGCGTAGCACCAATCTTCAGACACGGCGATGGTACTAGCACTACTATTCTAGAACTGGGTCGTTGTAGCACTTCTTCTCTTATTTCAACGTCGGCAACCCTTGTTCTGCCATCAGGGCCTGGATAGATTTTGTATATTTTTCCTCTTGGCCATTTGCTGCATTTGAAGCTTCACTCTTCTGTTCTGAGCTTCTATTCTCAGAGTGAAGCAGGGAATGATGCCAAAGCTTGCAGGACTTGCAAGCTGGTTTTCTGCACTTTTCTTTTCTGTGCCTTCCCCTTAAGCACTTGAAGCAGATGCGTTGCTTGACTGCTAGTGCCCATCTCTCTTCAACTGGCATCTTCAGGAAGCATTGGCACTCTGTCAAGTAGTGATAACCTTGACAGCTCATGCAAGTCCATTTCTTTTCTTTATTGACCTCTTTCTTTGTTCGTTGAGGTTCATCTTCTTCTTCTTCTCTGGTGGTGTGAGTTGCTTCACGTCCACTTTGCTGTTTCTTCTTTTCTGAAGGTGCATAAGCTCCACACGTGTCTGCTTGCTTGTTCAGGAATTGTGACATCAACACAAGATCTGCTGGTTCTTTATCTTCGTGGGCATCTGCGTATTCATACCAGCGAAACTTCAGGTATATTGGTAACTTGTCAACAATTTCTCTCACCATTACTGGTGAACACAAGTATTGAGGTTTCTGAAGTCCTTGGATGGCTGAGATACAGTTGTGTACATCGCTAGCAAATGCGCAAATGTCTTTCGGGGTTGATGAAATCTTAGGAAGGGCTTTTATTCTGTCTAGTTCTTCCATCACGAGTGAATCTGGTCTTCCATATCGACGCTGAAGAGCTTTCATGACTTGATCTGGGCATCTGAGTAAAGAAGGCTCTTGAAGGTATGTCTTGCCGCTCCTTTTATGGCTTTTCGTAGTCTTGCCATGTTCTGCGTCGGTGTGAAAGATTTCGATGTGTCATCGTAGACAACCCTAAAGGCTACCCATTCGGAGCTGGACCCATCATAATAAGGTAGATCTTGATTTGCTTGATTGTTCAATGGCTGTGGTAGTTGCACAACTGCTGTCGTGTGGCTGTCAAATGCTTTTCGTATAGCATCTGCCAGGGTCTGGATCGTAGACATCAGGGGCTGTTCTGTCTTCACGATCCCTTGGTTTTCTTGAAGATCTTTTTCTGGCTTGATATCTTTTATATCTTCCAAAGGAGACGTCTGGATCCAGTTCTGAACACGCGATGCTCTGTCGTCTAGTTCTTCATCCAGATCGTCTTCTGAAGCTGAATCTTCAATTGTTTGTTTCTCGAGTCTGATTCGTGCCAGATTAGCTGCTGCTTCAATGCGCTCCAATTCTAAACGCGCCAGCTGTTCCCTTGCTTCCAAGTTGCGTAATCTGGCAGCAGAACTCCTCGTTCGAACTGACTTGACCGATGCACGGGTTGAACCACCTGGTTTTTCAATCATCAGGGAGCTGTTCTGGTTCTTCCCCTCAGTCGTCTGCAGTTGTTTGAGTCTAGCACTGTTTTCTGTAGGTCTCATCTCCGTAGCTATAGTAGATTCTGTCACGGTGATTCCTGATGATTCCGCGATTGAAGCTTTCGAAGAAATATTCGATGCCGTGGCTTCCGAAGTCATAACTGATGTGGACCCCTCTGATCTGGTGCGCTCACTCGTCTCTTCAGCATACTGTGATGCAGTTGAGCTTGCACTTAGGGGCACATCTTTAACCTTCTGGGACCTGGTGAGAGGCATTTCTCTAGGACCCGATTCGTAGCTTCAGCCTTTCGAAGTCTTCAATTTGCAGTTCCAGGAATTCGTCCTCAGGGATCCGGCTCGAAGGACCATCTGTTGCGGCGCGTCGGTTTAAGCCTCGTATACACGACGACGCCCGGGAACTTGTCCCGCAAAAGTTGACGGGACGCGGAGTTAGCGGGGCAGAGTAAGGCCCGCCGTTTTGCACTGGTAGGCGTCCCGTCCCGTGCACCCCTGTCGTGCACCTCTACCGCGACAGTTAGACTAGCTTTATATAGAGGAAGAGAAGTACTTTTGGAAATAAAAGTATAGTTTCCAATTGCAGTGCTCTGGGTTGACTGACTGGCGATCGTTCTTTCCTTCAGTATTTAAACAAAACTCTCGTGGGAGTACTCTAATATTCTCACGATCGCCAGTGAATAAGCCCTTTGTTAGTCTCTTTATTTCATCGTATTTTTAACACTTCATAATTTTAAAAACAACTTATTACTTTAACAAAAGTTATAAACTGCTAAGGACACATTTAAATTTATTACATTAGCAGTTGAGACTCGGCGCCAAAAAAATCTGTGCGTGAGACCCTCATAAGTGTTCTAACGTCTCGATAACACAGTGAGACTTTTTAATCTAGTCGCCGCACTTGACGCACCCATAAATTTCAGTGCACTTCAACGAACTTATACTAACTAAAAACAAGCAATAGTTCTTTGTTCCGAATTTTCAACCGACTTCAAAAAACGGAGGAAGTTATAACCTATAATCTTAATCCTAGTCGCCGACAATCCATGAAAAAAAAATCACGTCGATCTGTTGCTCTGTTTGCTACGTGATAGAAGGACCAACCAACAAACAAATTAATACTCGTAATATTAGTAGGGATAGTCCTATACCAAACATAATTAAACGTTTAGGTTAAACCTATAATGGAACATCATTATAGTAGGTACAAATGAAAAAAAACTTAAACGCAGCATTTACCCTACCTACTGGATAAAGTCCGCTTGATTTTTGCATCATACTGATTTCAGTTATTGAAGCTTTCTGTTCAGAAGCACGATTGAAACTGCATGGGTATTAATCAAAGCAAAAATCTCTTTTGAATTCAGCTGAACACAACAGGCCTGTACCGGCCGTGTCCGCGTTCTGACTTCTGAAACAAAAGTCAACAAGCTCCCCATATTGGAACCACCATGCGTAGTTCAAAGGATTTTTATGATCACTCGGGCGTTTTCGAAGTAATGACAACATCATTATTACTAAAGAGATACTTATTTCATATTAGGTTTTTACAAGAGTCTTTTTAAATAATACTATACACAAACACAGAAGTAAAATTATTCATGACTAGCTGATGCCCGCGACTTCGTCCGCGTGGAAAAAGTAATAAAAAAGAATTGTTTTATGTTAATCGTGAGGTTTTTACGATTGTACTACGCCACTATATAATATTCTGTACCTTCTTGGTACCTGCAAACCTACAATATCAATTCAAAATGGAAATTTTGTAAATACCCACAATTTAGGCAGGACCAGCAGCATCAGGATTGAGGAGTTGGTAACTGGTCTTCAATGATGGATTGGCAACTGGTCTTCATTCTCGCCTGCATCACTGGACTACAGTCCAGTGATGCAGGCGAGAATTTTGGATTGCACTACGCTTCTTTTTAGTTTATACTTGGCATCTACAGTAGCAACTGAAAACCGATATTTTCTTGAGCGAAGCGAGTGCGAAAATTTTTTGATCGCACTACGCCTCTGTGTAGCCCATACTATTTGGTATCTACAAAAGCAATCTATAATCGACATTATCGCTAGTAAAGCCAGTGCGACATTTTAAGGATTGCACTACGCCACCATAATTATAGTCCATACTTGGCACCTACATAAGCAACACAAAAGCGACGTTATCGCGAGCGAAGCAAGCGCGAAATTTTCAGAACTGCACTACTTACACTATGTACTCCATACTTGGCTTACACTCACAACAACAATTAAGAAAATACATTTTCGCCAACGAAGCGAGCGCGAAAATTTTTAAGATTTCATTGCATCACTATGTAGTCCAAAACGGACATTTCGCAAAATTTTTAGGGCTGCACTACATAACTGTGTCATTCATACTTGGTTCTTACAGTATTAATCAAGAAAGACACATTTCGCGAGCGAAGCGAGCGCAAAAATTTTCGATTGCACTACGCTTATTTGTAGTTCATACTTGGGACCTATTTTTTGATCGCATTAAGTACGCCTCTGTGTAATCCATACTAATTGGTATAGACAAAAGCAATCTATAATCGACGGTATCGCTAGTAAAGCGAGTGCGAGATTTTTTACGATTGCACTACGCCACTATGTAGTCCATACTTGGCACCTACATAAGCAACATAAAACCGACGTTTTCGCGAGCGCGAAATTTTTTAGGAATGCACTACTTAACTCTGTTCTCCATACTTGGTTTACACTCACAACAACAATGAAGAAAAGACATTTCCGCGAGCGAAGCGAGCGCGAATTTTTTTAAAATTGCGTTACATCACTATGTAGTCGTATGGACTACATAGTGATGTAACGCAATTGGCAATCGAAAACGGACATTTTCGCAAATTTTTAGGGCTGCACTACTTAAATGTGTCCTTCATACTTGGTTCTTACAATACCAATCAAGAAAAAACACAATTTCGCGAGCAAAGCGAGCGCAAAAATTTTAGATTGCACTACGCTCCTTTTTAGTTTCTACTTGGCACCTACATTAGCAAGCGAAAACCGAAATTTTCGCGAGCGAAGCGAGCGCAAAAATATTTTGATCGCACTACGCCTCTGTGTAGTCCATACTAATTGGTATAGACAAAAGCAATCCAAAACCGACTATTTCGCGAGCGAAGCGAGCGCAAAAATTTTCGATTGCCCTATTTGCCGAAATTTTTTAGGACTGCACTACTTAACTATGTACTCCATACTTGGTTTACACTCAAAACAACAATGAAGAAAAGACATTTTCGCGAGCGAAGCAAGCGCGAAATTTTGTAGGACTGCACTACTTAACTATGTACTCCATACTTGGTTTACACTTACAACAACAATGAAGAAAAGACATATTCGCGAGCGAAGCGAGCTCCTAATTTTTTACAATTACATTGCATCACTATGTAGTCCATACTCCATACTTGGCAATCGAAAACGGACATTTTCGCAAATTTTTTAGGGCTGCACTAATTAACTGTGTCCTTCATACTTGGTTCTTACAATACCAATCAAGAAAAGACACAATTTTGCGAGCAAAGCGAGCGCAAAAATTTTAGATTGCACTACGCTCCATTTTAGTTTCTACTTGGCACCTTCATTAGCAAGCGAAAACCGAAATTTTCGCGAGCGAAGCGAGCGCAAAAATATTTTGATCGCACTACGCCTCTGTGTAGTCCATACTAATTGGTATAGACAAAAGCAATCCAAAACCGACTATTTCGCGAGCGAAGCGAGCGCAAAAATTTTCGATTGCCCTACGCTTATTTGTAGTTCATATTTAGCACCTACAGTAGCAAGTAAAAAGTGATATTTTCGCGAGCGAAGCGAGCGCGAAATTTTTTAGGACTGCACTACTTAACTATGTACTCCATACTTGGTTAACAACGAAGAAAAGACATATTCGCGAGCGAAGCGAGCGCCTAATTTTTTACAATTACATTGCATCACTATGTAGTCCATACTTGGCAATCGAAAACGGACATTTTCGCAAATTTTTTAGGGCTGCACTACTTAACTGTGTCCTTCATACTTGATTCTTACAATACCAATCAAGAAAAGACACAATTTCGCGAGCAAAGCGAGCGCAAAAATTTTAGATTGCACTACGCTCCTTTTTAGTTTAAACTTGGCACCTAAATTAGCGAAAACCAAAATTTTCGCGAGTGAAGCGAGCGCGAAAATATTGTGATCGCACTACGCCTCTGTGTAGTCCATACTAATTGGTATAGACAAAAGCAATCTACAATCAAAAAATTTCGATTGCACTACGCATATTTGTAGTTCATACTTGGCACCTACAGTAGCAACTGAAAGCTGATATTTTCGCGAGCGAAGCGAGCATACTTGGTTTACACTCACAACAACAATTAAGAAATTTTCGCCAATGAAGCTAGCGCGAAAATTTTTACAATTTCATTGCATCACTATGTAGTCCATACTTGGCAATCCAAAACAGACATTTCGCAAAATTCTTTAGGGCTGCACTACATAACTGTTTCCTTCATACTTGGTTCTTCTTCTTCTTCTTCTGGAGGTGCCATCTCCTACCGGAGGTTGGTTATCATATTGGCTATTCGGACCTTACACACAACTGCGCGGAATAAGGATCGAGTACTCAGTCCGAACCATGTCCGGAGATTTTTGAGCCAAGAGGTCCGTCTTCTTCCAGGCGGTCTCCTACCTTGTATCTTCCCCTGTATTATCAGTTGGAGCAACTTGTACTTATCGCCACGCATTATATGTCCCAGATATTGCAGTTTTCGTTGCTTTATTGGTTCGTTATACTTGGTTCTTACAATACCAATCAAGAAGACACATTTTAGCGAGCGAAGCGAGCGCAAAATTTTTCGATTGCACTACGCTTCTTTGTAGTTCATACTTGGCACCCGCAGTAGCAACTGAAAACTGATATTTTCGCGAGCGAAGCGAGCGCGAAGGTTTTTTTGATCGCACTACGCCTCTGTGTAGTCCATATACTAATGAGTACATAATTTAATATAATTTTTTTACAAAACAAAGTATATATTTTTTTTATTATAAGTATTATTTAAAAGTTAAAAACCACCTGGGAAGTACCCTTTCAAACAAAAAAAGTAAGAATTTTCCAAATCAGTTCAGGCGCCTTCAAGTAATCGGTGAACATACATAAAAAAATTGAAAAAATAGATTCCGACGAATTGAGAATCTGCTCCTTTTTCGAAGTCGGTTAAAAAGAAATCTATGATCGACATTCTCGCAAACGAAGCGAGTGAGACATTTTTTACGATTGCACTATGCCACTTTGTAGTCTTCACTTGGTTAGTACCTACAATATGAATTCATTATCGACATTTTGTAAACACCCACTATTTAGGTGGGTATTATCATCAGCAGCATCGGGATTGAGAAGTTGGTACCATTAGTAGTTGTAGCATGGGGAGGAGAAGGGAGGTGGATGATTCCTAAACCGAACCGAGCGATAATTAAATTAGCTGAATAGATTGATGCCATCTAAGAATACAAAGCTACTGTGGGAAATTTTAGTAAACGGAAAACGGAGACGCGAAATTTTTTACGGCTGCGTTATGCCACTACGCTATGTAGTTCATACTAATTGTTACCTATCATTGGTGAGCAGTACCCAGCAGCATCAGAATTGAGTCCTCTTTTACGGCTCCACTACACTATTATATTTTAAATATTTGGCACCTACAATATCAATTCACAATCGACAGTTCGTAAATATCCATGATTTAGGTGGGCAGTACACTGCACCATCAGGATTGAGGAGCTAGGGCCTGGAAGTCAGTGATATAGTCTAAAATTAGTATGTAATGAATAGCTCAGGTGAATAAGATCTATATACGTATATATCGTATGCGAGTGACCTGGAACTATCCGAGAGAAGTTTTGTCCTATATCTCCGATAATATCTAGCAAATCTTCACGAAAATTGATCATTGTATTTCTTGTCGTACACACTTTCAAATAAAGAAAGAATTATTAAAATCCGTTCAGATTTGACTGAGTTATGGAGTAAAATCAACAAAAAGTTTCATCCCCTACCCTGGAGTAACCTTATGTTTTATCGGGATAAAAACTATCCTATATGTTGACCCGGAGTATCAGCTACCGCTGTACTAAATTTCATTTAAATCCGTTCAGTAGTTTTCGCGTGAAGCGCGGACAGACAGACAGACAGACAGACAGACAGACAGACAGACAAAAATTAAATAAAAATCTGTTTTGGGCTCAGTATCGATAGTCAAGCATCCCCCAATTAAAATTTTCAAAATATATTAAATGTACAGAAATCTTCCAGTTACAGTTTTATTATAAGTATAGATATAGATAATCACTGAAAACGGAAAGTCGCGACAATTCAATTTTTTTTTGTAGTTTTCTTTATTTTATGTGGTGAAATATACTGGGAGACGTTAACATTAAAAGCCCATTCTGCGGGATCGAAAACTGTTTGGGGAATTAGCTTTACATCATCATCATCATTAGCAACCCATCAACGGCTCACTACTGAGCGTAAGTCTCCTCTCAGAGAAGGGTTATAGGCCATAGTCCACCACGCTGGCCCAATGAGAATTGGCGGACTTCACACACCTTCAAGAACATTATGAAGAACTCTCAGATGTGCAGGTTTCCTCACGATATTTTCCTTCACCGTTAAAGCAAGTGATATTTATTTGCTTACACGCACTTGACTCCGAAAAGTCAGAGGTGCGTGCCCGGCATCGAACCTGCGACCACCCGAATAGGAGACCACTGTCCTAACCACTGCTGAATTAGCTTTTAGTAGTTAAAACTTAAACTATTACCGGCTCCCAGACCATAATATTATAAGAGATAACTGCACTATATGGTAGCAATCGCTAGGAAAGCTGCTTCAGTATTTAGTAGATGTAGGTCAAAATGGTACATCAGTTTGCCTGCCTGTCAATGCTAAAAACTTTATGGCGAAAACTGTTTCGACAATCGTTTCAATTTAAGTTTAATTAATCTTTTCGAAGTCGCGAATTGTCTCTTTCAACTTGTACCATCATAAAAATCAGAGGGTTTAATATGTCGACAAAGACGCCTGAGGTCACATGAGCCCCACTTCATTAAGGGACAAAGGTCAAAGGGGCGTGCGTGAGGACACACTCGTACGATGTGGACCCCTTTTTGATTATTGCCTCTTACAACGCAATCAGGGCATGTTATTTGTTGAGTGGAATTAATAAACGGAATTTTTATCTTTAACCTAGTTTACTGCTAAAGCGGAAACGAAGAGCCGATTTTCAGACTTTAGAAAATGATCAGTTCTTGTTGATATTTCATATGGGTGACGATTCAATTTTCCAATTTGACTAATTCAAATTGACACCGAAAAACATGAAAGTAGAAATAGCGGAAAACGAGGTTTTGTAAGTCCAGTTATTATTCAAATTCAAATTCAAATTCAAAATTATTTATTTCATGTAGGCCAACCTGTGGCTCTTATGACACGTCAAGATTCTACCACCGGTTCGGAAAGCGGATTCTGCTGAGAAGAGCCGGCAAGAAACTCAGCAGTTGCTCTTTTCAAAATAATCATTTTACAATATTAATAAGTAGCTATTACATTGTAATAAGTTTATATACTATCTTGTGGGCAGCTGGATGCCAAGCTGATTTAACCCGTGCATCTTTGTTAGAATAGAATATGACATTTTCACAAAACGTATTACAATTCAATTCATGTCAAAGACGGGCAGACAGAAAGCAGCCCCATTCCCGCCGGCGGCACCCGTTCACGAGCATGACGCATGATCCAGCCATTGCTTCGCTGGACCATATTTGAGGGAACGTAACGTATTGTCATTAGATATTTAGATATTACCGAAATTATTTGCGCTCACTTCGCTTCGCATTTTTTATTAGCAGCGTTTCCACAAAAAATACAATCCGTGTATAGTCCGGACCCCTTATCATCGGTACATCTGACCAAAACCATAAGCATAACTTAGAGATAATGTATTTTTTAAACACAGACAACTTAGATACATCATACAACCATAAAATTACTTGGCACTGTGCTAATGACACTGGTTAAAGACTGACAGATCCATGTCCGTCCAGCATATATACATAAGTGTGGGGAAGTGATGTTCCTATGGACGCTTGTACCTGTGGACATAATCGATTCCGTCGTAACTAGCAACCCTAAAATTCTAATTAGAACGCGAGCTGTCAACCATAGACAAAGTTTTATGGTCGCGTTCAAATAACAATTTTAGGGTTGCTAGTTTCGACGGAATCGATTGTGTCCACAGGTACAGGTGTCCATAGGAACAGCACTTGCCCCTATATGCAAACTTCTTCAGCAAATCTAAAAATTTGCTATAATTAGATACTCTAGTATCTAATTCTCTAATTCTCTCTTCGATAATGGTCTAAAGACCAGTTAACGAAGTTGACACTACTCGCTAGTTTATTATCATTAACATTCACGGGAAGCGTCCCGGAGCAGAGATAATACACGTTTTCGGTTGAGGCTTCTCGACTAGCGGAGAAAAAGCTAAGAAAAGAATAATCTACTATTATGTTGATAGAAATCATTGAATCCATTATGCTCAATTTAATGACTATAATTATGGTGGAGCGGTTTCAAAATACACTACATTTTGCCCACGACTTCATTCGCGTCAATTCCGATTTTTCTAAACCCAATTTTACCCCCTTAGGGGATAAATTCAGCGGATGCCCACTATATGACAATCCAGTGATTTGAGCTTTGCGTTGATAGATCAGTCAGTCAGTCAGTCACCTTTTGCTTTTATAAATATTTAGATAAAATACAGACAAGGAGTAATAAGAAACGAGGATATTCGGATATACAACCATAGTTCAATATATACTTTGCATTGCAACACAAAAGGTTCTAATACCACCCATTTTATTGCAACAAAATCTAGCACAAGTTTGTTGCTAGAGTCGTGCAGAAACATGTTTGGCACGTGTAAAAATCTTTACAAAAATAAGAATTAACGTTCCCTCAAATATGGTCGAGCAAACCAACGGCTGGATAATGCGTCATGCTCATGAATGGGTGCCACCGGCGGGAATATGGCTGCTATCTGTCTGCCCGTCTTAACATGAATTGAATTGTAGTACCTACGCTTTTTTTGGAACTTCACCTCATTGTGGAAATATTATATTCTATTCTATTCTAACAAAGTTGCATGGGTTAAGAACGCGTATAACACAAAAAAAATCAGATTTCGCGATGAGATAAAACTTAGCCGCAACCTCATGTGAGGCGCGACAAAAGAGAGCGTTTTGAGCGGAATAGGAGTGTAGTAAGCGCCAAATACTTTGTAACTCGTGAAATATTCATTTTCTTTTCAATTCACTAGGCTACTCTCTTGATAATATCAATCGGAATTTAATGTAAAAATTTTGGCTCTGTAATATGCAACACATTGAAAATAAATGAATATTGGTTAAGAATTAGACCTAACTTGGCGATTTTTTATTATCGAACTTTCATCATTTTATGTTTTTGCCCGAGCACGTCCCTTGGCAGTATGATGTAATATTTGCGTGTTTTTTTTCGGATAATTGAAACTTGATCTACTACTGTAAAAATCAAATCTGTTTACTGTTAACGAGCCCACAAGATAGTATAAAAACTTATTACAATGTAATAGCTGTATAATAATATTGTAATATGATTACTTTGAAAAGAGCAACTGCTGAGTTTCTTGCCGGCTCTTCTCAGCAGAATCCGCTTTCCGAACCGGTGGTAGAGTCATGACGTGTCATAAGAGCCACATCAGCTTGGCCGACATGAAATAAATAATTTTGAATTTTGAATTTTTTTTTGAATTTAATATTATACATCTCGTTGGTTCCAAATAACGCTAATTGCGGGGCGCCAAAGTAATGCAAATGCAGTAGTTTGCATGCTGGCAGCCAAGATTTGTTGCGCGGCCTCTTGAATCATGTTTGGGAATTATGATAGGGATACACGCCGGGAATATTAAATACTGTATCCCTCAAGCCCTAATCCGGAATCCCGCGTTAATTCGTATTCATTCCTTCTAATAAAATGATCATAATTTTTTTGAATTTTCGATTCTTGTTCGTTGTTGTTCCTATACTGTTAACCACATGCCCCAAGTTATCTCTTCAATAATATATTATGCCCTGAGAATAGTTAGCGATGATGTTTTATTAGTCCCTTAAAACGTTTGTACGTTTAATTTTAGATTTCTCATAATAATTATCGCTTGGTTATGTTGCTAAAAATCTATGTAAATTTTCTCGTGAACTTTGCTATTGTTGTTTTTAATCGATCAACTAGTCGCGGTCTTGCACTGAGGGTGAGAAATATAGATGGCACTCTCAGACTGGGTTTCCACGGCGCGGTTCGCACCCGCGCCCGCAGCGGTTGCGGGCGCAGTATTAAGCGGTACCGTGGAAATTGAAACTTCATTTTTCATACAAATCTGCATTCTACGGAGGCCGCGGGCCCGCAACCGCTGCAGGCGCGGGCCACAAACCTCGCCGTGGAAACCCAGTCTCACTCGGCTCAGAGTAAAATGTTGTATGAACGATATCTCAGAAAATATACATTTTTTTAAAATTATCTTTAAACATAGTCAAGAATACTATAAATTACATTCATATACCAAATTTCACAAAGATACAATAATAAATGCAGTTTTTAGGCCAATTTGAATCTTTAAAATGCTCTCCTGTAAAATTGTGTTTTTGGGGATACAACAACTTACGTTCGAGGCTTTGAGTAATAAGTTCGAGGTATTAAATATATACGAATTTTACCATCGGAGTGACAAGTAAAGGAGTCAATAGAGATAGTGTCGTACTTGACTAGGCGGAAACCACGTATAATAAATTATTGTAATTTACAATAACCCATTTACAATGTACAATAAATTATGGGAAGAGGAAATTAATTACAGAAATCAATTCCAAGTTGCCCGCCTCCACCCGGGACTGCTCCGAATGGATCCCGATGTACGCGTAATTAATTCGAGACTGTTCCCAAACGAGGCCAAATGCTCCCAAGTTTAGTTATCTTACAAAATCTCTCTGATTCTACGCGTCACCGTCTTACGAATTGTGACTGAGCTTAAAACTGGCGAAAGCGACCCTTTTGTACTAGCGCAAGTTCTATTGAAAGCTGCTTCTAGCAGCCGTTACTTTGTAGAGTGCCATGGTGTACAAAGAATTTAAACGAAATTATTTTGGTATCATCCGCAAAACCAGAAAAAATCTGCATGGTACAACGTGCCAGTAGATAATTTTACTAACAAACAACCTATTAATAGTCTCTCCAATTCATTTTATATTCTCTAAACTCGACAGCCTAAAATGTTTACAGAATATCAAAGTACAGTCTAGTCGTAGAATGAACTGAATTAAATCATAGGGTAAACAAAGTAGCCATTCCAAGGATGCGCGAGGGAAAGAATTTCCTAGAGACATTTTCTAAACTAATCCTTACTATTATAAATGGGAAAGTGAGTTTGTTTGTATGTTTGTTCCGCTTTCACGCCGTAACTACTGAACCGATTTTGCTGAAATTTGGCACAGACATAGATTATAGTCAGGAATAGCACATAGGCTACTTTTTATCCCGGAAAAGCAAACAGTTCCTGCGGGATAGCATCGCTATTTTTTACGCATTTGTCCTTCAAAATACGCCCAATGGAGTTTTAGATTGACGTGATTTTTTTGCACAGGTAAAGTTAAGGGCCTGAAAAATGACAAAAGCTACTTTTTATCCCGGGAAAACAAACGGTTCCTGCGGGATATTAGTATACTACTTTTCACATATTTATCCTTCAATTATACACCAACGGAGTTACAGATTGACGTGGGTTTTTGGATATGCATAGTTGATGACTTGAAAAGTGACAAAGGCTACTTTTTATCCCGGGAAAACAAACAGTTCCCGCGGGATATTTGTGTGCTACTTTTCACTTATTTATCCTTCAATTATGCGCCAACGGAGTTATAGATTGAAGGGGTTTTTTTGGATAGGCATAGTTGAGGACCGGAAAAGTAATAAAGGCTACTTTTTATCCCGGGAAAACAAACAGTTCCCGCGGGATATTAGTGTGCTACTTTTCACATATTTATCCTTTAATTATGCGCCAACGGAGTTACAGATTGACGTGGTTTATTGGATAGGCATAGTTGAGGACTTTAAAAGTGACAAAGGCTACTTTTAATCCCGGGAAACAAACAATTCCCGCGGGATATTTGTATGCTACTTTTCATATATTTATCATTTAATTATGTGCCAAGGGAGTTACAGATTGACGTGATTTTTCGGATAGGCATAGTTGAGGGCCGGAAAAGTAACAACAGCTACTTTTTATCCCGGGAAAACAAACAGTTCCCGCGGGATATTCGAAATGCTACTTTTCACGTATTTATTCTTAAATTATGCGCCAATATGCATGCATGCATACATGTATATATGTATGTATGTATGTATGTATGTATGTATGTATTTATTTATTTATTCATTTTAGTTGCAGATAGTTTACACATACCCCGTTAGGGTGTAGCAACTTGGTCTGAAATCGACCGTAGTAGAGAGACCGATTTTATTTATTAATATTATTTGTATCGTCAAAATAATCATTTATTTTGTAGTAACATTTTTCCAATAAAAAGTTTTTTAATGTTTTATAAAATTTGTTATCTTTTTCTATGTTTCGAATGCTGTCTGGCAAATTATTATATATTTTTATGGACATTACGAAGGGACTCGAGGTGTAAAGTTTTAGTTTTGATGGTGGTAGGGTTAGTTTATTTTCATGTCTTTCGGGAAATCGACGAGGTTTGTCTTCTTTTTTTTTATAACAGTGTAGATTTTTTCTAACAAATTTACATATTTCATAGATATAGATGGAAGGTAGTGTTAAAATTTTTAATTCTTTAAAATGAGGTAGACATGAGTCTGTAGTTCTTATGTTTGCTAATATGCGTATGCACTTTTTTTGTTGTCTGAAAAGGTCCAGGGCATCGGTGCTATTGCCCCAGAGAATAACACCATATTTCAAAAATGCGTACCCATAGGCATAATACGCAGCTAGTGCAGTTTTTAAGTTGGTGGTTCGTTTTAATTGTCTGAGTCCGTAAATAAATTTACTTAATTTAGTTTTTGTTTTTTCGATATGGTCCTTCCAATTTAAATTTGTGTCGATTTCAATGCCTAAAAACGTTAGGCTGTCGGCGCATTCAATGTCTGTTTTATTATAAGTATATTTAATATGTAATTGTTTTTTTTGGTGAGGTCGAAATTGGATTATTTTGGTTTTATTGTAATTTATTTCTAATTTATGGTCATTCATCCAGTCAGTAATGTTGTTTAACAGTCGAGTCATCGTATCATGGAGGTTATCATTATTTGATAGAGGAAATAATAAAGAAATGTCATCCGCAAATAATATACAATATTCGTCAAAAATTTTTGGTAGGTCATTTATATAAATTAAAAACAAAATACACCCAAGGACACTTCCTTGGGGTATTGAGTTAGTCATGATTGTTACGTCCGATCTGATAAAGTTTACTAGTCCTGTTTCTTGGTCACAATTTTCAATGTCAACATATTGTTCGCGGTTTCCTAAATACGATTTGAACCATTCGTGTGGTGTACCTCGTATGCCTATGCCGTATAATTTATTTAATAGAATGTCATATTGGACTTTGTCATACGCCTTCGACATGTCTAACATGATCCCAATTGCATATTTTTTGTCATTTAGAATGTTGTATACTTCTTGAATGTATTTGTATACTGCCAATGTTGTACTGCGATTTTTTCGAAAGCCGTGTTGGCTTTCATCAAAGATTTTAAACTTTTCACAAAACGAATTTAATTGCCGACACATAGCTGTTTCAAAGATTTTTGACGCTGCAGGGAGTAAGGCTATTGGGCGATAATTGCTTGGATCACTTTTTTCTCCTTTTTTTTTGTATATCGGCCTTATAACGGATTTTTTAAGGAGGTATGTATGTATGTATGTATGTATGTATGTATGTATGTATGTATGTATGTACGTATGCATGTTTGTATGTATGTATGCATGCATGTATGTATGTATGTGTGTATCCTCCTGTTACTAACTTTAACTATATTAACTATATCCTATGCTACTTATCCCACTAATATTATTAATGTGAAAGTTTGTGAGGATGGATTGGATTGGATGGATAGATGTACTTAGCATACGGATGGATGGACGGGATGTATGGATGCATGGGATGGGATAGGGATTTAAAAAACTAAATCCACGTGGACGAAGTCGCGGGTATCAGCTAGTTTTTCATAAAGTAAAGCCCATGCATTGTCTCTCCACCGTAACCGCTCAACCCCTTCTCCACTTCCCACTCTGGTTTCTTCAAAGCAGACTCCGAAGCATCTTGCAGGCAGTCGTTTGTATAAAACTTTGCTCGTATTATTCCCTGTTCCCTTCCCCGCGGTAAATTCCACTGTAATGTGCAGCTGACAGGTTATCTGGGAAGCCATTAGTGCCATACTTTAATAAATATCATTTCCCAGCTTCTTTGTCTTTTGTCTTTGCGAGAGTAATAGTAAGAACCGATATTGCATTAAAGGAGCTCGATTCCATTAATTTCTATACTGATAAAAGAACTTTGTATAGCAATTTAATTCTAAGTGGAATTGCCTGCCCGTCTTTTACATCTTTGATAGGTACGGTATATCAATAGATAATTAGTTTCCAATTTTGTTCTTATTTGCATTATTTTACGCCGTAGCTACTACTAGCTCTATTCTGGTTTCCTATTACGGTGATCTTGAAGAAACAACCTTAAACTGATACGTCAATGTCATGCTTATTGAAGAAATGGCGATGATGTCAGCAAAGGTCCACTATAAAGAGCACTCCATGCTGCTAACTTACATTAATTTTGACCCTAAAATGCCAAACTTATGGGTCTTCTCCATATAGCAGACTCATGTCTGGCGCGTGTATAGGATTATCAAAATTTTTATAGCTTCGTATTTTTTTTCTATTTTAATAAGTGATAGAGAAACTTTTTGAGATGGTTCCATAAAAAATTCGGGTTCCAACTCTTCGTTCCTGATACTGATCTACAGGTACTGCCCGCCTAAACTGTGGGGATTTAGGAACTGTCAAATTATGAATTGAAATTATAGGTAATATAGCTGACCCGGCGAACTTCGTACCGCCAACTTATCTATATAAATAAAACAAATAAACTATCATATTAAAAAAAACTATCCTATCTTTCAAGTTAGACCAAATTACAGATAGTTACGAAGTTTGATCTAAATAGGTTCAGTAGTTTAGGAGTCCATCGCGGACAAACAACGTGACACGTAATTTATATATATAGGTAATATTAAAAATATCAAGATAGCGCTTTCAACTCTTAAACCGTGATGCTAAAAGCGGACGAATTCGCGGGCATCAGTTTGTTTAGAATAAAATCAAAATCGCGAAGTTAATTTACAAGTTAAAAACGTTACCGGCTCATGATGAATCGCTCTCCGCTATCTGGGTGATGGATTGAACAACTGTACATTTTGTTGCTGCTATTTCGGATACCTGTTGATAGGCTTGTAGGATAATGTAACTTGCTGTTCACATTTTTTAGGGTTCCGTAGTAAACAAGGAACCCATAGTTTCGCCATGTCCGTCCGTCTGTCTGTCTGTCTGACTATTGGTACTAGAAATCTGTAATTTGACAAGGGTATAAATATCAATCACGCCGACAAAGTCGTGAAATTAAATTGTGAAAAATATTTTTTTTTAGGGTACCTCCCCTACATGTAAAGTGGGGATGAATTTTTATTTTCTCGTCTATCCCATAGTGTGGGGTGTCGTTGAATAGGTCTTTCAAAAATATTGTGGGTGTGGGAACATCATTTTTCAATTCAGCGATTCGTTTGTGAAATATGATATATTTGAAGTGCTAAATTTTATTAGAGTCAAGTGTCCCCCCCCCCCCCTCTGCCAGCTAAATGGTTGTATATAGGATACAAGAAAAAATTCACAGCAGTAGTATATATAATGAATTTTAAAGTAAAACTATCACGGCTAAGTAGGGTTCATTAGTTAAGGAGTTAAATCTGTTTTTTCTAAGTTAGGTATTACACGTAGTGTAAGTTGCATATTTTGTAGAATATTATAGTTTTAAACCATGGAATTCAAAATTTATTCAATATTCATAAATAAAACAAAAGCATTATCCTAGGTCAGCAATAATATTTGAGACTTTCAACCACGGAACCCTACACTGCGCGTGGCCCGAAACGCATTTGGCCGGTTTTATTTATTCTATAGGAAGATAAAAAGACAGTGCTTAGAAGTTAGTGGCTGATCTTAGGGCTTTAAAAAATCTCCTACGTAAAACCGTAGCAGCGGTATGAAATGGATAGATAATTTAAAGATGCATTTGTCTCTCTTCTTTGTCAGCTGATAGACGTCCACTACTGGACAAAGGCCTCCTGCATGGCCTTCCACAGGCTTCCGTCTTGCGCCGCCTGAATCCAGCGGCTCCCTGCGACTCGTTTGACGTCTTCGGTCCACCTAGTGGGGGGTCTACCTACACTGCGCTTACTGGTGCGGTCCAGCACCTTGGGACCCCAACGACCATCATCATCATGCATGCATGCATGATGAATCGTCAAATGTGTACAAACAAGAAGTTTTGCTATAGTTTGGCTGCAATCAGCCAATAAAAGAGTCACCCGTCTATCTGTCTATAGTGGATCTGTCTGTCAGTCTGTCGTCCGTATGCTTTCCGTATGTCGTTCGTCTGTCGTCCATCTGTCGTTCATCTGTCGTCTGTCTGTCGTTCGTCTTTCGTCCGTCTGTCGTCCGTTTCATCCAGAAAACGTCGATGTGTGAAGGAGCCGTAAGCGAAATCATAATGCTCCAATTCGCTTTAAGCTTGACGTCTATAAAACTGTTCAGCTATTTTAAGTGCAAGCGCGAAGTTGTTCCAAAGAGATTTTAAAGTTTTCCTATAAAACAGTTTTCGGGAAAGTTTATTGAATATGAAAATTTTGATTATAGAGACGATATGGGTACTTGGCAAGGATAAGCGGGGTTTAACATTGTATATACCTACCAAATATTGGAAGCTTCTTCGTCCTAGTAGGTGGTTTAACGTCACCTTACCTTTAAATTTAAACCTTTTTTCTGGAAAAATTATGTTTCATTAGGATTTTGCTGTGAATCAATTCAAATTCAAAATCAACTTATTTCACGTAGGCCAACCTGTGGCTCTTATGACAAGTCATGACTCTACCACCGGTTCGGAAAGCAGATTCTGCTGAGAAGAGCTGGCAAGAAACTCAGCAGTTGCTCTTTTCAAAATAATCATTTTACAATATTATTATGAAGCTATTACATCATATATATACACATACATAATAAGTTTTTTATACTATCTTGTGGGCAGCTGGATGCCAAGCCGATTTAACCTATGCTAAAAAAATTAAATCAATTGATCAGAATTTGCTTATCTATAAAGACCGGTAGGTATTAGTAAAATATAGTGGGTCTTTCGTAAACACATACCTAGAATGAATAAAAGAAAGGCAGGAAAACTTCTATTACGGCAACAAAAATATTATATCAAAATAAAACATAAAATGGGGACAGGGGTACATTTGCCCATAATTTGCAATATACTGCAGTAGCTGTTGTGGTCTGTGTTATCTCAAAATGATTTTGTGCATGTGTGCAATCATGGTCAATCATAAAACCTGGTGAAAAAATCTCAATATAATTGTTAAATTGCAATCGGTTATTCCAAATAATAGCTGAGTAAAGCGATGTTTTTTTAATTACGTTATTCTCAACTACCTCGGTACTACGCTTGAAAAATCTGTATTTTTAACCAATTTTTAGCGGATATATTTCATAGCTAGTTTTAGCCGAATGAATTCTAAAATCCATTTTGCTTTTAGAAATGTCTACAAAACGCAGCTATTTGTAGAGCAACCAAGCGAAATAATTCCGACATGTTTTTTAAAGTAATAAAAGAATAGTCAATGGTTTATGAATTCTGTTCTGTATGAAACTGTGGTTTTATGATTTTTTAAAAGTAAAACTGTTCTAGAAATGAAGTTTGAATAGCGTACGTCTTTGACGTAGGTACAGTGCGACAAGTATAACTTGGCGCGGCTGTGCGCCACTGTGCTCAACATTAGTGTTGCAATTGTATAGAACATAAGACTTAATTTGGGAAAAAAACATCTTTTAATCAATAATTTGCGTAATTGTAAGTTCCTTAGTTTGCTAGTAAAAAAGCCAACGTATTCGTGCTTAACGTCCAAAAAAGTAATAAAGACGACGGAATATCTATTTTAAGCAAGGACATACATAATATTATAAGCTATACGTCTTAACCTATTTTAGTTTTATCTTTTTTTTGGGTTCCGTACCCAAAGGGTGCCAACGGGACCCTATTACTAAGCCTCCGCTGTCCGTCCGTCCGTCCGTCCGTCCGTCTGTCAGCGGGCTGTATCTCGTAAACCGTACTAGATAGACAGTTGAAATTTTCACATATTGTGTATTTCTATTGCCGCTATAACAACAAATAATAAAAATAAAATTAAATTAAAAAATAAAAATAAAAATTTATTTCGACTCCTTTTCCATGTATCTCCATCCATACATGGAAAAGGAGTCGAAATAAAATAATCAAAATAAATAAATAAAAATAAATAAATTTATTTTTTACCCTAGCATGTGGGTTGTCTTTAAGCTTCTGGATTGGAACGGGCTTGGCATTAACATAAGCGGCGAGTACATCACTCACCTGCGATTTGCCGATGACATAGTAGTCATGGCAGAGACTCTGAGAGACCTCAATACAATGCTCAACGATCTCAGCAGGGTTTCTCAACAGGTGGGCCTGAAAATGAACATGAGCAAGACGAAAATCATGTCCAATGCTCATGCTCATTGCTCCGCTCCACCCAGTAATTGTTGAGAACTCTGCACTCGAAATTGTCGACGAGTATATTTACCTGGGACACACAGTCCAGCTAGGTAGGTCCAATTTCGAGAAAGAGATCAACCGCCGAATCCAACTCGGCTGGGCAGCGTTCGGGAAGCTCCGAGATGTCTTCTCGTCCAAAATTCCTCAGTGCTTGAAGACTAAAGTCTTCGAACAGTGCGTGTTGCCAGTGATGACTTACGGATCCGAGACATGGTCGCTAACTAAGGGCCTCATAAGTAGGCTCAGGACCGCTCAGCGGGCGATGGAGAGAGCTATGCTCGGAGTGTCCCTGCGGGATCGAATCAGAAATGAGGAGATCCGTAGGAGAACCAGAGTCACCGACATAGCTAAGCGAGTCGCGATACTGAAGTGGAAATGGGCGGGGCACATAGTTCGAAGAGCTGATGGTCGTTGGGGTCCCAAGGTGCTGGAGTGGCGACCCCGCACCGGGAAGCGCAGTGTTGGCAGACCCCCCACCAGGTGGACCGACGACATCAAACGAGTCGCAGGGAGCCGCTGGATTCAGGCGGCGCAAGACCGAGACCTGTGGAAGTCCATGCAAGAGACCTTTGTCCAACAGTGGACGTCTATCGGTTGATAAAGAAGAAGAAGATGTGGGTTGTCATCGTCTAGAGCTCAGTGGAGTTCAAATATGTATTTTTATTTTTTAGCTACAAAAATGAAGAAATGGGGGGGCCATCAAAGTTGTCGGTTTTAGACCAATATTATGGGGTCTATCTCAAAATTTAAACTAATTAGGAATTTAAAGTTTTGGTATATTGCTTGTGTATTATATAGTGTATTTAATCATAAAATACTGAAAACACTGATTTATAATACGGTTTATAAGTTGTGACCAAAACAAACGAGCATTTTTCCCCATATGCTAATTTAGTACTTTCTAAGAACTAAGACATCTAAATATGTATCTAGTTTTAAAAAAATGATTTGGTCACATACGGAACCCTAAAAGAGCGAGAACCGACTCGCACTTGGCCGATTTTCTTTACTAACTTTTGGAAAAAATGTCTGCCTCTGTTGTTTTTTCTTATTGGAAATTATAATCATAAAAGTTAATCTACATTTCAGATAAGAGTTTTACTACTTAACGATTTTGAAGTTCCAACTTCCGACATCCTTATGTGTGGAGACATGCAGAGTACTCGCAAGAAATACTCTTTCAAAAATTTTATAATTTACTTAAACCTCATTCTGAATATATGTCAGATATAATTATAATGTGTTACTTATTGTCTCATACCACAGTAGTATAGCGGGTGGTAAGACCGTGCAGCGCCATCTATGCCACCCATTGGCAACAAATCATAACTGCGCGAAGTTGATAATTTTATTTATTGAGTATTTTTTTTTAGACTGCAACTGCAACGAGGCAGTTCAGTGCAGTCTAGTGGTGAACATATGCGGCTGCGGATGACGAGGTCCCGGGTTCGATTCCCGGGTTGGGCCAAAAAATGTATTTGGTTTTTCTGTCAAAAAATTCTCAGTATAGTCTGGAGTTAGAAGGTTGGCGGTGAGTCACCACCGTGCCTGGGATAGCACGTAAAGCCGTCAGTCCTGCGCCTGAACTCTCTTCACTCGTATCGCATTTCCGTCCCATCGGACTATGAGAGTGAGGAAATAGAGAGAGTACCTGTTTTGGCGCACTTGTGCAGTATAATATTATCTCTGAGGAGGTTGGCCACCGTAACCGGATTCGGTCGAGTGGACATTATTATTTATTAATAAATAAAATTATATATTTATTAAATGGACGTGGTAACTGGTATGCATATTGCATAAATGCATAGGTCTAAAAAATATTATGTATCATTTATTAAGAAAATTCTTTGTAAAATTACTTCAATAAATAATCTAATTTTACATATTAACTTCTTCTTTATCAACCGATAGACGTCCACTGCTGGACAAAGGTCAACTGCATGGACTTCCACAGGCCTCGATCTTGCGCCGCCTGAATTCAGCGGCTCCCTGCGATTTGTTTGATGTCTTCGGTCCACCTAGTGCGGGGTTGCCACTTCAGCACCTTGGGACCCCAACGACCATCAGCTCTTCGAACTATGCGCTCCACACAATTCCACTTCGGTTTCGACTTTCACCACTCGCTGAGCTGTATCGGTGACTTAAGCTCTCCTACGGATCTCTTCACATCTGATTTGATCTCTCGAATACATATAAATAAATAAATTTTTTCTAATATTGACGTGATTTGAAGAGTATATATAGGCTACTTTTCATCCCGTAAAAGCAAATGGTTCCCGCGGGATTATTGAAACCTAACTCCACGCGGACGAAGTCGCGGGCACAAGCTATCTTAATATATAAAAGGAAAAGGTGACTGACTGACTGAGTGATCTATCAACGCAAAGCTCAAACCACTGGACGGATTGGGCTGAAAAACATACGGATAGCTATTATGACGTGGTCATCCACCGTGAAAGGATTTTTGAAAATTCAACCCCTAAGGGGGTAAAATAGGGGTTTGAAAAATCAAACTTTACGTGAGCAAAGCCGCGGGGAAAAGCTAGTAAACTATATAGGCGATAACATAAAAGCGAGGAAGCAGGTTCTGGAAACAAAGAACATTGCAACGCTTAAAACGAAAAATATTACCAAGTCATAACTAATCGTACCGACTCATAGTTTCTACACGACAACATAATGGAACCCGCCAACGTGAAAAATTGTGAAAAGTCTTTTCTCAGATAAAAATGAAATGCTCCTAAGTATTTTCAGCTATTTCTGGATTGAACAAGCAAAATTGTGCGGAAAGAGATTTTTAAAATGTCCTTATAAAAGAATTTGTGACATTTTATGAATACAGAAGTCGCGATTACAGAGATGTTATCGAAGCGACGAACTCTTGAACTTGGCAATAAAATGATATTATCTAGTCGAGGCGTCGAACCAGCGTTTTAGGAAGAAGTATTTATTTTAACTAACAAAGTTTGACCATTAATATTATTATAGGTTAAGTGAGCACAGTTTTGAACCCAGAACCTGATGATGAAGATGATACTGAAGTTATTCTGTCTTCAGGGGACACCACCTTGCTATCCACGTATAAAAAAGAACTGGAAGATCTCAATGCGTGGACGCCACATATTATATAGTGCCCGCGTACAGTTCAGAGTTCGAGGCCTGACGCTCGCGTCTGGAGATTGAAAAAAAGGGGATCCCAACACTACCCTATTGAACCGAAAGGTAGCGGGTCTATGGGGGTCTATCCTTTCCACCAACAAAAGCATTCCCAAAGAGGGTTGACGTCAGGCAGGCGGCCGGTCGTAAAATGTCAAGCCAAACCACTTACAACATGGCTTACAAGACATGTTGTGCCGACTCCACATAGCGTGGGACAAGGACAAGGTGATGATGAACAAAGTTTGATCATTTTAGATTTAAAAAAATTAAGTGGCACTCGGGGACTGCCGCGGTAAAGCTATTGCATAGCATTTTTATCAACTTATGCAATTATAATATTTATGCAATATTTTTTTTTGCATAATAAAAATTATGCAAAAAAATAATTAAAAAACAAACAAACAAGAAAAGCGCACTGTCAATACTTCGCGAGTGAGATTCGAACCTGCGACATCTAAAGAAAGCGGCCGCTCGCCCACTGCGCCAAACAGAGCTAAATGTGAACCTCTAAAGTGTTGAACGCTTACTGAACGACGGTGTTAGGTTTTTTTCGTTACGGAATTTCTGGATTCGGTCGCCGCGCTCAAACTGTTTGTCCTAGTTCAAAGCCCGCGATAAAAACTATGCAATAGCTTAATAAATATAGATAAATCTAGATAAGTCTTGAATAGACACAAATCGCGGTGGTCACCAACCAGCATGACGTCATATGACTATACGCGACTGCAACTGAGTGACTCCTACACACGCCACACATTGTGAACGTCTCCATACAGTTCACACATTATCAAGCCATCGACGGCTCACTACTGAGCGCGGGTCTCCTCTCAGAGAAAGGTTATAGGCCACCACGCTGGCCCAATGCGAATTGGCGGACTTCACACACCGTCGAGAACATTGTGGAGAACTCTCAGGTGTGCTGTGGAGGATTCCTCGCGATGTTTCCCTTCACCGTTAAAGCATGTGATATTTAATTTCTTAAACGCACATAACTTCGAAAAGTCAGAGGTGCGTACCCGGGATCGAACCTGCGACCACCCGAATAGGAGACCACAGACCTAACCACTAGGCTTAATCACTGCTTACACTTCCATACAGTTCGTTGTATGATAGTTATGTTTAAAATGCTGTATTGGAAGCTTGCACATGGTCGTTGGGGTCCTAAGGTGCTAGATTGGTGACCCTCCATCGGAAAGCGCAGTTAGCAGACCCCCTTCCTTTGGGCCAACGATATCAGATGAGTCGCATGGAGTCACTGGATACACATAGCGCAATACCGCGCACTGTGGAGGTCCATGCAAGAGACCTTTGTCAGAGACGTCTATCAGTTGATAAGGACGAAGAAGAATTGGTAACGTTCTAAATTTCCATTAAAAATATCACGTGTGAGTCTATAAAATTTAAATAGGATGTTTTCTTGAAGTTGATGATACATACCCATATGAACCATTGATGTTTTGTTTTGCTCAAGATTATAGGAATTATTAATGTGTTCTTAATTTGGTACGTAGAAGTCTTGAAAAGAAATAGACTGAACTAAGCCGCGGCTGAAGAACTCTGAAACTGTCGTAAAAGAGTAAGATAATGCGCGCTGATGTCACAGACGTCTTAGCGAGGAGAAAGAAACTCGCTTCTTTAAAAACTTACTTTTCCCGCTACCATTTTGGTCGCTCCGATATCAATACATAATAATAAATGTATAGTGTAAGTGACGGCAATGAAAATGGGGTTTGAACTATGAACCGTCGATTGCTGAAGAATACCAACGACTGTAAGTTTCTAACCGGTGGTAATGCGGCTACTTTCTGTCTGTCCATCTTAACATGTATTGAATTGTAAGTAGGTATGCGTTTTTAGAACTTGCCCTCATTGTGGAAATAATGCATACACTGCATACATAGCATAGTACCTATTGTAAACTTGTTTTGAAAAGAGCAACCGCCGAGTTTCTTGCTGGTTCTTCTCGGCAGGAAGGGCATTCCGAACCAGTGGTAGATTAATCAAAGCACTTGTAAGAGTTTATTGGAATAAAAAATATTTCTTTTCTATTCTATTGTTTGAATATTTGATTGACGAATTGACGTTTTTATAGTGTTCGGGAGTTTTTAGATAGTTGTAATATTTGACATATTTGTATTGAAATGTTTTTATTTATTATTTTGATTACCGGAAAAAATTTTAACTGTTGTATATTATTTTTTGACATTTATTTAATTTTTTTGACATATAATAATAACATTCCTATATTTGTACACCACAACTTGGTAGGATATGCGCATTCTAAATTGTATATTATAACATCTTGACTGTACCATATTCACAAATTAATAAATGAATTGAATTGAATTGAATTGAATTCTTATATCTTGAATATTTTTTCAAAAATAACGAATTTTAATTTTCCGCAAGCGGAAGAAAAGAAAGAGATAGAGAAGAATAACAAAATAGTATCTTCGAGTTCAAGTAGTAGCGACCTGTTTATACCATCCAGTACCAAATCCGCGGATAATGGTCTTAAAAAGAGACAAAAGGTTATAATTCCCGAAACTCAGTAGTGCCCGTACATAATACATTTTTCGTGGAGATTATCTTTTGGATGGACCGCTAATACTCCCCGCTACTAACGAGCCCGGCATGGGATAATGAAAGAAAGGGATCCGAATACGCCTTTTACAGCCTTTTATGTTTTCTGACATGAGGCTCGCACGGGTCCCATTTTATCCAAATGGAAATTGTCTTCCCTTACTTTTGCTGAATTATTAGGTTGGTACTATTGTTTCTTTACCGATTACTGTGATCTCTTATTGTAAGTAGGTACCTAGTAACATAATGCAGTCCATGGAATGACGGAAGCCTACGGAAAAAGGAAAAGGTGGCTGACTGACTGCCTGATCTATCAACCCGAAGCTCAAACCACTGGATGGATCGGGCTGAAATTTGGAATAGATATAGTTATTATGACTTAGGCGTCCGATAAAAAAGGATTTTTGAAAATTCAACCCCAAACGGAGAAATTAGGGGGTTGAAAAAAATCGAACTTAAGGTGAATGAAGTCGCAGGCAAAAGCTAGTTTTATATATAAAATCTTTTAATAGAACTCTGCATTGATAAACTTTCCACCATCTTATTGACCCTAAATAATATAAAAGAAAGAAGCTACACGGAAAAAAAGGATTAATTGAATCAAGAAAATGAAATTTATTGTGATTTTTCCTAAAAAGTAAATATGTTTTAGCGTGAGAAAATGAAACTCAAATTTAAATAGACCAAATCTTGGTTGAGAAATTGTAAAAGTGTTTAGTTAGCGTCAAGAGAAAAATATTTGATTTGAGAATATTTTTACTTCGATTAAAATTAATGTGTAAATGCTGAGGCAATTTGCTTTTTCTTGGTTTGATAACTAATATCTTACATTGAGAAAATATACTTAAGAGCATTTATTTTTCTATTGGCAAGAAAATATAGACAACATTTTCTTTTCATTTCATGTCTATAGGGAGAAAATTTTTCTCGGATTAAAGATAATCGCTTTGATTTAACTAAATATATCTCAAATTAAGAAATCTGTTTTTTCTGTGCATCTTTGGTAATATGTAAAAGCTTTTAAAAACAAAATTTAAGCAACGCTAAACATGAATACCTAATATTATTCTCCAATTCCCTCCAACTAGCTCGTGCTAGAAGTGGGCTAACTCTCGAGAATAGTGCAATGGGTGGGGTATCACTCTTTGACTTCTCCCCTATCAGTTTAGTTTACAATACTAATACGTTTGCTACTGTAATAAGAAGCTTTTATAAAAAAAAGTAGTGGAGTCGAAGTCAGAGCGTGTACTTATTGAGTTGTTCCACAGCTGCGCTTGGGAAGGCGTTAAAATTAATATGTATAAAGCATAAAGTATCAGGGCATGTATTACGATCACGTATTCAATATTAGTAGCGAATGCGAGGTTCAAAGGGCCTCGTGCAATATGTGAGTGTGCCGTTGCCGAGGCCGCCGATTCTTATGAGTCCTCCTTTGAATACATCTCGCGAATAGTCACATTAATTTATTGCCGGCTACGATTCTTGTGATGAAGTCTTGCAATCTTCAGACAGCCTTCAGTCAGCCAGTTAGTCAGTTTAGTCTTGCAATTGTGTAAGAAATCGTATTCATGGAAACGTAAATGTTTTATACAGGTAATATTCACCATTAGCAACCCATCAACGGCTCACTACTGAGCGCAGGTCTCCTCTCAGAGAAGGATTATTGGCCATAGTCTTCTTAGTCATAGGCGGTCTTCACACACCTTCAAGAACATTATGAAGAACTCTCAGGTGTGCAGGTTTCCTCACGATGTTTTGCTTCACCATTGAAGCAAGTGATATTTACGCACTTGACTGAAAAGTCAAGGTAATAAGTCAACATAGGTAAGGCGTACCCGGGATCGAACCTGCGACCCCCCGAATAGGAGTCCACAGTCCTAACCACTAGGCTGTCACTGCTTGCTATATAGGTATATTATTAGCTTGTAAATGGACAATTTGCTACTTCAGGAAGATTGTTACTGGCTGATTGAACGTCAAGAGATCTTTACAAGCTATGCGTGGTCAATATTAAAAACCTTTTGTTTTAAATAAATAGATTGTCTTGGCCATCGCATGAAAACACAATGTATCTCACAAGTAATACATAAATTAAATTAGATTATTTAGTGCGATTGCCAAGTCAATCTAACAAAAGATTTTTAATATTGAAATGGTCACTATAAGATGTTGTTAGGTTAGCAAATTACGTAATAACTTAAGACAGAAGGACCCTTTAAGTAGGAACTGAATAAATTAACCGACTTGGTATTTCATGGATCTCACAACTTTTTACGGTAGAAGAACTGAGTTGCGAGACTTGGTTTTTTTACGAGTTATGTTTTTTTATTGCATTTATTTATCTATTTACCCTACGTCGCTGGCGAATGTTATTCATTCTAAAATGTTAGTATTTTTACACGACTGCCCAAAAAAAGGAGTGTAATGTACTCAGGGTTCATGTATTTACCTAAGTGAGTTTCTTAATTCCACCATAACCTCTAAATGAATGAACAGATTTGGATGTATGGAGTATCGTTAGAATCACATTGTCCCAAGTGAGACTGGATATTTTCCATTTTATATTCTTTAAAGCAGTCGAGTTTTGGAGTTTACTCCTTTAGAATCGATTTTCATATATAAGGCGCCCGGTATGAGAAAAATTCGAGGAGTAAAATCTACTTATGAATGACCTCGTTACGTTTTCACAACGATGCAAATTTCTACCCTAACGTTGAGTAAATAAGGTTGGTTTTCGCTTGAGTTGTATGAATGACCTCGTTACGTTTTTCACAACGATGCAAATTTCTACCCTAACGTTGAGTAAATAAGGTTGGTTTTCGCTTGAGTTGTCAAATGCGAAAGAGCTTTCGTTTCGGGAAGCCGAGCGCGTACCGATCGGGTCCCAGCGGCGCCGAGCGCCGCGAATGCATTACGACCGATGTTTAGACAATCGTACTTAAGGAGTAAACTCCAGTCGCGCGTCGGAGCTGACACACACACTTTTTTTATTCTATTTTAATAATTTGCTTGCTTGTGCTTTTGTTTACGCTAAAAATCATCAACCATCATCATCAATAGCCTATAACAGTCCACTGCTGGACTAAAGGCCTCTCCCAAGGGGAGGGTTTGCCCATAATCACCACGTGGGGCAGACGGGTTGGTGATCGCAGTAGATGGTAGTAGTAGCACAGAGGACGCTGCTGCCCGTTCTCCGTTAAATTCCCTTAGTCGCCTCGTACGTCACCCGCGGGAAGAGGACGGGTGGTGACAACTGCATTCTGATCTGCCGTCACCACACGAACGCTAAATATACTTATGGTTAATTTTTATGACGTCAATGTTTTATTTAAGAATTGCTCTCCACTGAAATGCGTTTCTATGCGACTATGAGCAAAAATTGATGTTTGTAATATTATTATTGTTTAGGAATCAAAGTGTCGCCCGCACCGGCCTTACAAATTGAAAACGCTTCAACGCGCACCATTTACTGCCCACTCCCCGCTTTCCTACCGCGCCCTGCGCCGCCCCGTGCCGCCCTTCGCCCGCATTGCAAACACTTGCTGCTGGCCACTGCTTGATTGCATTCTACACACTTCATAACGCACAGCGATTACAATGATTCCCCCTTGAAGAATTTTTCCATCCATCAATTATTCTGTTAAAATATTCTATGAATATGTTCAAATAAATCTGATCATAATTTTCCAAACTGTAATAAGATTTAAAATAAAAGCCGCCCAAGTGCGAGTCGGACTCGCGCACCGAGGGTTCCGTACTCCAAAAGTAAAAGTGAAACGATAATATTATATTAATTTGCTTATTTATCGTTAACTTTGTTTGTAGAGGTTTATTGTTAATATAAAAAAACTATGCTACACTCAGTAAAATATAGCATGAGTCCTGTGACAGATGTCACCCAAATGACGCCCATGAAGTTCAGTATTTTAATGTATGAAAACTATACGTGAAAAATATCATACTTCATTGGTTTATGCACATTAATAGTGATGTTCCTTTTGTTATCGTAACCAAAGTCTATAACTTACGTGCACTACACTAGCGGCACGCTATGATGGCCGGTTTGACACATTACAATAGTGATGTGGAATGTCAATTTATTCTCGAACAAAAAACAATTAAGTTTTGTTTTTGTACCTGATTAAATAGGTTTAATAAAACAAAAATGTATATGTTTATTTAATTTATTTGAACGAACTGAATATTTGAATGAAAATGAATATACATACTTTATATGCACACAAGAAACATATGAATACAAAAGATACCAAAAAAGGTGCCACAAAAGGCCATAATTAATCAGATTCGTCCATACTACTATTTTCACTGTCGTCACTGCTATCATCACCTACATTAATAATTATATGTTCGTTTTCTATAATATTATCTATTTTCACATCTCTTTCATAATCTTTCCCTAAAGAACTTTCCCCACCGAAGAATAATCCAGCTTCCTTCAGTGAATGCACCAACTTTTTTCTTGTTGGATACTCCTTCTGTAAATAGTAGCCGTAAACATGTCTTCGGATAGCATCGGCATCAAAGCTATCGATGCCTACGACTGGTTTTGCTCGTTTTCTCTTTTTTGGTGTGTGAAGTTTATTTTCTTCTGTGCCAGTCTCGCCATATTTTTTTTTAGTTATCCGTCTAACAGTTCGTTGTCCAATATTAAGCGCATCAGCTACGCGTTCAACCACTGACGTTATAGGTAAAATTGGCCCTCCATTTTGAGCTTCACGATCGAAATAGTTACGAAGGCGTATTACGAACTCACGTGTCTGACTATTTAGAACAGTTCTCTGCGTACGTTCGGTCATATCGACGAAATCCACAACAAAGGGCTTGAACAGAGTCCAAATTAACGAGCAAGGGTCAACAGTAATGCAGTATCAATATTTGAAATCCAAAGCCAGGTCAAAACTATATCACAATCGCATTGCACTGACAGTTTATACTTTTCGAAGCAACGTCAATTCGAAACTGCTTTGTTTTGCATTGAGCATTGACGCGAGTTTGCCGGAGGTAGTAGTTGTGCTAGCCAGCGATCCTATGTGACGATCGTATTAGATTCCATTTTTAAAAATTTTCAATTTAGAAAACCAAATGCCGAGTTGTGGTATATATCATATAAAAATAAAAATTTTACCTTTTGTATGAAACAGCTGATATTTTTTTGCGATTTCAGAGGTTTGTCCACATAGTGAAAATTGTTCATATTCACAAGTACATTCACCCCTTAAATGGTGCAAACTGATTTTTCTACACTTGTATACATTTTAGAAATCAATTTAATAAATAAATTTTGAGTCCTAAACCTAAAACTACATTCGATAAAATTTATGAATCTCTGCACATCACTATCGTCAATAAAGTAATACAATTATTTCCTTCAAAGTCGTTATCAATTAATACGGAACTTCATGAGCGGACAAACGTCAAACCGGCCATCATAGCGTGCCGCTAGTGTAGATGTACTTTAAATCGGAATAAGTTGTTGCTTTTTAAATTAAAAATCTTATTATTTACATTTTATTAATATTATTAATTGCAAAACGACAGCAATTTAAATCCACTGGTTTTATTTAAAGTCGCTTAAAAACAATTTGGGTAATATTAACAGATTTTAGGGCTTACAGCACTGAATAAAATAAATATAGGTAGTGGTTAGGTGAGTGGTGGGGTCTCACAAGTCATCAGCTGTAATTTTGTGTTTGCCACTTGCCACTTGAATAGTATAGTATGAGTGCAAACGCCTTGGAAATTGGAAGAAAAGAAGATTGGGAACATGGTGTTCATTTCGACAGTTAGAATGATGAAGAATTTATAATAATTAATCTGCAGGACTGCTCTAGCGACTCTGAATGTGATGATAGTGAGAATGATTTGGGTTGTGCACCACTGCTTAATTAAATACATTATGAAACCTTATCCTTTTGTTTGATTTCATTATAATAAGTAGTTACAAATAATGATCCTATTAAAGTTGGACTATCCTATTATATTCATTAATATAGTAACAATAAAATCGACATTTGTAGCTAGTAATGATAATATCGATATCATTATGATGGATTTTCAATATTGTCCAGCCCTATTCAAGTCAATCTGACAACTGTCACAGGACTCAAGCTATATTTTACGAAACTATAGTTAGAGCGTTGATTTTATTTTTCCTGTAAAATATACATAAACTTCTATTGACCATAATTATTTCAGATTTTTCGATTGGTAAACTTCGGAGATAAGGGGGGGGACGGACGGTATTTTTTTCGACATTTTGGCCGATTAATCAAAAACTATTATATATATAGAAATAAATAAAAAACTGTTTTAAAATGCACAAGTAAAGGCCTTTCATATGATACCCCACACGGTATAATTATCTTACTTTGAAATTTCAAACCCCTGATTTTACCCCTTTTTTAATTAAACTAAAATAATTTTCGATTTTTCTTTATTCCGATATATATTCCAAATTATTTTGAAAAGAGCCACTGCCGAGTTTCTTGCTGGTTCTTCTCGGCAAGAACGGCATTCCGAACCAGTGGTAGACTCATTGACGATTCAAAAGTACTTGTAAAAGTTTATTTGAATAAAAAACATTTCTATTCTATTCTATTCTATTCCAATGATGTTGGGCCACTATTATACACAACTATGCCAAATTTCACGTCGATAGCTTTAATAGTTACTGAAATAATCGACTGTGACAGACGGACGGACGGACGGAGAAAGTCTCACCATAAGGGTTCCATTTTTACCATTTTGGTATGGAACCCTAAAAATATAGTCCGTTTGTACGCCTTTGGGGCAGTTGAGGCAAATAATGATGCGATCTAACCTATTGTTAGCTTTTACCGTAGGCACATACTCGTATTCTGAGATAAATAAAATTTTATTAAGTTTCACCTAAAAATCTACATAATATTGTTCTTTACTACGAACTTAAAACTCTTTGAAATATGCTTGGATTTTGTCAACATGAAGCTTCATTATACGGTTGGCGAACAAAACTGTGTGAACAGCAACATCCTTTAATTTTAAACATATTATGTGTTTTAAACTTAACAACAACAGGAGGAATGAAGTTTCTTAAATCACAAACACGAGATGCGAGTGGGAAAACAATTTTCATAGAGTAGTGTGATGTAGAGTAGGGCTACTACTTTTATTCAATAACGAACGAAGAACTCCCTGGCGCAGTGTTGGATGCTATGGTATTTTAAATTGGTGGTTCAGGGTTGGATTCATACATAACTAGTTGATGTCCGCGACTTTGTCCGCGTGGATTTAGTTTTTAAAATCTCGCGGGAACTCTTAGATTTTCCGGGATAAATAGTAGCCTATGTCACTCTCCAGGTTTTCAGCTAGACCCATGCAAAATCACGTCAATCCGTAGCTCTGTTGCAGCGTGACTGAAGGACAAACCAACACACTTTCACATTTATATTGTTATTAGTAAGGATACTAGAGATTTATATAGGTTCAATACCTCAAGGAGCAGCTGAGGAATTTATTATTTCTAAATACGTAGTTCCTTTTTGTTCTGGTCTCTGGGGTTCTGGGCTTCTGACCGTAGCAGGCTACCACCCTATTGTCAAAAGCTGTGCCGCTAAGCGATTCAGTAGATTGCAAGTGTTATGTTAGGAAAATGGAGAATCATTTGGCGGTATCTACGCCTGCACTTTTATGTGGTAAGTACATAATATTTAGCAACAGAACTGGTTTTACGGAATAAAAAGTTGCGTATTGCAATTTGCATTACCTATAATATTGTTAGGAATAGATTGATTAACTTTTACTTTTAATTGTCATTATCTATACTTATATAAAAAAACCGGCCAAGTGCGTGTCGGGCCACGCGCAGTGTAGGGTTCCGTAGTTGAAAGTCTCCAATATTATTGCTGACCTAGGATAGTGCTTTTGTTTTATTTATGAATATTGAATTAATTTTGAGTTCCATGGTTTAAATACTAAACTGCGAAACTATAAGGGTTCCTTGTTTACTACGGAACCCTAAAAAAGACTTGTTTTTAATAAATCCCTTATCTCCCTTAACCCTTATCTCATATTATTATTGTGTTAATTTTTTTCGCAAATGGTACGAAAAGTAGAGTTTTTTCCTCGGTGATAAAGCTGTCTTAGTCTTGGGTGAACTTAAATCCCTCGCTACACTCAAGACTCGTCTTAAATCCCTCGCTTCGCTCGTGATTTAAGTTTTTAACACCCTCGCTACGCTCGGGAGTAAACCTCGAGTCCTTCGTTGCGCTCGCGATTTAAATCGTCACCCGCGACAGAAGACACTGCTTTATCCCCTTGGTTAATAATCTACTATTCCTTCTGAGCACCTAAAATCCCACGGGTAAAAGTGTCTCAATTTAATCCTAAGGTGATAATTTACTACTAGATTTTTTTTAAATGTTATTCAATCGATAAGTACCACTAAAATGCATTTTAAATTTGCATTTTAAATTTTCGCGCGTAAATTGACGAAAACACCTAGAAGCCATGTTATGATGTCATAAGCACAGTAAACTCACAGAGTAGGTAGGTACTAGAGATCACAGTGTGACACAGAGCAACTTTGTCTTTAAACTATAAGGCTGGAATCACATCTGTGCGCATAGATTCGCGTTTTGTCCATACTTATACTTCCCGATTTCTTATTGCCTAAACTATCTTATTTAAATACTAGTGGACCCGCCCCGGCTTCGCACGGGTAGGTTACAAAACAAACACAATGGTATAATCATCTAGGGCCTGGAGGTTAATGATTAAGTCTATGTCTATGGCTAAAACCCTCATATAAATATGGAATGCCTGTATTCGATCGTTGTCCTTTATGTGAGTGACTTTTGCTGCTACTCGTGAAGCATTATGTCCTCTATATCCTATAATATTAATCAGATCTTCATCAAAGTTAGAAAAACTATGCCTGATATTATACACTTTTAAATAAAAAAGAATGATTAAAATCGGTTCAAATTTGACGGAATTATGAAGTAAACCCGATAAAAAGTTTCATCCCCTATCCTGGAGGTACCTTATTGTTTATCAGGATAAAAACTATTCTATATGTTGACCCGGATTATCACCTACTACTATACCAAATTTCATACAATTCCGTTCAGTAGTTTTTGCGTGATGCCCGGACAGACAGACAGACAGACGGACAGACAGACAGACAGACGGACAAAAATTAAATAAAAATCTGTTTTGGGATCAGTATTGATATAAAGCCTCCCCCAGTTAACATTTTCAAAATAGATTAAATGTACAGAAATCGTCCAGTTACAGTTTTATTATAAGTATAGATTTTTAGATTATTTCTCACTAGGAGTAAAATACCCTATTATTATACGTGCAATAAAGTATCTACGTTGTGACTGTTCTATGCTCATTGAAGAAATTCGAAACAAACCGTCAAGACTTAAGTTTCAAAGCAACAGATGTTAAGGCCCGGCTTAATGAAATAAGGAGCGGACCGGCCGCGCTCGCAGACGGCTTCCACGCGAGGGCTGCAAAGAAAATAACTCGATTACGTATTCAAAGGGTTTGAAAAATCATATTTCACGTCTCTCTAATCCGACAGAATTTAGCCCATTTACCTCCATTTCTTTGCTTTAACTCATAATATTACCATTGATATTCAGCTGAGGGCCGGGATAATTCTTCGCTTTAAAACGATTCCGTTTTTCTTTTACCCTCAAGTGAGTTTAATATGAACCGGTTAGGGTCTTTACGGCGGAGAAAAACATCTATACTTCGTGAATAAAACTAAGCCTGAAAGTTCTCTACAATGTTCGCAAAAGGTGTGTGAATTCCGCCAATTCGCATTTGGCCAGCGCGGTGGACTATGGTTTAAATACTCTTCTCATTATAGAATAGAATAATTTCTTAGTCAAATAAACATTTACAAAGTCCTTTCGAATCGTCAAGTGAAACTACCACTGGTTCGGATTGCCGTAGGTATCCATAGAAGATAAATAGAAGAGACACGGATCCGGTAGAGGCCGGCGATGGTTTGAGATGATGACGAAGATGAAGGGTCTAAAAGGTTAAAAAGGGTCTAATAGTAAGTACTTATAAAGATGCAAGGTCGAAAGAGTTAAAAAGGGTCTCAGTGTAAATACTTTTAATAGAATAGGATAGAATAGTATAGAAATGTTTTTTATTCAAATAAACTTTTTTACAAGTGCTTTTGAATCGTCGATGAGTCTACCACTGGTTCGGAATGCCGTTCCTGCCGAGAAGAACCAGCAAGAAACTCGGCAGTTGCTCTTTTCAAAACAAGTTTACAATATCGTAGATATTATGCTATGTATGCTTTGTTTCCACAATGAGGAAAAAGAGAATTTACAGGTTAATCATTACCTACTGTCTCATGAATCGCTGGAAGTTGGAACGAATTATATCCACGGTTTTTTGTCATTTATATTTATAGATATGTCTCCTTTTTAGGGTTCCGTAGTAAACAAGGAACCCTTATAGTTTCGCCATGTCCGTCCGTCTGTCTGTCTGCCTGTCTGTCTGTCTGTCTGTCTGTCTGTCCGCGGTTTAGCTCAGAGACTATTGGTACTAGAAATCTGTAATTTGACAAGGGTATAAATATCAATCACGCCGACAAAGTCGTGAAATAAAATTGTGAAAAATATTTTTTTTTAGGGTACCTCCCCTACATGTAAAGTAGGGATGAATTATTTTTTTCTCGTCTATCCCATAGTGTGGGGTTTCGTTGAATAGGTCTTTCAAAAATATTGTGGGTGTGGGAACATCATTTTTCAATTCAGGGATCCGTTTGTGAAATATGATATTTTAAAGTGCAAATTTTTATTAGAGTCAAGTGTCCCCCCCCCTCTGCCAGCTAAACGGTTGTATATAGGATACAAAAAAAAATTCATAGCAGTAGTATATATAATGAATTTTAAAGGAAAACTATCACGGCTAAGTAGGGTTCATTAGTTAAGGAGTTATATCTGTTTTTTCTAAGTCAGGTATTACACGTAGTGTAAGTTGCATATTTTGTAGAATATTATAGTATTTAAACCATGGAACTCAAAATTTATTCAATATTCATAAATAAAACAAAAGCACTATCCTAGGTCAGCAATAATATTGGAGACTTTCAACTACGGAACCCTACACTGCGCGTGGCCCGACACGCACTTGGCCGGTTTTATTTCAATGACTTTTCACTTAGAATAAGGCTGAACAACGAATTGTTAATATTTAGATATTCAACATATTTAAATCGGTTAACGGTTAACGGTAGCTAAAAAGATGGTACAAGGAGACTTCACGCCTTTTATCAGTTTTCTGTGATACCGACGTCCGACACCCAACGAAAAAATTTTGTGAAACCTTAGATTCAATACTCATAGATCGGAAGTTTCTAACAAAGTTCCTCTCCAAACGTAGGCTCAAAACAAGCAATGAATGTGTGAGTGCCATGTAATTATTTTCTGTACTGGTACTGTTAATTAAGTTTTAGATGGTTATTGTGATGAATTAATTATGACACCCTTTCACAGCGCAGTATGTTATTTTTTATAATTTTCTGCGAGCTCGTCGTACTAACGCGACGATACTGCGTAGGAATATGCTTTCGGCTTACTAAAAATGGCTTATCACCGCGTCGACTATTGCGTTTCTAGGAGTATTTATTCTAAGTGTGAAACACTTATCGGCGAATTTGCACGACGCTGGTTTTGCTAGTGTTTTTTCCATGGCGCTCATACAAGTAGGTTTGAGAAGGCGGCTTTTAGCCAGTCAGAGCCGTATCATTCAACATAAATATTGATTGTTATTTCTTGTAATATTGCTCCTACAAGACAATTACGTGAATCGACACACAAACAAATCAGAAACTGTCGTGTTTATTCTGTAAACAAACAGACAAACAGCCAAACAGACGGCCGCCGCAAGCCTCAACAATTTGGCCTCCGTTTGAAATGTTGACTTACAAAACTACCAACATGTATTTGCGTCCCAACTACCCTTATTGCTTGCTAGATTAAGTTCATTTTATAAATATCGTGTGGATTTGTAATGTTTAGAATTTGAACTAGTATAGCTTTTCATGTATAAACATCTTTATTTTGCAAACGATAGGGTTGAAAATATGAATCATTGGTGTAAAATAGAAACTTGTATGAACTTTAGTTTTCAGGCTTGGTAGAACCGTTTTCATAGATAACATCTTTTATTTTGTTTGAGTAACAAATAATAGCTGTTTTGGTTCCAAAAACTATTGCTTATTATTGTTATGTACGTTAATAGAATTATTATTATTTTTTAGTAAAACTTACCTAAATGATCATGATTAGTCTAAACGTCGTCTAGATAGGTTAAATTATAATTTTATAGATTCACACTATTTAGTACCTACCTACTATACAAATGGCGAAAAACGGTCCAACAGTAAATAACAGTTTTTCTAGGATTAAAACGCTCATTAATTATCACTAAATCCAAATTAAGTACATTTTTATCTAGTAATCCCACACTTAATATAAGCAAAAACGTAGAAATATTTTTTCTGACGTAAACACTAGGAAGCCATTTTATAAAACGACCCTCAAAAATAGACACATAACAGCAAGATAGAAATTAATATACAGTTATATAACGCGCCAAATTTCCCTATTTCGTGTAAATATAAGGTGACGCGATCCAATTACAGGAGGCCGTCCCATTGGCCGGAACTATGATACCTACTCGACTGCAATTAACATCTCTTCCGCCGCCCCGGGCTGCCGACAAATCACTTTTCAGGCAGCAGAGATCTAGTAGCGATCTATATCAACGGGGGCATAGAGTAAATGGTGTAATTTCTTAAAATATCACTAGCTGCAGCTGCCTGCTCCTTTGTCTATACCTACGTATCTATTTATTTTAAGTGCCCTAAGGTAACTTTGTAACAGTAATCGTTGAGAACTCTGCACTCGAAATTGTAGACTAGTTACCTGGGACATACAATCCAGCTAGGTACGTCTAATTTCGAGAAAGAGATTGACCGCCGAATCCAACTCGGCTGGGCAGCGTTCGGGAAGCTCCGAGATGACTTCTCGTCCAAAATCCCTCAGTGCCTGAAGACTAAAGTCTTCGAACAGTGCGTGTTGCCAGTGATGACTTACGGATCCGAGACATGGTCGCTAACTAATGGGCCTCATAAGAAGGCTCAGGGTCACTCAGCGAGCGATGGAGAGAGCTTTGCTCGGTATATCCCTGCGAGATCAAATCAGAAATGAGGAGATCCGTAGGAGAACCAAAGTCACTGACATAGCTCAGCGTGTCGCGAAACTGAAGTGGAAATGGGCGGGGCACATTCGAATTCATAGCATAGTTCGAAGAGCTGATGGTCGTTGGGGTCCCAAGGTGCTGGAGTGGCGACCTCACACCGGGAAACGCAGTGTTGGCAGACCTCCCACTAGGTGGACCGACGACATCAAACGAGTCGCAGGGAGCCTCTGGATGCAAGCGGCGCAAGACCGAAGCCTATTGAAGTCCATGCAGGAGACCTTTGTCCAGCAGTGGACGTCTATAGGTTGATAAAGAAGAAGGTAACTTTGATATTCCAAGAAAGAATAAGAAATCCCTTCTTAAAGCTTTTTAGGTACTATCTGAATTTTGCCCAATTCGGTTCAGCGGCTTAACCGTGGAAAGGTCATAGATAGACCGACAAATAGATTGCTGGTGGGTAGGACACATAGCTCGAAGAATCGACGGGACTGCTAGGTAATTCCAAAGAATGAAATCGCATCAGGAACTCTCATTAAGCACTTTGCTTTCTCGTTCCTAATACGCATAGCTATTTGGAATGCCTCTCCGGTTTCCGTTTTTCCAACTGAGTATAACTTCGATACCTTTAAATCAAGGCAAGCGCGCTCCATCTTAGGCTGCATCTTACTTACCATCAGGTGAGATTGCAGTTAAGAGCTAGTCTCTATTAATTAAAAAAAAGAACCCCCAACCAGGTGGGTTGGAAATCTCTAGCAAGCGGAGGCCACCGTTTACAAGTGGTGCAAGGTCGCGTTCTGTGGTGATACTTTTAAGAGGCCAGAAAATGACGTATATTGGTTGAGATGATGATAATGATGATGTTCCACATCATCAAACATGATCGGTTCGCAATGTACATTGTCTTAAAAGTTGCTGATCACAATCGGATTCATTTGATGGCATTAGCGTCAAAGTAAAATATTCCTTGCCAGTATTGATTTAAAGTCATTCATTTTAACATGGAGCGTTATGGAGCGTAGCGTATACACCTAAACGTATAAGAATGCATACACGAAATTGAGCTTTAATTCAATGGCGTTATGGTTTATTTTACTTTAATGCCATACTGTAATGCCATCAAATGCAAACGATTTTGATCGTATGCATTTGATGGCATTGTGGAAGAAGGATGTGGGATCTCTCAATGCATAGAAAGAGGGAGAACGAAAACGTTGCTCATTTTTGTTAAGCATTGGATTAGAATAAAATAGAAATGTATTTTATTCAAAATAAAATAAACTTTTTTACAAGTGCTTTTGAATCGTCGATGAGTTTACCACTGGTTCGGAATGCCCTTCCTGCCGAGAACAACCAACAAGAAACTCGGCGGTTGCTCTTTTCAAAACAAGTTTATAATAGGTACTATGCTATGTATGCAGTGTTTCCACAATGAGCTCCACAAAAGCACACCTAATTATAATTCAACACATGTTAAGACGGGCAGACAGAAAGTAGCCCCATTTCCGCCGGTGGAACCCGTTCACGAGCATGACGATTGATACAGCCATTGCTTCGCTCAAACATATTTGAGGGAACGTATTTAAAATAATAGTCCAAGTTCAACATTCGGTGGTAGAAAAGGGCATCTGTTTTATATTCTTTGGCACTTTGAGTAGGGTGACCAAATTAGACGGAGCGGAGACCCTCCGCGGGGTAACATCCATAAAATTACTTATGAGAGGGTTCGGCGGGCAGTTATTGAATCACTATGGAATGCATGGGATATTTTGCGCCTCGTGGAGTGGTGTCTCAATCAATTTGGGGCCAATAGGGTATTTGACTACTTTTAGAAAATCATCATAAATTGTTAATAATGCTATGCTGAAGCTAACAAAATGTATATTTCGGCATAATTTTCAGTATTTTTCATAAAAATCGAGAAATAAATTCAAAAAAATAAATTGCCGCCGAAACGTTCCATTTGCTCTCATGACGTCACAGTTCACATTTCAAACAATGACAATTCCACATCACCACCGGCGGAACCAGTTCACGAGCATGACGCATGACCATTGAATTATGTGACCCAGCCGTTGCTTCGCTCAACCATATTAGAGGGAACGTAACAACCCGCATCTCACGACGTCACCACAGAAATGTTAACACTATTCTTTGCAGTCAGAGTCCAGTCTATTACTAGGTAGGTACATACGAGAAAGTAATAGTCGAACATGAACAAAGTTGTTACAACTTCAATATTTGTGATGGCGCGCTATCCAATCCCGACTGATAGTGATAGCTCGGAGTTGTATTTTACAGTCTTCTACAATTCGAGGAGTTTTATATCGCAAATCTATTCTATCTCTACATACCTATAAAACAGTACTATGGTGTGTCTGACCGATCGACAGTCAGACGACGTATAGCGTAAACCGATGTAAGTACGATGCGATTTTGGAGGGAATGTACCTGAAGTACCCAGTACCCTAGAGGTGCAAAGGGGAGATTGTATGAAGAAACATCTTTACCAAAACCTAAATCACTTTTGAAACGTAGTTCCTTATCGCGCGGTGCGAAAGGGGGCTAGACGGAAAAAATTAAGACTAAATTGGACCGACACTTTTTTGAATGTGAATTTGGCATTGTGTTCAATATTTTCACACTACAATATTAGATCTCCGTAGCCTTGTGGTTTATACAGTCGCTAAACAGTTGAAGGTCGATGGTTCGAATCCCAGCTCGACAGACTGAATTTTCTATTTTCAATTTTATTTTAAATAATTTCTACATGTGGAATTTTTCCCTATTTTTTATAACTTATAAGTTAACTTATAAGTTATAAAAAATTAGGGAAAAATTCCAATTAATCAAATTCGACCCTTTAACTGTTTAGCGACTGTAGAAACCACAAGGCTACGGAGATCTAATATTGTAGTGTGAAAATATTGAACAAAATGCCAAATTCAATTCCTTCACTAATTATTCCTTCACTAAACTTCGTTCCATCCGGGTGTCCCTTGACACGTCTCAAGTTTTTTATATTTTATTAATTTTTTACTTAAAATCCTTTAAAACCTAAATCAAAGTGCTAAGTTGTGGGAATCAGCGAGTACTTCATGTACCTGTCTCTAAATGATCCCTCCTAAAGACCAAGACATTGGCGTGTCGCATCGAAGGAAATTTTTGTTTTTCATGCAATGAATTTTTTAGATTGCAAAACAAAACAAGACGCTTATTTTAACGTCATAGCAACAATGTCAGTACCTACCTAGTTTTCTGATTTCTTCAGGCCATTACTTTTGATAGAACAAAGCCACGCTAGGGTCCACTAGGTTCTGTTCTGTGTGGACGATAGATTATAATAATTATTCATTAGTTTCAACAATGGCAATTGATAGCAAAAGTACTTACAAAACCTAAGATATCTGCATTATATCTTCAGTACTGCAAATATTTATTACATCTCTCATATTCGGTAAGTAGGTCCTTATTACCCCCAAATGGGGCTTGTAAGTGACCAATTAGCGCTCTAGGGTAATAATGTAGCCAGAAAAGCCCTAGGGCGGTAAGTAATTAAAAAAAACTCTTCACTCTTTCAAAAAGTTCGCGTACATCTATGACAAAAGAGGTCGCTTCGCTATTCAGCCTTGTCTTTGTATGAGTATAATAGTCATCAATTTTAAATATCGAACGGCGAAGCTCAATTTCGTTCTTGGAAAAAAAAAATTAAAAAAAAAAGATGAAAAAAGCCAGTATTAGAAAACTTTTACTTTAAATATGGTTTGATTTTGGGATTTTTTTATAATTACATGCTAATTAGGAAAAAACATGAGTTCTGCAAGTGATGAAGATATAAGCTGCACTCCCGATTCAATGAAAATGGAAGCTGAAGCAGCAATTAACAATATTTTGCCTGAAAGTTCTAAGGAGGGATATTTGAAAACTTACGACGAGTTCATGAAGTGGCGAAAAGAAAAACGAGTAAAGTCTTTATCTGAGACTGTATTCTTAACATACTTTAGTGAGCTATCAAAAAAGCTGCAGCCATCTAGTTTGTGGTGCATTTTTTCAATGTTAAAAGCAACTATGAGTACTAAACACGACATCAATATCAAGAACTTTTCAAAATTTAAAATGTTTTATTCTTGTAATGCCGGTTTTTTCTACTTACCTCACAATCGAGATGTAAAGCAGAGTAGTTAGCTCGGGTGTAAACATCAATTGCACCCTCGAACTATAGGCGCCGTCGCTGCGCTCGTGCGCCTAAATATCTCGGGCTGCAATTGATGCCTTACAGCCCTTGGCTACTAATCTACTATTATACTACACCTGCTCGGAATAGTATATTTCATTACAAGTGCGGAAAGGCTGTCACTGCAAGGAGTTCCGACAAATGTCTACCCGAGCCGAGGCGCAGCCGAAGGCGAGGGTTGACAGTCGGAACAAGTTGCAATGACGGTTCCGCACGTGTACTGAACGACTATTTTTAATACAGTTGCGAAAAAATGAAGCAATTTAATAAAATAATAAAAACACAATAAACTCAACTAACTTAACATTTATTTCTTATAAAAGTTATAATTCACATATACATTGAAATTGGTACAGTTTTTTATACTAACTGGGGAAGTTTTAGGTTGCATATTTACTGTTTGAGACAAACTATTATTAATTTCGTATGATTGTTCATGTATATTTGTCATACAATGGCGTTTGCTAGTTGATGGAGTTGGATCTGATGAATTATCACTATCAACGAAGGTAGATGTATTCACTTATATCCACGTTGTTCCTTATTTTCAGCATACTTTTTATCATCGAAAACCTCGACCATAACGTAGAAGGTTTTAATTTTGCTGCGAGTTCGGAGAAGTATGCCAACATAACATTTTCTGAAAAACTATTTGCTTTTTTCTCTTCTCTCCACGCAATAAATTCGTCGTATGTAGATATGTAGCGACTTTTTGACTTTTCCGGTAAAATGTTCTCCGAAGCATTTTGTGCAATTATACTGAGTTCCGGTGGTGTTAATTCAAAAAAACTAGGGTCGAAATTACTCATTTTGTGCAACAAACAACTAAACTCGCAAAGAAAATTTCTGAAAAATGGCGCCAACCGTAGAATATAAGCAGAGTTTTTTTTTTCTTCACCCATTCTGGTAGGCAAAGGGCTATTCCCATACAGCCAAGTCTTCAGTAGGTAGAATTTTTTTGTTGATATGAAATGAAAATGAAATTTAATGAGATGAAATGAAATGAAACCTAACCAAACTCATTCAATCAAATCATTAAATCTGATATTGAAACAAATTAGTAGGTTCTTTTTAGAAATATACGTATTTGCATGAATTATAAAAACTTCTATGAATTTTTTTAGTAAAAACTTCATGGTTGGTTTTTCTTTTTAGTAGACATTATTTTGACAGTTGGGAAAGAGAACGCACGAGTTCGGGAAAGGTAAAAAGCACGAGTGTGTAATAGCCCACATCCCGAACGCTATACGTCCCTGCAATACGCCACTTTTTGAGCAACTGTATTAAAAAGTACCTTCTGATTTGTGTCATATCGAGAAAGAGCGAGAAAGAAAATACGTCTTTACGTGGAGACAAATCTGCGGGCTGAAAAAATGTATGAAATTTCATTACTTACGTGCTTTAGCGGGCTGAAAAGTTGTATGAAAATCCATTACATACGTGGTTGTCTTTTTTTAATTTTTGACAAAATTAGTTAAGTAAGACAAATACATAAAAAAATGGTGGTAAGCAGGCTACTTTTAAGGTACGCAGGCTACTTTGGTGGTACGCAGGCTACTTTTAAGGTACGCCAACTCGTTTAGAGGTACGTCGTCTACTTTAGAGGTACGCAAGTTACTTTAGAGGTACGCAGGCTACTTTGGTGGTACGCAGACTACTTTCGAGGTACGCAGGCTTCTTTTAAGGTACGCAGGCCACTTTGGAGGTACGCAGGCTACTTTGGTGGTACGCAGACTACCTGCGTACCTCTAAAGTAGTCACCATAGAGGTACGCCCACTACGTTAGAGGTACGCAGGCTACTTTTAAGGTACGACAGCTACTTTAGAGGTACGCCGGTTACTTTAGAGGTACGCCGACTACTTTTAAAGTAGCCGGCGTACCTCTAAAGTAGCTGTCGTACCTTAAAAGTAGCCTGCGTACCTCTAAAGTAGTCGGCGTACCTCTACGGTGACTACTTTAGAGGTACGCAGGCTACTTTTAAGGTACGCAGGCTACTTTCGAGGTACGCCGGCTACTTTAGAGGTACGCAGGCTACTTTAGAGGTACGCTGTCTACTTTAAAGGTACGCAGGTACTTTGGTGGTACGCAGGCTACCTGCGTACCTCTAAAGTAGTCGGCGTACCTCTAAAGTAGCTGGCGTACCTTAAATGTAGCCTGCGTACCTCTAAAGTAGTCACCGTAGAGGTACGCCGACTACTTTAGAGGTACGCAGGCTACTTTTAAGGTACGACAGCTACTTTAGAGGTACGCCGGCTACTTTAGAGGTACGCCGTCTACTTTAGAGGTAAGTACGCAGCCTAATTTGGAGGTACGCAGGCTACTTTAGAGGTACGCTGTCTACTTTAAAGGTACGCAGGCTACTTTGGTGGTACGCAGGCTACCTGCGTACCTCTAAAGTAGCTGGCGTACCTTAAATGTAGCATGCGTACCTCTAAAGTAGTCGGCGTACCTCTAAAGTAGCTGGCGTACCTTAAATGTAGCCTGCGTACCTCTAAAGTAGTCGGCGTACCTCTAAAGTAGCTGTCGTACCTTAAAGGTAGCCTGCGTACCTTTAAAGTAGACGGCGTACCTCTAAAGTAAACTTCAATAATTAAAAAATGTGTCTGTTATTTTCCTCGTAGGTGTAGTATAAATCACTATGTATCACTCGGGAGAAAGTGCGATTCCTAACTCGGGCGTATTGATACACTCGGCTTCGCCTCGTGTCTCAAATGACGCCCTCGTAAGTAATGGGTCACTTTCACCCCTCGTAGAACAATGTAATATAAAAAACCGGCCAAGTGCGAGTCGGACTCGCGCACCGAGGGTTCCGTACTCCAAAAGTAAAAGTAAAACGATAATATTATAATAATTTGCTTATTTATCGTTAACTTTGTTTGTAGAGGTTTATTGTTAATATAAAAAAACTATGCTAGTTAGAGCGTTGGTTTTAATTTTCCTGTAAAATATACATAAACTTCTATTGACCATAATCATTTCTGATTTTTCGATTTATAAACTTCGGAGATAAGGGGGCGGGGTAACGGTACTATTTTCGACATTTTGCCCAATTAATCAAAAACTATTATAGATAGAAATAAATAAAAATCTGTTTTAGAATGTGCAGGTAAAAACTTTTCATATGATACCCCACTCGGTATAGTTATTTTACTTTGAAATTTCAAACACCCGATTTTCCCCCTTTTTTAATAAAACTAAAACTAAGTTTCAATATTTTTTTATTCCAATGACGTTGGGCCACTATTATACATAACTCTTCCAAATTTCATATCGCTATCTTTAATAGTTACTGAAATAATCGACTGTGACAGACGGACGGACGGAGAAAGTCTCACCATAAGGGTTCCATTTTTACCATTTTGGTACGGAACCCTAAAAAAAGTGTGGCCGTCTGGCATAAGAAAGCGTCATGCCATTTGCCGTAACGGCGTACGAGTTGGTCTAACTGTTACCCTAAGGCGTGCCAGTACCCAGTACATGTTTCACATCGAATACATCGTCTTATAGTCGCCTCACAAATTAAAATAGACCAACACAACAGTTTTTGAATTTTACAAATTTTATTATTGAATGCAAAAGTGTGTTTGTTTGTTTTTTAATTGTTGTCCTTCAATCACGCTGCAACAGAGCTACATATCGACGTGATTTTAAGTTGAGGACCTGCAGAGTGACATATCCTGACGTTTTATCACAGAAAATCAGAGTTTTAAAAACTAAATCCACGCAGACGAAGTCGCAGGCATCAGCTAGTTAGATTATAATTGCGAAAGTGTTTGTTTATTTATTAGTTGGTTTATTCTTCAATCACGTTGCAACAGAGCTAGATCGACGTGAATTTTTACATAAATATAGTTGAGAAACTGGAGAGTGACATAGCCTACTTTTTATCTCAGAAAATAAAAGAGTTCACGCGGGATTTTAAAAGTAAATCCACACGGACGAAGTCACGGGCATCAGCTAGACATATTATATGTATTGTCAGATGCTCGATGTCCGGTCTATTGGGCCAGCGTTTTGTCGTATTGCCTTTTGTCCGGATCGCTGTAGTGGCGGGAAGCATTCCGATGCACTCGGCAACGTTTAAAGGTATCCTTTTGATGCTTTTTAACATTTTACTAAAACTTTTAAACTGAAAATACAAAAGAAAACGTGTATTTTGAAAATGCATTTTGCGTATGACGTCAGCGAGCGAAACATTTTTGGTACGAAGGTGCTTTTCAGACGGTTTGGCGGATGGAGGCTAGGCGAAAAAAGTGTAAGAATTATCCGTTACGACACTTGTTGCCTTCGTTTATGACACAGGTCTCATTATAGCTTTGGTGGCGTAGAGGCGTGAAACTATCGGTTCGGGGGTTTGAGTCCCTGACTTCAGATTATTATTTTTTATTGTATTTATTTTTATTATTTAAAGGAACTTCGTTCCAACATAGTGTTCAACGACACTTATGCATTTTTTATTTTCTTTTAGCATGTCTTTGCAACATGTTCGCGCAACCTCATCATACGCGTCAAAGATATACGGATTACGTCACCTTCAGAAGCCTTCGTGGTCTTAAAGAAAACCACAAACGAGTACCGCAATAATTGTTTATTGTATACAATGACTCTCACAATATTAAACTGACTTTAATTACTACTCAAATCACTTCTTTAATTTAATTATGATAATAACGCGACTCACGAGGACTTCCAAAAGGTCTTTCGGCGACTGAGTTCAGGACCTTAGCTTTCTTGCAGTACCAGACCGGCGGGCAGAAACCAGGTCTGTAGCTGGGCAGCAATTAGGCTAATTACTAGAACGACTGAAATAATTGATTAGCCGTTTTTATAGGATTAACATTTTATTATTTACGTCAATCGATAATCATGGCTAAGCAATAGAGCCTTAGAGTTAGGCATGTAACAGTACGTAAGCGTAAATAGCAAAACAGTTTTCCTATGAAGACGAACAGTAGCAAATTGTGTATCCAAGTGAACAAGAACTGCATGCCAAGTCGCTGCGTCGGCATGGCTTGAGATACTCTCCACTAGGGAAATTCCCTACTTTGATATCTGCCTTATATTCTACGGGGCGAGCATGTGAGATAAACTTGCTTTAGCATTTTGTTTCGCTGCGTTTGAATATTATTCGTAGTGACAACCTGAACCCTGAATATTAAGGGCAATAATTTTTTATTTTTTATTCCCATGCAGTGTCGTCTGCGACTCCAGTCTAAACATCCTATAAAGATTGCAAAATATAATATTAAGTTCTATTGCTAACACGCCATGGTACATAACCAACGAAGAACTCCACCAGATATATTACTCTCAGTAAAGGACTAAGTTCGGGGGCTAGCACAAGCTTATAAGAAAAGGCTCCAAATCCATCCAAATGCTCTCACAAGCAAGCTCTTGATCGATGACTGTCCAAGGCGCCTGAAAAAGAAACGAATACTTGACCTGGACAAACCTAATTGATCCAGGCTATAACATGCGAGTGCCGACTCCTACAGAGGATCGGCCTCTACACAAGATGTTACTGCTCAACTCATTTGATATAGTCCTGGGACTGATTGCAGATCTTACTGGAAAAAAAATTAAGGTGGGGAGACAATCTCAAGTAAATCGCTGGTGGTTGCTGGACTTCGGTACAAGATATTGCTGTATCACAGAACAAGATCTTGTCTAGGAACTCTTATCTAATGCCAAAGAACATTATTGGCATGCCTAGACAAGAGTTCTATGTCCAGCAGTAGACGTCTTTCAGTTAACGACGATGATATTATTATTAGCAAGAAAAAGTTAGAATTATTTGCTATAATCCGAAAACAGAAAAAAAACTGTATGGTCAAACATGCAATTACAAGCTAAGCACCGCTCACCTACCCAGCCAAGCAAGAAAGCCAAGCTCCCAAGCAAGCAATGCCATCACCACTCACATGCACCACCACACAACACTTTTACACTACTCTCGACACACGTTTCGCCCCGACACCGGAGCATCCTCAGGAGATGTACGACTTTACAATGCTGTATTGTCTCGTCATCTGTATTGACTACAATTCTGTATTGTCTAGTCATCTGTATTGACTTCACAATGCTGTATACAGCTGCATGGGAGCATGCAATTGCATGTTTGACCATACAGATTTTTTTCTGTTGGCGGATTATAGCAAAATAATTCTAACTTTTTCTTGCTAATCATGAACTTCCGCAAAGTAACGCCTGCTTCTATCCGATATTATTATTCTTCTTTTTTGGAACACTCTTGGTAGAGCGGTGTGGCTATCACGAAGTGACGTCGAGCATTCGCCTCTTCTCCCTGCTGGCCGACAGCCTGGTACACTCAAAACAGGTACATGGCACATAACATACATAATTTGGTCGGTCCATGCATGGGCGGCCTTCCCGCACGACAAGGCGCTCGATGGATTCAGGGTACGTTTATGCACACGCGGGGCGTTGCGCGGCGCGTGGTGCGTCGTGTGGCGCGGTAAACTCTAACATATTGCCAAGCTTAGACTAATAATGCCTGGCTAAGTATGAGAGCGTTCATACAGAAGCGTTTGCGTTGAAAGCGGCGGAGCACGAAGCGGGCACCGAGGCCACGCGGCGCATTGCGCGTCGCATGGTGCGTTGCGTCGCGCAGTTAACTCAAACATATGGCCAAGTATGAGAGCGTTCATGCAGAAGCGTTGGCGTTGAACGCGGTGGCGCTCACGGCGGGCACCGCGGCGGGCGCCACAGAACGCGTCGCGTGTGCATAAACGTACCTTCACTCTCACGTCGGGGGACGTACCTATCCGAATATTATGTCACTCTGTAGTCTGTGCTAACGCCGAAAGGCGACAAAATAACGTTAAAATATTGTAATGAGAAAAGCAATCTATGGAGAGTTTCATCATCACGTATCCAATATTAGTGCCAGAGCAGGGTTCAAAGGTCCGCAGTACGTGGCCAATATGTCGAACTTATTATTCGATTCTGGAAGATCCCCTTTGAATACATCTCCAGGCATTTCTGTTAAGTACGATCCGCGATATGAATATTTACTACTAGCTTTTGCCCTTGAAGCGCGTGCGTAGGACTCTTGTGATCTAAATTGAAACAGTATTTTTTTTTATCCTATTTATTTTAATGGAGGTTTTTTAGGTGACCTACATGTCAGCCCCATCGGTACACACAAATTACAAATAATCAATGAAACCAATTATAATTAAATCTAAAACTAAAACTATATTACCAATTTGAGAGAACAAATTTGTAGTATTTAATTGTGCACATAATTCATGCATAGAGTCCTGGAGTTAGTAGTAATCCAGTACTCGTAGTTGTACTGGGTACTGACTACGTACTAGTGATAAAAACTTCACTACCTCGCCTAGCTCTCAAGTTATTGCTGACGTGTCGTATGTTCCACAGTTAAGCTTCAAGTACCCATTTAAGTACAGTCTGTTGTGCTTATATAACACATGCTCTCCAAGACCAAAGATATACCGCCAAAATTTCAATGCCGGCCTGCTTCTAAGAATTACTTGGCTGACAAATCCAATAACTTTTTGAACCTTTTTAGCTATTCGACACCGGGAATGCACATTCCGAAGCCGAATAGGCTAGCCAATAAATGAGGCAGTCAGTCCAGTTCTAAAGAACGAAAAGGAATCATATTAAATCGGTTAGCGTTGTGAACTGAAATGCAATCAAGTAGCAAACGGCAAGTGTTTATAGCGAGAGGGCGGGGGCAAACAGAGCGCGGCGCGGCACGTTTTCAATTTGCGAGGCGACACTCTATATTTGCTAAATATTAATATTTTCGATGCGACCCAGTTGCAACGTGCGTTATGAAAAGTACTGTCAGCACCAAAGTCGAATTAGGTATCATGAAATATATCTAAGCATATTGTACTCGTATCTCGCATCCTTAAATCGAGTTAAGTAAATCTAAAAAATGTATTTAAGCACAAATTTGGGTATACCTATATACCTAAAACATGTTAATCTTCAATTGTTTTAAAGTATGTACCTACTTAAAATATCGTAAGTAGCACTCATTTCTATGATTTTTTTCTTAACATCACAAAGCTCTTTGTTTATATTCTGGGTAGGTACTATGTTTACAATTTTATGATTAGTAAAAATAATATCAATTCATATTGTACTATTATCTTCAAGTATATTTTTTGTTGTCTGTACATGGTACTGATATTGCGTTATATTGATTTAGCGTGATTGAAATTAAAGCCCATAGATTTATATGTGATAAGTATAATCAAATAAATTATTTTGATCTCAAAATGGTAACGTTCTAAGCTCAGATTCTTAGCAAAAAGTGAAAGCAAGGTAATAAAATATAATTACCGGACAAAATGCAAGAACAATAAACATTTTAAAAATTTTGAGTGTCAAGAAACACTCGGCTGGAATGAAGTTCAGAATCAACGCCATCTCTCGCCACATGTTAGAACCATCTCGTAAAAAACAGACATTAAAGCAAGTTCAGGCAAGTTCACGCTGCCCACAATAGATGGCTTTTGCCGCAAATAATTTGTTCGGAATTTCTCTTCTATAAAACTTCGTTACAAAAATTAAAAAAAGTACAAAGATGTGATCTGAAGTCAGGATTCAAACCCCCGAACCGATAGTTTCACTTCTTCGTTTAACCGCTGCACCACCAAAGCTTTGATAGAACGTGTATAATAAACGAAGGCAACAAGGGTCGTGACGGAAAATTCTTACACATTTTTTCGTCTAGCTCCCAACCCCTTCTCATTCTAGAAGAGATCTGTGCCCAGTAGTGAGCCGGCGATGGGATGAGATGAATGAACTAAAGTTCGACCGTTCAGAGAATGCGTTCCTGACACCTATCAGAAAAATATTGTTTACCAAGTTATTTGACACACAGTTTGGCACAAAATTATAACATTAATTGATTATTGATATAATAATGTTGTTTTAATGCTCATCAATTGTTAAAACGGTAAACAACCAGCAATAATATTTTTATCGTAACTGCAACGCCATTACAAAGTTACGTCGTCAGTTCAATCGCGACGTGTCAGGAACGCATTCTCTGAACGGCCGTAGTTTAATAGAGTTTGTAGTTTGCGCAAGTGATAAGTTTAAAACCATCGTCCGACCCAAAATTTCGTAACTCAAAAATTCATAAGTTTATTAGTACTCTAAACTAATGTTTGTAGGCAAGGATACCCTTAACAAGCCGCGATACATTAATGATCAGCTCCTAATAAACCAACCTTCTACAATACATCACATTAACGATTCTGTGCCAGTTACCGCACTGTTTACCAGCTCTCAATGCCTCAGTCTGCCCTGATCTATAGAATACTAATTAGATATACAAACTATGATTAATTAGTTTATTTCAGTTTCAAATTTAGTATAGAATAGAATGTCTATGTTGAAGTATACATAATAAGGTATACAAATAAGGTATAGGTACGAATCTTTTAAAATTCGGCAACCGGTATTCAGGACTGATTTTTCGCAGGCAACATATTACCGTGTTTTTAATGAAATAAACTTTATTTTTATTTAAGTTTCATTCATTAACCAGACCGGTGCAAATTACTAGTATCGATTTACCTGTTCATACCTGGGAACCCAAGGGCTGTGACAGGAAAATAATAGGCAACCTAACTTTTGCATATACTATGGGCTGCATACTTTCGATTGGTGTAGAATTTATCCATTAACCAAACCGGTGTAATTAAAAAAAAAATATTTTTTTAAAATTAATTAAAAATATCCTGGACTGAAATTTGCTAGGCAACCCATATGCAATATATTTTTTTATTTTACTGATAATAAAAAGACTTGCCCTCACTGACTTATCTATCAACGCACAGCCTAAACCACTGAAGTACCTACTACGTATCAGTTTTTGTAAATTCTACCCCCAAAGGGGTTGAATGTTTGCATGAAAGTCTTTATGTAATTTTTCAAGTTGGATATATCGAGCAACGGATCTACGTGATTCTTTGACGGGTATGGTTGCGGACCTGCAGTGTTACAGGTTACTTTTTATCCCGATAAAACCACGCGGGTGAAGTTTTTTTTTAATATCTTAATTTTTAAAGGGGCTTTCGTCCGACACGGACACGCCAGCCCCATCGTATCCTAACTTTCCCCATCGTAACCTAACTGAATTTTCTGAAACAACTGAAGCAGTATTCACTGCCTGTGCATATATAATATATCAACAATAGATTTAAAGGGCCTCTTAGGTAGGCTCAGGACCGCTCAGCGGGCGATGGAGAGAGCTATGCTCGGAGTGTCCCTGCGGGGTCGAATCAGAAATGAGGAGATTCGTAGGAGAACCAAAGTCCCCGACATAGCTAAGCGAGTCGCGAAAATGAAGTGGAAATGAGCGAGGCACATAGAACGAAGAGCTGATGGTCGTTGGGGTCCCAAGGTGCTGGAGTGGCGACCCCGCACCGGGAAGCGTAGTGTTGGCAGACCAAGGTGGACCGACGACATCAAACGAGTCGCAGGGAGCCGCTGGATTCAGGCGGCGCAAGACCGAAGACTGTGGAAGTACTTGCAAGAGACCTTTGTCCAGCAGTGGACGTCTATCGGTTGATAAAGAAGAAGAAGAAGATTTAAAGCCTTCTGTCGGAGGAAGACAGAGGAGGCTTGTAAAAGCACCTACGTCATGTCTATTGATGTTATATCACTGCACAAGCACTTCCCGCTGTACACTGTATCTGCTACACTTCACCAGCACGTGCTGGGCATCATCCATCGTGCCGCAAATATCACAATTAGCAGAATCAACTTTTTTCATTACAAAGGCAAACTTCTTCGATGGATAATGTCCGGGCGAAGTTGCAGTGGCAACAGCTAGTACAGTTTTTGCAATTCACGAAGGCGAGTGAGCTTTACTCGTGGTTACTTCGTGTACATGCACATTGCATAAGTGTGCGTGCCTGTCAAAGCCTAGGTGGGAGCGGGCAGGCGCGAGAATTGCGCTCGCTGACACTTATACAGATACGACACACACACAACCATAAGTCAGTCGTCCTCGTGAATTGCAAGAACTATAACTGACAAAGAAATAAATGAAAATCGTTTGTACTTTCCGATTGCGTTGCGACTTAATATGAAGCGGTATTTACATGATTTCGTCTTATAAAATTACGATGTTTTCGACGCAGCCAAGAGGGTGATTCAGAAAAATGTTTGCATAAGCTAATAAAGCTGACGACTGAAAATCGCTTTCATAACATTAGAGCTGAATAAAATCACGATTCCCAGACATTTAAGAGTCGAATAATACTAGGACGAGAGCTGGTGAACAAAAAAATAAAGTCGGGCGTCTATTGTGTATCAGATTGCATGTAAAATTAGTAGTTGTAGCAAAAATAATAAAGAAACAAAACTAGAAATAAAATCGGCCAAGTGCGAGTCGGGCCTCGCTCTTTTAGGGTTCCGTTAAAAAAAAATTAAAAAAAAATATTTCCATGTACCCATGGAAATATTTTAATTTAATTTTTTGACCGAGCGAAGCGAGGTCTCTGAGTTAACTAGAGCGATTTGCACTTGTCCGTCCGTCCGTCCGTCCGTCTGTCAGAGCCTTATAACTTTTGAATTACTGAACGTAATTACTTCAAATTTAGATATAATATGTAAACCGATGGCCTCCAGCCGAAAATGGCTTAAAAAGTTATAAAAATCTTTATTTCAGGGGGGCTCTCATAGAAGCGAATGCGAAGTAAAAAAAAATATCGCGTTACATAAAATTGTTACGTATCATTTTAAAGATAATTTTGAACTGAGTACAAAAATATTTTTTTTTTAATTTTTCCCTTAAAATTGACGAAATGGGGGGCTTTCAAAGTGGCGATTTTATACGCTCGCTTGAAGACGCTCTCTAGGAAAATCCGCTATGGATTTTCAAACTGATTTTATGTTTTTAGGTCACTTATATCCTGTACTTGAACAACAAATACTAAAATTATATGAATATTATAAAGAAACGAGATTATTTAATTTTTAATGTACATCAGTAATTCATATCGCATCAACATAGCTTCACAATAATGCTAATAGATGGCGCAGTCAGTAACTATTCCCATGGAACTACGAGTTACGACTAACGACCTATCCCAAAAACAGTTTTGCGTCGACCATTATTATTTAGTTACTTATTATAATACAATAATTGTATTGTAATTTTTTTTGTACCATATTATTCAATTAAAATTATTTTTTAGTTAAATTTTAGTTAAATATTGTATATTTTCTATTTGCGTCGATAGATGACGATTTGTACAGATGCCCGTAACCCGGTTTCACTCGTTAGTACCTACATAATAATTCAATGTTTTCACTAACGTTCCCTAACCTTTACGGGCTACCTATAAGTTAGGTGATTGATGTTTTCTGTCAACTTATTTATCACGATCCTGTACGGGACACCTAAAAGGATATTGGGACGGATGTTAGGACTTAGGATTGTATTTAGGAGCTACCTACGTTAAGAGACTCCTACATAGGGGATGATTTAGGTATGTTTGGTGAAAACGGGCATAATAATAATGTCAGTTTTGATTATCATGTATCGATTGAATGAATAATCATGGGATACCGTTACCGCGAGGTCTCAGTTCGGGGCGAACCACTAGTTTAATTTAATTCAATTTTTATTATTTGTTGTTATAGCGGCAATAGAAATACATAATATGTGAAAATTTCATCTGTCTATCTATTACGGTTTACGAGATACAGCCCGCTGACAGACGGACGGACGGACGGACGGACAGCGTAGGCTTAGTAATAGGGTCCCGTTGGTACCCTTTGGGTACGGAACCCTAATAAGCGGAATGTTTAAATGTAAGAAACTAAGAATAACTAGTGGTTCGCCCCGAACTGAGACCTCGCGGTATCCCATAATTCCCATAAGGTAGTTTTAACTTTTAACTATATTATATTGTAATTAAAACGCGCCGAATCTGATGACGTCAATCGTCATCTGCTTTCGTGGATGGGATGCATATTTACAATATTAAAGACAGCGCCATCTAGTAACAGTATAGTGAAGTTTTTTAAAAACATTGATGCCCATTAAAACTCAAATAATTTCGTTTCTTTATAATATTTATCTAATCTTAGTATTTGTTGTTCAAGTACAGAATATAACTCAAATTATGTGTAAGTTTCAAGTTTTAAAACAAAGTGGTTTTAGAAATCTAGCCTCGAATACAATCTCCACTTTGAAAGCCCCCCATTTCGTATGGGAGCCCCCCTGAAATAAAGATTTTTAAAACTTTTTAAGCCATTTTCGGCTGGAGGCCATCGGTTTACATATCATATCTAAAATTGAAGTAATTACGTTCAGTAATTCAGAAGTTATAAGGCTGTGACAGACGGACGGACGGACAAGTGCAAATCGCTCTAGTAAACTCAGAGACCTTCGCTTCGCTCGGTCGATTATAAAATAGTTATTATAAGAAACATTAGTTTACAATAAAAAGATTAGTTTACAAGAAAAATTTACTTTATTTAATGGGCACTCACATTATAATATAAATTCAAGTTCTAATAAAACAATTTAACATTCATGTGAATGTTTATTATAATTCCGCTGAGAGATTATGCAGGTCATGTCAAGCATTTATTTTGGATAAAGTTAATAATGTTATTTGCATTGACAGGCCAATCAGTGAACAGTAATTCTACTACTTTTTTCAAATATAATTTCGCCAGTTTTGAACCTTTCTCTGATTGATCAATATTGTATGTTGCTCATGCTTGTGGCCATAATGTTACTTAAAAATCAAACGAGCTACACGCTTTAAATTCACTTTAGCGGTAGGGCAGCCAATGTGGAATCGGGGTGTTCGCATTTTTTAGATATTTGATAGCTCAATACACAATTATATTTATGCAGACTTAAGGGGAGACGCAGAAAGTGTAGTGAGGATTAAATATGTGAATCATATAACCAATCACCTCTCAGTTTTACAATTTAGAGCCTCAATAGCCGAACGGTTAAAGGTGCGGACTGAAAACTGAAAGGTTGCAGGTTCGAATCCCACCCGTTGCACTATTGTCGTACCCACTCCTAGCACAAGCTTTCCGCTTAGTTGGAGGGGATAGGAAGGATATTAGTCAACTTCAATTTGACTAATATTCTTTTTTAAACAAAAAAAAAAAAATTAACGGCTAGACACGGTACGAGTATGAAGTAACTATACATGCGTTATTTGTTAAATATTTTTTCCCGGTCACAATTTTCGACAGTTTATAATTTTACAAAGTAGTTTACTATATCATTTAAGTACCTACATTAGTCATCTACCAGCTCTAGGACTCAAGTATTCCGTATCCGTATGCATAAATGGACCTCATTTGAGAGTGTTACAACAATGGCAAATTCTCTCCAGACAAGGGATTCTTTATTTTCCCTACTCGGGCTCCGTCCCGTTCCGCCTCCAATTTAACTTGCAAATGTTGAGTTCTTTATGAATTTACCGCGACCGGCGACCGACCGCGGGAGGGGGTCTCGCTAAATCAAACTTATACAAATATTTGTACGAGACATTTTATTCTACTTAGTTTTTAAAAGTCGATAAAGGTATTCGTGAAATTGTCTTATTATTCGATTCGATTTGTCTGGTGAGAGGCTTTAGCCGCGGCTAGTTACCACCCTACGTAAAATTCTTTGCAATCAGCCCTGTGCATTGAATGTTGACACTACAGTGTCCTGTGCCCACCGGATATTATTTTGAAGGTTTAGTTTTGAGCTATCACCCGTCACTTCGATATTCAAACGTGTAATGTTACCACAAACTTGTAAATAATAATCTATGATTATGAAATACGGCCCCTTGCACGCTGAGCAATTGAGGCTTTCAAATACAACGACTAATTTTAGCCTTTTATTTGACGACATCCCTGGCGCAGTTGTGAGTGCTGTGGTCTTATAACTGGGAGGTCTCGGGTTCGATTCCCGTCGGGGTCAATTACCACCCTACCGTTAAAGACCTGCCGCCAAGCGATTTAGCGTTCCGGCATGATGGCGTGTAGAAACCGATTAGGGGTATGGGTTGAATGTTCACTGCCGTATCCCTTCCAAGCTAGCCCGCTACCATCTTAGACTGCATCGTCACTTACCATCAGGTGAGATCGCCAGTCAAGGACTAGCTTGTCATCGAAAAAAAAAATCGTAGATCATTACGATTTTGTTTTATGAGATTATTTTCCAGAATTGGGTATTAGTGGAAATGTCTATTACTGGATTCGTAATCATTATGATTTTTTTCAATAGAACTATTTCCAAAATAACATTTTGCAGTCCATAGATTTATTGTAGGTATAGCCGCTACGCTCTAACGTAGCAGTCACTTATACCACAGAATATACAATAGTACTAAATCTATATACTAATAAATAGTACTAAACTAAATAGTACTAAATCTTTGTACTAAATCTATGTTGCAGACAATTGGATTAGCATAATTATTTCAGCCATTTCCTAGAGAAGCCCAAACTTGCTGTGTTTTAAAAATGTTTTTAGAAAACAATTAGTGTGCCTAAAATGTGATCTTATCGAAATCAGTTGAGCGGTTTAAAAAAAATCAAGAATAAATAATTATAATATACTTTGTAGTGGCGCGGGCGTTTGAAGTCGGTTTTTTTAAAAATATTTTTTTATTTTCAAATTTTTTTTTAGTTATTATTGCCTGCAGATTTGCCCGCAAATATTTTAAAGTCTATTTCAATTAGCTATAAACTAAGTGCCCACAAAACTGCTCGGTCTAGTCTTGAAGCGGGCGAAGTTGTTCGGAAAGAGATTTTAAAAGTTCCGCCATAAAAGAATTTGTAACGTTTTATGAATACAGAAGTTGCGATTATCGAGAAACATGCTTGGCAAAGATAGCGAGAGTTTGGTAATAAAATAACCATTATTATGAACAGATAAGATAAAATACAATCTTCCTTACTCTATCCTCAAACATGATAATATAGAGTAGGGTAAAATTGTATGAAATAATTGAAATAGCTACTTGCACCCACAATTTTCGCACACTTGGGAATACCGACAACTTTCCAGATGAATTCTTCATAACACATTGCCAAAAAGTGTTTTTTGACGTGATAACGTCTTTATAAATTGATGAACACCGACTGCACGCACGAAAAAGTATCACGTTCCGCCTGAGCCTGTGCGTGCAAGCGAGAGCGCGGAACAAGCGATAGAGAGGCACGATCGGCTCAAGCGTTGGCTTGTGACACATTTATTCATCAATGTTTCTTTATGACGTTATCACGTAAAACTATCGTCCGTAAACCGACTTTACAGACAACCAATTTTTTTTTACATTAAAAGATAGGCTTGTGTTTGACGATAATCATTGTTGGAAAGCACTGATGACTGATGAGGTCTAGGTTTGATAGTTAAATAATACCTGGCCGGAAAAAGACGCCGGAAGTGCGTTCCACACCTAAACGGTTCGCTTTATAAACGTTCCTAGGTTCAAATCATCGAGTCAACCGATAAATGTCTATTGTTAGAAAAATGTAGGTCTCTAAATAAGCATTGCCTCATATATCACAATTTTATGCCACTTCTATCTAGTGGCTGACTCGCTTCACGCTTGAGATCGTCTAGTGAGAGATCTACCAACGGTACACAATATAGATACGGTACGTTCGTCGCTATTCAAACACTTTAGGATCCCAACGTCAATCAGCCATGTGCAATGAATGTTGACACTGCAGTGTCCTGTGCGCACAGGACATTATTTTGAAGGTTTAGTTTTGAGCTATCACCCGTCACTTCAATATTCAAACGTGTAAGGTTACCACAAACTTTTAAATAAAAGTCGTGTGGTGTCGTGGGACACCAGATAGGAACGAAGTTATTATTATAAAAATATTAATTTCAAGTTCTATTCGAGGTATACAAAAGAAAATAATTATTCGGGTATACATTTTTATCATGATTTTTTATCGATAAAAATCAAAATGACCCCAGGGAAGCCTAAATATCGATTTTATAAAATATTAAAATTAAAATAATTTTATAAAATAAAAAATTAAAATAAAATTGCGCGCCCCCGGGTGGGTTCGAACCACCAATCTTTCGGTTAATAGCCGCACGCGAACCAATTGCGAACAAATTGCGATGCACAACTCGTTGAAATTATTATAATATAAGAAATTTTTAGGCCATCAAAAAATGTATAAAAGTGTCGTTACAACTTTGGTCTTAATTTTTTTCGTCTAGCCCCCTTTCGCAACGCGCGATAAGGAACTTCGTTCCAAAAATGATTTTGAAATACGGCCCCTTGCTCGCTGAGCAATTGAGGCTTTCAAATACAACGACTAATTTTAGCCTTTTATTTGACGACATCCCTGGCGCAGTTGTGAGCGCTGTGGTTTTATAAGAATAAATGGGAGGTCTCGGGTTCGACTCCCGGCGGGGTCAATTACCACCCTACCGTCAAAGACGTGTGCCGCCAAGCGATTTAGCGTTCCGGCACGATGGCGTGTAGAAACCGATTAGGGGTAGGTATGGGTTGAATTATCACTGCCAACATACCCCTATCAAGTTAGTCTGCTACCATCTTAGACTGCATCGTCACTTACCATCAGGTGAGATCGCAGCCAAGGACTATCTTGTCATCGAATAAAAAAAAATAAGTGGCACTCGGGGACTGCCGCGGTAAAGCTATTGCAAAGCATTTTTTATCAACTTATGCAATTATAATATTTATGCAATATTTTTTGTTGCATGATAAAAATTATGCAAAAAAATAATTAAAAAACAAACAAACAAGAAAAGCGCGCTGTCACTACTTCGCGAGTGAGATTCGAACCTGCGACATCTAAAGAAAGCGGCCGCTCGCCCACTGCGCCAAACAGAGCTAAATGTGAACCTCTAAAATGTTGAACGCTTACTGAACGACGGTGTTAGGTTTTTTTTCGTTAAGGAATTTCTTGATTCGGTCGCCGCGCTCAAACTGTTTGTCCTAGTTCAAAGCCCGCGATAAAAGCTATGCAATAGCTTAAAAAGCCTGGCGACTAACTCGGCGTGGGCTAAAAAGCAAGTAACCTCAAGAGACAATTTGGGAACATTCAGTGAAAAGATCGCGTCGCTTGTGCACAAATAGCCCACGTGTGTTTCGTCCCCGCGCCGGGGCAGTTCACAGGTGACCGGACGAGAGAGCGCAAATAGCAATCTTGTAGTGTTTTCTGCAGCAACTTTGAACTTCGCACATTTGATATTTTTAACCGACTTCAAGAAAGGAGGAGGTTCTCAATTCTCGGAATCATTGGTTTTGCTTATGTTCACAGATTACTCGAAGACGCCTGAACCGATTTGGAAAATTCTTTTATTGTTTCAAAGGGTACACTTCCCAGGTGGTTCCATTTAAATTTTTACAATATCGGTCGAGCTGTTTTTAAAAAAAACAACAATAAATTATTGTATATTATACTTTGTAGTGGCGCGGGCGTCTATGTCGGTTTGAAAAAAAAATATTATATATTATTTTTATCAAAAAATGAAAACAATGGCATCGCTTTGTGACTTGACAAACAAACACACTTTCGCATTTAAATAATAAATATCTGGGTGGCGGTTTTTTTTTTTTTTTTGGTAAATCGTGTTTTTTGGAAATTATATATAAAAAATAATAATAAATAAAAAAATAAAAAATAATAATAAAACTCATAGGAGAAAATATAATTCGTCTTGGACTCGAACCCGGGTTTTCTGGTTTCGGGACCGTCCGACTTACCGTCGAGCTATCGGGAATTAATAGATCATGGCGAAATTTACCTTCGTATTCTAATGATATTGTAAGGGGGTTTTCATTGCCTCAAAACACGGATAAAACGACCTTTTCTAAAAATGAAAACTAGCTAGATCGATTTATCGCCCCCGAAACCCCCTGCATACCAAATTTCATGAAAATCGTTGGAGCTGTTTCCGAGATTCAGATTGTATATATATATATATATATATAAGAATTGCTCCTTTAAAGATATTATTAGATATGTTAGTAAGGATGCGAAAGTGTGTTTGTTTGTTAGTTTGTCTTTCAATCACGCAGCAAAAGTAACAACATTATTTTTTGTATAAGAATAGCTATACTAGCGGCACGCTATGATGGCCGGTTTGACGTTTGTCCGCTCATGAAGTTCCGTATTAATTGATAACGACTTTGAAGGAAATAATTGTATTACTTTATTGACGATAGTGATGTGCAGAGATTCATAAATTTTATCGAATGTAGTTTTAGGTTTAGGACTCAAAATTTATTTATTAAATTGATTTCTAAAATGTATACAAGTGTAGAAAAATCAGTTTGCACCATTTAAGGGGTGAATGTACTTGTGAATATGAACAATTTTCACTATGTGGACAAACCTCTGAAATCGCAAAAAAATATCAGCTGTTTCATACAAAAGGTAAAATTTTTATTTTTATATGATATATACCACAACTCGGCATTTGGTTTTCTAAATTGAAAATTTTTAAAAATGGAATCTAATACGATCGTCACATAGGATCGCTGGCTAGCACAACTACTACCTCCGGCAAACTCGCGTCAATGCTCAATGCAAAACAAAGCAGTTTCGAATTGACGTTGCTTCGAAAAGTATAAACTGTCAGTGCAATGCGATTGTGATATAGTTTTGACCTGGCTTTGGATTTCAAATATTGATACTGCATTACTGTTGACCCTTGCTCGTTAATTTGGACTCTGTTCAAGCCCTTTGTTGTGGATTTCGTCGATATGACCGAACGTACGCAGAGAACTGTTCTAAATAGTCAGACACGTGAGTTCGTAATACGCCTTCGTAACTATTTCGATCGTGAAGCTCAAAATGGAGGGCCAATTTTACCTATAACGTCAGTGGTTGAACGCGTAGCTGATGCGCTTAATATTGGACAACGAACTGTTAGACGGATAACTAAAAAAAAATATGGCGAGACTGGCACAGAAGAAAATAAACTTCACACACCAAAAAAGAGAAAACGAGCAAAACCAGTCGTAGGCATCGATAGCTTTGATGCCGATGCTATCCGAAGACATGTTTACGGCTACTATTTACAGAAGGAGTATCCAACAAGAAAAAAGTTGGTGCATTCACTGAAGGAAGCTGGATTATTCTTCGGTGGGGAAAGTTCTTTAACGAAGATTTTGAAGACCATTGGATTTCGATACAAAAAATGTAACAAACGCAAAATATTGATGGAAAGATTTGATATAGCGATGGCAAGGTATACTTTTTTACGGCAAGTGAAAGAAATCAAAAATTGGCAAAATGTTGTGTTCTTGGATGAAACATGGCTTAATGCTAACCATACTGTAGGCCGTTCTTGGAACGATGACACAGCAGCATCTACTTCCAAAGTTCCTGTAGGAAAAGGATCGCGACTTATAATTTGTCACGCCGGAACCATCAACGGGTTTGTCGAAGGTTCTCTCATGGCTTTTGCGTCAAAAACCACTGGAGACTATCATGAAGACATGAATGGAGAAAAGTTTACTGAATGGTTTACCTCAATGTTGTGTAGCTAGTTACATATTCCTACGTGATGGTATGTCATCGGCATGCATCAGCGTACGGCTGCAGAGCTATGCAGCTATCATCACGTCGGCATACGCGGTCCAGCGTCTCCGAGCAGATTGCAGTAGTGGGGATTTAGATATTTAAGCTAGTGGTTAGGAACTAGATTTAAGCATTAGACCTGTGATCTAATATCGACACAGAGTTAAGCTAGGTTAAGTTCTTTTATTATAGTAAATTAATTATAGTTGAAAGAAAAGCCTTCGTTTTCCTTCCATCGACCCATCCTTGCTGCCGCAAACTTAAGTGGCGCAGTCGGTAGGATACTTTAAGGACCTGCGGCAGGAACAGAAGGGGATCCCGAACATTGGATCACGACTGGAAGGAGCGGAGTAACCAGGAATGGAGTTCATGTAAGTGCATCAGAATAGTTCTTGTGTTGCTTCCTGAATTCCACTTTTTCCTACTCCTAATTTAGTCCAATATACCTACCATTCCAATATTCTAGAGCCTTTTAGGTTTTGTTGGGTTATGGTAGTGATAGTAGTAATATGTTAGGGTCATTAGTGAACGATTAGGTTAGGTTATTCAGTAGGGGTAGAAATTTGTCACCCTAGGGCTTCTAAGAATCAGGAGCTTGAATTATGACAGGCAGATAGTAGATAGTAATAGGGATAATATGTTGGATCAATCAAATAGTTCCAAGATGGCTCAAGATCCTGATGAAGTATTTGACGCTATACGGATTATCCCAGAATTTGATGGGAATCCGAATGTTTTAACGAGATTTATTAAGTTATGTGACCTTTTAGCGGCACGATATTTAAGTACGGCGCCAGGTAGTGAATTTACTAATTTATGCCTATTGAATGGGATACTTAATAAAATTACGGGTACCGCGGCGTGTACTATAAATTCCAACGGGATACCTGACAGTTGGTTAGGTATTCGAACAGCGTTAATTAATAATTTTTCGGACCAACGGGATGAGACAGCCTTGAGTCACGACCTCTTTTTAGCGAGACAGGGTAGCCGAACACCGCAACAGTACTACAACTATTGTCAGACCTTGTTCAGCGCTATTATGACTTACGTAACATTACACGAGTCCATACCTACGACAATAGAGGCAAAACGTGACCTATACAAAAAAATTACTATGCAAGCTTTTGTACGAGGGTTAGCGGAACCATTAGGATCTCGTATACGGTGTATGAGGCCTGAGACCATGGAAAAGGCACTGGAATACGTACAGGAGGAATTAAACATAAATTATTTGAAATATTTTGAATCCTCAAGGAACTATCAAATCCTTGAGAATAGTTATTCAAATAAAGTACCAGCATTACCGGTTTCATCCTCACGATTAGAAAACTCACAGGTTCCTGTGCCTAACTGGACGGTTCCGATCCAGCCTTTCAGATTTTATGAACCAGTACGGAACCAACAACACGGAAACCCGCCTCCTAGTAACTATTTTAATACCCGCGAAATAAATATCAATGTATGCGCGGCCAATGACACGGATTATAATGCTTATGATAGCTATTTTCACGACCGCGACCTAGACTCAGATTTCAGTTCCGCCTATAATAACCTTAGTAATGACTATTCCGACGACTCTACCTATGATTCAATCCATTATTTTGATGTAACCTATGGCAGTCAGTTATCCGAGATGTCTTCACCACAAGTGCCAAATGGTAACCCAGATGAGGATTTTCTGAATTGTTCCGACGCCATCGAAACCCAGGTAGAATTAAACACTCAAACAAAGAGCCATTTACCATACATTCAAATTAAAAATCCACCCTTAAAACTACTCATAGATACGGGAGCCAATCAGTCCTTTATAAGTCCAGAAGCAGTTCAAAAATACTTCTCTCATTTTCCAGTAACATTTGATCCGTTTAAAGTCACGAATATACATGCGACAAGCGGTAATAATTATTCCATTACGTTGCCTTGTTTTGCTGAGTTTAACGATTCCGATTACATAAAGTTATTCGTATACCATTTCCATGATTATTTTGACGGAATAATTGGGTTAGATTTGCTAGATCAATGGGAAGCTTGCATTGATTTGAAAGACGGACAACTAATTACTCGTGCTGCATCAATTCCAATTACAATGTACAGCAAGGCACGTAACACTAACTCAAATGACGATAAAAGTCCGGCAGGTACTTCTAAACTCATCCAGATTCCTACCACCATACCCTCTGGGGACGTTCATGCTAGGGAGCAAATCATATGTAACCATATGGAACATGAGTGTATAACCACTGAGATCAATAATCTTGGTTACATAGACGTTGAGAATCCCACTTCAAATGATTATATTGAAGGGGAGGCCTTAACCTTCACCAATAAAATTAAACACCACATCAAAACCACCAAAGAGGTGCCAGGTCATACTAAAACTTACCGATATCCATTCGTGCATCGTAAGGAAGTTAGGGATCAGATAGGGAAAATGTTGGAGCAAGGTATTGTACGGCCGTCAGACTCTGCGTGGAGTTCACCTATATTGGTTGTACCAAAGAAGTTAGATGCTTCAGGCAGACAAAAGTGGCGTACTTTAGTTGATTTCCGGAAGTTCGGAGAATCAAGCGTGGGAAGATCTTGTAGACGGCTTGGGTTCCATTACAAAAAACATCGGTGGAAATTTAGATCAGATGGACGCTTTAAATTCTCCAGAATAACCAAGATAAAGTAGTAGCCAAGTTAAGTAACCATACTAGTGTAAGCATAGTTATGTTCTGGAAAAGTTATTAGAAAAATAGATAGCATTTTTGTTTAAATTTAAATTCCTTACTCTTTTAAATTCGCGATTATTACTAATAAAAACTAACAGGCTCTTCCATTCCATACCCCATTCCCATTCATTGCAGCAACCAAGAATGTGTTCGTGTACATTGAGGCTGAATGCCCGAAGATTAATACCTGGTACTTCTGCAAGAAAGAAGTCACACAATACCCGATTGCTTCATTGGATTGATAAGCGACCAAACCATCCAAGAAACATGCAAATTCACCAGCATTGAGAGAGATTTGAGATTCCTTTTGAGAGAAGCATTGGAAAAGTTGGACGACAAACACAATGTGGTTTCGTTTGCTCACCAGACCAAGATACAGTTAATCTGTAACCGAAAGGATTGTACTTCACTTCAGGGAAGTTATCTAATCACCATACCAACCGGGTGCCACATCCTCTGAGTACAAAGGTGGGAACTTCCGAAGAAGTCCTGGCGACAATTTCGTACAAGTACTGCAATAGTCGCCGCTCTGGGGATGGAGGAGTTACATATTCCTACGTGATGGTATGTCATCGGCATGCATCAGCGTACGGCTGCAGAGCTATGCAGCTATCATCACGTCGGCATACGCGGTCCAGCGTCTCCGAGCAGATTGCAGTAGTGGGGATTTAGATATTTAAGCTAGTGGTTAGGAACTAGATTTAAGCATTAGACCTGTGATCTAATATCGACACAGAGTTAAGCTAGGTTAAGTTCTTTTATTATAGTAAATTAATTATAGTTGAAAGAAAAGCCTTCGTTTTCCTTCCATCGACCCATCCTTGCTGCCGCAAACTTAAGTAGCTTCCCTGAACCATCTATTATAATTATGGACAACGCCCCATACCACTCGATGCAAATTGACAAGCCACCTGCCCAATCCCAAAAGAAAGCTGATATCGTCGCATGGCTTCGTAAAAATGGCGTAGATGCAAACATGAATATGTTAAAAGCGGAATTAGTACGTCTTTTAAAAGAAAACAAACCAACCAAGATCCGATACGTCATTGACGAAATAGCATTAGAACATGGGCACAGAGTTATACGGTTACCGCCTTACCATTGTGAGTATAATGCGATTGAGTTGGTGTGGGCTCAAATTAAGGGATATGCTGCAAGACACAATACAGAACCCCCATTTACCACAAAAAAAAATGCTAAAATTATTAGAAGAAGCTTGTGAACATGTGACTAAAGGAGACTGGGAAAAGGTTGTGAATAGAACTGTTAAATTAATAAGGGAAGATTATGAAAGAGATGTGAAAATAGATAATATTATAGAAAACGAACATATAATTATTAATGTAGGTGATGATAGCAGTGACGACAGTGAAAATAGTAGTATGGACGAATCTGATTAATTATGGCCTTTTGTGGCACCTTTTTTGGTATCTTTTGTATTCATATGTTTCTTGTGTGCATATAAAGTATGTATATTCATTTTCATTCAAATATTCAGTTCGTTCAAATAAATTAAATAAACATATACATTTTTGTTTTATTAAACCTATTTAATCAGGTACAAAAACAAAACTTAATTGTTTTTTGTTCGAGAATAAATTGACATTCCACATCACTATTGTAATGTGTCAAACCGGCCATCATAGCGTGCCGCTAGTTTAGGTATAGACCTAGAGAGTGACAGTCACTTTTGATCCCGGAAAAACAAATTCGTAGGCAAAAATTAGTATTTTTATACAAAGCTGGATTTCTTAGTGTATGTGTACTTTTCTTCATAAGACGTCGCGTCGGGCAGCGCAGGGGCCACGTGCCTCGACTGCGACGCGAATCTAATTTCCTAAAGCATTGTCTCGCTGCCCGGCGCGGACTCGCGCCACATCACACAGCGCGTCGCCGGCTACTCTCACATTCTTCACGTGGCCTCGGAGATTCCCTCGCAATTCCCGAGAACGTAAGGTGTGCTCTGTGTTATAAAGACAGTTCGGATTAGCAGCTTTAGACGGTATTTTCGTTATTTTGGACACCTCCTGGGACTTGAATGTAAAGTACGATTCACACTAGACGCAGTGGCAATGCAATCACACTATCACACTTAGTAATATTATAAAGGCGAAATATTTGTGTGTGTGTGTCTGTGTGTGTGTGTGTGTGTGTGTCTGTGTGTGTGTGTGTGTGTGTGTGTGTCTGTGTGTGTGTGTGCCACGCAAAAACTACTTGGCGGATTTGGTTTTTTTTTCATTTATTTACCTACAGTTCAAAACAATTAAATATTTTCACAAAAATATTCGAGGGCATTGAAAAAACCACAGAGGTTTGGCCTCAATGCCGTCCGCACCCAGCGCCTTACATCGTACATAATACATACTCACTTACACAATAGGTAGGTACATACAAAAACGCTTATTACTATTTAGCCAAAGAACTACTTCCAAGGCAACCAAAATACATAGCAAAATACATGAGTAGGCTGAAATTTGCAATGGAGATAGATTATGCCCTGTATTAACAGACAGGCTACTTTCATCCCAGAAAATTACAAAGTTCCCGCGGGAATCGAAAACCTTAATCCACGCGGTAAAAGTCGCGGGCATCAGCTAGTAGTTAAAGAAAATTGACATGTATGCGATTTTATGAGTGGTAAATTCTCATGACTTATATACAAAATAAACTTTACCTTGTTTTTACTTTATAGTTTTGAGCTTAAAACATCGATGCTAAAAAGTAAAAACGCTAAGATTTTTCGAACAATTTTGTACGTAAGCCTTTGTCTTCCTTAGTTCAATGCTGATCTAAAGCCACCGAGTTACATTGTATAGCCCATAGAGAATCTTGGCAAGTTTATTAATGTATCCTGCATCTATTTAACAATCGGGCATATAGATCTTTAATTGACACTTATTGGTGTATTTATGGGAGACATCAAATAAATTAATTACCGAATCCCGGCTTCTTCATCCATCAAATGGGGTCTTTGTGATGAGCAGAGGCGACAAATCTTGAAAGTGAAAATTTTGAAAAGAGCAACTACCGAGTTTCTTGCTGGTTCTTCTCGGCAGGAACGGCATTCCGAAATCAGTGGATGGAAATGTAGGCAGACCTCCTACTAGGCAGACCCCCCACTAGGTGGACCGACGATATCAGACGAGTGTTTTTGAAGAGAAAACTTCTTTAGGCGTGTTGAGCACTTTTTTGGGTGAGCAAAAAACATGGATTTCGCGTCATCGTCACCTTCACAATCGTCACCTGGAGATTTCAGTAAGCGTTCAACATTTTAGAAGTTCTCCAGCAACCTTGTACAGCGCAGTCGGCAAGCAGCCGCCTTCATTACCGTTTAATGTATGATGTCGCAGGTTCGAATCTCACTCTCGTAATCGTGACAGTGCGCTTTTCTTATTTGTTTTTAATTATTAACAAATCTACTTTCACTTCTATCGGCCGTCCCTAGATATGACTGCCAATTTTTTTTCTCTCTTTTTTTAATAAAGTAGATATTAGACAAGCTAAACTTGACTTATATTCTGCTTCAGTTTTCAGTCGGCACTTTAACCCGCTGACCCGTTACAGGGAGTCGCTTAAAGTCGCCTTCGCATATGACTTAACCATAACAACAAATCTAAGCAATCGCGCATGATAACTGAACCTAAGGACCTTTGGAACATTTTGGGTATTCTCAAATTAATTACGCGTACATTGTATCGATTGGGAGCAGTCACCCAAGGCGGGCCACTTGTAATTGATTTCTGTAATTAATTTCATCTTGACATAATTTATTGTTCCTTCGGGGCTTTTGCTATTCGATGTATTATTTCGGCTAACTTAACGTTCAAACGTTGGCTTTCTTCTTTAAACATTTATAAGTTGGAGAAGGTCGAAAATACTGATGAATATATTCATAGATAATTCGAACTAGTGTTAGTTTGTTAGTTTATCCTTTAATCAATGTTATTGTTAATAACATTATAAATGCGAAAGTGTGTTTGTTGGTTTGTCCTTCAATCACGCCGCAACAGAGCTACGTTATCGATCGACGTTATTAGGGTTCCGTACCAAAATGGTAAAAATGGAACCCTTATGGTGAGACTTTCTCCGTCCGTCTGTCCGTCCGTCTGTCACAGTCGATTATTTCAGTAACTATTAAAGCTATCGACATGAAATTTGGCATAGTTGTGTATGATAGTGGCCCAACATCATTGAAATAAAGAAAAATCGAAAATTATTTTTAGTTTAATTAAAAAAGGGGGAAAATCGGGGGTTTGAAATTTCAAAGTAAAATAACTATACCGAGTGGGGTATCATATGAAAGGCCTTTACTTGTGCATTCTAAAACAGTTTTTTGTTTATTTCTATATATAAGAGTTTTTGAGTAATCGGCCAAAATGTCAAAAAAAATACCGTTCCCCCCCCTTATCTCCGAAGTTTACAAATCGAAAAATCTGAAATAATTATGGTCAATAGAGGTTTATGTATATTTTACAGAAAAATAAAAGCAACGCGAAAATTATTTTAGTTTGATTATAAAAGGGGGAAAATCGGGGGTTTGAAATTTCAAAGTAAGATAACTATACCGAGTGGGGTATTATATGAAAGGCCTTTACTTGTGCATTCTAAAACAGTTTTTTATTTATTTCTATATATAATAGTTTTTGAGTAATCGGCCAAAATGTCGAAAAAAATACCGTTCCTCCCCCCTTATCTCCGAAGTTTACCGATCTAAAAATCTAGAATAATTATGGTCAATAGAAGTTTATGTATATTTTACAGAAAAAATAAAAGCAACGGGAAAATTATTTTAGTTTGATTAAAAAAGGGGGAAAATCGGGGGTTTGAAATTTCAAAGTAAGAAAACTATACTGAGTGGGGTATCATATGAAAGGCCTTTACTTGTGCATTCTAAAACAGTTTTTTATTTATTTCTATGTATAATAGTTTTTGAGTAATCGGCCAAAATGTCGAAAAAAATACCGTTCCCCCCCCTTATCTCCGAAGTTTACCAATCGAAAAATCTGAAATAATTATGGTCAATAGAGGTTTATGTATATTTTACAGGAAAAATAAAACCAACGCTCTAACTAGCATAGTTTTTTTTTATATTAACAATAAACCTCTACAAACAAAGTTAACGATAAATAAGCAAATTAATATAATATTATCGTTTTACTTTTACTTTTGGAGTACGGAACCCTCGGTGCGCGAGTCTGACTCGCACTTGGCCGGCTTTTTTTTTGCATGGGTATAGTTGAGGACCTGGAGAGTGACATAGTCAAAGAGTTCCCGAGGGATTTTAAAAACTAAATCCAAGCGGACGAAGTCGCGGGCATCAGCTAGTCAATCTATAACAGAGCTATGAATCGACTTGATATTTTACATAAGCACTTATTGTGTAAAAGGTATACTTACTTATTATCCAAGAAAAACGAAGAGCTTTTTAATATCTCCACGCCGACAAAAAGTAAAGGCAAGTAGAAGACAAAAGCAAATTATTAATATCTTGTTGGTAAACTTTAATTAATTACTTCTTTATTGTAAGTAATCTGTATTTAAATCGCTGCAGGGTAACTGAGAGTAGCATAAATTATATACAGGATTCTAATGAGTAAAGTTTAGAGAATTATTATTATTCGGATAAAACGTTATTGAATTAAAGTTGTTTTACAAAGTTGTGTTTATTATTTCGGTTGCGCAAAACATTTAGAAAGTAAACAGGTTGGCTGGTCCTTTAGACCACAGATTGCTTTAGGGTACAATATATTTTGTACGTTTAGAATATTTATTCGTTTAATACGTAAAACTAAGTCTGCCATGCCCTCAGAGTAAGTATACCTACTAATATTTACTCTTCGGCCATGCCTAAGGCCATGCCACTTTGTCTCACTCACTCTTATACGCGCTGCCCAGCCCATGGAGTGTAATGCGTTTTATCAAAGCTTTCTTTCTTGTTGCGTGGCTATTTTGAATCCTATTCCAATAGTCCATATTCCCTCATATTATAGTATATTGTGTGTAGTAAATAGTGTGTTTGTTAAGCTATTGCATAGCTTTTATCGCGGGCTTTGAACTAGGACAAACAGTTTGAGCGCGGCGTCCGAATCAAGAAATTCCGTAACGAAAATAAACCTAACACCGTCGTTCAGTAAGCGTTCAACATTTTAGAGATTCACAAGTACCTCCGTTTGGCGCAGTGGGCGAGCGGCCGCTTTCTTTACCGTATGGTGTATGATGATGTCGCAGGTTCGAATCTCACTCGCGAAGTAGTGACAGTGCGCTTTTATAGTTTGTTTTTTAATTTTTTTTGCATAATTTTTATCATGCAAAAAAAAAATATTGCATAAATATTATAATTGCATAAGTTGATAAAAATGCTATGCAATAGCTTTACCGCGGCAGTCCCCGAGTGCCACTTAATTTTTTGTTGGTTTATAAGCATGTCCTTCAATCTTGCAGCAATAGAGCAACGGATCGACGTGATTTTTGCATGGGTATAATTGAGGACCTGAACATAGGCTATGCCAGTCACCAGGTAGTCAACTATAATAATATCACCCATACTGTTTAAATGGCGGCTTAAAAGCATTAAATTAGGCTCTCAAGGCCTGCAAATACAAATTCAAAAATAAATATTAAAAAAAAATATTTCAAGATAGGCTTGCGCTTGACAGCAATCAAAGCTAGAAAACACTGATCTAAAAATAAAATGTGACTAATAACAATAATCTTTGACAAAGACTCAAAGAAGACAGCACAAAGTACATTATACAGACCGACACCATCCATTGCACAAACACAACGGCTATTATGCAAGGTTTCTGCATAGAAATAGGAAGACTATATATAGTCGTATTTCCTAGTTCCATGGGTTTCTGTATGGCAGGTTGACTATGCCATGGCGAATGTGGGGCGAAATAATAACTAGCCCAGCACAGTGAGGCAACCAAGAAATAGAACAAACCGGAACACTGTCGTAACATAAAACCTAAGTTTAGTGTCTGTTTACTCGAGCTCTACCCGTATTCGCAACGGTCGACAGTCTCCAATAGTACCTAAGCGACCTAGTTAGCTTTGCGACAGAATGATTTTTGTCATATTTATTAAGCTATTGCATAGCTTTTATCGCGGGCTTTGAACTAGGACAAACAGTTTGAGCGCGGCGACCGAATCAAGAAATTCCGTAACGAAAAAAAACCTAACACCGTCGTTCAGTAAGCGTTCAACATTTTAGAGGTTCTCAAGTAGCTCTATTTGGCGCAGTGGGCGAGCGGCCGCTTTCTTTACCGTATGGTGTATGATGTCGCAGGTTCGAATCTCACTCGCGAAGTAGTGACAGTTCGCTTTTCTTGTTTGTTTGTTTTTTAATTTTTTTTGCATAATTTTTACTATGCAAAAAAAAAATATTGCATAAATATTATAATTGCATAAGTTGATAAAAAATGCTATGCAATAGCTTTACCGCGGCAGTCCCCGAGTGCCACTTAATTTTTATTATTAAATTGTAGATCTAGATGTGAAAACTCATGAATATAGAGGTCAATCGCCTAATCGAACTATATAGAATAGAATAAAAATATTTTTTATTCAAATAAAATTTTTTACAAGTGCTTTTGAATCTTTGATGAGTCTACCACTGGAGAAGAACCAGACGAAACTCGGCGGTTGCTCTTTTTAAAACAAGTTTACAATACAACAGATACTATGCTATGTATGCAGTGTTTCCACAATGAGGGGAAGTTCCAAAAATGCATACTACTTACAACTCAATACATGTTAAGATGGGTAGACAGAAAGTAGCCCATCTCCCGCCGGTATAGCCTGGCCTCGTCCAAAAGTCTTCGGGCCTGAAGAAAAAAGTCTTCGAACAGTGGTGGTATTAATGATGACATATTCCTTGAGACATCGTTGCTTTTAGTATAGATCTCGAAAAGCTCAGAAACATTCAGCAGGCAATGGATAGAGCTATACCCACAGTTGCTAATATTAAATTGTAATGTAGGTATCCAGTTACGACAATCAAGTCTAAAAAGCAATGATAAGGTTAAGGTTAAAGCGCGCTTGCCTTATTATTCTTATCTCAAAAATGATCACTTCAACTAGGAAGGAAATACTGAAAACGCGGTCGGCAGGAGAGCGTTATTCATGAGGAGATTAGTAGAAAACTTTTAAGAATTAAAAGTCACATGCATAACTCAACTGGTTGTGAAACTGAAGTGGCAATAGGCAGGACACATAATTCAAAGAACTGATAGGGTCTCAAGATGTTAGATTGGTGACATCTTATCGGAAAGCGCATGTGTTGGCAGGCCCCGCATAATATGCGAAAGAAAAGATGAAGCCACCGTATTTCCGTACTTAACAATATAATTCTGAGCATTATGTGATTAAAGGACGGGTATTATCGTAAATATAATATTAGTAGCTGATGCTCGCGACTTAGTCTATGTGGTATTCTGTGTATAACCTATTACATTTTGAAGTTTCACCAAAATCTGTCCAATAGTTTTTGCGCAACAAACATTTTTAACAGGGATTATTCGAGATGATGGCAAGAGACCTGATGGATTGACGCTGGTTTCCTGGGAACGGGGACGGGCTCTAATGTGGACGCAACGTGCGTCGACACATTGGCCCCGTGTCATATCAGGGAGACAGCATCAAGACCGGAAGCTGCAGCTTAAATGGCTGAATCCTGTAAGCGGCGCAAGTATGCCTCTCTGACCGAGAGTTACGAGTACATATTTGTTCCGTTTGCTGTGGAGACTGTGCATGCTAGGGCCATGGAGTCAAAGTGCAAAAAATTTTTTACGAGACATTTCACCGCGGTTAATTGCCTCATCTGGTGACAGAAGGGCTGGCTCATTTTTAGCGCAAAGGATCAGCCTGGCTGTCCAGCGCTTAAATGCAGCCAGGCAGCCAGTATTCTTGTCACCATTCCACGCGGGCATGATTTGTTTATTAATTAGATTAGTTTAAAAAAAAGAGTAGAAAAAAAAAACTTAAAAAAAAACAAACAAACATCCATCCTCATAAAGTTTGGTGTTATAGTAACACTAGATGATGCCTGCGACTTCGTCCGCGTGGATTAAGGTGTTTTGATTCTTTAACTTACTTTAATTTTCCGGGATAAAATGTAGCCTGTGTTAATGCTGGAAATGCGCTATCTCCATTCCAAATTTCAGTCATATCGGTTTATTAGTTGTGGCGTGAAGGAGTAACAAACATTTATTCATCCATCCTCACAAAGTTTCGCCTCTATTATATTTACTAGGATTAAGTACGGCACCCAGTTTTTGAAATGAAATGAAATGAAATCTATTTGCATAAACATGGGTAATAACAGTATGGCGTAAATTATGGTGTAGTTTCCAAACATGTTTTGCCTCAATTATGGCGTGCAAAATATTATAATTACTAAAGCTAATTTATTTTATCTCTACATAATATTAAAGAAAGAAATGTCGAAAAGTAAATAACAGAAAAAAAATAGATATATAAGAAGAAATGTCCAAATACAATAATTATTTATTAATATTATTAATGTCAAATCGTATCTATGAAACAATAAAGACAAGTAATAATAATGATAATAATAATTAAATGAACTGTTTGATAAATTTTGTGTGAGGTATATAAAAATGTCGATGCCCGTTTATATTTAGTCACAAGTAGGTAGGTACATATAACACCACACAAAGGTGTCTACATGATGGCTCTTTATAACTTCCACTTCAACAAAATAAAGAGCTCATAACAGTGGCAGTAACATCCCTATGCACTTTGCACAACTGTCGTAGCACGACGCTGTAGCAGGGTTTGCGAATGGCATTATAATATAAAAGAGGATACTTTTATTGGCTTTTAAAGTGAAATTGCAACAAAGGTCTCAACATTACTTGTATATAAATGCGCACAAACTTTAAACTCTTATAAAAATCAATAGAATTTGCGTGGTGTGCTTTCAGATTCTTTAAGGATCACAAATCGGGTCTTTTGATAAAAGAAAAACCGGCCACGTGCGTGTCGGGCCACGCGCAGTGTAGGGTTCCGTAGTTGAAAGTCTCAAATATTATTGCTGACCTAGGATAGTGCTTTTGTTTTATTTATGAATATTGAATAAACTTTGAGTTCCATGGTTTAACTACTATAATATTCTACAAAATATGCAACTTACACTACGTGTAACACATAACTTAGAAAAAACAGATATAACTCCTTAACTAATGAACCCTACTTAGCCGTGATAGTTTTACTTTAAAATTCATTATATATACTACTGCTGTGAATTTTTTCTTGTATCCTATATACAACCATTTAACTGGCAGAGGGGGGGGGGGGGGGACACTTGACTAATAAAATTTAGCACTTTAAAATATCATATTTCACAAACGGATCCCTGAATTGAAAATCCACAATATTTTTGAAAGACCTATTCAACGACACCCCACACTATGGGATAGACGACAAAAAAAAATCATCCCCACTTTACATGTAGGGGTGGTACCCTAAAAAAAATTATTATTCACAATTTTATACGGCTTTGTCGGCGTGATTGATATTTATACCCTTGTCAAATTACAGATTTCTAGTACCAATAGTCTCTGAGCTAAACCGCGGACAGACAGACAGACAGACAGACAGACGGACGGACATGGCGAAACTATAAGGGTTCCTTGTTTACTACGGAACCCTAAAAATGGGCATTTCAAACCGCAGGCCTCAGAATCAATCATTGCAGCAGTCTCTATTGTGGTGATTGGCTGAATTTATCGCTTTATTTCTGCAGCAATGCATTTTAGCCAATAGCGAGAAAGTATCGGCCAATCAGAGGCGACTGCAATCGCCATACTGTAGCAATCATTTTTAAAGAATTGCGCAGCTGGATCTGATATTCTTCTAAAGAGCCAAGACGTTTGATAAAGAAGAAGGAGAAGAAAACCCTAGGTCCTATGCCTGATATCTATTTTATAATTATTGTATTGTCATCTCATCCGATTATGAGAGTAGTGAATACAAATAGTGTAGTGGTCGCTAACTATGGGCCTCATAAGAAGGCTCAGGGTCACTCAGCGAGCGATGGAGACAGCTATGCTCGGAGTATCCCTGCGTGATCAAATCAGAAATGAGGGGATCCGTAGGAGAACCAAAGTCACCGACATAGCTCAGCGAGTCGCGAAACTGAAGTGGAAATGGGCGGGGCACATAATTCGAATGGTCAGTGGGGTCTCAAGGTGCTGGAGTGGCGACCCCGCACCGGGAAGCGCAGTGTTGGCAGACCCCCACTAGGTGAACCGACAGCATCAAATGAGTCGCAGGGAGCCGCTGGATTCAGGGAGCGCAAGACCGAAGCCTGTGGAGGTCCATGCAGTAGACGTCTATCGTTTGATAAAGAAGAAGAAAAAGAAGAATACAAAGTTCAACTGTACTTACGCATACACTTCTATAATGTTCTGCGTCGTCAGCTAGTTTCATTGTGTAGGATTACTCCTGTTCTGGACGTGAGAGAAACACCAACTTTACATTCTCATACTTTATTTAATTGCAATATTGCCCATCTGGCTTAAGTACTTTCACCGCGCCTAGCGTCCACTCAACTCACAGTAAGACTGCTCGTTTCGACGAGGTACACTGGTATTTATAATATGTTGACAGGTCACGTGGTTAAGGTATATTGACACTGTATATTGACTATCATGACAGTAGTATAATGACATACTCATATTAGCAACTATTTATCGAATGTTGACGGAAATGGACGACTAAAATGCAGTATTGTTTTTATAAAATACACATGAGCAGACATAAAGCTAATTCAGCTAATCAATTCTCAGATCAATTCTCATAGACTTTTCTATGCTACAACTAAATCAATCAATTTACTAGTTACAATTCCTAGTTACACTAAAATAACGTCTCTTAATTACAACTTGATCGATCAATTCTTATTTATAGTCCCTAATAGTCATTAACTACACTGCTTGAACCCTAAAGTAAAGTCCCTAATACTGATGAATAAGTAAATAAAGCTATATCATCTACGCCATGGCAGCACGCTCACTCCAATGGTCGCAAACTAATAGCTTCATAAACTCTATCTGTATCATTTACGCCATGGCAGCACGCTCACTCCAATGGTCGCAAACTAACAGCCTCATCAACTCTATAGCTATGTCATACCCTAAAGTAAAGTCCCTAATACTGATGAATAAGTAAATAAAGCTATATCATCTACGCCATGGCAGCACGCTCACTACAATGGTCGCAAACTAATAGCTTCATAAACTCTTTATCTGTATCATTTACGCCATTGCAGCACGCTCACTCCAATGGTCGCAAACTAACAGCCTCATCAACTCTATAGCTATGTCATCTACGCCATGGCAGCACGCTCACTCCAATGGTCGCAAACTAATAGCCTCCTAAACTCTTTATCTGTATCATCTACGCCATGGCAGCACGCTCACTCCAATGGTCGCAAACTAACAGCCTCATCAACTCTATAGCTATATCGTCTACGCCATGGCAGCACGCTCACTCCAATGGTCGCAAACTAATAGCCTCATAAACTACACTCCTTGAACCAATCCATTCTCAAGGAGTTCTCTACGTTACAACCAAACCAATCAATTCTTGGTTGTACTAACTAGCTACGCTAAAATAACTTCTCTTAACTACAACTAAACCGATCAATTCTTTGTTGTAGTCCCTAATTATGCTTTATATAAGCCTGTTTGTTTATGTTGCTGCGCCTGTGTGTTCATGTGCCTGTGCTTTATGTTGCCTTGAAACAATCAATTCTCAAGGACTTCCACGTGACAATTCTTGGGGTCAATTTGCGAACCAATCAATTCTCGCTCCTGACCTGCAAAGATAAAATCACACTGTAGCTTGAATAGTTCGACCAAATTATTCTTATCTTAAATTATAGAGTTAGGTACATCTTTAATATCAATTCCGTTATAAATAAATAGTTAAATTGTTGTTTATTGATACAGTCTTTAAAAGATCCATGGGAGACAAAAAGGGTATCTTTTCAGCTAATTAATCTTGACAATTTACTATCATCACTCTCAGAAAAAACATCAGTATAAAAAATGTGATTGTGCGAGTCTTGTCAATATGGATTTCGATAAAAGTTACGTCAAAATGAGTTTTCATTTTTCATGAAACAAAGCTAAAAAGTGACATTGGTAATCCGCTAGTTAGCTGTTCACTATTTAATTAATTAACTATCTATTTAAGGTAATATATTATAGGGATTTTTTGTATTTAAATGCTGAAATAGTCCGTATGCTAGGACAGCTAGCTTAGAAAAGGAACAGAGAGTTTTCCTTGCAAGTAAACTATATATACATAAAGTAATATTTAGTAAGATTATACTTTATTCTCTGTCATTGTTATCTACTTGGTTGCTATGAAACCAAGCAAAACTCATGTTTTAACTTTATGGCTAAAACAATACCCCCTTTTCTTTTAAAGTCTCATAACAGGATTTCTGGATGGTTTTCTGTTAATTTATCTTCTGCTTAAAATGTTAAACATTGTTTTCTTATCCTCGATTGCATAAAAGAAATAAATATACATGCCCACTTTAAACAGTGTTTTTGTTCTAACTGTCCAAAAACCAATAGGACCACTTTGTCGTCCGCCTGTCTGTCCGTGTGTCTAGGCCCTTTCTCTCAAAGACGGCTTGAAGTATTAAGTTGAAGTTTATAGTAAATACTAGGGTCAATGGTCTCCTAATGCTGTGGAATTATCAAGCTTCTACTTTAATTCAATGAAAAGTTACAGCCATAGAAAGTTCCCATAGAAAAGTAAGTTGGATTTTACAGACAGGGTCGATTCACCAAAAGTCGATAGTAACTTGTGTGAGTAAACACAAAATATTGGAAAAGCCTACATACGTGCTACCCTTTTCATAATAAAATACTGTTTTTGTTGTTGTTTGCCTATTCCTTTCCTAACTTCGTTATGCATTGCAATTAAATCAGGAGCTTCGTTACGTATATTATCGTAAATTATTCAATCCCCATTGGCGTATAGCCTACGTATATCTTTTACCGTAGTATTGAAAAATATTCATCATGTTTAAAAGTTTAGATTACATACAAAAATAATAGTTTAAACTGCAATTCGATTTTGAACATTAATGGATGTTGATGATGGATATAACTTTGGGCGGATAAAAAAATTACAGAAAATATATAAATGAGTCCACGCAAAAGCCAAATTAAACTACACGCATATCCAACTGTCAACATCATGGAGCATCTTCTAGTCAAATAAGTACAATAATTAACATATATAAAAATCCCAAATTATATTACAGATGAAAATAATATTAGAACCTTTAAGCGAAAACTAAAAGAATGGCTAATAAAAATTAGCTTCTACGAGATAGACGAACTATTCCAAAAATAGCAGTAAACTTTAAGACCTCAATTGCGCCTCAGGCTATGTTCCAAAATGAATTAGACATTATCATAATGTTATGACGATCTATTTTGACATATGAATGACTTCCAATCTGTTTATGAATAATCTTTGCAACGCCCTAACGGGGCCTCATGTAATCTAACAATATATGTAATTAAGTGGATATACATGAATGTGTAACGACCCTAGTCCTTCGTACTAAGGAATTTTTCATGTTTGATAGTACTAAAAATTGTTGATTAAATTTTATCAAAATCGGTACAGTAGTTAAGTTACGAGATGTTCTTTCACATGAGATCATAAAAATAATAATTTTAGGAACTTCAATTTTCATGTCAAATAATTTCAATTTGACGTTGACGCTATTCTGTAGAACGATATACTGTAAGGGAAGGCAGCGACGACCGCAGCGTCGTCCACGCGCGGATCGTATATATAAAGAACATTGTTCGTGTATTGGGGCACATGTTCAGAGACTTAAACATGCACATACTGTATTATGAGAAATGTGAAGTGGTATGTAGAGACATACTTTATATCAATTATTATTGGTAAAATACAAGGGGCGATACACGAAATCTAATATGAGTGATACCTAATCTGACGTTGGAAGCTGCTTAAGAGATGGGGAGCTCTAGCGCCTTGGTGCTTTATGAACCTGTCTTTGGGCTTGCGACCGACGATCTCAGATGAAGATTGATCTATATCGCGATGCTCTATGCTGAGTGTTGTGTCAACCTGTAGGTTAGATGCCGAGATAGGATAAGCTTAGGATGGGCTAATACACTTGCCAGTCCGGCTGTCTGGTCCAGGTGTCTGATTCTACTTTCGAACTTGCTCTGACGTTAAGTTGGAGCCTATCACCACTTCGTGGTGACAACCAACTGTTGGATGCTGAGATAGGATGAAGCTAATGACGGCAATTGCTATTATGGTTTTGTCTGGTCCAGGCGTCCGACACCAACCTCGAACTAGACTCTAACGTTGTTAGAGTCCTTCACCACTCTGTGGTGACTTCACGCAGTATAACTATTAACATCACGCAGTATAACTATTAACCTACAACCAACTATACATGAGAGGAGCTCACCTCTATAAAAAGTCTCAGTGGATCACACCACTATAAAAAAGTCTTGTGGAAACACACCACGGTTAAAAAAGTGTCTTCAGTGGATCACACCACTTTAAAAAAGTCTTGTGGAGCAAACCACGGTTAAAAAAGCCTCGCACATTCGTGTGTGAGTGAATGATGACAGTGTGGGGGGGGCTCAAGGTTTGATGGTATTTCAGGGACTTGTAAACATTCCTGATTATTGACAAATAATTACCCAAAGTAATATATTATGTATGTTTAAGAAATTTAAGCTTCGATCTCATTGCGTCAATTATTATAATAATACATTATTGTTTTAATGGATGCAACTGAGTGGTCCTTGATGTACCACAAAAGGTAGGAGCTCACCATCATTTGGCGTGCAGGGAGCCAACGATCATCATTTCATTTTTTTACAATGAAATGATGCCATCTTGATTTCGAACGTTGCCTATGGACTCAAAGGAACTTGAAACAACGATGTGTAGTGTAGACGTTCAATGTGATGTTGAATGTCGAGGTACATAAGTTGCGATGTAGGTTCTTTTGATGTTTACCCATAGAAATAATTGTGTCTCTCGACTTCAGTGTTGAGTCTCGTGATAATGGAGCAAACCGGTATCATTCATACTGGATTTTAAATATTCTTTAATATAAAACCAATACGGGAACCCCCTAAAATCTAATACACGAACTCTTGCATATGTCGACTAGGTCTTATGAACTCATTACTTCTGACGCTCTAAAAGTTCTTGGGTTAATACGATCACAACATTATAAAGGGTTCTACCACTAGCGATTCACGTGCCACTCTAAAGACATAATTTAAAAATAGGAAGATTTATAGGAATTATAGGGTAGAGATTTTCGTAGGTTACTTAGTTCAGTTACAAATGCAAATAATAATAATAAATAAATAAGTCAGGAAAGAAACTGTGATTGAATGCGTTACGTTAAATTAGCGATATTTAAATAGTAAGTAATAATATAAGATGGCGTGCCCATGTTGTCAACAAGGTCAAATGTAAAATGATGATATCTTTATCATTTCTAAAAATCGTTATCAATTTTAAACACGAATCTGAAAGTTCGGCCATTCTGCAATTAAACATGTCCGTGTTTCCGTCCTATCTCAGTAAAGCCATTATTCGTCACGATCAATCTTGCCCATGGTCAAGTCGCAGGCGTTTATGCCCCCATTCAGATCTCAGATCACAGTAATGGGCAATCTTGCCTTCAGTCAAGTTAATGACGGTCATCTACCAACAAAACTTATTTTCTGGATTCTAAATTATTTAATCCAACACTTTTGTGTACACAGCTCGAGAAAATCGCAACGCGAATCTATTCAAATTTCAAACTAGACAATATTATGATTATCGGGACGGAATAAATTAATTATTCTAGCCAGTTCATGAAATATCTACAAAGAATTCGCTAAAGTATAGGACACTGTTTAACTAATATTAATACCTATTTATATATTTTTTGATATACGCAGTAATTTAGATTTAATTAATAGGGGGTAATATTAATTATAATTTAGAAAAATATTATGCCCCGTCTGGTTGAATGTTTGGTTCAGTAATATTTGAGAAAAACGTTTTTCAAAATATAATTCTACAAAAACGTTTCAAAAACTGTTTCAGTGGCAAACGTATTCTGCAGAAATCATATCAAACACATTTAAAGCTCTGATTCAATGCATTTTATCAACCACTTTTAAAGACTGTATATTTAACAACATAATTGGAAGAAAAAGGAAAGACTACATGACCTGATATGAGATGAGCGACGACCGCGGTCCATTTTTCCTCGTCGCACTCCGTTACTCTGGCGCAGCGCCTCCGACCCGTTAGGTACCCGGCTGATGGCAGCCGGATACATGGGTATCTGCACGCCACGCGCCGCCTCTCAGTTGACGTCCGCCGTGAGCTTTTCTCGTGTTGCCGAAGAATTTCCGTTCTTGTTCGTGTTGTAGCTCTCGTTCCAACCTTTTTCATCATTTTTTTCTTTGAAAATATTGAGGACGTGGTATCTTCACTTCTGAGATGTAGGATTACTCCTGTTCTGGACGTGAGAGAAACACCAACTTCACATTCTCATACTTTATTTAATTGCAATATTGCCCATCTGGCTTAAGTACTTTCACCGCGCCTAGCGTCCACTCAACTCACAGTAAGACTGCTCGTTTCGACGAGGTACACTGGTATTTATAATATGTTGACAGGTCACGTGGTTAAGGTATATTGACACTGTATATTGACTATCATGACAGTAGTATAATGACATACTCATATTAGCAACTATTTATCGAATTTTGACGGAAATGGACGACTAAAATGCAGTATTGTTTTTATAAAATACACTTAAAATCACATTCTACCCCCACAAATACAACGTAACCTTACAATTGGTTGAAAATTTAGAAGAACATTGTCATCAAAAAGATATTTCTGTTATTCAGGCTCAGGAATTTCGTTAGAAACAGTAACTCTACCTTCAGTCGCCTCACTTACATTCATTATTCATAGACGCCGAGACCTCAAGAGCGCCAGTGGAACGAGTTACTTCGGGCCCTAATCAAAGTAGGATTTTACAAATTCTACTTAATTGGGGTTCGAACGCGGAGGGATTTATAAAGTGAGGACAGTTTAAACGAGGCCCGACTCACTTTGTCGAACGGTGAGATTCGGTGACAAAGTCGCTACTGAACCGTCTTAATAGCTTGGATTGTTAAATAAACTAATAGGTACTGCTAAGCCTTTTATCTGAAATTGTCTTGTTCAATTAAATTGTTATTTTACAAGAAGGGTTTTTGTGATCTACTCGTACTACTCCTTGATTACGACTGTTATCTATCTCCGAAAGTTTTCACTGAAGTAGCAGTATAGAATAGAATAGAATAGAAATATTTTTTTATTCAATAAACTTTTTACAAGTACTTTTGAATCGTCTGGCTGTACCACTGGTTCGGAATGCCCTTCTTGCCGAGAAGAACCAGCAAGAAACTCGGCGGTTGCTCTTTTCAAAAAAAAAAAAATTTACAACAGGTACAGTACAGGTTAATCATTAATGTCTCATGACTCGCTGGAGCGAATTATATCCACGCTTTTTTGTAAAGTAAAGATTATAATCCATAAACACGACCACTCTACTAAGCAAGTGTACGACAGAGATTAAGAAGTTTTAAAGTATTACAGAGTATTGTATAATAATTAATATTATTGTATTTTAAACTATCTACTTACGTTCTTGATATTATACTGTAATTGATGAGTTTTCTGACCTTAACGATCGAACCTTCTCTTGGCAGACGTGTACCTACTGTAGATGCCTACGTTTTTGCTTTTTATCAAGTGGTGAGAATAATTATCCATCCATATATCCACAAAGAGGGACTTTCCGAGATCTTAATTAGGTATTTGTTACTTTACCGCAGGAAAAGCATTACGAACCAGTGGAAGTGTATTAACGACTATTTAAATAAGTTAGAAAAATATTGGATAGAATCAGGCGTTACTTTGCGGAATTCCATGACATTTAAAGAAAAAATAATTTTCCTTTGCTTAAAAACAGAATAAATCTTTTAACACTCGACGCACGTTTCGCTCCGATACCAGAACATCATCAGGAGATGTTGACTTCACAATGCACAATTGCAAAATTTACAATATAATTGGAGTTTACTCCTTAAGAATCGATTTTAGCAGCCCGGTATGAGAAAAATCCGGGCAGTAAAATCAATTTATCAATGACCTCGTTACGTTTTTCACAACGTTGAAATTTCTACCCTAACGTTGAGTAAATAAGGTTGGTTTTCGTGCGAAAGAGCTTTCGCTTCGGGTAGCCGAGCGCGTAGCGATCGGGTCCCCGAAGCGATTCTTCGATTAATCGATTTCAGATCGCCATCCCTAATATAGCGTCGCGCTCGCGCGTAAACTCCAGTCGTGCGTCGGAGGCCGGGGCTGACACACACTTTTTTTTTATATAAGTCAAGGAAGACCACCCGCCACGACGGTCGTAAAAGACCTAAAAGATGCTCAATTAACTTAAGACCTGGCACAAAATCGTGCAGATGGGAGAAAATTATACGGAAGGCCGACCCTAAGTAGATGGGAAAGGTCCAGGAGGAAGAAGATAAGTAAATTTTTCTTTAAGTAATAAAAAGTCAATATAAAAAATTACGCACTCCTACCTAACTTACCTACTCCTAAAATGCGAAAGAAGAATGTTTTGTTGAATGAAAATTTTGTTCGAAAAAATAGTATGATGGTTTATCAAGGCACGATGCATTTGACCCGTACTCTTTTTCACAGAGTACGTCAGTTAAAAAGTGACCAACAAAACAAAAAAAAACAAAAAAGAAACCCTCCTGATTGCAACCGACCATAATTGTCCAGTAAAATCAACAGTCAGCGAAACGGTCACGCTTCGCTGTACACAGCGTGTACATTGTACGTAAACAGAGGGCACGGGAATGACACGCACTCGACAGGGTAACGTGATCCCGGTCACCTGCAATCAAAGCTCATCGCCGTCGCCGTCATGAGCACCGCGATAAGGGTGCTCTTGATTGTGCTACAAGTTGTAAGAGTAAGCGTATATATTAGGCCCGCTTTGTAATTTTGACAGAAGCTTTATACGAAATCTGTCAAAATAGCAGCTAATTCTGGGTTAAAAGGATAACTTGGCGTTTCTGCAAGAAATTCAATAAAATTCCTATGTTAATAGCGGTCAAAAAACTGTCACGTTTCGTTGTACAAAGCATGTACAGCATATAGGGAATGACACGCACTCGACAGGGCAACATTATCCCGGTCACCTGCAATTAAAGCTTGCTTTCGCCGTCATTAGCACCACGATAAGGCTGCAAGTTGCAAGAGTAAGCGTATTAGTGTAATCAATCCTCTCAAATAGGAATACTTTACTACAAATAATAATAATCGACAATAGCAGCAAGTGAAACAGTTGTTACAATAAAAGTATCTTCTTCTTCCTCTTCTCAATCAGCCACTCTTGTCAGAGTGGTCGTGGCTGCTGGGATAATGTTACATTCGTTATTATTCGTCAGTCTCCATGATTAATTTTTGATCGCACCGCCTCCCGCGCGATGCTCCTCCACTTGCGACGGTCAGTTGCGTTGCGGGAGCACTCCACCACAGTTGTCCGGGTCACCGCTTTGACCAAATCCGTCCAGCGCGTTGGTGAGCGTCCTCTCGTTCTTTTCCCTTCCACCTGACCCTGCACCACCGACCGCTCAATTGACCCTTCATTTCTAGAGATGTGACCAAAGAACTTTAGAATCTTAGAAATTTAGAAACTTTAGAAGATCGAGTTGTCGGTTCTGAAGGCCGTCCAAGGAATCTTCAAAAGGCGCCTCCAGCACCACATCTCTAAGGCATCAATTTTACGGTGGTCCTGCTCAGCTCCGTAGAGGAATATTGGGAAGACAAGGCACCTCATAAGTCGAACCTTAGTGGTTTTGAAGTAAAGAAGTTTTTGGGTAGTTAAGCGGACAATGGAGACTATGTGGATGGACTATTTTGAACTGCGGTATCAAATTAGAAATGAATTCAGCGAAGAACCAGAGTTACCGACATAGCTTATTGAGTCGCAAAGTTGATGTGTGCGTATGTGAACTGGTGTGAACCAATGCGTCCCAAGATGCTGGAAATGCGACCCCGCACCGGGAGGCGCAGCGTTGGTAGACCCCACAGGCTGCGATCGTGTTCTGTGACGATCATTTCAAGAGACTTTTGTCCAGCCGTGGATATATTGTTATGTCTATCGGTTCTGATGCTGATGATGATGACAAAAATGATGATGATGAAATAGTTTTAGATTTTTTAAGTTGGTAACTTAAAAGAATGAAAAACATTGAATCCCCTTTAACTTGTGCCGCACAAATCGGAGGGTGTAATCTATTGACAAAGACGCCTGCGGTCGCAAAACCCTTCTTCATTAAGGGACTAAGGTCAAGCGGGCGATGCGTGAGGGTGTACCTACTTGTAGCACGCAGCCCGGCCTAAGGGTCCTTATTCGACTAATCTTGTAAATAGATCCCTCGTTCATTATAATGAGCAACAACAAAGACGTTTAAAAATTGTCAAATCCGCCCTTTGATTTTGTTATTTCAAAATGTAGTAGTCACCCGGACACCTCATTCATCGCTCAGTGATTATATTTGACGCAAACAAACATAAATACTTACATAGAATGCTAAAATTAAAAAATTAATGCAATTTACAATATTGTTAATTTTAATTAACAGACATCTCTCGTATAATTTCTCTCAATATGCAATTTTGTTTCAATTTTAATAGTCTGTCATCACGGGGACTATTTGCGCCGGCCATAATGACTTCACTGTTAAATTTAGTCCCGCCAAACTAATTTCAACCATATTAATTGTAGACATTAAAGTCTTATTTTGAAAGCAAGCAATTAATAGTAATTGCAAAAGGCAGGCTAAAATGCAATAGTAAAGGCGTAGAAGTTAAATTTTGATAATTTCCTCATGTCTAGCGGTGGACCGCAGCGTACATTTAGTTAAATCTTTATTATCTAATGCTATTATCCTCATCTTTATTATAAGAAATTCTTTTTAAAAAAACCAACTACAAACGCCCGCGCCACTACAAAGTATATAATTTATTGTTGATTCTTTAAAAACCGCTCGACTGATTGCGATAAATTTAAATGAGACCATACTAGTTGTTCGCCCCGAACTGAGACCTCGCGGTAACGGTATCCCATGATTATTCATTCAATCGATACATGATAACCAAAACTGACATTATTATTATGCCCGTTTTCACCAAACATACCTAAATCATCCCCTAAGTAGGAGTCTCTTAACGTAGGTAGCTCCTAAATACAATCCTAAGTCCTAACATCCGTCCCAATATCCTTTTAGGTGTCCCGTACAGGATCGTGATAAATAAGTTGACAGAAAACATCAATCACCTAACTTATAACCCGTAAAGGTTAGGGAACGTTAGTGAAAACATTGAATTATTATGTAGGTACTAACGAGTGAAACCGGGTTACGGGCATCTGTACAAATCGTCATCTATCGACGCGAATAGAAAATATACAATATTTAACTAAAATTTAACTAAAAAATAATTTTAATTGAATAATATGGTACAAAAAAAATTACAATACAATTATTGTATTATAATAAGTAACTAAATAATAATGGTCGACGCAAAACTGTTTTTGGGATAGGTCGTTAGTCGTAACTCGTAGTTCCATGGGAATAGTTACTGACTGCGCCATCTATTAGCATTATTGTGAAGCTATGTTGATGCTATATGAATTACTGATGTACATTAAAAATTAAATAATCTCGTTTCTTTATAATATTCATATAATTTTAGTATTTGTTGTTCAAGTACAGGATATAAGTGACCTAAAAACATAAAATCAGTTTGAAAATCCATAGCGGATTTTCTTAGGGAGCGTCTTCAAGCGAGCGTATAAAATCGCCACTTTGAAAGCCCCCCATTTCGTCAATTTTAAGGGAAAAATTAAAAAAAAAATATTTTTGTACTCAGTTCAAAATTATCTTTAAAATGATACGTAACAATTTTATGTAACGCGATATTTTTTTTTTTACTTCGCATTCGCTTCTATGAGAGCCCCCCTGAAATAAAGATTTTTATAACTTTTTAAGCCATTTTCGGCTGGAGGCCATCGGTTTACATATTATATCTAAATTTGAAGTAATTACGTTCAGTAATTCAAAAGTTATAAGGCTCTGACAGACGGACGGACGGACGGACGGACGGACGGACGGACAAGTGCAAATCGCTCTAGTTAACTCAAAGACCTTCGCTTCGCTCGGTCGATTATAAATAATATTATAAATGCGAAAGTTTGTGAGGATGGATGTATGGATGGATGGATGGATGTTTGTTATCCTTTCACGCCACATAACGAATGAACCGATTTGGCTGGAATTTGAAATGGTGATAGCTCATACCCAGGATTAACACATAGGCTACTTTTTATCCCGGAAAATTACAGAAGTACCGCGGAAATTAAAAAACCTTAATCCACGCGGACGAATTCGCGGTCATCATCTAGTGTATAATATTATTATACTTTCTATTTATGCCACATAAAATTAAAACATTTTGAATTCGAGACGTGAACCGCCTTCTTAAGATAACAAACATTAGACAAAGGCGAGTTAAATAATAAATAAAAGTAACAAAAAAACATTATTTTTAAGAATTCTAAAAGCCTTTTTAAATTACGCCAACTGAAAATACGAAACAAAACATTAAATAAAATACCTCAAGCATCGGCTTTCTTTTCCACCTAGTGATCGCGAACAATTCGATCTTTTGCCAATTTCAAAATGGTCTTCGCCGTTTCTTTTCATACTTTGAGAGCGTTAGCGATGTTGCAGATCAAGTTAAATTGGTGGTAAAAGCAAGATGCGGAATTCGAAAAATTCAATTTCCTAACTGTGAATTTAGTGGAAAATGTAAGAAATAACCGGTTCCCACTCGGAGCGCTCTCCGGGCATCGGGAAGAATGTAAAACATAGGGAATGGAGTAAAATTACATCTACTCCTATTGGTATACGTGTCTCAATAGCTTTAGTGTATGCGACATGTCGTAAGACTTCTTCCCGTTTCAATAAAAGCTCTTTTTTTTTAAACATAATAGTACCTATGTATTATTTTTCTATTGTTTTCGTTATTTATCACTCTACTTTATTCGAAATTTTTGTCATTGAATTCTCAATCAATGACAAAAATATGCAAGAGTGCTCGCATATAAGCATAAATGTGGGTTTGAACATAAATAATATAGATGTTTTAAAATAGAATTTATTAATAGTAGCACCACAAATAGTCAAATTTAAATACTATAAAATTGAAACTTAAAATGTACATTGAAAACGTTTTTGGAGTTTACTCCTTAAGAATCGATTTTAGGCGCCCGGTATGAGAAAAATCCGAGCAGTAAAATCAATTTATCAATGACCTCGTTACGTTTTTCTGTCACGTTTTTCACAACGATGCAAATTTCTACCCTAACGTTGAGTAAATAAGGTTGGTTTTCCGTGGTTTATTTGTACCTCAAGTACCTAAGTTATAACACAACTTCACAACGATGCAAATTTCTACCCTAACATTGAGTAAATAAGGTTGGTTTTCGTTCACATGTATATCAGCGCCATCTTTCGGCTTATGTGTAAACTATTTCGAATAGCCACGGTGTTGTACGGAGTACAACCCAACAAAGCCAACCTTGTTTACTCAACGTTGGGGTGGAGATTTGCATCGTTGTGAAGTTGTGTTATAACTTAGGTACTTGAGGTACAAATTGTGTCACGGAAAACCAACCTTATTTACTCAACGTTAGGGTTACGTTACGGTTAGGACGTGTGACGTATCGTAATCGTGAGTTCTAAAATTTTCTTCTGAAAGGAGTGAAAACAGAAGGGTGTCAATGGAGGGTAACCGTTTCAGAACAAAAGATAAAGAGGGCCCCGGCCCACCTACTCGCTATGCTCGTTTGAAAATAGTAAAGAATTTATGGTCTGGGAGCCGGTAAGTAGTATTGAAAGTCCCTCCTAGCGAATTCGAAAATTTTGTATTGAAATTGATAGTTAAACATTATACGTCCTATCCTATTAATATTATAAATGCGAAAGTTTGTGAGGATGGATGTATGGATGTTTGGATGGATGGATGGATGGATGGATGGATGGATGTTTGTTACTCTTTAACGCGACAACGAATGAACCGATTTTGCTGAAATTTGGCAACGACATAGATTATAGTCTGGAATAGCACATAGGCTACTTTTTATCCCGGAAAAGCAAACAGTTCCTGCGGGATAGCATCGCTATTTTTTACGCATTTGTTCTCCAAAATACGCGCAATGGAGTTTTAGATTGACTTGATTTTTTTGCACAGATAAGTTAAGGGCCTGAAAAATGACAAAGGCTACTTTTATCCCTGGAAAACAAACGGTTCCTGCGGGATATTAGTATACTACTTTTCACACATTTATCTTTCAATTATGCGCCAACGGAGTAACAGATTGACGTGGTTTTTGGATAGGCATAGTTGATGACTTGAAAAGTGACAAAGGCTACTTTTTATCCTGGGAAAGCAAACAGTTCCCGCGGGATATTAGTGTGCTACTTTTCACATATTAATCCTTAAATTAGGCGCCAACGGAGTCACAGATTGACGTGGTTTATTGGATAGGCATAGTTGAGGACTTGAAAAGTGACAAAGGCTACTTTTAATCCCGGGAAAACAAACAGTTCCCGCGGGATATTCGTATGCTACTTTTCACATATTAATGCTTCAATTATGCGCCAACGAAGTTACAGATTGACGTGGTTTTTGATAGGCATAGTTGAGGACCTGAAAAGTGAAAAGGCTACTTTTTATCCCGGGAAAACAAACAGTTCCCGCGGGATATTCGTATTTTACTTTTCACATACTTATCCTTCAATTATGCGCCAACGGAGTTTTAGATTGTTTTTTAGCACAGGTAAAGTTAAGGGCCTGAAGGGCCTGGGGGGTAAGGGAACGGTATCCAACATCTAAGCCGATCCAAATGTCAACCTCACCTGCACGCGCCAGATGGCGGCGGCAACCAATTGGTTGCCGTGGTACTCCCTGCTAGATAACGGACGAGGCTCTGGCGACCGAGTAGTGGCGGGATAACCACACCCTCGGCTGGAAAATCAGCTGAAAGAGGCTACAGCGAGCCTTGGGACCTAAATAGTCTCAAAAAAGCCTGGAGCGAAGAGAAGAGAGAAGTTTGGAGAAGTTTATATATCATGGATAAAGCGGATCCCAAAAATAAACTACCCCAGGAGGGTACCAGCGCTCAAGATAGCACTGGAGAATCCCTTACTAGAGCTCTGAATATGTCATCGTCATCGAACATAATCAGGGCTCTAGGCCGCCCTGCGTATTCTGGGGGGGGCCAAGGTTCGCCAAACATGCAATTAAGATGCACACAAACACACTCACAATTACACACAGCAGCAAAAGCTGCCTCGTACAACCAGAAGGAAGACAAAGGCTCCCACATGGAGACAGATGACGATCACACATGGCTTCGAGAAGGAAACAACATGCCAAAAGTGTGTTCAGAAGACAACCAGATGAATCCATTTACACGGGGTGGTGCCGTACAAAGGTCACCACCAAACAAGAACGATGAGCAAGACACCACTGCAGGTACAGTTTCAAGTGAAGGAGCAATACGAGAAAGAAAAGGTTCATTAGGCTCTATGGAAAGCTTCATTGCCTACACAGCTAAGAAAGGACTCTCATCAAAGAGATTGAGAGCCGAAGAAAATGAAGAAGAAGGAAAGCAGGCAGAAATCATGAGAGCAATAGCAAGACTAACGAGAATTACAGCTGGTTTAGTGAAGATTGTAAGCGAAAATGCCAACACTAAGCTTGAAATAAAAACGGGAGTTCGTGATCTGAAAGGCCAAATTGATCATTTGAATAAAAAAACTAGAGAGTGGGACTGGGAAACGACTCCACACCACAAAACTAGGGTTATAGAGAAAAATAATAAAGAAAAGAGCACACAAACAGATGATGAGGCTATAGCAACATCTCATGGCAGCACCCAATCGACTAATAATAAGAAACAAACTGAAGAATGTTCAGAGGAGAGAAAAGAAGAAATTAACCCTCTTATTGACTTGAAAATGAAAATAGCATCTTGTAATAATTTCGATGACGTGAATGAAATAATCAACAGTGACTGGCCCGAAGAGGCTTTTGCAATAACAAAATTAGAAAACGTACATCCTCTAACATTTAATCGAAGTTGGGACATAGCTCTAATAGTAGCACCCGGTAGTAAAGAGCAAGAGAAATCAAAGGGGCTAAGAAAATTAATGCAAAAAAGTTACCCGGAAGCCATAGAACTCCTTGATGATAGTGAACCTGGCAAAGTAGAATACACAGTTCACACCCATAAGAGCTCAAAGAAAAGCGTAGCAGAAGGAGAAAGATATGTCTTTGTACTACCCTATGCTGAAGAAGGTGATAATACTAAAGAACAAGTTTATAAGCAAATATTGGAACTTAAAAGAAAATGTGAGGAGCAAAATAGACGACATAGATTGGCTATTGTAATTGACAGGGAAATAAATAATCAATGGATAAGGAAAATTTTTGAGGTAGTATACAAAGGGTGGGACTTAAGAATACTAGTAGATGAAGACAGAAAGCTCAAAATAGAAAAGCCTAAGACAGAGACACTTATAGTAAAAGGAGAAGGCACATATGCAGATGTACTTAAGAAAATGAAAAACAGTGTCAACACGACTGACTTGCAACAGCTTGGTGTTACTGTGAAATCAGTAAAAAAGGTAGGCGAAGGACGAGTTATGATGAAAGTTATTGGAAACTCAAACCAGACAGAGGCTTTTAAAGACAAAATAACCAATGTCCTGGATAAAGCTGAGGTAAGTATGGGTGGAGAAACCATATTTCATATTACGGGAATAGAGGAGGATGTGGATAGAGAGGAAATTAAAAGAGCAATAAAGAAAGAATTTAATGCAAGTCAGATCCTTGAGACCCACAAAGTATGGAAGCCAAACCGCCACAATCGCAGCCGAGAGAAATATCACTAAGAATTTCATAAATGCAAGCTGGATCACAATTGGTTGGACAAGATGTAGAATCAGGAAGAGAGTGAAAATGAAGATATGTTACAAATGCTGGGAGACCGGCCATATCGCTATAAAATGTCAGGGCCCAGATAGAACAGATCTCTGTAGAACATGCGGGAAGAGTGGTCATAAAGCAGCACTTTGTAAATCAGAAGAATTTTGTCCACTCTGTGATAAGGCTGGTCACAGAGCTGCAACGACAGGTTGCCCAAAATTCAGGGAAGATATAAGAATAGCTGAAAATACAGAAGGGAAAGAAAATAAAGGTAGAAGTAAAAAATATACAAATAGTAACAAGAATGGCAGTCAAAAAAATTTTACAGATTAATACCGACAGAATCCGAGCAGCTCACGATCTTCTCCTCGAAACAATTAACAGGTTGAATATCGATTTGGCTATTATAGCAGAGCCCAATCGCAAAATTGCCGAGACATTAGGATGGGAGCAGGACAATAGAGGTGACGCAGCAGTGGTAGCATATAACAACAACATAGCAGTAAATGGCATAATAAAAGGTAATGGTTTTATTGGCTGGAGATTAAGTCATTTTACTGTTTTTAGTTGCTACATTTCACCGAATTGCCATTTCACTGATTATAAGAGAGACATAGACGAATTATGGGAAACTCTTAGCAAACAGCGAGGACAAATAATAGTGGCTGGTGACTTTAATGCTGCCTCACAAGCATGGGGAAGCAGAAAAAGTGACTGCAGAGGAAAATACTTGCTTGAAATGGTGGCGGATCTGGATATGGTTATCTTAAATAAAGGCGATGCCCCAACATTTGAAAGAGGCCCCAGAAGCTCTAGACCCGACGTAACCCTAGCCAGCCAAGAAATTGCTGGGCGAATAGCTAACTGGGAAGTTTTAGATGAAGAAACAATGAGTGGACACAAATATATAAAATACGAAATACTCGAGAATGAACCTCAAATACCCCCAGAAAATGGAAACTGGAACCTCAAAAAACTCAATATTGAGAGATTCAAGGAAATTATAAAACAAGAAGAAATTGAATCCCCCGAAGACCTAATAAAAGCAACTATGAAGGCCTGTAATGCTTCGATGCCACGAAAGAAAACTAAAAAAAGAAAGGAAGTATACTGGTGGAATAATGAAATAGCAGAGGCAAGAAGAAAGTGCATAGAGTGCAGAAGAATATACACAAGGGCAAACACAAAACTAAAGAAAAAGAAAAAACAGAATGAACCTGAGTATGACATCACCAGACAGGTATATAAAGAGGCAAAATTTGCATTGAAAAAATCTATAGAAAAATCTAAGGCTGAACGGTGGAATACTATCTGCAAAGAAGTAGATCAAGATGTGTGGGGACTTGGATATAAAATTGTAACCAAGAAGCTGAAAGGTCATCCCCCTATACAAATTAGCATGAGGAAAATACAGGAGATAGTTGAGGTACTCTTTCCCGAACACGAGGAGTTTGAGCGAGAAGTGGTCCCTGTGCAAACAGCGCCGGAAGTTACTGACGACGAACTACGGAAAGTCAGAGATCGAATCAAGCTCAAAAAAGCTCCTGGTCCGGACCAGATTCCGCCTGAAATAATTAAATTGGTCACTAGCGTTATACCGGAGAAGATAAAGCAAGTCATGTCTGACGTGATTCGATCGGGTATATTCCCAAACATGTGGAAAACAGCGAAGTTGGTACTGCTGCGAAAGCCAAACAAAAGTGCTGAAGACCCAGCGGGATACAGACCACTATGTCTACTAGATTGCTATGGTAAGCTACTGGAGGGAATATTACTGAACAGAATAGAAGATCTGCTACAAGGTCAATACAACTTAGCGGATTCACAATTTGGATTCAGAAAGGGAAGATCTACACTGGGTGCTATTGAAAAGGTAATAGCGGCTGCGGAAGCAGCTAAGCGGGGCACGCAACGGAACAGAAAGTTATGTGTTTTAATCGCGCTTGATGTAAGAAACGCGTTCAACTCCGCTCCCTGGCAAGCCATAATCAAAGAAATAAAAAAGAGAGGTTTCCCTCAGTATATGTATAACCTCATTGATAGCTATTTGAACCAAAGACGAATCGTGGTAAGAGATGCCGAAGGAACGACAAAAACCTTCAATGTGAGCAGTGGTGTACCACAGGGTTCAATTTTAGGACCAACATTGTGGAATATACTTTACGACGAGGTACTCAGACTGGATCTGGGAGTCGATGTACAGCTCGTAGGTTTTGCAGATGACCTAGCCCTGATAGTGTCGGCTCAAAAAGAATATGCTTTAATGAGAAAAGCTAACACTGCGCTCACTATGATCAGCGACTGGATGAAACAAAAGCAACTTAAACTGGCTCCTGAGAAGACCGAAGCTATTATGCTAAGCGGTAAGAAAAGACATGGTCCTATCTCATTCTTAGTAGAAGGCGTAGAAGTGAAACCTGGAGATAAACTAAAATACCTCGGCATTTGGTTCGATAGAAACCTAAAATTTAATAAACACTTCGAAGAAGTATCGGCGAAAGCAGAACGCTTAACAGCAGCATTAGGCCAGCTAATGCCTCGAAGGGATGGACCACGGGCGAGTAAAAGGAGATTACTGGCATCAGTGGCCCACTCAGTTATGCTATATGGGGCACCCATATGGGTGAAGACAATCAGGATAGCCAAGTATAAAAAAATGCTATCGAGAATACAAAGGCTGCTTGGCATACGAATATGTGGTGCATATAGGACAATCTCATTGGAAGCCATACAAGTGATAGCTGGCCTAATACCCATAGAGCGGCTAGCTGTAGAACGCACAAGAGGATACGCCAAACATGACCAGAAAACAGCAGAAGAGGAAAGACGGAAAACGCTTACAGAATGGGAGGCGGAATGGAAAAGCACAGGGAAGGGTGCATGGACCAGAGAACTCATACCTAATCTCAAACAGTGGATAGAACGAAAACACGGCGAGGTGGACAGATGGATCACACAGGCTTTAAGTGGTCATGGTGTCTTTAACACCTACCTGCATGCCATAGGAAAAGCAATAAGTACAGAATGCTCATATTGTGGGGAAGAGGATACCCCACAGCATGCAATTTTTGAGTGCCGCGTTTTTCAAGAAGCTAGAGAGTCAGTTACGGGAAATGAAAAAAAAGTGTGTCCTAAAACCCTAATAGACCGAATGCTTAGGAGTGAAGATCAATGGCAAAAGTACGCAGAGCTGTTAAAACATATAATGAAAACGAGGGAAGAAGATGAATGGGATAGGCAAAACGGGGTAACATGAAACAGAACAGCTGCCTTCTTGACGAAATGCTTAGTGCGGTACCAGGAAGCAGTGAGCTTAGTACGGAGGAGGTTTTTTAGTGCGTAGGCCGCAGCTGTGGAGTCGGGCATGCCAGAATGGTATCCATGAGGATTTTTCCTCCTCCGAAAGAAAAAAAAAAAAAAGTGAAACTGGAAAGTGACAAAGGCTACTTTTTATCCCTGGAAAACAAACGGTTCCTGCAGGATATTAGTATGCTACTTTTCACGTATTTATCCTTCAGTTATGTGCCAAGGGAGTTACATATTGACGTGGTTTTTTGGATAGGCATAGTTGAGGACTTGAAAAGTACCTAACAACAGCTACTTTTTATTCTGAGAAAACAAACAGTTCCCGCGGGATATTCGTATGCTACTTTTCACATATTTATCCTTAAACTATGCGCCAATATGCATGCATGCATACATGTATGTATGTATGTATGTATGTGAGTTTGTGTGTGTGTGTGTGTGTGTGTGTGTGTTCATGCATGCATGTACATATGTACCTATGTATATATGTATGCATGCATGTATGTATGTATGTATGTATGCATGCCTGTATGTATGTATGTATGTATGCTTGCATGCTTGCATGCATGTATGTATATAATTATTTGTGTGTGCATGTATTTATGTATGTTTGTATCCTCCTCCTACTAACTATAAATACATTAACTATATCCTATCCTACCTAATATTACTCATATTATACCACTAATATTATTAATGTGAAAGTTTGTGAGGATGGATGTGTGTTTGTATAGATGTAGTCTAAGGATGGATGGATGTATGTTCTCTGAGATAGGGGTTGAACTATTTTGACTGTTTTACTCCATAACTTCGTTAAATTTAAACTAATTTTTTTATTATTTTAACCGACTTCAAAAAAGGAGGAGGATCTCAATTCAACGGAATCTTTTTTATGTAGGTATGTTCACCGATTACTCGAAGACGCCTGAACCGATTTGGAAAATTCTTTTTTTGTTTCAAAGGGTATACTTCCCAGGTGGTCCCATTTAAATTTTATCGAAATCAGTCGAGCGCTTTTTAAAAATTATACAATAAATTATATACTTTGTAGTGGCGCGGGCGTTTAAATGTATGCTCCCGGGACAAAAAGTAGCCTGTGTTATTTTCCAGGTCCTCAACTTTACCTGTGTAAAAAACCACGTCGACTATATGCACTTGCACTTTATATTGTGAAATATTATAAATGCGAAAGTGCGTCGGTTTGTCCTTCAATCACGCCCCAACAGAGCTACGGATCGACGTGAGTTTTTGCAGGGGTACCTATAGTTAAGGACCTGGAGAGTGACAGGCTACTTTTTATCCCGCAAAGTCAAAGAGTTCCCGAGGCATTTTAAAGGCTAAGTTCACGCAGACGAAGTCGCGGGCATCAGCTAGTTTAAAATAAGCTCGGTATGCGTTCATTTGAAAAGCCGAAACAAAAAATTAATTTTTTTTCAAAATTTCTAAAATGTTTTGCCGTCATCGTGAATGTTGATTGTTTGCAGTCCCGTCGTTAAAAAATTTCTTACTCTTTTAGGAAAAAGTTACGCAATTTGCATACCTCCTTGAAGTATGTAATAGGGGGGAGACTCTTTCGGCCAAAAAAAGTGGTTTGCATAATTTTTCCTGAGAGTAAGAAATTTTCTAAAGAATGGATTGCAAAAAAAATCAACATCTGCGATGACGATAGAACATTATTGGAAAAAATTTTTTTTTCTATGTTTCGGCTTTTCAAATTAACGCATACCGAGCTTATTGTACATGTATAATGTTTAACTATGTATTTGAATACAAAATTTTCGAATCCGCATGAGGGTACTTTCAAATTTTCAATGTTACCGGCTCTTGTTATATGAAGAGGGCCCCATCTACTCGTTGTGCTCGCTTGAAAATAGTAAAGAATTTATGATAATTGAATTTTTTGAGCGCTTAACGCCTTTGTTCTCAATATTACCTGCCTTCAATTTAATTTTATATGAAGGTGAGTGAACGTACGGGCCTTCTGCAAATCAATGATTTCTTTTGAAATATAATATTATGTTATCTATAGATTCCAATAAATTTTGTTGTGTATCGTATTCGTATGGAATTCCTATTGCGAGTAACTTTTTATATTCGATGTTAATTTAGCCCTTGACTGCAATTACACCTAGTGGTAAGTGATGATACAGTCTGAAAAGGAAAGATTAAGCTAGCTGATGCCCACGACTTTGTCCGCGTGAATTTATGTTAAAAAAAATGTGTCTCAATACAATCTTTACTACCTTTTTAGACAACTTTGGGGAATTTCAATAAATCATATAAACATCATCAGCAACCCATCAAAGGCTCACTACTGAGCGCCGGTTTCCTCTCAGGGAAAGGTTATAGGCCATAGTCCACTACGTATCATAAAGTATGTCCTTTCTTATTTCTATGGTTAGGTTAAGATTGAGTTAGGTTTAATCTGTGCGTCTGTCAAAATTTGTTAAGGTGATTAATTGCTTAATGTTAAATTAATAAGAATTAAACTTCGTTTGTATAGTGCGCGCTGCGGAGAGACTTCCCTTGATTTCTTCTTGTAACGTTAAGCGGTATGAAAATTTGTGTTAATTTCCGGATTTTGCGTGGGTACCTATCTATTGAGTAAATTAACGGTAAAGAGATCCTGATTACACTTTCCTGAGTTCGTATAATGAAAATAATTAACGAATTCGCTGGAATTAATTTTAATTTGTTAAGGGAAATAATTAACAATTAACTTTTATTAGTACTTGTTATGGAGTTGATTACTCTTAATTTATTTTGATTACCCTGGTATGTACGTAATATAATTAATAGAAATAATGAGTAGTGATTTTCTCTAAAACTGAATTGATCATTTCATCATTTTGCACTGATCATCACAGATTGCATCAGTGCAAGGATGGCCAAATGACCTCTGATTGGCTCAATTTATGGCGTTCTTGCTGCATCAACGCATTTCAACCAATAGCAGGAGAGTGCCAGCCAATCAGAGGTCATTACCATCGTAACACTGACGCTATCTTATTTTTTGCGTCATGTTCGTGAACGGGTTCCACCGGCGGGAATGGGGCTGCTTCCTGTCTGCCCGTCTTAACATGAATTGAAACTTTTTTTTTAAATTGAAAAACTTTCGCCTTTAAAATAAATCGGCCAAGTGCGAGTCGAGCCTCGCTCTTTTAGGGTTCCGTAAATATGAAAAAATCACTTTTTAAAACTAGATACATATTTAGATTATTTAGTTAGTACTAGATTAGCATATGGGGAAAAATGCTCGTTTGTTTTGGTCACAACTTTGATGGCCCCCATTTCTTCATTTTTGAAGCTAAAAAATACATTTGACCTCCACTTAATGATCTCTAGACAATGACACCCCACATGCCTATAATTTAATTGGACTGTATTTTATTAATGTATGAGAGCCCCCTTCATTTTTCAATTTTTTTTTATTATTTGTTGTTATAGCGGCAATAAAAAAAATATACACTCTGTGAAAATATTTCAACTGTCTTCCTATTACGGTTCATGAGGTACAGCCCGCTGACAGACGGACGGACGGACGGACAGACGGACTTAGTGCTTGGGTCCCGTTGGCGCCCTTTGAATACGGAATCCTAAATATAACTTCCCGCAGTAAGGTAAACATATCATTAACACAAATAAGTCGTACTACATAATATCGGCCGAGCCGTACAATAAATAATAGGTATTAGTTCCACAAAACCGATGTTAACCATTTAATTACACAAACGACACATATTTTAATGTTAGGTTAGCTACACTAAAATATCGCCGAGTTCCAATAATTTATTCACCTCAATACCGCAAATTATAATATTTAGCAGTATCGCTTTGTGTCAGTTCTAATAATAATGTGATGTGAGGATGGAATCAGCCACATGTATGACAATAATAATAAAGTTAGTTAGGAAATGTGTCACCATTTAAATAGGTCACTTGCATACTCACTACTCAGGCGGTTAAAGTAAGTTAGTAATAAGTAATAAGTAATAAGTAAGTAACACTGGGAAGTTAAAACAATATAATAATTTCCAAAATTTGCTGTAAAAAATTTCTTCCTTTAATATCTTCTAATTTTGTCCCAATTCAGTTAGGCTTTGGAGTAAAGGGGGGATGCGAAGCAGCTGTTCACGCTGCTCGCACATTCCTCCTTAACTCCCGGGAGGAGGTACTCCTTAAAATTGATGTGAAGAATGCCTTCAATTCAGTGGATCGGGGGGTCCTCCTCTCAGAAGTAAAAAATAAATTTCCACAGTTTTTCCCATATTTGGCGCAGTGCTACCGGGAACCTTCAAAGCTCGTACACAAAAAGAATGTTCTGAGCTCCGCTGTCGGCTGTCAGCAGGGGGATCCGCTTGGACCAGTTATTTTTAGTTTGGCCATACACCCTATAATTTCGGTTCTAAATTCCAAATTCAATGTTTGGTATTTGGATGATGGAACCATGGGCAGCGAATTGAGTTCGGTTTTGGAGGATTTAGAAATAATTATATCAAGATTTAAAACTATTGGCTTGGAACTTAACTTTGCTAAATGTGAAATTTATATTCCACATTCTTTTTCGGCCGAATCCAAACTACACATATTAAATAAATTCAATACTTTAGCTCCGGGTATTAAAATTTTAAACGATGAGTCACTTCGCCTCTTAGGAGCACCTGTTCTAGAGGCCTCAGTTCCTCAATTTTTTACTGACTTAATTTCTAAATTCAAAAACACTTCCCATCATCTGTTCGACATTAATCCTCATATGGCAATGACCATCATTCGATTCTGCTTATTTATTCCAAAATTTACTTATTTCGTTAGATGTTCACCTCTTTGGAAATTTAATAATTTATTGGAAAATTTGGATAATTTTATACAAAATATTCTATCTGAAATCTTAAATTGTCCGATAGATGATCAAGTATGGGCCCAGGCTTCTCTTCCGATCAGGTATGGAGGTCTGGGAATCCGCAAAATTTCTAGTGTCTCTCTGCCAGCTTTTCTTTCCTCTGCTTATAGTACACACACTCTCTTTGAAAAAATTATATCCCAGTCTTCGGGATCAATTGAGGTGTCGTACTTGGCAGAGGCAAGAAATGGATGGTCAGCGATTAGCCCAAATCAATTGCCGGTTTCTCTTCCTTCCCAGAGACAGTGGGATGACATTATTTGTAAAAAAAACTTTTGACGCAATGTTAATGCAAGCAAATTCTAAAGACCGTGCTCGTCTTCTCGCTGTCTCTGCGAAAGAATCCGGACACTGGCTCCATGCTATCCCTTCTGCTAATCTGGGCACTCTTTTAAACCACACGACTCTTGCAGTGGTAGTTGGTCTTAGGCTTGGCGCCAAAATAACCCAGCCTCACCGTTGCCACTGTGGTGACCACGTCGACGCTTACGGTCATCACGGACTCTCCTGTTCGAAGAGCGCTGGTCGTTTCTCCCGCCACAATGCCCTCAACGACATCATCCGCAGGTCTCTTGCTACTGCTCACGTGCCAGCTGTATTAGAACCTATTGGTTTGGCACGTAGTGTTGGCAAGAGACCTGATGGTATGACGCTTGTTCCTTGGAGGACAGGGAGGTCGCTTGTGTGGGATGCCACCTGTGTAGATACTCTAGCTGCTTCCTACATCCATGCGACCTCCTCTGTGGCGGGTGCAGCGGCTACTAGCGCCGAACAGGCTAAGAGGCGCAAATATGAAAAACTTGACAGTGGTTTCATATTTGCGCCTTTTGGTGTAGAGACCCTGGGGTCGTGGGGCCCGGAGGCTCGCGCACTTTTTTTAGAGATATCAAAAAGAGTGATCGAGTCTACCGGGGATCCAAGAGCTGGCAGCTACCTAGGCCAAAGGATTAGCTTGGCCATCCAAAGAGGTAATGCTGCCAGCATCTTGGGTACTATGCCACACTGCGGTGGCTTGGATGGGGTTTTAGATTTTAATTAGTTTTTATTTTAGTTTTAATTTTAGAATTAAATTTAGGTTTAATATAGTATTGTATATATGATATTTTCTTAAGTACTGGTATAATTTATTATAAAATAAATAAATAATTATACTATTATTATAAATGCGAAAGTGTGTTTGTTCGTTTGTCCTTCAATCACGTCGCAACAGAGCCACGGATCAACGTGATTTTTTGCATGGGTATAGTTGAGGACCTGGAGAGTGACATAGGCTTTTTATCCCGGAAAATCAAAGAGTTCCCGAGGGATTTTAAAAACTTAATCCACGCGGACGAAGTCGCGGGCACCAGCTAGTAATCGACCGAGCGAAGCGAAGGTCTTTGAGTTAACTAGGGCGATTTGCACTTGTCCGTCCGTCCGTCCGTCCGTCCGTCCGTCTGTCAGAGCCTTATAACTTTTGAATTACTGAACGTAATTACTTCAAATTTAGATATAATATGTAAACCGATGGCCTCCAGCCGAAAATGGCTTAAAAAGTTATAAAAATCTTTATTTCAGGGGGGCTCTCATAGAAGCGAATGCGAAGTAAAAAAAAAAAAATCGCGTTACATAAAATTGTTACGTATCATTTTAAAGATAATTTTGAACTGAGTACAAAAATATTTTTTTTTAAATTTTTCCCTTAAAATTGACGAAATGGGGGGCTTTCAAAGTGGCGATTTTATACGCTCGCTTGAAGACGCTCTCTAGAAAAATCCGCTATGGATTTTCAAACTGATTTTATGTTTTTAGGTCACTTATATCCTGTACTTGAACAACAAATACTAAAATTATATGAATATTATAAAGAAACGAGATTATTTAATTTTTAATGGGCGTCAGTAATTCATATAGCATCAACATAGCTTCACAATAATGCTAATAGATAGCGCAGTCAGTAACTATTCCCATGGAACTACGAGTTAAATTCAATGTTTGATAAATAATTCAATGTTTTCACTAACGTTCCCTAACCTTTACGGGCTACCTATAAGTTAGGTGATTGATGTTTTCTGTCAACTTATTTATCACGATCCTGTACGGGACACCTAAAAGGATATTGGGACGGATGTTAGGACTTAGGATTGTATTTAGGAGCTACCTACGTTAAGAGACTCCTACTTAGGGGATGATTTAGGTATGTTTGGTGAAAACGGGCATAATAATAATGTCAGTTTTGGTTATCATGTATCGATTGAATGAATAATCATGGGATACCGTTACCGCGAGGTCTCAGTTCGGGGCGAACCACTAGTAATATCTATATAAAATTTTTTGAAAAAGAAAACCGACTTCAAACGCCGCTTAAAAGTATAAAATAATTTTAGTTTGTACAGGTATGTTCAAGTCGGGCGGGCCTAAATAGAAACGATGAAATCGATGCGCAAAGCTAGCCCGCTTTCAACATATCTTTACAATACCTGGTGTAGTGGTAGGCTCCCTGTTGCTTAGGCAGAATGTCAAAATTCTTTAAACATGAAAATAAGTTACAGTGCTTGGCCGGTTACGCAGTTATGCAGTAAGTATGTAACTGTCTATCAAAGTAAACAACCATTAAATATCCATAAAAGAATACCTAGCTCACTTCTTAACTACTTATGCAGCTTAAGGCTTAGCTCCTGGATGGAAGCACTTTTATGACCAACAAGCATCCAACAAGTAGGTAAATAACAATGCTAATTAGTACTGTTTCTTTCTAAGTCAAAGCTGTTTGTATTGGCCGTAAAATATAATGGGTCATTAAGAGAGGCACTATCCGAACACATTACTGTTATGTTCACATTAGCTGACACCCCACTTCATAGGCTAAGAGCTTGACTACAGCTGTTTTAAGCTGCATGAATCATTGATACAGACCCAATTGTGGTGATTGGCTGAATTTATCTCGTTCTTTTTGCAATGCCTTTTAGCCAATAGCAAGTGAGTATTGACCAATCAAAGGTGCGATTATCTAAAGTTATTCCATTGACCGTAATCGTATTCGATGACAGCGTCAAAGTAAAATAAACCATAACGTTTTGATATGTACGATACACTCCATAACGCTCCATGTTAAAATCGATTGTACTTACTGAATTAATTGTGACTATAAATCAATACAATCAAGGATTATTTTACTTTGAAGCTAATGTCATCGAATACGAATACGATCAATGAAATAACTTTTAGACAATTGGTACCCAGAGGCCCCACTGATCACACACATCACACTGATGCAATCATTTTTAGTGAATCGTATCACAGATGCTCTTATTAAAACGACCGACGTGGATCCCACTTCTGAGAATAAAGTGACAGTGAAAATCAAGCGATGGAAACTATTATTACCGCTAGGGGTTTGAAATCCCTCCTTTGAATCGATTTCTCATTTTACGCAATGTTTAGTTAACTTTAGTCGGCACTTTACATTGTAAATGCTCATAAAAATAAACAACTTACTTAGATCTTCTCGGAGAAACAAGTTAGCGACGCGTTCCTCCGATTTCATCAACGTAAAATAAGTCTTATCCGAGCGTTGATATTTTGGCAGATTTACAATACAAAAACTGTCGGAACGCCCAAATTATTCCTCGGTTAAACGTCGCTCGACCTTGGTGAAATCAGCACTAAGAAGGTGTAAAATTAAATATTTTTTCACTTCTATCACGGCTAGGTAGCGAATAGTGATTTGTTTTAGGTTTACCTACCTTTTAAGACTTAGGCCGACTTGCACCAAACTGCTTAATTAATTAATCATGTTTAGTTAAATTTTGTAATGCTGTCACTTTTGACAATACTATTTCAGAGTTGAAATGACAGCATGAGATGAGCATTACAAAATTTAACTAAACATGATTAAGCAGTTTGGTGCAAGTCGGCCTTAAAAATTAAAATCTATAATAACACATGGCTCTCAGACTACCTAGAACACTGTAGCTCGCAAGAAAGCCATAACATTTAAGTATTCTTCTCAGATTATGTCAACTTTATAACGTTAGTAATAATAGGAGAGGTTTAATAACGTCACGCTCTCGGAGTACGCGGAGCCCTGTTGCTCGCAGGGTGCCGTAATGTCTGCTATTGGTTCAGACGATAACGACGGGGCTGCTATTTATATTGTCAACTTATGTTAGGAACAAGACACGCGGTTTAATTACCACTTTCAGTAGATCGTTTTTATAGCTTATTCGATGCGATGTATGAGATGTATCCCTACTTGACTGCTTCTTCGATTTAGTGCTCAACTGTGAAGAGCATTGGTAGCCTAGTGGTTAGGACTGCCTATTCGGTGGGTCGCAGGTTCGATCCCGGGCACCTCTGATGTTTACTGACTTGACTGTAAGTAGGCGGTGTCTAACCAAACCCTTCGGAGAGCTGATAAAGCCGTCGGTCGTGAGCCTGATCTTTCTCCGATCGTGTCGGATTTCCATCCCATCGAACGTTGAGAGTGACCGAACAGAGAGTGCATTTCTAATTGTGCACTATAATATCTCCCGCGCAGAAAGCTAATCTCTATGGAAGTTGGATTGGATCGGGAGGACATTATAATCATTAATATCTCTAATTAATATTACAATTGAGGAAGTGTGTTTGTTTGTTAGTTTGTCCCACAATCACGCTAAAAAAGAGCTACAGATCGCCTCGATCGGAATTTGCTTTTATCTTAGACTAAAAAATATATGTATTTAGGTATCAAAAGTCTATCGCATTGCAGATTCTATCCCAAAAAAAATCATCATTTTACTGAAGTACCAATAGTCTAACTTGAGTGCTCGAATACGCCAGCATTTATGATAAATACGGTTTGGTTAAATCATTAAGTAGCGATGGTGGCTCAACCCGCCTCGAGACACCATCGCGGCCAAAGTAGCTTCAATGCAACAGATACGTGTAAAAAGAAAGAAAAGAATTTATTTATAAAAGTTGTGCCACACATCACTATATAATGCATTTTTACCAATAGCGAGAGATTTACCGAGAGAGTTAGGTATAAGAAGGCTCAGGGTCACTCAGCGTCAGCGGGCGATGGAAAGAGCTATGCTCGGAGTTTCCTTGCGAGATCAAATCAGAAATGAGGAGGATTTATCCGTAGGAGAACCAAAGTCACCGACATAGCTCATCGAGTCGCGAAACTGAATGAAGTGAAAGTGGGCAGGGCACATAATTCGAAGAGCTGATGGTCGTTGGACTCGTTGGGGTTCCAAAGTGCTGGAGTGGCGACCCCGCATCGGGAAGCGCAGTGTTGGTAGACCCCCCCACTAGGTGGACCAAAGACATCAACGAGTCGCAGGGAGCCGCTGGATTCAGGCGTCGCAAGACTGAAGTCAAGATGTGGAAGTCCATGCAGGAGACCTTTGTCCAGCAGTGGACGTCTATAGGTTGATAAAGAAGAAGAGAGATTTACCAACCAACCAAAGATAAATTATTGCGATAGTTCAACTGTAGCAATAATTTCTAGACAATACCACAGCCAGTTGATAGTTATTTGTGTAAAAACTAAAAACATACGCCCTATCAGAGGTGCGATTGACTAAAAATTGCCGATCAAAATCTTATTCATTTCATGAAATTTGCGTCAAAGTAAAATATTCCTTGAATGTATTGATTGAAAGTTACAAATTCAGTACAACCTATTCTAACATGGAGCGTTATGGAGCGTTTCATACATTTCTAAACGTATGATTTTTAATTAATAATTTAATGCCTTTATGGTTTATTTTACTTTGACGCGAATGCCATGAAATGAATAAGATTTTGATCGGAAACTTTTAGACATTCGGGGGACTGATTCAGCTGTTTAGGTACTCGTATGGCCGATCCGGCGTTTAGTTCATCTCGACGGTCTACGGGTTTAATAAAACGCGGCCCGCACAGCCATATGTTTGCGAGCCTGGCCCAATATTGCCTGCGTGTCGAACACGCAATGAATACCAACGTTACACACATATTACATACATATTTGTCACGCTCGAGATTATTACAGCGTTTACACTTTACATAATATTAAAGTATTCTTAGGGTTCTGTAGTAAAACAACAAGGAACACTTACAGTTTCGCCAAGTCCGTCCGTCTGTCCGTGGCTTAGCGCAGAGACTTATTGGTACCCATATAAGAGCTGTAATTTGGCATGGTTAAACAATATACATATTCATGAAGCAGTGATAGCCTTGTGGATAGTACTGCGGTCTCCTATTCGGGGCGTCGCAGGTTCGATCCCGGCTGGCTTTTCTAAGTTATCTGCGTTTAAAAAGAATTGGTTGCCTGTAAAGTCGGTTTACGGACGATAATTTTACGTGATAACGTCATAAAGAAACATTGATGAATTCAAAAAAAAAAAAAAAAACAAAATTATTTATTTCATGTAGGCCAACCTGTGGCTCTTATGACACGTCAAGATTCTACCACCGGTTCGGAAAGCGGATTCTGCTGAGAAGAGCCGGCAAGAAACTCAGCAGTTGCTCTTTTCAAAATAATCATTTTACAATATTAATAAGTAGCTATTACATTGTAATAAGTTTATATACTATCTTGTGGGCAGCTGGATGCCAAGCTGATTTAACCCGTGCATCTTTGTTAGATAAATGTGTCACATGCCAACGCTTGGGCCTATCGTGCCTCTCTATCGCTTGTTCCGCGCTTTCGCTTGCACGCGCAGGCTCAGGCGGAACGTGACACTTTTCGTGCGTGCAGCCGGTGTTCATCGATTTATAAGACGTTATCACGTCAAAATTAAATATTACAAGCTTCAATGGTGAAGGAAAACATCGTGAGGAAACCTGCACACCTGAGAGTTCTCCATAATGATCTCAAAGGTGCGTCTCAAGTCTACCAATTTGCACTGGGCCTACATGGTGGACTATGGCCTATAACGCTTCTGAGATGAGACCTAGCTTAGTAGTAAGCCGTTGATGGGTTGCTGATAATGATGATGATACATATTAATCACGCCTACAAAGTTGTAAAATAAAATCTTAAAAATCTATTATTTTGGGTACGGGTACACGTAGTCAGGATGATATTTTCGACCGAGCGAAGCGAAGGTCTTTGAGTTAACTAGGGCGATTTGCACTTGTCCGTCCGTCCGTCCGTCCGTCCGTCCGTCTGTCAGAGCCTTATAACTTTTGAATTACTGAACGTAATTACTTCAAATTTAGATATAATATGTAAACCGATGGCCTCCAGCCGAAAATGGCTTAAAAAGTTATAAAAATCTTTATTTCAGGGGGGCTCTCATAGAAGCGAATGCGAAGTAAAAAAAAAAAATCGCGTTACATAAAATTGTTACGTATCATTTTAAAGATAATTTTGAACTGAGTACAAAAATATTTTTTTTTTAATTTTTCCCTTAAAATTGACGAAATGGGGGGCTTTCAAAGTGGCGATTTTATACGCTCGCTTGAAGACGCTCTCTAGAAAAATCCGCTATGGATTTTCAAACTGATTTTATGTTTTTAGGTCACTTATATCCTGTACTTGAACAACAAATACTAAAATTATATGAATATTATAAAGAAACGAGATTATTTAATTTTTAATGGGCGTCAGTAATTCATATAGCATCAACATAGCTTCACAATAATGCTAATAGATGGCGCAGTCAGTAACTATTCCCATGGAACTACGAGTTAAATTCAATGTTTGATAAATAATTCAATGTTTTCACTAACGTTCCCTAACCTTTACGGGCTACCTATAAGTTAGGTGATTGATGTTTTCTGTCAACTTATTTATCACGATCCTGTACGGGACACCTAAAAGGATATTGGGACGGATGTTAGGACTTAGGATTGTATTTAGGAGCTACCTACGTTAAGAGACTCCTACTTAGGGGATGATTTAGGTATGTTTGGTGAAAACGGGCATAATAATAATGTCAGTTTTGGTTATCATGTATCGATTGAATGAATAATCATGGGATACCGTTACCGCGAGGTCTCAGTTCGGGGCGAACCACTAGTTTTACTCGTCTATTCCATTGCATGATGTGACGTTAGGTGGTACCTGCTTTTGTATGTACTACATTTTTTTCGAATGACTTAGATGTCAGGAATATTGCTTACTTTGTGGAATTCTACGATAAAATCAAGGACAAACTGCATTTGTTATAACTACTGGAGACGCGGCAGTGTATGATAAGTTGTACCTTGAGTTTTTGCTATTAAATTATAAACAGCTGCATTCATGATGTCATGCCTTCGTCTGCGGGAATTTAGCTGTTTTTGAAAATCCTAAGAAAATCGTTTGTTTTTCCGGGATAAATGTTTTCTATTTTCACGTTCAGAATAGCACGCACTTCAGTGTGTGCTATTCTGGTCGTGCCTTAGTAGACTATTCGTAGTCCAGCATTTTCATATTTATTATAATAAAATGTATAGTAAAATGCGGAAAATATCATGTCAAAAATTATTATGAGTGTTCATTACTAAATATTCTATAGGTATGTACAACTAAATAGTTTTCAAAGTTATTAGGTTTCCACCTATTATAACTTTCCACGTGATACAATTAATTATTTAATTTATACACAATGACAATGTAATAACGGTTAGCGCTAATATCTAGAAGTGAATGAACTCAGCTAATTGTTAGATAATTGAAGTCGTCAATATTCATGCCGCGTTCAAAGACTTTCACGTAATAATTACGTACATTATGTGTTCCCACTTCCAGCTATTAATGAAAACGTACTCGTAAGTATGTGTAAATTAATATGTGTATAATGATGTGAAAATTACTTATTAATTTCTATTATTATAACTCAAAAAGATAACTAGGGTATAATTGCTATACATTAAGCGCTAAAACGGTTTCATATTAATGTCATAGGTAAGACAGTGTAAGTATATTTATCTTTTAACCTTAGTTACCTTTAAATTACCTATATTATTGACCGAGCGAAGCGAGGTCTCTGAGTTTACTAGAGCGATTTGCACTTGTCCGTCCGTCTGTCCGTCCGTCCGTCCGTCCGTCCGTCCGTCCGTCCGTCCGTCCGGCCGTCTGTCAGAGCCTTATAACTTTTGAATTACTGAACGTAATTACTTCAAATTTAGATATAATATGTAAACCGATGGCCTCCAGCCGAAAATGGCTTAAAAGGTTATAAAAATCTTTATTTCAGGGGGGCTCTCATTCAAAGTGGCGATTTAATACGCTCGCTTGAAGACGCTCTCTGGGAAAATTGGCTATATATTTTCAAGTTCTACTTATTTTCTTGCTTCACTTGTATCCTGTACTTGAACAACAAATACTAAAATTATATGAATATTTTATAGAAACGAGATTATTTAATTTTTAATGAGCATCAGTAAATTTCACATAGCTTTACAATAATAAAATAAATAAAAATAAATAAAATAAAATCATTTTATTGCAGGCCAGGGACCCATATAAAAACTGGTCAAATACAATGTTAAAAGTAAAGTAAATAAAAATTGAAAATTAAAAAGAAATTACATAAGTAAATTAAATAATGCTAATAGATGGCGCAGTCATTAACTATTCCATGGAACTACTCGTAGGAGTTACGACTACGATCTATCCCAAAAACAGTTTTGCGTCGAGCATTATTATAGGTACATAATATAATAACATATTATTCAATTAAAATTATTCTTTAGTTAAATATCAAACTTCAATAAACTATTAATTGCTTTTGCTGCATTTTGTATATTTTCTATTCGTGTCGATAGATGACGATTTGTACAGATGCCCCTAACCCGTTTTCACTCGTTAGTACCTACATAATAATTCAATGTTTTCACTGACATTCCCTAACCTTTACGGGCTACCTATGATAAGTTAGGTGATGATTACTGTCAACTTCCCTGTCTTGTCGACTTTGTCGACCTCCCTGGCTCAGTGGTGATCGCTGTTGTCTTATACCTGGGAGGTCTCGGGTTCGATTCCCGGCGGAGGCAATTTGGGAATTTATAATTTCTGAATTGTCTCTGGTCTGGTCTGGTGGGAGGCTTTGGCCGTGGCTAGTTACCACCCTACCGTCAAAGACGTGCCGCCAAGCGATTTAGCGTTCCGGCACGATGGCGTGTAGAAACCGATTAGGGGTATGGTTTGAATGTTCACTGCCATACCCCATCCAAGTTAGCCCGCTACCATCTTAGACTGCATCGTCACTTACCATCAGGTGAGATCGCAGTCAAGGCCTAGCTTGTCATCGAATAAAAAAAAAAAAAAAAAAAAATTCTTTATCACGATCCTGTACGGGACACCTAAAAGGACATTGGGACGGATGTTAGGACTTAGGATTGTGTTTTGGAGCTACCTACGTAAAGAGACTCCTACATAGGGGATGATTTAGGTATGTTTGGTGAAAACGGGCATAATAATAATGTCAGTTTTGGTCGTCAATGTATCGATTGAATGAATAATCATGGGATACCGTTACCGCGAGGTCTCAGTTCGGGGCGAACCACTATTTAATATTATATTACCCCCAATTTATCTGTGTATCAACTTTTAACCGAAACACATGTTAATATCTGTATTTATTCATTTATTTCTTTTTCCTATTACTTATTGTGTTTAGATGTCTCGTGGTTGGCTCGCGATTTCATTTAAGGCTATGCCTGAAAATCAGCGCTCAGCATTTTAATGTTGCAGCATTATGCTGAGGCAGTAGCCTTTTCAGCTTTAACATTTAGGAACAATGATATTATTTAGTGTTTAAGTTTTTGTCTGTTTATATTTTGTTTGTTCTTAAACACTTGTTGTTAAAAGCTGAATAAAGATTTATTTTTCATTTATTTATTTTATATTTTTCTCAATCCTAATATCCTGCTAATCCTACTTCCTACTAATATTATAAATGCGAAAGTTTGTGAGGATGGATGGATGCTTGTTACGAATGAACCGATTTGGCTGAAATTTGGAATAGAGATAGATCATACCCAGGATTAACACAAAGGCTATATTTTATCCCGGAAAATTAAAGAGTTCCCGTGGAAATTAAAAATCCTTAATCCACGTGGTCCAAGTCGCGGGCATCGTACAGTAACTAGTTCATCGTCATATTCGAGGCTCTACAATTGATTAAGGGTAATCTTATACCCTGCACCTAATATTTTGAATTATTCTTATTGGTTTTTACAAAACTGCTAATTAATTGTACACGAGGTCGAAATCGTGTGCAACGGCTATTTCGGATTAAAATTATAAGGTCGGTTTTGATACTATGTTCTAGAAATGCAATTTAAATTTTCCATCGTCTGGCAAGTAATCAGCAAGTTATAGTCAACATGTCATTAGTTAAAAATCATTAAAATTAATCACAATCAGCGAAAATATCGCGTGACATGTTGCATACGAAAACAGAGAAAAAAAAACCAGTCAAATTGAACCCTCTCCTTTTTTACAAGTCGGTTGGAAATATAACAAAAGAACATTCATAAAATATAAGTTATTTGGAAAGAAGTGTCCGATAGAAAGGAGATTGAATGCGCCCCACGAGCCAATAACTTCTTAAGCATTTTCAAGTTTTGCCGACTTCATACGAGTTACGTGAGTCAATTGAAATCTTTAGAACCCATTTCAACATCGCACCCAACTTTGTTTTTTATGGAAGCAAGATATTGGTGTTTGACTCGCTAGTTAAAGTAAAAATCGTTTTCATTACTCATACACGGAAAGTAGGTCTGAAGTTGCCTGAGAAGCGGGTTGAAAGTAATACTTTTCAGCCCTAGGGAGAATCGTTTTCAACTGACAGCTGTCAAATAATTAAAAAAAACTAGTTGTCACATTTTTATTGGAGTTCAAATGAAACACGACATACCCGAGTGCATCCATAGACAAGAAGAAAGATAGACTTTATTCATAAAGTAAAGACAACTGATTCATAGACATTCATAGACAATCATAGACAATACTTGACTATTAAAAAGCTAAATGCATAGCCCGCCGGCTAGGCCAAAGAAAAAAAAAAGGCGAGAAAGTGGCAAGCGGCAATCCGATCTTCATTTGTTTTTCGAGTTGTAGAGTTTTGTTTAGGCTTCTGTTTAACAGTGATTTTTATTGACACAATGAGTTCATCTGATTCAGATATGGATTTAACGCCTGATTTTGTGAGAGAAGAGGCTCAAGCAGTAGTGGAAAACCTTTTACCACCTAAATCAAAACAAAGATACCTAAAATCATACGACGATTTTATGAAATGGCGCGCTGAGAAAAAAGTGAAATCATTATCAGAAAACGTTTTGCTAATATATTTCAACGAATTAGCAAAGACTTATAAACCTTCAACATTATGGAGCGTGTATTCTATGTTAAAGACAACATTAAGTACTAAACACAACGTCCATTTAAAGGATTTTGAGAGACTCACATCATTTCTCAAAAGACAGTCTGATGGGTTTAAATCGAAAAAATCCAAAGTTTTGACTTCTCAAGAGGTAGAAACCTTCTTAAACAAAGCGCCTGATGAAATATACCTAGTAATGAAGGTAAGTTAATCTTTTTATTGTTTACGCACATAAGTAATTTGTATCAAATTGTAACTTTCTATACATATTTTATTTATCTCGTCTCAACCCCTTTTTATGGCCCACTGCTGGGCACGGGTCGACTCCTCTCAGAATGAGAGGGATTTGGCCATAGCCCACCACGCTGGCCAAGTGCGGGTTGGTGGGCTTCGCACACCCTTAAGAACACTTATGTGAACTCTCAGGCATGCAGGTTTCCTCACGATGTTTTCCTTCACCGCTAAACAAGTAATATTTGAGTTTTCGAAAACGCACATAACTTCGAAAAGTCAGAGGTGCGTGCCCGGGATTCGAACCCGTGACCTCCTGATGAGAGGCAGAGGACTGAACCACTAGGCTATCACTGCTCTCATATATTTATACATCTATTAGAGAAATTTTTTTTTTTGCAGGTAGTGTTAATATTGGCAATAAGTGGCGCTTGCAGAAGTATCGAGCTAGTAAATATGAAGGTTGATGACATTGAAAAACAAGGTGATATAATATTGGTGAATTTACGTGGCACTAAAACCAAAGTTGACCGAACCTTCGTCATTAAAAAAGAATTTGTAAATATAATAGAACTAGTGGTTCGCCCCGAACTGAGACCTCGCGGTAACGGTATCCCATGATTATTCATTCAATCGATACATGATAACCAAAACTGACATTATTATTATGCCCGTTTTCACCAAACATACCTAAATCATCCCCTAAGTAGGAGTCTCTTAACGTAGGTAGCTCCTAAATACAATCCTAAGTCCTAACATCCGTCCCAATATCCTTTTAGGTGTCCCGTACAGGATCGTGATAAATAAGTTGACAGAAAACATCAATCACCTAACTTATAGGTAGCCCGTAAAGGTTAGGGAACGTTAGTGAAAACATTGAATTATTTATCAAACATTGAATTTAACTCGTAGTTCCATGGGAATAGTTACTGACTGCGCCATCTATTAGCATTATTGTGAAGCTATGTTGATGCTATATGAATTACTGACGCCCATTAAAAATTAAATAATCTCGTTTCTTTATAATATTCATATAATTTTAGTATTTGTTGTTCAATTACAGGATATAAGTGACCTAAAAACATAAAATCAGTTTGAAAATCCATAGCGGATTTTTCTAGAGAGCGTCTTCAAGCGAGCGTATAAAATCGCCACTTTGAAAGCCCCCCATTTCGTCAATTTTAAGGGAAAAATTAAAAAAAAAATATTTTTGTACTCAGTTCAAAATTATCTTTAAAATGATACGTAACAATTTTATGTAACGCGATTTTTTTTTTTTTACTTCGCATTCGCTTCTATGAGAGCCCCCCTGAAATAAAGATTTTTATAACTTTTTAAGCCATTTTCGGCTGGAGGCCATCGGTTTACATATTATATCTAAATTTGAAGTAATTACGTTCAGTAATTCAAAAGTTATAAGGCTCTGACAGACGGACGGACGGACGGACGGACGGACGGACAAGTGCAAATCGCCCTAGTTAACTCAAAGACCTTCGCTTCGCTCGGTCGAAAATACCAAAAGTTACGACCAAGTGGTATAGAAACGAACCGTTTTTTCATAAACTATCATAAAGGGAAGTGTCTTCGGCAAGTAATTGGCAAAAACAAGATGTCGAGTATTCCTAAAGAGATAGCCACATACCTTAATTTGCCAAACTCACATCTATATTCGGGTCACTGTTTTCGCAGAACATCGGCAACTTTGCTAGCTGATTCTGGTGCCGATTTAACTGTCATTAAAAGACATGGAGGTTGGAAGTCGAGTAAAGTAGCTGAAGGCTACATAGAAGAGTCAGTGGAAAATAAAACTAAGATATCACACATAGTAACAAAAATGATAAATCTGCACTCCACTGATACCCCACAGCCGAGCACTTCAAAAGATTATCAGGTGGAATCCAACAATATAACTGTAACAGCTGAAGAAAAGACACCAATACCAATGTCGCCAACATTCACCCAAGAATCCCTGGATACTGTAGAAACTCAATTTTCCCAGAAAATATCAAATATCAATATACCCGGCAAAAACCTTTCACTAACTATTACTAATTGTTCTAATTTTAACATAAACTTATAAATATCTCACCAAAGTTGTTGATTTATGTAAAATAAAGTTCACTCAATTTTCTTTAGCTAATTTCTATTTTTATTTTGACTTTCCTTATATTCGTAATGAAAAGCACAGTGTTTACCTCGGGATAAAGACTTATTTAGTCCCGAGACGGGGTTTGGCGCCCGAGCGTAGCGAGGGGGCCTATAGTTCGAGGTTACTTTCATCCCTAAGGTAACAATGTACTATTCATGTATCATGTTTCAGGTAAAATCACAGTACTATAAGAATATTTTTGTAATTCTTAATGAGAATATTTTTTTAACCGTTATTTCATGTATTGCTCGCATGACTACGCATACATAAAAGGATCCAAAGTGAGGTGACAATGGCTTAATGGTAATTAATAATTCAGTAGAATATAGAATAGTATAGAAATGTTTTTAATTAAAATAAACTTTTTACACGTGCTTTTGAATCGTCGATGTGTCTACCACTGGTTCGGAATGCCCTTCCTGCCGAGAAGAACCAGCAAGAAACTCGGCAGTTGCTCTTTTCAAAACAAGTTTACAATATAATAGATACTATGCTATGCATGCAGTGTTTCCACAATGAGGGGAAGTTCCACAAAAGCATACCTACTTATAATTCACATGTTTCATAATTCACAAGACGGAAAAGATGGAAACGATAGACAGTAGAATAGTTTTACTGATTGGAAGATCTATGCTCGGAGTATCTTTGAGGGGTAAAAAAATAAAGAGATCCGTAGGAGAAATAGACATATGGATCATCGAAACTGTAGTAACAATGGGTAGATTTTGGGATACCAAGTTGCTCTCAAGCGACTCGCTAGCTATAAGCAGCACAAGATCTTGACCGATACTTGCAAGAGATTTATGCCCAGCAGTGCGTCATGCTTCATGCGTCATGCTCGTGAACGGGTTCCACCGGCGGGAATGGGGCTACTTTATGTCTGCCCATCTTAAGATAGAAGTTAGTCGGAATACATTTTTGGAACTTCCCTCATTGTGGAAACACTGCATATATAGCATAGTATTTATTGTATTGTAAACTTGTTTTGAAAAGAGCAACCTCCCAGTTTCTTGTTGGTTCTTCTCGGCAGGAAGGGCATTCCGAACTAGTGGTAGAGCCAGACGATTCAAAAGCACCTGTAAAAAGTTTATTTGAATAAAAAATATTTCTATTCTATAGTGGACATCTATCGATTGAGATGACAAATATATTGGCTTCTCGAAGATGTTTCCTAACGCCTCGTATAATAGGTATACTCGTATCACGTATAGTTACCGTGTGGCGTACAAATGTCGATCGTTCTAGTGATAGCGCCTTATCCGTGACTCGTGCGATACCGTTAGCAACTATAAACTGGGAAAATTAGCCGTCGAACAAACTTCCCCTGCGCTACACCCTTATGCTCCATTATACAGTGTACATACCTAGATATAAAGCACACGGAAGCACCATTTAACACTATCGGAGAATCGTTACTAATATTATAAATGCGAAAGTGTGTTTGTTTGTTGCTTTGTCCTCCAATCACGCCGCAACAGGGCTACGGATCGACGTGATTTTTTGCATGGGTATAGTTGAGGACCTGGAGAGTGACATAGGCTACTTTATTTTCTCCCGGAAAATCAAAGTTTCCCGAGGGATTTTAAAAACTAAATCCACGCGGATGAAGTTGCGGGCATCAGCTAGTGTTATATACACGATATATGAACACTAATTTTGACTTTTAGCTCTACGTATGTTCTATTAAAAATAAAAAATACACGTGGAAGAATTATTTCGATACGTCAAGTTGTTTCGGAGATATGGAATTTTAAAATTTTCCGAAAATGACGTCACGCTGTAGTCACTTGTGTAAGCGGACTCCATATTTAGGGGAATTTCAAATGCCCGTAAAATCATAACTTACTTGGTTTTTTAAATGAAACAAAAACGTACTGTATTTGTATACAAATATATGTATTGTAATAATATAGTGTGACAAACTTTCAAACGATTTTGCATACCTATAGTAACATTCTCCATTATCATGTCAAGAATATATAATAATTTAATATAAAAAAATATTTTTATAAAACCGACTTCAAACGCCCGCGCCAGTACAAAGTTTATAATTTACTGTTGATATTTTAAAAACTGCTCGACCGATTTCGATAAAATTTCAATGGGACCACCTGGGAAGTATACCCTTTGAAACAAAAAAAACTCCAAATCGGTTCAGGCGTCTTGGAGTAATCGGTGAACATACATAAAAAAAAGATTCCGACGAATTGAGAACCTCCTCCTTTTTTTGAAGTCGGTTAAAAATGAAAATTTGCAGACTGTGTAGCCGTCATCCCTGGATTCATGTGCGTACGAATTTTATAAATTTACTCTCGTTCAATCATTGATCGTAGAAGAATAATAATAAACCCACGCTCACACACTGCTTGGTTGGTCCAGACCAACTTTTGACATGTTTTACTTAGGCTGAGATCTACAAAGCGTGTTGGGTTTGGCTTGAACTTTAGAAAAAGTTAAAACGAGATACGAAGACATCCTCATATCAATTATATACCTACACTTTTTTTTTCTCTCTATATTATGTTACAAGCTAAATAAATGTTTAAATTAGTTCTTGAGGTTTCCTACGAACAAAAAACAGACGGCGATAGTGAAATTTAATTTGTTCATCACTTTGCCGCAACAGAATTAAATATGAACAATTATTTTTTTAATAATATAAATAAATAAAAAGCTCTGTGTTGAGTCTGAGCAATGTGAGAGAGATCTATAGATCTTAGCTATGTCACTACTACTCTTTATCAACGTCACAAAAAAATAATTTGGATTTCGTAGTACGAGTACGATTTTAAGTTGGAAAATTTCACATGACGAACTTTAGGTAGATTTGTGTTTAGCCTTAAGATGCGACCGATTGAAACTGGATCATGCCATTTCCAGAGAGCGACTATCAATGTCCACTATGTAGCTTTAAGTTGGTCAATGTTGGTGAGTAGTTAGCGCTGTCCGGATCCGTTATCCGAGAATTAGGCACAACTTGAGAGCGAAGTTCCAGAACTAAGCTATTAGCTAGCCATACCTACGGCTCGAATACATAAAGGATAGAAGCGTTTGTCTATGTAGCTAGAATTCCAAAGGAAAGCTAGTTAGTATTTTGATCGTTTAAAAAAAGTTTTATCTAATAATAATGTCCTCCCGACCGAATCCGATCACGGCGGCCAACCTCCTTAGAGATCAGCCATCTGCGCGGTAGATATTACAGTGCACAAGTGTGAGCGCAAACACAGGTACACTCTCTATTTCCTCATTCTCATAGTCCGATGGGACGGAAATCCGACACGACCGAAGAGACATCAGGCGCAGGACCGAAGGCTTTACGTGCTCTCCGGGGCACGGGGGTGACACACCGCCAACTTCCTAACTCCGGGTTAGTACTGAGAGCTTCTTTGGCAGAAAAACCCAATACAATTTTTATTTAACGGCCCGACCCGGGAATCGAACCCGGGACCTCGTCATCTGTAGTCTAACAAGCTTTTTCTACTGCCTCGTTGGTCTAGTGGATACACTAGACCAACGAGGCAGTAGAAAAAGATTTATCTATGAAATATGTGATCATCATCATCACCAATCCATCAACGGCTCACTTCTGAGCAGGTCTCCACTCAGAGAAGGGCTTTAGGCCATAGTCCACCACGCTGACCTAGTGCTAATTGGCGGACTTCACACACCTTTGAGAAAATTATGGAAAACTCTCAGGTGTGCAAATTTCCTCACGATGTTTTCCTTCACCGTTAAAGCATGTGATATTTAATTTCTTAAAAGTACATAACTTCGAAAAGACAGAGTTCGACCCGGGATCGAACCTGCGACCCCCCCCCCCCCCCCCCGAATAGGAGACTATAGACCGTTAGACCGCCTAGCATAGGCAGAGATAGCCTAGTGGTTACACTAGGCTATCTCTGCTTATGCTAGGCGATATGTGGTACCTAATACTATTAATATGTCGGTATGATATTACTCTTCCCTTAATTCGGTTAGAAAAGTACAGTGGTAAAGTTAGTCCAAGTTCTAAATAAGCAAGTGAGTGCCAGTGTCAACTGAAACTGATGTTACGCAACGAGGTCTAAGTACACATATTATACTACGGGACAATATTATAATGTACCTATAAAAAATCATATTTTGCTGAAGTAAGAGTAAGAATGCATAGGCGATTAAATTACCGGCGATCAAATAGCCACTTAGACATTCAGACGACAATAAATGACCGACGTGGCGGTCTAATCTTCTTCTACCTGTACCAAAATGAGGAAATCCGTAGGAGAACAAAAGTCACCGACAAAGCTCAGCGAGTCGCGAAACTGAAGTGGAAATGGACGGGCACATAGTTCAAAGAGCTGATGGTCGTTGGAGTCCCAAAGTGCTGGAGTGGCGACCCCGCACCGGGAAGCGCAGTGTTGGCAAACCCCCCACTAGGTGGACCGACGACATCAAACGAGTCGCAGGGAGCCGCTGGATTCACGCGGCGCAAGGCTTAGGCCTGTGGAAGTCCATGCAAGAGACTTTTGTCCTGCAGTGGACGTCTATCGGTTGACAAAGAAGAAGAAGGGAACAAAATCATATTGTATCTACTTATTCAAACGTTACATCACTTACGGGTACGAATAGTTGTAGCATTATGTGGAATATATTGACATTAAGTAATATCTTGATTTAATATTGACATTGCATAATCCAAAGAATTCTATATAGGTACATAAATAAATTAGTATCGATAATGACTTTTTCATCATACCTATTCGAAAAAAGAATATTGGCTTCAGAGGACAGCGGGAGCAAAATTTCATTTTAACCCCATGGGACTTTTCATTTCTCTCTTCTGATTGGTCCGCGTTATAGTGCTTTAGCATACTAAAGCACTAACGCGGACCAATCAGAAGAGAGAATTCAAAAATGTGTCGAAATTTAAAAATGTTTGAGAAGCTGTTGTCTACGATAAGTAATTGTACGGGCGTATATGTCTAATCGATAATTTGTCGATTAGACATATACGCCCATACTTCCAACATTAATGTTTCATAAAAATTTATTTGTGTTTTATTTACGAATTTAAACTTTCGATATTATACGTATTGGTAATGTCTATACTCTATACATACTATACATAGTAGGTTGATACTCCTAGCTTTTTCTCATAGGTAATGATGAAAAATAATGTGTGTCATTCGGGGCCAAAATTTTTTGTTCTCGGGCGGCGTATATTGAATTCCTCGCTACGCTCAGGATTCTATTTTAGAATCCCTCGCTGCGCTCGGGAGTCTACTATAGAATCCTTCACTTCGCTCTGAATTCAAAATAACGCCCTCGGGGAACAAAAAATTCCTTTGGCCCCATATAACACAAATAACTATTTATAATTCCTACTTATTTGACATAATATATATTTATTGTAATTGTTTTTTTATTTTATAATAGATTTTTTCATTTTATTATTGTTGCATTTGCTAGTTATCGATGGTTTATTTCATGAAAAGTGATGAATTGGTATTGTGCTGCGTAGTTAATTTTGCATCGTCTCACAATTATATTGTAATTTAAATGTCTGCTAATATCTTTTTAAATGCTATTATATCTTTACCCATTATTGCACGCCATAAATGGCAATACACTGTTTCTTTAGTATTGTAATACCAAATTTACGTGTATATTTGCAATAAATAAATAAACAATTAAAATTATAATCAAATTGAGGTAAGTAATATAATATAAAAATCAGGATGTTTCCAATAATTTGCAAGCAAGTGGACCCAGCATGTTATCAGCTGAGGGAACAATTTCACAATAAACTAGTCGAACCAGTCTGCGGCACCGGCCGCTGGGTAGGTAGGTATTGGGTGCTTACATTCCCTTACCTATTCAGCCATGAAGCCTAATACGACATTTCTTATTTCGCGCACACATATGGTTCAGGGTCTCCTTTCTACAAACGAGCATTCAGAGTGTTTTTATGTTTGTACATAGCTGAATAAAAAAGTAATGAAATACGTGTCAAAGCTTTTTCAAGTGTTGCCTTTTTTCATAATATACTGATAATATGTGAATGAACTATGACAGTTGAAACTTGAAATACATACACGCATTTTAGCTGTATTTGAGATTTGAACAAAAATTATTAGACCGTGTGTTCATACAATATCATCATCAGCATTCGCCGGCCCACTAATGGTCACGGGTTTCCTATCAGAAGGCTCAGGCCATAATCCAACAGGCTGGTCAGGTGGCATGGCATTGGCAGATTTCACACATCTTTTAGAACATTATGGAGAACTCTCGGGCATGCAGACGTTTTCATTCACTTTAAGTGCATAGTGCACCGCAAGTGATATTTATTATCTTAAGGTTGAAGGCACGGGTCTGCCCGCGAAATTCAAATTTAATTTGGTTTTTCGCAATTTGTAAACTAATACGACGAAGTAGGCTTATGGCCTTCTAATTGCGCCAGTGGAATTATCATCTTCACAGGTTTACATAAAAATTTTTGCTTGAAAGTGACTAGTTTAAGAAATTAATCAAAATACTGAGTTGGACGTGAGTTACTCACAAATTAGTCGATATTCTGATTAATTTCTTAAACTGGACACTTTCAAGTAAAGATTTGTACATAAACTTGTGTAGATGATTCTGCCATTGTCGCAATTAGAATACCATAAGCCTACTTTGTCGTCTTAGTTTACAAATTGCGAAAAACCGAATTAAATTTGAATTTCGCGGGCAGACTCGGCACGAGTCTGCCGTCGTCGTTAATAAAGTTCGATTAAAAGTGATTATAATCACTTTTAATCGAACTCATATAATATCTACGATTAGGATAAATGGCTGTAAAGGAGAGGTTAATACGATACGTTACGTCCGTACGAAACTAGGTAATTATGACCGCTTCTGGTGTTCACGGCTCGTTGGCGCCGGATGCTCGGCGTGTAGCGAGCCCCGTTTCCGGGACGATTTCACAGAGCCTTGCTTTTCGGTTACTACCAGCTACATTTGTGGCTTGGAACTGTGACTACCGACTATATTGAAGTGGAAACTTCTTTAGGCCGTTGTGCTATTTTCCGAAGGCGAAAATCTTAAACTGTGAACACGGACTATAGGGTAAAATGCCGGATAGTTGCCACACTTCTTGAAATGACTTTAAATCTCTCAGTACAAAAACTAAATACTATATGTAAAACGGATAGGTACTTTGGTTTATTATCTTCTATGAAAGTAAAAAAAGCATTATCTTCCATATTTCTAGAGTATTAACGATTTTTGTGGACCTCTAAATTTTGGGAGAACTATACCATATAGGGAACTATCTGATGTCCCCAACGTCGTCCACGTGTATTTGGTTTTAAATATCCATCGGGAACTCTTTGATCTTCCGGGATAAAAAGCCTATGTCACTCTCCAGGTCCTCAACTATACCGATGCAAAAAATCATGTCGATCCGTGGCTCTGTTGAGGCGTGATTGAAGGACAAACCAGCAAATCAACAAACCAAAAAACAAACACACTTTCGCATTTATAATATTAGTATGAGTATGATAGTTGTTTAATCCATATAAATTACGTTTACGATCTTTGTTTAGGATAGATGCCCCGAGAAAAAGAGGATATTTATGCCGAAAATTATGTATTTCAGAAATTAATAAATAATTAATTTCTGGAAATTAGATTAATTATTACAATTAAAGAGTTTCTTTTTTGTGTAGTTTTCGGTTGACCTATATTTATTTTTACTTTTCTTTGTCAACTGATAGAAAAGTCCACAGCTGGATTTTATATCTCTTATAGGAACTCCACACGCACGATCTTGCGTCGTATGCAGAGGCTCCAACTTCCAAACCCAATCCAAGACATCCATAGTCAGTTGTCACTAGTCGGTTACATTTATTAAACTTTCTTCTTGTTATCCCGAGAAATTAAAAGACCTAAAAATACGAGTATCTGTGCACGGCAGAAATTGCTGGCACCATCTTGTAAATTATATACTAAACGATACTAACGACCACCGAAAAATGATAATAACCTTATCAGCAATATCGCGAAAATGGTCATAATAATTTTAAGCAAGATTTGTTGGTGGGGCCAAACCCTACCAACTTACTACCCGTCTTTCCCTCCATAACTCTTCAAGTGGGGGCCGTTCACACTCGCAGTCTTAGCTTGACCAGTGCCGTGTAGATTAGTCGCTAAAATTATAATTAAAGTAATTAATCAAGCCAGAGTAACTTGTATAACAGAGTATTTAATAACTAAGAGTCGGTAAATTATAAAGCCAAGATGTGTGGGGAAATGGGAAAAGCGGTCCTGCGGGCTCTGACTGGAGCGCTTCTCTTCAGTTTGGTGTCGGATGCTGCTTACTTACAGGTTAGTGATTTTTCATCAATACTAATAATTTATTTGCCTGAACAAACACGACCATGCTGGCCTATTTCCATGAATTATATTTGACTACGCAAGAAGTATTATATATTATGTATAGTACACAATGTAGTGATAGCCTACGAAGCAGTGATAGCCTAGTGGTTAGGACTGTGATCTCCTATTCGGGGGGTCGCAGGTTCGATCCCGGGTACGCACCTCTGACTTTTCGGAGTCAAGTGCGTTTAAGCAATGAAAATAGAGATATCACTTGCTTCAACGGTGAAGGAAAACATCGTGAGGAAACCTGCACACCTGAGAGTTCTTCATAGTTCTTGAAGGTGTGTGAAGTCCGCCAATTCGCATTGGGCCAGCGTGGTGGACTTTGACCTATAACCCTTCTCTGAGAGGAGACCTCGCTCAGTAGTGAGCCGTTGATGGGTTGGTAATGATGATGATGATGATGATAGTACACAAGTGTGTGCAATGTAGGCCTGGCACTTATGACAAGTCGTGAATCTACATGTAATTGATACAGGCGTGCGCTTACAATATATACTTGATCACTCGATTCCCGCACTCTCACAGTCCGATGGAAAGACAGTCCGACGCTACCGGAGAAGGATCAGGTAGCTACTGGATATGACCAGGGGTTTGTATACCTACGGGGGTGCTATTTTGAACATTATGTTTGAAGGCGTTGAACTCATACATTTGTATTTATTTGAGTTTTCGCGAATAAATAGAGTTCTTATACGCCGAGCTGCGCCGGGTCAGGTTTGCTAGTAAATAAATAAAACAAGTGAAGTCAAACAGCAAACACAAGCAAAAAATATGAGTATGCTCATAGTTCATATCACTTTAGCCTTTTTCAGTTTTCCCCTAACTTTGGCAGTTCGAACAAATTGAACCAGCTTTCCTGATTGACTTTTGAGTTGTGCCGTTTGTTTTTTGGTGTTTGAACTATACAACAAATTTTTTTAGAAATATTGTGAGCTAGAAGTGTGTGCCGATACTGGTAATAAATACAAAAAATGTATACTTGGTGCTTATTTGCCTTGAATAACGTTAGCAAAAAGACTGATCCAATTGATTAAACCTAATTCTTTCCGGAGTAGGTGCCTATCTTTAGGAACGGACTGTTAAAATTCAAATGCTTGCTTTGAATTAGATTCGTTAGATTTTTTAGCTAGCTTAGCATAGGATATATGGATGTATTTTTCGAAAGATCATAAATATGTACCATCGAAAGGAACGTAAATAAACGGTTATGCTTTGCAAGTATGCCTATTTTTCTTAGAAAAGTTTGGTTAAATTCTCTAAGCTGTTTTTATTCACCAATAATAATTGATGTCTCACTCCTTTATTATTTCCAAATTTATTAACTTTAACAAGAATCTCTAGTGTATGTAACTCATCAAATTCTTGATTGTATGCTAACATTTGAGTATTTAACCAACATTAACCTGTCAATTAGTATTGACGGAAAAGGGACGTAGAATTTTTCATCCCTATTTCCGTCCATACTAATTAACTTATATTTAGGCCTACAGTTAATTTTAACTTGAAAAGTTATATTAAAACCTCGGAATTCTATGATGTAGAGACAATTGAACCGATTTTGGCAAATAACAAGGTTTATTGAATTGTATTCGACGCGTGTCGAATGTGATCCGATGAAGATAACAAGATATACTCGTACTGGCAAATGGCAGATATTAGATTTATTGAAGTCAATAGAGTTAGACATTTTTCGAGTATCTGCCGTGGTAAATGAAGAAACAGATTATTTACAAGCGATTTAAGTACTTTATAATAGATGTTTAAAATTTTGCCAAATAGGTATTGAAATCCATCATAGGTCTATATCGCCATATTCCATATCTTGCACCCAGCTGCCCACAAGTACTTTAGTGTAATAATTAATTTATATAGGTATCTAATAATAATTAATGATATTGCAACATTGTGTTTTGAAAAGAGTGACTGCTGTTCGAATCGCCGCCGGTTCGGTTGGTTGGTAATAAATAATTTTGATTTTCGTTTGAACTTGCGCACGTGTGTGTGCACTGAGCAAATCGGAAATAGGAAATGTCAACAGTTTATCTTTCCTAAATTTTTGTTATTATAGACTAGCTATTGCCCGCGGCTTCGTCCCCGTGGAGTAAGATTTTGATAAATCTTGCGAAAGCAAAAGCTACACCTACTACAAATAGGGGTATAGTTATCACCAGCAAATATTCCAATAGTTTAAACAAGTAAATGTCAAAAAGACCAGACAAAGGATATTCTCAGCTAAAAGGGAACAACGTCGTCCAGTTAGAGAGGTGTGAATTCGTGAGAACACCTCAGAATACCAATTCGACGGGCACCGAGTTTCAAACAATTTACACTTTGAGTGCCTCGATCAAAGAAATGAAACTAAAAAGCAGGCCCTATGAAAATAAGAGTAAATTTAACCAACAGTAATTTTCCTTTGAAGGGCTCCGGAGAAAACGTGAAGGAAAATTGCAAAAGTTAGTGTACCCTCATGAGTACGAGTTACGCCAGAAGGTGGCTCGGAAGTGGTCCGCACCCATTTTATTGCCATAATTCTGGTTCAAACGCCAATTATATCAAAACTTCTGGCGCGTGAAATACGCATCGGTTCGCGGAACTTTAAAAATTATTGAGATCTTTACTGTTCCAGAATTATCACGAACTTTACTAAAGATTTACAAGTTTCACTCGGTTGTTTGTAAAATTCCTTCATTCATTCATCTTAAACCATTGCCAGTCCATTACTGCCTCCCGATTGTCTAAAAGTTGCCAATCAAAATCGTATTCATTTGATGGCATTAGCGTCAAAGTAAAATATTCCTCGACTGTATTGATTTAAAGTCACAAATTCAGTACAACCGTTTTTAACATGGAGCGTTATGGAGTGTATCGTACATACCTAAACGTATAAGAATGCATACACGAAATTGAGCTCTAATTCAATGCTTTTATGGTTTATTATATTTTGACGCTAATGCCATAAATGAATACGATTTTGATCGGTAACTTTTAGACAATCGGGGAGTAGGGGCTGTGTTTGTATATAAAATTGCCAATACACAATATCAGTCTGACACGTCTGAACGCGGCCTCGTAATATGACGTATTAGATTTCGAAAAGGAAGCAAAAAATTTTAGTAAAAACGTATAACGAAGAGCTAAGGAACTTACTATATGCCGAGGTCACAGATAAAAACAAAGCGAACAACTAAAAGTAAATAATATATAAATATATTTACCTAAGAACATTAAAAAGTATCGAAAATAGTAAGGGCAGTCAACTTATTTCACGGCAAATAACTTTGAGCATTGGATTAAACGAAAAGAATGACTGACAATTTTTGTTAGCCATATTTTATTTTAGGGTGCAAAAATTGGAAAACTAATAAGCGAGAAATAAGAAAAGTTTAGTCGCAAAACTAATAAAATTCTCCAGTTAAAAGTTTCGGTCCCGCTGTTTGTTCGGTGTAAGTTGTAACTACGGGACTGTTATGTGTGCTCAGTACCTGGTCCCTCGCCTTGATACTTCTCTATCTATATTTTCTCTGATTTCACAGAAAATTTTGTGTTTGTTTGGGATTACTAACTTATACTAAAAGAGCGATTAGGGAACATTGAAAATAGAATTATCATCATCATCATCATCAGGAATCTACTAACGGCTCACTACTCAGCGCAGGTCTCCTCCAGAGAAGGGTTATAGGCTATAGTTCACCACGCTGGCCCAAATAGATTATCGACCGAGCGAAGCGAAGGTCTCTGAGTTTACTAGAGCGATTTGCTCTTGTCCGTCCGTCCGTCTGTCACAGCCTTATAACTTCTGAATTACTGAACGTAATTACTTCAATTTTAGATATGATATGTAAACCGATGGCCTCCAGCCGAAAATGGCTTAAAAAGTTATAAAAATCTTTATTTCAGGGGGGCTCCCATACGAAATGGGGGGCTTTTAAAGTGGAGATTGTATTCGAGGCTAGATTTCTAAAACCACTTTGTTTTAAAACTTGAAACTTACACATAATTTGAGTTATATTCTGTACTTGAACAACAAATACTAATAATAATAATAATAAAGGGCGGGTTCCGTGGCAGTTCGCTCGCGGCCAAGATGCAGAAAGCGGTGTTGCTAGACTCGGCTAGGATAGTCCGTCGGTTTCTCAGCCTGTCGCCCTGACCCCCGACCGTCTGGTCTCCCCTGCCGGGGCGTAATCCTCCGCCCGCTACAAGTATTTATTTATGTAATATATGTTTAAGTTTATTATATGTGTATATTTATATGTTTATTATATTTCCCTTTGGTTTTATATGTATTTATATTGTACGCGGGTGTGAGAGTTAAGATATATAAAAAATAATAATAATAATAAAGCCTTTTATTACTGAAAACAGAACACAAATCACAAGTTTACAATGTACATAGATGTATGAAATTCTTATATGCATATAGATAGCATTATTTACTTACTTGCTAAATTAATTGTATGATTTAAATAATCATTTATTTTTTTTCATTTACATTTCTTTCAACTTAATTCTAATGCAATTGACCTAATTTTTACTTTGTTTTTTTTTTGGAATACCTTGAAATAAACATTACACAAACCATACAATCAACACTTCTATATATTCACTTTAAACATTAAAAATAGGTTTGGTGATTAGGACAGTAAGTTAATTTTTTTTAAATATATATATTATAGGTCCATTAATAGCTCAGTGCTTATTACGAGTACATTAAGTTAATATAAATATGTAGAAGTTATTTTATTACCATCATGTAGTTTGATATCCATTGCTTGTGTTCATTAAAATTCACGAAATATCAAATTTATTTTATAAGCATTTATCATAAAAATAATACAATAAAAATTAAAATGAACACCTAACAACAGTACCACAACATAGACTCTTTGTATAGTAGGTAAGTATATTTACTTTTTTTTTAATTTTATTATTTCCCTAGTTAGAATTTGCATGTGTGATTTACTGAGATATCTTTTAATTTATAATTATTTAAAGATCTTATTTTTCTTTTATTAGTGATAGATGAGACATGATATAGGTTTAGATATATAAATATATGTATAACACTTCTAGATTACATTTCTTTTTCTTTTTTATTTTTCAAAATCCATGATGTTTTACTATAATAATTATGTATCTATGTGTAAATATATGCTTAGAAGTAATATTAATAAATTAAATAATTGCTATGAATTTGACTCTGTCTTTTCAGTGCGCCTGTTAGGCGAAGGCCTCCTCCGGTTGGTTGATATATTTTCTTGATCTTAATAATATACTGGTTGTGGTTATGATATTTCTATTATCCACCAACAGAACAACAAATACTAAGATTAGATAAATATTATAAAGAAACGAAATTATTTGAGTTTTAATGGGCATCAATGTTTTTAACAAAACTTCACTATACTGTTACTAGATGGCGCTGTCTTTAATATTGTAAATATGCATCCCATCCACGAAAGCAGATGACGATTGACGTCATCAGATTCGGCGCGTTTTAATTACAATATAATCGACCGAGCGAAGCGAAGGTCTTTGAGTTAACTAGGGCGATTTGCACTTGTCCGTCCGTCCGTCCGTCCGTCCGTCCGTCTGTCAGAGCCTTATAACTTTTGAATTACTGAACGTAATTACTTCAAATTTAGATATAATATGTAAACCGATGGCCTCCAGCCGAAAATGGCTTAAAAAGTTATAAAAATCTTTATTTCAGGGGGGCTCTCATAGAAGCGAATGCGAAGTAAAAAAAAAAAAAATCGCGTTACATAAAATTGTTACGTATCATTTTAAAGATAATTTTGAACTGAGTACAAAAATATTTTTTTTTTAATTTTTCCCTTAAAATTGACGAAATGGGGGGCTTTCAAAGTGGCGATTTTATACGCTCGCTTGAAGACGCTCTCTAGAAAAATCCGCTATGGATTTTCAAACTGATTTTATGTTTTTAGGTCACTTATATCCTGTACTTGAACAACAAATACTAAAATTATATGAATATTATAAAGAAACGAGATTATTTAATTTTTAATGGGCGTCAGTAATTCATATAGCATCAACATAGCTTCACAATAATGCTAATAGATGGCGCAGTCAGTAACTATTCCCATGGAACTACGAGTTAAATTCAATGTTTGATAAATAATTCAATGTTTTCACTAACGTTCCCTAACCTTTACGGGCTACCTATAAGTTAGGTGATTGATGTTTTCTGTCAACTTATTTATCACGATCCTGTACGGGACACCTAAAAGGATATTGGGACGGATGTTAGGACTTAGGATTGTATTTAGGAGCTACCTACGTTAAGAGACTCCTACTTAGGGGATGATTTAGGTATGTTTGGTGAAAACGGGCATAATAATAATGTCAGTTTTGGTTATCATGTATCGATTGAATGAATAATCATGGGATACCGTTACCGCGAGGTCTCAGTTCGGGGCGAACCACTAGTATAGTTAAAGTTAAAACTACCTTATGGGAATTATGGGATACCGCGAGGTCTCAGTTCGGGGCGAACCACTAGTTAATATCTTCTAAATCCTACATTTCTTGGTGTTATACTGTAATTAAGGCGAGCGAAGCAAGCCCTAACACTATCCCACAACCTGAGCATTTTTGTGGTACACTTTACTGAAAAACTACCACGCCTATAGATTTGTGCTTTAACATAGTAATTTAACTTCATACCCAGATGTGTTATCTTTAAAAAAAATTATAATTTTATAACCATTATAAAAAGACAGAATGTTATTGTACTACTAACGCCATTAGAAACCCAAAGATCTATTAGAAAACCAAAGAGTTAACATCGCTGCAACAGAACTTAGAACAGTTAGAAAAACTACGCGAGCCCTCACAATGCTCAGATTTTTGCTAGTAATTAAAAAAAACAATTATTATTCAGAACTACACTAGCGGCACGCTATGATGGCCGGTTTGACGTTTGTCCGCTCATGAAGTTCCGTATTAATTGATAACGACTTTGAAGGAAATAATTGTATTACTTTATTGACGATAGTGATGTGCAGAGATTCATAAATTTTATCGAATGTAGTTTTAGGTTTAGGACTCAAAATTTATTTATTAAATTGATTTCTAAAATGTATACAAGTGTAGAAAAATCAGTTTGCACCATTTAAGGGGTGAATGTACTTGTGAATATGAACAATTTTCACTATGTGGACAAACCTCTGAAATCGCAAAAAAATATCAGCTGTTTCATACAAAAGGTAAAATTTTTATTTTTATATGATATATACCACAACTCGGCATTTGGTTTTCTAAATTGAAAATTTTTAAAAATGGAATCTAATACGATCGTCACATAGGATCGCTGGCTAGCACAACTACTACCTCCGGCAAACTCGCGTCAATGCTCAATGCAAAACAAAGCAGTTTCGAATTGACGTTGCTTCGAAAAGTATAAACTGTCAGTGCAATGCGATTGTGATATAGTTTTGACCTGGCTTTGGATTTCAAATATTGATACTGCATTACTGTTGACCCTTGCTCGTTAATTTGGACTCTGTTCAAGCCCTTTGTTGTGGATTTCGTCGATATGACCGAACGTACGCAGAGAACTGTTCTAAATAGTCAGACACGTGAGTTCGTAATACGCCTTCGTAACTATTTCGATCGTGAAGCTCAAAATGGAGGGCCAATTTTACCTATAACGTCAGTGGTTGAACGCGTAGCTGATGCGCTTAATATTGGACAACGAACTGTTAGACGGATAACTAAAAAAAAATATGGCGAGACTGGCACAGAAGAAAATAAACTTCACACACCAAAAAAGAGAAAACGAGCAAAACCAGTCGTAGGCATCGATAGCTTTGATGCCGATGCTATCCGAAGACATGTTTACGGCTACTATTTACAGATTATGAAAGAGATGTGAAAATAGATAATATTATAGAAAACGAACATATAATTATTAATGTAGGTGATGATAGCAGTGACGACAGTGAAAATAGTAGTATGGACGAATCTGATTAATTATGGCCTTTTGTGGCACCTTTTTTGGTATCTTTTGTATTCATATGTTTCTTGTGTGCATATAAAGTATGTATATTCATTTTCATTCAAATATTCAGTTCGTTCAAATAAATTAAATAAACATATACATTTTTGTTTTATTAAACCTATTTAATCAGGTACAAAAACAAAACTTAATTGTTTTTTGTTCGAGAATAAATTGACATTCCACATCACTATTGTAATGTGTCAAACCGGCCATCATAACGTGCCGCTAGTTTAAACATGCACTGACTTTTAGTGAACATAATATTTTAGAGTGGATTATATTCTTCCCACCCGCGAGTTAGCGTGGAGTTATGTTTTAAAAATCCCGAACAGTCCAGAAATCTGTTTTTCTGGTATAAAAGGTAGCCTCGTATTACTAGTACTCTTCAAGTCCTCAACTATACCCATGCAAAAATACATATCAGTCCATTGCTCCGTTGCTGCGTGATTGAAGGATAAACTAAAAAACACACTTTTATAATCTAAAGAAAACTAAGAAGACAAACCTATTTACATCTTCAGAGGTAAGCATAGGCTGAAATTAGACGATGCCTCGTTCATCCTTCATTTTTGGGATTTTTTTTGCGAAAATGAACCCTAAGGCCCTTTGCCCTAAGGGCGAATTTAGACGGATGGCTCACCGATGACCTACGAAAAATTAACCGTTGAAAATTCACTCTTAGTGCGAATAAAGACGGTTTATTTTCGTTAAAAATTTTGGTAACGATGAACGATGCACTGTCTAATTTGGGCCTTAAACGTCCTTGTAAAGCGAAGGTGACATTATGTCTCTCCAATAAAGGAGAAGTCTGTCCCTAAAACGCGTAGCCCAGAGTGGCCCAGATCCGTGCGAGTGCAATGTTCGCCAGTCACGACTCACGGCCGCCCGGGGCCTGCGAGCTGCGCTTGCGCAGTGCGTGTTTCCTAATCACTTGATTAGCTGGAATTTTCTTAAAGGGCTTGTGGACAGTTGAGAAATTGGTTATTCGGTGTATTCGTTGTACACAGAACAACCAAGGACATCTGGGTAAACGATTTTAACAATAATTAGGGTTCCGTACCTCAAAAGGTAAAAAGGAACCCTCATAAGATCACTCTCTTGTCCGTCTAGCCGTCTGTCTGTCCGTGTGTCACCACCGATTTGCTCAGGAACGGGTGTATTGTATCTAGCAAGTTGAAATTTATACTAGATACTGAGGTCTATAGTCCCTATTAGGTGTATAAAAATCAGGGTCCTGAGTCAACACGATAAAAAGATAGAGGCAAATTTAGATTCTCGCGAAAACTTGTAAGTACCAAAATTTACATTTATTTTCAACTTTTTTATTTTTCAGAATTTTCCCTTTACTTGTGCTGTAAGACATAGACTTGGTTATCTATGATCTAAGCTGTAAGACCTTGCTTTTAACCAAAATTGACTATTCTAGGTCAATCGGAAGTACCGTATAGGTTTTGGGACGAAAACCTATATAGTAGTTCCCGTTGACCTAGAACCACGAAATTTGGCAAAAAGCAAGGCTTTACAGCACAAATAAAGGAAAAATTCCAAAAAATAAAAAAATTGAAAATTATATATAATAATAATAATATAATGGCGGTATAACGGGTACCTACGGAACCCTCGCCGCACGAGCTCAACTCGCACTTGACCGGTTTTTTTAACATTAATCTTTACTTATATTATAAATGCGAAAGAGTGGTCAAATCAATGGTTTCAGAACGCATAGAGGACAATACAAACGTTGATTTTTATTTTTATAACAAGATTATGTCATAATTCTAAAATGGAAGGTCGATTATTTATTATTGCATTTTAAATGCCACCAACCGCTTTCGGTGTATAAAACATAAGGAACAAAAAAATAATATTTATAACTTCTACATCATTTAAAGTTCAACACAAAAAGTAAAGCGCAAGTGTAAAAAATTAGGGTCAAGGTAAACCACCACATTGAATGTCCACACAAGCAAAAAACCGTTGTATTTCAAACTCATAAATGTATTATCAACAAGCGCAAGCGGCGATATTGATAACTATATATAGTTGTTACATAATTATCATGAAATTATTTTTAAGCTATTGCATAGCTTTTATCGCGGGTTTTGAACTAGGACAAACAGTTTGAGCGCGGCGACCGAATCAAGAAATTCCGTAACGAAAATAAACCTAACACCGTCGTTCAGTAAGCGTTCAACATTTTAGAAGTTCAGAAGTAGCTCAGTTCGGCGCAGTGGGCGAGCGGCCGCTTTCTTTACCGTATGCTGTATGATGTCGCAGGTTCGAATCTCACTCGCGAAGTAGTGACAGTGCGCTTTTCGTGTTCGGGCTTTGAACTAGGACAAACAGTTTGAGCGCGGCAACCGAATCAAGAAATTCCGTAACGAAAATAAACCTAACACTGTCGTTCAGTAAGCGTTCAACATTTTAGAGGTTCAGAAGTAGCTCTGTTCGGCGCAGTGGGCGAGCGGCCGCTTTCTTTACCGTATGCTGTATGATGTCGCAGGTTCGAATCTCATTCGCGAAGTAGTGACAGTGCGCTTTTCTTGTTTGTTTGATTTTTTATTATTTTTTTTGCATAATTTTTATTATGCAAAAAAGTTATTGCATAAATATTATAATTGCATAAGTTGATAAAAAATGCTATGCAATAGCTTTACCGCGGCAGTCCCCGAGTGCCACTTAATTTTTTACTGATTCTGTACAAGTAATTTAAATTAATTAATTTAATGTACTAACAAAAATGTAAATTAACTATCATAAGGGTAGGTACAAATGGCGACCGTACCGCTGAAGCGATCTCTGCCACTGCCAGGCCAAATTTATTATTTTATTATTACCAATTTATTTAAATGTAGAGTAAGTTCTCTAAATATGGACTAGTCATATAATATGGACTATAGTAATATTCTGCAAGATGGCACTGCTATCGAAGCGAAGTTAGCTGCAAACCATGGCCTTTCATCGCCGCGTTCCGCCAGTGAATTCTAGCGGAGGTACATGAGCGTACTTGTCGGTGGCAGCCATTTTGAGATTATAGCGCTACTTGATGTAATTTTTCGGTAAGTTTTGTAACATTATTACTGCTACAATTATAATCATTATATTTTGACTGTCCCCATTCTGGAAACGTTTTAGTGTTACTAATTATTCGTCAAGTAACCCGTAGCTGTATCTCATAACATTAGTTTTTTACGATATTATAACCTTGATATTGCATCATTTTGTAATATGGACCTATGAATGGTTTTAAAAATGGACTAGTGGTCCATATTATCCATAGTCCATATTGTAAACCTTGTTCACTTTTTGTTTTAGATATGGCGTCGTCGATGAGATTTCCGACGACGTTCGTGGAGAACAATGGGTACAGTACCCGGCGATATATGTATATTGCACATCGGCCTTTGGAATAAAACGCTATTTCTATTTTATTGCAAGGAAAGCTAGCCAGAAATTCACTAAGTAATTACTGAAATCTCTTCACAATCGGCGAGCACATCACGTAACATATATTTAAAAAAATGCAGTCGAACTGTGATTCGGATAGAATAGCGTTTTATTCCAAAGGCCGATGTGCAATATATATCGCCGGGTACTGTACAATGTCCTTCTTGTCTGCTATGGGTGTTGAATAAAGATAATAATAATATAATAATTCATAGACTTATTATAATATGAATATCATAAAATAATTGATAGTATAAGACCATTTTTACAATAACCATTACTGATTCTACTACACTGTCGGATATAATTATTATGTTAATTAAAAATTGATGTTATTCTTTATTAAAAATAAGTGTGCTCCATATTAAAAACCTAGTGATCCATATTAAGCTGCCTAATTTAAAATGTTTAAATTTGTAATATTTTATAAAAAATTAAGTGTCTTAAATAATTTGTTTTTTTAAGATATTTTAAGTATTGTTTATAATTCTGTAATAGTTTCTGTACTGATTAAATTTAAAGAGACTGATTTAACTCCATTATTTTGTTTTTTATTAAAACAAATCCTTATGGTAGTCCATAAATAGAGAACTTACCCTACTAATATTAAATTAATTAAATTATTACTTATGTTATTCAAGTTTATTTTTAGTTTTATTTTTAATGTGGTGTGAAATAAAGCGAAAGTACGTGAATACAACTAATTTATGCACCTATTTTCCTCGCCACTTTTTAATATCAACCAATTTCAGCGACCTTTTATCTCATCGTCCAACATCGATACTCCACTGTAAACTCATTATTCTTCCTCATTTTCTTCAGGAAATTATAGAGTATAATAATAATTATTAAGGTTAAAGTCAAACTTTGACTTAAACTACAGTAAAGAGATATAAAAACTGCCATCAAAATGGCAAAATTGTATGGATAATTTGGGCCAGTACTTTGATAAGCTAAACTAAAAAAAAAGTCGTGTGGTGTCGTGGGACACCAGATAGGAACGAAGTTCCTTATTATAAAAATATTAATTTCAAGTTCTATTCGAGGTATAAAGAAAATAATTATTCGCTAAGGTACCTACCCCAACGCCCCAAAAGGAACTTCGTTCCAAAAACAAAAATTTTATATTTTAAAATTTTCACACAAATCTCTAGTTTCATAGGTAAAGACCTATTATTTACTGAGCTCCAATAGCTATAACTCAGTCAAGGTCATCCACATGTTATATAACAGCTAGCTGATAATGATCTGTCACGCGCCTTTCACTCAAGGTGGCTTGCCAACGTAATCGCGACATTTCGCTGCCCTCAATCTTAGCTTAGGCACATTTCACTTAATTCACAAACTTATTTTTAAAGTATGAAAGTCCATTTTAGCAAATCTTGTATTGCTCTTGGTTCAAGCAGGAGCTTTTCGCAACCTGTGAGTGTTTGGTTTTTTGCAATCGACAAGTTTGTTTTTGTACTCTCTATTACCTTTAGCACTAAGTTTACCTACTAAACGTTACCTACTTACCTAGTTTACCTATTCTTAGTTTTATTAGTTGACGACCTCTCTGGCGCAGCGGTGAGCTCTGTAGTTATATAAGTGGTTTCGGATTCAATTCCCAGCAGCGGTAATTCGTAAATGTATAAATTCTAAATTATCTCTGGTTTGGTCTGGTGGGAGGCTTTGGCCGTGGCTAGTTACCACCCTACCGCCAGAGACGTGCCGTCAAGCAAATTAGCGTTCCAGTACGATGGTTTGTAGAACCAATGCATGGGTTCAATTTATTATTAAAGCAAACATTTTCATTAATATATTGTCATAAATAGTGGAATATAGAAGCAGTGATAGCCTAGTGGGTAGGACTGTGGTAGGGGGGTCGCAGGTTCGATCCCAGGTATGCACCTCTGACTTTTCGAAGTTATGTGCGTTTAAGAAATTAAATATCACATGCTTTAACGGTGGTAGAATCATGACGTGTATGACACGTCACGACAGAGCCACAGGTTGGCCTACATGAAATAAATAATTTTGAATTTTTTGAATTTTGAAGGAAAACATCGTGAGGAAACCTGCACATCTGAGAGTTCTCCACAATGTTCTCGAAGGTGTGTGAAGTCCGCCAATTCGCATTGGGCCAGCGTGGTGGACTATGGCCTATAACCCTTCTCTGAGAGGAAACCTGCGCTCAGTAGTGAGCCGTTGATGGGTTGATGATGTTGTTGATTGTAGTGGTAGACTCATTGACGATTCAAAAGTACTTGTAAAAGTTTATTTGAATAAAAAACATTTCTATTCTATTCTATTCTATTGCAAACAATAAAAATAAATGTCTTCTCTTTTCAGAGTTATGAACCTCATCCATTCCAAATCGGCCACGCTCAAGAATACCGCAAGCCTCTGAGGGAACACGAGAAGCCTCAAGACCTCAGGAATGTACCAGGGGTGCCGGGTGTTGACTACCCCATCTACCACACGGTGCCTGAGACCAGCTTCTCATGCGCTCACGTGCCGGTCCACCCTGGGATGTATGCCAATGTTGAAACTGGATGTCAGGTAAACACTTCGCCAAATCATTTTTAACCAGCTGACAAAAAAGGGCGGTGTTATAAGATTGACGTGTGTATCTGTGCATGTGTATATGTGTATCTGTGTGTCTGTCTGTTCCTTCGTAACTCCCTATCGAATGGACCGACTTTTGAGGCGGTTTTTTCAGACTGAAAGCTCGCGTAATCGAGGTAGATCATAGCTATAATTTATGAAAATCTGCTGCTGAAAGGAGTTTGAAGATCAGCTCGTTTCCTACTGGATTACAAACACTGGAGCTATTGATTGCTGTACTGTTACTTCGAATTATTTCCAAGTCATGGTTACCTTGAGCTGATGCTGCAGCATCAAGTAGTCTGCGGGATACCCAACTCCTTACAGCAGATATAGTATTAGAATGGTCTCAATAAGTAGGTGTTAGATAGATGATGATCGAGGATCCAGGATCGAGGAGGAGGATCTGATGATGAAGCAAAAAACTGAGTGACAGGACGTCAGGTATATTGTACATAGTCCGGCCATAGATTCACATTGGGGGTGTTTAAATTTCAATTTACCTTTGTTAAGTATTGAATTGGAGGTAGTTATCATAGACTGAACTGTGGGTTCAGTAAACTTAGTGTGATGGTAATCTGATTCGGGATTTGATTGATCTGGGTGAGATTATTTCTTTGAAAGATTGGTTTTGAATTTTCAATGAATTTTATAATCTTCTCGATTTCCTTTGGCAAATTATAGAAGACACCCGGAATGCCATAAAAACTGTTACACCATTGCGTTTTTAATGTACATATTTTCTCAAGTTTCTAAGAAGTTTAGAAGTAGGCTCATCTAAGAGAGGTCCTGGGAGAAAATTGCTGTAATAGAAGTGAAATGATAAAATAAAACGGTTATCAAATAATTTAGGGTTAGCCTTTGATGTATGAAAAAGCACTCTCAGAAAGGTTTTAAGCCTGAAGCGATCGTTAATGGCCTGTAATTGATCGACCCTTTTATGTGCCTTAGCTTACCTTTAATTACATTTGTCTTTGCAAATACCAATGAAAGCTCTTTATCAATAAGTTTAAGGAGTTTATTAAATAAAAAGTCTTTGAAGAATGTAGTTTTGTTTCATTTAACATTAATTACTAGCTGGTGTCAGCGACTTTGTATGCGTGGATGTATTTTTAAAAAATCCCGTGGGAGCTTTTTGATTTTCCAGGATTAAAGTAGCCTGTGCCACTCTCCAGGTCCTCAACTATAGCCACGCAAAAAACCACGTCGATCCGTAGCTCTGTTGCGGCGTGATTGAAGGACACACCAGCAAACCAAAAACAAACACATCATCGCAATTACAATATTAGTGTGATTAAGAGTTTATTAAAAAAATCCACGTAATCACTAGTTAGCCGGATTCTAATAAGCTAAACTATAAATCTTTCAGTCAGTAAAACGACCGTTTAATATCAAGTTTGATGCTAAGTCAAATTCAATTAATACCATCGAAATAAAGGGCCCAAATCCTAATTCGAACTCATTCCCTTTATATAAGTTTAATTTCCCTTTAGTGCCCCTTTCACGGATTGATTCTTTTGAAAGTTTGACTTAATTAATTTCCTAGAAATACCGCGATTGAAATTATAATTTCGGATTACAGAGGCGGCGAGTCACGCTCGCTAACAATGTCCTCAAACTTATTCAATTTGCCCGAAATTGGTCAGGAATAGCAATTTGCGACTTGAAAATTCACCTTGATTATTTACTGTTCACTCTAAGAATCCGATGATGTGATGCCCAAAATTGATCAGGAATAGTATTTTGCGACGTCAAATTTCACCTTGATTATTTACTGTTCCCTCTGAGAATCCGTTGATGGGATGCCCAAAATTGGTCAGGAATAGTATTTTGCGACGTGAAAATTCACCTTGATTATTTACTGTTCACTCAGAGAGTCCGATAGTGTGATACCCAAAATTGGTCAGAATAGTAATTTGCGACTTTCAAGTCACCTTAATTATTTACTGTTCACTCTAAATAATTCGATGAATTATTGCGTTGGGGGTTTCAAATAGAAACGAAATTCCTTGGATCCAGTTAGTATTTTTAGATTGGGTGGTCAAATATACTGCTAATTTGGAAATATTACCTACTAGCTGATGCCCGCGACTTCGTCCGCATGGATTTAGTTTTAAAACTCCCGCGGGAACTCTTTCATTATCCGAGATAAAAAGTAGCTCTCCCGGTCTGAGGACAACTACTACATCCATTACTATACCCATGCAAAAAATCGCATCAATCCGCTGTTCTGTTTTTTTTTTAAAAGTATCCTATGTCCGTCTCCTGGTTCTAAGCTACCTCTCCACCAATTTTCAGCCAAATCGGTTCATCCGTTCTTGAGTTATAAATAGTGTAACTAACACCACTTTCTTTTATATTTATATAGATTTGATTTCTCCGAAACGTTCAGAAATACGACTGTTTAGGAAGTACATTTCCCTGAAACGTTCAGAAAGATGGCTGATCGCACTCACTGACACTCTTAGAATACTCCAATCTGATTTTATCGAAACACTGGCTGGACACAACTTGACCAACGTGTGATGTGATTTTGTTCGGTGATTTAAACGATAAGCAAATGAAAAAAGCAAAGGGGCTCATGACTCCTCAACTATGGCTAACGAATGTCTGACAAGTCAAGCAATTTTGGGCTTGCTCTTACACTCGAGATGAATTTATTCCTGCACAAAGGTACCGCACTGTGTGTTTACAAAAGTTTTATATTTATTTAAAAGGCACACTTTTTTATTTAACGTTACGGACGTTTTTTGCCAGCTAGGGTGCCCTCCGAAACGCGCCATAAGGAACTTCGTTACAAAAACAGTTCGCTTGTATGGAGTGACTGGGATGTAATAATAGCATGATGATAAGCTGTAACGTGTGATGTATCGCTTTAAGGCTTACCACGTGTGCCACGACGGCCGCGAGGGTCACCAGGGCGCGTCGTTCCTCTGCACCAACGGCACGCTGTTCGACCAGGCCAACTTCGCCTGCGACTGGTGGTACAACGTCGACTGCTCGCAGGCCATCGACCACTACAAGTATGTGCTCATACCTATACAACAGTGCCACTAACTGACTGAAATCTCCACAGCCGAAAGCAGTGAACCTGAAGATTTTTAGAGTAAACTAGCTGATGCCAGCGACTTCGTCTGCGTGGATTTAGTTTTTAAAATCCCTTCCCTCGGGAACTCTTTGATTTTCCGGGATAAAAAGGATATCACTCCAGGTCCTCAACTATACCCATGCAAAAAAACATGTCGATCCGAAGCTCTCTTGTGGCGTAGGTATGGTATATATTTTTTTTTTTACTTTTTTTTAAACCTTTTTTTTCACCGTTTAAACCTTCCCTGGACTACGACCAATATTTCAAAACCAAAATCAGCTAAATCGGCCCAGCCGTTCACGAGTTTTAGCGAGACAAACGAACAGCAATTGATTTTTATATATTATGTAAGATCCTAAATTACGTGTAGGTTGCTCTTTTTTCAAATCCTCAACAATATCACTCTCATACTCATTGCCTCGTTGCTGCGTAATTTGAAGGAGAAATCAAGAAACAAGCACACTGTCGCATTTAAGTATTTAATATCTGGGTGAGCTTAGCTCAGTTTTTTTTTGGTAAATCGTGTTTTTTGGAAATTATATATTAAAAAAACTATTAGGTATGATAACTATAAACTAGTGGTTCGCCCCGAACTGAGACCTCGCGGTAACGGTATCCCATGATTATTCATTCAATCGATACATGATAACCAAAACTGACATTATTATTATGCCCGTTTTCACCAAACATACCTAAATCATCCCCTAAGTAGGTAGCTCCTAAATACAATCCTAAGTCCTAACATCCGTCCCAATGTCCTTTTAGGTGTCCCGTACAGGATCGTGATAAATAAGTTGACAGAAATCATCACCTTACTTATCATAGGTAGCCCGTAAAGGTTAGGTAACGTTAGTGAAAACATTGAATTATTATGTAGGTACTAACCTAACGAGTGAAACCGGGTTACGGGCATATGTACAAATCGTCATCTATCGACGCGAATAGAAAATGTAGTAATTAATAGTTTATTGAAGTTTGATATTTAACTAAAAAATAATTTTAATTGAATAATATGGTATTATATTATGTAACTAAATAATAATGGTCGACGCAAAACTGTTTTTGGGATAGGTCGTAGTCGTAACTCCTAGTTCCATGGAATAGTAATAGTTAATGACTGCGCCATCTATTAGCATTATTGTGAAGCTATGTTGATGCTATATGAATTACTGATGCCCATTAAAAATTAAATAATCTCGTTTCTTTATAATATTCATGTAATTTTAATATTTGTTGTTCAAGTACAGGATATAAGTGAAATAAAAAAATAAAATCAGCTTGAAAATACATAGCGGATTTTGCTAGAGAGCGTCTTCAAGCGAGCGTATAAAATCGCCACTTTGAAAGCACCCCATTTCGTCAATTTTAAGGAGAAAAAATTAAAAAAAATATTTTTGTACTCGGTTCAAAATTATCTTTAAAATGATATGTAACAATTTTATGTAACGCGATAAAAATTTTTTTACTTCGTATTCACTTCTATGAGAGCCCCCCTGAAATAAAGGTTTTTATAATGTTTTATGCAATATTCGGCTGAAAGCCATCAGTTTACATATTATATCTAAATTTGAAGTAAATACGTTCAGTAATTCAAAAGTTACGGCTCTGACAGACGGACGGACGGACGGACAAGTGCAAATTCACTCTAGTAGACTCAGAGACCTCGCTTCTCTCGGTCAATAATTTATATTTATCATACCTATGTGTATGTTTATTGATAAATATGATTTTTTATGATAAATATAAATAATTTGCCCTAATTACCTAAGTAATTTTTAAATATAATCAAATAAAATTGCAGGTTAAACGCAGACCCCCTCAAGAACCCCTACGTGCCGAAGCCCAAGCCTGAAGAGCTTCCAGCAGAAGAGCCTCACGGCGTCTACTACAGGAAGATACACAACTAAGCTTAGGTTATGGCCGCCGTCATGCCACATTAGTGAAGACATAACGAAACATTTTTACCACTTTTTCTGATAAATATTGAAATATAGGATCCCACGTTGTAAAATTTAGGTCAACGTGAAATAATACTCATTCCATAGAAAATAATTAAAAATATCGTATGGCATGGCGACTTTTTTTCCATTAAATTTATAATTAATTTATATCGTAACTGCTCAAATGCCATCGTTCATATTATCATAAATCACCATTAAACAAAACATTGTTAAGTTTTCATGAGCTTCCTTAATTTTTGTACTTATTTATTATTCTAAACTATGAACACAATTACCTACATTTTGTTAATTTTGACACTATACTTAAATTAAACAAAATACTTTTTTAAATCTACTTTATAATTTTTTATTCTAAGATCGATGCATTAATTAGGTCGATTTCTCCAACATTGAGTAACGTTTAACCTTGCAGTGAATTTGATATTTTGACAGAATTCATACTCCTCGATTAAACGTTACTCGACGTTGGTGAAATTGGCACTTAGAGTAGAACTACAAAATAGTATTCAAGATTTTAATGCGGTAAGAAAAATGTAATATTATGAAGCCATTAAAATAGTTACCTAGAAATGTTTAGTTTTATTCGATGAAATTAAAAATAATGTCTAAAAATATTCCTAACAGCAATCATCAATGATCAATTTTTATTGATAATTATCAATGTAGGTATATTGATTAACTCACTCGAAAATATATTATGAAATAATACTAATATAATAATACTTAATACTAATACTAATTCCTATTATAAATGTGAAAGTTTGTGAGGATGGATGTATGGATCGATGTCTGTTACTCTTTCACGCCACAAAAAATGAACCGATTTCTCTGAAATTTAGAATGGAGATAGCCCATACCCAGGGTTAGCTCATATGCTACTTTTTATCCCGAAAAATTACATAGTTCCCGCGGGAATTAAAAACCTTAATCCACGCGGACAAAGTCGCAGGAATCATCTAGTTATGAAAATATATTCGTAAGTAATATTTTTTATTTATAAAAGTGCATTATACTAATTCAGAATAATAATTATCTTAGACTACACCAAAAAATTTATCAAACACAGCAAAATACAATAAGTATCAAGTTTTTATAAAAAAAAAAACATACAAAATAGGAGTGCAACTTAATGCAAGCAATATTTTCCAACAAGCAAAACAAGCAATATTGTTCACCGCCCAATTGTCGCGTTCAATATTACAGCTGCAGAGCTGGTGGGTAAACTTCAAGGTAGTACCTTGGTTAGGCTACCTTGGTTGCCCATTTTCAAATTTTTTCAATTTTTTTCTCAAGAACTATATTTTTTCTTGCAAAACAAACAAAAAAAGGACACTTCAAAAAATATTGTGAGACAACTCCACAGAAGTACGTATTGAGTGATTAAGTGCAGAATAAAACTATATTCACTCTCAACTGATTTATTCGTAGCTTGGGTTGGAAAAGTCATACTTAAGTTAAATTTATTTTCTAAGTGGGCTTTTTGACTTTCGTTATCCAGGTCAGTTACTGTATGGGACTTTGTTTAAAAAAACAATGTTTAAAAAAATTTATATTTATTCTTTCTTTTAAACATTGTTTAAAAATATTTGTATGGAAGAGTAAAAGAAGTGGTTTGCGTAATTTTTTTTAGTGACAGTTCGCTTTTCTTGTTTGTTTGTTTTTTAATTTGTTTTTGCATAATTTTTATTATGCAAAAAAATATTGCATAAATATTATAATTGCATAAGGTGATAAAAAATGCTATGCAATAGCTTTACCGCGGCAGTCCCCGCGTGCCACTTAATTTTTTTAACATTGTTTTTGCTTTTCAAATTAACGCATACCATTATAAACGTATAATGTTTAACTATCAATTCCAATACAAAAATTTTCACTTTTGAAGGGGACTTTTCATGTTACCGGCTCCCGGTATAAAAGGTCTGCGCAAAACTCCCCATCAACTCTCACATCATTTCGCAGCCGCTTCAATAGTGCATTGTGTCAGTGTCAATTATCGGACGTTGTGCGAAAAATGGACAAAGGCGAATTTCGCCGTTCCAATTTTCGCGTTGCAAACACCGAGCGAGTAATCGAGTATTGAGTCGGCGAAGAAAATGCTTGCGGGGCATATTGGTTTTATCGTAGGGGCTAATGGGTCGTGGCATTTTGTCTTTTTACTGACTTAAACGGTAAACAAGTCACTTTTTTTTTATTATTATTAAAACATAGACTAGCTCTTGACTGCAATCTCACCTGATGGTAAGTGAAGCCTAGAAGATGCCTCTTCACTCTTGATTTAAAGGTACCCAAGTTATAGTCATTCGGAAAAACGGGAGCCGGAAGGGCATTCCAAATTTTAGCGGTGCGTGTTAGGAACGAGGAAGCAAAGCGCTTAGTGCGGGATCGTGGAATTTCGCCCACGTAGCGGTGCAGATTCGAGCGATGCCTTGCGGTTCGATGGTAGAAGGGTGATGGAGGAACTAGTTCGAATAGTTCTTGAGCACACTCACCGAAATATTCATGTTCACTATTTTATTCATGCACAATTTGACTGCAATGTGACTTCGTGGTAAGAGACGATGCAGTATAAGATGGAAGCGGACTAACCTGGAAGAGGTATCACCATCATCATGAGCAACCTATTAACGTATCACTACTCAGCGGCGAGCGCAGCCCCCTTAGCCATATTACAAATCTATTAATATTTAATATTTATTTATTTAGCTTATAACATAATATACAGAGAAAAAATACCAAATAAATGACAAAACTTAATTAACACTAAATATAGATTTAGTCTTAAAACTATTTCGTCACAGTGTAGTGTATTTTAGGTACATTCAGAAAATCTACTGTCCCTAAACTAGGTAAAAAACCTGTATTTTAGGCGACAGCACTCTCCTTAAATTTATTGACCAATGACTGACTCAAATTATACAATTATTAGGTTTAATATTACTTTTACATACAAAAAATTCATATTGTATTAATTAAAAGAATGCGCGTGCGCTATTAGCGCGTCTCTTCCCTTTCTATGATCGTTAACGCTTAAGGGCAGGGGTTACCAAAGTTTTTTTAGCACGCCTCTCTTCTGAAAGGATAGGAGGCGTGATAAAAACTTTGGGAACCCCTACTTTAGAGGAAGCTATCTTAGAAACGATTAATTGGTAGCCAAGTCGACACAACGTCCTTGATCGCTCCTTCGCTCCACGGAATAGAATTCACGCTACACGCTTACGCACACGTATACGCTTCCTCTAAAGCAGGAGTTTTCAAAGTTTTTTATCACACCTCCTATCCTTTCAGAATGGAGGCGTGATAAAAAAGCGTTGGGAACCCTTGCTCTAAAGCGACGATCATAGAAAGAGAATGGATACAACGAAGTGTACTTTGGCTAGGGGGAAGGTCTCCTCTCAGAGAAGGGTAATAAGCTATAATGAACCACGCTGACCCAATGCGAATTGGTAAACTTTACAAATCTTCGAGAGAATATTATGGAGAACTCACAGGTGTGCAAGTTTCCTCACGATGTTTTCCTTCACCGTTGAAGCATGTTATATTTAATTGCACGCACATAGCTCCGAAAAGTCAGAGGTGCCTACCCGGGCTCGAACCTGCGACCACTCCAAGTAGGAGACCAAAATCCTAACCACGAGGCTATCACTACTTGCTCCAAGCCACCCATAAAGTGTGAAAGCAACGCAACTGTAAAAATGTATGTTGAGACAACAAAAAAACTAAGACAAATTTTAGTTTCAACAAAAAGTTACTCGTAACATCCTACTCATGATTTAATTTGAATTAACTCCTCTCATCAAAATTACATTATTTTAAATCTATTTTTGCAAAGTTATTCGTTAAAACTTTATGCACATTTGAATTTGTTTGTTGAATATTAGACTACTTTTCCATCCAGCTAACAAGTTTCACGTGATAGATTAAAATGGGCTGCGCTGTGAATTTTTAATCGAAAACACTGAAACAATTTAAAATATTATGTAGCAATCTTTGTATAACACTTTACGTTACTACAATGTTCCTAAGTCATTGACCTCTATAATAATTAATCTATGATTAACACTGGATAGGCTGCTTAATTAAGCTATTGCATAGCTTTTATCGCGGGCTTTGAACTAGGACAAACAGTTTGAGCGCGGCGACCGAATCAAGAATTTCCGTAACGAAAATAAACCTAACACCGTCGTTCAGTAAGCGTTCAACATTTTAGAGGTTCATAAGTAGCTCTGTTTGGCGCAGTGGGCGAGCGGCCGCTTTCTTTACCGTATAGTGTATGATGTCGCAGGTTCGAATCTCACGCGCGAAGTAGTGACAGTGCGCTTTTCTTGTTTGTTTGTTTTTTAATTATTTTTGGATAATTTTTATTATGCAAAAAAAAAATATTGCATAAATATTATTATTGCATAAGTTGATAAAAAATGCTATGCAATAGCTTTACCGCGGCAGTCCCTGAGTGCCACTTAATTTATTATTTTTTTTGACGTGATAACGTCTTATAAATCGATGAACACCGGCTGCACGCACGAAAAAGTGTCACGTTTCGCCTGAGCCTGAGAGTGCAAGCGAGAGCGCGGAACAAGCGATAGAGAGGCACGATCGGTTGGCTTGTGAAACATTTATTCATCAATGTTTCTTTATGACGTTATCACGTACAACTATCGTCCGTAAACCGACTTTACAGACAACCAATTTTTTTGGAGCTACTTATGGAAGTAGTAAAGCATTGACGCCATTTTGGCTTTGTAATCAGTTACCCAAAGGAACCAAAATTAGTGAGGGGTCACTAGTTGACAACAGCTGATAGTTCTTACTTTTTGGCACTTTCTGGATCCCTATATAATTAGTTCCAGAGACACTCGTATGTCAAATGTGGCGCTTCAAATTGAACTATAAGGTGCAATCGAGATTTAGTTTGGCCGCTTATTGCCAGGTTTGGGTCTTTGGCTGTCAGAAAATTCTCTGTTTCATGCAATTGGCGAGCATCAGAGAGGGATATAGGATTTGGTGAAATTCTGGTGAATTGAAGTCTAGTACAAAATGTATGTATGCACTGTCGAGCATCCAAATTTTGCTCGTAAAAAAATAATTAAAAACTTTTGGAACTTTCCCTCATTGAGGAAATATTATATTTTATTCTAACAAAGTTGCATAGGTTAAATCGGCTTGGCATCCAGCTGCCCACAAGATAGTATAAAAAACTTATTACAATGTAATAGCTTCATAATAATATTGTAAAATGATTATTTTGAAAAGAGCAACTGCTGAGTTTCTTGCCGGCTCTTCTCAGCAGAATCCGCTTTCCGAACCGGTGGTAGAGTCATGACTTGTCATAAGAGCCTACGTGAAATAAATAATTTTGAATTTGAATTTGAATTTGAAAAAAAAAATGTTTCCAGGAAACCCACCTTGGTTTCAACCCAAAAATTAATCAAACTATGTAAGTCTCATCATTGGAGCTGCAATGACCCTTTGTTTTAATGGTGATTGCACGAAATGCGATTATTATTGCGTTTAAATACAATACAGAAACGATTTCACTTAAACTGATTTACGTCAGCCATCACGGATCATGGGAGCGCGCTGTCGAATGTCTCTGTGCGTTTAATTAAAATAATTGCGAATCTTTTAAATTAAGCACTGTAACGCGGGAAACAAAACAAGCGACGCGCTTAGAAGTTGACATTAGCACTCTCATCTGATACAATTTATGGTACCTACTAGCTTTTGCCACGACTTTAACAACATAGAGTTAAGGTTTTTTTTATAAAAAAGGAAGAAGGCTTTGTTGTTCCGGGTCAAAAGTATCCTTTATTGCTCGTTTAGTTTTTCACTTTATCCATGAGACAAGTAAATCTGATGCTTCATTGCCGCGTGATTGGATGACAACAAAAAAATACACTTTAGCATTTAATTTAATATTGCCGACTGAGCCTTTAAATGGGGAGAAAATTACAATTAAGCGCAAGCCACGCCTGGATCTACTAGCTTAGCTAAAAGCTCACGTCGCGTCCCATGTGAGCAAAATTACTGCTCAAGATATACAATTAGAATACGTCACTTCCGAGCAAGATTTTGTAAAGAATAACATCACATTTACGCTTTATTTAATTTCTGTACAACTTATTATTTGACCAATTGGTCTAATAGGTATTTTAGCATATGGAAATGTTATGTATAACTTCTCCCCCCAATAGAGGGGGTTGGCTTTCTGTACGGAAAAATCCCCACATCGGTCCTCCCGTCGAGCACTCTTTGCACGTCGAAGTATTTCAATTAATTGAATTATTTTTTGCAATATTTCGATGGGCGCTCCCGAAGTAAGTTTCACTCGTAAGCGTCCAATAAACATTGATGGAAAAATACAAGCAAGTAATTTCGTAGATGGAATAATATTATTATAAAAAAACTGAATTTTACGTGGCGAACTTTTTTTTTAAATTATTTATTTACTTACCCAATGCACAATACTATATTAATCACTTACAAATAATAATTATTCATTTGCATTCATTGCTCATGCAGTTTGTTAACAAGTTCGCGCTTTTAAAAAAAAAAGTGGAACGAAGTTCCTTTTCGGACGTTTTGGCGAATGAAAACTAGGCGAAAAAAGTGTAAGACCCTTGTTGCCTTCGTTTATTACACACGTTCCATCATAGCTTTGGTGGCATAGCGGTTAAACAAAAGAGTGAAACTATCAGTTAGGTGGTTCGAATCTTGACTTCAGATCATGTCTTTGTCTAGAGGAGAAATTCCGAACAAAATATATTTGCGGCATAATTTACTAACGCCATCTATAGTGGGCAGCTTGAACTTGCTTTAATGTCTGCTTATTTTTTACAAGATGGTTCTAACAAGTGGCGAGAGATGGCATTGATTCTAAAAGGTAATGTTTTTAAAAGCCACTTCGTTCCAACCGAGTGTTTCACGACACACGCATTTTTTGTTGATAAAGCGGCAATAGAAATACAAGTTACGGTTTATGAGATACAGCACGCTGACAAACGGACGGACGGACAGCGGAGGCTTAGTAATTGGGTCCCGTTGGCACCCTTTGGGTACGGAACCCTAAAAATATCATCATTATCATTAGCAACCCATCAACGGCTCACTACTGAGCGCAGGTCTCCTCTCAGAGAAGGGTTATAGGCCATAGTCCACCACGCTGGCCCAATGCAAATTGGCGAACTTCACACACCTTCAAGAACATTATGAAGAACTCTCAGGTGTGCAGGTTTCCTCGCGATGTTTTCCTTCACCGTTGAAGCAAGTGATATTTAATTGCTTAAATGCACTTGACTCCGAAAAGTCAGAGGTGCGAACCCGGGATCGAACCAGCGACCCCCCGAATAGGAGACCACAGTCCTAACCACTAGGCTGTCACTGCTTCCCTAAAAATATGTTCAGTCATAATTATACACTCTTGTAGAGTTTTTCATTCGCAGCGGTTGTTCTAGTTTAGGCTCCCTTTGTGTTACCGCTGAACACTGAACAGCTTTTGTGGAATAAGGTCAAAAACATACTTTTTTTTTATATAGTTTAATTCCTTTTATTTTAGTTTATTATGACAATTTGACTTTATACAGTATACTACATTAAACCTAAATTTACTCTAAAATTAAAACTACCTACTACATTAAAATTAAATTTATTCTAAAATTAAAACTAAAATAAAAATTAAATAAAATCTAAAACCCCATCGAAGCCACTGCAGTGTGGCATGGTACCCAAGATGCTGGCAGCATTACCCCTTTGGATGGCCAAGCTAATCCTTTGGGCAAGGTAGCTGCCAGCTCTTGGATCCCCGGTAGACTCGATCACCTTATAAAAATGTATTGTTTTTAATATTCAGAAGTTTTGCGTTTTTTGGTAAGCCACAACTAGAAAACTATAGGCAGTGAGGGATTTTCGTATTTAAAGTATTATACTCGTAGCTTTCGTTCCTTTCGCTTCTTTGGTTTTTAATAAAAATGTGAGATAGACACTTAATATCTTCATGAGAAACGAAATTTGAAAAATAAAACTAGAGAAGTACTTATACGTTCTGGGTTCTGACAGTTTTTGTATTGAAAATTTAAAATTTAGGATAAGACTTATTTTACGTTGGTGAAATCGGCCCTTAGTTAAATAAAATCATCCCTATTAAGAAAAATAAAATTATCTCGCTTTCTGGTCCATACTAAATATATACTAAATGACATATTTATGCACAGTTCAATAATAATTATCTCTGGTGCAGGCAGGTAAGCAATGGCAGTGGGTGGGGGGCACACAGCTCGAAGATTCAATGGGTGATGGGGTCCTACGTTGCTGGCATGGTGACCCCGCACAAGGCGCAGCTTTAGTAGACTCCCACTGGGTGGATGGATATCTGAGATGCGAATGTCTAAAGTTATTCCATTGATCTTCATCGTATTCGGTGACATTAGCGTCAAAGTAATATAAACCATAACAGCATTGAATTAGAGCTCAATTTCGTGTATGCATTCTTATACGTTTAAGTATGTACGATACGCTCCATGTTAAAATCGGTTGCACTGAATTTGAGACTTTAAATCAAGGATTATATTAATTTGACGCTAATGTTATCACAGATCGTGTTCTGGGGCGATCATTTCAAGAGGCTCTTGTCCAGTTAGTGTACGTCTAACGGTTGAGTTGATGATGATCATGGTGATGATGATGATGATGATGAAGGTAAACTTGAAAACTCACACCAGACCCTCAAAAAAATCTGCATACACAGTGGCAAATATTAGTAGGTATAATGTCTGCATGAAACTACTCGCAGTATAATGCACACTCGCAAATTAGTTACAAATATAATAAAGAGAGACGACATAACGAGTCCGCGGGGTGCTGTAAACCCGCCATTATGAGTCTCAAATCCAGCCCGAATTACACGCGTAAATTAAATATGGAGCCCGATGAATATAAGTTGCGGGTTCCCATTGTACAAGGACACACTGTGGGATCGATAGTAGTACATTGTTCACCAAGAGGTAAAAGTGACCGATTACATACGAGGCTGTAGTTTGAGGCACGAGGCGTAGCTGAGGGCCTCAACGCCGTATAACGGACATCTGGCAAGCGCCAGTCAACTCGAGTGAAGTCAGCATCACAACGTCAACCAATCACAGTGCCCTATTTAATGCTATGCGTAAGCACAGCAAAAGTCCTTTGAGTATTGTTCATGAAATGAATGGCTTGCCATACCAAACGCACTGAGAAACATCGCATTTTTTTTTCGGGGTAGGCTTGCGCTTGACGACAATCAATGCTGGACAGCTCTGATGAGGTCTAGGTTGGAGCGCGCTTGCCTATAAAATGCCTATTCACTCTTGCCTTGAAGGTACTGAGGTTATACGTGGCCGGAAACACAGATGTTGGAAGTGCGTTCCACACCTTAGTCACGTACTTGTCACAGCGTTGCTGCTATACTTACGGGTGTAATACGACTGTTAGTGCCAAAGTTTTGCGAGCAATAGTGGTTACCTACAAGATAAATAGGAGTGCTGATTATTATTTGACTTACTTCAGGCCATATTCCCGTCATTAGTGGATGTATCGTCGTGTTGTGGAATAACGTTCCAGCCAGTATTAGTTTTGTGATTAAAACGTAACAAGTACTCGTGTACATCATATTTAGCCCGATGTAAATCCGCCGTTATTACCGCGGTGGGATAACCTATTAACGATCGTGTGTTCACTGCCTAATAGTGGCGTAAACGCAAACTGTTGCGGACTTGATCAACGTTTAGGAGCGAATGAAATTAGAAATTGATTGCTGGCACTGGCGTTATGGAAATTGCCACAAAGTAAGTTGAATAGAACTAAATGCACATGAGTTAATCGTTGTGTATACAAATACAACTATCATTGGAACGTAAGTTCCTAAGTGCGACCTTTGAGTTTTCAGTCCGCACCTTTAACCGTTGGGCTATTGAGGCTTTAAAAAAAATCTTTGCGTAAGAATAATTTTATTGGTGTTTACAATCATTTTTACTCGGCGAATATTGTCGATGTTATTTATAACAGTGGTCTTACTCTATCTCCCAGAATATTGTTGAATGAATCTATATACTTATACTAGCTGACCCAGCAAACTTCGTACCGCCAACTTATCTATATAAATAAAACAAATAAATTATCCCAATGCAAAAAAACTAACCTATCTTTTAAGTTGGACCAAATTACAGATAGTTACGAAGTTTGATAAAAATCGGTTCAGTAGTTTAGGAGTCCATCGCGGACAAACAACGTGACACGTAATTTATATATATAAAGATTATAAAGGGGAAAGATTTTTTTGTTTGTTTGTTTGTACCGAATAGGCTGTACTGGACTGATTTTTACCATTTTGTCACCAATAGAAAGCTAAGATAACAGGAAGTAACATAGGCTATAATTTATTTTCAAAAAATTAGAGATCCTTAAGAAAATTGCAATAATGTAACCAAAATTTTGCATATAAAATGCATTATTTGGCGTATGCTGAGAAAACTATTGATGATACATATAAATTATGTACTACATGATTAAAGTACTCATTATTCTCTACAAAAAAGTCCCTGAGGGAATATAAATCTAACTATCATATTTAAGTCACAATATTAGCTTTTGTGTTCTAAAATTTAATTAGATCGCCTTTATTATCGTAAGACGTATTAATTCTTCCTTACAATACATATTATATATGCGAAAGTGTGTTTGTTTGTTGGTTTGCCCGTCAATCACGATGCAACAAAGCTGATTGACGTGATTTATTGGATAGGTATATTTGAGAACCTGGAGGGTGACATAAGCATCCCGGAAAATCAGAGTTCCCGCGGGATTTTAAAAACCAAATCCACGCGGACGACGTCGCGAACGTTGAATAAAATATAGGTTAGTAGGTACATCCTAACGTGCGAGACCCGTACAGTACCCGGCGATATATATTGCACATCGGCCTTTGGAATAAAACGCTATTTCTATTCTATTGCAAGGAAAGCTAGCCAGAAATTCACGTAGTAATTACTGAAATCTCTTCACAATCGGCGAGCACATCACGTAACATATATAAAAAAATGCAGTCGAACTGTGAATAGAATATACCTAATAACGTTTTATTCCAAAGGCCGATGTGCAATATATATCGCCGGGTACTGTAAGTCGGCTTCGCAAATGCAAACGTAATTGAAATCTATATATATATAAAAGAAAGTGGTGTTAGTTACACTATTTAAAACTCAAGAACGGATGAACCGATTTGGCTGAAAATTGGTGGAGAGGTAGCTTACAACCAGGAGACGGACATAGGATACTTTTTATCCCGTTCGACCGCGTTTCCGTCAAGTCACTATAAAACGTGGTATAAGAAAAACGCATCTGACATGGAATAACAAAACGCAAATTATGACAGTGGAATAACAAAACGTAAATGACAGCTAAACGTAATTTTGTCTTTGGTTAAGTATGGTAAAAAATTTGACAATTATAAAAATGATAGCTAAACGTAATTGGTAATATCATCAGTAATATGTTTTCTCTTTGAATCATCATTAACAATGCCGCGAGCAAGACGATCAAATGTTTCCTGCTACAAAGCTACGGATTGACGTTGTTCGCGCCATGTACCACCAGAATTCCTAGTTCCATGGTCATAGCGCTGGCAACCTCTTTGGCTCGCAATTGAAGCTGACAGATGACACTTGAAAGGTTAAACTTCCCGCCGTTTTTGGGCGTGGTTGATTTGCAAGTTCCGTTTTGACAGCTAATACGTATTCACAAAATTTTCGGGTCGCGCGCGCACCGTTTTGCCTTTTTGAGTGCCTAGATTTGGTTATTTTACGGTTTAGTTGCGACGTTGAGCGATCTATGTGTCGACCTAGCTATAAGCATTCTTGTTAACGTGTTATCCGTAACAAAGAACCCTTTTTGGAACCCGCCGGCCTTGTTCGCTACCGCGCCCGGCGAAAGTGTCTGTGATTATTAAGATTCTGGAACTAACTAGTGACAAGCCGAGTGTACAGTGTCACGCCAGCCCAGCGTCAACTGCAGGCCCTAACTGGCCGTCTGCCTGCTACTGCTAGCGGTCTGAGAAGTTCACATCACACTAAACCCCACAATACACCACACCACCACTCTCATACTATCTCAGACCCTCTACAAGGAGGACTGCTGCAAGGAAGGTCAGTGCAACCCTACCATTATTAGGTCCACACTACGTTGAGACCAAATCTGACCGCGGAGAAAGGCCCTTAGGGCAGCGACCCTGGACTCAGGTTATAGCTGATGGGCCCCTATATCTCGTGTTCCAGGCCTTGACTCGCTGGCCAAGCCGTTGGCCTCAACAGACGTGATTTATTGGATAGGTATAGTTGAGAACCTGGAGGGTGACAAAGATTTCCCGCGGGATGTTATGAACTAAATCCACGCAGACGAAATCGCGGGCATCAGCTAGTTCACGATAAAAATGTCATTTTTACGCGTCTCCCGGACGTGCCCGGGGCAATATGCAAACACGACGCAACATAAGACGCTCCACAAATAAAAGAAATGTTCCGCCCGGGAGCCGTAAATTGCCCGATGTTGCCGCAGGTTTATTGGGAATATTCCGTGACAGTATTTATTTTGCTATAAATACAGCCCTGCTTGATTATGAGCAACTAGTTGATGCCCGCGACTTCTTCCGCGTGAATTACGTTTTTAAAATCCCGCGAGAATTCTTTGATTTTCCGGGTTGCCTATCTTACACTCCAGGTTCTCAACTATACCTATCTAAAACATCACGTACATCCGTAGCTTTGTTACTACTAGTTTGTTTGTACTACCTGATGCCCGCGACTTCGTCCGCGTGGATTTAGTTTTTAAAATCCCTCGGAAACTCTTTGATTTTCCGGGATAAAAGTAGTCTTTGCTACTCTCCAGGTCCTGAACTATACCCATGCAAGAAATCACGTCGATCCGTAGCTCTGTTGCGGCGTGATTGAAGAACAAACCAACACACTTTCGCATTTATAATATTTACTATGATGACTGACTTTACTTTGATATCTCTTATCTTTATTATTTGTTAGGTGCCTCTTAAGGCTGATACACATTCGGCGAATTGTGTCTTTACGTAGCAATTTGTTACAATACGCGCTCAGTTAAATTTTTTCAGTTTAGTTTTTGTACAAAATAAGACGCGTTCATTTCAATTTTTCACACACATGTTCACTTTAAGAAATTTCATTAAAATAACAGACTTAAAAAAATCCTCTGAGCTATAGTTAATTTAGTTTAAAACCACGAAGTCAAAGAAATATTTACAAAATGAGATACTTTTAGTTCAAATAAAAATAAATGAAATAACCAGTGCCAAGAGTACGTTGTGTTCAAAATTACACATTCATTAAGAAAATTATTTAGATACGTGATTGATATTCTAACATCGTGAACCCGGCAAAGCAAACATACGAGTACCTACTTGATAGTTTGGGTAGAATCAATCTGACGAAATATACGCTTAGCGGAATATCGTATGTGGAGTGCTACTGTGTACAATATTGAACTGTATAACTATTCTATTGAATTGTAAACTTATTTTGAAAAGAGCAACAGCCGGGTTTCTTGCTGGTTCTTCTCGGCAGGAACGGCAATCCGAACCAGTGGTAGACTCATCGACGGTTCAAAAGCACTTGTAAAAGTTTATTTGAATAAAAAACATTTCTATTCTATTCTAATTCTATTCTATTCTATTCTATTCTATTGAAATATTAGATTTATGCAATCCATTATGTGTCGTAACTCTAGTGTTTTTATCGTATTTTTAAGATAATCCTTGACTGCGATCTCACTTGATGGTCAGTGACGATGCAGACTACCTTGGACACACCACACGCCATCGTGCCGGAACGCTAAATCGTTTGGCGGCACGTCTTTGACGGAAGGGTGGTACCTAGTCACGGCCAAAACTTCCTACCAGATCAGACCAAAGACAATTCAGATATTATAAACTCCCAAATTGTCCCGCCGGGAATCGAACTCGGGACCTCCCAGTTATAACCATAGCGCTTACCGCTGTGACAGGGAGGTCGTCAAAGCTATGATGCGTGGAAGTAATGCCAGATACTATAAAGCTTAGCAGTATGCGTTTCTCCGTTAGATTTGCCGCCGGCTTAAAATATCTACAATTCAGTCAAATTAAACTTATAATTAATGCCCCTCGCACGTCGTCGTGTCAATGCATACATAACGCAATCACGGCTGTTTGTCTGTCGGCTCGTAGCTAATTAACCACTAGACATACGCGCTGAGGTATGCTCCGGAATATTAAATTCACTAACCGCGCTCTGTTAACTTGATAAACAAAATAAATTTTCTTCTATGCTTTTTTGAAGTTAGTTTAACACTCAAAGGAAGTTGCTTAGTTTTTTTTGCATTGTTATTTATACCGTGAGCCTGTAACATTCAAAGCCCTGACATGCATGATGAAGTGTGAATTGATAGTTAAGAATTAGACGAACAAAATGAACTTGGTATGCGTAAATTTAAATAGCAGAAACATATTTTTGAATGCAATAAAATGCTTTACCGTCATCGCAGATAATATCGAATATTGACTACTTGTTTACTGTACTGTCGACGAGCTGATGGTCGTTGGGGTCCCAAGTGGCAGCCCCGCACCGGTAAGCGCAGTGTTGGCAAACCCCCTACTAGGTGGTCCGACGACATCAAACGAGCCGCAGGGAGCCGCTGGATTCAGGCGGCGCAAAACCGAGGCCTGTAGAAGTCCATGCAAGAGACCTTTGTCCAGCAGTGGACGTCTATCGGTTGATAAAGAAGAAGAAGAAGATTTACTGGCCTACTTATTAACTGTCTCCTATTCGGGGGGGGGGGGTATTGACTATACCTATACGTGTTTTATGTAATAAGTTCCTACTGTTACAATTCATATTAATTATTGAACTTCTACTTTGCAAGAGAATTTTACAGTGAGATCCAGCGTGTTTTTCTAACTGTATTTAATTTAAAATATTCGGAGTACTTTAATTAAAAGAGTGGAGGCAGGTATTCGTTCGACAAGGTACCTACCATTCCAACTAGCTATTGGCGATTGCTTTTATAAATTGAGGTGCAGGTGCCTTTTTCTGATTTCTATTTTCACCTTTTAATTATTTTAATTAAAAGTTTATACAATTATTATTTATTAGAAAATTTTATCATGAGTTCAGTTTGGTTTGAATCTTCTTTATTTATTTTGTTGTAAAAGTTAACTAGCAATCGATTAGATTAATCAAATCTCACCTATAATCTATTTTTCTTTAGCTATCTTAGGGCCGATTTCACAAAGCATAAATTTCATTTATCAGAGCGTGATCATTTTTCAAAAGCTAACAGGCTAAAAAAAAGTTAAATAAAGTTGTTTTTTGCAGAGAGGCGTTAAGCGACGCACTAAATTGTAGGACGTTCTTACCGGTCAGATATTGAAACCATTCTACATTTAATGAAAAATTAAAGTTAAGAACGTCGTAAGCGCCCGGCTATATTCGTCGGCTACACCTAAGAAGAAATAAATTTACTCATAATTTTAAAGATAATTTTAGATTAGATTAAAAAAAATTAGGAGATATTACAAAATTATTCTGTAATTTAGATAAAGGCAGAAGGCAAGCGAATACTCGTAACTCTGAGAAAGTATAATAATAATAGTGCGTCTTGTGTGTACCCAACGGAGGGTCATAAATACAGAGGCCGCAATAGCGCGAGATAAGCGTAGATGTACGGCGCTTATACAGCGCGAGGCGGAGGGATGCTGCGGCGAGATTTATCGTAGGTACACCTGTGGGAGCACTTAACGGAGAGAGCACTGAAATCTTGGGCTAGTTAGCGGGACTTAATATTATTTCTTTTAAAAATGTAATTAGCGCAGAATAATGATTCCACGTCAGCCTGCGTTCGTCGTAATGTCATCGACTCCCTTCGCAAGGGAGCCAATTTGTAACAACTCTGATTTTTCTTTATGATCTTTATTTTGTAACCTTTGTTTTACTACTCAATCTAAACTGTATGTCTCTAAATCTTTTGTACATGTCAGTTATTGATATTTTTGCTATATGTCTCTTAGTTGTACCTAAGTCTATTTGTTTATATCTTCAATTTGTGCATGAATATTGTTGGCTTGTCAAAAAAAAAAAAATTAAAAAAAATTCTATTGCGTTTCGCAATAGTTGACGCGGTGATAAGCCATTTTTAGTAAGCCTACTACGCAGTTTCGTTAGAGACGATCTCGCAGAAAATTATTAAGAAATAACGTACGGTGCTGTGAAAGGGTGTCATAATTCATCACAATAACCATCAAAAACGTAATTAACAGTACCAGTACAGAAAATAATTACATGGCACTCACACATTCATTGCTTGTTTTGAACCTACGTACGGATCGGAACTTTGTTAGAAACTTCTGATCTATGAGTATTTAATCTAAGTTAATTAGGTTTTATCAAAGAACCCAGACATCTAACCTTCTTCTTCTATATCAACCAATGAATCTCTACGCTTGGACAAATGCCTTTTGCATGGATTTCTACAGGTCACGGTCAAGCGCCGCTTGTAACCAGTGGCCCCATGCGACTGGCTGCGATCTCCCTGCGACTTGCTTTACTTGCGATGTCATCAGTCTACCTCGTGGTTCTGGTGACACTGCGCTTCCTTAGAAATACGATCAACAAACCCAAAATTAGCAAGAAAACGTTAGAATCATTTTGCTATAATCCGCCAACAGAAAAAATCTGTATGGTCAAACATGTCGTCAGATGACTAGACAATACAGCATTGTAAAGTCGTCCATCTCCTGAGGATGCTCCGGTGTCGGGGCGAAACGTGCGTCGAGATTAGTGTAAGTCTTGTGTGGTGGTGCATGTGAGTGGTGGTGGCATTGCTTGCTTGGGAACCTTGCTTTCTTGCTTGCTTGGGAAGGTGAGCGGTGCTTAGCTTGTTACTGCATGTTTGACAATAAGGATATTTTCTGTTGGCGGATTATAGCAAAATAATTTTAACCTTTTCTTGCTAATCATGAACTTCCCCAAAGTAACGCCTGCTTCTATCCAAACCAAAAATTCATTAAAAGTAAGCTCTCCGCAATTCAAATGGAATTTCGATATTCCATCAGCATGAATAAAAAGTGCACCAAAGAGTAATAAAACAGACACGCTCATCCCTAGAGAACTATTACACATGCGTTAAGAGAAACAACGGAGTAGTTCACGTCATTGAGTGAGGCACTATATCACCTCCCAATCCCGCTCTTAGTTATAATTACGTTTAAGGGTCTTAGGCATTTCCCGTGTAATTTAATTACAACTAATTATTCTCTTGGCGGCATCACGCTCTTGATCCATCTCATTCCTTATTAGATCAGATCAGAAAAGGCAGTGGTTTTAGGCCTGAAGCACACAGAAGCGTGCCAGCAGCATGGTGCGATGAAGATTTATAGCATTGAAAAACAAAAAATGTCAATGAACGCTAAAGCTGGAGACTGACTTGTACCGTTTGTTTGTAATGTACCATTCGAGGCGATCTTGTTACAATACGGCAACACAGATGACTTGTAGCGTGTGTCTGTAATGTATCATTCGAACTCTTGGCTCAAGTATGCTTTATTTTTACTCAAAATGGCAGACGAATGCTCTCGCGATGACGCGACCTGCATTGACTTGTAATGTAACACTCAAAGGGAATTCACGAAAAAACGGATAGTCGAGTGGAGCTCGCTGCGAATGATACATTACGAACTAACGTTACAAGTCAGGTTTGAGTTACAAAAACTCGATATATTACACCAAAATGTTACAAATGTATCTTTTTTTTCTTTATTTGGTAACGTATGCAAAAATTTGTTTCTCCTTTTCATTATTTACCAACTAGCTGATGCCCGCGACTTCGTCTGCGTGGATTTAGTTTTTAAAATCCCTCGGGAACTCTTTGATTATCCGGGATAAAAAGTAGCCTATGTCACTCTCCATCAGGTCCTCAACTATACCCATGCAAAAAATCACGTCGATCCGTAGCTCTGTTGTGGCGTGATTGAAAGACAAACCAACAAACCAACAAACAAACACACTTTCGCATTTATAATATTAGTAAGGATTAATAAACGTGATAACGGGTCCCGCACCGGGAAGCGCAGTGTTGGCAGACCCCCCAATAGATGGATCAACTGGAATGGATCGAGCCGCTGGATGCAAGCGGCGCAAGACCGAGGTTTATGGAAGTCCATGCAAGAGAACTTTGTCCAGCCGTGGACGTCTATCGGTTAATGAAGAAGAAACCTGATTGAAAAGTCAAGTATTGAACCATTGTAGAGTTAAACACGGTTAACAAGGGGTGTATTTTGGAGAGGTGATAATTATGTGCTTTTGTTGCTTTCTTTTCATGTACTTACTACAGTCGTTCTACTTTGGCTTTTGATATTGTGGTATATTTTTCACAAAGCGACTGCTATGGGTAAGTCGTACACAATTTTGAAATTCTATTTTATACAGATGAAATGTGCTTTATTTCATTTTATTTGCTGATGATATCTGAGGTCCTATGGATTGCTTTCATTTCCAATACCTTAACTCCCACGGACAATACTAACTGTTGCCCGCGACTTCGTCCGCGTGGATAGAGTTTTTGATTCCCGCGGGAATTCTTTAATTTTCCGGGATAAACTATAGTTTGTGTCCTATTCTGTTGTATGTTAATATGCTATTACATTGATTCTGAAGTTTCATCAAAACCGCCTAATAGTTTTTATTTAAAACAATAACAAACAAATCATTCATCCTCTGAAACTATCACATTAATAGGAAGTAGGATATTACTAGAATTTTTAAGTCATAGATACATTATTTTGTGATTAAATCTACCCTTTCCATAAATCAGTATAAAATGATTGAATCAGGTATATACCCTATTTGAAACTAAAAATCCACAATCCTTGAACAATCCACGTTATCTTTTCGTATCCAATATCCATCAAGAAAGAACTATCACAACACCTAATTCACGAAAAACAAGCAAAACTTAGCAGCAACTGTCTACGAACTTCCCACTAGCATTAACAAGAAAACTATAAAGTAATTATCAGACGTCGGCGTTTCAATCAATTTACGAGTTGGAAACAAGCTCACGGCTCCGCGAACGCGACGGGCAACTTTTTAACACTTCAGGAAAGCCTCAAGGTATTTTGATTAACAGACGGAATATTATTATGTCTTCTTGTTTTATTTATTTACTAGCTTGTTTAATACTCTTCGTCCGTGAGGAGATAGGTTTTTAAAATTTACACGGGTAGCCTTTGTTTTCCCATAATAAGAAGTAGCTCATACAAAGACTACAACTACCTATAGACCGGCAATTCGGAATAAGAACTGTGTCGCAATTTTAGATTGCACGGGTTGAGGTAGAGAGGGGAGCCAGCATGGTGAATAGGGTTGCAAATCGTACGCGGAGAGGCGTGAACGGTGTGCGGGGTGCGGGAGGAATATTGTATCCTTGAAAATATCGCTCGGTCGTTCGAAAAAATGTTTATTTAAATAAATCAATGATTTATACCAACAATTATGTTAATTAGAAACAATTGCCAATTAAAGGCTTAAGACTGTTTAACTGTTTTGTTTTTTATATACCAGTTTTTGATTTATCCCGATTTTGCCAATTTATCACAAAATGGACCCCCTTCCGGTTGGTTTGAATATGTGATTGTGATATGAAAGGCCGCTCAAAATTTATCACATGTGATTCTTTGTTTTATTTTATTTAAAATATCGATAGGCCCCTTCTTTTCCTGAATTCCTTCAAATCTAATACTAGGTAAGGGAAAAACTGTTAGACTCGGTAAAGATGTAACAAACCAAATACAATTTACAGTATAACTAACGTTTTATGCCCCACGTACGCTCAAACCCTATAACCACATGTTAGTTTTAGAGTCCACTAAAACTGTTTCGAATAGCTCTAATAAAAATTATCGTACTGAGTTTTTCAATTTTTATCTTCCTCTATGTACAGGGCTACAGATATAGAAAAACATAGACATACAGACTCTTTAAAAAAAAGTGAACATAGATTTAAGACGTTTTAAAAAACTGAAGCTAATTTAATAATGTTTATCACAAGCTTTTTGAAGAAAATAATTTGAGAAGAATGCCATTTCTTGATTAAACGTGCACATTTCAGCAGAAAATTCAGGGTTTAGTTTAACTAATCAACGCTCCTAATTATTGAATACTAATCATATCAACAAAAATATTAAAAATATACTTACTTGAGCAACATTCACTCGTAAGTTTAACATTCATGGGCTCCACATAACGCATGCTTAATGGAACACTGACTTAAGTCAAAAAAGACAATTTTTGGGAAATCGCCAAAGAACATCTTGCAATGAACACTTATCCTACTTTTTGACGCATAAAATTAAAATTTATTTTTAAATAATCATGAATGTTTGTATTTTGAATGAATGATTGACTATTGACCAGATCTGTGTTAAAAAAATACCGGAAATAATACGTAACTCAATTCTAACCTATCTACTATTGGGTCAATTTTCCATTAAATGCGTTGTATCTCATACGAGAGATACCTATTATTGGTTCCTTGGTTCCAATCCGGAATTCGGGAAAGGATAGGAACACAAACTTAAAAAAAAATGTACCTAATGAAGATTTCATGACATTTTCCTTTACCGATGATTCCGGTAGTTCTTTGGTTTTTAGTATCAATGTAGTAATGCAGTCTTTTTATTAGACAATAATGGACCCTGGAATTCACAGCAACTGCGCCAGTGAACATTTTCGCATATTTGATGACCTCGTAATGGAGTTTACTCGTTGCCTTTTAGTTGAAGACTCTTGAAGCAGCACCGTCGCTCGAATTAACAAAAACAATTACTTGCTTTTGGACGGAAAGTTTGAAACAATTTCTCAAAGTAGCTTAAAGCCGTATTTGCACTAGAGATTTTTTTTTTTATGATCATCTCAATATTCGAATATACAAATTTTGTGAAATACGAAAAACTGCCTATCCATATTAGCAGGACCTATTCATATGAGATGATGCCCGCGACTTCGTCCGCGTGGATTAGGGTTTTTTTAGTTCCCTCGGGAACTCAGTAATTTTCCCGGTTAAAAAGTAGCCTATGTGTTAATCCTAGGTATGAGCTATCTCCATTCCTTTCACCCAAATCGGTTCATTAGTTGTAGCGTGAAAGAGTATAACAAACATCCAATCCATCCTCACAAACTTTTATATTTATAATATTAGTAGGAGTAGGATTTTTTATTCGATGTTAAGTTACTCGTAGCCCTTAATTGTTTTACTTGGTGGTTAGTAACTATAAAGAAGCGGGGTTTTTTTACAAATCGCCGTCAGTTATCCTTTGACATGGTGTCAGAGACACTGTTGTGGAAAGTTAAGATTGGCCGAAACACGAATGTATCAACACTTTCCGTTGATGGCTTCTGTTTTCTTCTATGGGGAACCCCAATCTTGAGTCCATAGGCCTTCAGCTGGTTTGTGCACTGTCTGTCTATCTCAGGAAGAAATTTGGGTTTGCAAAATTGAGAAAAGGGGCGGTTAAATCGGTTATAAAGTAATGTAATTCGAGTCGTGTTCGTTTGACCGCCATGAGTACACTGTCAAAGTGACAAGCGAACTGAAGTTGAATATAAAGAAAATTATTTGTGTTGGCACACATAATGAAAAATGAAAAACTGATGTTCTACGGAACAGACACAGAGACTTTTTAATGCGAATTTCGAAAGAAGCGGGTTAGTCTTGTATAGTGTATATGTTACGGTAAATGTGATTAATTGAAAATTATTAATAATTACCGATCATTATTAATAATTACCAAGATTGACGGTAAAAGTAATAAATTATTCACTTTTTTCGGTGATTATTAATAATAACACCTTACTTTTGGTAAATTTAATAAATTTTTTAAAATAACATTCGCTTAAAGGTAAACCGTCGTAAACTTGACAATCGCGTTGGTCTGGGGGCGGGTGATGTGTTCGGGTATACACGATGCGACGGAATTACCGACTTAAGTTCGAATACATACATGATATTTTTTAAACCCAAAGCGATTTCTACTTAGTATAGAATCGGAAAGCTAAGCTTGGCAGCATGTCATTGACGGTATTATAGTAATAAATTACTGTCAAACTCTACCACAGACGACCTCCCTGGCTCAGTGGTGAGCGCTGTTGTCTTATAACTGGGAGGTCTCGGGTTCGATTCCCAGCGGGGTCAATTTGGAAATTTATAATTTCTGAATTGTCTCTGGTCTGGTCTGGTGGGAGGCTTTGGCCGTGGCTAGTTACCACCCTACGGTCAAAGACGTGCCGCCAAGCGATTTAGCGTTCCGGCACCATGGCGTGTAGAAACCAATTAGGGGTATGGGTTGAATGTTCACTGCCATACCCCTTCCAAGTTAGCCCGCTACCATCTAAGACTGTATCGTCACTTACCATCAGGTGAGATCACAGACAAGGACTAGCTTGTCATCGAATAAAAAAAATAGACCAATCAGAAACAATTTCATCATCATCATCATCATCATCTCAATCGATAGACGTGCGCAGCTGGAAAACAATTAACTAATGATGAAATTGAACGGGTAGGCCTTGCTGGGAATCGTACTCGGAACCTTCCACTTATAAGACTTTCTTAAAGCCGCGCCTAGTATTCAATAAAAAATTTATATAAAACCTTATTTTTATTTGAAACATGGCTGCCCGGGAACGCCTTTATCGCAGCTCCCTCCGGAGGGATTTCAAATTATCTTTATCTCGCACCTGTTTTGAATACATGTGCCGTTTAGTTGCTCAAGAGAGTATAATCCTGCTAATATTTCTATTAAAATCCTATATGCACAGCGTAATGGAACATATTGAGCGTGAAAGCTGAGTTTCGTTCCAAATTTTAGTAATTTCATAGAACATTTCGTAATATTTTGAACAGGCTTTGAAGCGGTAAGTTGAGTGGTTAGAACTTAGGCCTCTTTTTCGGAAGGTCCAGAGTTTGAATCCAAAGCTCGCACTTCTGAATTTTCGGAGCTATATGCATTTGTGTGCATTAGAGCACTGCAATGGTCTCCTATTCAGGGGCTCGCGTTTCGATCTCGGGCACGCGCCTCTAACTTTTCAGAGTTTTAACACAATTAAATATCACATGCTTCAACGGTGAAGGAAAACATCGTGAATAGAATAGAATAGAAATATTTTTTATTCAAATAAACTTTTACAAGTGCTTTTGAATAGTCGATGAATCTACCACTGGTTCGGAATGCCTTTCCTGCCGAGAAGAACCAGCAAGAAACTCGGCGGTTGCTCTTTTCAAAACAAATTTACAATACAATAAATACTATGCTATATATGCAGTGTTTCCACAATGAGGGAAGTTCCAAAAATGCATACCGACTAACTTCTATCTTAAGATGGGCAGACATAAAACATGTGGACAGTGAGGAAACATGCACACCAGAGATTTTCCATAATATTCTCAAATGTGTGTGGAGTCTGCCAATTCGCACTGGGCCAGCGTGGTGGAATATGGTCTATAATCTATAATCCTTCTCTGAGAGGAAACCTGCGCTGAGTAGTGAGCCGTTGATAGGTTGCTGATCTTAGATTGCATGATCGCTTACCACCAAGTGGGATCGCAGATTAGAACTAGCGAAAGTGTGTTTGTTTGTTGGTTTGTCCTTCAATCACGCCGCAACAGGGCTACGGATAGACGTGATTTTTTGCATGGGTATAGTTGAGGACCTGACAGTGGATAAAAAGTAGCCTATGACACTTCATTGGCTACTTTTTATCCCGGAAAATCAAAGAGTTCCCGAGAGATTTAAAAAAACTAAATCCACGCGGACGAAGTCGCGGGCATCAGCTGGTAAAAACTAAAAAAAAAACATGGACAGTCATGGAAACTGTCGACAGAAGTGACAACACATCTTACTCGTGACGCGAACTGATAAGATTTCCCCCTTACGACGATTCGTAGGGGGGATTCGCTTCACACGCCTAAACAGTTCTACTAATGGGGAAAAAATCCACTAGTTCACAATCCACTAATCAGTTGACTTAGTGGGAGGGACCCAAGTTTTCACTTCATAAAATATTTTAAGTACACATGTTTTACATAATCTTTTCCATGTGGGCTCCAGTTCGAAACAAACACCTTTATCGATTAGGTCCGTCCGGGGGAACATCAAATTACCTTCCAAATCGCACTCGCTTTGAATATATACCTATCTACACCGTTTAGACGGCCCGTTACGAGATCACAATCTGGAGCATTGTTTCTATTAACCTCCCATACAAATGAATATTCTATTTCGAAAAGGAAAAAGCTCGGATGTTCTTACAATTTTTTTTTCTCCTAAGTCTCAAAAGAACAGTTAGTTACCTTTAAGGAATTTATTGGTGTACACATCTGGGTAGATTTGTTTTAATTATAATTTAATATAAAAATCTTTTTAAAAAAACCGTCTTCAAACTCCCGCGCCACTATACAAAATATATAATTTATTTTGATATTTTAAAAACGATGAAATTTATATGGGACCAAATGAAGACCAATGGGAAGAATTTTTCAAATCGGTTCAGGCGTCTTCGAGTAATCGGTGGACATGCATAAAAAAAAAGATTCCGACGAATTGATAACCTCCTCCTTTTTTGAAGTCGGCTGATAAATAATAAACCACCTTATGCCCGCAACTTCGTCCGTGTGAAGTAAGGTTTTAAAAATCCCGCGAGGACTCTCTGTTTTTCCGTTATAAAAGGTAGCCTATGTCACATTCCGTCCTCAACTAAAGCCATACTATAGTTCAGCCGTTCAGAGAATGCGTTCCTGACACCTGTCAGTAAGTCACGACAACTGTCACAAAATTATAACATTAATTGATTATTGATATAATAATGTTGTTTTAATGCTCATCAATTGTTAAAACGGTAAACAACCAGCAATAATATTTTTATCGTAACTGCAACGCCATTACAAAGTTACGTCGTCAGTTCAATCGCGACGTGTCAGGAACGCATTCTCTGAACGGCCGTAGTTTAAACATAAGACGATGGTTGCTTCGTTGCTCGTGTTTGAAGGAAAGTCAACAAACCAAATAATGAACACACTTTCGTATTTACAATAATACTAGATGATGCCCGCGACTCATCCGCGTGGATTTAGTTTTTAAAATCCTTCGGGAACTCTTTGAATTTCCGGGAGAAAAGTTAGCCTATGTCATTCTCCAGGTTCTCAACTATGCCCATGCAAAAAATCACGTCGATCCGTAGCCCTGTTGCGGCGTGATTGAAGGACAAACCAACAAAACAATAAACCAATAAACAAACAAACCAACAAACAGACACACTTTCGCATTTATAATTTTATAGTAAGGATTATATTAGAAAGGAAGTAAAGGTTGACATCTCTTTCGGTGCATCAATAAATTTTTTCTCACCTAAGAATAAATACTAATCTAAGATTATCACATTTTTCCACAGTACATTTATCGGCATTATTGTAGCCCCTTAATGAAGAATGTTAACTTGTTTTGATTATTAGCACTCCATATTCTCTGTAAAAAATAAAAAATACTAGTGAAAGAATTACTTCGATACGTCAATTAGTTTGCGATTTAGAAGTAAAACAAGTTGTAACCGCACGACGCGGGCTGCCGGTGAGGTGTGACGTCATCGCACAACACGCTCTGTCTGGCTCACTCAGTACACTTAAATACTTAAAATGTCCAATCCAAATACTAGGAAATCATATGTTGTGCCTAAATGTAAATATACAACTACCAATTCGCCGGAAAAGTTGTTTTTTATAGTTCCAAAGGACGTTAAAATGCGAAAAAAATGGATGAAAGCTATGAAGAGGTTAGATCCATTTGGAGATAAAAGTACAGTTTATTTTAGTGAAGATCATTTTGACGTAAGTATAGTGATAATATTTTATGTAGGTAAGTACATAAGTAATAATAATTATTTTCATCTTATAATGAAACAATTTCTAACCGGATTAATTGCATGTTTATTGATTTTACATTGGCAGGAAAATGTAAAATCAATAAGTACGCGATTAATCCGGTTAAAAATAGTTTCATTATAAAATACAGTGATCGTGAATACCTAAAACATTACTATTATAATCATTTGTAGTTTACATTTATTTCATACCTATAAACATAAAATCTGGTCAGAGGTGCAAAACCTTTGGTGTCAGAACTTTCCGTTATGTTTTTACATAGTATTACATATTATTATAATATCTTGAGAACAATGCAGCTGTTTTGCGTTATTTTTTGTTTTCTATACAAGTTTTAATCTATACTAGACTACTGCCTACTGCTCTAGGTGTAGATTGCTAATAAGATTTTTTCTTGTTTTAGATTGAAAATGATATGGAGAACTATACTAAATATAAGTTGGTCAGGGGAAGAATTAAACTAAAACATGGTATAGTTCCACACAAATTCAAATTTCGACAGCAAAAGAAAGATAAACCTCAGAGATCTGCAGTCCAAAAACGTAATCGTATAGAATATTTTGAGAATCTATTAAATAAAGATGAAACTTCGACGTTAGAAAAACCTGAAGAGATATTTGCTGTTAGCTGTGAAGACGAAATAGTAATAGAAGATCTATTAAGTTTTGGAAATAATGATCAGTGTTTAGAAATATCAAAAAAAAAGTAAGGGAGTGCAAGTAGATAAACCTGAAAGCTAAAGGTGTCCATAAATCAACCATGACTGTTAACAAATGTTTAAAAAAAAGAGGAAAATAATATTTTCACCAGATGCAGTATCTTTTGGTAGTATACACGACACATCTTCTTATTATTCATTAGCTTTAATCATTTTCAGTGTGGTACCAATACTTGAGAGCTTAGATTTTTTCCAATAACACTTGGTAGCAGTTAAAGGCTCCTCGCTTCGACGATGTAGTCACATTAAAAATACTATAGTATGTTTACAGACACCTTTGCTGGCGGCACAATATTCGCAGGTTACATTTAAAACTTCTTGATCCTTTTCATTGCATTCTAAACTGCAATGATAAGGTGTGGTACGTACGCGGTGTTCTGGCGTGATTCTACGTTTAACCGTACATACATCACCTACTCTTTTTACTTGAAAATAACCAATAGCAACATCGCCATAATCGCCTGTCTCTTGCCGATCTGAAATAAATTTCAAATAAAAATAAATGGACTTACGTATTTTGTTAGTAAAAAAATACAAATAAATAAAAAAGGTTTAGTACATCTGTAATGTTCAACCCACTACATCTACATCCTAAGTACCTATCCTACTTCCTACTAATATTATAAATGCGAAAGTTTGTGAATGTGTGTGTGTTTGTTATCTTTCACGCAAAAACTACTGAACGGATCTGGACGAAGTCTGGAATAACACATACATAGGCTACTTTTAATCCTGGGAAAATGTACAGTTCCCGAGGGAAACGGGGGCGAAGCTGCTGGCGGAAGCTAGTTTGCAATAAATCAATGTATGTATTCATTTAAATTTACTAAGAAGAGCGGTACCTACCTATATATACATACGTACCTACCTATAGCTACTATAACTATAATACTATAACTATAATACATATTTCTTACATATTTGTTGTCTTTAACGTAAAAATTTAATGGTAGGTAGGTACTTCCACTATTTGAGTTGCATAATGCATTCTTCCATTACGACATTAGTTGGGTATTTTGTTTTGATAAAACAATTTAGAACAGATAAACTATTAAGCATAAGTAGGCAAGGAAAGTTTACTTACCTTTGCATTTTTATTCCTCGCATTTCGGCGGCAACGAAATCACTATTTGTTGATAAATAATGCGCAGCTATTAATCCATCTAATTTAGGTAGATTATCCGATTGCCCTTTTTCGAATCCTTCATCCATTTTATTAATCGAATAATATTTACTATAGACTATTAACTTAAATACGCGGACGTAATCACAATAAAATACTGCGCAAGCCTACTATAACCGCTGGCGACTTGATACTAAGCGATGATATGACGTCACAAGCGGTCACGTGACTGGTAGCGGGACTCGATATTTTTCGAAACTTTGAATGCCTATAAAATCAAAACTACTAGGTATTTTTGACTGCAACAAAAACTAGTGTATTTATATACATACAGGCTTTACTGAGACAAAATTTCAAGCGATTTGGCATACCTATTAACATTCTTCATTCGAAAATCTAAACTAAGTTCTTCATGATCCCTTCCGACATCATGCCCTAAACGATAGTATAAATTTAATCTCGCCTAACTGTTCCACAGTATGAGTCGATGCCCCAATAAAATAAACGAGATAATTTTCAATTACAGAACGAATTGGAAACCTTTGAGATCGTTCATCTCGGAGCTGCTGGCTGCTGCGATGTGAAAATTCCAAAGATTCATGAAAGCTCGCCGGCTGAGGGTGTACTTGTGTTTGATTTCAAAGCGATCTTTAAAATGAAGAGTGAATATGTACTTAAGTTTTGTAGGTCAACTTTCAAGTAGTAGGTACAAGCGAAAGTATAATATATAGGAGTAATTGTTAGAGATTATTTATTTTCTTTTCTTTATCTAAAATACTTACTTGGAATTTGCCTATTACTATCTGAGACCATTTTATGACAAATATCTAATTAGTTAATATGGACTATAATAATGCGTAGTCGATATTTTCTCTCTGCCTGTAATAAACTTTAACGCCCGGTTCAAACAACAAACAAACAAATTCTCGTTACATAACACACGTTATCTTTTATACATAATATTTATAATATTAGTAGGGATAGATGCAAAAGTGTTTTGATTTGTTGTTTTCGCCTTCAATAAAGCCGCAATAGAGTTATTGGTTTGAAGTGATTTTTTGCAGTTTTTTTGTTGCGAATCTGGAGAGGGCTGATATGTTCATGTAGGTTACTTTTTTCTCCCGGAAAAATGAGGGGTCCCGGATTTTTAAATTACTAACTCCACGCGGATGAAGTCACGAGTGAAATAGCTAGTTCATTAAAAGTATCCCTCACCTACTAAGCTACCAATCCTAAATCTTACCACCAAAATTTTCCAGTGGACCAAATTGTGAATCTAAAACATCCGCGAATCCCATTGAACTCACACAACAAATTTCATCAAAATCGGTCCAACCGTCTAGGAGGAGTTCAGTGACATACACACGCACACAAGATATATATATTATGATATATGAATAAGCAAATTATTATAATATTATCGTTTTACTTGAATACTGTTACTTCTGGAGTACGGGACCGACGGTGTGCGAGTCCGACTCGCACTTGGCCGGTTTTTGGAAGAGGCTTAAGTTCCTGTCAAACACATCCACCAAAATAATTCATGTTAAGAAAACAGTAGAGCCGTAAACGACACGATTTGACCCCAATCTCGGCTGGGGCCCGAAGCGTCATCCAGATCGCGTTGCAAAGGTCAATCCCGGGCCCGACCCGCATTAGCCTCGACCGGCGGAACCGATGAGACGAGATCTTGGTGAGCCGCGCTATTGATCTTAAGAGTGGGATTGAAAATAAATAAATGTTTATCCTTACTAATATTATAAAGAAGAAGCAGTGATAGCCTAGTGGTTAGGACTGTGGTCTCCTATACGGGGGGTCGCAGGTTCGATCCCGGGTCACCTCTGACTTTTCGGAGTCAAGTGCGTTTAAGCATTTAAATATCACTTGCTTCAACGGTGAAGCGGTGAACGGTTCTTGAAGGTGTGTGAAGTCCGAAGTGAGAGGAGACCTGCGCTCAGTAGTGAGCCGTTGATGGGTTGCTAATGATGATGCCCGCGACTTTGTCCACGTGGATTTAGTTTTTGAAATCCCTCGGAAACTCTCTGATTTTCCGGGATAAGAAGTAACCTTTGTCACTCTTCAGGTTCTCAACTGCACATGCAAAAAATATATGCAAAAAATATAATAATATGTAAAAAATCACGTCAATCCTTAGAGTCCTTAGCTCTGTGGCGGGGTCATTGAAGGATAAACCAACAAACAAACACACTTTCACATGTAAGTAAGTATGAGTATGAAGAATGATAGTATATTATCATTTATATATGTAATATGTATATTATAATATATTATAATATATTAGTATGATGCGAAAGTGTGTTTGTTTATTGGTTTGGTCTTCAATCTGGCAGCAACAAAGCAACAGATCAACTTGATTATTATATTTTTGCATGGATATAGTTAACGACCTTCAAAGTGACATAGGCTCATTTTTATCCTGGAAAAACAAAGGGTTCTCGAGGGATATTGAAAACGTAACTCCACGCGGATGAAATCACGGGCAAAAGTTAGTAAGTAGTAAGTACATTACATTTAGTCTTAATAATTTGCTTTTTGATCTTGAATCTAAGCTTCAAGAGGTTCTTGGATTTACTTTACTCTTTATTTACTTGGCCTGTGTCTTAAGATAGAGACTGATTAGAATTTAGTTTTAGATTGACTTACTTAATCCGAAATGTTTTTATTCGAAAACAAATAAGCTTTTGACTGTGGTATCATCTGGTGATATTACGATGTACTATAAGCTGGAAGCGAGTACCTTGTAATGAGTTGTGGCCGTACCGTTACGCTAAATTGCTTCGTGTCTCAAAATCATAGGGCAGTACAGTTTTTGCAATTCACGAAGGTGAGTGAGCTTTACTTGTGGTTACTTCGTGTACATGCACATTGCATAAGTGTGCGTGCCTGTCAAAGCCTAGGTGGGAGCGGGCAGGCGCGAGCATTGCGCTCGCTCACACTTATACAGATACGACACACACACAACCATAAGTCAGTCGCCCTCGTGAATTGCAAGAACTATAACTAGCTACGACATAAGTTTCTCACCATCCAAAAACTTAAAGCAAAATCAATAAGCCACTCAAACAAAATAAACATGAACTCAACATAAACTCCATTAACCTTTTCGAGAAACCTCTAGTATCCAGTTTATCAAACTCCTCAATATAACACTCACCGTAATCCCGCCGCTAAACTTTGAAAGCCGCCATTGAAACTGGAGGCAAACATCGGCGCCCGATTGTTTCGCTCCACGACATACATATTAATTTCAGCTTCATTTCAATATCAACAAGCGAAGCCGAACATCTGAATAGCTTTGCTTACAGAGTGAGGTGTGGCCGCGTGACTTTATAATAAACGTGTGCTCTAAACTACAAGCGTTAGCGTACTAACGGGCGGAATCACCGATATAAATGTAGTACAAGTTCTTGCAATTCACGAGGGCGACTGATTTATGGTTGTGTGTGTGTCGTATCTGTATAAGTGTGAGCGAGCGCAATGCTCGTGCCTGCCCGCTCCCACCTAGGCTTTGACATTCACGCACACTTATGCAATGCGCATGTACACGAAGTAACCACAAGTAAAGCTCACTTGCCTTCGTGAATTGCAAAAACTTATACCTACTAGATTTCTTGTTCCCAACACTTACCATGTTCAACTGAGTTGTACCTAATGCCGAACAAGCCTACTGTGGCTGACGGCACTCGCGACGTACGGACGCGGGCGCTATTTATGCGATAAAACTTTCTAGCTAACTAATTGTGAATTGAAAAGCCAACAATGCCTATATTCAAGTAAGTAACAAAAAGTATAGTTATTATAGTGAATAATTAGATGTCAACATCGTAATTCCTAGCACTAGATACGAAATAAAAATTATTTCTTGATTTATTCAAATATGTACTTTTTTATTACAAACGACCGAGCGGGAAGCTGGGTGCGGGCTGCGACCTTATTTACCATGCCGGCTCCCCTCTCTACCACAGCCCGCGCGATCGCAACTATACACAGTTCTTATTCCGATTTGCCGCTCTATACATATAATAACTCTTTGGGAGGAATAATTTAAAACCTATCGAAAATCTACAGATTATCGTATTGCTTCTTGTTCATTGTTGTTGTTGTATTAGTCTAACAAATAATCCACATACATGTTAAGCTGTCAATAGGTAAATAACAAGTGTAAATTAAAAAAATATTAGCAAGAAAAGGGTAGAATTATTTTGCTATAATCCGCCAACAGAAAAAATCTGTATAATTTTTACACTACTCTCGACGCACGTTTCGCCCCGACACCGGAGCATCCTCAGGAGATGTTGACTCTACAACGATGCATTGTCTATAGACAATGCATCGTTGTAGAGTCTTGCTAATCATGGACTTCCGCAAAGTAACGCCTGCTTCTATCCAATAAAAAAATATTTTAAAAATATCGGCCAAGTGCGAGTCGGGCCTCGCTCTTTTAGGGTTCCGTTAAAAAAAAATTAAATTAAAATATTTTCATGTACCCATGGAAATATTTTAATTTAATTTTTTTAATTTAATTTAATTTTTATTATTTGTTGTTATAGCGGCAATAGAAATACACAATATGTGAAAATTTCATCTGTCTATCTATTACGGTTTACGAGATACAGCCCGCTGACAGACGGACGGACGGACGGACGGACGGACGGACGGACAGCGTAGGCTTAGTAATAGGATCCCGTTGGTACCCTTTGGGTACGGAACCCTAAAAAACAAGCTTTTAGTAGCTGGGTACATCGTCAGACCCTGGCTATCCAGACTACTTGTTAAGACGAATCAGACGATCCCAAACTCGATGGGGTTACGTCGTTTTGTTACAGAGTTGCCAAAACCACCTTCCGGCTTCATCATGAGATCCTGAATAATATCATTTAGGCCCAGACTACTTGTCAACACTAATCAAACGAGCCCAAACTCGATGAAGTTGTGTCGTTTCATTGCAAAATTCCTATGGCCACCTTCCAGCTCCATCATCAGTAAAGCACCATGTCATTATAATATTGCATCGTCACGCGATTTACACACGTATGTAAAATTTCAGCTCAATCGGTAACCGGGAACATGATTTATGAAAATAATTAAGTAATGTCTTTCTGTCTTTCTGTCGGTTTGTTCTGGCTAATCTTGGGAACGGTTAGACTAATTTTGACGTGACTTTCACTTGTAACAGAAGCTACTTTATAACCGACTTTCAAAAAAGAAGGAGCTGTTGTGTTTTTCTACCTATGTATATCGATATCTCTGTGATTTTTTAACCGATTTGCGTGAATCTTTCTTTAATCGCTAGAGAAACTTTGCAAAATTGTCTCATAAAAATTTCGGGTTCCAACTTCTCAATCTTGATGCAGCAGGAGTGCTGCCCACCTAAACTGTGAATGAAAATGATGATTATGAATACTTATTATTTATAGGTACCAAGTAAAAACTACACCGTTGGACTCCAAGGCCTAACTCCTTAATAATTTACGCGGATGCAGTTGCAGGCTTCACAATCGAAATTTCGTAAATACCCAACTGCATCTTTCGCCAGTATCCAGAGGCTCCCTGCGACTCGTTTGATGTCGTTGGTCCACTTAGTGGGGGGTCTGCCAACACTGAGCTTCCCAGTGCGGGGTCGCCACTCCAGCACTTTGGGACCCCAACGACCATCAGCTCTTCGAACTAATATAACTTTTCTATGTAGTCCATACTAATTGGTATCTACAAAAGCTATCGCCATTACATTAACGCCAGTGAAGCGAGTGCGACAATTTTTACGATTGCACTACTCCACTATTTGTAGTTCATACTTGGCACCTACAATAGCAATACAAAACAGACGTTTTCGCGAGCGTAGTGAGTACGGAATTTTTAGGCCTTTACTGCTTAACTATGCACTCCCATACTTGGTTTATACTTACAATACCAATTAAGAAAATACATTTTCGAAGAGAGCGCGAAAATTTTTACCATTGCACTACGCCACTTTGTAATCCATACTAATTGCTATCTACAAAAGCAATCTATTTATATAATTGACATTATCGCGAATGAAGCGAGTGTGACATTTTTTAACGATTGCACTACGCCACTATACGTAGTGGTGACTGTGTACATTGGCACCTACATAGCAACTGAAAACCAATACTTCGCGAGCGAAGCGAGCGCAATATTTTTTAGGATTGCATTACTTAACTACGTACTCCATACTTGGTTCATACAATACAAATTAAGATAAGAGGACTTTTTAAAGGCATAAGACTTATTTTCCGTTGGTGAAAGCGGCCTTTAGTGGGCAATGCTTTTCAATCTAATTTTACCCAATTCGATACCTATATTATTATATCCAATATATTCGATATTAAGCATTTCTTCGTTACCGCCTATGCCATAAACCACACCCTCGTCGACAGGTAGTCGCATGTCACACACAGGCGTCGATAATTTTATGCATGAAATTCGCTCAAGAGATATACGTTATAGTTTAAACATGCGACACTCGCGTATAACTTTGCCATCTTGTTCAAGTTAAAGCCAAAGCACACACGACATTTGTAGCAAACAGCGCTGATGCTAATCATCATCATCATCATCATCATCATTAGCAACCCATCAACGGCTCACTACTGAGCGCAGGTCTCGTCTCAGAGAAGGTTTATAGGCCATAGTCCACCACGCTGGCCCAATGCGAATTGGCGGACTTCAGACACCTTCAAGAACATTATGAGGAACTCTCAGGTGTGCAAGTTTCCTCACGATGTTTTCCTTCACCGTTGAAGCAAGTGATATTTAATTGCTTAAACGCACTTGACTCCGAAAAGTCAGAGCATTACTATAGTACCCAGGTACGCAACCTGGGTACTATAGTACGTTCGTTCTATCTATCGCCTTTCTTCTTCTCTAGTCATTTTTGTCTTGTCTAACCCTCGAAATTAATAATCAATCTTGATCCCTTTTTGCACATCTCTGATTGATATATCAATCCATTTTTCGAATAAACCTTGCCAATAAGCGATCCCCGGATTGTGATTGGTATTTCAAAAATCAGCCAATCTTTGGGAGGGCTGATCACAGATGAAAGTATGACATCTGTTCGAAAATGACATTTTGTGTTTGCCAATAACCAATCGTCCATTCACCGTCCATTTTGACATTTACTTCGATCGGTGTAAACAATCGCAGATACTTATCGTTGAAATTCTATGGTTATGGTTGGCTACAAATTACGATTGTGACGACCGCAATCATCTCTGATCGGCCAACATTTTCGCTATTGGTAAAAATTCATTGTTGCAGCAAGAATATATAAATTCAGCCAATCACTGCATTTGATTTATCGAGTAGCTCCTGAAGCATGGCAGAAATAGCTTGTTATATGACCCAGAACTCAAATGCGAGACTTTATGACTACTTTATTATTATTACGACCATTAGACCGATGAGGCAGCCAATGAAAAATGTCACTAATACCGCGATGAATACAATGCTCATTTTCCTGCAACCATTTTTCATCTCAAAAAAGTATCTTGATAGGGTCCAAAACTATTTTAACTAGTAATGTTAAATTCTCTATGAAAACTAAGTATATAGTTAAGTACGATTTCTGAAACCCCCATTTTACCCCTTGAATTATCACAAATCCTTTCTTATGTGGATTCTAATGCCGACGTTAAAATTACTATCTCCATGCTAAATATCAGCCCGTTCGCGGGTTGTTATGTTCCCTCAAATATTGTTGAGCAAAGCAAGGGCTGGATCATGCGTCATGCTCGTGAACAGGTTCCACCGGCTGGAATGGGGCTACTTCTGTCCCTTCTTAACATGTATTGTAAGTATGCATTTTTGGAGCTTCCCCTCATTGTGGAAACACTGCATACAATAAATCTGTATTGAAAAAGAGCAATCGCCGAGTTTCTTGCTGGTTTTTATAAGTAAGAAAAGCATTCCGAACCAGCAGTGGTAGATTCATTTGACGGTTCGAAAGCACTTGTAAAAGTTTATTTGAATAAAAAATATTTCTATTCTATTCTATCTATATTTCAAAAATAATATTTTGAAAATTTTGCAACCCATAGACACATTTTTAATAAAATCGGGATTTTTAAGATACAACAGTGCTGCAACGAGCGAGCGTCAAGCCTACCGAGCTGCAATGACGCTGGGAATCAAGCTGTAGCGTAAATCAGGTGGAATAATTCGAGCTAAAGATGCATTTAGCCGACATTGGCTCGCTTGACCTGCAGCAGCGCGGCTAATACGAACCTCATGCAAATCTGATACCCTCGTTTGCGCCGCTCACCCGCGCCAACGGATAGCGTTTATCAGGGTAGTGTGGGCCACTCTGTTTCATTATAAATCCATTGGTGGGAGGAGATCTCCTTTTATTCTTAACTTAATTGATTGATAGTCTAGTGGCGAAAACTTCATCCTCCTTTTCTGGGTATAGTGAAGTTACAATATGTGTGTTTATGCGATGAGATCTTTCTGCCGCACTCAGAGTCGCTAATCGTTATTTAACGACTTAATCTTGGATTTTTAAAAGTTTCAGTCTCAGAAGTTAACGCTTCGTTTGTACATTAATGACAATTCAGTAATAGATTTAATGATAATTAATTTATTAATCATTAAATAATATAATTTAATACATGCGGCTGAGTGCGGCAGTTAATCACAAGTCAATGATTAATTAATCATAATTTAATGAATGACTCTGAGTGCGGCAGTTTGAGTATTAACTCGTTTTAATTAAAATTAATTAGACTCGTTTGATCTCCCACCTAGTGGGGGGTCTGCCAACACTGCGCTTTGAGTACGGGGTCGGTCGCCACTCCAGCACCTTGAGACCCCTACGACCATCAGCTCTTCGAAGTATGCTAACAATTTTATTGCAATTATCGAATTAATAGACTATTACCATGAGGAAGATCACCGTCAGTAATTAGCTATCGTGATCGGCCAGCCATCCGGCTAATGCTGCTACATGCATAACGTCCAATCCTCTAATTTGGACCAATGGGCACATTAATAATGACTATACAGTATTCACGACGGTATACATGTGGAATTATCGGTCCTGTAGTGTGTAGTATAAGCTAATGGCCTAGGTATCCTTTAATATTAACTGGTTTGGATGGCAGGAGGAAGGTGTGGTCTAGTGATTGTGCTGGTTAAGCGACGTTGACCAGATTCAGTAAGTGGATGGGTGATCGACTTTGTACGTCTGAATTTTAACGTTTCTTTTCTTACGTGCCTTGGAGAATACGTCAGGCAATTATTTCCGGTTATTACTTATCTGTAATTAACTCCAATAATTAACAGCATAATAATTAATATTATGACCATCCCCGACGCTCATAAAATTAAACGTTACTAGTCTTTGCTCACGACGTCTTCTGTTTGGAGTTAGTTTTTCCAGAATAAAAAAAATTGTTTGTCTGTAAAGTCGGTTTACGGACGATAGTTTTACGTGATAACGTCATTAAGAAACATTGATGACCGTTAACCACAGCGCGCACGCGATGACTGGCGGGCCCGGCGGCGGGCGCTCTGCCAATGCTTGGGCCGATCGTGCCTCTCTATCGCTTGTTCCGCGCTTTCGCTTGCACGCTCAGGCTAGGCAAACGTGATACTTTTTCGTGCGTGTAGCTGGTTTTATCGATTTATAAGACGTTTTCACTTCAAAAATAGCTTTTGCCTGCTATTTTGTCCACTATGAATCCTTTATTTTTCAGAGATAAATGGTAGCCTATGTCACTCTCACAAAATTATGCCGATCCGTTGATACGTTGCTGCATGTTTAAAAAACAAACAGACAATATAACAAACAAACACACTTTCCCATTTAGAAGGTCGGCTGTAGGTAATAATTGCTTCTTTAAATTATGCTAACAGGTCTACTATCAGCAAAATTGAAAAAAAAATTAATAAGAATTTACTGGAATATTCCTACGGCAGCGTAGGCCTCCACATCAAGGAGTATAAATATATAGGTTTTATTGCGTACTTTCATCAATAGCCTATAAAAGTCCACAGCTGGACTAAAGACCTCTCCCAAGGGGAGGGTTTGCCCATAATCACCACGCGGGGCAGACGGGTTGGTGATCGCAGTAGATGGTAGTAGTAGCATAGAGGACGCTGCTGCCCGTTCTCCGTTATACGTTGCGTAAAGTACGCAAAATAAGTACTTATGAAATTAAATGTATGTAAAATATAAAATTAATTAATTTTTTGTTCCCTCGTTCTGATATGCACCGCTATTGGAATGCTCTTTCGGCTTCCGATTTTTGCGACTACCTCCAAGCGCTCTCCATCTTTGGCTGGATCTTCAATTAACATCAGGTTTGAGCGCAGTCAAGCGCTAGTCTACTAAAAACAAAAGAAGTTTTCGAATTTCCTTTCATAATATATTCAAACTCAGCAGCGTAATTCTCCAACTTTTTCATCCGATATGCAAGGGACGTTCCCTTTCATATCAATTCATCCCGCTTCGCTGCGCAGCAATGTTATATCACTAAAAAAAGCGCCAAACGTGAAAGCCGCTAGAATATAAAATGTGTATTTCATTTGAGTTTAATCTGAATCCACTATAGAGTTAACAACTGCAGACGTTGAATCAAAAGTTTTAAGTAGAAACCGGCGGCGCAAAGAATTCATTCCATTGTAATAAGAATTGCTGTAAGTAGTTTTGTTTTACGCCGCGATGATCTGGCCTTTAAATACAAGTCTTTATTTGCGGTCAAGGATTAAAAAAATGTTAAAAATAACCGCTTCATTTAAAGCTTTACATCTTATTCCGTGTAAACGAGCTGGACATCGGAGATATACATACGGACACCAGAGTAAAATTAGTAAATAGGTAATGCCATCAATAATTATGTAGTCTTATTGATTTTTTCTTTAAAATTTATGATTTTCCCAGAGAAATATTTACCGGGATTAAAAGTAAGCCTATGTTTGCCTCCGGGATGTAAGCTGTAAGCTGTCTCATTGTAAAGATCTATCAGATCGATACATAGACTTATTATATTTACTGCCGTATAGTCAAAGGATCGATACGATCCTTTAGGTACGCGTCCGGCTTTCACCGTACTTACTAGTTATTTTGTGCCACATGCGCATATATAACCAAGACGTAAGCAATAGAGGTGTGCAATGTGGTGATGTTTCATCATCATCATTATCATCATCATGAGCAACATATCAACGAGTGCTCACTACTGAGTGCGGGTCTCCTCTCATATAGAAGGGTTGTAGGCCATAGTCCACCATGCTGGCCCAATGCAGGCGGACTTCACACACCTTTGAGAACATTATGGAGAACATTATGGAGAACATTATGGAGAACATAATGGATTGACGGTGTTTACTATGTATTTTCAAAATAATTTTGTTGTTCTTGACACAAAGAAAATTTATTTTATTATCTAAGTAGTTAGTAGGACGTGGTAGCTTTCTTAACTACGCATATTTCACTGCCTTTAGAAGAAACAAGTCTAATTAAAACGGAAAACGTAAATCTTTCATCCACAGCGACTCGTACGCACTTTAATAGAATGGAATACAATGGAATGGAATGGAATGGAATGTAATGGAATGGAATGGAATGGAATGTAATGGAATGGAATGGAATGGAATGTAATGTAATGGAATGGAATGGAATGGAATGGAATGTAATGGAATGGAATGGAATGGAATGTAATGGAATGGAATGGAATGGAATGGAATGGAAAGGAAAGGAATGGAATTGAATGGAATGGAATAGAATAGAATAGAATAGAATAGAAATGTTTTTTATTCAAATAAACTTTTTTACAAGTGCTTTTGAATCGTCGATGAGTCTACCACTGGTTCGGAATGCCGTTCCTGCTGAGAAGAACCAGCAAGAAACTCGGCAGTTGCTCTTTTCAAAACAAGTTTACAATATAGTATGGTTGATTCAAATATGGTTGAGCGAAGCAATGGCTGGGTCATGCGTCATGCTCGTGAACGGGTGCCACCGGCGGGAATGGGGCTACTTTATGTCTGCCCATCTTAAGATAGAAGTTAGTGGGTATGCATTTTTGGAACTTTCCTCATTGTGGAAACACTGCATATATAACATAGTATTTACTGTATTGTAAATTTGTTTCGAAAAGAGCAACCGCCGAGTTTCTTGCTGGTTCTTCTCGGCAGGAAAGGCATTCCGAACCAGTGGTAGATTCATTGACTATTCAAAAGCACTTGTAAAAGTTTATTAAATTGAATAAAAAATATTTCTATTCTATTCTATTCTATTCTAATAGATATTATGCTATGTATGCAGTGTTTCCACCAGTTTCCACAATGAGGGGGAAGTTCCACAAAATTCCACAACAACAAAGTTCCACAAAAACATACATAATTATATCTAATTATAATTCAACACATGTTAAGACGGGCAGACAGAAAGTAGCCCCATTCCCGCCAGTGGCACCCGTTCACGAGCATGACGCATGACCCAGCCGTTGCTTCGCTCAACCATATTTGAGGGAACGTAACAACCCGCATCATCCCGCATCTAAACGTAAACCTTTCATCCACAGCAACTCGTAACCACTTTAATAAATTAGATAATGCTCACACATTACAACGTGTGTTACAGCGGTGTAATGGAGGCGTTGCTCGGAGACGTACGGTATACGTACATCAAGTTCGTAGCCGATGAATACTAATAACTGAGACCGGCGCCGCACGTGTTCGCTATTAGATTTGGGTGTGGCCCAAGTTGGTTTATCTAATAATATGATTTTATAATGAATGCCCGCAACTTCGCCCACGTGAAAAAACCCAGCTGGGGTAGTGCATTTTCTTGTCCTGCTTCCATGTTTTTTTTCCCTATCTTCCTGCTCTCTCCTACCACATCTTCCGGAAAACAGCCACCCAATGTGGGTCAGACGCTGACCAGTCAGCCGCTCACAGCCTGGATTTGTTTTGCTTGCTTTTGGCCCGCGCTGGGTATTCTATTTCCCCAGTACCCGCCAGATATCTGAGTCTGGTGAGGGAATTCCTTATCTGCCAACTGGGACGCGCCCGATGGGAGAGCAGCCAACTCCGCACGGGAAAGGTGTACTTACCTAAAAACTTACGACTTCCAATCTAAACTCCAGCTTTACTACATTACACACACACTATACAAATTATTTAATTTATTGTTGATGTTTTAAAAACCGCTCGACCGATTTCGATAAAATTTATATGGGACCACCTAGGGAGTATACCCTTTGAAACAAAAAGAATTTTCCAAATCGGTTCAGGCGTCTTCCAGTAATCGGTGGACATACATAAAAAAATAAGATTCAGACGAATTGATAACCTCCTCCTTTTTTGAAGTCGCTTAAAAATCACTTAATTTTTTACGAATTTAATGTCAAAATACTAACTGTCATCGATATAACTTGAAAAATGATTCACATCCCATTCAACATTCCTTGGGGAAGAATTTCAAAAGGATCAGTAACACGTTTTTTTTGTAACCGAAGGCAAAATACCAATTCCCTTCGTCTCTTTTAAATCCCCTTAGGTGTGGGATTTATAAAAATTATTTCTTTACGAGCGCCTACATAAAAGGAAAAGAATCTGTCAAAATTCCAAGATTCCAGATCGATTAAGACTACGTTAAGAGATCATCAAATCAGTCAAGTAAGTAAAAGGCGGGTGCAGCTGCCGAATCCGCTCAGTTGCTTAAGCGCCGCAAATACTCTGCCATTTCTAAGGATTATATTTTTGCGGCGCTTGCTTTTGAGACTCTGGGTCCATGGACATCGGACGAAGAATTTTATAAATGTCGTGTCCCAAAAATCAGTCAAGTCGACATTATGACGATGGACCTTAGAGTCTGTAGCATAACAAGGCAGGTTGAACGGTAACAGATTCGATGCCACCACGGGATGCCACAGATTAGGAAAACAACTGTGTTCGATCCCTACCCGTTGCACTATTCTTCCTTGTTTACCTGTAATGTACCTGTAAATAAATTCTGATTCTGATTCCTAACACAAGCTTTCGGCTTACTTGCAGGAGATACTCCCTGCCTTTTGACCTTTTGACGACCTCCCTGGCTCAGTGGTGAGCGCTGTTGCCTTATAACTGGGAGGTCTCGGGTTCGATTCCCGGTGGGGTTAATTTGGGAATTTGTAATTTCTGAATTGTCTCTGGTCTGGTCTGGTGGGAGGCTATCGTTGGCCGTGGCTAGTTACTACCCTACTGTCAAAGACGTACCGCCAAGCGATTTAGCGTTTCGGCACGATGGCGTGTAGAAACCGATTAGGGGTATGGGTTAAATTTTCACTGCCATACCCCTTCCTTAGTTAGTCCGCTACCATCTTAGACTGCATCGTCACTAACCATCAGGTGGGATCGCAGTCAAGGACTATCTTGTCATCGAATAAAAAAAAGAAAGGAGAATATTCTTTAAAAAAAAGTTGTGAATACAAATAACTATCAGCAACCCATCAACGGCTCGCTACTGAGTACAGATCTCCTCCCATTGAAAGTTTAGCGGGGAGAGGAAAGGGGTGTAACTATAAAATTAATTGGTTTTGTTTTGAATCACACCTGGATAATAATAGTCATAAACCAAATCGCAAATTATTTAATTTCATAAACGCTACCTAATTATTCCGCGTCACGCACTGTGCGTGTCGCCACAAACCCAAAAAGTGTAAAATGTTCGCACATTAATATTTGTGTTCCGCTTAAAATGGATCATTTTACTGTGCGGTTGATTATTTCGTGTTGTCAGCTTGGCCGTTACAATGTTTCATTGAAAAATATGCGGCATAATTTTGGATAACTGACATATTTTTACCTACCTATATTAATTTGTTATTGATTTTTATTTTTACATAATAATATTATAATGCGTAAGCAGTGATAGGCTTGTGGTTAGGACTGTGGTCTCCTATTCGGGGGGTACGCACCTCTGACTTTTCGGAGTCAAGTGCGTTTAAGCAATTAAATATCACTTGCTTCAACGGTGAAGGAAAGCATCGTGAGGAAACCTGCACATCTGAGAGTTCTTCATGATGTTCTCGAAGGTGTGTGAACTGTGAAGTCCACCAATTCGCATTGGGCCAGCGTGGTGGACTATGGTCTATAACCCTTCTCTGAGAGGAGACCTGCGCTCAGTAGTGAGCCCTTGATGAGTTGCAAATGATGATGATGATAATGCGTAAGTGTTTATTTGTTTGTTGCTTTTTGGCGTCTTAGTTTGTCTTTCAATCACACAGTAGTGGCACTAAAGACCGGCCTGATTTTTTTGCATAGGGGAGGCGATGCGAGGAGGGGAGGAGCGATGGTATATGGATGTCATATATAGAAATAGGAACTTGCTCGTTCCTTGTCATAGTTAGATGATAGTTTTACCGCTTACCTGTTGTGCGTTGGACCACACAGCAATAGTAATATTGTATTAGCATGATTGCGTCGGTTATTAGCATTTATTTAGGAAAGCCTCGTTAAGCCACACGGATGTAGATGAATATTTTATTCATATTATACTCCAAGGTATGAATCTGGGATGCTGGGACTGTTTTTGTAATGAAGGCAAATTATTATTATAATTCTGTTGGGGGCTGATTGGTGAGGTCAGAAGCAAACGTGACCCTTTACAAACTGACCTGAAGGAAATACATTTTTCCGAAGTAAAATATAATATCATATAATATCATCCCGCCGCATCTTTGCTATATATTTATTGTTAACAAAATTCTGATATAAAATTTAAATCTCAAAACACAATTGTTGCTTTTTAAAGCACATTTACTATTTTATGACTTACATCAACCTTTGAGTATAAAGGTGGGTTTCCACCAGAATTATGTGCAGCACGTTTGTTGACAAACATTTTGCAACGAACTCCAACAGGGCGCGTACATCAGCTGCAGATCAGAAGTCTCTGTTTCCAGCGGCAAAGCTGTGCGCAACTCTTGTAAGCGTACAGTGCAGCACGTTTTTAAACGAACATGTACAGTGTTCATTTCGAGAGCACTTTGCGTTCGGTCATTAGCATGGACGGACAGGAAACGTATTGCTTTCAAACAAAAAACATTCAACACCTATTTAACCAAGATTGAGTGCGCGAGTGTGTGCCGTTGCGAGTCCACCGCAGAACGTGTGGGTGAACATGGGTTTGCGGTTGTGCGCGAACATCACGACCGAGTGCACGCACATTTTGTCAATGTTTGCTTGTGTGAGTCCACCAAGAAAAACATTTGTTCCACACACTGTTTCCGAACACTGGTGGAATAGCGCCTTTAAACCAACATCAGCAGCCAGAGTGGTAACTGCGAAATAACATAAAATTTAAAGTAGGACTTCAAAACTTAAATGCTTTTTAGGTCGATTTTGCTCTAAAGTTATTGAGATTTTATGCATGAAATTTATTAACGTTGTCGAGATGTGGCATTTGTATTCTAAAGGCCTTTATACGGCCGTTGTCGAAGCGTCAAGATAAAAATAGGATAATTTAAATACATTTTTGTAGTGATGATGCGAGAGTATTTGCGGCGGATAATGGACCTTCCGTGTTCCGGTTTGCAAACGCGATATAAATTGCTCGGATCTGTGTTTTTTCCCTGGTATTCTCGGACATTTAACTTTATAAATAAATCATGAAATGCTGTTTTGCTTTTTGGAATGAAGTTCCTTATCGGACGGTACGTACTTTGCGGATGGGGGCTAGGTGAAAAAAAGTGTAAGAATTTTCCGTCACGAGTAGTGTAGACGGTTATCCATAGAACGTATGCTATATTACGAGATGGTTCTAACATGTGGCGAGAGATGGCGTTGATTCTAATAAGAATTTTCTCGAGTAGTGTAGACGGTTATCCATGGCGCGTATGCAAATAATTGGCTGTGCCCAGTCATAGGGGCGCGATTATTTATTACGAGATGGTTCTAACATGTGGCGAGAGTTGGCGTTGATTCTAAAAGGTAATTTTTTCATTATTAGAAGATAATATTTTCATAATATAGTTTAAATATGTACCATAAATTATAATTTATTAAAAGGAACTTCGTTCCAACCGAGTTTTCCACGAGACTCACGCATTTTTTGTTGAAATACGAGAATAATTATGGTGCTATATCGCACACAATTTTTTTATTTATCTTGCCACCCTATCAAGTCAACCGTAGGTATACCTATATTATCTCCTCTGATCGGTCTGTTCTTAAAATTGACAGCAAGTCTTATTTAAGGTCCATCATCCATGAGTGGAGCTGAGGCATTTTCTTGGAAGACTCAAACCGAGTAAAGCAGTCTTTATTTACTTTAGTATAAAATTAAGCATGCTATGACGGCACAAAGGCCTCAGAATTGTATTTTAGCATAGGTGATGTCAATGGGCTTAAAATCGTCATCAATTTCAATCAACTACTATTGGTTGGACTTTATTGTCATCATCATTCATCATTAGCAACCCATCAATTTCATATCAACGGCTCACTACTGAGCGCAGGTCTCCTCTCAGAGAAGGGTTATAGGCCATAGTCCACCACGCTGGCCCAATGCGAATTGGCAGACTTCACACACCTTCAAAACATTATCAAGAACTCTCAGGTGTGCAGGTTTCCTCACGATGTTTTCCTTCACCGTTGAAGCAAGTGATAGTTACTTGCTTAAACGCACTTGACTCTGAAAAGTCAGAGGTGCGTACTCGGGATCGAACCTGCGACCCCCTGAATAGGAGACCACAGTCCTAACCACTAGGCTATCACTGCTTTTTTATTTTACTAAAAAACTTTAATGTACCTACTGCCAATTATTTACACTGAGATAATTACAACCCAACGCGCAACGTATCGAGCAATAGTGACTTGCGGGGAATGACAATTGAGGGTAGTCACGCCTTTTGGCTGCGTGTGACGAAATTCGGAACTACCCGAATCAACTCTGTGTTGACTCTAAAATGTTGACTCAATACTTTGGAAGTGGTGCCTCCACCACAGACACAGATAAAGTTTGCCAAGTTGTACCTATAATGAAAACGTTTGACTGATATGGGAACGCCACACGCTTCTGCAGTACCTAAATAAAGCTAAAGTTGAATAATTGTTACCGAAAAAAAAAGTCGTGTGGTGTCGTGGGACACCAGATAGGAACGAAGTTATTATTATAAAAATATTAATTTCAAGTTCTATTCGAGGTATAAAGAAAATAATTATTCGGGTATACATTTTTTATCATGATTTTTTGATCGATAAACCCCAGGGAAGCCTAAATATCGATTTTATAAAATATTAAAATCAAAAAATAATTTTATAAAATAAAAATGAAAATAGGATTGCGCGCCCCCGGGTGGGCTCGAACCACCAGTCTTTCGGTTGGCGGCCGCGCGCGGGCCAATTGAGCCACGGGAGCGATACACAACTTGTTGAAATTATTATATAAGATACTAGCTGACCCAGCGAACTTCGTACCGCCACTACTTATAAATGAAAAATTAGTTAAATAAACATTTTCCAGTGGACCAAATTGTGAATCTAAACCATCCTCGAATCCCCTTGAACTCACACAAAAAAATTTAATCAAAATCGGTCCAGCCGTCTAGGAGGAGTTCAGTGACATACACACGCACACAAGAAATATATATATTAAGATTTTTTAGGCCATCAAAAAGTGTCGAAAGTGTAGTTACAACTTTTGGTCTTAAATTCCGTCTAGCCCCCTTTCGCAACGCGCGATAAGGAACTTCGTTCCAATACGCTGCGCCTCGGCTCCATTCAGTTGTGCACGTGTGAGGAATTTTAAATTTGGAGGATTGAAATGACCAAATGAAAAATAAAATATTATGAAAGTAAGTGGGTAGATAGTTTGTAAAGTAGCAAAGAGTTAGTTTTCCTTTCAACTCGCAAAGTTCAGACATTGTCATTGCGAACTGCACCGTGATTAAATCACGAACTTTCCCATTCGAATGTTAGCAAAGTTCCTGATTATCTCCTTACTCCCAGATTTATTCTAAGGTGAATTTACACTGAATTTGGCAAAGTACAAAAATAAATTAAAAATAACAAAATATTAAATCTATCATCTATCTATCTGTCTGTCTTGTGATAATAATATTTTGTATGATATGATTTATCCAAACTATGAATATAATTATAAAACTTTTTGAGGATGGATGGATATTTGTTACTCTTTCACGCCACAACGAATGAACCGATTTGGCTGAAATTTGGAACGGAGATAGCTCATACCCAGGATAAGCACATAGGTAAAATTTTATCCGTAAAAGTAAAGAGTTCCCGCGAGAATCAAAAAACATTAAAAACGCGGACGATGTCGCGGGCATAACCTAGTTCGAAATAAACTTACCATCCTAGAAATTCTTCTACAGCCGAACAAAAAAGAAATAAAATCGACAAATTAAATTAAATGGTGGCAATTCTAGAGTCTAATTAAACTGCATACACTGTGAGCATTCGCCTGAACAACTCCATGTAAAACTCAGAATAGGTTTGCAGAAAGGCAAACTAAATTGGATTCTTGATTCACTTGAAGTAAAGAGAAACAAACTAAATGAGAAATGTTTACTTCCTACTGTAAAACATTTATGCGATGAGGAGCTTTTATCTCTTCTCTACTGCAAACCTAATTACAATAACAATAGAATAAGTAGTGAAACGAATAAAAACCCGTGCGCATAAAAATAAAAACAAAACAATAGGGTGTTGGGCTTGGACTGATGTTTTTTTTATATATTAATATCTGACCCAGCCACGCGTTGCTGTGACTTAGTAGGTAGGTAGTGAACGATGTTAGAGTTGTATCCATAAATTAAGGAGTCCATCGCGGACAAACAACGTGACACGTAATTTATATATATTAAGAAGATATTATATAAAATAAAGTTTTAAAATATTATAATACGATGCCATTTTTCCTTTTTTAAATATCTTTTCTAGTCTCGGAAATAAAGAGAGCCTTAAAGTTTTCTGTTAGACAAAGAGAGCGCTACAGAAGTGTAGACAGTATACAATCTTCATAGATTTCGGTTTAGAAAGAAAAAGATATACATAGTCGCAATAAAACAGCTTATGACTTATTTGTTTTTTTGACCGATTTATTATCTGTTTTTACAAATTATATTCTTATATGTTAAATATTCGATTAATGAATGAATGTCAACATTTTGACAACAGTCAAATCCCCAATTTACAGCATATTGCACCAGTACCATTGCAGCCAATTCATCGCACAGCATCGCATCGGCCTGTGGACGTCCACTGCTGGACATGAGTCCTCCCTAATGAGAATCTTCACACCCGATCCTTAGTCTTGCTCATCCAGCCGCTTCCCTTCCCTTCACCTCAGAATAAGCTTAATGTTAAGAAATAGACGTCCACTATCGAACAAAAGTCTCTTGCATGGACTTCCACAGGCCTCAGACTTGTGCCCCTGCATCTAGCGGCTCCCTGCGACTCGTTAGATGTCGTCGGTCCACCTAGTGGGTGGTTTGCCAACACTGCGCTTCCTGGTGCTGGGTCACCACACCAGTACCTTGGGATTCCCGACCATCTACATCACTCTTCATAATTTGCAGCTAATTATATATTGTATTGTATTGTTGTTTATTTCTTCGATTGAGGCTTACAAAAGCGCTTACGAATGTCAAAAACGTTACATCATTCAATAAATTAAAAAAAAAGGAATTATGATACAAAAATAAAAAATCTACAAAATACAAAATCAAACACTGATCAACACAATGATGTAAATAATAAATTAATTTAGGGCCAATTTCACCAGCGATAAAAACCACAGCTGAATCAATTTACTATTACAATTCAAGCTAAGGTTTTTTGTCAGACTCTCAAATACCACTTCAGTAAAAGTGAACTGACTTTTAACTGAATCGGCTCCATAAACATATAAAAACCGGCCAAGTGCGTGTCGAGCCACGCGCAGTGTTCCGTAGTTGCTTTCAACTACGGAACCCTACACTAAAAATTAATATAATGTCAAATATTATTGCTGACCTAGAATAGTGCTTTAATTTTATTTATATGAATACATTTGAGTTCCATGGTTTAAATACTATAATATATTACAAAATATGCAACTTACACTGCGTGTAATACCTAACTTAGGAAAAACAGATATAACTCTTTAACTAATGAACCCTACTTAACCGTGATAGTTTTCCTTTAAAACTCATTATATATACTACTGCTGTGAATTTTTTCTTGTATTCTTTATACAACCATTTAGCTGACAGAGGGGGGGGGGGACACTTGACTCTAATAAAATTTAGCACTTTAAAATATTATATTTCACAAACGGATCCCTGAATTGAAAAATGGTGTTCCCACACCCACAATATTTTTGAAAGACCTATTCAACGAGACCCCACACTATGGGATAGACGAGAAAAAAAATATTCATCGCCACTTTCCATGTAAGGGAGGTACCCCAAAAACAAAAAATATTTTTCACAATTTTTATTTCACCACTTTGTCGGCGTGATTGATATTTATACCCTTGTCAAATTACAGATTTCTAGTACCAATAGTCTCTGAGCTAAACCGCGGACGGACAGACAGACATACAGACAGACAGATAGACAGACAGACGGGCGGACATGTCGAAACTATAAGAGTTCGTTGTTTAGGGTACGGAACCCTAAAAAACGTAGTGCCCTATTTAGGTTAACTTGTCAGTTAAATAATCACGTTAGCAAAGTTCATGCTAACTCAAGAAGCTACACTGTTGACAGATCCAACTAGGAACAGAAATAGGCTTTAAAATAGGTACAATTTGAGTGAATAGTACAAAATATGGATTAAAATGATCCTAAATAAAAGTTAATATGGTTTAAAATGTTCCTTAAATATAGTTTCTCTTACCCCGAGGTGGTTAATAATTAGTAAAGCTCAGCATTCTCGGTCACCTGTGGTAAATTAATCACGGCTGAGTCGACCGAGAGTTAATTGGTGTTCGTCCCTCGACAATCGCCTCATCAAAGCGGCCAAACATTTGAGTTTGCGCTAGTAAGCACATTAGCTGCGAGTGTGGTGTATTTGACAAACTCTTTGGCACAGTACACTCATCTTGCAAGCAAATACCTCAGAAATGAGCATGCGAAAAATCGTCCCCACCCACCAACAGATTTTAAACGCAAGATTTTAAAAGCGTGATGATTTTTAACCAACTTCCAAAAAGGAGGAGGTTCTCAATTCGGCCGGTATCTTTTTTATTTTTTCTATGTATGTCCACCGATTTCTCCGGGATTACTGGACCGATTCGCGTGATTTTTTTTTTAATCGACAGAGGATGTTTGCGAAATGGTCCCATAAAAATGTTAACCTTCAACTCTTCAAGCCTGATGCTGCAGGGATATTGCTCACCTAAAATAAAGAGATTTAGGAAATGTCGATTACGAATTATTATTGTAGGTAACAAGTATGGACTACATCATGGAGCTCCAGGTCCTAGCTCCTCAATCCTGATGCTGCAGGGTAATGCCTACCTAAAACTATGGGGATTTAGGAAATTTCGATTACGAATTGATATTGTAGGTAACAAGTATGGACTACATCATGGAGCTCTAGGTCCTCAATCATAGGATACTACACTTAAAAGCTTAAAATAAAAATTCTTTTCAAAAAACCGACTTCTAGCGCCACTACAAAGTATAAAAATAATTTTAGTTTGTCCACGTTTGTTGAAGTCGGGCGGGCCTAAAATACATCTATGAAACCGACTCGCGATGCTCGCTCGACTTCTACAAACGAGTCTCTCATATAGTGTAGCGTCGTGCATCGGTTTCATAGTTTGTATTTAGGTCCGCCCGACTTCAACAAACGTGGACAAACTAAAATTATTTTTATACTTTGTAGTGGCGCTAGAAGTCGGTTTTTTGAAAAGAATTTTTTTTATTATGACGACATCCGCCGTGGGATTGAGGTTTTCATCAATCGAGTTAGAATTATTTATTTATTCATTTTTCAGTGAAGTGTTTTGGATGCCAGTTTAGTAAATTACAACTATAAAAAGAATATACAGGAGCATTAACCAACTAGAAAAAAGCTATTGTAAAATGCAGATGCGTTTCTGAGACGCAGAGAAAAACCGCGCCGCGCGCTGCCCGCGCTCCCTCTGACCACCTCCGGGCGGACCCTTGCATCGCCTGTCGCCTGCGTCGCACGCGCGTACTTCAGCGTGCGTACTTCTTTCGTATTTTAAAAAAACCCCAATCATTTTTGGATTCAAAATGGTTATGTCTTTTTATGGGACGTTGCAATAATATTAAAAATAGTGCCGCCACGTCTGTTGGGGGGTAGGGATAGTGCCCATAAAATTTTTTGCATAGTCCTTTTACCGCCTTTTTTACGCCCTTAGGGGGTTGAATTTTCAAAAATCCTTTCGTGGCTGATCTCTACCACATAATAGCTATCTGTATGCCAAATTCAGCCCGATCCGTCCAGTGGATTGAGCTGTGCGTTTATAGATTAGTCAGTCAGTCAGTCAGCCAGTCACCTTTTATTTTTATGCATTAAGACTAGCTGATACTCACGATTTCATCCTCGTGGATTTAGTTTTGAAGTCCCGTGGGAGCTCTCTGATTATTCAGGGTAAATGTTAGCCTATGTCAATCTCCAGGTCTTCAAATATATCCATGCAAAAAATATTATGTCCATCCGACGTAGATTGGCGACGTAGGCGTGATTGAAGAACAATCAAAAAACCGAAAAACCAACAAAAAAACAAAAAATAATTAATATTTTAAAAAAAGATTATAAAATATTATTGCCAAGGATAGAGCCCTTAGATTGGGTGTCCACCAAATCCTCAGTAGCACAAGATCTGCGCTTCAATAGTCAATGGCCAGTTTCTATAAAAATTGAGTTTTTATGGTTTATCTGAGCTATGGGCAATTCTCCTAAATGTTGGCTAAGGCATGTCCCAGGCTGGAGAACGTAGGTTAAAACTAACTCAGGCTTTTTTTGTAGATACTAGATAGTGTCCTTTATATCGTCCATCAAGAAAAAGAAGATAAAAGAGGTGAGATCTAGGTTAAAAAAAATTTAAACCTCCATGACTGTCCCACTGCTTATGTTGTATACATCTCTTTTTCAGTTTTACTTTGCAAATAGTTTCTAAACAAAATGTGTAAGACAGGAAGACATAAATACACCGATTTGATTCCATAACTGTCCTGGTTCATAGTTTCAATTATGGTACATAAATGGGGTATTAACAGCCCAACGGTTAAAGGCGGATTGGGAACTGAAAGGTGGATGGTTCAATCCTCAGCCATGGCACCGTTTTTCAAAAAAAAAAAACAAAATTATTTATTTGACGTAGGCCAACCTGTGGCTCTTATGACACGTGATGACTCTACCATTGGTTCGGAAAGCGGATTCTGATGAGAAGAGCCGGCAAGAAACTCGGCAGTTGCTCTTTTCAAAATAATCATTTTACAATAATATTATGTACTAGCTGGATGCCAAGCCGATTTAACCCATGCAACTTTGTTAGAATAGAATATTTCCACAATGAGGGGAAGTTCCAAAAAAAACCATACTACAATTCAATTCATGTTAAGACGGGCAGACAGGAAGTGGCCTCATTCCCGCCGTTGGCACCCGTTCACGAGCATGACGCATGATCCAGCCGCTGCTTCGCTCGACCATATTTGAGTTTTCATACATACTTTTAATACAAGCTTACCTAAAGCTTATTTTAGGGGAGAAAGGATCATATTTAGTCAAGTTCAGCACACCTAATCCTACTAATATTATAAAGGCGAAAGTTTGTGTGTATGTTTGTTCCTCTTTCACGCAAAAACTACTGGATGGATTTGGCTGAAATTTGGAATGGAGATAGATTATACCCTGGAATAACACATAGGCTACAAATTATCCCGGAAAAATCCAAGGTTCCCGCGGGATTTTGAAAAACCACGGATAGATGGCGCTGATTGTACTTAAATCACGCTTACATTATCCGCAGCATCGATTTTTTCATCGAAATTCGGGTTTTTTTAAATCCTGCAAGCAAGCATGCAAGAAATCAAGCAAGCAAACAAGCAAGCAAGCTTCGGTTTCAAAAAACCATAGCAAGCATCAGTTTTTGAAATTTCAAGCACAAGCGACTGCATATCCTAACGCTTACGAACGTCAAAAATTGACATTGTTACATAAAATTTAATTATTATCTATCTATACTTATAATAAAACTGTAACTGTAACTGTTCCTACAAACACTTCCCGCGTGATATTAGTGTGCTACTTTTCACATATTTATCCTTCAATTATGGGCCAACGGAGTTACAGATTGACGTGTTTTATTGGATAGGCATAGTTGAGGACTTGAAAAGTGACAAAGGCTACTTTTAATCCCGGGAAACAAATAATTCCCGCAGGATATTTGTACGCTACTTTTCACATATTTATCCTTCAGTTATGCGCCAACGGAGGTATAGATTGAAGTGGTTTTCCTAGCACTGGTAAAGTTAAGGGCCTGAAAAGTGACAAAGGCTACTTTTTATCCCGGCAAAACAAACGGTTCCTGCGGGATATTAGTATGCCTCTTCACATATTCATCCTTCAATTATGTGCCAAGGGAGTTACATATTGAAGGGGGTTTTTGGATAGGCATAGTTGAGGACCGGAAAAGTATCAACAGCTACTTTTTATCCCGGGAAAACAAACAGTTCCCACGGGATATTCGTATGCTACTTTTCACATATTTATCCTTAAATTATGCGCCAACGGAGTTATAGATTGAAGTGGTTTTTTAGCACAGGTAAAGTTAAGGGCCTGAAAAGTGACAAAGGCTACTTTTTATTCCGGGATAACAAACGGTTCCTGCGCGATATTAGTATACTACTTTTCATATATTTATCCTTCAATTATGTGCGAAGGGAGTTACATATTGACGTGGTTTTTTGGATAGCCATAGTTGAGGACCGGAAAAGTAACAACAGCTACTTTTTATCCCGGGAAAACAGACAGTTATCGCGGGATATTCGTATGCATGTTTGTATGTATGTATGTATGTATGCATGTATGTATGTATGCATGCATGAATGCATGTATGTATATATGTATCCATGCATGTATGTATGTGTGTATGCATGTACGTATTTATGTTTGTATCCTCCTGCTACTAACTTTAACTACATTAACTATATCCTATGCTACTTATCCCACTAATGTGAAAGTTTGTGAGGATGGATGTATGGATAGATGTACTTAGTATACGGATGGATGGATGGGATGTATGGATGGATGTATGTTCTCTGAGATAGGGGTTGAACTATTTTGACTGTTTTACTCCATAACTTCTTCAAATTTAAACTAATTTTTATTCTTATTTTAACCGACTTCAAAAAAGGAGGAGGATCTCAATTCAACGGAATCTTTTTATGTATGTTCACCGATTACTCTAAGACGCCTGAACCGATTTGGAAAATTCTTTTTATGTTTCAAAAGGTATACTTCCCAGATCCTACCTACTACAACTACTTCTACAACTACTACAATTACTTCTACAACTACTACAACTACAACTACTACAACTACTTCTACAACTACTATAACTACTACAACAACTACAACTACTATAACTACTACAACTACTACAACTACAACTTTTATGGGACCATCTCGCAAAGTTTCTGTATCGATTAAAAAAAATTCAGGCAAATCGGTTTAGAAATCATGGAGATATTGATATTTATAGGTTAAAAAACACAATACTTTTTTGATCCTTTTTTGAAAATCAGTTAAAAAGTAGCCTATGCTAGGCTTATACCATCAGCTATCTGTCATTGGAAGTCCTGTCAAAATCAGTCCAGCCGTTCACGCGTGATGTTTCTACCACGGGATATAGGGAATATACATTTTTATTTATATACGATAATAATTACATTTTTTGTTTAAATCCGAATGCGTCCTATGTTCCTGTGAGTAACGTTATTCACCGGAATTCCTGTGAGCTACGTACGATTATTTTGACTTTAAGTCGGTCCAACATCATTGGAATAAAAATAAAATTCTTACTAATATTATAAATGCGAGTGTGTTTGTTTGTAGGTTTGTTGGTTTGTCCTTCATCACGCCGCAACGGACCTACGCTACGGATCAACGTGATCTTTTGCATGGGTATTGAGGTTCTGGAGAGTGACATAGGCTACTTTTTATCCCGGAAAATTAAAAAGAGTTCCCCGAGGGATTTAAAAAGCTAAATCCACGCGGACGCAGTCGCGGGCATCAGCTAGTATTCTTTAAAACAAAAACGAAAAATAGCAACCCAAAATGACTTCGTACCATTTCCTCCTAACCAATCATATTGCACCGCAGGATCATCACAAGTGAACGTTTCATTTCCAATTCTTAACGACTCTGTCACACCTTCATATCCGGGTACGAATCAAATCGCACCTCCTCATTTCCAGGTTTGACATATTTTGTGTTCGCGGGGGAAGATCTGAAATTGCTAAGGTAATTTTTTATTGAAAAATAATATTTTGCGTTTGAAAAACGGAGACCGGAAATCATTTGGGATCATTTAGGTCCAGTGAGAAATTTCGCGTCAATTTGGGATTACATAATCGTATGTTTCTAATTTTTTGTCTTTTACCGTTTGCTGCGCCGATTTTGATGTGGTAAGTATTCCATTACATTATTTTTCAATCAAAAGCCACAGGTTGAACTGCGGAACGCTGTTGTGCTTTTTAGAGTTCCGTAACCAAAGGGTGCCAACGGGACCCTATTACTAAGCCTCCGCTGTCCGTCTGTCCGTCCGTCTGTCAGCGGGCTGTATCTCGTAAACCGTAATAGGTAGACAGTTGAAATTTTCACATATTGTGTATTTCTATTGTCGCTATAAGAACAAGTAATAAAAATAAAATAAAATTAAAAATAAAGGGGGCTCCCATACATGGAAAAGGAGTCGAAATAAAATTTTTTTTTTTTTACCCCGGCATGTGTGGTGTCATTGTCTAGAGCTCATTAAGTGGAGTTCAAATATATATATTTTTATTTTTTAGCTACAAAAATGAAGAAATGGGGGGCCGTTAAATTTGTCGGTTTTAGACCAATTTTGTTAGGGGTCTATCTCAAAAACTAAACTTGTTAGGAATTTGAAATTTTGATATATTATGTACTATATAGTGTATTTAAACAACAAATACTGAAAACACCAAGGTTTGTAAGTTGTGGCCAAAACAAACGAGCATTTTCCCCCATATGCTAATTTAGTACTTTCTAAGAACTAAGATATCTAAATATATATCTAGTTTTAAAAAAATGATTTGGTCATGTGTACGGAATCCTAAAAGGTCCGACTCGTACTTGGCCGATTATTTAAAAATTCCATTTAATTATCCCATGGTCGGCCCACAATTTTAGGCAGAAGTGAGACTTCTCTTCTCTTCTTCAGAATGAGAAGGATTTTTACCTATACCTAGGCTATTGATTGCAAAATAATAACTACTTAATCAGTTTTTGCCCGCAGCTTCGCTCACGTTATGTTAGATTTTTCAAACCCCTATCTTACCCCCTTAGGGTGGAATTTTAAAAAATTCTTACTTAGCGGATGCCTACGTTATAATATCTATCTGTATGCCAAATTTCAGCCTGATCTGTCCCTGACCCAGGGTTTTGCGCTGTGGTTTGATAGATCAGTCAGTGAGTCAGTCATCTTTTTCTTTTATATATTTAGAAGAAGATGATAAAACAAAAATAAACCACCACAAAATTCGAACATACCTAAAACCATCTAGACTCAAATTGAAAATAACGAACATACTTCTTAATAGACTCAAATAAGGTTAGCGCGTAATCACATCTCAGTCGCATTCCAGCTACATTGCCTGGCGGAATATGATTTGTCTCTCGCAAACGTAATAACGGTCGGCTAATCAAGTAAAACACCGCAAATCGATGTTCTAACATGTTTTCTAACCCTCGCGTGTCACCCTAAAATTCCATCGCTCATACTCCGCGACTTGTAAGAGACTGTGCGCATTGTTACTAACCGATATTTTCAACGCTTCACAAGAATTCGTTGAAAATTTATCAGTGTATTATTATTATTATTATGTATTAGATTTAAAGCAGTGATAGCCTAGTGGTTAGGACTGTGGTCTCCTATTCAGAGGGTCGCAGGTTCGATCCCGGGACCTCTGACTTTTCGGAGTCAAGTGCGTTTAAGCAATTAAATATCACTTGCTTCAACGGTGAAGGAAAACATCGTGAGGAAACCTGCACATCTGAGAATGCATTCGTTCATTCATAATGTTCTCGAAGATGTGTGAAGTCCGCCAATTCGCATTGGGCCAGTGTGATGGACTATGGCTCAGTAGTGAGCCATTGATGTGTTGTTAATAAAAATGATTTGAAATAAGAAAAATACATTATTTTCGACCATTGCCACTGGTCCACAGTAAAATTTTCATATAAAACAAAACCTATGTTTGTGCAAAATAAAAAAAATGCGTGAGTGTCGTGGGACACTCGGTTGGAATGAAATAAAAATAGAAAAAATAAAAAATAACTCCGTCGTTTAGCCGCTACGCCACCAAAGATATGACGGATGTATAATAAAATTCGTTCCAAAAACAATACTGATTTAAGTATCTACTCAGGCACTTGGTACATACTCAAGTGTATTATTGTGTACACAAATGTAAAATTTTCGTGTAACACGGGCGATTATTCTTAATCAATGCTCCTGATTCCTTTTTCTTAGATTACACGATAAAGAGTCTCTGCCATGACTACTATGTCATCGGCAAATCGCAGGTGAGTGATGTACTCGCCGTTTATGTTGATGCCAAGCCCGTTCCAATCCAGAAGCTTAAAGACGTCCTCCAACGCAGCGGTAAAGAGCTTCGGGGAGATAACGTCTCCCTGTCGCACTCCACGCTGCAAGTGGATTGGCCTCGTAGTCTGGTCCTGTATACGTATTGACATTGTGGCGTTTTCATACAAGCACTTCAACACTTGGATATACCGGTAGTCAATCCGGCATCTCTGCAGCGACCTCAACACAGCCCAAGTTTCCACCGAATCGAAGGCTATGCTCGGAGTGTCCCTGCGGGATCGAATCAGAAATGAGGAGATGTAGGAGAACCAGAGTCACCGACATAGCTAAGCGAGTCGCGATATGGAAATAGGCGGGGCACATAGTTCGAAGAGCTGATGTTTGTTGGGGTCCCAAGGTGCTGGAGTGGCGACCCCGCACCGGGAAGCGCAGCGCAGCGCAGAGTCGCAGGGAGCCGCTGGATTCAGGCGGCGCAAGACCGAGGCCTGTGGAAGTCCATGCAAGAGACCTTTGTCCAGCAGTGGACGTCTATCGGTTGATAAAGAAGAAGAAGAAGACACGATCAAGCCGCATTGGTGACGATAAAGCTGTACTACTGAAGGTATAAAATGAAAAAAAAAATGACGATTTAGTTACTGCTACGCTCAATTTAAACTTGCCAAATATCTTGATTGATTCTGTAGCGAAAGAAATCTACACAGCATCGCTACATTAAACAGTGTGCGTAAAACAAAGCAAAAACCTGTCATAATGGAAACGTGCAAATTCCATCGTGCAACATCGGGGGCTGTAATCGATTCGGCAGCGATTTTCTTCCTGACAGCCCAATCACAGCGCGATCGACAGGAGAGCTTATATCACTATACCGCTGTTTTGATATGGACTCGATGTTGATGTTTATATTTTCGTGTGGTGATTCGTGTTTAGTGGGACTGCGAAGATTACTCCTCGACCTTTGGTTTTCTTCTTGACAGTACAAACCAATAATGGCGTACGTTAAAACTTGTATTTTATGTGGTGTATGTTTACAACATACATTTTTTTAACTTATAACCATAATATTATTGTGAAATAAATAAAATAAGATTAAAAGATCCACAGTGCGATGATTGACTAATGGCCGTTATTACCAGAGTTCCCTAAATTTTATGGGCTACCTATGCTAAGTTAGGTGACGCTTAGGTTACTTAACAAGATTTTCTTTTTGAAAGCGCAATCACAGCGCGATCGACAAGAGAGCCTTTATAGCTGTCTTAATGTGACCGATTTTCATACCTATGCTGTGAGTTGTGATTCGTATTTAAAGGGAAAATTACTCTATGACCTTGGGATTTCTTCTTGAAGACCTAACTAATAAAAAGAGGAGAGCATTTAAAGCTGTTTTAGTAAGGGTGACGTTGATGTCTATATCTACGAGCGGTGATTCGTGTTTTGGGAAGACTACTCTTTGACCTTAGGCTTTCTTTTGGAAAGCCCAATTACAGTGTGATTTTTAAGAGTCCATATTATGCAATTTGGTATTTTGTCATTGTTATTTATCTCAGTATTTCTTAAAGTCATCACCTTTATATTTTGGGGAAATGATAATCTACCACGATTGTTGAAAATTTTCTCGATAGTATATTTTTTGAAAAAGACATGTTTTGCACACACTTTGCTATTTATCTCAGGAGGATCATACTATTTTTGTTGGGTTTTTGTATTGTCAAGAAACCTAGAAGTATTTTTCAATTACATGTTTTAATTTTACGATTGGTTGTTTAATTAACTTGTAATTAGGCAATATATATGCAGTTTGACGCTTACATCGTCAAAAGACATTTCTCTGTATATATGTCTCACGAGAAAACAATAATGAACAATCCCGCTCGAAGAGGGGCACGAAATCCATATCGTAGCGGCGTTATGGCACACTCTTAAGCAAAAAAGCTAGTTTTAACGTTAAGTTTTGTCTTCAGACAAAACGATTTACTTAAATTGCAAACGTTAGGTGTATAAACACCACTGGGTCGTTTTATAATTTTCTCGTGTATAAGCAACTTTTCTCTAAACAAAGAGTTACCGGATTAAATATAACTTGGCAACAATAGAACATCTGAAATAATTACCGTAGCAAAACTCCGATATTATTTAATGAGTAACATCATTTAATATTTAGAAACTTTGGAACCAAAAGGCTTGAAGTAAAACAGTCCACAATTCATCAGACAAATTTAAATTAGTAATTAATTTTGATTCTGAAGTTAAAGTTTTATTAAGTTTAAAATGAAAATTTCAGTTGTCATTATTTCTACTGTATTTCTGAAAATGACTACAGTTCAATTTGTGTCTAGCCAAACCCCGTTTTCCGTATTTTCTCGCGTTGCTAGAAAACGAAGTTTTACTAGGTACAATAATAACTGTTCGCTCAACGAACACCTTTCCACTTTAGCTTATATAGCATCCGCGGAATATCTACACTTGTTAAGAACTTGACACAATATTAAAAATAATTATGCTCTGTCCGTCATTCTTTACTTTAGCTCAAGTTGGGTGAATCTGTATGGCTTTTACTTTTTCATCTCAATCGACCCCAATACGGATCTACTTACCCACCACAACTAAAAACTCTATCCTTAAACTATGCCGTTCGTTCGGTGTGCCAGCCTTTGTGTGTTAATGTCTAAGATATTTTTTGAATATTAGGTACAATGTTTGATAACTTACTGATCATATAAATTATTCTAGAATTCCTTTTCTTAACATCTGATTAGTTTTCATAAAATTTTATTCTGAAAATCTCTGGATCAAAATCCTACAGATATGGTTTGTTTTCCTCACAAGTGCTTAGTAAAGTAGTGATTAAGAACCGAATAAATTTGAAAAATCTTTTGAATAGCACATTTTATTTGCTGTCGGCACCGCGAGCACTTCAAAGTAATTAATAAAAATACAAATAAAATTAAAACCAATACAAATTCAATGCCTTCAGAGCATTTAATGAAAATCCCGCCCGATCTGAAAGCGATGGATGGTTCGAGGAACTCCGGTAAGGAATAGAGCAATAAAAAACTACTTAGAAATAATGAAATCAACGCTTCCTCAGATGCATCTAAAAAGAATCCAGGAATATAATTAAGCAAGGAATTTTTGCGCTAAATTGCAGCAGGATCTCTTATTTCTACTCGAGACTTAAAAGTGTCTCGGTGTCTCACTTGGGGGAGAAGAACACTACTCTAGACTTTTCTTTGCCTAAAGTATTAGACCACTGGGTCCAAAAATGTATATATTACAATTAAAGGCACTTTCATATGTGTTCTCTGAACGTTATTTATGGAGTGTTACAATGCGTCAATTGTGGTCTGACCAGCCGAGAGAAAACTCCCTTATATAAATTTTTACATCGCAAACATACGTAAAACAACAACTAAACACCAATTTGCCATACAATTTAATAAAAATTCACAACTTAGTGTTGTATTCACAACTTACTTTACTTACTATCCAACCCATAATATAATATATTGTTTAATCTTTACTTCGTTACTAATAAATCTAAATCTAATCTATATAAAAGGAAAAGGTGACTGACTGACACGCAAAACTCAAACCACTTGACGGATCGGGCTATTTGGCATACAGAGAGCTATTTTGTCGTAGGCATCCACTAAGAAAGGATTTTTGAAAATTCAAACCTTAGGGGGGTAAACTAGGGTTATGAAAAATCGAACTTAACGTGAGCGAAGCCGCGGGCAAAAGCTAGTTCCTACTATATTATAATATTATAAACGCGAAGGTTTTTGAGGATAGATGTATAGATGGATGGATGTTTGTCACTCTTTCACGCCACAACGAATGAACCGAATTGGCTGAAATTTGGTAAAGTGATAGCTAATACCCAGAATTAACTTTAAGGGTGCATTTATCCTGGAGAATTAAAGAGTTCCCGCGGGAATTAAAAAAAATCTTAATCCACGCGGACTTAGTCGCGGGCATCATCTAGTAACAATGTAAAGAGGTGAACAGAGCAATGGATTGGCGTTATTTTTGAACGAGTATAGTGATGGAAACCTGGAATAGGACAAAGGTTCCGCTTTATCCCGGAAAAACAAAGAGTTCCTATGGGATTTTTAAAAGCTTATCTCCACGCGGACAAAGGCTAGTTTTAAATAAAACAAGTTTTCCAGAGTGTAAAAATTGCCGAAAGCCTAGCCCGTGTATGGGATTAGAATATTTTTTGAAGTGAGCTAAATATAAATTCACTTTCTTGTCGACCCTCGTGCGAATGAGCCATAACTCAAAAGCAGTTCAAGTCGAGATAAGCGCGATCTTTACGTTTTCATAAACGAATAGAACTTTTCTCATTTCAACTTATTCTTTTTTATCGGCTCGATCTGCACCAGGGGTTTACTACTCAATGATTCAATAAAGGCGGTCACACACTTGAAGAGATTAGCTTACTTAGTGCTAATCTCATCATCGCCGAGTAAAGATGTCACATTTATTAACAGTTTTTTAATTGTAAGTAAGAATTGTATTTTTTTCAACGATGTTATTTTTTTACTGTAAGCTGTAACCTATCAAACTTTTTTATTGTAAGTTTCTTAAATGCGTGTCAGTAAAGAATTACGTCAATTTATGTAAAATTTTTATATAAACAATTTAATGTGGTATGTGTGTGGTGGTTATGCTATGCAGTAAGTAATAAGTAAATTTTAAGGTAATAATTAATACTCTTAATAACATAATTTAACCTAAAAACGGACAGTCAGGCAAACGAAAAATAGTGAGTTTCAGCAATAAAATTTTCTCTAAAATACTATTTCATTTTTAGGGTTCCGTAGTAAACAAGGAACCCTTATAGTTTCGCCATGTCCGTCCGTCTGTCTGTCTGTCTGTCTGTCTGTCCGCGGTTTAGCTCAGAGACTATTGGTACTAGAAATCTGTAATTTGGCAAGGGTATAAATATTAATCACGCCGACAAAGTGGTGAAATAAAATTGTGAAAAATAATTTTTTTAGGGTACCTCCCCTACATGTAAAGTGGGGATGAATTTTTTTTTCTCGTTATTTTAAAGTGCTAAATTTTATTAGAGTCAAGTGTCCCCCCCCCCTCTCCCAGCTAAATGGTTGTATAAAGAATACAAGAAAAAATTCACAGCAGTAGTATATATAATGAATTTTAAAGGAAAAGTATCACGACTAAGTAGGGTTCATTAGTTAAAGAGTTATATATTATGTTTTTTCTAACTTAGGTATTACACGTAGTGTAAGTTGCATATTTTGTAATATATTATAGTATTTAAACCATGGAACTCAAAATGTATTCAATATTTATAAATAAAATAAAATCACTATCCTAGGTCAGCAATAATATTTGAGATTATATTAATTTTTAGTGTAGGGTTCCGTAGTTGAAAGCAACTACGGAACCCTAACACTGCGCGTGGCCCGACACGCACTTGGCCGGTTTTTTTCATAAAATGTAGCGAATGTGGCGTGTAATTGTGTCATCGATCATGATGAAGATACATCTCATACGGTGCCAGGCAGATTGATAACAGATGCCAAATAAATTGACACGAACAAGATGTGTGTCGATCGAGAATCTCATCGTGTGATTGACGTGATTACGGGAATCCCTACCTACTAATATTATACCCAATTCAATATTATACCATACTCAAATATGGTTGAGCGAAGCAATGGCTGTTGTATCATGCGTCATTCTCGTGAACGGGTTCCACCAGCGGGAATGGGGCTACTTTCTGTCTGCCCGTCTTAACATTTGTGTTGAATTATAATTAGGTATGCTTTTGTGGAACTCATTGTGGAAACACTGCATACATAGCATCAATAGGTTTACAATCTATTGCATTGTAAACCTGTTTTGAAGAGAGCAACCGCCGAGTTTCTTGCTAGTTCTGCTCGATAGGAAGGGCATTCCGAACCAATGGTAGACTCATCAACGATTCAAAAGCACTTGTAAAAAGTTTATTTGAATAAAAAACATTTCTATTCTATTCTATTATATTCTCTATAAATAGTTAGTAGTTAGTTAGAACCTATAAATATGTTTAGTGGGTATAATATTTTTTGTTTGCCCTTCAATCATACAGCAACGGAGCAATACATCAACGTGATTTTTTTCATGGTTATAGTTGGAGACCTGGAATAGCACAGATCTGCAGCGCAACGTGTTTGAAATTCCACGATCTCGTACTGACCGCTTTGCCTCCTATAATCCAAAATCGCACTGCCAAAATTTTGAATGCCCTTGCGGCTTCCGTTTTTCCAACTGACTAAAACTGGTGTAGCATCAAATCAAGATTGAACGGGCATCGTCTAGGCAAGCGCGCTACATCTAAGAATGCATTATCACCATACCATCAGGTGTAAAATAATGAAGCGATTTTCCATATATTATTATAATTATGTGACTTAAAGACAAAACTAACTTAATTACTTAATTTAGTTAGTTAATTTCTTACACTTCAGAAACTACATGTTAAAGGCTCTGGTTATGGGGGTATTAGAAAAGACTAAAATGAATAGTACAATTATTATTTAAAAATATAGCAATAGTTTTAGTTGAATGTAAAAAGAAACAATAATTATAAATGAATCTCCACTTGAAAATATTAACTTGCTTTTTGCTACTAACACTTTTTTCACTAAAAATTAAATCCTACACGGATTTTCACAAATTTTCTTCTCCACAAAATTCTTATTTCGGTAACAATTTTCACCTGGTAAATAAAGTTTATGTCGTAAAAAAGGAAATTGTAGTCCTTTAACATGAAAACGTCCTGTTTTTTACAACTTCAATAATAATGACAAGTCTTGTCGAGTTATGACCCTTGCTCTCATATGTTTAAGAGCTATAACATTAGGAAGTTTCTACAAGGCAAAGAACATACTGGTAATATTTTTGTAAGATATTAACTTTTTTCGTGTCTTTAAATTTATGGTACGTAATTACCGAATTCGGAAACATCAGTCTTTATGATAGTTACCTACATAATAAATATCAAACTCAAGCTTCCCTCGCATCTTTAAATAGAATACATTTTAGAAATCAGGTGTCGCTTACTCTGTTTCGCTTTTTAAAGGTAACCTGACATCATACCGAATCCGACATCCGAACAACTCGAAAGCGCGTCCGGGCAACAACTGTTAATACAAATAAATTATAAATACAAATAAAAATAAAACACTCGCAAAATTAAGACAAATCAATTGTTGAAATAATGATTAAATTCTAGCCATTAATTGCCAAAAAGTAATAAACAAACATAATTAAACTGTTGAACTCATAAACCCATGCCACAGAGTAACGAAGGTAAGGTTCATGCATTGTGCAGTCGGATAATAAATCTTTCTTGTCTCCGGCCGTCGAATACGCAACGTCTTTCATTACTCCCTCCCATGTCCCAAGTCATAATAAATTATAACATTAACGTCGCAGTCTTCCAGCTTTCCGAACAATCTTGATATGGTGTCAAAAGTCAAAGTGATCTTCAGCAAGTATTTAAGACGAGTTTATTTTTTTTATATCTATAGAGCGCTCCATACAAACGGAAAGTCCTTTTATTTTTGTTTTAACCACAATTATTAGTTTCTATAGTAAGCCTACTACTACTACTGAGTTTGAGTGGTAAAAAACAGAATAAAATCAAACTCCGTACTTTATATGGGGACAAGCTAGTGAGTGCTTTGGTATAACAATTCAACAAGTATGACCTTTTAAACTAAAAAAAAAATATATATATAAAAAAAAACAAAATTGAAAGGGGTTTGAAGATTTTGGCCTTCTTACTGTCAGCCATTTACTTTTTAATACCTACAGGTTTTGTGCGTGGCCGCTTAAAAAAAAAATATGGCGAACTCTAGGTAAGTTTTACTAAATTATTCAAACCTCCATAAAGGCTTTGCGTAGGATGAATTTTAACCTATCTTTTTATTGCCTATTAAATCCATAGATATGACTGACATACTTAGGATAAACTCACCTTTGGAAAAAGTCACCAGTATGGGTGTAGCCTTACATTGAATTTTTAACAGAACCATGCAGCATCTCTACTGTTGGGTGAAAATTTTTAAAACCGCGTCCCGTTTGTATGTACGTGACTCCATTACAAGGCCGCGTTCATAGTCCCGCGCAATATTTATGAGGAAACTTGTTTTAAGGCTTTTTGTAATAAAACATACGTCTATTTTTCTGAAACCACGTTATGTGGCAGATTTTATCGTTCGCGACTTATTCTAAGGCAGAGTGTACAAATACTAGAAGGCTTACAAGGGCCCTATCACCAACGCTTAAAGTAGTGTTATTTCAATATTGTTTTACAATGTCATATTTTATTGTATTAAAATGGTAACAAGCAAATTATTAAAAAATCGGCCAAGTGCGTGTCGTGCCACGCGCAGTGTAGGGTTCCGTAGTTGAAAGTCTGAAATATTATTGCTGACCTAGGATAGTGCTTTTATTTTATTTATGAATATTGAATACATTTTGAGTTCCATGGTTTAAATAATATAATTTACTACAAAATATGCAACTTACACTACGTGTAATACCTAACTTAGAAAAAACAGATATAACTCCTTAACTAATGAACCCTACTTAGCCGTGATAGTTTTCCTTTAAAATTCATTATATATACTACTGCTGTGAATTTTTTCTTGCATCCTTTATACAACCATTTAGCTGGCAGAGGGGGGGGGGGGGGGACACTTGACTCTAATAAAATTTAGCACTTTAAAATATCATATTTCACAAACGGATCCCTGAATTGAAAAATAGTGTTCCCACACCCACAATATTTTTGAAAGACCTATTCAACGACACCCCACACTATGGGATAGACGAGAAAAAAAATTTCATCCCCACTTTACATATCCACGACACATGTCCCTACACGAGGTACATACCCTAAAAAAAAATATTTTTCACAATTTTATTTCACCACTTTGTCGGCGTGATTGATATTTATACCCTTGTCAAATTACAGATTTCTAGTACCAATAGTCTCTGAGCTAAACCGCGGACGGACGGACGGACAGACGGACGGACATGGCGAAACTATAAGGGTTCCTTGTTTACTACGGAACCCTAAAAAGCATTAAAAACAACTGAAAATTCATAATAGATTCTATAGTTTATTAAAGTGGTTGCTTTATTTAAATCTCATACTCTATGCTAGCTTTTATCTGCAATGACAAGTACAATACATAATAATAATCACCATAAGGGTTCCATTTTTACCATTTTGGTACGGAACCCTAAAAAGGTATTATGTATATTACTATATTGCTGTGTGGTGACGGCAGATCAGAATACAGTTTACACCACCCCTTATCTTCCCGCGGGTGTCGTACGAGGCGACTAAGGGAATATAACGGAGAACGGACAGCAGCGTCCTCTGTGCTACTACTACCATCTACTGCGACTACCACCCAGTCTGCCTAGCGTGGTGATTATGGGCAAACCCTCCCGTTGGGAGAGGTCTTCAGTCCAGCAGTGGACTGTTATAGGCTATTGATGATGATGATGATTGATTATTTATTTATTTAGGCGAATAAGGTAATTTAAAAATCCCTTGGAATAACTTTGATTTTTCGAGATAATTAGTCAGCTAAGCTTTAAGGTCCTGTACATCCAAAAAATCACGTTATACAACAAACTGGGCTGCAAAATATCAAAACAGGTCCCAGCAGTGGAATTTGACATTTTTGGGACTGCTCATCATTGCAATATGCAACCGTTCCAAGGCTGTTTTTTCAATTATGGTAATAAAGTGTTTATTAAGAAAATTTCCTCGTAAAACTAAGCCGGTCGTTGATTTTGGAGTATAATTCTCAGTATTCAATCCATCATGCTCTCGCAGTGAATGGGGTCTGATTGTAAGTCGCAATTTGTAAGGAATTTGCTCACTTCAGCGACGCGCGTCTAGAATCACGCTGCAGCTTAGTGGGGATTATGTAGGTTTCCTAAGATATCTAGCTCGTATCTAGACGCTAGAAGGTCATTGAAACTATTTATATACCTACTCAAAAAAAATAATTAAAAACTAACTTTTACTTGCGACTTTTTTTTGCGAGTTAGGTATTTAAAATCCCACGGAGTTCTTTGTTTTTCCGGTTAGAGTAGCGGGTAGCCTATGTCACTCCAGTGCGCCAACTATACCCTTGCAAAAAATCACATAGATCCGTTACTTCATTACTGCGTGATTGAAAGATAAACCAACAAACAAACACGCTTTCACATATTAGTAAGGAAGTAAGGATTAAAAAAGCAATAAATTATTTTCATGGGAAAAGCATAAGTTTAAATATTTGTTGGCTTGTTGACATACTCGCACTTTTGCTCGTTTTTACAAACGATAACTAAATCATCCTCTAAGTAGGGGTTTCTTTACGTAGGTAGCCCCTTTATAAAATCCCCTACCCAATGTCATTTCCACCTTTAGGTATTCCCTAAAGGTTCATGAAAGTGAAATTGACGGAAAGCGTCACCTAACTTAGCTTAGGTAGCTCGTAAAAGTTAGGAAAAGTTGGTGAAAACGGACATTATTAGGCTACAATTATATTTATCTCGGAAAAGCAGAGGGTACTCGCTCTCATCTTTAGGCAGTCCCACAGCAAGTTAATCCAACTTGGATTCAAAATCAAAATTCAAAATTATTTATTTAACGTAGGCAAACCTGTGGCTCTTATGACACGTCATGACTCTACCACCGGTTCGGAAAGCGGCTTCTGTTGGGAAGAGCCGGCAAGAAACTCAGCATTTGCTCTTTTCAAAATAATCATTTTACAATATCATTATGTAGCTATTGCATTGTAATAAGTTTTTATACTACCTTGTGGGCAGCTGGATGCCAAGCCGATGTAACCCATGCAACTTTGTTAGAATAGAATAGAATATTTCCATAATGAGGTGAAGTTCCAAAAATGCGTACTACAAGTCAATACATGATAAGACGGGCAGACAGAAAGCAGCCCCATTCTCGCCGGTGGCATCTGTTCACGAGTGAACAACACAATTTACGATTACAGTGAACATACCAAATCACAATCATACTAATATTATAAATGCGAAACTATGTTTGTTTGTCGGTTTGTTGGTTTGTCCTTCAATCACGCTGCAACAGAGCCACGGATGGACATGATTTTTTGCATGAGTATAGTTATGGACCTGGAAAGTGATATACTATACTTTTTATCCCGGAAAATCAAAGAGTTCTCGCTAGATTTTAAAAACTAAATCCACGCGGACGAAGACATGGGCGTCAGCTAATTCTGTTTAACAGGGAAAATAAATAATCCTGTCACCGGAAAGTCCTTCATGTCAGGAGAGTCAACACCCCGTCTAATAGGGTAACGGTTTACATTACCCGGGGCTGGGTCGAGCAAACAAGTATCCCGGAAGAGCCGGCACAGCCACTTGACCAAACTCCGACCAACTTGTCCCATTACTTTTGATAGTATTGACGTACAGAACTAAATTTAGGCCAGGGACAAATCCGATGGAGTTCCGATAACAATTCCGCGACATTGCATACAATTTCGCCAGATTTATTCATAGCTAGTCGATGCCCACGACTTCGTCCGTGTGGATTAATATTTTCTGACTCTAGCGGGAACTCTTTAATTTTCCAGGATAAAATGTAGCCTTTGGGTTAATCCTGGATATAAACTATCTCCGTTCCAAATTTCAGCCAAATCGATTCATATGTTGTGGCGTGAAAGATTAACAAACAATATCCATCCATCCATCCGTCCAAATATGTCCATCCTTACAAACTTTCGCATTTACAATAATAAATGAATACAATAATAGATGGATAAGATTGTGTAGAAAATATAATTATTTATTGTGCTTTATTTAAAGCTAGCTTTTGCCCGCGACTTCTTAACTTTTTAAAACGTACTTGGCGTTTTAAAAATCCCACGGAACCTCTCTCTTTTTCCAGGATAAAAGTCTTCCAGTCCAGAATTTGTCCTTCAATCTAACCGCAACCGGTTGACGTGATTTTTTATATGGATAAGCAATTATGAGGCACAGTGAGAACCTGGAGAGTGACTACTACTATGGCTACTTTTATCCCGGAAAAACAGAAGGTTCCGCGGGATATTTAAAACCTAACTCCAATCGGACAAAGTCATGAGAATTAAGTTACCTAGTAGTATTACAATTATAGATACAGTAAGTATAACTTACTATGGAAGCGCACTAACAAAAGTCCGCAGTGAAGTTTTGTCGTACCGAAAGATGATCTTAAAGCGAGAGTTTCGCAAGATGCTTAAACAAACTTGGAGAGACGCAAAGATTGAAGGCGTTTATCTAAAGACCTCTGATGTCAAAGTGCAGCAAGTTTGAGGGCTTTCACTTAACTGTTGGACAGTTAAGTGAAAGTGATACCGATGTGCAGTCACTCAGGTAAATAATATTATGTTGGTTTACATTTTAAAGACGAGCTGCCGCATTCACTAAGTGCAAAAAAATAATCCGGAGATGTCATAGTGCACAAGTGTGCGCAAACCCAGATGAACTCTCAATTCCCTCACTCTCATAGTCCTATGGGACGGAGACCCAACACGACCAGGCAGAGATAAGGCGCAGGACTAACGAATTTACGGGCTTTCCGAGGCACGTGGGTGACACATCACCATCTTTCTAACTGCGGGCTTTTTCATAGAAACCCCCAATACATTTTAACTTGACGGAAAATCGCACCCGGGACCTCGACGCCCGCAATTGAACACGCTAAACACTCAACCATCGAGACAGTTCATCATAAAATTGAAAATTTAAAACACCCCCGACATGTGCATGTAAGATCATAACCTGCAAGGTAAATGCAACCTACTCATTGAAACTAGTCTATTGAACCCAAATACGATATGTCTGCTGTGAGTTTTCGAAGAGTCGGGTTCTCTGGAGACTCTCTGGATTCTGGTTGCAGCATCAGGTCGAAGTTATCAATTAATTGTCATTTAACGATTATACTGGCACGCGTGAAGCACTTAATCGAGTAATCATACGCCAAAGATGCCTTATATCATTTTGGAAAAGAGCTGATACTCTTACACTGCTGGACCGATATTAACCAAACATAGATAAGAACCACCGCAAGGCAACTGGCTTTTAAATGAAAAAGACCGCATCCAAATAGGTCAATCCGTTTGAGAGCTACGATGCCACAGACAGACACACACACAGACAGACATTGACGTCAAACTTATAATACCCCTCTTTTTCCGTCGCGGGTTAAAAAAGGTTTGGATTGAATAATATTTTTCTACTCTTTTCGACTGAAAGCTTTGTCGGTTTATTGCAATCATAACCAAAGATGAGCTGTTGAGATCGTAAAATCTTCTGTTGTTTAGGAAACGCTGAAAAGACTCTTTTTATACTTAAATTTTTACGGTACCTACTCAATCATGTGCTGCAGTTCAAAATTCTGAGTTTATGAGTAGGTTCTCATGATAATGTCCTCTTGACCCGACGAAAGTGTTAAATCAACGGAGACTTGCCAACTACGCAAGAAATATGCGCAAGCCCGTCCTCAAGTCCTCCTCCTCTTTATTCCTGTAAACCTTTCTCTCTACCTCTCTTTATTTCTCTAACCTCTCTTTATTCCTGTAAAGTCTCAGGCTGTCATTGATAGAATTTCTTGATAAACAGACGGAGCACTGACGGACGGACTTGGGGGAAACTAAAACAATGCTTCAACCCATGTCAGACTTAGAAGCTATACTGCCTCAACGTGTAACTGCCTCACGCCTCACGTCACTGCCTCACGTCATGCCTACAAGATATTGACTCTACTCACGTCAAACCACGGCATACATACTTAGAGGTGACGCTGCCTCAATTTGAGGATAGCTGCGTTGCTATGATTGCTATTTTTGATTTTGTCGTATTCAAAAAAGTCTCGCTACTCATAGATGTATTTTTTTAACACTTTATTTCACAATAATTTAATATAAAAATTATTTTTAAACAACCGACATCAAACTCCCGCTTTACTATATTACGCACACAGTATACAGAGTATTTAATTTATTGTTCATATTTAAAAATCGCTTGACCGATTTCGATAAAATTTATATGAGACCACCTGATAAGTATGCCCTTTGAAACAAAAAAAGAATTTTTCAAATCGGTCCACACGTCTTCGAGTAATCGGTGAACATACATAAAAAAAAAGATTCCGACGAGTTGAGAACCTCCTCCTTTTTTGAAGTCGATTAAAAACGGACATGAATCTACTCTACTTTATTAATTTTCGAGTGCACCAACGACAAAAACAGTAAATACCGAATTGTTTGTTGTGCAAAGCGCGGCACCATTTTATATTTGCCTCTCGCGATTTTCAAAATGAACCGCGAAGTTGGTCGGATTAATCAACTTTTTCATCTCCTGAATGCTTATAGCGCGATGGAAACATCGAAAATTTTAAATTGCAAGTTTCCTTCGGAGCTCAGCTGCGGCACGTAAATTAGATTCATCATTTCACCGAACTAATCCTCTTCCATCATATTTCTCAATTTATTATTTTTCACGGTGCCGTTTACGTGGAACAAAACATAATTAAGGAAAGGCTTTTCTTTTTTAAGCTATTGCATAGCTTTTATCGCGGGCTTTGAACTAGGATAAACAGTTTGAGCGCGGCGACCGAATCAAGAAATTCCGTAACGAAAATAAACCTAACACCGTCGTTCAGTAAGCATTCAACGTTTTAGAGGTTCACAAGTAGCTCTGTTTGACGCAGTGAGCGAGCGAGCGGCCGCTTTCTTTACCGAATGGTGTATCATGTCGCAGGTTCGAATCTCACTCGCGAAGTAGTGACAGTGCGCTTTTCTTGTTTGTTTGTTTTTTAATTATTTTTTTGCATAATTTTTATTATACAAAAATAATATTGCATAAATATTATAATTGCATAAGTTGATCAAAAAGTTATGCATTAGATTTACCGCGGCAGATTTATGTCGCATTGATTTATGTCGTATGCATTAGATTTATGTCGCAGGTTCGAATCTCACTCGCGAAGTGATAATAAGACTAATTTTTATTATGCAAAAAAATATATTGTTGTTTAAAAAATTTGAATAAAAAGTTGATAAAAAATGCTATGCAATAGCTTTACCGCGGCAGTCCCCGAGTGCCACTTAATTTTTTTTTTTTGATCGACCTGAGTGCTAGAGATTTTTTTTCGAGACAGCTGATTGATGCACCTGTCCAAAATCAACAAGATTAAGGTAAGTACTGCGGCTGAGTAGGTACTATATTATGAAAACAGTTTAAAAGACTGCTAACAGTAATTAACTGTTGTAGGTAGTAGCTGCATAATTTCAAAACGACTTAGGTACTTATTTCAAAAAATTCTAATGTGGGTAAAAAGTCACCAAAAACACTATGTAAAATGATTTCTCTAAATCGTCGATAAATGAACTAAAGTATTTGTAAGTAGTTAAAAATTAATTATAAAATAAAGTAGGACGTACAATGTGAATTGATATAAAATTATGAAATAAACTTAACTAAAATCTTTTCAATCGTAGAGACATTTAAGCTCCTTTGAATCGCAAAATTTATTTTTCTAACTGCAAACTCTCAGATCTCGGTAGACTCAATAACTCTTTTAAATAGTTCTTCAGTATCGAGTTCTTCAGAAAACACTCGAGCTCCAAAATCTCACAGCCCCAGGATCTCACCTCAGGCACTATAGTTCAGTTCTAAGATGGTTTAAAAGGTTAATTCTACTAAAAGAAAACAAAAATATTATTTTGCTGTAATCCACAAATCAGGCAAATTCTTTATGGTGCAACGTGCCGCTTGCTCTGTACGCTACCACTCTTCCAGTAATAAAACAATTAATGCAGGAACAACGTAATTATCATCATCATCATGATCAGCAACCCATCAACGACTCACTACTGAGCGCAGTTCTCCTCTCAGAGAAGGGTTATAGGCCATAGTCCACCATGCTGGCCCAATGCGAATTGGTTGACTTCACACACCTTCGAGAACATTATGAAGAATTCTCAGATGTGCAGGTTTCCTCACGATGCTTTCCTTCACTGCTGAAGCAAGTGATAGTTAATTGCTTAAACGCACTTGACTCCGAAAAGTCAGAGGTGCGTACCCGGGATCGAACCTGCGTCCCCCCGAATAGGAGACCACATTTCTTACCACTAGGCTATCGCTGCTTCTACCAACAACGCAATACCACACAACAACTAACGCAATACACTCAGGAGTCACGTCAGCAACATAGATTTAGGTTTGGTAGCTTGAGTGCGAAGCGACTACCAATCCTATAGCCAGAAGACTTTGACTTAACAATTCACAATTTCAATGTAATGCCTGCTCCTTTTAATAAATAATCGTAGTAAACAGTAAACAAACGATATTTGTTACACCTCCCACACTTTTCCAAATGGCATCAAAGAAATGTTGCTGAATGAAAGAATTAGACGCTCCGGTCACGCACCGGCCGTTTGCCAGCCTTGATGACTTCATGCCCGTGCCTTGATTATATAACTTCCTCTATTGGAGTTTTATCTTGTTCAAGTAGAATGCTCTTTTTTGCTTTTTTACAATAGGAGACTGTGTTAGCTCCATCACATAGAGCAAGTAATGTATAACCACCAGAGATTACCTAGTACCGATCAGTTTTCTACCGAATTCGGTGATAAAAGTTTTGTTTAATTAACTGGTTTTCTAAGTTTATAATTCATTAATTTATTGTTGTAACTTTTCACCATTTCGTTGGTAAAAAGCTTTTAAGGTTATTATTTTTGTTTATTTACACAACACTTCAAAATAATTTTATTCAATTTACAAGATACAATAAAAGTTCAATTTTATCTTATTTATTTCGTGATTGATTGTTTAATTATTACATAAGATACTCGTGTTCTGGGATAAAAGTAGTCTATGTCACTCTACAGGTCCTCACGTATAGTCGATATGTTGCCACGTTGCTGCGAAATTGAAAAACAAATTAATAAACATTATTATTAGGGATTAGTACAGTCACTTTAAAAATTAATACTAGTGGTTCGCCCCGAACTGAGACCTCGCGGTAACGGTATCCCATGATTATTCATTCAATCGATACATGATAACCAAAACTGACATTATTATTATGCCCGTTTTCACCAAACATACCTAAATCATCCCCTAAGTAGGAGTCTCTTAACGTAGGTAGCTCCTAAATACAATCCTAAGTCTTAACATCCGTCCCAATATCCTTTTAGGTGTCCCGTACAGGATCGTGATAAATAAGTTGACAGAAAACATCACCTAACTTATAGGTAGCCCGTAAAGGTTAGGGAACGTTAGTGAAAACATTGAATTATTATGTAGGTACTAACGAGTGAAACCGGGTTACTGGCATCTGTACAAATCGTCATCTATCGACGCGAATAGAAAATATACAATATGTAACTAAAATTTAACTAAAAAATAATTTTAATTGAATAATATGGTACAAAAAAAAATACAATACAATTATTGTATTATATTATGTAACTAAATAATAATGGTCGACGCAAAACTGTTTTTGGGATAGGTCGTAGTCGTAACTCGTAGTTCCATGGGAATAGTTACTGACTGCGCCATCTATTAGCATTATTGTGAAGCTATGTTGATGCTATATGAATTACTGATGCCCATAAATAATCTCGTTTCTTTATAATATTCATATAATTTTAGTATTTGTTGTTCAAGTACAGGATGTAAGTGACCTAAAAAAATAAAACCAGTTTGAAAAACCATAGCGGATTTTCCTAGAGAGCGTCTTCAAGCGAGCGTATAAAATCGCCACTTTGAAAGCCCCCCATTTCGTCAATTTTAAGGGAAAAATTAAAAAAAAAATATTTTTGTACTCGGTTCAAAATTATCTTTAAAATGATATGTAACAATTTTATGTAACGCGATAATTTTTTTTTTACTTCGCATTCACTTCTATGAGAGCCCCCCTGAAATAAAGGTTTTTATAATTTTTTATCCAATATTCGGCTGAAGGCCATCAGTTTACATATTATATCTAAATTTGAAGTAATTACGTTTAGTAATTCAAAAGTTATAAGGCTCTGACAGACGGACGGACGGACGGACGGACGGACGGACGGACGGACAAGTGCAAATTCACTCTAGTAGACTCAGAGACCTCGCTTCGCTCGGTCAATTATTTCAATGATGATATAGGTAGTATTCAGACAAAAGAAAACAAAGACAAAAAGGAATAGGGACTCTAGTATTCCAATGATAAAATTAATGATGTAGCACGATATCGTCTAATATCTTACATTAACTAGATACAACAAAATAGGTATTGCTCTATATATTTGAACTAGCGACTCACCCAGGCTTCGCACGGGTAGTACAGCATAATATTATGCCTATACTCCTATACATAATATTGTTTTTTCTGTCGTAGGGTCGCATCAGCTTGTTACGACAACGAATAGATACTTATGTGGATCTATTTCGCACGCGTTCGTTTTTATTTTGCGATAACTCCTATGATATTCATTTAAATTATATGGTGTAAAGAATTATCATAATGTGCTTATATTGCATGCTTAATGCTTATATTATAGTAACTAACGTATTTAAGTTGATAAGGACCGCCGAAGCGCCGAGTTTCTTGCTGGTTCTTCTCGGCAGGAAAGGCATTCCGAACCAGTGGTACAATCAGACGATTCAAAAGCACTTGTAAAAAGTTTATTTGATTAAAAACATTTCTATTCGATTCTATTCTAAGGATTAATACTGTATCCGTCTAAATAGATTTCCAATAACCCATTTTTTTAGAAGTTGAAATGGATACAGTAAGCTATCCTTAAAAGATAGTTATATGCCATCACGGACTGTTATGTATAGACCTATCCCACCATACCAACACCATACATTGTTTTGTTATATCTCGAAGGAATTAGGCAGCGTTTTCGATGAAAGCTCCCAGCCAGCTTGACCTTTTCTGACATTGTCAACAATTATCGTCATATTTCAACCAATTTACACAAAACCTTAACAAATTATACACTAAAACCTTCCTCATGAAACACCCTATCTATTGGTGAAAATTCGTTCAGTAGTTTCTGAGTTTATCGCGAACAGACAGAAAGACAGACAGAGAGACGTGGTGTTTGACTTTGTTATATAATAAGTACATATTATAATATATTTAAAAGTAGAACCACAGATGTATGCAATAAATAGGAGTGAAGTGAAGGCGCTAGGTATTGGATTTATGGGAGTGTTTGCGAGGCACCCGCGCCGCGTGGAGACCATAAAAAAATATCGAACTGTGGAAAGAAAGCTTAGAACCAATAAACGGATTAACTTTCCAGGACGGCGCTTTTTCTCAGATTTTACTTTTTATGTTGTTTTGTTGACGGGGAATAATAACTTTTTATACTAGAAATACATAATCTATAGACTTGAGATAGAATTTCTTGTCGGCTCTTCTCAGCAGAATCTGCTTTCCGAATCGGTGCAGTGGTAGTCTTGACTGATTAGGTAGACCGACTGTCGTCGGTCTACCTAATAGATTCCCTTGATACCTAATAGTGATGTCTCAAACGAGTCGCAGGGAGCTGCTGGATTCAGGCGGCGCAAGACCGAGACCTGTGGAAGTCCATGCAAGAGACTTTGTCCAGCTGTCTATCGCTTGACAAAGAAGAAGAAGAAGAATATTAAAAAATCATACTGAGATAGTCAAGTTATTTATTTCTATATCTCCATGATACAAACCATCTCTGAGCATTTCAAGTGCATCGGTACAGCACTTGAGTAGTGAAAAAGTAACACAGATAGATATATAACTTTCAAAGGTAATATTTACTAGTATGAGATTTTTAAAGGAGATCGCATAGGATTGCTCTTGAAACTCAAGAGTTGTTTGTGCCAGGAAAGTTGTATGTAAATGACAATGGTGATGGCAACAGCATCGAGCTTAACAACGTATTCGGCACTCTTACGATACGCCCGCTGCGGCTGAAACTTTCTGTTGACGTCGAACACATTTTCGGAAAGTGTAACATTGCTTGGGCCTCTTACCTTATGCTCTTTGGCGGCTTTAATTGCGGCTATTCCACAGATTTTGTAAAATACGCAATACAAAAGACCGTATAAAGCTTTTTAAAAATTAAAAAGATACCTTAATATTACAAAAATAAGCTTATCAATAGGAAGAAGCTCTGTCTACGAAAATATAAAAAATAGGTAAAAGTCGGGTAATCAAGATATGAGACACGATGTCATCAAGAACGGAGAATGCCCTGAACGTGACTTGACCGAATAACACTTTCATTCGGTGACACTTATTGATATTGTTTTGAAACTACCTAAGTACATATTGTTCTGAAAAATGTAGCTTTGGGTTTTTAAAATTTTTGCTATTCTGTATGTCAGTTTATCTTTTCCAGTCTTCAGATCAACTGAAATATTTTGATGGGGGTTTCACAGGCCGGTAGAGAATGAAACGAGAAATGACTACCATGCTCTCTATATTCTTAATTTTTTTTAAAGTGTATTATAAGTGGCATTTCAACCCATCGCCGGCCTACTTCTGCGCACAGGTCACCTCTCAAATAGGAAGGGTTTATAAATAAATTTAAATAAATATAAAACTAATTAAATTAATGAGCTGCCCCCCGATTCTCTAAACGTTGCCGATCAAAATCGTATTCATTTTATGGAATTAGCGTCAAAGTAAAATAAACCATAACTGCATTGAATTAGAGCTCAATTTCGTGTATGCATTCCTATACGTTTAAGTATGTACGATACGCTCCATAACGCTCCATGTTAAAATCGGTTGTACTGAATTTGTGACTTTAAATCAATACAGCCAAGGAATATTTTACTTAGACGCTAATTTCATCAAATAAATACGATTTTGATTGGCAACTTTTAGACAATTGGGGGGCTGATTTTGAAGAACAGCACAGAGACAGTTTGTTTCCTAGAGACGGACATATTTTACTTTTTATCCCAGGAAATCAAAAAAGTCCGGACTGGATTTAAAGAAGATGTACATCTATTGGATGAAATCCCGGGAATAACCTTGTTAAAAAATAAAAAATCGGCCAAGTGCGAGTCAGACCTCGCTCTTTTAGGGTTCCGTTAAAAAAATTTACATAAAAATATTTCCATGTACCCATGGAAATATTTTATTTGATTTTGTTTTAATTTAATTTAATTTTTATTATTTGTTGTTGTAGCGGCAATAGAAATACACAATCTGTGAAAATTTCAACTGTCTACCTATTACGGTTACCGAGATACAGCCCGCTGACAGACGGACGGACGGACGGACGGACGGACGGACGGACGGACGGACGGACGGACAGCGTAGGCTTAGTCATAGGGTCCCGTTGGTACCCTTTGGGTACGGAACCCTAAAAAACATAAATGATAGTAAGGTATACTTAACCTTTCTCAGTCGAAAGAACGCCAAAGTCCAATTCATATAAAAGCCTGAAACTTTAAACAGCCTTAAAAATGAATATAATGAAAATGTACAGTGTTCCGCCATACGGTCACTTTTACGATACGTTTTACGAGTGACAGACAAAAGAACTTAATAATAGATTGTGTACCCGGGCTTTATAATAAACGTGAAACTACTGGGCGTAATTTCCTGTAGTCATTGTTGAATGATATCTAACTTTTCTGTAAAAAATTACACTGACAAGAATTGAATTGCTCAGTTGCAAAAAGGTTGTTCATGATTCCAAGAACTTCAATTTATCTGATAAGCTGACAGCAACAGAAGACCAGGGGTCAAAGGTATTTACTCAGAATCTTTGAAAATGCAAAATTATGAAAGACTAGATGATGCCCGTGACTTTGTTCGCGTGGATTAAGGTTTTTTAATTCCCGCGGGAACTCTTTTATTTTCTGGGATTCAATTTAGCCTTTGTGCTAATGGCTATAAGCTATCTGCATTCCGAATTTCCGATAAATCGGTTCATTCGTTGTGGAGTTAAAGAGTAACAAACATTCATCCATCTATACATGCATCTTCACAAACTTTCGCATTTGTAGTATTAGTAGGACAAGACCTCGAGTCGACCCTTAATGCCAAGCCAGATAAATACTCTTCGATATACACTCTACTGTACCAAAACATATCATTAATTTCACTAAAATTCTTTTTATTAGCGGTCAACCAGAATAGGTTTATTACAAAGCCAGTCATTGTTTATAATTAATTAAATAATGTGCCACCCTGCAGAATTAAGCTGTTACATTTCAGAAGCTACTAAACCCATTTTACCATAAGCCTACGAAAATTTCGTATACAAACGTAAGTTTTACCCTTGCGCCTAGCCTCAAAAGTGGTTAATCTATACAAATAAATAAAATTTAAGGGTCCGTCTGTGATTTTCCTATTAGGCTCATAATAATATTATGATTTTTTGAACCATACAACAACAACAAAAGTTTTTAAAATTTTTGTGCGTCTTTCTGTCCGTTTGTACAGGTTAACAGTTAGGAACGGCTGCACTAATTTTAATGAGACAAGCAGGATTTTAAAAGGAGAAAACAGTAGAGAAGGTTTTAGGTAAGAATGTGAATGTTAATCTGAAAATAATTTGGGTTTCTTGGTAAAAAACAATTTTTTTGAAGAAATTGCGGACCCGATCGCGAATCGATTAGTCGTAAGTATGAAACCCTGAAATATGGAACAGAGATAGCTTATATTTTGGAGATGGACAGTGGACATAGGCTATTTTTTATCCCCTCTAAAACTTCCTCCACGACTTTAAAAAACCTAAATAACCGCGGATGAAGTCGCGGGCACCATTTAGTCTAAAATAAACTGTGCAAAAATAAAATAAGGCCTAGTCACATTAATAAGGTTTACCTCAAACCCCGGAGTTGAAATACAGCGGCCACACGTTATCGCGAGCCTTCTCGCCACCTGCGCCCGCCTTGCTTGATATTTAATTAACATTGAGTACGCTCTAAGAGAGCTGGAAATGACATATGAATAATTATTATATTATGAATGACATACTTACAATGTTTTAGGGGATGTTTCAAATATATATGGAGCCTGGGTCAGGTATTTGTACAGTCTTTCAAAATGTTTGGGGTCATGAAATAGTGATTATTAATTTTTCTTTTTTACGAGGTACAATACGAAATTATTTTGCAAAATAAAAGCGCAACAATATGGCGTTCTTTTTGACAATGACACGTACTTACACGAGTCATGATGACTTTTGACATAAAAATAACCACAATTGACGTTTGACAATTGAAATGACGTTACGATGACGTAACGTCATTACAAACATAGACAACAAAAGCAGATGGATGCACTCCGGGAGTTGCCATTCTACAGATGTACCCAATTATCAATTTTATATTTTTACCTCTTATTCACTGTAATACTACAAAAAAGCATATTTTATTTCAATTTCTATGATTTAATACTATTTTATGGTATAGCGTACAAGTACCTGGCCCAAGATGAAACAATCCCTTTTGAAACTATTTTTATTACGATGATCTCAACAGCATAAGCAGTGACAGCCTAGTCGTTAGTACTGCGGTCTCCTATTCGGGGGTCGGAGGCTCGGTCCCGGGCACGCATCTCTAGCTTGACTAAATTATGAGCGTTTAAGAAATTAAATATCACAAGCTTTAACGGTGAAGGAAAACATCGCGAGAAAACCTGCACACCTGAAAGTTCTCCATTATGTTCTCGAAGGTGTGTGAACTCCGCAAATTCACATCGGGCCAGCGTGGTGGACTTTGGCCTATAACCCTTCACTGATAGGAGACCTGCTCAGTACTGAGCAGTTGATGGGTTGTTGATGATGATCACCTCAACATTCTCAACCAATCTCCGGCCTACTACTTTGCACAGCAGGCTGATTATGTAAACGCTGTATCAATCGTTCCTACAAATTCAATTGTGGTGATTGGTTGAATTTATTGCGTTCTTTCTGCAAACATGCAGCCAATATAGCGAGTGAGTATCGATGAAACAGTTGCGATTACAATCATCACACTACTGTAGCAATCATTTTGACGTTTTAACGTCTTATAAATCGATGAACACCGGCTGCACGCACGAAAAATTGTCACGTTCCGCCTGAGCCTGAGCGTGCAAGCAAGAGCGCGGAACAAGCGATAGAGAGGCACGATCGGCCCAAGCGTTGGCTTGTGACCATCAATATTACTTTATGACGTTATCACGTAAAACTATCGTCCGTAAACCGACTTTACAGACAACCAATTTTTTAGAGAATCGCACAGCTATTTTTCTTCCGAATGTGAAGGGTTTAAACTATAATCCATTACGCACCTTTGTACATTATGGAGAACTCTCAGGTATTTTTGATGATGAACGTTTTTCGGGAGGAAAATACCACGCCCATCCGTTGCTTCGCTGCTGCGTTAATGGACCAACCAACAAACAAATACACTTTCACATTTTTAATAGAATAGAATAGAAATGTTTTTTATTCAAATAAACTTTTTACAAGTGCTTTTGAATCGTCGATGAGTCTACCACTGGTTCGGAATGCCCTTCCTGCCGAGAAGAACCAGCAAGAAACTCGGCAGTTGCTCTTTTCAAAAGTTTACAATTCAATAGATACTATGCTGTCACAGAATATATAATAGTACTACGTACAGAAGTTTCACTCCTTTGATGTGGAATACTTGCCGGCGCTTTAATAGCCTACATAATTATTATTAAATAGATAAATCACGCACGCAAGCTAAATTAGACTTTATCGCTCAGCACGAGGGTTCATATTGCTTTGGATCTTTTCGCCTTCCTACGTCACGGACAATATTACATGGTAGCCTGGGGCTGTCAACAAAGAGTAAAAAATTCAGTAGGTATAGGTCGACCGTTTAACTCGCGTATCGCCTGCTAAGAAGGGAGCGGATGGAGATGTTAGAGATGTTAAAACTTAAAAATAAATACTTAATTCTTTACCAACAATGTCTATCTCGAGATAAATCTTTGGATTATTGACTCCGTGTTTATCCGTTACCCGCCCCCGCTCCCTTCTTACCGCGCAGGCGATACGCTAGTTAAACGGTCGACCTATATAACTTTTAACTCTTTATTTATTTTACATCAGCTGTTTAACTTAAATATAATGTCTTTAAAGATTTTTCTGTCTTTAAATTAACGATTGTTAAATATAAGGGTTGAAAAAACTCCAAGGCAAACATATAATTTTAATAAATATTGGGAGGGAAAACATGGACAACAAAACATTCATAAAATTAATATTAGTTAATAAGTAACGTAAAAAATGATAAATTAGAATCCTTTTCTGTGCTCATTAAGCCTCCATCCACAGAACAATTATGGTAGCAACGACTTTTTGGCATTATTTCATTATCTATTTTAATGTTTACAACTATTTTATCTTACCTATAACAAATATACTAAACACTAAACGTAAACTATTTAAAGAAATATTTACAAAAACTATTTACGTAAGCAATGTTAAATTCAGTAGTACCGAGTACGTCACTCGCCTAGAGCGCGCTAGCCCCGACCGCGGATTCAACCTGAGGGTGCGCGCGATTGTAGGTATTTAAATCGCGTAAGTACCAAGAGTGACACAGGCCTGGCTATGTATGCAGTGTTTCCACAATGAGTTCCCCAAAAGCATACCTAATTATAAATCAACACATGTTAAGACGGGCAGACAGAAAGTAGCCCCATTCCCGCTGGTGGAACCCGTTCACGAGCATAACGCATGATCCAACCATTGCATCGCTCAACCATATTTGAGGGAACGTAACAACCCGCATCACACGACAGCACCACAGAAATGCTTAAAGAGAGCGTGACATACTTAGGCTACCCATGTTAAGGCATCGAATTGATACTAATATTCAAATACTGATTCTAAGACATTACTTAATATTAGTAAGGATACAAAATTGTCGCTTCCATGAAATACACATGTTTGTATGAGCACATGGAGTACCAGCAATCTTAGCTCAGCTCCCTTAATTGTATTTAGTCAATTAGCATACGAAATTTCATTTACAAGTCACGAATAATTTCTCGTTCACAGCACTTTATTAGTTTGACCTCTGCGATATTACAATAAATGCTGCATGAATCTTCTTCAATATATTAACTTTCCATCAGAATATAAAATTTTTGTTTTGAAAAGAGCAAGTGCTGATTTTCTTATCCGCTCTTCTGAGAAGAATGGTGGGAGTATTGATATGTCATAATAGCTACAAGCCTCATAGACGAACTATATTTACTCAAGAAGACTACAAGCCTACATGACATAAATAGTTATGTCAAAATAGTCATGTCTTAAAATGAGTATTTGAATATTAGTTTCAATTCATGGGTAGCCTTAGTATGCCACACATTTCTGTGGTGGTGTCGTGTGATGCGTTTCGTGACGTTCCCTCAAATATGGTTGAGCGAAGCAATGGCTGGGTCATGCGTCATGCTCGTGAACGGGTGCCACCGGCGGGAATGGGGGCAACTTTCTGTCTGCCCGTCTTAACATGTGTTGAATTATAATTAGGTATGCTTTTGTGGAACTTCCCCTCATTGTGGAAACATTGCATACATAGCGTAGTATCTATTGTATTGTAATCTTGTTTTGAAAAGAGCAACCGCCGTGTTTCTTGCTGGTTCTTCTCGGCAGGAAGGGCATTCCGAACCAGTGGCAGACTCATTGACGATTCAAAAGCACTTGTAAAAAAAGTTTATTTGAATAAAAAATATTTCTATTCTATTCTATTACCGCTTCAGAAAAGAAGAGTATATAAAAGTAGGTAGATAGATAACATTTGTTACGAACATATTTGTCTTTTGTTTCATGCGCAATAATCTCAATGAGCGTATGATATAATGTGTGAGCAACCCATCAACGGCTCACTACTGAGCGCAGGTCTCCTTTCAGAGAAGGGTTATAGGCCATAGTCTACCACGCTAGCCCAATGCGAATTGATAGACTTCACACACCTTTGAGAACATTATGGTGAACTCTCAGGAGTGCAGGTTTCCTCAGGATGTTTTCCTTCACCGTTGAAGCATGTGATATTTAATTGCTTAAACGCACTTAACTCCGAAAAGTCAGAGGTGCGTGCCCGGGCTCGAACCTGCGACCCCCCTAATAGGAGACCGCAGTCCTAACCACTGGGCTATGACTGCTCGATCGTATGATATATTCAATAACAATTAGCGATAAATTCCCAACACCCGAGAGCCAAATGACTTTTACTCTAATTGGATCTCAGTCAGTGAAATATATGGCGTCGCGGCCAACCCTGGTTACGTATATATTTACTTTACAAACGACACACTCCACTCTCATAACTACGGGTTACCGGCCTAATGTAATTTATAGTTGGTTTTAAGTGGCGGTTTAGGTTATATTTCACTTAGTGCTCACTAACTGAAAATTATGCCCACCACATATTCATTATTTAAGGTGGCCATATTATATGCTTATAATTATAGTCTGTTTTTTTTAACAAACGAATACCGAAAATATTGACTGCGTTGCTATTGGTCCACGTAATCAAACTAAAATGACCCATCTCACTCTGTCAATATCGAAAATGTGCGAGAGACATACTCAGTACCCTACCCATAACAATAACCCATCTCACTCTGTCAATATTGGACATGTGCGAGAGACACTCAGTACTCGTTTGTTAAAAAAAATAGACTAATTTCTAACTAGTGGTTCGCCCCGAACTGAGACCTCGCGGTAACGGTATCCCATGATTATTCATTCAATCGATACATGATAACCAAAACTGACATTATTATTATGCCCGTTTTCACCAAACATACCTAAATCATCCCCTAAGTAGGAGTCTCTTAACGTAGGTAGCTCCTAAATACAATCCTAAGTCCTAACATCCGTCCCAATATCCTTTTAGGTGTCCCGTACAGGATCGTGATAAATAAGTTGACAGATTAAAACATCAATCACCTAACTTATAGGTAGCCCGTAAAGGTTAGGGAACGTTAGTGAAAACATTGAATTATTATGTAGGTACTAACGAGTGAAACCGGGTTACGGGCATCTGTACAAATCGTCATCTATCGACGCGAATAGAAAATATACAATATTTAACTAAAATTTAACTAAAAAATAATTTTAATTGAATAATATGGTACAAAAAAAATTACAATACAATTATTGTATTGTAATTTTTTTTGTGTAATTAGTTCGATGGGAATAGTTACTGACTGCGCCATCTATTAGCATTATTGTGAAGCTATGTTGATGCTATATGAATTACTGATGCCCATTAAAAATTAAATAATCTCGTTTCTTTATAATATTCATATAATTTTAGTATTTGTTGTTCAAGTACAGGATATAAGTAACCTAAAAAAATAAAATCAGTTTGAAAATCCATAGCGGATTTTCCTAGAGAGCGTCTTCAAGCGAGCGTATAAAATCGCCACTTTGAAAGCCCCCCATTTCGTCAATTTTAAGGGAAAAATTTTAAAAAAAATATTTTTGTACTCAGTTCAAAATTATCTTTAAAATGATACGTAACAATTTTATGTAACGCGATATTTTTTTTTTTACTTCGCATTCGCTTCTATGAGAGCCCCCCTGAAATAAAGATTTTTATAACTTTTTAAGCCATTTTCGGCTGGAGGCCATCGGTTTACATATTATATCTAAATTTGAAGTAATTACGTTCAGTAATTCAAAAGTTATAAGGCTCTGACAGACGGACGGACGGACGGACGGACAAGTGCAAATCGCTCTAGTTAACTCAGAGACCTCGCTTCGCTCGGTCAATAATAACTAACTGATGCCCGCGACTTCGTCTGCGTGGATTTAGTTCATAACATCCCGCGGGAAATCTTTGTCACCCTCCAGGTTCTCAACTATACCTATCCAATAAATCACGTCAATCCGTAGCGTCCGTCAATTTGTAGCAGGAAACATTTGATCGTCTTGCTCGCGGCATTGTTAATGATGATTCAAAGAGAAAACATGTTACTGATGATATTATCAATTACGTTAAACTATAATTTTTATAATTGTTTTTACCATAATTTTCTACCATAATTAACCAAATACAAAATTACGTTTAGCTGTCATTTATCTACGTTTTGTTCTTCCACTGTCATTTTCGTTTTTTTATTCCATGTCAGATGCATTTTTGTTATACCAGGTTTTATATTGACTTGACGGAAACGCGGTCGAACGGGATAAAAAGTATCCTATGTCCGTCTCCTGGTTCTAAGCTACCTCTCCACCAATTTTGAGCCAAATCGGTTCATCCGTTCTTGAGTTATAAATAGTGTAACTAACACCACTTTCTTTTATATATATAGATATATATAAATATCTATAGATTAATATCTAAAATGGATTTAAAATAGGCACTATACAGCGCTAATTTTACTATTTGAAAAAAACTGCAAAAAAATATATTAAGTATCTCTTTTGTAATAGGTATCATACCAGTGTGGTTAGTCCGAGTTTTAATACGTTCGATCGTAATAGTTAACTATGACATTAGCATCTAAGTAAAATTAACCATAATAGTATCGATTTAGTCACAAATTCAATAGAGACGATTTAAATTTGGAGCGTTTTCGTTACGTAAACGTATAAGAATACATAAACGAAATTGAGCTCTATTATGGTTTATTTTGCTTTGATTTTTTCATGATTCATAGCCAACTATCCAATCTTGTACTAACCCTACTGCTGTCACCATCGCTCGTCACGTCGTCGGTTGCTTTTGCTTACTATGAACGGATAGCGTGTTTTTGATCCTTACTAATATTATAAATGCAAGTGTGTTTGTTTGTTGGTTTGTCCTTCAATCACGCCGCAACAGGGCCACGGATCGACGTGATTTTTTGTATGGGTATAGTTGAGGACCTGGAGAGTGACATAGGCAAAAAGCCTATGTCACTCTCCAGGTCATCCCGGAAAATCAAAGAGTTCCCGAGGGATTTTAAAACTAAATCCACGCGGACATCGCGGATTAGCTGTCGCCATCTATTAAAACCAATCTGAAGTGGTGATTCCTATTCAAAATTACCAATTTTGATTTTTTTTATTGTGAGCGGTTCTTTTGGGGTTTCCCTATTTTTTTTGTTCTTAAACCACCCCTATATATTATTAAGGCGAATAAGACAAAAAAAAAACTTTTCAAATCGGGTAGGCCTTTATTCCCTTTTGGACAGACTAACGAACAGTACATAATTGATTTTTATATAATACTATATACCCGCGACTTCGTCCGATTTTTAATTCCATCGTTAACTCTTTAATTTCCCGGGATAAAATGTTGCCTATGTGCTAATCTTGGGTACGAGCTAACTCCATTCCAAATTTCAGCCAAATCGGTTCCTCAATCCATCCATCCATTCATACATCCATCCTCAGAAACTTTGACTTTTATAATATTACTCGGATTAGTAGAAATGTAGCCGTTGTCACTCTCTAGGTCCTCAATAAGCCCATTTAAGTAATATTAGAATTTTTAATTTTTTTCTCTTGACCAAATTACAAGCTTGACGACCTCCCTGGCCCAGTTGGTGAGCGCTGTCGTCTTATAACTGGGGTCTCGGGTTCGATTCCCGGTGGGGTCAATTTGGGAATTCATAATTTCTGAATTATCTCTGGTCTGGTCTGGTGGGAGGCTTTGGCCGTGGCTAGTTACCACCCTACCGTCAAAGACGTGCCGCCAAGCGATTTAGCGTTCCAGCACGATCGCGTGTAGAAACCAATCAGGGGTATGGGTTGAATGTTCACTGCCATACCCCTTCCACGTTAGCCCGCTACCATCTTAGACTGCATCGTCACTTACCATCAGGTGAGATTACAGTTAAAGACTAGCTTGTTGTCGATTTTAAAAAAAGTTAACTGCGATTCATCTGCATGGGCAGAACTCCTACAGCATCAGGATTGAGGAGTTGGGTCCTGGAATTTAAGTATGAAGTCTTTTCTTGGTACCTACAACTATTCATAATCGACAGTTAATCAATAAATCACCACAGTTTAGGTGGGCAGTCCACAGTGCCCCTGAAGCATCAGGATTAAGGATTTAGGAACCAAAGCGATATAAATTAAAAAAAAATCACTTAAATCGGTTTAGAAATCGCGGAGATATCGATGTAATAGGTAGAAAAACATAACTCTTCTTTGAAAGTCGATTAAGAAAGTACCCTTTGTTACTCCTTATAACATAAGCTATCTGTCAATAAAAGTCTTGTCAAAATCGGTCCAGCCCTTCCCGAGATTAGCCGGAACAAACAGATAGACAGACAGGCAAAGTTTTTTTTTTGACATTACAAACAGACACTTCAATGTTATTTATTTTATAGATCTAAGAATATATTATATACTATATCTAATATATATAAAATTCTCATGTCACGGTGTTTGTTACCAAACTCCTCCGAAACGGCTGGACCGATTTTTATGAAATTGTATGTGCATATCGGGTCTAGGTCTGAGAATCGGCCAACATCTATTTTTCATACCTCCAAATATTTTTGTTGGACGAAGTTCGCTGGGTCAGCTAGTAGAGATCTATATGTTTATGGTATGGACTAAGCCCGCGACGGCCGACGAGTTACAATGGTGAACCATCAACATCATTAATCATTATAACTCCACGGCACGAAAATCGCGGGTAGGTGGGTAGTAGGAAAAGAGAGACGCTTTGATAAGATTTAGATTACTTGCAATGGGTATTATCAGCCGGGACTATTATAAATCCCCACTTTCAAAAATTAGGATGGACAAACATAAAACCATTCAAGTTACTAGTAACGCTCTAAAACAAGTTCCTAGAAATACTTTCGTAGTCAGCAATGCATTACTGCAACTTAAAATACTAGTGGTGCCATCTATGTTCAATATTTTCTACCGGGGGATGCTTTAATATCGATACTGAGCCCAAAACAGAATATCTGGGTGATTTTTTTTTTGGTAAATTGTGTTTTTTGGAAATTATATATTTAGAAAAAAAAATAAAAATAAATAATAATTAAAATAATTAAATAAATAGGGGAAAATAAATTCGTCTGGACCCGAACCAGGTAGTCCGGGAGGAATCGGCGCATGCGTACCGAAAACTATTCCACCTCAATTTTTTTATGCGATCCTCTTCAAATGGCCCTCCTAAACTAGCGGCACGCTATGATGGCCGGTTTGACGTTTGTCCGCTCATGAAGTTCCGTATTAATTGATAACGACTTTGAAGGAAATAATTGTATTACTTTATTGACGATAGTGATGTGCAGAGATTCATAAATTTTATCGAATGTAGTTTTAGGTTTAGGACTCAAAATTTATTTATTAAATTGATTTCTAAAATGTATACAAGTGTAGAAAAATCAGTTTGCACCATTTAAGGGGTGAATGTACTTGTGAATATGAACAATTTTCACTATGTGGACAAACCTCTGAAATCGCAAAAAAATATCAGCTGTTTCATACAAAAGGTAAAATTTTTATTTTTATATGATATATACCACAACTCGGCATTTGGTTTTCTAAATTGAAAATTTTTAAAAATGGAATCTAATACGATCGTCACATAGGATCGCTGGCTAGCACAACTACTACCTCCGGCAAACTCGCGTCAATGCTCAATGCAAAACAAAGCAGTTTCGAATTGACGTTGCTTCGAAAAGTATAAACTGTCAGTGCAATGCGATTGTGATATAGTTTTGACCTGGCTTTGGATTTCAAATATTGATACTGCATTACTGTTGACCCTTGCTCGTTAATTTGGACTCTGTTCAAGCCCTTTGTTGTGGATTTCGTCGATATGACCGAACGTACTGTTATGAGATCCGACTTGGGTGCCTTTTTAAAAAAAAGATTTTATTTCCTAAAGAAAGGAATTACTTTAATTACTTATTATTTATTAACACAAAAGAAAATATAAGGCACAAATAAATTGGTTAAGAGACGTCTAGCCTCTTTGGTTGTTGCTACCCGACTGACGAGTTTCGATATGCCAACAATATGGCCAAGTGCGAGTTGATCTTGTGTCAGCACTTGTGAGTACTAACATAGGGTATAACAACCCCCCGGTTAAGAGTAAACTTACGCGGTTTCAAGGGCGAAGTTTACAAAATTAAAAGAATAAAATAATATAAATTTAGACATCAATTTTAAGTGTGGGAAAATGATCATGTCTGTCAGTTGATATGTTATCATGAGAGTGAGGTGTAATTGAACGTAGAGGAATATCATTATTACTATCCGTATTATTTGGATTATTAGGGGTAGAATTTAATCTATATTTTATGTAAAAGCCCAGACATCTCTTATGACAAAAGTAATAAAATACAAACAATACACAAAAACTTATGAAAACATATGATATAATTGAATGAGTCGGTATCGATTCGGTATTGATTTGTGACTCTAATTCTTTTATAAGGATTAGAGCATCATCTGTTCTAACATTGAGTTTCATAAAATTGTCGGAGTTTATTTGTGAATATGGAGATCTTAAAGGAAAAGTGAAATTTATTTTATTAAATGCAATAATATTACAACAACTGTCATTAATTAAATTAAAATCTGAAAATACTTTATTTACTTTAATTGTTGGATTGTTTACACTAATAAGTTTTGTGTTTTTACAATAACCATTGCATCTTGGCTTTAGAGTCACTATACCAGTGCCCAGAAGAATGGTATCAAAATTTCCATTTTCACAATCAATGTGTAACTTTGTTGGGTCTGAATGTGTAAAGATCCATTGGTTATTTCCAATGGTTTGCCAAACATGCACATTTCCCGAAATAAAATTAATTTTGCATTCACTTGGAAGCGAATGTACAACTTTGGTAATTATTTCCGTTTCACATACCGGCTCATTTATAACATTGAATCTCTCAACGTTCTTACATATATATGAATTTCTCATTATTAACTTACATTTATTAGATAAATCATTAAAAATACAATATTCCGATTTGTCCCTGCTTACAGAAATATAATGTGCCGATGGTATAATCAAGGCAAACGAGCTGGGTTTACTAGCATTATGAGCTACAGGAATTGGAATAATTTTATATAAATTGAAACGTGTAATTAACACTAAAGGAATCTTAAGTGTAAAAACTAACTTATCATCTAAAATGCATGATACAATTTCGGATAACTTGATTATTACATGTATGCTATGTAGTTCCAGATCTACAGGGAATTCCGAATATTTTGGTAAATGTTTTAAATTAGCAATCAGTTCGGTATAAAGATCTTTTGGTGTAATTACAGATGGGTGTAACGTATTAGTTTTTGCAAATAGAATAGAATTTACAATATCTTCAAGTTTATAGGATAAACTTAACAGACTTGATTGGAGTACACTAAATATCTCTTGAATAGAAGTTTTAAACAAAAGTGAATTTGAGATTATTGTCACGTTATTAATGCGTGATGAAAAATTTCCAATAATATAATTAAGACGTTCTTCGTTTTTATTTACTTCAATTAAAGTTTCGTTAAAATTTGCTATAGCCAATTTAGAAATGAGAATATTTTCTTTAATTAAGTTGAATATACTTTTATCGTTATCCTTTAAACGTTTAATCGCATTACTATACTTTATCGCATCATCTTCATCCATAGTACCGAAAATATGTTTGAAAATGGTGCCAACACCGGGTATCCATGCTGACCTTTTGGTTTTCGATGAGATTAGATGTGATAAGGAATAATAATCTTTTGTTACATCATCGAACATAGACAAAAGCGGTTGGAATATATTTTCGCATTCGAGGTTGTTTAATGCGTTACTTTTAACACAAAGATGTTGAGATGTATGCAAAACACTATTGATGTTATCAAGGTGAGGTTTTATATAATCCAATTCAATTGGTATAATTACATGTAAATGGTCATTAATTATTTTGACTGAACCTATTGGATTTAAATAGATACCAGGGCTCCTTGTGATTGGTTCGATGAAGTCATCATGTTTTAGGACTTGACAGTAAACTGCCAGACTGTAAATACAAATAAAAGTAATTGAATTAAAACTAATTAAAACTAAACTTATAGTAATTTTACAATCAGGAAAATGCATATTATATTATATAGCATATATATTTTGTCAAAATTAAGACATGTTAGTTGACGCCAATTTTACTTGATCATAATGGTGTGTAACATGGCGTCTATTTATTAATAGGGACAACGTATTGTTCCCAAGGATTTTTACTACCTTATAGGGTCCTTTCCATAAAGGTGAAAGCCCTTTGCGCAATCTAACGTGATTTTTGAGGTAAACATAGTCACCAATTTTGTATTGTACTGGTCTACTATGTGAATCGTAGTAGTTTTTGGAAGTTCGCTTGGATTGTTGTATGTTTTGAGTAGCCTTTTCTTGCGAGAGTTTAAGCCTATTTTGAAGCATTTTTACATACTCAGGATAAGTTGCTCCTGGTGCCTCTTCAAAAATGGAATTTGGTATAAATGGTTTATGACCATACATTAACTCATAAGGAGTATAATGTGTTGTACAGTGTACTGTGGTATTGTAAGCTAACATGGCGGTGTAAACGTAACGAGGCCAGTCAGTTTGACCTTCGTTGACATATGATTTCAAATATTCTTTCAAGGTGGAGTGACTTCTTTCCAAGGCACCTTGTGTTTGTGGGTGATATGGTGATGACCATAGCTGTTTAATCTTTAAAAATTGACAGGTTTTCTTGAATAATTCGGCTGTAAAATTTGTTCCTTGATCTGTGAGAATCATTTTAGGTATGCCAAACATTGAAATGAAATGAAGAAGACATTCACTTGTTTCTTCAGCTGTTGTGCTGCGTATGGGGTATGCTACTGAAAATTTTGTAAGATCGTCCTGAAGGGTAAGTATATATTTTAATTTTGCTGTTCCAGATTCAGGAAGTGGTCCTACTATGTCTAAACTAAGACGTTGCCAGGGTGCAGTGGAGGTACTAGTTATTTGCATGGGTGCTCTATTTATTCTTCTCAATGCTTTATTTTCTTGGCATGATTTACAAGCTTTTACATATGTTTCTATGTCTTTGCGCATTCCTTTCCAATAATACATATCTTTTATTCTATTATACATACGTACTGAACCTAGGTGTCCAGCAATGGGTATATCGTGGTTTTCATGTAATATCTTTTTTATTTCAGTGGGTGTAGGAAATATTATATTATTGTGGTAAATATTAACTTTAATGCCTGTATCGTGAAAGAGATATAATATGATATTGTATATTTTTGTAAAGTTGTGTTTTTCAAATGCATTTTTGAAATCAGAAATTGCTATTTCATTGACATCTCCAAATATTAACATTCTATTTCTTAAGTGTTTTAGTGTTTCAAAAATTTCAGTGTAACGTGATTCGTCAAAATGGTGTACTCTTGTGAAAAGAAGAAGATAAGTTTTATTGTTTGCTTCTACTTTGTGAAATGAGTAGAGTTGTTTTTCAGCTTCTACTACTTCTTTTGAATTTGCTATATTGCCTAATATTTCTTCAATGTAGGGGTTTGATTCGTCAAGATCTATAGATGTGGGTATTAATATGGTTTTCACTTGGGATTTCATTAAGCTTTCGTTGTGTTCCGTAATCTGTGTGTTAAAATTTCTATTTCTTTCAGATATGGCCTTGAGGAATGTGGAATAATCATCAGTAGTTGGACTACAATCAGGTGGTATTATATCTTCTACTACTCTATTTGGTGTATTATCGGGTTCTACAGGTGGTAAGATGTAGGGTTCTGCAGATGGTGAATTTTGATGTGTTGCAGGTGGTGAATTATGATGTGTTGCAGGTGGTGAATTATGATATGTTGCAGGTGGTGAATTATGATATGTTGTAGGTGGTGAATTATGATATGTTGCAGGTGGTGAATTATGATATGTTGCAGGTGGTGATGGATTTGTAGGCTGTACTGAGGGTATTGAATCAAATATTTCTGGAAGATCTTCAACAACAGGTAATGGTGATAGCTCTTGAGCTTGGGGATTAGAAGTTGGAATATTAAGTGGGTCTTCCGTGTCAGAAATGAGTTCATCTAAACGGAAAGAAGGTGGTGATATTAGCAATTCTTCTAAATCTCTATCAATATTTGCATTCTACTGTGAGGAGGTTTGTGGTGAGGCTGGATTTGATTGATCTGAGTTTACTGTAACTGAGTTTACTGGATATCTGGATAATGCATCGGCATTTGCATTAACCTTTCCCTTTTTGTATTTTATGTTATAGTTATACTCTTCCAATTTTAGTCTCCACCGTATTAGTCTCGAGCCTGGGTCCTTGCAGTTAAATAGCCATTGTAGAGGTTTGTGATCCGTTACAATGGTGAATGTTCGACCATAAAGGTAAGGTCTGAATAGTTTAGTTCCGAAACAATCGCTAAACACTCCTTTTCAGTGGTGCTATAGTTGGTCTCAGCTTTATTAAGCGTTCTGGAACCAAAAGCAATTGGTCGATCCTTACCAATTTCTCCTTGTGACAGTATCGCGGAAATAGCGTAGTTCGACGCATCACAAGTAAGAATGAACGGTTTGGTGAAATCCGGGTAAGTAAGTATTGGTGCAGAAATTAATTTTCCTTTTAAGGTTTCGAAAGAAAGCTGTTGTTCATTTTGCCAATTAAATTTGGAGTCCTTTTTCAAAAGAGATGTTAGGGGTTTCGCTAACAAAGAGAAATCTGGAATAAAACGTCGGTAGTATGAGATTAGTCCTAAGAATGATTTGATGTCTTTTTGCGTTTTTGGAGTGGGGAAATCTCTTACTGCTTTGACCTTTTCTGGGTTTGGTTTAACACCTTCGTCAGTTATTATGTGTCCTAAGTAATTAACTTCTCTTCTGAGAAATTCACACTTGTCAGGTTGTAATTTTAAGTTAAAGTCACGTAATTTTTGGAATACCTTCCCTAGCTTTTCAATATGGGAATTTAAATCATATGAATAGATAACAATATCGTCTAAGTAGACGTAGCAATGAATTCCTTGTAATCCTGATAAAACTGTATTCATCAACCTTTGGAAGGTTGCTGGGGCGTTTTTAAGTCCAAATGGCATTCTTTTAAATTGGAAATGCCCTTCTGGAATGGTAAAAGCTGTTTTATCTGCATCTTCTGGTGCTAATTTAATTTGATGGAAACCTGATGCTAAATCGAGAGTTGAGAAATATTTACTGTTGCCCAATTGATCTAGAATCTCATTAATTTGTGGAATGGGGTATGATTCTCCAATGGTTATGTCATTAAGTTTCCTGTAATCTATTACTACACGCCATTTTTTCTCACCTGAGGCATCAATTTTTTTTGGTACAATCCAGATGGGTGATGACCATGGTGATGTTGATGATTGAATGATGTCTTGATCTAGCATTTTACCTATTTGTTTTTGAACTTCTTCCTTGTGGCATTGTGGAAACCTGTAGGATTTTACATTGATGGGAGTGTCAGAGTTGGTTTTAATTTGGTGTTTTAATGCATTTGTATATGTCAATTTGTCATCAGGTAAATGAAATATATCTGAGTATTGTGCACAGATGTCAGCAAGTTGTTCGCTTTCTTCACCATTTAAGTGAGACATCCTGAGAGAATTGATTACTTGTTCAGTTCGTTCTAATGTGCTCTGGCAATTGTTAACTAATTTTATGTTATGAGTGGGAATTTCTTGTAATTTGAGTTTTAAATTTGAATTTATTTTAATTGGTTTTTCCGTTGTATTTAATATTGTAACGTTAACTCTTTTATTGGGTTTTACTTTTACAATACAATTTGAAATGAGAACTTCTTCCGAGATTCGTTGATCTACTATTACCCCTTCTTTTAATCCGGGATTTTCTACAGTACATTCTATGACAGTTTCAGACCTGGGGTTAATAACGTAATCGGGTTCATTAAAAAGTAAACATACCTTACGTTGGTTAATTTCAAGGCTATTTGTGTTATAATTGAGTTGACAATTGTATGCCATAAAAAGGTCAGTGCCAATAATGCCATCATAGGGGATCTGTAATCCGTTAAATACGTGGAATTTATGATATACGAATTCTTTTCCGATTTTTAATTTCAAATTGACGTATCCTAAACTTTTTAAAGGCAGACTATTCTTAGAGTCTATTCCTTTAACCGATATATTTTCAGGATATACCTTAATTGTATTCGTGAGCGAGGATCTTTTAATGAGGCAGATTGACGCACCTGTGTCCAATAATAAAGACAGGGGTCTGGAACTTCCAGAGGTCTCTAAATTAATGTGTGGTAAATATCGATCATTATTGTTAATAATTTTGTAAACTTTATTCGTGCCGTGATTGGTTGTATGTCTCGACCGGCACGGTGAGGAGACACCTACTCGTTTAAATTCTGATTTTGGTCATCATAATCATGGCATTCATTGTAGCTTTCTTCGTCGTAATGTTGGTCAGTGTATTGTTGTTCTGTGTAATTTTCGTCGTAACCTTGTTCGTCATTATACTGTTCCTGAGGAACTGACTCGTCGTCCTCGACAAAGTTTACTCGTTCCTTGTTATAAGGAAATCTATTTACTTGTTGACCTTGAGGAGGTCTTGGTCGAAATTGGTTGGTTGGGCCTTGAGGAGGCCTATTAAAATTTGATGTGCCTTGAGGAGGCCTATTGAAGTTAGGTTGACCTTGTGAGGGTCTACTGAAATTAGGTTGACCTTGTTGGGGCCTATAGAAGTTGGATGGGGTTTGATGAGGCCTAGGTGTGAAGGGAGTTTGAGGACCTTGAAGAGGCCTGTAAAATCTCCTTTGGCCTTGTGAATTACCATTATTACTTTTCTTTTCCTTTAAGGAGTTTTCTTGCCTCCTATAAAGGGTTTGTTGAATTTTCTCTTCCGAGATAGCGAAGCCTATCGCTTCGTTAAGGGTGCGAGGTGATCGGCACCTAACAATATTTGACAGCCGGGGGTGTAATCCCATTAGGAAGTGGTGTAAGGCCAAATCCTCCATTGCCGCTGTGCGACCAGGTATTTCACTTTTTTTCGTCGGATTCATTGAGATTTCCGTTAATAATTGGGTCAAAATACTTTCAACTTTTGTTGAAAATTGTACTACACTTTCAGTAGGTAATTGTTTTGTTTCTTGCAGGTCGGTGATCAAATGTGCATAGTGTTTATGTGTACTGAATTGAGTTTTCAGAAAATCTTTTAGCTGTTCATAGTTCGAAAAATCTTTGATAGAGGCTGCTATTTCAGCCTTTCCCTGCAATTGGCTTAGAATATATTTAAATAGTATAAATTTTTGTGACTCAGTCGCTAATTCGTATGCATTGTTACAATTAGTCAAAAATGAGTTTATTGTGTCCCTAGAACCGTCGTAGGGCTTAATGAATTTCAATAAAATAATTAAGTCAATCTCTCCTACTATCTTATTTTTATTTTTTGTTACCGCAGGAGATGGTGTTTTCTCTGCTTCCGCAGCCGGTAAAATGGGGATTTCGACATTTAAACTTTTCGCCATTTTAAAGTAATATATATGTAATGTAAAAATAGATAATACACAAAATGTTGAGTTATTTTAAATATTTGTAATATTACAATTGGGTATAACGATGATAATATCGTTAATATAATAATGTTGATAAAATATGAATAAAATAATGAACTTATTTTATTTTTTGTGAACCTATTAACTTTGAATAGGTATTATTATAACCTTTCTAAAAAAAAAATTAATATTTTTTACTTTTAACACTTTTAAAGTTTTACACATTTAACACTTTACACGTAGCCTTAAAACAAAGTAACTTATATATTACACTTACTGTCCGTAAGCTAGCACAAACAGGATGCGCTGCATTCCTGCCTTATCTCGTCGTCGGAGCGAGGTGCTATCTAAATTATGAAGAAACGGCCGGACCTCACGCGATATCCAACTCGGTGGAATCAGGGACTTCCCCCTGGTGTTGCGCCGGACGGGAACAAACACACGCGTGAACGAGGTCTTCTGCCAAGATTTTTATATCACACTTTGGTGATCACGAGGAACTCACTTTTTCACACTTTCACTTTATTTCACTTACGAGTCCTGTTTATGTTTTCCTTCCGGAAAAGTTTATTTATTATAATATATATAAGTTACGGCTACGCGGAGCCGGGAGCTATTTTTTAAAGGTTACCAGAATTTTTCGGATCCCACCGCTGCCACCAATTTGTTATGAGATCCGACTTGGGTGCCTTTTTAAAAAAAAGATTTTATTTCCTAAAGAAAGGAATTACTTTAATTACTTATTATTTATTAACACAAAAGAAAATATAAGGCACAAATAAATTGGTTAAGAGACGTCTAGCCTCTTTGGTTGTTGCTACCCGACTGACGAGTTTCGATATGCCAACAATATGGCCAAGTGCGAGTTGATCTTGTGTCAGCACTTGTGAGTACTAACATAGGGTATAACAGTACGCAGAGAACTGTTCTAAATAGTCAGACACGTGAGTTCGTAATACGCCTTCGTAACTATTTCGATCTTGAAGCTCAAAATGGAGGGCCAATTTTACCTATAACGTCAGTGGTTGAACGCGTAGCTGATGCGCTTAATATTGGACAACGAACTGTTAGACGGATAACTAAAAAAAAATATGGCGAGACTGGCACAGAAGAAAATAAACTTCACACACCAAAAAAGAGAAAACGAGCAAAACCAGTCGTAGGCATCGATAGCTTTGATGCCGATGCTATCCGAAGACATGTTTACGGCTACTATTTACAGAAGGAGTATCCAACAAGAAAAAAGTTGGTGCATTCACTGAAGGAAGCTGGATTATTCTTCGGTGGGGAAAGTTCTTTAACGAAGATTTTGAAGACCATTGGATTTCGATACAAAAAATGTAACAAACGCAAAATATTGATGGAAAGATTTGATATAGCGATGGCAAGGTATACTTTTTTACGGCAAGTGAAAGAAATCAAAAATTGGCAAAATGTTGTGTTCTTGGATGAAACATGGCTTAATGCTAACCATACTGTAGGCCGTTCTTGGAACGATGACACAGCAGCATCTACTTCCAAAGTTCCTGTAGGAAAAGCATCGCGACTTATAATTTGTCACGCCGGAACCATCAACGGGTTTGTCGAAGGTTCTCTCATGGCTTTTGCGTCAAAAACCACTGGAGACTATCATGAAGACATGAATGGAGAAAAGTTTACTGAATGGTTTACCTCAATGTTGTGTAGCCTCCCTGAACCATCTATTATAATTATGGACAACGCCCCATACCACTCGATGCAAATTGACAAGCCACCTGCCCAATCCCAAAAGAAAGCTGATATCGTCGCATGGCTTCGTAAAAATGGCGTAGATGCAAACATGAATATGTTAAAAGCGGAATTAGTACGTCTTTTAAAAGAAAACAAACCAACCAAGATCCGATACGTCATTGACGAAATAGCATTAGAACATGGGCACAGAGTTATACGGTTACCGCCTTACCATTGTGAGTATAATGCGATTGAGTTGGTGTGGGCTCAAATTAAGGGATATGCTGCAAGACACAATACAGAACCCCCATTTACCACAAAAAAAATGCTAAAATTATTAGAAGAAGCTTGTGAACATGTGACTAAAGGAGACTGGGAAAAGGTTGTGAATAGAACTGTTAAATTAATAAGGGAAGATTATGAAAGAGATGTGAAAATAGATAATATTATAGAAAACGAACATATAATTATTAATGTAGGTGATGATAGCAGTGACGACAGTGAAAATAGTAGTATGGACGAATCTGATTAATTATGGCCTTTTGTGGCACCTTTTTTGGTATCTTTTGTATTCATATGTTTCTTGTGTGCATATAAAGTATGTATATTCATTTTCATTCAAATATTCAGTTCGTTCAAATAAATTAAATAAACATATACATTTTTGTTTTATTAAACCTATTTAATCAGGTACAAAAACAAAACTTAATTGTTTTTTGTTCGAGAATAAATTGACATTCCACATCACTATTGTAATGTGTCAAACCGGCCATCATAGCGTGCCGCTAGTGTAATTATATAACGCCGTCCCCAACGAATAGTATGGTAATCAACATTACCATACTTTGCTTTTTAATACATCATGGTTCTCAGGATGTCTGAATACACCTTGTGATTTTTTTTTATAATTTTTCAGTTAGTATTCTCGAAATTAGACAAAACGTAATGTACTTTCCAATAATATTCTTTTAAAACAAGGACCAACTTTTTTCCACGAATAATATCATTATCGCTATTACTAGGCCGTTCTAAAAAAAGAAACATCGTAACAGCTTTTTACCATAATATTCCGGAAAATATAGTTATTAAGATAACTCGTAAAGTTGAATGCACTTATATTCCAATGTTTAACTTCATCTTCAGAAATTGGTAATATTCTTTACAATACACAAATAATCAAAGCTAAAAGCGCGATGTCGATTGCCGAATATGCTCAATTTCTATTATATTGTAATAGGCTCTTACTATTTTAAACAGTGAAGCCTCTCATTGTCAACGAAGGCTTATTAAATGATACATCGTTCTCACTTTATTGACAATTAATGAAAAATAGTGATAGCACTATACCTACTCACTCGTGGTCGCGTTGTTGATGCTTTTAAGTCGTGCGGTATTAGTGATTTAATTGACCGTGATTGGTGTATATTCGAGTGATTTAGGTGACGTAATTTACCTATCTATAGCTAGTAAAACGGATAAAAACTGATTAATTATGCAAAAACGCAAACTGCAACATCCGTGAGATAGGAGAATGCTGGATTTAGTAAATATTAATAATAATCCTTATAAGTAAGTGCTACGATATATTTCAAGTGATTTGATGATATATCAAAAGACATAAACGCCTCTACCACTCACTACAATGTTGTGATGGGGGATTTCAATGCAAGGCTGGGTGAGCGAAGCGGTGCAGAGACGAGAATGGGGCATTTTGGGTATGGGCGTAGGAACCAAAGGGGCCAAATATTGGCCGACTTCATGGAGAAGGAGGGCCTCTTTATGGTGAACTCCTTCTTCAGGAAGCGGCCACACAGAAAATGGACATGTTTGCGTCCCGCGAGAAGTGAGATCGACTTCATTATGTCGACCAAGCGGCATATATTCAATGATGTCTCTGTGATCAATAGGGTGAAAACCGGTAGCGATCACCGGATGGTAAGAGGCACGTTGAATATTAATGTGAAGCTAGGAAGGGCCAGACTGCTGAAGTAACTCTCCGACTTTCTCATGCTCATATTCAAAATCCCGAAAACTTACAACTCGAACTGCAGAACCGATTCGAGTGCCTAGCAGACTGCGTTTTCGTGGACGATCTAAACAACAGGTTCGTGGAAACTGTCCATACTGTGGGGTCTACATTCTTTAAGACCCATCGTAGGAAAAGAACCGAAAAGTTCTCTGACCATACTCTCAAGCTAATGGAGGAGAGACAAGAGATGAGGCTGTAGTCATCGGCAGACACGGCTGCCTACCGACGGATTAATAGGCAGATGTCTAAGGCACAGACTCGCGAACTCCGGGTCTTACCTTTAACACCAAGTGTATTAAAGATACCATCGAGCAGAACAAAGGCTCAAAAGTGTTCGCGAGAGATCTGTCTATCGAACAGAGCCAGCTGACGCGACTGAAAACTGATGACGGCCGTCTCGTCTCTTCTCGACCTGAGGTCTTGAGAGAGGTTGAGAAGTTCTATGGACAGTTATATACCACGACACAAAAACCTGTTGAAGATTTGGCCAAAGATCCCAGAGCCAAGCCGACCCGACACTATACCGAAGATATCCCGGACGTCAGCCTATACGAGATTAGTATGGCTCTCAAGCAGCTCAAGAACAGCAAGGCGCCTGGTGATGACGGAAACACTGCGGAACTCCTGAAAACGGGTGGTAAACCGGTACTTAAAATCTTTCAGCGATTGTTCAATTCCGTTATTCACGAGGGCATAACGCCGGAAGCATGGCACATGGTTATGTTCAAGCGTGGAGCCATTGAAATAGGCAGTTGTTTATTAAAATTTATTATAACAGAAAGGCAACGTGGTATCACAAGTCTATATGGATGCTCAGGTCAAAATAAAAACCGGTACATATTTGCCTATTACTTACATGCTTTAAACGTTCATAGATAAGAAAATATAACTCACCGCTTTTTTGACACTGGCCATTGCCAAAATGGAGGCGATAGTATGCACTCTTGTGTAGAGCGGGCTATGAAGAATAAACTTTTGTTCACTCCAGACCAGGTCTATGGTGTGATCATGAATGCCAAAGTATCTTGTGAAAGATATCTTGTAAATGAGATGGAACAAGAAGATTTTCTATGACATCAAAAGACTTATTACTGGAAAGAACTGGCAAACTGATATTCAAGGAAGAAAAGTGGCATGGAAAAATGTGATGGAAATTAAGATATCACATTTAAAACCGCATGTGGTTCTCTTTAGATAAGATTTTGAGGAAGAATATCGCGAACCGAATATAGATTCCTGTACAGGTTGACCTAGAAGGGGGCGAAGATCCACTGGTAGATCCACTATTGACTCAGTAGATTTCTTGATTTGGGACATGCTTATAATGAACCCATTCCAATAAGTAAAGCGCTGCAATCAGATTTACTGAGTCAATGAGCAGAACTAATGCAAATTCTGCTCATTATCATGAGCTTATTTATCACTCATTTTATAAGTCCCTTAAAAGTTAATAAGTTAAAAGTGATAATAATGCGGAAATGGAAATGTCATCTGATTTAGAGAATGATGACTAATCAATTTGTAATTTCATTTTGTGAATAATACAAAGAAAATACAAGAACTAGGAAATCCCTTTTTCCAGTTCCTAATTATGTTCACTAAATAATTATATTATGTGGATAGTTAATTTTGTTTTTATTCCATTATAAAATAAGAAGTATAATTTTCGTTATAAAAAATATTAACATAGAAATCATTCATAAAATGTTACAATATAAATGAGACAAATGTAGCAGTGAATAATACAGTACACTTGTATTACTGAAAATTAAAGTTAGTTTTATACCAGTGAAAAAGACTGTTATAGTTGATAACGATAGAGTTCCAAAGTACTAAATTTAAACGAATATTATTGCAAGATCCTATTACTGTAAAATAAATAGTCATTATTTTACCCGAACAACATGGTAATGTCGCTTTACGGGCAGAGTTTCTGTTAGTAGTTTATGGTAAAAATATTTTTGTTAATAACTATATTATAATTAAACATAATTACATATCATTAACATGGAATTATTTGTCAAAAAATAACCTTTCTGATGGTATATCACATGTACGTCTAAATTTAATAGTTAGTGACATATAATCAAAAATCAGTTTTTTATTTTTCCTGTAAAATTTACTTTTTGCGATTACCATACTATTCGTTGGGGACGGCGATAAATGCATGTTGCCAGGGCGCCACCTGGTGCCATATTGTTTAAACAGAAATTGTTTAAACAATTGCAAGGAATTGTTATTTTTCAACCAGACAAATTTTTTTTATATTCTTTATTGAAATACCAATAAAAAAGGTCCTATGATTTTTTACGATAAAGTTAATATTTTTAAAGATATGAATTTTTAAAGGTTCGAAAAATCTCAAATTTGGGTACTGACCTATGAAAAATATATTAAAAAAAAACATAATGTTTTAGTAATATTTTTTTTAAATTCTCTATACAATAGTTAATAATATTGATAATAGAGATTTAAAAAAATTTCATTGTTTAAGTATATCTTTTTTTTAATTGTTAATTTCGCGCGCACATGTGAATCATATGTGTGTCATAGTATCACATGAGTGTGATAAACCCACATTCGTGTTTTAATACCCCTTATTATACAACAGTTGCATAAATAACTATTATTCAATTCATTTGAATGTTACAATTAAACTTTCAATATACGTATGATCCTTAAGAAAATTTCATAAATATATATACAATACTATATTAAACCTAAATTTAATTCTAAAATTAAAACTAAAATAAAAACTAATTAAAATCTAAAACCCCATCCAAGCCACCGCAGTGTGGCATAGTACCCAAGATGCAAAATAATAAATTTGTAATAATCTCTAATTGATTCGTATCGTAGTATTATAATTATTCTTATTCAAATAAATAGATTTATTTGAATGTTTTTTCTAAACATTCAAGTGTAAATCGTAACGAATGTGTTTAATGAACAGATCTAGACAGTTAAACATAGTTCAAAATGTGTGGTTGGTATGTAAATAAGTGATATTTATATCAAGAGGTGTTTGTTTACCCGAATACTCAAGTAAGGAAATCTAGACTATAAGCGACGCATACTTGTGAGCGCGCGAAATTAACAATTAAAAAAAAGATATAAACAATGAAATTTTTTTAAATCTCTATTATCAATATTATTAACTATTGTATAGAGAATTAAAAAAAATATTACTAAAACATTATGTTTTTTTTTTAAATATATTTTTCATTGGTCGAAAGTACCCAAATTTGAGATTTTTCGAACCTTTAAAAATTCATATCTTTAAAAATATTAACTTTATCGTAAAAAGTTATAGGACCTTTTTTATTGGTATTTTAATAAAGAATATAAAAAAAAATTGTCCGGTTGAAAAATAACAATTCCTTGCAATTGTTTAAACAATTTCGGTTTAAACAATATGGCACCAGGTGGCGCCCTGGCAACATGCATTTATATAATTAGGAGGGCCATTTGAAGAGGATCGCATAAAAAAATTGAGGTGGAATAGTTTTCGGTAAGCATGCGCCGATTCCTCCCGGACTAAGGGTGTCATGTGGTTTCGGGACCGCCCAATTTCCCGAGCTATTCGGGCTTTATACATATTGGCGAAATTGACCTTCCTATTCTAATGGTTTTTAAGGGATTTTTCATTGCCTGAAAACACTGATAAAACGACCTTTTCTAAAAATGAAACCTAGCTGGATCGATTTATCGCCCCCGAAACCCCCTGCATGCTAGATAGATTTTTATTTAATTTTTATCCGTCTGTCTTTCTGTGTGTCCAGGCATCACGCGAAAACTACTGACCGAATTTGAATGAAATTTGGTATTTTGGATAGTTTTATCCTGATAAAGTTCCTTCGAGATAGGCAATGAAAGTTTTTACCGATTTTACTTCTGAACTTCGTCAAATTTGAACCGATTTCAATAATTCTTTTTTTATTTGAAAGTATATGTAAGTTTATCATGTATTTTTTATCTGAATGGCCAAATGGCCAAAGCCAAATGGAAAGATTATGATGATAGTAGTCTGTGTATATATACTGATATTGCCCTCGCGACTTTGTCCTTGTGGAATTACGCTTGTTCCGTAGAACATCAGTTTTTATGTTTCATTATGTGTGCCAACACAAATAATTTTCTTTATATTACTTTTCCAAATTCTAATTCAATTTCTAAATAAACGAATGTATTTTCACCATTTCCGAACGCACAAATCACGCCAACTTCATACACTTGTCAGTGTCACTTTTGACAGTGTACTCACGGCGGTCAAACGAACACGACTCGAATTACATTTCTTTATAACCGATTTAACCGCCCCTTTTCTCAATTCGGCGCGGCGCGAATCAGCAAACCCAAATTTCTTCTGGAGATAGCCAGACAGTGCACAAACCAGCTGAAGGCCTATGGACTCAAGATTGGGGTACCCCATAGAAGAAAACAGAAGCCATCAACGGTAAGTGTTGATACATTCGTGTTTCGGCCAATCTAACTTTCCACAACAACGTTCTTTGAAAATCCCGTGGGAACTCCTGGTTTTATCGGGATAAAAGTAACCTGTAACACAGCATGCAGGTCTACAACCATACCCATGAAAAAATCACCTAGATCCGTTGCTCGATATAACTAACTTGAAAAATTACATACAAACATTCAACCACCAATACTGTGAAATACTTACTTCTTAATTTTTAAACAAGAGCCAAAATACCAAGTTTGTCAAATTAAAGTTTTCTAGTGCCAATAGTCTCTGAGCTAAACCGCGGACGGACAGACGGACAGACATGGCGAAACTATAAGGATAAAAACTGTGAAAGACGTATTTCTTTGTTTAACGCGCTGGCCCAAATACAAAGTTTCATAGAGAGAACTTAAAAAAATGACGGATTTTCATACAAACTATCAACTCCTATTTTACCCCTTTGAGGGGAAAATTTTCGAAAAAACGTAAAATATTTACTTCTTAATTTTTAATTGAGAGCCAAAATACCAAGTTTCGTAAACATAACTTAAAAAATAACTTCAAAAATGAAGGACTATCATACAAGCATTCGACCCCTTTTTAACCCCTTTAGGGGTAGAATTTTCAAGAACTGTGAAAACGTACTTCTTTGTTCTTAATCGATTAGATAGAACTTAGAAAATGACGGACTTTTATACAAAATATCAACCCCTATTTTACCCCTTCGTGGGTAGAATTTTCACAAAATGTAACATACGTGCTCCTTAATTTTTAATCATGAGCCAAAATACCAAGTTTCATCAACATAACTTTGTTTTTAATTTAAAACCCAAATACTGAGTTTCATGGTCTTTTTATAAGTATAGATAAAAGTTCAAGTCTTTTTATAAATAGGTATAGATAAAATAAAGCACAAAAAATATCAAATTGCCTCGACAAACAATTTTGTTGGAAATTTAAAAATTCTGAACAGCATTATTATGGATTCTCATTTAAATAATCCTGACAGAATATTGCTCGTGCACGTCGCGCGTCGGGCTGAAGATGCCAAATAAGTAGAAATAATTTCAAAAATGAAGAATATACATAGATCGAAATAACGATAAACCTGTCGAGAGAAGATTTCCTTGAGTATTCAAAGGCATGTTGGATAAAAAACAAAGCAAAAGATAAGTTTTCAATTTAAATAATTTGATCCGTAGGTACTATATTATAAGAATTCTTGGTATAATAGGTAGAACAAAAAAGTATGACTGAGCACGAACCTATAAAATCTAGATAATTCATACTTTTCTTTTTGTTTAAAAAGAGTATTAACTGACTGAGCATGAGCAAATAAAATCTAGATAATTCATACTATTCGTTTTTTTGACGTGATAACGTCTTATAAATCGATGAACACCGGCTGCACGCACGAAAAAGTGTCACGTTCCGCTTGAGCCTATGCGTGCAAGCGAGAGCGCGAAACAAGCGATAGAGAGGCACGATCGGCCCAAGCGTTGGCTTGAGAGAGATCAACTAAGTTGTTTTAAATAAGTCTTGAATTTGTATTATTGTGATTCTTGGCTGGCATGGATCTAATAATGTATTCTTTTGTACTAAATAATATACCTACTAAAATTATGATTGAGGAAGGAAATTTTTTTTGGAAGAAAATTGAAATTCCGTCTGCAGTACCTTTTCACTTTCATCATGAGGAAATACTTAAACGTCCCAGGTTTTGTATGAAAACAAAATATAACAATTGAAATAATTAAAATGGTATTAGTTGTTATAAATTTACCTAAATTATAACAACTAATACTTGTTATAAATTTACCTAAATTATAACAACTAATACAGCATAAGATGGTAACACTTTGATACCGCTATTGAGCGCTGGTCTTAAGATCTCTTTTCAGTATGTAGGAGTGTTTTATAACTTTTGTGAAGATGACAAAGATAGAATAACTTTTCGAGCTCGGCAGTAAGTAAATCAGTGAGTACTTCGCAACGTATCACATATTACACATCCTGAATAAGCCGAAATATTCCAAAATATATTCCCCACAAGGGTTTCCTGGGAGCGGTGCGCGAGGATTGTCTCGCAAATGGCACAATGTGAATTAGGGGATATACAGCGTACACCGCCGTGGGTATTATTGGGTGTATGTATTCAAATACCTAAAGCTGTCACGAATACGCGCTGGGTGATCGTTTGTAAGAATTCGGAGTGTTGAATTTGTGTGATAGGTTTATTTTTGAGTTTATTTTAATAGCGTTCACATTAAGTTGCTACAATGGCTTATCTTAAAAAATGAATCTTAGTGATTTTAACTGGTAGTAATGTAGAAAAAAATCATAATTTCATTTCAAAATGATATTGAAATGTAAACCAACAAAACCATTTACTTCAATTAAGGGGACGCAGTACACTCGACCGAAGTTGCCGGCGCACGTGGGTAACCGGCTTGCTATTTCACCTAACATTGTGTGAGAAAGAGATAGACTCAGTATAGCGAGTGCATGCGCGCATACTTCCATGCTACCGTCCCGCTCCCGCTCCGTTTCGGGTGAGAGGCGCGATAATTTACACCGAAATCAAGCGCGCGAAAAGGGTTGAACAGTCGTTTGGGAAAAGTGCTTTTGAGAAAAAACTACTAAATGTATGTTTACAAAGTAAAGTTATTTGAACTGATGAATAAATAAACTATGTCTATTGATAATTTTTTTTGGCATTTTCATACTCCTAATCTTATTTATTTGCGCCCAAAGTTGACATAAATTTAGTGTGAAAATGACGATCTTTCGAGGCTCGTAACTTTATAACGAATATTTTTTTCAATATTTTATATATCAATAAACCTAGATAATGACGAGGCAAATCGACATAATACTTAGTTTTGAGCGAACAATATCAAATAATGTAGTAATCACTCATCTACGTTTGTATGAAGAAGGTACTGGCTTGAGTCCCCTTAAGAAAAATCCCCGACTTTTGAGATAAAACATCTGCAACAGACGAGTGTTGGGTATTAAAAAAGTTCGATGAGTTGATGATAGTGTATACGTATAAATAGATAATATATACGCATTTTGAACAATGTATCCAATAAAACTTGATTAGAAAGATTTTCTATCTCATAAATATACAATAGTCTGATCAATTCCACATCAAACGTAGCATCTTAGGTCACCACACTATTTATTTATTAAAGATTGGAGTTGCAGACAAGCCGAAGAAATGCGAAATTCAAATAGTCAATATTCCTTATATTGCATATTATGTACGCAGAGCATGGAATTTATATTCAAGTGGCTGATTCAACCCGACTGGAATTAGATTGAAATACAATTCTATTCCTACGCTAATATAATATGTAGATACCCATTGAATTTCGTATTCAAAGATGTGCATAGCTACTGGATGCAGGGATACTTGGATGCCATAAAAATAGAAGCTTTTATTTTGCTGTTATTCTCAATCTCAAGGCCATATAGCTTTTCGCCAATTATTTTTTTTTATTCGATGACAAGCTAGTCCTTGACTGCGATCTCACCTGATGGTAAGTGATGATGCAGTCTAAGATGGTAGCGGGCTAACTTGGAAGGGTATGGCAGTGAACATTCAACCCATACCCCTAATTGGTTTCTACACGCCATCGTGCCGGAACGCTAAATCGCTTGGCGGCACGTCTTTGACGGTAGGGTGGTAACTAGCCACGGCCAAAGCCTCCCACCAGACCAGACCAGAGGCAATTCAGAAATTATAAATTCCCAAATTAACCGGGAATCGAACCCGAAACCTCCCAGTTATAACACAACAGTGCTCACCACTGAGCCAGGGAGGTCGTCAAGACAATTCTTGACTATTCTGCCAGTTAGCGTCGTCATTTATTAATGTCGATTTAAGTATTAAGGGCCGATTTTGATGTAATATAGTTGGGCAAATTTTCAATACGAAACTGAACAGACTGTCAGTATGCCCAATTTATTCCTCGATAAACGTCACTCGGCGTTTAACTGAGTAGCGTCCGTCCAGCCCCTCTAGCCAAGTTACACTTCGTCGTATCTATTCTCTTTCTACGATCGTTGTCACTTTTTGGCTAGGGCTAGACTAGATGGCGCTGAAGCGGATCAAAGACAGAGGTGTATTGATAATATTTCGCGGCATTTTGTATTATAAATGTTTTAAATGCTAAAAAAACAATACAAAATACCGAAAAATATTATCAATACACTTTTGTCTTTGATCAGCTGCAGCGCCATAGTCTAGCCCTAGCCAAAACTTCAAGTGACAACGATCGTAGAAAGAGAATAGATACAACGAAGTGCAACTTGGCTTGAGGGGCTGGGATTTGAGCTGCGTATTGATAGATCAGTGAGTAGCCACCACGGTTAAGGCGCTGTGTTCAGTCACGATCTTCATTCGTGAGCCGAATCACGAGCCGAATGAAAATCGTCTTATTTAAAATCTATGGATCATAATATTATGAAAAAAAAAGTAGTTATAATTGATCGTATTTCTGGCCTGATGGCTTTTTCTTAAAAACGATGATGCAAACTTTTCTCGATAGAAAAAAATTGCAAAGTTGACTCTTTAAATACATAAACTCCCATCGTTCTCTGTTAGGCATACATTTATTTTGGTAAAATTAAGTACAATTGTTTTTCATATCTTACTACAACAAAAGGCTGTTTTAGATTTTATTTATTGCGACTGTTTTAATTTTAATATTTTCCATTATAATAACCACCCAGAAATGCTTTTACCCGGAAATCCTTACTGTTAGGTTCATCACAGCTTTTGTTGTTATTTTTTTTATGACAACGCGAACGTAGGAATACTTGCACCCGAAAATCCTTACTGTTGGTGAGGTTAAAGGTCGCTAGAGAAAGGAGTCGGGTGGGGTTTAGAGGGGTTGTCAGACTGATTCTCGTTTGTTGTATCACTTTTACCAAAGACAACAGTGAATTATTAATAATAACCGATAAAAGTGATGAAATTCATAGTATTTATCAAATTTACCAAATGGTGAGGTAATTATTAATAATTACCGAAAATTATTAATAATTATCACATTACATTTACCGTAACATATACGTATAAATAGATAATATATACGCATTTTGAACAATGTATCCAATAAAACTTGATTAGAAAGATTTTCTATCTCATAAATATACAATAGTCTGATCAATTCCACATCAAACGTAGCATCTTAGGTCACCACACTATTTATTTATTAAAGATTGGAGTTGCAGACAAGCCGAAGAAATGCGAAATTCAAGTAGTCAATATTCCTTATATTGCATATTATGTACGCAGAGCATGGAATTTATATTCAAGTGGCTGATTCAACCCGATTGGAATAAGATTGAAATACAATTCTATTCCTACGCTAATATAATATGTAGATACCCATTGAATTTCGTATTCAAAGATGTGCATAACTACTGGATGCAAGGATGCTTGGATGCCATAAAAATAGAAGCTTTTATTTTGCTGTTATTCTCAATCTCAAGGCCATATAGCTTTTCGCCAATTTTTTTTTTATTCGATGACAAGCTAGTCCTTGACTGCGATCTCACCTGATGGTAAGTGATGATGCAGTCTAAGATGGTAGCGGGCTAACTTGGAAGGGTATGGCAGTGAACATTCAACCCATACCCCTAATTGGTTTCTACACGCCATCGTGCCGGAACGCTAAATCGCTTGGCGGCACGTCTTTGACGGTAGGGTGGTAACTAGCCACGGCCAAAGCCTCCCACCAGACCAGACCAGAGGCAATTCAGAAATTATAAATTCCCAAATTAACCGGGAATCGAACCCGAAACCTCCCAGTTATAACACAACAGTGCTCACCACTGAGCCAGGGAGGTCGTCAAGACAATTCTTGACTATTCTGCCAGTTAGCGTCGTCATTTATTAATGTCGATTTAAGTATTAAGGGCCGATTTTGATGTAATATAGTTCGGCAAATTTTCAATACGAAACTGAACAGACTGTCAGTATGCCCAATTTATTCCTCGATAAACGTCACTCGGCGTTTAACTGAGTAGCGTCCGTCCAGCCCCTCTAGCCAAGTTACACTTCGTCGTATCTATTCTCTTTCTACGATCGTTGTCACTTTTTGGCTAGGGCTAGACTAGATGGCGCTGAAGCGGATCAAAGACAGAGGTGTATTGATAATATTTCGCGGCATTTTGTATTATAAATGTTTTAAATGCTAAAAAAACAATACAAAATACCGAAAAATATTATCAATACACTGTTTTAATTTTAATATTTTCCATTATAATTTAACAGTCGCAATAAATAAAATCTAAAACAGCCATTTGTTGTAGTAAGATATGAAAAACAATTGTACTTAATTTTACCAAAATAAATGTATGCATAACAGAGAACGATGGGAGTTTATGTATTTAAAGAGTCAACTTTGCAATTTTTTTCTATCGAGAAAAGTTTGCATCATCGTTTTTAAGAAAAAGCTATCAGGCCAGAAATACGATCAATTATAACTACTTTTTTTTTCATAATATTATGATCCATAGATTTTAAATAAGACGATTTTCATTCGGCTCGTGATTCGGCTCACGAATGAAGATCGTGACTGAACACAGCGCCTTAAACGTCGAGTAACGTTTCAGAGTATAAAGGATAAGTTGACTGTCTGAAGGATAAGTTCGCACGAAAACCAACCTTATTTACTCAACGTTAGGGTAGAAATTTCAACGTTGTGAAAAACGTAACGAGGTCATTGATAAATTGATTTCACTGCATGGATTTTTCTCATACCGGGCTGCTAAAATCGATTCTTAAGGAGTAAACTCCAAAAAATAGGAGTTTGAAAAAGAGAACTTAACTTGAGCTAAGCCCAAGGCATCGCTCGAATCTGCACCGCTACGTGGTCGAAATTCCACGATCCCGCACTAAGCGCTTCGCTTCCTCGTTCCTAGTACGCACCGCTAAAATTTGGAATGCCCTTCCGGCTTCCGTTTTTCCGAACGACTATAACTTGGGTACCTTTAAATCAAGAGTGAATAGGCATCTTCTAGGCAAGCGCGCTCCACCTTAGGCTGCATCTTCACTTACCATCAGGTGAGATTGCAGTCAAGCGTTAGTCTATATATTAAAAAAAAAAAAAAAGCCGCCGGCAAAAGCTAGTCTGCCTATTAAAAATATTTTTGCCTGTGATTTTGGTACCAGTTCATTCGTGCACGTTAAAATGTCGTCAAAGTAAAATGTACCCAAGAACAAAATTGTAAAAACTAGACTGCAGATAAGCCCCTGTCACGAACAGGAATTTCTTAGCGAACGATTTATAACAGAGTAAAAGGAGATTTAATCGGATTCTGATAAGCTCTTATTAAAGAAGCGGCAGGTCTATTTGGGTATTCAAATTCAATTGCTGTTATGGAAATATTAGTTAGTAGGTACCATAAGAAAAAAAAGTTTTCTGTCCGACCGACCGACATTCTAAAGCCTTAACGATAACTTATGTTTATGTGTGACAATTAAGATCTATAGTATTTTCTGCTTCATGATTTTTCACATATGAGTAACGGAAGACGAAGATAACTTTTTTGATTTGAAAGTCAAATTGCACAAAACTGCTAGTATACTGATTTGCCTGGTGCTTTAAGGGCTCATTTTATTATCGCTAAGTTTTTTTTATTCATGACAAAGATAGCCATTGACTGCGTTCATACCTAATGGTAAGTGACGTTGCAGCCTAAGATGGTAGCGGGATTCCAGGCGGAAGGGGGTAAGGCGGTTTTAATTAAACCTAATGCCAGAACGCTAAACCTACGCAAGTAAACTTTGACCGCTGTAGGTATAAAGTTGTCATTTTTAGGGTTCCGTACCCAAAGGGTACCAACGGGACCCTATTACTAAGCCTACGCTGTCCGTCCGTCCGTCTGTCAGCGGGCTGTATCTCGTAAACCGTAATAGATAGACAGATGAAATTTTCACATATTATGTATTTCTATTGCCGCTATAACAACAAATAATAAAATTTAATTAAATTAAAAAAAATAAATTAAAATGGGTAGGTGGGTAGATGGAAATCTTTTAATTTAATTTTTTTTAACGGAACCCTAAAAGAGCGAGGCCCGACTCGCACTTGGCTGATTTTTAAAATAGCAATCTGTCTGAAAAGTGAAAATCATTTTGATTGTTGCTAAGAGAGTTATTTAATGATCTATCTAAGCTTTAGTTTTTATTTGTATTATGATTTTGGTTAGCGCTAAAATCGTTCTTTACGCTATTTTTTTTACTCAAGTTAAACAATCCGAACTTTCAACTTTTCCAATCGATTGGAAGTCTTGCTTGTATTGTAATTCAATGGGTTTGTAGTATATTTTATCAGTGCAGTAGGCAAGGAGTTAGAACAAACAAACAAACTAACGCACCCTGTAATTGGCAATCAGCTATGCACACACGGGGATGATAGAATCAATCTCAAATGCATAGAATGGCTGCCGGCGACTGCCTCAGGGCTCAGTGTTTATTGGCGAATGCTGAGCGATATTGCGTAGCGATCGAGTTCGTTCTTTACCAAATTTTCCATATCCAGATAAGAGATGCAGTTTGTAGGAATATCTAGGTCAAGGAAATCTAAACTATTTTGGGCAAAATACCCCTTTTCCAAAATGAACTGATACCTCAGATCCCCATAGCCAAATAACTTTAGAAAACCTATCTATAGTTTTTCTCTTATTGATACGAAATACTTACCAATTTAAAAAACTTTGCGGTTGGTTAAGTGAGTAAACTTTACATCATTTTCTCATGAAAATTTATCAAAATAATAATAGGCATTAAGTACAACAATGATACTTCCTACTAAAATATTAGTCATTCATAAAACCTTGGTACACGTAACACAACTTATAGAGTATCTTGAAAGTTTCAAATAAGAACGTTAATTAAAAGGGCTCGATTTTTAGACCTCGTCGACCCCCAAAATCAGTTCTCGTTTATGTCGATCCCTGAGGAATCGATTTCTCGATATCGACCACTTTGGGAATCTCTGATCTAGGTTAAGTATAAGTATAATGATTATTCTCTTTTCTATAATCGTAAAAAAAATTGGAATGTGCATTTCTTCTCTCTTCTCTTTATCAAGCAATAGACATCTAATGCTGGGCCTAGTGAGAGTCTGCCAACAAATAAAAAGGTTTTCATGGGATGTGAAAAAAGAACAAAACGTGAATTCAAGATTTTGAGGTTCAAATTCGAATGTTACGTTTGTTATAGGATTTTCAATAGGAGTGTTTTTTTTTTCATGAACATATTTTTAATAGATATCTTACATTAGTTGAGTTATAAAATACTACACTAGCGGCACGCTATGATGGCCGGTTTGACACATTACAATAGTGATGTGGAATGTCAATTTATTCTCGAACAAAAAACAATTAAGTTTTGTTTTTGTACCTGATTAAATAGGTTTAATAAAACAAAAATGTATATGTTTATTTAATTTATTTGAACGAACTGAATATTTGAATGAAAATGAATATACATACTTTATATGCACACAAGAAACATATGAATACAAAAGATACCAAAAAAGGTGCCACAAAAGGCCATAATTAATCAGATTCGTCCATACTACTATTTTCACTGTCGTCACTGCTATCACGAGCAAGGGTCAACAGTAATGCAGTATCAATATTTGAAATCCAAAGCCAGGTCAAAACTATATCACAATCGCATTGCACTGACAGTTTATACTTTTCGAAGCAACGTCAATTCGAAACTGCTTTGTTTTGCATTGAGCATTGACGCGAGTTTGCCGGAGGTAGTAGTTGTGCTAGCCAGCGATCCTATGTGACGATCGTATTAGATTCCATTTTTAAAAATTTTCAATTTAGAAAACCAAATGCCGAGTTGTGGTATATATCATATAAAAATAAAAATTTTACCTTTTGTATGAAACAGCTGATATTTTTTTGCGATTTCAGAGGTTTGTCCACATAGTGAAAATTGTTCATATTCACAAGTACATTCACCCCTTAAATGGTGCAAACTGATTTTTCTACACTTGTATACATTTTAGAAATCAATTTAATAAATAAATTTTGAGTCCTAAACCTAAAACTACATTCGATAAAATTTATGAATCTCTGCACATCACTATCGTCAATAAAGTAATACAATTATTTCCTTCAAAGTCGTTATCAATTAATACGGAACTTCATGAGCGGACAAACGTCAAACCGGCCATCATAGCGTGCCGCTAGTGTAACTACTATTTTCAAGTGATGCTTTGAAAGTAGAATAGGAAATTCTCAATACACACGCATCGAATTTATCTGAAGTCGGTTAAAAATAGAAGCGTAGCTTTCACTAACAGTGACAGGTGCGATCCAGTTTCCAATTCACACGGATGTGTAGCGGCCGAAAGGATTGCACTGTACATATACCGTACCTATCGAAAAAATATCACTCATTTGTAATTCGTGACGACCGAAAACCTCTGAAAACGTGGAAAAACATTCAACATCGGCGGTTTTTGGTTTGAAACGACTCTAAACGACGTTAGGAATGACGCTTTTGTTCGAAATTTGACGATCTCGCTGACTTTTGTGTGTGTGAGTGCTGCGGTCTTAGCAGTGAGGTATTCAGGTTCGGTTCGCGGTGGAGGAAATTTGTAAATTTATTGTTTCAAAATTTTCTCTGGTCTCCCAACCTGTCTTTATAACTGTCATAATATCATGATTTAATATAAAAATCTTTTTAAAAACCGACTTCAAACACCCGCGCCACTAAAAAGTATATAATTTATTGTTGATTTTTTCCGACCAATTTCGATAAAAATTTTATGGGACCACTTGGAAAGTATACCCTTAAAAAAAAGAATTTTTGCAAATCGGTTCAGACGTCTTCGAGTAATCGGTGAACATACATAAAAAACCGATGAATTGAGAACCTCCTCCTTTTTTTAAATAGGTTAATTAAAGATAAAACTGCGGGCATTAAAAGTAGCCTTTTTCACTTGTAACAATAAAACTGCGTTTGTATTGATATGTCGTATGTAGTTAGACGAAAATGATGGCGATGAATAGGATAAAAGTTTTTAATCATAATAGTATAGAATAGAATAGAAATATTTTTTTATTAAAATAAACTTTTTTACATGTGCTTTTGAATCGTCTGATTCTACCACTGGTTCGGAATGCCCTTCCTGCCGAGAAGAACCAGCAAGAAACATATACATGACGGATTCTAAGTATTCCATTTTGACTTTGAAATAGGTAAATATTATAATCTTTCACAGAAGATATTGTAAGCAATCTCGCCCACGGATCAGTCGGCTTATATTTTCTACGGGAATATATTTTCATACTAATTCCATAGTAGAAATGGGACATCGACGGCACATTACAGAGGCTTAGGATCGTCTACCGCGTCCAAATTTCCCACGGGACGCGTATTTTACATCGGCGGAGACAGCGGGATGCTGTATGATGCTGAAATGTCGTGGGAAATATGGTTTTTCAAAATTTTATGATCAGTTGCTTTACAAATTGGATTCTGGAGAAGTTGAGTAGAGTTTTAAATTATATGTTACTCGAGGAAAAACGAAATTATTTAGCTACTAGATGACGCCTGCGACTTCGTCCGCGTGGATGAAGGTTTTTTTCCCCGCGGGAACTCTATAATTTACCGGGATGAAAAGTATGTGTTAATCCTGGGTATAAGCTATCTCTATTCCAAATTTCAGCCAAATCGGTTCATTCATTGTGGCGTGAAAGAGTAACAAACATACATCTATACATGCAAACAAACTTTCACATCTATAATAATTTTTTTTCGGGATAGGCTTGCGCTTGACGACAATCAATGCTAGACAGCACTGATGAGGTCTAGGTTGGAGCGCGCTTGCCTAGAAAATGCCTATTCACTCTTGCCTTGTGTTGCATGTGGGTAAATCTAAAACTAATAAAGTCAGTTGTGTCACCAACGCGGTCTTTGATTCAGTGCTCTGGAGTAATTTATTGCCTTTTTAATAGTAATATTCAACTGGCGACGAGAAAATCGCGTAGCATTCTTGTAAAATATATAATTTATCAAAATGCCCATCGGAAAAATTGAGTGCTTCGATTTAACTAGTAAAAAATGGTCGGCGTACATAAGACGCGTGGAACAGTTTATCGAACTCAACCAAATCGAGGACCATTTAAAGGTGGCTACGTTGATTACGGTAGTGGGCCAAGCTACTTATGATGTAATGTGTGATTTGTGTGCACCGGACACGCCGGAGATGAAATCATTTGAAGACTTAGTGAAGTTAGTCGGTGAACATATTGAACCTAAGAGGTCCGACATTGCGGAGCGGCACGTATTTCGGCTTCGCCGGCAGAGGGCGGGCGAGACGCTCAGTCAGTACCTACAAGCTTTGAAACACTTAGCGAGTACTTGCAATTTTCGATCGAATCTCGAAGAAAATTTAAGAGATCAATTCGTATCGGGGCTGGCGAATGATGATATGAGATCTCGGTTATTCGCCGAACCTGAGTTGACGTACAAAAGAGCAGTGGAATTGGCTTTGGCACTAGAAGCGGCAGACAGGCACGCTCAAGCGAGCGTTTCCACCGGCGAAGCGGTCGATGGCGCGAGGGCCGCGCCCGCCGCGGCAGAACCGTTGCATCGGGTAGCGGCCGAGGCGCGCGCGCCGCGCGACTTTGGTGGCGGCGCCAGCGGTGCCGGCGCGATGCCCAGGCCGGCTGCGGGCCCTTGCTGGCGATGTGGACGGCTCCATAACCCAAATTACTGCCGTTTTAAGAACTATACTTGTGATGTTTGTCAGGTCAAAGGTCATCTTAGGGTTCAGTGCAGAGAGCAAGGCGTAATCCGACGCGGGGCAGGCAACAGGCAAGGTCGTGCCCAGGGAAAATCGCATAATTATCTCGACAGTGATAGCGGCTCTGAGTGTGAAATGTATAGTTTAAATGTGTGCGGTGTAAGTGATCGGCCGTATAGTGTGCCTGTTCAGGTGAATGGATTATCATTGGATTTTGAACTGGACACTGGTAGTAAGTTGTCTACTATCAATTATGACTGTTATGAGCGGTATTTTAAAAATTGTAATTTGAACAAAAATAATGTTCGTTTACGTTCTTATACGGGTGTTTTGATAGAACCAGTGGGTTACTTGTTAGTTGATGTTGTGCTTGGAAAATATTGGGCTAATCAGTTAAAATTATTTGTTATTAAAAAGGGTGGCCCGCCACTCTTGGGCCGTTCTTGGTTACGGCATTTGAAAATAGGGTCGGTGCAAATTAATGATTTTTTATGTAATTTAAGAGATGAACATGTAGTGGAAAACTTACGGCAGGAATTTCCTACGGTGTTTTCGCCCGGTTTGGGGACTTGTAATGTGCGAATGTCATTAAAATTAAAAGATAAAACTCCAGTTTTCCTTAAAGCACGTCATCTGCCTTTGGCATTACGCGAACCTGTCGAGCGGGAGTTAAATCGACTCGTGGCAGAGGGTACTATTTTTAAAGTGGATTACTCGGAATACGGAACACCTATTGTACCAGTAATAAAAAAATCGGGAGAAATACGTATCTGTGGGGATTACAAGGTAACTATTAATCCAAAATTGTTACGTGAGCCTTACCCTTTGCCACGGATCGAAGAGCTATTTGCCGCGTTGAGCGGCGGCGAGCAGTTTTCTAAGATCGACCTCACTAATGCTTACCAACAGCTACTGTTGGAGGATGGTTCACAAGCATGTACCGCGATCACCACCCATTTAGGGACGTTTGTGTACAGGCGCACGCCATTCGGGCTGAATTGCATTCCGGAAAAGTTTCAAAAGTTTATGGAGGAAACGCTGCGTGGTTTGAGTGGGGTGGTTGTTTATCTCGACGATATAGCTGTGACGGGCCGTAACAGAGTTGAGCATCTGTCTAATTTAAAACGCGTCTTGGAACGTTTACGTGATGTCGGTCTCAGAATTAAGTATGAGAAATGTTCATTTTTGCAAGATAGTATAACCTATGTGGGGTTTGTTATTGATAAGCATGGATTACACCCAGATCCAAACAAAGTCAAGGCAATTGTTGATGCTGCCGCTCCAACCGATATAACGCAGCTGCGTTCTTTCTTGGGTTTATTGAATTACTATTCTAAATTTATGGAAAATAGTAGTACGTTACTGGCACCATTGCACGAGCTGTTGAAAAAAAATGTTGTTTGGAACTGGAGTGAAAAGTGTGAAAGAGCATTTCAAGCTGTTAAGAAAATGATATTGAGCAAAAATGTTCTTGTGCACTACGACCCTAAGCTTCCATTGGTGCTGTCTGTTGATAGTAGTTCGTACGGCATCGGGAGTATATTAGCGCATCGCTATCCGAACGGTGAGGAGCACCCTATTTGTTTCGCGTCGCGTACGTTGAATAAAGCCGAGCGCGCGTACAGCCAACTCGATAAGGAGGCTTTAGCTATAGTCAGTGGAGTCAATAAGCATCACCACTATTTATATGGCCGTCATTTTATTATCAAGACAGATCACAAGCCTCTCTTGTTTATTTTCGGCTCAAAGTCAGGGTTGCCACAAACAGTTGCCAGTAGACTACAGAGATATGCGGTCAATTTAGCGGCGTACGACTTTGATATTGAGTTTGTTAAGTCTAAAGACAACTGTAGTGACGCTTTATCTCGTCTCCCCTTGCCGTGTGAACGTAGAGAACCGGAACTGGATCCGATCGCTTATGTTAATTATGTTGAAGAATCATTTCCTATTTCTGCTAAAGAAGTAGCTCGGGAGACTTTGAGAGATCCTATTTTAAAAAATATTTACAAATATTTGGTTTATGGTTGGCCTTCGGAGGTGGTAGAAATGGAAAAGCCTTATTTTCATCGTAAGGATAGTCTCACAATAGAAAGCGGTTGTGTTTTATACAACCACAGGGTGGTCATACCGGACGCGTTGCGGCGTCGCGTATTGAGAGAACTACACGAGGGTCACCTCGGTGTAGTCAAGATGAAATCTATCTCAAGGAGTTATGTTTATGGCCGCCTTTTAGTTCGTTTGAGTTTGCGGAGTACATGCGTAAAAATTTAATCACGCATACGATCACTAGTCCATATAGGCCGGCGGGAAACGGAGCCGCAGAAAACGCCGTAAAGTCTGTAAAAAGGGCAATGAAAAAAGCAGTCCATGAAGGCATGGATATTGATACGGCGGTAAGTAAGTTCCTTTTTCAATATCGCAACACCGAACACGCAAGTACGGGCGTCGCGCCAGCGGTCGCTCTCCTGGGCCGGCGCCTGCGCGGACGACTAGATGCATTAAAACCGACAGCGAAGGACCGGGTTGAAGCTCATCAAGAGAGATCGGGGCAACAAAAACCGGGTGTAGACCGAAGTGTAGAGGTGGGCACACAGGTTTTAGCTCGCTCTTATAATCCGAGGCAAGAAAAATGGGTACCAGCTGCGGTTACGGAACGGGAAACACCCTGTACGTATCGCGTTCGTACGTCGGATGGCCGCAATTTCCAACGTCACATCGACCAACTATTACCGATCGGTAAGTCGACGCGATACTCTTTGGCTCCCGATATCGCTACACCCATCGAATCTCAAATAGTTCAAGCAGACCGGTCCATCGAATCTCAAATAGTTCAAGCAGACCGGTCCATCGAATCTCAAATAGTTCAAGCAGACCGGTCCATCGAATCTCAAATAGGTCAAGTAGGCCAGTCCGACGAAGGCCAATCAAACTTAAACAGTGGCTCAGTTATGGCTAGTGCTAGCGCGGATTTAACCGATGAATCCGAACCAGTTCCTTCGTCGACTGGAAATGAACCGTTTAGCAAGGCACGCCCTAGACGTGCATGCCGTTTCACTGGGAAATACGGGAAAACTTAAGTTTCCACTAACTCCGTACGATTTAACCTTAAATTGTATTGGTAGACTGTTTATTATAAGAAATAATAATAATTATTATTAAATTCCTTTTATTTGTAATATTCTATGAAGTAGACACATTTTAGTTTTTGTATTGTTATATTCAAGTTTTTTTTAAGGGGGGACGTGTTGCATGTGGGTAAATCTAAAACTAATAAAGTCAGTTGTGTCACCGACGCGGTCTTTGATTCAGTGCTCTGGAGTAATTTATTGCCTTTTTAATAGTAATATTCAACTCCTTGAAGGTACTGAGGTTAAAAATTTAAATTTAAAAATAAATTAAAAATATAAGTAGGATAGTAGGATATTCTATTCGATTTACGTTTCCAGTCCCGCTAGACGAGTTATTCTTCCACGTATTTCCTATTAGTGTGTGAGTCCATATCTTCACTAATCCCGGACGCCGTTTCAATGGCATTGTATCCAATAAAAATGTTAAGCTGCCGTTCGTTTCAATCTGTATCGAGCATCGCGGCCCCGGGGCTTGGGCCCGGGCAGATTTACATGCATATAGGGGGCTCCGCTATTTGCTTTATCCCAATATACCCGTACCAGAGACTAGTAAAAAGAATAGATTGCTAACTCTTTGATAATCAACTTACACTAACATAGATAAGCAGTGATAGCGTAGTGGTTAGGCCTGTGGTATCCTATTCGGGGTATCGCAGGTTCGATCCCGGGTACGCACCTCTGAGTTTACGGAGTTAGGTGCGTTTAAGCAATTAAATATCACTTGCTTCAACGGTGAAGGAAAACATCGTGAGGAAACCTGCACACCTGATAGTTCTCCATAATGTTCTCGGAGGTGTGTGAATTCCGCCATTTCACATTGAGACAGCGTGGTGGATCATGGCCTTTAACCCTTTTCTGAGAGGAGACCTGCGCTCAGTAGTGAGCCGTTGATGGGTTGCTGATGATGGTAATGATGACACTAAAAATATCCTAAATTAGCTTTTTCCCCAAGATTTTATCCACGTGGTGTCCCTCGTGAACTCTCTGCTTTTCCGAGAGGTAGGTATGTCATTTTCTGAGTCTTCAAATATACTCATGCAAAAATCAGGTCAACCCGTTGCTCTATTGCTGCGTGATTGAAGAATAAACAAACGCACTTTCACATTTGTAGCATAAAAAGGTTGACGTTACTAGGATTGCAAGTTAGGTAGGTATATTTTGATGTCGAAATCGAAAAATATCGGATTTCATTGTTTTGATTCAACATAATATTTGTTTCTAGGATCAAAGTACAAAATTTATATAAAATCGTACTAAAATAGCAAATTTTTAGCCTTTTTTAAGTGTTCTTTGCATAGTTGTATTGATCTCCGTTAGATGGCGTATTTTCTGACATACTAAATTTACGCGAGCTTTGTTGTGGATCCTGCCGAAAGCCGGGACAAATGCTAAGAAGAAGAAGTGGAAAATTAAGCGAGCTTTGTTCTAATGTATGACATTAGCAGTCTATACTTCCTTAACTAATCTCTGACCCGCACCGTAGCATCGGCAGGCTCTTTTGAGTTGCAAACACCGCATCATGCACGCTGCATCTTCCGCGTCTTTTGTTTTCGCGATTACCTATCGGCTTGTTTGATGAAGGCTTTGTTTACGTATTACGGTAGACGTATTCTATTCCACAAAGAGTATCATTGTCTGGAGGTGAATGCAATACTTTGGATTCTCAACGAAAAATCGATGTTTGTGGAGGCTGTTTACACATGAAAGTATTCTACAAAGCGTATCATTTCTTTTATGACTAATATTTTGCTTGTGCAACAAGATAAATTAATTCTATTTTTTATAAAAATTATTGGTTTAAAGGTTTATACTTATTTTATAAAGACTTTAATATTCCACTGGTCGGTGGAAGAGATGGATTCTACAAAACGTATCATTTCTTTTATAACTAATATTTTGCTTGTGCAACAAGATATTATAAAAATTCTATTTACTTATTTTATAGAGGCTTTAATATTCCACTGGCCGGTGGAAGAGATGATAAGCGTTTCTTAGTTTTCGCACGCCATGATGATGATAAGTAAGTTTTTTCAAATCCAGCGGAAAACAAGGTGGTGATGGGGTATCACACGCCAGGTCCTCAAATATTTACCCATACAAAAAGTAAGTCGATCCGTTGCTCTGTCACTGCGTAATTGAAGGACAAATCAACAAAGAAATGCACTTTTGCATTTATAACATTGGTAAAGAATTTTATCTTCTAGCTTTCAAAATTCTTCGTTGAGACATTTAAAGCAAAAAAAAAAATGTGTTGAAGAACAAACTTCAATATTTTTGTATTTTTTCGGTTTTCATGATGTTTACAAAAGAACAAAAATCTAAATTCAAAATTATTTTTAATTTTTAATTCACGTAGGCCAATCTATGGCTCTTGTGACACGTCAAAACTCTACCACGGGTTCGGAAAGCAGGTTCTTGACTTGAATTGAATTTGACTGGTGATAATATGACTTGTTTACTTATAGACTTTCGAAACAACGATTACTTTATAGCTTATTAGTTAGGTACCCTTATTATCTAAAAAATGCAGTAGATAAACTATACGGGAATAGAAGACGTACTTTCCACAATTCGTATCTTTATTGAAGCTTAAATAATATATTTTATTTAAGTAGTTCAAAACCATCCAGGGCTCAGACTGGCTCAAAATAGCACTTACCTAAGTGCAATTGTGGATCAAAGTGACCGCATACCGTCAGTTTAAACCTGTGGTCTGCGGTTACGGTAATTGAAGTTCAAAGTTTCAATGAATTATTTTAACTGAGTTAACCATTCCCATATCAGTTTTTTTAGCGATAAAATCTGGATTTATGGATGATGGATGAATTTTTTGAAGAAATATAAATAGAATGTCGATTATTACGTAGCGTACCTACCTATGGCAGGATACACGTATTGGGCTATTATATGACTGTATTGTGTTTATTTATGACAACATAAAGGTTTTTAAACTATTGCATAGCTTTTATCGCGGGTTTTGAACTAGGACAAATACAGTTTGAGCGCGGCGACCGAATCAAGAAATTCCGTAACGAAAAAAACCTAGCACCGTCGTTCAGTAAGCGTTCAACATTTTGGAGTGCTTAATACTGTTATGGTTTATTTTACTCTGATGGTAATGTCATCGTTTACTATTTATAGTTAACTATCAAATCTTATACTAAGCGTACGGAACTCAATTAACCGAATTCGATTTAAAACGCGAACAATTTTGCGAGTTGGCAAAAAAATATATAATCTGTTGTTTTAAAGACAACTGTCATTTGAAATAGGTGTGGCGCGTGTTTTGAAATGGCTGCAGGTGCTTCAACGATTAATATTTGTTATAATTTTTTTAACGCAGAAGTTTTAGGACAGGTCAGTCTCCGTGTCCCAGACCGGTATGTGTGGCGGAGGCGCAGGCCACCGCTGCTGGCGGTGCCGTGCGGCCGCACTAACTTGCTCAAGAAGGCGCCGCTGACGCGCGCGATTCTAACCCTTAACGTCATAGCTGAGAGAACAGATCTGTTTTGGTGCACTCTGGGTGAATTCACAAGGATTGCTCTGTGGTCTATATGTTATAATAAATAATAATTAGTTTAACATAATATTAGAATAAGAATGAATTAAGCTTCACTAGTGAATTAGGAAAAGTCCTGTAACGCTAGTTGTAAGTTGGGAAATACATAAATAAATAAAAATAAATAAATAAAATATTCAGCATTCTACGATTCATTCATTCATTCATTCATTAGCAACCCAACAACGGCTCACTACTGAGCGCAGGTCTCCTCTCAGAGAAGGGTTATAGGCCATAGTCCACCACGCTGGCCCAAAGCGAATTGGCTGACTACACACAACTTCAAAAACATTATGAAGAAATCTCAGGTGTGCAAGTTTCCTCAAGTTTTCCTTCACCGTTGAAGCAAGAGATATTTAATTGCTTAAACGCACTTGAGTCCGAAAAGTCAGAAGTGCGTACCCGGGTTCGAACCTGCGACCCCCCCGAATAGGAGACCACAGTCCTGACCACTAGGCTATCACTGCTTTACGATTAAATTATTATATTCTACGATTACACTACGATTTTTGAACCGTGAGTAAGATAAAACCCTTGTCTACTAACTAGGCCATTACTCATTATTGAGGTTGCGATAATAGAAACAAGGTTAATCCCGTTTCAGCAGCAAATGGTTAGTTTATGGTGAAATATGGGCAAACAAAATACATTAAAACTTTGTTGTGAACTAATAACTCTATCAACATTAATTTGGCCTCGGCCATTAGTCGACCACGCTGCATAATTAATTTCAATTCGTATGCTGCGGATTAGTAAAATAGTTATTCCTATTAAAGATTATCTGGTCGCTTGAACTTTTGCGAGAAATACTATAAGTTTTAAAAAAATTAAGTGGCCCTCGGGGACTGCCGCGGTAAAGCTATTGCATAGCATTTTTTATCAACTTATGCAATTATAATATTAATGCAATATTTTTTTGCATAATAAAAATTATGCAAAAAAAATAATTAAAAAACAAACAAGAAAAGCGCACTGTCACTACTTCGCGACTGAGATTCGAACCTGCGACATCTAAAGAAAGCGGCCGCTCGCCCACTGCGCCAAACAGAGCTAAATGTGAACCTCTAAAATGTTGAACGCTTGCTGAACGACGGTGTTAGGTTTTTTCGTTACGGAATTTCTTGATTCGGTCGCCGCGCTCAAACTGTTTGTCCTAGTTCAAAGCCCGTGATAAAAGCTATGCAATAGCTTAATAAACTAGTAGATGCCCAGGACTTCGTTCGTTTAATTGTACAACCGCATTTCATGCCCATACCATATTTTCACCAACCATACCTAAATCATCCCCTAAGTAGGAGAATCTTTATGTAAGATGTCCTTATCCAATGGCATTTTCACCGTTAGTTGTTCCCTAGGTTTATGAACACGAAATTGACAGAAAGAGTCTAACTTGGCTACCTAAGCTAAAAGCCCGTAAAATTAGGTTACGACTGGTTACGACAGTGTAGACCAGCATAGCCACATTAACATACAATCTTCTACAAGTCTTATAATTTTTGTTACATGCTTATAATGAAATATCTTTCCAACTTCCGTGTTTTGTATACCAACATAGAACAACTATAAACCAAGAGAGAATAGATATTTCCTTGTATATTCCTCCGAACGAAAGCCTCAACAAATCGCTGTTTTTATAACAATTTTAGTCAAGCACAATTCTATCTTTAACAAAAAGCGTTACGCATTTCCCAATTGATTATGAATCTATAGAATAAAATTATGCCTCGGGACACATGAAGGTATTACAAATAACAATTTGGGCAGTTCGATAGCAATTCCCCAAAATGTTAGAGCCTACAATTAAAATTGTGAGTTCGTCGAACTCGACGCTTAGAAGCGCAAAAAGTCGACGCGGTGATAAGCCTTTTTTAAGTAAGCCTTTAAAGGCCGACTACACAGTATTGACGCGTTAATACGACGAGCTCGCAGAAATTAAATAATGACGTACTGTGCTGTGAAAGGGTGTCATAATTTCATCACAATATATTTCATCACCATAAAACAAGTGTAAATTAAAAATTTTATTTTTAAATACAAGCTTTTAGTAGCTACATCATTAGACTCTAGATATCATCTAGGATCAGAGTTCTTGTCATGACGAATCAAACGAGCCCAAACTCGATGGGGTTACATCGTTTTATACATGTCACAATAATATTGCATTGTCATCCGATTTACACATACATGCAAAATTTCAGCTCAATCGGAAACCGGGAAGTGGTTCTAATTCATCTTGCAAGATTTGACCCAAACAAACAAATAAATAAACTGGTCAAGCTAAATAAAAGCTTGTAAAACGTAATTATCAGTACCAGTACAGAAAATAATTTACTTATGACACACATTCATTGCTTGTTTTGAACCTACATTTGGAGCGGAACTTTGTTAGAAACGCGTTTTATTTTATTTTTATTTTATTTTATTTATTATAAAGTAATCAACAGATTTGTTGTAATAATCAGTTTTGTTGTACTAAGCGTTCGATGGAGCCTAAATTTAGAACTGCGAGTGCTATTTTATTTATACCCTCACCAATCCCGACTCTAACGACGCATCGTAATAATATTACGGGATTTGATTACTTTGCGGAATGGGTACTCCCAATATGTGTTTTCAAAATGGAAGTGCAGCTATCACTGACAGTAGCAGGTGCAGTCTTGTTTCCAATTCACGCGAATGTGTCGATACCGAGGATTGGATTGGATGTTGTTTGAAAAAGTAGCACTCATTGTAATGCGCGGGAAGCGGCCACCGGGGTCTTGTTAATGTTATCTCTCAGTATGCCAATAGAAAGGCTATTGGACTGTAGCTAGTGAATGTGTGTTATCTACTCCTGGCCATTTTTCTATGGTGATTCAAAAAAGGGGGGAGAGTTGTATAGAAACTTTTCGTTACTCTACCGAGAAGTTACAGAACACTGTTCAATTTGTTATTTGCTATCCAAGGGCGGCTTTATCACTGAAATGTTTTCTTCTTAAAGGCAACTCTCGCGTAAGGGGCTAGTAATATGAGGACAGTGGTTGATGCACGAAGTATACTCGTACTTACCTAATATAAAATAATTCTAATTAAATCATCGAGTGACAATTATTTGCCAAAAGTTGCCAAGTTGGAACAGTCGGTTGATTCTACTGGTTAAGAAACTTTAACCCCAATGGATAACTGGATGGGCGACCAAATTTGGGTGTCCGATTTTACCTAAACATAGCCTCCTTGTCTCGCACAGTTTGTAAAGCAATAATAATCACAATAATTGTTAATCCTGAGTGGAAATGGTAATTAAGCGCCTACTATGATGAGATTTTTGGAATGAGACAAGGTGTATAGAGAAATCTGATTAAAGTTATTTTATTTGTAAAATCACGGCGTAGATAAGGGTACCAATTATCTAGAAGTTATTCCATTGATTAGTACAACCGATTTTAACATGGAGCGTTATGGAGCGTACAATACATACCTAAACGTATAAGAATGCGCACACGAAATTGAGCTCTAATTCAATGCTGTTATGGTTTATTTAACTTTAATGCTAATGTCATCGAATACAATTACGATCAATGGAATAACTTTAGACAATCGCACCTCAGATAGGATAAGTGTTCATTCATAAAACATTAACAAGACAGGATTCACTTTTCATAAAAGAAACCAGAATGATCAGAGGCACATAAAGCGCCAGTAAAATAGGCGTAAACGTGAAATAAATGAGCTGAAGTTTGAAAAACTGTCAAAGAGAGCAAAACCGAGTCACTCGCATAAGTAAGCTCGATAACAGAGAAAAATAGCAAAGATTTTACTAAACAATCTCGAATTTTTAACACCCCTCTTCCTCAGAAAGTTTTTATGCCGTGTCAAAAGAAATCGAGTCTCTCAGTGTCATAGCAAGATTTTCATTTAAATAGATAAAGTTTATTGCAATGAAAACTAAGAAAGTTTTCAAGTAATTTTCTGCTAAGCTTCTTGAAGGAGAGATCTAGATCTACCTTTTTATAGCCCGCTCTTCACTACGGCTACGATGGACGTTGGGGTCCCAAGGTGCTGGAAAGACGACCCCGCACCGGTAAGTGCAGCGTTGGTAAAACCCCCAAGTAGGTGGACGGACGATTTTAGGCAGATCGCTGATAGTCGTTGAATGCAGGCGCTACAGAATGGTGTTCTATTTGTTTCAAAGTCCAGCAGTGGAGGTCTATCGGATGATGATGATGGTGATGATAATGATGATGACAATATAATGATGATGTTGAACGAATCGATTTTATTTAATCGTTATTAGTTAAGTTAGTCAAACTTTTTAGTTTAGTATTTCGATTTTAAAGTAAAAGTAATAGATAACAAAATAATTGCACACATTCACGAGTCTTTTGGCTCTTTTATATTAAAAATTCCTTCTGGTTTAACACTAATATGGTCTACATGACGAAAATATGAAAAATTATTTCCCACGATATTTCAGCATCATACGCCATCTTGGCTACCCCGGCTGATGTAAAATACGCGTCTCCTGGGAAATTCGTCCGCAGTAGATGACCCTGAGCCCCCATAATGGGCCTTCGATGTCCCATTCCTTCTAGGGAATTAGTGAAAAATGTATGTAACACGGTCACAAACTCAGACTTTCTGGTTGATCGCTTTTCTTGTGACTTTTGGATCGGGTACGAACAGATTATATTGCTGTAAAATAAGGTCATGAAGTGTCATGATTTTTTTCTGAAATTATGGTCAAACTAGCCGATGCCCGCGACTTTGTCTGCGTGGATGTAGTTTTTAAAAATCCCGCTGGAAATTCTTGATTTACCGGAATAAAAAATATCTTATGCAAAAAACACATCGATCTGTAGCTCTGTTGAGTCGTGATTGAAGAACAAACCAACAAACAGAAACACTTTCACATAATTACACAAATTAGTAAGGATTATCATCCGTTTATCCGTTTATCTATCCTTTATAGCGCTAATTTACCTATCTGAACGAACTGCTTTTTAGGGTTCCGTACCCAAAGGGTACCAACGGGACCCTATTACTAAGCCTACGCTGTCCGTCCGTCCGTCCGTCCGTCCGTCCGTCCGTCCGTCCGTCTGTCAGCGGGCTGTATCTCGTAAACCGTAATAGATAGACAGATGAAATTTTCACATATTGTGTATTTCTATTGCCGCTATAACAACAAATAATAAAAATTAAAAAAAATAAATTAAAATATTTCCATGGGTACATGAAAATATTTTAATTTAATTTTTTTTAACGGAACCCTAAAAGAGCGAGGCCCGACTCGCACTTGGCCGATTTTTTTTCAATAAAACTAATGATGAATAATAATAACTTGTTTCGAACAGTTCTAAATAATGCTTGTGCAATAAATAAATATCAATAATATAACTCTTTGATAGAAACCATCTGCACAAACCGCAAACGTTCTAGGATTGTTCAGAATATTTAAATATTAGATTAATAATTTTACGATGCGTAAATTGCAAAATGAACGAACGTAAAACTATTCTATTGTTTTAATCTCTGCACGTCCCTCTTTGATGTAACGTGAGCAAACATTCTAACAGGATGTTTGCTGAATAATCAAGCTCCACTGTTTTGGTTTGCAGATTTGTTGGGCAAATACAATAAAAAACTAGTAGACAAAGAGGCAGTGGATAAAGCTTTCTATTAAGGAAACATGCATAAATCTCTGATGATCATTCTAATTTGGTTGTAGGTCTTGCACTAACTGATGTATTATTAGTATTCTAAAGCAACTTTTGCTAAGTCTCAAAGTCCACTACGCTGGCCCAAGGAGAAGTGGTGGACTTCACACACCTTCGAGAACCTTATGGAGAACTCTCAGGTGTGCAGGTTTCCTCACGATGTTTTCCTTTACCGTTGAAGCAAGTGATATTAAATTGCTTAAAGGTGAGTCAATCAAGTCAATGAAAACGACCCAAAAATCTAAATAAATATATGATACGGATTTGGATTAAATTTAGAATGGAGATAGGTCATACCCAGGATTAACACATAGGCTACAATTTAACCCGGAAATGTAAAGAGTTCCCGCGGGAATCAAAAACCTTTATCCACGCGGACGAAGTCGCGGGCATCGTCTCGTAAGCCATAATATTAATTTTTAAAATGTATCATTATAGTAACTTTGTCGATTTGCCCGTAACCTTTTTACGGCTGAACTATAGAACCGATTTTAGCAAAATTTTTCGAAAAAAAAAAAACCTTGGAGCTACCGTAAAAAAACATCCTACTTTTAACTAAATATTATATAAAATGGACAAAGATAGATTTTTTTTAAATAGAAGTAAGTCATTGGAGTGTAAGTTTTGCTCTATCAATGAATTGACATAATACGGAGCTCTCTTAGAAAATGTATTCGATTGGCTCTCAACTTAAAACGAGTAACGAAATCAACGACTGTTATTGCTGCAAAATGTCGAGTTTATTTTCCAATACCGGTTTTTCAAAGCAAAAACAAAGGGTACAGTGGAAATTAAGTTTACTGACTCTACAGTTCCGAAACGATCGTAAGTGGATGCGTTTTTTAACAGCATTCTGGATTATTTATCGGTGCGCGCTATAACCAACTTATCCCACCAAAATTCAAGCAGTAGTAACTGATTTGAAGATTTTATTTCAGCTTCAATGCGTTGAAAAATGTGTGGGGAATGATGGATAAAATCCGTTTCAGATCTGTATACTAGCTTATCCGTGATTTTAGCTTGGCTCAGCTTTATCAATTTTTGCAAAAAAAAAATCTCTTTCTGATTGTTAATTTTTATTGACATAATTTATAGGAAGGAAGAATAAAGTTATTAAAAATGTTTATTTTCCAGAAAATTATATTTCTGGAAGCAGGCTAAATTATTAATTTACTAAATTAATAGTCATATTGGGTTATTCATAATTTTAAGCATCATAATTTTTCAATATTATCGTAATGTTTCTTTCAAAATATACACAATGCATAAGGGCTTTGGCGGTTCTAAGATCGTTATCAAATGAGAATCATCTCATTCTCTGATTATGAGCTTTGTGTTTCTATGTCCGTTTTCATGATGCAAGCTATCTTACTACCTATTCAACATCAGTTTTTATTCATTTGATCGTAATAGTAAACGATGAAATTAGCATCAAAGTAAAATGAACCATAAAAGTGTCGATTTAAAGTCTCAAATTCAATACAGACGATTTTAATTTGGAGCGTTTTCGTTATGTAATCGTATAATAATGCGTACACGAAATTGAGCTCTAACTTAATACTGTTATGGTTTATTTTACTTTGATGGTAATGTCGGTTACTATCATCGGTTACTATTTACATCGGTTACTATTTATAGTTAACTATCGAATCTTGGTTTAAGCGTACAGTTGAGCTATTGTACCGTGATAAGGAAACATGACACACACACTGACTCACTTTTTTAACCCCCGACGCAAAAAGAGAGGGGTGTTATAAGTTTAACGTGTCTGTGTATCTGTGTATCTGTGTATCTGTCTGTGGTAGCGTAGCCGCCAAACGGATGAACCGATTTTCGTTTAGTTTTTTTTGTGTCATAGATAATTTTATCCCGAGTGTTCTTAGCCATGTTTCATGAAAATCGGTTCAGCCGTTTGAAGATTATCAGCTCTTTTCTAGTTGATTAGGGGATCTGACTAACTTTCTTATGTTCGATCGATTCGAAATTTGGTACCGTGTTACTTCAATGATATTGAAAGTATATGGTAAGGTAACCACGACCTGATCAGCCATTTGAAGATCATCAACTCTTTAATAGTTGATGAGGGGATCTGACTACCTTCCATATGTCCTATCGATTCGAAATTTGGTACCGTGTTACTTCAATGATATTGAAGGTATATGGTAAGGTAACCATGACCTGATCAGCCGTTTGAAGATCATCAACTCTTTAATAGTTGATGAGGGGATCTGACTACCTTCCATATGTCCTGTCGATTCGAAATTTGGTACCTTGTTACTTCATGATATTGAAAGTATATGGTAAGGTAACCATGACCTGATCAGCCGTTTGAAGATCATCAGCTCTTTAATAGTTGATGAGGGGATCTGACTACCTTCCATATGTCCTATCGATTCGAAAGGTACCGTATTACTTCAATGATATTGAAAGAACATGGTAAGGTAACCATGACTTTAAATATGACATGTTAGAGTAAGGTTTAGATTTCGAAGGTGGGTAATTAAATGGGATCAATTAGGCTCAATTACCACTGCGCTAACAAATCACTATAAATACCTTCCTAATATTTATACCTACTTTAAAAAGGACTAAATAAAAGTAAAATTAAAAATTTTAAAAACCCCCGACACAAAAAATAATCTCTAAAAACTAACAAATAATATTTTATACCTCTATATATTTATTATCGTCACATATATTATCTAAGTTCAAATATTTTTCTTTTCCAAGTGTCGTCGTCACGTCGGGGGACCGCTAAGTGAGAAAAACAGGTGTAGTCGCAGATTGCAACAAAAGAATTTACTCCGAAAAATTCGCAAAATCGACACAACCGTCAACGTCGTCTGCCCTCACGTGTCGCACGCGGCATTACGTAGAGCGTAGACTATATTATATGCATGAAACTTAAGATCGCTCGTACCTAAATGTAATTCGTAATAATTAATTAGCTGTTGGAAAAATACTTTATAAACTTTAGCGGTCCCGCGACGCGACGACGACACTTGGAAAATAAAAATATTTGAACTTAGATAATATATGTGACGATAATAAATATATATAGGTATAAAATATTATTTGTTAGTTTTTAGAGATTATTTTTTGTGTCGGGGGTTTTTAAAATTTTTAATTTTACTTTTTATACTTATTAGATTCTATTAGAACCTATTAATATGGATAATAATATTAATCATACTAATAGGTGCTAATACACTGGGCTGGACCATAGTAGAATCCAGTCCGTATTTGTTTAAAATTTTCGTAAGTAAATTAATATAACTGAAAATAAGTACCAGTTTTTTCGAATTAATAGAATAGAATAGAAATATTTTTATTCAAATAAACTTTTACAAGTGCTTTTGAATACTCAATGAATCTACCACTGGTTCGGAATGCCTTTCCTGCCGAGAAGAACCAGCAAGAAACTCGGCGGTTGCTCTTTTCAAAACAAATTTACAATACAGTAAATACTATGCTATATATGCAGTGTTTCCACAATGAGGAAAGTTCCAAAAATGCATACTGACTAACTTCTATCTTAAGATGAGCAGACATAAAGTAGCCCCATTCCCGCCGGTGGCACCCATTCACGAGCATGACGCATGACCCAGCCATTGCTTCGCTCAACCATATTTGAGGGAACGTAACAACCCGCATCACACGACACCACCACAGAAATGTTTAAAGAGTGCGTGACATACTTATGCTATGCATGTCAAGGCATCAAACTGAAAACTAATATTCAAATGCTGATTTTAAGACATCACTTAGACACAAATAAAGTAGAAACACTGAATAGCACAGGATAATTTTGTTACACAGGTTGATTATTACTGTCTCATGAATCGCTGGAGCGAGTTATATCCACGCTTTTTTGTCATTAATATAGTCTTCAGTTGTATAGTATGCTTTTTCCATGAGAGAAGTTTGAATTGCTTTCTTAAACTTGTGTAAAGGCAAGTCTAAGATCGACTGTGGAATTTTATTATAGAACGTCACGCCCATTCCCACAAATGTCTTTCGGACCCTCTGGAGGCGCAGTCCAGGAATCACGAGCCTATTTGGATCTCTAACCTGCCTTCCTGTTGCTGTAAATCACCCTGTTTTTTGTAACTTAAAATATTTTGTCTGACAAATATTATGTTGTTATAAATATATTGTGAAGCTACTGTCAGAATGCCTATTTCCTTAAATTTTTCTCGAAGGGAATCCCGCGGTTTTAAATTGTAGATTGCGCGAATTGCCCTCTTCTGCAATACAAAATTTTTTCCAATGTCGGCTGCTTTACCCCATAAAGTATATAAGTATATTCCGTATGACATAATACTATGGAAATATGCAAAATAAACAATTTTTGCAGTTTCTATGTCAGTTAACTGTCGAATCTTCCTAACAGCGTAAGCAGCAGAGCTAAGCCTGCCAGCAAGTGTTGTTATACGGGTGCCCCACTGTAGCTTAGAATCCAGGGTTAATCCCAAGAACACTGTGGAGTCCTCAGTTTTCAAAAGTTCATTATTTATCTTTAGATTATTACTGACAGCTCTGGTGTTAGGCAATAAAAACTCAACACACTTGGTTTTTTTAGCATTTAAAAGTAAATTATTTGCCGTAAACCATTCAGAAACTTGAGATAATGCATTATTTACATCGTCAAAATTGTCTTTTTTCCTATCGACTTTGAAAATCAAAGACGTATCATCAGCAAAAAGTACAATATCGCAAGTATTTTGGACAAAATGTGGTAAATCATTTATATAAATCAAAAACATGAATGGACCTAGAACAGAACCCTGGGGTACACCCATTACTGAGGCTGATCCGGATGATTTTACGTCATTGACACATACTCTCTGAACACGATCACTGAGATAAGACGCAATGAGACTAAGTTCAAAACCTTTAATACCATAGTGGCTCAGTTTAAGCAAAAGGGTCTCGTGATCAACGCAATCAAATGCCTTTGATAAATCACAGAAAATACCAATGGCATTCTGGGAGTTCTTCCATGCATCGAATATGTGTTGTAACAGCTTTGCGGCTGCATCGGTTGTTGATCGACCGTTAGTAAAACCATACTGCTCAGGGTGAAGAAGTCCATTTAAATTAAAGCAGTTAATTTAAATGGATTAAAATAATAGAAGCAGTTGGTTGAGCATTATTTTTTCGAATATCTTGCTGAGGGTTGGCAAAATTGAAATTGGTCTGTAGTTATTCGGGTCACTTTGGCTTCCCGATTTAAAAAGAGATATTAGTTTACTACATTTCATAAGGTCTGGAAAAGATCCAGAATCAACTGATTTATTAAAAATTAAGGCAAGATATGGCGCAATAATATCAATTATACTGTGGATTATTTTAGCTGAAATTCCCCATAGATCTCCCGTTTTTTTATTTTGTAAAGCTTTAAACATTTTGATAATATCATATGGGGTAACGTGTTCAAACTTAAATAGTTTACTGCACTCAGAAACATTGCTCTTTAAAAGATTATAGGCTGCTGTTGGCGAGGAATTTAGAGAACTAGTTGTGGTAACTGGAATATTTTTGAAAAAGTTCTCAAATGTATTTTCCAAGTAATCCTGGTTCTCGAACCCTAGTTAACCCCGTCACATCCAACAATATCAGTTAACTCGTTACCGATGTTCCAACAAGCTTAGCAAAATACACCAGGGCCAGATTAACTGGACCCAAACGTCTCAAGAGTACTTAACTATAACAATATTAGCTTGACACGTCTCTTATTCGACCTTAGCATTACACTTAAGCTCGATTTACATAGGTCAAGTCGGCCTGCCGTGATACTAGATCAAGTGCAAATAAAATCAACAACCAAGGAGTGAGTGTGATCAGCAATTAGAGATGGTATTTTCTGAAGGATTTAAATTAAACTTAAGTAATAAACCTTTTGAAAATTAATACTAACGCTTTTAACTATTCAAAACTTAAATCATAGCTCGCCATTGCTTCGTGCTGAAGAAAGAAACTTAATAATTGTTATTGTTGTTTGTTTAAGGAGTTAACTAATCTACTTAGTATTAGTTTAGTAAAATATGTAATTTGAAAAAACAAAAAATAATAGATAGATTTCGTTTACGGTTAACTGGCTAAATCATTTATCGATAATAGTTAAAAAGGTTGCGATTATACTAACTGGATTCTAAAGTAAAAACCATCGCACGTTCTTTGGAATTGAAAAAATGATATAAGAGACTTAGACGGTGTATTATTACTGTACAGATTATCATGCGTAAACGTCCAAGTAAGCACCCGATTGAATATACTTACTTAATACCTTTTATCTCGACCCAGTAACTATCTAAGTGTATAAAGTCCTTAGAATGGTACTGGAAGTAATTTAATTACTTTTGTGAACAAACTTTCTACTATAGTTCGGAACTTCCTTAAGATAATGTTAAAAGAATTTTTATAATTGTGGGATTATTAAAGGGTTTGAAATGAAAGACTAAGAAATATTTTATTAGATTTATTTTTTTACGACTAGTGATAAAATCTTTGGAAATTGAATGTTGAATTTTTCCATCAATTTGGTGCTTTTTGTTTTGGTTTTGAATTTATACATAGACTGATTAAGATTAAATAGAAAAATATTTAATATTAAAATTTTAGATAATTGAAGGCCCATATTAGTCCAGTGGTTAAAACATAGGCCTCCGGATTTTTTCGGAAGGTCCAGAGTTCGAATCTCAGGCACGCACTTTTAACATTTCGGAGATATGTGCGTTTTAAGCAATTACATAATATTATCAATTCAATTCATTTTATTGCAAAGTGTTTACATAAGGTCTTATTGTAATACAATGCATCACTTGCTTAAACGCATGAAGGAATACATCTTTACTTGAGAAATTGCCTTAGCCTTCTCATTCGAGGTGATTATTATTTAATATTTGCATAGACTAGTAAGTAAAAAGATAGGAGTCACAATACGAACTCTCAAGTATTCAGTGTTATCAGAATTGCGACTTTGTAAGAAAATGGTATTCAATTGACAGCTTAATATGTATGATTTCATTGAACAATTCATATATCAAACATATTATTATGTTTTAAGCTGTAAATGGAATACGATTTACTTATATTGCAATCACTTGAAAAATCTGCACTACTAAGTGATCGGCTTCCGTTTTAGCTAGCTTGCTTCACATTTAAAGTATACTGGTTTACCAACTATGCTGTCACTTTAGTCTAGGGATTAGGTAGGTACTGTTATACTTTTCTGTATTATAACATTTTTGACGTGATAACGTCTTATAAATCGATGAACACGGGCTGCTCGCACGAAAAAGTGTCACGTTCCGCCTGAGCCTGCGCGTGCAAGTGAGAGCGCGGAACAAGCGATAGAGAGGCACGATCGGTCCAAGCGTTGGCTTGTGACTAGAGAAAATTGAAATTTTCAATTAACTCCTTCTTTGTATTATACAAAATAATGATAATTCAGTGATGATAATTCCATTCAATTCATAAAAGTATGCAATTGTTCATCAATGTTTCTTTAAGACGTTATCACGTAAAACTAATCGTCCATAAACCAACTTTACAGTCAACCAATTTTTTTATACAAACTCTAGGAGTAATTATATTCATGGAATGTAGTTTTTACTATTATATTTAACTTAAGTAAAATTTGTAATATGATCTCTTAAACTATATGAGATTTGTGTTTATATTAATTCGCTGTACATTTACATATATTTTATATCTATCGTATTTTCGTAGATTGAGTAATTTGTCACGTAATCTTCAAGCAGTAATACAGCGCTACGTAAGATGCCAGAACTAGAATACGACTGGATTTTCTCGTATAACCTGCGAAAAAAAGTTATACCTATTAGAAATCATTAGAAATCTTTCAAATTGATTCAGATATGATGTATTCATAATAATAATGCAAATTATAATTATGAATTGTTTGATGATTTATTATTGGCTTTACATGACTTATTATATACACCTATACGAATATACATTATATATATTTATAAAGAGCTATATTGTAATAAGGGTCTTGAAAAATTAGATCTACAACTGTAATGTGTCGCTATAAGCAGTGATAGCCTAGTGGTTAGGACTGTCTAGGGGGGGTCGCAGGTTCGACCCCGGGTACGCACCTCTGACTTTTCGGAGTCAAGTGCGTTTAAGCAATTAAAATAATATCACTTGTTTCAATTCGCATTGGACCAGCGTGGTGGACTATGGCCTATAACCCTTCTCTGAGAGGAGACCTGCGCTCAGTAGTGAGCCGTTGATGGGTTGCTAATGATGATGATGATGAATGTGTCGCTAATAGATGTCGCTAACAGTTGCTAATAAACTGATTGAAAAAATAGATACATGTCACTAATTTCGGCACTGACGTATAGTTCGGTTTGACCGAGGTGTAATCTGGTCAACACACTCAAAGTGCGATTCCTGAGAGATATGGATTCGAACCCCTTCCCGCCTCTGAATTTTTGATATTTATTAAAAAAAAATTAAGTGGCACTCGGGGACTGCCGCGGTAAAGCTATTGCATAGCATTTTTTATCAACCTATGCAATTAGGTATAATATTTATGCAATATTTTTTTGCATAATAAAAATTATGCAAAAAATAAAATAAAAAACAAACAAGAAAGCGCACTGTCACTACTTCGCGAGTGAGATTCGAACCTGCGACATTATACACCATACGGTAAAGAAAACGGCCGCTCGCTCCACTGCACTGCGCCAAACAGAGCTACTTGTGAATCTCTAAAATGTTGAACGCTTACTGAACGACGGTGTTAGGTTTATTTTCATTACGGAATTTCTTGATTCGGTTGCCGCGCTCAAACTGTTTGTCCTAATTCAAAGCCTGCGATAAAAGCTATGCAATAGCTTAAAAATTCAGATCTCAGAAGGTTTGTACATACCGTGATCGCGCGCGGTGTGCGCGTCAATGGAAGTCGATTTACGATCGATGGGCGGGGGGTCTGTAAACAAAGCATGTTGTTTAAAACTCCACTTTATTTCACTTTGTTGTTAGAGTATTTTTAAATGTTTGCCTTCACAATCAAGTGCACAGTGAAATTGTATCTATTTCCGTTGCTAGTGATTGTTGTTTTTCACCAACAAATACAAAACTTGCCCGTTCATACAACCGAGCTTCATTATATTTATTTCATTGTTATTCAATTTCAAATTATTTCATTTGTTACTAACTTTTTGCTGGTGACTTCGTCCGCCCGGAGTTAAGTTGTTAAAAATCTTCACCGCAGGTTTTTATCAAAGATAAAAAGTAGTCTACATGTAACTCTCCAGGTTTTTTAACCATATCTATGCAAAAACTTCGATCCATTGTTCTATTGCTGCGCAATTGATTCGAACAAACACTCTTTCTCATTTATATTGTAATATTAGTAAAGATTTGATGATATCCCGGGCATAGTGGTGAGCACTGTGGTCTCTGATTCGATTCCCGGCGGGGGAATTTTTGGGAATTTAATATAATTTCTGAATTATTTCTTGTCTGGTCTGGTGGGTGGCTTTGGTTGTGGCTAGTTACCACTCTACCGTCAAAGACGTGGCGCTAAGCGATTTAGCGTTCCGGCACGATAGCATGTAGATTAACAGATATAACAGATTAGGGTTGAATGTACACTGCCATACCCCTTCCAAGTTAGCCCGCTACCATCTTAGACAACATCGCCACTTACCATCAGGTGAGATTGCAGTCAAGGACTATCTTATCATAGAATCAAAAAAAGATTATGGCCAAGGGGCCATGTCAATACAATAATCATGAAGATTAATCATGATCATACTAAGAAAACCAAAGTGATCCCGCGATATTTTTAAAAACTAATTCCACTTGCATGTGCATCAGCTAATTACTAATAGTATAGAATAGAATAGAATTATTTTTTATTAAAATAAACTTTTACAAGTGCTTTTGAATCGTCGCCGGTGAGTCTACCGCTGGTTCGTAATGCCCTTTCTGCCGAGAAGAACCAGCAAGAAACTCGGCAGTTGCTCTTTTCAAAACAAGTTTACAATAGATACTATGCTATGTATGCAGTGTTTCCACAATGAGGGGAAGTTCCGAAAAATGAAAATTTACAATTCAAAACGTGTTATGACGGGCAGACAGAAAGTAGCCCCATTCCCGCCGGTGTCATCCGTTCACTAGCATGACGCATGGTCCAACCGTTGCTTCGCTCAACCATATTTGTTATAGTAGTTAAAGTGCCTTACCTCTGTAAAATATGTCCCTCTTTCTGCTGAAGTAGTTCGCGAGGGGTATGTTCATGTCGCACAGTATCTCCACGGTGGGCGGGAGGGAGTCTATCCTGATCACCGCACTCGTCAGCGCCGTGTATCGACCCTCGATGATCTTAATCGTTGATTTTGCGTTTAACGGCCTGAAACAATAATATAACTAATTATAAAATACTGTATATATTATTAAAAATAATTATAGCTGCTAACTTAATGTCCTAATCACTAAACCTTTATTTAATGTATAAAAAAGTGAATCTATATATATAAATTATATATATATATATATATAAAAGAAAGTGGTGTTAGTTACACTTTTTATAACTCAAGAACGGATGAACCGATTTGGCTGAAAATTGGTGGAGAGGTAGCTTAGAACCAGGAGACGGACATAGGATACTTTTTATCCCGTTCGACCGCGTTTCCGTCAAGTCACTATAAAACGTGGTATAACAAAAACGCATCTGACATGGAATAACAAAACGCAAATGGCAGTGGAATAACAAAACGTAAATGACAGCTAAACGTAATTTTGTCTTTGTTGGTTTGTCCGTCAATCACGCTGCAAAAACCTCCGGATTGACGTGATTTTAGGTATAGTTGAGAACCTGTAGAGTGTAAAGCATCCCGGAAAATCAAAGAGTACCCTCGGGATTTTAAAAACTGAATCCACGCGGACGAAGTCGCGGGCATCAGCTAGTATATTAATAAAGAAGTGTCAATTATATGAGTTCAAATCGAATGCCATTCGAAGCGTCTCTGAGCAGACGTTCAATCAAATACAAAGAAGAATTTATTGTTGAACAACAAGTGTAGATACACTAAAATAGAGCCGTGTGAACCCACCATTTGACACAATGCAGTCTAAGATTACAGCGGACTAAGTTGGAAGGGGTCTGGAAGTAACTAGCTACGGCCATAGCCCACGTGATAAATGTTTCGTTAAAGATTAGCATTTGGGACCATAAAACCTTCAGTATTCAAAAACATATATTTTATGAAAAAACCTACAAACACCTAACTACTTCAAGGAAGATAATACTCTTGATTCGAGGGTAAATTAGCTAAAGAAAAACTCCGTATACTAATTTCAAATTTATATTCGATAATTGAACCAACAACGCACAACTAATAATATGACTTTCAGTAGTACTCGTATTATCTCGTTTTATATTCATCGATTCTAACAATCTGCGAGTAGACTTGGAAAACTTCCCGGGCGTCCCAAATCGCTCTTCGAATAATACTGAATACTCACTTGGATGTTCCTTAGCTCCTAAAAATATACGAGAACATAATTTACTAAGAAACGCTTGATTAGCTGGATATCTTTCTTGGGACAATGTGATATAGCTGTACCTAAAAAAAACCACTGAAATACCTGCATGAAACAAGTCATGAGACAAATCCTACAAGTCTCCTCACTGAATGAGAAACACTTTTGAGAATAAAATTGAGATCTCGCAGGCATTCGGGTTCCCTCTCAATATTTTCCTTCACCGTTACACCGAGTGATGTTTAATTTTTAAACGCATATAATTCTGAAAACTTAGAGGTGTGCTGCTGGATTTCGAACTCCGGACACCCTGAAAAGGAGGCCTAGTTCTAAACCATTAGGCTAACATCATGACTCTGAAAAAAGTAGCGTTTGTTTTCGCAATATCGGTTCGTATGTCTCCAATACCTTAGAGTTACGGACTAAATAATTCGAATGTTCGCGAGTTTGCTAACAACCCCGCCGTCTGCCGGTGCATGCCCGCCGCCGGATTTAGTTTGTCCCCCAGGTATTTGCACCTCGCTACGAGCTACAAGCTACGAGCTACGAGGAGCTACGCTTCGTAGCTAGGAGCTAGTAAGAGACGCATTGTTATTGTTGTTAAGGATCCATTTATTATAAACTTTTATTTAGCTTGACCAGTTTATTTATTTGTTTGTTTGGGTCAAATCTTGCAAGATGAATTAGAACCACTTCCCGGTTTCCGATTGAGCTGAAATTTTGCATGTATGTGTAAATCGGATGACAATGCAATATTATTGTGACATGGAGCTGATCTGATGATAGAGACCGAAGATGGCTATCGAAACTCTGTAATAAAACGATGTAACCCCATTAAGTTTGGGCTCGTTTGATTCGTCATGACAAGAACTCTGATCCTAGATGATATTATCTAGAGCATATGATGTAGCTAATAAAAGCTGGTATTTAAAAATATTTTTTTTAAATTTATACTTGTTTCTAAGTATTTACGTTTAGAATTCTAAAATTTCTAATAGGTATTCTAGTTTAGCCTAAAATATAAAATTCTCATGTCGCGGTGTATGTTCGGGATAAACTCGAAAACTAATGAACCGATTTTGATCAAACTTCGTAACTATCTGTAATTTGGTCCAACTTAAAAGATAGGATAGTTTTTATCTTAATTACTGACATCAATATTTGTTATTGCAAATTAAAATATATTAATTACACGACGACCTAACGCCGTTCGACCTAAATCAACCTAAATCTCGAACGATGTTAGATTGCGGTTGTCTAGATTGTGTTATAATTTTGCAATACTGATATTATAAATGCGAAAGTGTGTTTGTTTGTTTGTATGTCCTTCAATCACTTCGCAACAGAGCAACGGATTGATGAGATTTTTTGCATGGGTATGGTAATGGGTGCAGTAAAACCTAGCAACCTAAATCTCGAACGATGTTAGATTGCGGTTGTCTAGATATTATAAATGCGAAAGTGTGTTTGTTTGTTTGTATGTCCTTCAATCACGTCGTAACAGAGCAACGGATTGATGAGATTTTTTGCATGGGTATAGTAATGGGTGTAGCAGTGGGTCCTCAGACCGGGAGAGCTACTTTTTATCTCGGATAATCAAAGAGTTCCCGCGGGATTTTTTAACACTTAATCCATGTGGACGATCCTTATAAGACTTAAATTAAATCGACAAAATCTTAGGTGAGAACTACACTAGGAATTCTTATTTGAAATAAAATTTAACTTTGACCTTTTCACAAATATTGTAAGTAAAATTCATTTTAGGTCTTTAGAATTAAAAGGAAAACTGATGAAGTCTAGGTTGGAACGCGCTTGCCTAGAAGATGCCTATTCAAAGATTATGCCTCTTCTATACTTTCACATTAAACCTGCGCTAGTGCAGTGGTTATTTTACTACTTTTAAATGACTTCAAAAAGAGAAGTTATTCATATTATAGACTCAGACAATGTTAATAATTCAATAATAATGGTACCCCGGACACCAATAACGCGGAGGTATGACGTTTGCCCCGGGGAACGAATTACCAGATAATTTATTGACAGTTAAAATTAATACCAACTTTGGTACAAACAATACCGTAAACTAAATTTTTGGGTAAGTATATGTTCATAAATACGAAAACATCTAATTGGTAGTATCTACAATTTACATAACAATATAACTAAATCATGTATCGATTTTGTTCACTTGGCGCTAAAACTATGGATTACCTACCTATGTTATCTGCAGTTCTAATCTTAGAAGATTAAAAATAAATTAATTAGTGGCATAAATAAAAACAGCAGGTCATTAGGCATTCACGTAAATTGTATTTAATTACACACGCTATGTACAGACTTAATAATTGTTTATTAATCACAATAACCGTAAATCTCACAACAGGGCAGAGTTTCGGCTTATAAGTTAACCGCACGGAAAAACTGACTAGAATGGGCTCGCAGGGCGCTTTATACTTTATTCCCTACCGAAGGCATCCGGTAGATTAACTCGGGCAGGCTCGCTTGGCTGTCATTGGCTGACTGATACGGCACGCTGTGATTGGCTGAGGCGGTATGACGTAATAGTCGGCTGTCCGAAGGCATTCGGTAGATTGGCTAAGGCAGGCTGGCTTGGCTGTGTTTGGCTGGCTTGGCTATGTTTGGCTGGCTTGGCTGTGTTTGGCTGGCTTGGCTATGTTTGGCTGGCTTGGCTGTGTTTGGCTGGCTTGGCTGTGTTTGGCTGGCTTGGCTGTGTTTGGCTGGCTTGGCTGTCATTGGCTGGCTGATATGGCACGCTGTGGTTGGCTGAGGCGGTATGGCGTAACAAATTATTAATTAGAAGTGATTCTAAAAACACATAAAAAAATTCGCCTTCTAACGTACTTAAGCCCAGTTAGCTGCTAATAAGGGATGTTAAATTTCAAACCAGGAGGCTGTAAGGTTCTGTAGCGAATCAAGAGACCTGTGAAGGGTGAACCTATATCGGTGAAGAAGATTATGATCTGCAGCTTGAAATGTAAATATCCCTCTTATTCTCCAAATTACGACATTATATTAAGAATTCGAGCCCGCAATTTGACGCTCATTATATCGTATGTTAAATATACAGTAAAGAGTGGGTAGATTTTAATTACAGCATAACAATTGATTAAATTTGCTCGTGGGGTTATTAATTTTTCGATGTTTGCCGACAGTGCCGTTCGTAATTTTAATAAGGTAGGCAGCTCCGCTTCCCGATAATATTATAATTAATACCTACATTATAGGGGAACGTTATTATTTTTAATGATTAAAACTTTATTAAGCAGGAAGATTAAGTAAGTTATACGAAATCGTTGAGACGATGGGCCTTTTACCATTTGTGGTGAACTTATATTATTTTACATCCGGTACAGTAGTATCTTAATATAATATGTAGTTATTTAAGCTATTTAAAAGTCACCATTTTTTGTTTTAATGTATATAATATGTTAGATTAGTTTGTATTTTAATTTCTATATAAGTGAGCATGTTTTGTTCTTAAATAATAAATTCTTTATACCTGGTAAGGACGTACTTATGGTAGATAGGATATAATATATACGATATGATGACGTATTTATAGTATGAGAAGAATTAGGTAAATCTGCCATCGATAAGTAACTATGCAAAAAAAGCGATACCTACCTATTTCTAACTTGGCAGAATTCCATTAATGTAGGTAATCCTATTTATCAACTCAAGTTACGGATCAAGTGATTTCTATGAAGCCGGTAAATTTATCTACTAACTCCATCCTAAATGTTATATTTATAATGTTTAAATCAGCAATACATTTTTCCTTGGCAGTAAAGTGGTTTCTTGCAGAAAGGCGTAAGTGACACTGTTTATGGGTATAAGGTTCACTTTTGACTTTTCACTTTGGATCAGAGAAACACGACCACCTTGGTTGATCATTTATTAGCGACTGACTTGAGTTTAACATAATGCAAAACACTTACATATTATGAATTAACAATTGAACATGCCGCCCACCAAAGGACCCGCAGAGTCCTTTACAATAAACAAGTTACATTGATATACTAAATCACGATAGGCAGTAACAAAACATATTTTGCAACTTATATGAAAAAAATTATCTTAATTTCTAGCTTTATAATTATTATGGATGACAATACTTGAATTGAATGCTTGCGATACCTATTAAAGTAAATACAATATCAAATGATAAATTAGCAAAGATCTTAAACTTCTTAAACAAACATAGAATGTGATTTTCTTAAACAAACATAGAATTCCACTGAGCAGGCAAGTTCGGTTACAATAATCGTTTACACAAAATATAGCATCTTAAAATGACAATTACTTACAACAACTTAATCAATGTCGATTGGTAAGGGACATAGTTTCGATACAGATCTTTGCACTATACGGTCACCACTCTTGACACTATAGACTCTTGTAATACCATCACTACCAGGATGCTTGTGTGTGATGCGACCCAGCATCCATTTCCCAGGTGGAAGGTTGTCGCTTTTTATAAGTACTATGTGTCCGATATCAAATTCTTTTTCCTTCTTGATCCACTTATACCTTTGTTGCAATCTAGACAGATATTCTAATTGCCATCTTCGCCAAAAGTCTGACAACATTTTTTGCAGGTGTTGCCATCTGGATAAGTAGGTGATTGGTATATCTTGGAGATTGGGATTCGGGATGGTGATTGGAGCTTCGCCAATCAAAAAATGTCCTGGGGTTAAAGGCGTCTTGTTATCTATATCAGACTCATCTATGGGGCTTAGAGGTCTGGAATTCAGACAAGCTTCTATTTGACATAGAAGAGTGGACATTTCTTCATACGTAAGGTTCGATGTCAACACCCTTTTCATGTGAAATTTCATTGATTTCACGCCAGCTTCCCAAATTCCCGCCATATTAGGACTGTAAATTGGTAGAAAGTGCCATTGGGTGCCGTCAAGAGCTAAAGATTCTGAAATGTCACCTTCAAATTGTAACTTTGCTTCTGCCCAGGCTGCTGCAAGTTCTTTGTTAGCTGCAACAAAAGATCGACCTTGGTCACTCCACAGGTGGGCACATTTCCCACGCCGGCTGACAAATCTTCTCATGCAGGCGATGAAACTATCTGACGTCATATCTCCAACGAGTTCTAGGTGAATCGCTTTTGTGGACATACAAATGAATATGCATATGTATGCCTTGCTGGTTCTTATTCCTCGACCTCTTGACGCCAGTACTGAATATGGGCCAGCGAAATCCACGCCACTGTGTAAAAAGGGTCTTGATGGAGTCACTCTTTCACGAGGTAAGTCTCCCATGAGTTGCGATTTTACTGTTGCATTTTGCCTGGCACATATTAAACATTTTCTAAACTTTAATTTTACTAAATTTTTTGCTTTCAGGATCCAGTATTTTTGCCGTAAGTATCCCAACATCAGCTGCGGTCCACCGTGCAACGTCTTCAATTGCGCGTCGGCGACAACGAGCTTCGAAAGGTAAGTATCATGATCTAGTATTATAGGATGTCTACCATCTTCGTTTAGATCTGCATGGCGCAACCTACCGCCCACCCTGAGGATTCCTTCATCATCAAGGTAAGGTTGTAAGGTTTTTAATTTGCTTTTTGCTTGTACTTTTCCATTACTCTTTAAATTATTTCTATCTTCTTTAAAACTTTCTTGCTGTGTTAGCTTAATGCATGTTTTTAACGCTTCATCTAATTCTTTTGTTGTAATAGCTGTGTCTTTATCTTGCAATTTCTTTCCTTTTAAAAATCTTTTGCTGTAAATTATCATTTTTAGTAGTTCTGTTAAGTTATCACAACTTTCAAATTTTGCAATTATACTTGTGTTTTCATTTTATATTTTCAGGTTTACTTCTATAATTTCCTTTCTTTCCAGGTTTGTAGTTATGTTCTTCGGTCTGCAGTATTCGATCTCATCATTATTTAACCATTCAGGTCCTTTCCACCACATTTTGTATTCTTTCAGGTCTGCTAATGACATTCCTCTTGAGGCGATATCGGCAGGATTGTCTTGTGATTGGACATGATACCAATTGTGATTGCCTATGTCTTCGAGGATCTCAACCACGCGATTACGCACGTAAGTATTCCATCTTGCAGGGTCTCCGAATAGCCAGGACAAAACTATATTGGAGTCCGTCCACGCGTATATCTGACCGGCAGGTATTCTCATAGATTCCTTTATTTGTTTCAGAAGACCAGCAAGTAGCACCGCACCGTTGAGTTCAAGACGAGATAAGGATTTAGATTTAGTCGAGGCCACGCGTGTTTTAGCTGCGATGATTGTAGTCTTCACTTCTCCATCGGAGGTTTTTACCCTCATATAGGCGACTGCACCATAGGCTTTATTGGAGGCATCGCAGAACCCGTGAACTGTAATGTCCGTCATCAGTTCTTCAGTTGTTTGGAGCCATCGATCTATCTCAATACCAGGTAAGTTTTGGAAACTATTTCTTAGATCGAGCCATTCTTCAGCAATCGTTTCATTTACTTCTTCATCCCACGTTATGCCTTGTAGCCATAATTTTTGAATTAGCAACTTTGCAGGTAGAATGGAAGGCGCTAACCAGCCAAGCGGATCAAACAAACGTTGTATATCAGCGAGGATAGTTCTCTTCGTGATTGGATCAGCTACGGCAGTTAAGTCTAGATTATATTGGAATTTGTCTGTTCCCATGTTCCATTGTAATCCAAGTGCTCGAATACTACCGTCGATTGTTATGTCTAGTTTTACTTTGGAACTTCTTTGAGTAGGTTCAAATTGTTTCAGGAATTCCGCGTTGTTAGAGCACCATTTTTGCAAAACAAAGCCTCCTTTTCGCAATATTGAATCTATATCCTTTGCAATCTTGATAGCTTCTTCAAGATTATCCTTTCCAGACATAAGATCGTCCATATAAAAGTCTTGTTTGATTACTACCGCTGCATCAGGATTGTTCTGGCCTTCATCCTCAGCAACTTGGTGTAATGTTCGGACTGCTAAGTAAGGAGCCGATGCTGTCCCGAACGTAACTCTTTTAAGTCGATAATCCTTTACAGCTTCTTTCTTGTCTTGGCGCCAGAGAATTCTTTGCAAATCAGCATCTTCTTTGCTTACCATGATCTGGCGGTACATTTTTGCTATGTCTGCAACGAAGCACACTTTCTTCGTTCGCCATCTTAAAATTAAAGTTCTCATATCATCTTGTAGTTGAGGGCCAACTAATAACTCATCATTAAGAGAGACTTGATTGTGACCTTTTTGCGACGCGTTAAAAACGGTTCTGACCTTGCTTGTTTCTTTTTCAGCTTTAATTACTGCATGATGTGGTAGATACACAGATGGATTGTTGATTTCTTCTTCTGGCACTTCTTCCATATGATCCATGTCTCTGTATTCTTCCATAACCTTAACGTAGTCATTCTTTAAACTTGTATCCTTATCAAATCTTCTTTCTAATTGAATTAATCTTCTTAGCGCAATTTCTCTTGTATTTCTTTCAATACATTGTAGCTGTTCTGTTTTTCTTGGTAATTTTACAATGTATCGTCCTTCATCTGTTCTGGTGGTTGTAGCTTTGTATATTTCTTCACATTTTCTTTCTTCTGGTGTGGGTCTTCTTATTTCATTTATATCTTGTTCCCACATATTCTTGAGCATATTATCCAGATTCAGATTCAGGTGCATGCTTATAATCTCATCTCCTTGAGTCTTTTGTACAGTGCCAAATAGGATCCAACCCAGGCTTGTGTTCTGCGCGCATGGAGTTCCTGGAGGACCTTTAATAATTTCACCTTTCATAATTTTGGCACATACATCTACACCGAGCAACATATCTACTCGTCCTGATTGACTAAAGCTTGGATCTGCCAGAACGAGACCTTCTAAGTGCGGCCAGGTGTTGTTGGAAATGGTTCTTGTTGGTAATTGTGAGGTGAGTCGCGTTGGCATGATATACGTCTTGATCTTGAATTCTTCTTCTTGTCTTGGTAAGACGTATAACTCTGTTCCTTGCTTTACAGTGGTTCGTGTTGATCCAATACCCGTAATCGTACCATTGATTTTTGTCCTTTTCAGTCGTAATGCTTGTACTGCCCTTTCGCTTATAAAGCTTGCTTGAGATCCTGTGTCCACTAGAGCCTTTACTACAGTAGTGTGCCCATAGTCATCCCGTATCTTCAGGAGAGCCGTTGCAAGTAGGGCTACATTTGTTGGTTCATCGTTAATAGGATCTATTCTTGTGTTAACTTGCACTATCTCTCCACTTCGTTCATTAGATACTGTCGGTTGAATAGTTTCTTGCTTATCCAACGTACCTGTTGACCTTTTTTGATGGAGTAGTGTGGAATGGCGTTTACGGCAAATTTTACAAGTATACAGCGCAGGTAACCTGCACTTAGACGACCTATGACCTTCAAAAAGGCAGTTGAAACAAATGTTATTCTCTTTTACATAAAGACCTCTGTCCACTGGAGTCATTTTTAAAAAATCCTCACAGTAACTCAAAGTGTGGTCACCCTTACATCGGACGCATGACTTGGTTTGCTTGACTACGTGAAATACCTTCTCCCTAGTAGGCTTCTCTTTACTTGTTGTGGGGGTTACTAATTCTAATGTTCTAAATTTAGTTTCGAGAAACTTTTTTAAATCCTCCCACGTCGGTAATTCATCAACGTTATCTTTATGTGCAAAATCTTCCCATTGTTTATGAGACTCTGGGTCCAGTTTCTGTACCGTGAGAAATATTAAAATCGGATCCCAAGAGTCAGTATCGATTTTTTGATTACGTAAACTATTTATAATTTCGCTGGTAGTGTCTAATGTTAACTTTAAGTGTTGAGCGGACTGTATAGTGCTTTTACGTATTGAAAAAAGTCGCTTTAAAAGGGAATTAATTATTAACCGCCTATTGCCATATCTATTTTTTAGTATATCATAGGCGAGGGAGTAGTTATCTTCTGTTATCTGAATATTCTTTAATAAAGCTGCTGCCTCCCCTATGATACTAGTTTTAAGGTAATGTAATTTTTGCACATTGTTTAGAGAAGAGTCTGTATGTACTAAGGATAAAAACAAATCATTAAACGTAGGCCAATCTTCATACTTGCCGTCGAACGTCGGTAACTGTATTTTGGGCAGCCGGGCTAGCACGTGAGATGGTGACGGTGATGGGTCGATGGCACTCGAACTTCGACGACCGGCATTTTCCTTTACCGCCAGCAAATCCTTGAGGTAACCTTGTAGATATAGGTACACGTCCTCTTGTACATAAAATTCTTCTTGGACGAAGTAGGGTAAGTTGCCTCGTTGTTCTCTCGTCGTACACTTCACTAAATCTTGATGGGCTTGCTTGAAGGTAACCCAGTATTCATCGATTGATTTTATCCGGGATTCGATGTATCCTTTTGTTAATCGCTCTTTAGGGCATTTTTTTATATTTATTTTAGCCTTCTGGAATACTTGCGCCGTATCTTCTAGAATGCTTATAGCTTGCTCCGCTGGAGTAGTCATTATTACGGAGTAATAAGATCTATTGTTCTAATAGTGAGCGCGTCGAGTTTCTTATCTTCGCATTCCAATGACTCGAGCGGCGATCGGCGAGTAGGTAGCTTGCTTTGATCCGGCTACGATTTTGGACCATATGTTTATGGGTATAAGGTTCACTTTTGACTTTTCACTTTGGATCAGAGAAACACGACCACCTTGGTTGATCATTTATTAGCGACTGACTTGAGTTTAACATAATGCAAAACACTTACATATTATGAATTAACAATTGAACAGACACACTAAGGACAGTGCATAGGACGTTCTTACCGCACTGCTAGAATAAAACCGTGATATAAGTGAAAACCAAAGTTGAGAATATCGTAAGCTAAGTTCGTCGGTTATTAAGAAACTTTAATCAACGCAGATGAAGTCGCGGGCATCATCTATTCCTACATAGTAGACATGTCGGGGGCATCAATTACAATATTATAATGATTAATGCCATTTTAATATGTACCTATTCAATTGCAAGTACCTAGTATGTATTTTTGGAACCTTCCATCATTGTAAAAACACTGCATAGTATCTATTGTATTGTAAACTTGTTTTAAAAAGAGCAACCGCCGAGTTTCTTGCTGGTTCTTCTCCGCAGGGAGGGCATTCCGAACCGGTGGTAGACTCATCGCCGATTCAAAAGCACTTGTAAAAAAGATTATTTGAATAAAAAAAAATTCTATTCTATTCTATTCTAATGCCCACGACTTCGGATTCGGACTTCGGATACCGCGATTAAGGGATTTTGATGTCCCGTAGTTTTTGCGTTAAAGAGTATCAATATCCGTCCATCCATCCTTTATAATGTTAGCAGGATTAGGATAGGATAGGATCATCATCATCATTATCAACCATTAGATGTCCACTGCTGGACATAGGTCTCCTGCATGGACCTCCACAGGATTCGCTCTTGCGCCGCCTGAATCCAGCGACTCCCTGCGACTTGTTTGATGGCGTCGGTCCACCTAGTGGGGGGTCTGCCAACACTGCGCTTACCGGTGCGGGGTCGCCACTCCAACACCTTGGGATCCCAACGACCATCAGCTCTTCAAACTATGTGCCCCGCCCATTTCCACTTCAGTTTCGCGACTCGCTGAGCTATGTCGGTGACTTTGGTTCTCCTGCGGATCTCTTCATTTCTGATTTGATCTCGCAGGGATACCCCAAGCATAGCTCTCTCCATCGCTCGCTGAGTGACCCTGAGCCTTCTTATGAGGCCCACAGTTAGTGACCATGGAGGATGGAGGATAGGACCATGGAGGATAGGATAGTAGGATATAAATCTATGTCGTACCTGTTTCCTGCCAATATCACAAGCTCTGGTCTCGGGAACACCCCTTCCACTGAACAGATGATGTTGAGGTATCCGTCGTTCAGCCGGTCCTGGATCATGTCGAATCTTGTTTCTGGTACTGTAAATAACGACAGATTTTTTTCTTTATTAATCTAAGCGAAAGGTAGTGACATACTTCCGTAATATCCTAGTATATCTTTGGTGTCTTTCGTGCCTCGTAGAGCACTTATAGCAGCCGGTCCTGCGCTTGATCACTCTCCGAACGTGTTTAATTTCCGTCTCATCGAACTATGAGAGTGAGGAAATAGAGAGTGCATGTAATGTGTTTTTGCACACGCTTGTGCACTATAATATCTCCCGCGCACATGGCTAATTTCTGAGGAGCTTGGCCGCCGTGACCAGATTAGAACGGGAGGACATTATATCTTTAGTAGTTTAGTATTTTTGACGACCTCCCTGGCTCAGTGGTGAGCGCTGTTGTCTTATAACTGGGAGGTCTCGGGTTCGATTCCCGGCGGGGTCAATTTGGGAATTTATAATTTCTGAATTTTTTCTGGTCTGGTCTGGTAGGAGGCTTTGGCCGTGGCTAGTTACCACCCTACCGTCAAAGACGTGCCGCCAAGCGATTTAGCGTTCCGGCACGATGGCGTGTAGAAACCAATTAAGGGTATGGGTTGAATGCTCACTGCCATGCCCCTTCCAAGTTAGCCCGCTACCATCTTAGACAGCATCGTCACTTACCATCAGGTGAGATCGCAGTCAAGGACTAGCTTGTCATCGAATAAAAAAAAAGTATAGATTTACAAAAGTTCGAATTAAAAGTTAACCGCATTGTTAATACATATTAATGACACCTTATTAAGAGATTATAATGATAATAATAACTATCCAATTACTCATGTGTTCTTGGCTCTGAAAATGTTTGCCAAAGCGGGTAATGAAGAGAGTTATGCTCGGAATTTATATTCGCCAACCTGAGAACTATCAAAAGAACCTGAGCTAAGTCATGAACATAGTCCAAAGCTGGTGGCAATGGATGGGGCACGGAAAATAAAACTTAAAACCCTTACTAATAATATTATGTATAAGATTTAACTACATTAATTTATCACAACACTTAGATCTTCAATGATATAGGTAGGTAATTTTTCGCTTGCATTAATATTATCTATGGAACAGAATCTTGATCGCGTGACAGACAAATCATCGCCTAAGCCTAGAGGTTTGAAATGAGGAAATATTCCTTGTATACTATCCTAGAGTTTCTAATAAATTGGTGTTGTAAAGTTTGTGTTCAGTTCAGGAACATTAAAAAAAGTTTAATTCACGGAATGAACACAAAGTCGTGTTCGTCAGCTAGTACTCGTATTAATACAATAAAGTACATTTTGTTGAATACTTTGTGGAAGTACGCGCGTGTAATAAAATCGGCGCCGCAAGCGTGCACGAGTACAAATTACACGGTAATCAATGAGCCGATTAATTATTCATGCACTGCTTGGTAATCAGGAAGCTAACCGAAAACAGAGGAGTTTTATTTACCTCGCAAATAAACTCTTGATGCGGGGGCTTTTACCAAACGTCAGAATTATTGTGACTGAATAAAGGTGGGAATATTCATTAGCATAATCACTACACATCATAAATATACAATTTTAACCTTCTCTTTAAATCTTATAATTAAAATTATAGGATTGAATGAATACACATTTGTTGTAGGTACAATATGAAACAAAAGATGTACATGCCACATATTTTCGGCTAGGTAAATAGGCAATTATAATGGCGTAAGATAAAAATAAAAACCGGCCAAGTGCAAGTTGTACTCGCGCACCGAGGGTTCCGTAATCTAGAAGTAAAATTAAAACGATTATATTATATTAATTTGCTTATTAATCGTTAACTTTGTTTGTAGAAGTTTATTGTCAATATAAAAAACATTATGCTAGTTGGAGTGTTGGTTTTATTTTTCCTGTAATATATATGTATATAAACCTCTATTGACCATAATTATTTCTGATTTTTCGATTGGTAAACTTCAGAGATAAGGGGGGGAACGGTATTTTTTTCGACATTTTGCCCGATTAATCAAAACCTATTATATTTAAAAATAAACAAAAATCTGTTTTAGAATGTACCTGTAAGATACCTATCTATTTACATTAACATACCATGAACCTACCGAAATAGCGCTGACATTTATGAAAGTCAATGTTTAAATGTAGATGTAGTCAAAATACAGCAGCATGTTTCGAATAACATACAACGGTTGGACAACACGCAAACATTGCTAGCTGGAGGTGTAATATAGATTGTGGACATAGAATCACTAGATTAAATCCATTTTAACAAGAACAGAAACACTTTCTTATGGGTTGATTATAAAACTTATAAATGTGAAAATCTATTTGTTTGTCTGTTTAATTACACTGGCCTACACACGTTTTGGTGCCTAGGATTTTAGATCTGATTTTAAGTATGTCTTACATATGATGATATCAAAAATCCAAATGATTTATTTGTATCAGCTCTAGTTTATGAGATAGAAAAAAAAATCATTTTTACAGAAATATTGATTAGTTTTCACATCAAACATCAAGAAGTTGTCTTTTAAGTAATTTTTTCGAGTGAAATTGTCTTGGACAATCGCGTATGATTCCCCAGCAAATAATCGGTGATCATATGAACGTCCCATCTGCCTTGATACCTGTTCTCCATCGTCTTTATGTCTTGATGGAAGCGTTCTCCTTGTTTTTCACTAAGATCTCCTAAATTATGTTGAAAGTGATCTATATGGCTATGGAAGTAGTGTAGTTACAGTCTAAATGTTTGAACTTGAGCCGCATTTCCTCAACTAAGTGTATACAGTTGTCAGCCTTGTCATGTCCGTCGAATTTTTGTACAACCGCTACAAAAGATATCCACGCAAGCCGTTCTATTTCAGTCATAGAAACCTCAAAATTAGTGTAGTCTTTAATTAATCGACCTAATTGTGGTGCATCAAAAATACCTGCTTTTAGTTTCTCAGTACTTAATCCAGGAAATTTTTGAGAAATATACCGAAAACATAGACCATTTCTGTCCATAGCTTTGACAAATTGCTTCATTAAGCCTAACTTTCTTTCTCACATCGTCGCGAATGTTCAATGCACATTTTACATACACTATGAGGCACTCACGCTTTGCCTTGGTTGCTAATTTCAATCCCGAAGTAAGCAAAATACAAGCGCATCACAGTGTCAGCAATCGATTTTGCCTGATCTTTTATTAAATATTCACCACAAATGTAACAAAACATATCAGGGTCATTAGCACAACTTCTGAACTTACTAGGCATAATGAAATAATAAGATAAATTTTATCTTGCCGAATTTTTTACCGACAGTTAGCTGACATAGAAACTGCAAAAATTGTTTATTTTGCATATTTCCATAGTATTATGTCATACGGAATCTTATGATGGGGTAAAGCAGCCGATATTGGAAAAAATTTTGTATTGCAGAAGAGGGCAATTCGCGCAATATATAATTTAAAACCGCGGGATTCCCTTCGAGAAAAATTTAAAGAAATAGGCATTCTTACAGTAGTTTCACAGTATATTTACAACAATATAATTAGACAAAACATTGTGAATTACAAAAAAAAAGGTGATTTACACGATAGGCAAGTTAGAAATCCAAAAAGGCTCGTGATTCCTCGATGTCGCCTCAAGAGGGTCCGAAAGACATTTGTGGGAATGGGCGTGACGTTTTATAATAAAATTCCACAGTCGATCTTAGACTTGCCTTTACCCAAGTTTAAGAAATCAGTTAAAACTAATCTCATGAAAAATCGGCCAAGTGCGAGTCGGGCCTCGCTCTTTAAGGGTTCCGTTAAAAAAAATTAAATTAAAATATTTTCATGTACCCATGGAAATATTTTAATTTATTTTTTTAATTTAATTTAATTTTTATTATTTGTTGTTATAGCGGCAATAGAAATACATAATATGTGAAAATTTCATCTGTCTATCTATTACGGTTTACGAGATACAGCCCGCTGACAGACGGACGGACGGACGGACAGCGTAGGCTTAGTAATAGGGTCCCGTTGGTACCCTTTGGGTACGGAACCCTAAAAAAGCATATTATGCAATTGAAGACTATTTAGATGATAAAAAAGCGTGGACATAATTCGTTCCAGCGATTCATGAGACAGCAGGTGGTAATTGAATTGTATAACTATTCTATTGAATTGTAAACTTATTTTGCAAAGAGCAACTGTCGAGTTTCTTGCTGGTTCTTCTCGGCAGGAACGGCATTCCGAACCAGTGGTAGACTCATCGACGATTCAAAAGCACTTGTAAGAAAGTTTATTTGAATAAAAAACATTTCTATTCTATTCTATTCTTGGTTATTGTAAAATACACTGTTTACGAAAAAAACCGGGAAAAAGTTTAAAATGATGGTAGTAGAATGTTTAAAATTAGAGCTGATACATTAAAATTACTTTCATCAATATAATGTATACTACCTTACATATTGATCACAAAGACAAAAAGAGCTGCACCAAAAATTTTTTTTGTTTTTGTAGGCCTGTGTTATCTTTTCACGGCTCACCCGTATAGCCAATCGTGACGAAATGTGGCACGATATAGCTTGACATTCTGGAAACCATCTTTATCTATTCAGTGCTGAAAATGACCATAATATTATTACCATTTCTGTCTGTGATAGTAAAAATCTATATCTAAGCGGATGAAGTTGCAGACTTTAGCAGATAACATAGTGATTATTACTATTTCGATTGTGTCAAAAATGCCATAATATTTTATAAGTAATGGTGAAAAGATAAAACAATTATTATGAAAGTCACTTGAATAGAGTTCCATAGTTCGATTCAGAAGCTTGACTGCACTGTATTCTTAAAGCCTCCAGAGCATAATACCAGATTCTCAAAATACCAGATTATCATTATACAGTTCATATCGAGTTGGTATTATATTCCTTATTTCTACATAATGAAGAAAATAAAACACCCTGTATGTATCTACTATTTCTTTACTTTTTTATCTATTATTTTTGTAGCTGATATTATATTTCATTACCAATAACATTATTTTTGACTCATCCAGTAAAATAGATTCCATAGATCTTATTCCATTTACCTCAAAATAATATATCGATGGGCTCTATGGTATAAACAAAACGATCATTTGTATTCCATTAGCTTGTATCATGCTTGTATTTCCCTTTCCCTAGTTGTATTACGCTCCGCCAATACTTTCATTAGTTATGTTTTATCGAACAATGACCAACCTCGTTATTTAATTACTGAGATGATCGTTGACATTCAACTTGATCTATGCTCAACTTTCGAAATAATAACACTTTAGCTTACCAATTTTATCAGGGTATTTCATTGATGTGGCGTATTCCTACAGTTCGCTAGCTTGGAACAATACTGTTGCAACTCAAAATTCTATTTTTTCAAGGGAGCTGATTAAAGTTTATTTATATTTCAAACTGTTATAACTTTTGACGCACTTTTATTGATGAAAATTAAAGTTTAATTTTCATTAATTATAAATAAACATCAATCAGCTCCCTTGAAAAAATAGCATTTTGAATAACAACAGTATTCTTCCAAGGCAGCGAGTTGTAGAAACTCTCACAAGTGTATTCATAAGGTAATAACTAAAGAAGAAAAATGTGTTTTGTATATTATTTCTCGTAAGAGAGAACTTATTTTTCATGGAAACTTTTTCGATAAGATTTTTGTTAATGAACACTAAAAATCCGCTATCGAAGATAAAAACTTGACTTAATCACAAAAATCTGACTTAAATCCTTACTGGTGGCTTGGATGGGGTTTTAGATTTTAATTAGTTTTTATTTTAGTTTTAATTTAAGAATTAAATTTAGGTTTAACTAGCTGATGCCCGCGACTTCGTCCGCATGGATTTAGTTTTTAAAAATCCCGCGAGAACTCTTTCATTATCCGAGATAAAAGTAGCTCTCCCGGTCTGAGGAACCACTACTACATCCATTACTATACCCATGCAAAAAATCGCATCAATCCGCTGTTCTGTTGCGACGTGATTGAAGGACTAACCAACAAACAAACACACTTTCACATTTATAATATCAGTAATGCTTTATTATAACACTTTTTATAATTGTCAAATTTTTTACCATACTTAACCAAAGACAAAATTACGTTTAGCTGTCATTTACGTTTTGTTATTCCACTGTCATTTGCGTTTTGTTATTCCATGTCAAATGCGTTTTTGTTATACCACGTTTTATAGTGACATGACGGAAACGCGGTCGAACGGGATAAAAAGTATCCTATGTCCGTCTCCTGGTTCTAAGCTACCTCTCCACCAATTTTCAGCCAAATCGAATCATCCGTTCTTGAGTTATAAATAGTGTAACTAACACCACTTTCTTTTATATATATAGATATAGTATTGTATACGGTTAATTATATTGTGTAACTCTGAAAAATATTAATTAAAATTTTTACACCTCCCAAAAAAATCCTTACTAATATTATAAATGCGAAAGTGTATTTGTTTGTTGGTTTGTCTTTCAATCTCGCCGCAACAGGGCTACGGGTCGACGTGATTTTTTGCATGGGTATAGTTGAGGTTCTGAAGAGTGACATAGGCTACTTTTTATCCCGGAAACTCAAAGAGTTCCCGAGGGATTTTAAAAACTAAATCCACGCGGGCGAAGTCGCGGGCATCAGCTAGTAAATAATAAGTACCTATTGAAAATAAGGTTAAAATTTTGAATTATTTTTATCATCATGATTATTTTCCAGTGAATTGCAATCAAACGCTTGTTCCAATAAATAACACAACATTGTTACAACTTTCCGCACGCGGCATGCTGTTAACAAGTACTCGTATTCGCGCCGCAATATGCTTTGTGAGTTGAGATGAAACGGAAATTACTTCGCGCAACTTTGCCCGCGACCGACTGCAATGTGGGAAGCGTTAACGAGAAAGGCCCGAAATGTGTATTATGTACGGTAAACTCATTAATGGATAGCGCTTAGTGGGAAATTATATTTTTGTAAGCTGTCAATAAAAGAAAAGGTACAGATAGGTACTTATAATTTTTAATATTTAGGAATATTACCTACCTACAAGCCTAATATTATTATGTGCAAACTAACTTAGTAAACTTACTTTTAATTTGTGTTAATTATGCCAAATCTAGTTTTTTTTAGTTTCTAAGGGTATTTATCTTTATTTAGTATGTGTTTTAAATACAAGAACACAACAACCACTACCATATTTGCCTGGTAGAGGTGGCTATAGGTAGCGATAAGGCTTCCAAATCGTACCTAAACAATGTTATTTTTTGTGTTGTTCGCTATGATAAGATGTAGTGTACAATAAAAGTTGTTACAACTTTCCGCACGCGGCATGCTGTTAACAAGTATTCGTATTCGCCCCGCAATATGCTCTGTGAGTTGGATGAAACGGAAATTACTTCGCGCAACTTTGCCCGCGACCGACTGCAATGTGGGAAGCGTTAACGAGAAAGGCCCGAAAGTATTATGTACGGTAAACTCATTAATGGATAGCGCTTGGTGGGAAATTATATTTTTGTAAGCTGGCAATAAAAGAAAAGATACAGATACAATTTTTTAATATTTAGGAATATTACTTCCCACCTGCATTATACCTACCTAAAAGCCTAATATTATTATGTACAAACGCAATTAGTAAACTTACTTTTAATCTGTACCGTCTTAACAAGAATTGAATTGTAGTACGTTTTTTTTGGAACTTCCCCTCATTGTGAAAATATTATATTCTATTCTAACAAAGTTGCATGTGTTAAATCGGCTTGGCATCCAGCTGCCCATAAGATAATATAAAAAACTTATTACAATGTAATAGCTACATAATAATATTGTAAAATGATTATTTTGAAAAGAGCAACTGCTGAGTTTCTTGCCGGCTCTTCTCAGTAGAATCCGCTTCTGAACCGGTGCGTGGTAGAGTCATGACATGACTGTTAACAAGTAGGTATTCGTATTCGCACCGCAATATGCTCTGTGAGTTGAGATGAAACGGAAATTACTTCGCGCAACTTTGCCCGCGACCGACTGCAATGTGGGAAGCGTTAACGAGAAAGGCCCGAAATGTGTACTATGTACGATAAACTCATTAATGGATAGCGCTTAGTGGGAAATTATATTTTTGTAAGTTGGCAATAAAAGAAAAGATACAGATACATACATTTTTTAAATATTATTTCCCACCTGCATTATACCTTTTTTTTTTTTTTTTTTTTTTATCGCTGGGAAATGCCTTTACGCATCCCGCTTGCCAGGCGGGTATGTGGGACTCGACATGAAAGTAATACCCACTAAAACCCAGCGGCGCCGTCCGCGTCATGAATGGGGCGTCTCAGGATCCCGGGCTCGGACTCGACTGAGACGTTCCGACGCTAATTAGGCAGAGGCTTAAGGCCGTACTTACATCGGCGGGGCGAGCAGGTGGGCGTAACGTCGCCTCCTTCTCCCAAGTCGCCTTCTGCGGAGCGGGTGAGCGTTGATATCCAGCTCTCTTTCTCGCTCTGCAGCCTCCTTTAGCGCAATCACATCCTCGCAGAAGGAAGCCGCTGCAGTCCAGCACGCCTCGCTGTCGATCATGCTACTTACCAAGCTTGGCAACGAGATGTTTGCTCCCGTTATCGATGCCAGGATATGCCGCTGAGGTCCCCACGATGCGCACTCGACTAAAGTGTGGTGCGCTGAGTCTTCTATTGCGCCACATTCATGGCAAGCCGGTGTTTCCTCACGCCTTGCAATCTCGTGCAGGTACTTACCGAAACAGCCATGTCCTGTAAGCACCTGGACAAGACGGTACGTAAGCGCCCCATGCCGCCTGTTGAGCCATCGCCCAAGTTGAGGTCGGATAGCCTCCACCGTCCAGAAGCCCGCAGCGGGGGACTCCAAGTCTTCCTCCCATCTACGAGCCAAGGATGCACTGGCCAACGCTCTAAGTCTTTTTGTCTCCTCCCCATCCGGTCGTTCTCCCCGCGCCCTCATCTCTGCTCGGTATTGATAGACTTCGGAGAGAACTTCGGCTTGGAGTTCCCAGGGTGGGTCACCCGCCAGAAGCGTAGCAGCCGTCCATGATACCGTGCGGTACGCACGTATTGCTCTTACCGCGATGATTTTCTGCGGCCTCCGTAAAAGTATCTTATTCTGTTGAGTCAATACGTGCACCCATATTGGAGCGCCATAGAGTGCCATACTTCGAACGATTCCCATGTATAGCCGCCTGCAATTAGTGTTAGGCCCCCCAATATTGGGCAACAATCTACCCAAGGCGGCGGCGGCATCAACGAGCCTGGTACCCAACTTCTCGAAGTGAACTTTAAAGCCCCATCGCCCGTCCAGGATAAGACCCAAATATTTCATATGGGGTTTCACATTCACTGTTGTATCCTGGATGGTGATTTGCGCACCCCGGGGTGGACCTCTACGTGGACCGTGGAAAAGAAGGGCCTCGGTTTTGGATATAGAGACCCTCAGGCCCAGCATCTGGATCCTGTCTACCACCAGCGACGCACCAACCACAGCAAGGCGGGCCGCCTCCTCATACGTCCCTCCTCGGGCCGTAACGAGGGTATCATCAGCATAACAGATAATCCTCATCCCTGGGAGCAGCGGGCCCCGCAGGAGCCAGTCGAATCCTATGTTCCAAAGCAATGGTCCCAAAACTGAGCCCTGCGGGACTCCGCTGCAGACTCGGTGCCGGAATATTTGTCCATTGCTTCCTTCCCAAATGACTTCCCTGTTGTGTAGATACGACGCCAGTAGTCTCCTAAGATACTGTGGCACTCCATGATAACGGAGGGCCTCAAGCAAGGTCTCGAAAGGAAGACTATTGAAGGCGTTTGCAACATCAAGTGAGACTGCAAGAATCACTTCTCCTCTCTCCACTGCATCCGTAGTCAGGTTTTTAAGGGCATTCAAGGCATCTAAAGTTGAGCGGCCTTCCCTGAATCCATACTGCGCTTCAGAGAGACCCGGCCCTACCGTTTCAAGGTGTTCGGTGAGACGGCTGACAAGGATCTTTTCAAAAAGTTTGCCGGTCTCATTAAGCAAGACTATTGGTCTGTATGCCGATGAAGAGTCTAGCGGACGCCCGTCTTTACGTAACAGGCACAACTTACCATCTTTCCATGATTTCGGAAATTGTCCGGCACTTAGGCAGTAATTGAGCAGTACACGGAATCTCTCCCTCAGGTGATTTATGCCAACGCAAGTGACTTTTCCTGGAATACCATCGGGTCCCGGTGCCGTCTTTTTGGTCCGTAAGCGTTCAAGGGCTAAGTCCAGCTCCGACTCAGTAATAGGAGGGATATTATCCGTATCCTCTCTTTCCGAAGCGGTAGACATCGTTGGGGGGACATGCCCCTGGGAGTCAGGAAACAGTTCTCCAACAATTCGTAAAAGGTGATTTGTTTCCAATGTCTCCGTGATTGGGGCGCCCTGAATACGGAGTTTATTTCGAGCTGCGCGATAGGGACGTCCCCATGGGTCATTGTTTAGTCCCTCCAACAGCTCTTTACGGGCAGACTCCTTAGCCTGGCTTATGGCCAGCTGCAACGCTGATTTTGCTTGCCGATAGATGCTCCGCAAACCTTCCGAGTCTGAACCACCTCCGTAACGTCTACGACTGCGAACATACTCCCTGCGGGCTCTATTACAAATCCCGCGAAGATCAGCAATTTCAGTGGACCACCAATAAACGCGGCGACGGGGAGTTTGTCGCAGGACTCGAGGCATTGATGCATCGCAGATCTCCGTTAGGGCTTTGCACATCCGACTTGCAAGCTCATCCACGCTAACATCACCATCACCACAAGGAGAGGCCCATCGTTGTACAATAGCAGCCTCTTTGGCTAACTCCCGGTCTAGGCGATGCAGACTCCAACGCGGAAACCTACTCAGACTCCTTGAAGGATTCCTCAGTCCCGGAACAGCGGAGATCTCAAAGCGGATGTAATTATGGTCTGAAAGAGTCTCCACTTCTTCTTCCACTCTCCAGTTTAGGACCCTGTTGGCAACTGCAGGGGTGGCAAATGAAAGATCTACTACGGATCCCCCCTGTTGCCATACACAGGTAAGTGCCGCACCTCTATTAAGGAGAGTAAGACCCGATAGCAGGGCCCAGATCTGCACCACTCTTCCTCTTGCGTTGGTGGCGGGGTTCCCCCAAGCCCGCGACTTAGCATTGAAATCGCCGAGGACGATTACATGCCCTCCGGTATGTCTGCAGATCGCTGCTCTAACAGAGTCTAAAAAGGACTCAAACTCTGTTAGGTTTCGATTAGGCGAGAAATAAATTCCTATGACCACGAATTCGGCCCACCTCGTAACTACATAACCAGAGCCTCTTTCAATTTCCAATAGAGGATGTCCAGAATTTCTGCCAGTTAGGATTACCACCGAATCATCCAGGTCCCCTACCCAGTGAGCAGCGGGGGGGACATAATAAGGCTTGCAGGCCACTGCCAAGTCTATCTCCCACTCTGCAACCGACTGTAGCAGGAGATCCTGGGCCCTAGCGCAATGGTTGAGGTTCGACTGAAGGAAACTGATACGATGGAGCTGATTCATGGTGACATTTCAGCTTCCTCTGGCATTTCGCGACCTCCAGCGTCAGTGGCTGTACGAGAGACCATCCCACCTTTCACAGGGGGTGGGTTGCAACTTTTTCCCCCCATCAAGTGATCCGTGGGCAGCCCGACTTCTGCACATACCATACACCGCATCGAAGCTGTGCATTGGAATGATTTATGGCCTTTATGGCCACACCGGAAGCACAAATCGCCTCGGTAGAAGGACACGTTGGCCTTGTGTGCCCGATAAAAAGGCACTTGTAGCAGCGCAAAGGGCGCTGCTCTAGCGCCCGGACTTCGGCAGAGCTCCAGCCTACCAAGAGTTTCCCAGCATTGGACAGCGATATAGCTACCTCAATGGGACAGTGAACAGTAGCTGAACTCATTCCCCTGGGGCCAGATAGTAGCTCTCCAGCTTTAATAGTTTGCACAGGGCAGTTCCCGGCTCGCGCGACGGCGGCACCCAGCTTCTCCTTTGTGATAGAATCATCGAGACCGGTGATCCTGAGGGACGCTGCTTTGGTGGGACGGACCACGCTAGCCACGCCGTCCAGGGCAGTGCGAAGCCTATTTGCCAGCAACTCGGCTTGTTCTGGGGTCTGGTCCTTAGGCAACTCTAATACCCTAGCTCCAGTGGCAGCCCTACGGATCTTCACACCCTCACCGATCCCCAGCTCCTGCAGGTTAACAGATTGCTCTGCCCGCTCCAGAATTTGAGCGTAGGTCACGCCTCTTTCTGCCGCTTCTGGCTGCAAGGTTACAACGACCGCTGCGGTTTTAGGAGACATAAGCCTAGAACCTGCTGATCGTGATGATTTGGCGGCAGGTGCCGTAGCCGTAGTAGCATTCGCTACGGGTTTCTTAACTTTTTTCTTACCTTTCCTTACAACAGTGACCCAATCAGTGTCACCCGTCGATTGTGTCCGACTCGGCCCAGCAGCTGCAACAGGGGTATCAGCAGTGCTTGGCGCTGCTTTTACCCTCTGGGTCATCGGAATAGTCTGGGACGTCGAAGGAGTGGTGATCGGCTGGGGTGCAGACGCTGCGTGTTTTTTCTTATCTCCTGCCAAGGACGGGCGTTGCACCTTCTCAGGTAAGAGGCGTTCTTCGATTCCGGCGAAACGAGCATCTAAAATGATACCAATCGACGAAACGATTGATGCCTTCAGCTCTTCCATGATATCTCCATCCAAATTTAATCTAGGAACTGTTTTCGTCGCTGCCATGGCAGACTTCATTTCAGCGAATTCACGCCGGTGGGCCCTCAGTTCATTTTTGAGGTTAGTCACCTCATCGCGTAAACGGACATTGTCGGCTCTAAGCCTTCGCGTTTCTTCGGCTTCCGTTCTGGATGCCAGAGCGTCCACTACTTCCTGAAGCGCAGCAGCTGAGTCCTTTAGCAACTTGGCAAAGTCACCCTTCATTTTTCCGGCTTTAGTGGCAATCTGCACTATGGTTGACACGTTATGTCCGGCAAAGGCTCGCAGTTCCTCGGCATTTAATTTGCTTGGCTGCGCCTTTCGGACCTCCGTGATTGTCTCTTCAGGATCCAAAACAGGAACTTCTTTACGTACCGTGCGATCCCGCAAAGCTTGGTTGAACGCAACCTCCGTCGCTTCCTCCTTCGCCTCTCGCAGGTTGGCTCTAGCACGAGTAATGCCTGAGCCTCGAGTCCGCGGTTTACCACGACAAGCAGAGGATGCCCTCGAACTCTCCGAGTCCGAGTCGAAAATGTATGACGACCGGATCGGACTCCGAGTTCGAGAGCTATCCCTCGGTCCAGCAGTAACCTGGCTCCGTAATCTGCGAGCAGCAACAACTACCGACTCTGTGCTAAAATCCTCCTCCATCTCTAAACCGTGCCCAACACACCAACATCTAAATCAATTCCACCAAACCCACCTAACCACGCCGCACCTAGCCGCAACCGCAAGTTACCGAGCCGCAGCTAACAACGCCGCACCTAACCGCAACCGCAGGTAATCGAGCCGCACCTAACCGCGCCGCTCCTAACTGCAACCGCACGTAATCGAGTCGCACCTAACCGCGCCGCACCTAGCCGCAACTGCAGGTACCTAACCGAGCCGCACCTAGCCTCGCCGCACCTAAGCGCAACCGCAGGTAACCGACCCGCACCTAACCGCGCCACGCCTAGCCGCACAACACCTACCCGGGCCAAGCCTAACCGTACCGCACCCAAAAGCAACGTGCCCTGCCGCACCGCACCTATCCACACCGTGACCAGCCGCAACCTAACCGTACTGCACCTGACTTGACCGTACTGACCCTTACCGCACCTAACAATACGCATCAAGTCTAGCCACGTCACAACAACGCGCGAACCTAATGTGCGCAACCTAAACTAGCGGCACGCTATGATGGCCGGTTTGACACATTACAATAGTGATGTGGAATGTCAATTTATTCTCGAACAAAAAACAATTAAGTTTTGTTTTTGTACCTGATTAAATAGGTTTAATAAAACAAAAATGTATATGTTTATTTAATTTATTTGAACGAACTGAATATTTGAATGAAAATGAATATACATACTTTATATGCACACAAGAAACATATGAATACAAAAGATACCAAAAAAGGTGCCACAAAAGGCCATAATTAATCAGATTCGTCCATACTACTATTTTCACTGTCGTCACTGCTATCATCACCTACATTAATAATTATATGTTCGTTTTCTATAATATTATCTATTTTCACATCTCTTTCATAATCTTCCCTTATTAATTTAACAGTTCTATTCACAACCTTTTCCCAGTCTCCTTTAGTCACATGTTCACAAGCTTCTTCTAATAATTTTAGCATTTTTTTTGTGGTAAATGGGGGTTCTGTATTGTGTCTTGCAGCATATCCCTTGATTTGAGCCCACACCAACTCAATCGCATTATACTCACAATGGTAAGGCGGTAACCGTATAACTCTGTGCCCATGTTCTAATGCTATTTCGTCAATGACGTATCGGATCTTGGTTGGTTTGTTTTGTTCATATTCACAAGTACATTCACCCCTTAAATGGTGCAAACTAATTTTTCTACACTTGTATACATTTTAGAAATCAATTTAATAAATAAATTTTGAGTCCTAAACCTAAAACTACATTCGATAAAATTTATGAATCTCTGCACATCACTATCGTCAATAAAGTAATACAATTATTTCCTTCAAAGTCGTTATCAATTAATACGGAACTTCATGAGCGGACAAACGTCAAACCGGCCATCATAGCGTGCCGCTAGTGTAATAGCAGCCTAACGCGAGCGAGTTACGTAATCGAGGTCACCGACGGAAGAAACGAATACACGTCCGCTTCCGAAGGCGACTGACGCGCGACTCCACCTGCATTATACCTACCTACAAGCCTAATAATATTATTATGTACAAACTAACTTAGTACATTTGTACCGTAACAAAAATTTGTAACAACAATTTGTACCGTCTTAACATGAATTGAATTGTAGTGCGTTTTTTTTTGGAACTTCCCCTCATTGTGGAAATATTCTATTCTAACAAAGTTGCATGTGTTAAATCGGCTTGGCATCCAGCTACCCACAAGATAGTATTAAAAACTTATTATAATGTAATAGCTACATAATAATATTGTAAAATGATTATATTGAAGACAGCAACTGCTGAGTTTCTTGCCGGCTCTTCTCAGCAGAATCGGCTTTCCGAACCGGTGGTAGAGTCACGACGTGTCATAAGAGCCACAGGTTGACCTACGTGAAATAAATAATTTTGAATTTTTGAATTTTGTATTATTATGCCTATTAGGAATAAATCTATTTTTAGTTTTTAAGAGTGTTTATCCTTCATTATTATATGTTTATGTGTTTATCATGTGTTTTAATTTAAATTTTAAATAAAATTTAAATACAAGAACTCAACAACCACCACCATTTTTGCCTGATAGAGGTGGCTAGGTAGCAATACTTGACCACCAAATCGTAAGCAATGATTTTTGTGTTGTTCTCAGTGTACAATACAAGTAAAATATTTATTCAGCAATATTTAGTACACATCAAGCTATGGAAGGGAATTGTCGATTGTATTTGGCTTAGTAGAGTGCCGACTCTATCACACGATAAGTATATGAATAACGGAATTGTAGCAGAAATTATTTTGTAAAAATCGGCCAAGTGCGAGTCGGGCCTCGCTCTTCCCCTAAGTTCCGTTAAAAAAATATTTCCATGTAACCATGGATATATTTTAATTTAATTTTTTTAATTTAATTTAATTTAATTTTTATTATTTGTTGTTATAGCGGCAATAGAAGCACACAATATGTGAAAATTTCATCTGTCTATCTATTACGGTTTACGAGATACAGCCCGCTGACAGACGGACGGACGGACAGCGTAGGCTTAGTAATAGGGTCCCGTTGCGTTGGTACCCTTTGGGTACGGAACCCTAAAAATTATTATCTTTAACAATTTTTTCATCGCATTGCTGATATTTCAATATGTGACAGTAGAGCGGAATTTTATCAGACATAGGCCAAGTAAGTACCTACGTCTGAATTGTACATATTTAAACTTTGTCTAAGATTCCGCTCAGCGTCCGTATATACCCGTAAAAGGTAGAGAATAATAAACATTCTTTACCGGCATTATAGCCTAAAATACTGTATTCGCACTAATGGTAACAAGTTCCTCAAACACGAAATTTAATTCAATATAATGTACGAACTATAGCCCCGCTCAGCTCAAAACAAAAATAAAATGGAAGCAGAACAAAATAAAAATAAATTATGCATGAAATAATCATGTGAAATGCAATTCAAATTCAAAAGCAAATTTATTTTATCAAGTAATGCACAATAGTAATAAATAAAAGTTCATCCCGCCAAACTGGATTAGGCAGTTATAACTTATAACTTATAATGTCCAACACGCTTAGCCATTAGAAATTGGGCAGTGTTTCTAGTCGGCCGCTTTCCCATACGGTAGCTTCAAACAAATATATAATTATCCCAACTTTATGATTGCTAAACTTGGTCGTGGGCAAAGTTCCCTGAAGTAATTTCCGTCTCGTCTCGTGTAACAAAGCATAATATTGCGGCTTGCGAATGGTTAAAGGCACGTGTAAAGTTTTAACAATGTTATATTATTTACTTACGTGCTTGTGATATTATGTTGACATTTTGAAAAGTCTGAAGTATGACACATGTATGAAGCTTCCGTTGTTTCGGTGTGTAACTAAATTTAAATATTGTTGTTTAGACAATAGAGCTCAATGGTTTGGGCCCGCTTGCAGAGACGCCCAGGAATAAATTTGTAATTTTGACAGAAGCTGTATACGAAATCTGTGAAATCTGTCCTTTTACCCCAGAATTTGCTGCTAACTCTGGGTTAAAATGTTTCTGCAAGTGCCCCTTAGTGTGTCGATTCTGTTGCAGTTAAACAATCATTGCTACAGTCTGAACTGTGGTGATTGCCTGAATTTATCGTGTTCTTTCTGCAGCAATGCATTTTAACCAATAGTGAGAGAGTACAAGCCAATCAGAGGTCATTGCAATCATTACACTGATGCAATCATTTGTAGAGAATACCACAGCTTCTGATGAATGAAGAAAGCAATGGAACAACTGGAATTCTGGAACAAATTTCAGCTGTTGGACTAATTATTGCTATGCCAAATCCAACCACTAAGTAGTTATACGTAAAGTAAATGGTAAATGTTGGACGGGAAAAATGTTTATATATATTAGAATTTATTGTCTGTAGCACTTATAGGTTTATTCTTAACTTAAACGTCACCAAATCTATTCTACTAGCTGTCCGCTTATCCGCGTGGATGCAATTTTTAAAATCCCGCGGGAACTCTTTGGCTTTCCGGGATAAAAGTAGCCTATGTCACTTACGAGGTATTCAACTATTCCCATGCAAAAAATCACGTCAATCTCTTTGTTGTGGCGTGATTGAAGGACAAACCAACAACCCACAAACCAACAGACAAAATAATACACTTTCATATTTCTAATATTAGTGATGCGTATATTAGTAAGGATGCATCACGTACTATGTTATAGCTATTTTTATTGAACTTAACTTATATTACTCCATCCCTTCCAAATAAACTTATAGATTGTGTATAACAACAGAGCATCGGTAGAGGATTGTACCGCAGGCCTTTCAGTTTTCAGCCAGCAACTTTGAGGCTTAGAGTTAGTACTAGCTAGCGTGGCTAGTTACCACCCTATACCGTCAAAGACGTGCCAACAAGCGATTTAGCGTTCCGGCACGATGGCGTGTAGAAATCGATTAGGGGTATGGGTTAAATTTTCACTGCCATACCCCTTCCAAGTCAGTCCGCTACCATCTTAGACTGCATCGTCACTTACCATCAGGTGAGATCGCAGTCAAGGACTATCTTGTCATCGAATAAAAAAAAACTTTGCTATAAAATTAGGCTTACCAAATATGGTCATAGGGCGGGTCCTCTCGTCCTCGGCCAGGAAGGTGGAGACCACGCAGGTGTAGTTGCCGGTCAGCTCAGTACCCGGCGACAGAATGCGCAGCGCCCGGTGTTGCGTGTAGGGGTTCTGAGACACCCTGTATGAGAGGTCCAACTGGAAATTATAATAAACTAGATGATGTTCAACAGTCCAGCTAGGTAGGTTCAATTTCGAAAAAGAGATCAACCGCCGAACCCAACTCGGCTGGGCAGCATTCGGGAAGCTCCGAGATGTCTTCTCGTCCAAAATTCCTCAGTGCCTGAAGAGTAAAGACTTCGAACAGTGCGTGTTGCCAGTGATGACTAACGGATCCGAGACATGGTCGCTAACTAAGAGCCTCATATGTAGGCTCAGGACCGCTCAGCGGGCGATGGAGAGAGCAATGCTCGGAGTGTCCCTGCGGGATCGAATCAGAAATGAGGAGATCCGTAGGAGAACCAAAGTCACCGATATAGCTCAGCGAGTCGCAAAACTGAAGTGGAAATGGGCGGGGCACATAGTTCGAAGAACTGATGGTCGTTGGGGTCCCAAGGTGCTGGAGTGGCGACCCCGCACCGGGAAGCGCAGTGTTGGCAGACCCCCACCAGGTGGACCGACGACATCAAGCGAGTCGCAGGGAGCCGCTGGATCCAGGCGGCGCAAGACCGAGGCCTGTGGAAGTCCATGCAAGAGACCTTTGTCCAGCAGTGGACGTCTATCGGTTGATGAAGAAGAAGAAGAAGATGATGTTCGCTTTTTTTTTTATTATTCGATGACAAGCTAGTCCGTGACTGCGATCTCACCTGATGGTAAGTGACGATTCAGTCTAAGATGGTAGCGGGCTAACTTGGAAGGGGTATGGCAGTGAACATTCAACCCATACCTCTAATTGGTTTCTACACGCCATCGTGCCGGAACGCTAAATCGCTTGGCGGCACGTCTTTGACGGTAGGGTGGTAACTAGCCACGGCCAAAGCCTCCCACCAGACCAGACCAGAGACAATTCAGAAATTATAAATTCCCAAATTGATCCCGCCGGGAATCGAAGCCGGGACCTCCCAGTTATAAGACAACAGCGCTCACCACTGCGCCAGGGAGGTCGTCAAAATTGGATGGGAAGCGTGGATTTAGTTTTCAAAATCCCGTGGGCATTTCTCTAATTTCCGGAATAAAAAATAGCTACGTCACTCTCCAGGTACTTAACTATGTCCATGCAAAAAATTAAAGTCAATACGTTGCTGTGTTACGGCGGTGGTAGTACACTAATGTTAGGACAAACCAACAAACAAACACACTTTTGCATTTATAATATTAGTAAGGATAAATAAAAATAAAACCGACCAAGTGCCAGCCGGACCCGCACATGAAGGGTTCCGTACCATCGTGCAAGATTTAACACCAGCTATTGTTAACTTCCGTGAAAAATCAAAAGTTTAGTGATAACTGTCTTTAATTTTTAACTTTATTTTTTACTAGCCGATGCCCGCGACTTCGTCCACGTGGATTTAGTTTTTAAAATCCCTCGGGAACTCTTTGATTTTCCAAGATTAAACATATCCTAAGTCACTCTCCATGCCCTCAACTATACCCATGCAAAAAATTACGTCGATCCGTAGCCCTGTTGCGGCGTGATTGAAGGACAAACCAACAAACCAACACACTTACGCATTTATAATATTAGTAAGGATTATTATTTGTTATTATAGCGGCAAAAGAAATACACATTCAATGACATGAGATACAGTGATGACAGATAACCGGACAAATAGTGGAGACATAATAGGGTCCCATTGGCACCCTTTTGGTACGTAACCCTAAAAAGAAATAACATTATATTTCGACCATAATAATAATATGTGTGATGCCCATTGCCATTTCAGCTTCACAACTTAAGCTATGGCGGATACTCTGAGTATTCAACGGATCTCCTCATTTCTGATTTGAACACATAGGTGTTTGATAATAAAGGCTACGAGAAATTAAATGTAAGTAAGCAATAAAACTCACTTTATTTTTCAATAGTCCCAAAGCTTGAGGCTTCTGAGGTGGAATCCATTGGTAGACGGGCTGTGACCTGTCCATGTAAAACCACTTGACAACAAGGCCCGTGACGTTGTTAGTGACAAAGTCACAGTCTAGAGTGACGGCATCTTTGGTGCCGTATTGGAAGACCTCTGGTACCCGAATGTTCATAATCCGCACTGATTGGACGCCTGAAATAGAAAATAAAACAAGTGTAATTTAAATAAATATTTAAAAAAAAATTAAGTGGCACTCGAGGACTGCCGCGGTAAAGCTATTGCATAGCATTTTTTATCAACTTATGTAATTACTAGCTGATGCCCGCGACTTCGTCTGCGTGAACTTAGCCTTTAAAATGCCTCGGGAACTCTTTGACTTTGTGGGATAAAATGTAGCCTGTCACTCTCCAGGTCCTCAACTGTAGGTACCCCTGCATAAAATCACGTCGATCCGTAGCTCTGATGGGGCGTGATTGAAAGACAAACCAACGCACTTTCGCAGTTATAATATTTCACCATATAAAGTGCAAGTGCATAATATAGTCGACGTGGTTTTTTACACAGGTTAAAGTTGAGGACCTGGAAAATAACACAGGCTACTTTTTGTCCCGGGAGCATACATTTAAACGCCCGCGCCACTACAAAGTATATAATTTATTGTAGATTTTTTTTAAAACGCTCGACTGCTTTCGATAAAATTTAAATGGGACCACCTGGGAAGTATACCCTTTGAAACAAAAAAGAATTTTCCAAATCGGTTCAGGCGTCTTCGAGTAATCGGTGAACGTATATAAAAAAAGATTCCGTTGAATTGAGATCCTCCTCCTTTTTTGAAGTCGGTTAAAATAATAATAAAAATTAGTTTAAATTTAACGAAGTTATGGAGTTAAACAGTCAAAATAGTTCAACCCCTATCTCAGAGAACATACATCCCTCCATCCGTATACTACAACTTTACTATTATAGATATATCTATACAAACATACATCCGTATACATCCAACCTCACAAACTTTCACATTAATAATATTAGTGGGATAATATGAGTAATAATAAGTAGGATAGGATATAGTTAATGTATTTATAGTTAGTACGAGGAGGATACAAACATACATAAATACATGCATACATACATACATATAAACATACATGCATGGATCCATGCAAGCATACATACATACATACATAAGTACATACATACATACATGCATGCATGCATACATACATACATACATACATACACACAAACATACATGTACATACATACATACATGTATACATGCATGCATATTGGCGCATAATTTAAGGATAAATATGTGAAAAGTAGCATATGAATATCCCGCGGGAATTGTTTGTTTTCCCGGAATAAAAAGTAGCCTTTGTCACTTTTCAGTCCCTTAACTTTACCTGTGCTTAAAAACAATCTAAAACTTCAATCTAAACCTCCGTTCGCGCATATAATTTAAGGATAAATATGTGAAAAGTAGCACACTAATATCCCGCGGGAACTGTTTACTTTCCCGGGATAAAAAGTAGCCTTTGTCACTTTCAAGGCATCAACTATGCCTATCCAAAAAACCACGTCAATCTGTAACTCCGTTGGCGCATAATTGAAAGATAAATGTGTAAAAAGTAGTATACTAATATCCCGCAGGAACCGTTTGTTTTCCCTGGATAAAAAGTAGCCTGTGTCATTTTCAGGCCCTTAACTTTACCTGAGCAAAACTATCACGTCAATCTAAAACTCCATTGCGCGTATTTTGAAGGACAAATGCGTAAAAAATAGCGATGCTATCCCGCAGGAACTGTTTGCTTTTCCGGGATAAAAAGTAGCCTATGTGCTATTCCAGACTATAATCTATGTCTGTGCCAAATTTCAGCAAAATCGGTTCATTCGTTGTCGCGTTAAAGAGTAACAAACATCCATCCATCCAAACATCCATACATCCATCCTCACAAACTTTCGCATTTATAATATTAATTAAAATTAAATTAATTAAAATTAATAATAATTAATTAATTATAATATTTATGCAATATTTTTTTTTGCATAGAAAAAATTATACAAAAAAATAATAATTAAACAACAAAAGAACAAGAAAAGCGAACTGTCACTACTTCGCGAGTGAGATTCGAACCTGCGACATCATACACCATACGGTAAAGAAAGCGGCCGCTCGCCCACTGCGCCAAACAGAGCTACTTGTGAACCTCTAAAATGCTTACTGAACGACGGTGTTAGGTTTTTTTCGTTACGGAATTTCTCGATTCGGTCGCCGCGCTCAAACTGTTTGTCCTAGTTCAAAGCCCGCGATAAAAGCTATGCAATAGCTTAAAAAAAAAGCTTTTAGTAGCTACTTCATCAGTCCCTGGATATCATCTAGGACCAAAGTACGAATCAAACAAGTCCAAATTCGATGGAGTTGGGATGGGGTATTTTTTTACTTTAAAGTTCCTATAACCACCTTCCGGCTCGAGCATCAGATCAGCTCCATGTCACAATAATTTATTGCATCGTCATGCCATTTACATGAACATGCGAAATATCAGCTCAATCGGAAACCTACCAAACATACATACATTTACATTGCATTTCAAACAAAAGTTTGTAATGATATCATTCGAATAGTCGATGGTCGTTGGTGTCCCAAGGTGCTGGAGCGGCAACCCCGCACCGGGAAACGGAGTGTTGGCAGACCTCCCACTAGGTGGGCCGACGACATCAAACGAGTCGCAGGGAGCCACTGGAATAAGCGGCGCAAGACCGTAGCCTGTGGAAGTCCATGCAGGACACCTTTGTCCAGCAGTGGACGTCTATAGGTTGATAAAGAAGAAGAAGAAGAATGATAACGTCAATTTTCAGCAGTTTTTACGTTAGTCATAATCTCTCTCTCTCTCTTCATCAACTAAGCGTAAAGCTTGTTTTTAAATAATTTCTATGAGAACGGCTGAACCGATTTTGAATGAAACCATTATTAATAATGACGCAGAATTTTAAAACTCCTACATCAGCACCTATATTTTGAGCACTTTATGAAATACTCAAAGATCAACGGGCGAAAATAAAAAGTAATATTATATAGTTATAAAAAATTAGGGAAAAATTCCACATGTAGAAATTATTATTGCTATGGAGACCCATTATTGTACCGCGAAAATACCGAACACAATGTAATCGAAAGGAACAACGTTCCATCCGGGTGTCCCTTGACACCTCTCAAGTTTTATATTTTATTCAGTGCAGCTTCTTGTTCTTCTTTGTCAACAAATAAACGTGCACTACTGAACAAAGTCTCTTGCATGTTCTTCGGTCTTGCGCCTTGTATCCAACAGATATCTGTGACTCCACTGATGTCGTCGGTCCACCCAGTGGGGATTTTGCTAATACTGTGCTTTCCAGTGAGTGATTGCTTTGCCAGCAATTTGTTTTGGACCCCAACGACCATCTTAATATCTAACATTCTTTGAACTTTGTGCCCGCCCATTTCCGCTAAAGGTTCGCTACTCGCTGAGCTACATAATAATATGTCGGTAACTTCGGTTCTCCTACGGATCTCCTAATTTTTGATTTGATCTCGCAGGGACTTCGCAGTACGAGCAAGAAGTGTAGCTGTTTTTGTCGAAATTTAAGTGTTTTGAAATTTCAGTTTTATAGCAGAGCGGGCAGGCGCGTATTGAACGAGCGGTTTTCAACGCGCTGCGCCGAGTTTTTCATCAGATTTGTCTCTAGCCTAAGTTTTAACAAATTCAGAATATAGCTACTTTTATAAAAAAAATATTGGATCGAGAGCTATACTATAAGTTTTATTGAACTTACCAATTTAATCAGAACAGTCGCTGTAGGAGAATAAAAATATTTTTAGGGTAGGTAAGTATAAAAGTATGTTTGTAGCATTTTAGAAAAAAAGAATGATTTCTCAACTTATCACTACATATTATTATGAACGACGGTGTTAGGTTTATTTTCGTTACGGAATTTCCTGATTTGGTCGCCGCGCTCAAACTGATGTCCTAGTTCAAAGCCCGCGATAAAAGCTATGCAATAGCTTAAAAGATTCCGACGAATTGATAACCTACTCCTTCTTTGAAGTCGGTTAAAAATATACTAGTCGATTGAAATCGTTTAGTTCCTGTCACCAATAAACGCGTGGAATCGCCAGCAGTGCTAGTCTCACATCGCACGAATATCAACTAAGTTAAAGACCGTGACTCTATACATGCTCTTGCCATCAGTATGTCTCAGATTTAATGCCTGGACAAACATAACGCGTGACGACAAGGGTCCGTAACGGTAGAAGCGCCCTAATAGGTTAATAGGTACGTTTCACTGAATTCTGTATGATGATTTATTATTAATACAAGGGACTGATGTCCGTTTTCACCAACAATCTCTTGAGGATTCAGCTAAGCCCAAGTTACAGTTATCAATGACTTGCTTTTGCCCGCTGCTTCGCTCACGGTAAGTTTGATTCTTCAACGCCCTATTTTACCCCCTTAGGGCTTAAATTTTCAAAAATCCATTCTTAGCGTATGTCTACGTCATAATAGCTTTATATTTGGCTCTCAGCCCGATCCATCCAGTGGTTTGAGCCATGCGTTGATAGATCAGTCAGTCAGTCACCTTTTCAATATATTTAGAAGAAGAAGAAGATTAAGTTATCAACAACGTGGAATACCTAAACGCTACGAATGATGTCTAGATTTAGGTCTTACGCTAAGGGACTAACTAACTTAGGGAATTATATAGTTACTAGTTATATAGTTATTACTGGTGAAAAATCTACAATAAATTATAATTATACTTTGTAGTGGTGTGGGCGTTTGAAGTCAGTTTTTTTAAATAATTTTTTATATTGATTTATAGTTATCTTAATACACAATATATTCTTCCCATCAGTTACGAAAAATACTAAAATCATCAGAAATTCTGAAATAAACTCATTCGAGCTTTCATATCAATCATCCGCACCTGCCTATGTAAATCGGATGTTAAAGCCTTCGCCGTTTTCCCCCCGTAATAATCTGACAGTGGATTGAAGGTAGTGTACCTATCCTGTTGGGTATTAGTATAACGACAAACCTGCCGAAAGTACGTCGCCGACACTTGTGGGAATTGTGCGACTTATAGGAAGCTTATCGGTCAAGTTTTCAGTTTTCGTGATGCACCAAATGCACCGAATAGATAATATTATGTCCTTTGCTATGCAATTTACTTTTAAATGCTAAAAAAACCAAGTGTGTTGAGTTTTTATTGCCTAACACCAGAGCTGTCAGTAATAATTTAAAGATAAACTAGTGGTTCGCCCCGAACTGAGACCTCGCGGTAACGGTATCCCATGATTATTCATTCAATCGATACATGACGACCAAGCCTGACATTATTATTATGCCCGTTTTCACCAAACATACCTAAATCATCCCCTAAGTAGGAGTCTCTTAACGTAGGTAGCTCCTAAATACAATCCTAAGTCCTAACATCCGTCCCAATATCCTTTTAGGTGTCCCGTACAGGATCGTGATAAATAAGTTGACAGAAAACATCAATCACCTAACTTATAGGTAGCCCGTAAAGGTTAGGGAACGTTAGTGAAAACATTGAATTATTTATCAAACATTGAATTTAACTCGTAGTTCCATGGGAATAGTTACTGACTGCGCCATCTATTAGCATTATTGTGAAGCTATGTTGATGCTATATGAATTACTGACGCCCATTAAAAATTAAATAATCTCGGGTCTTTATAATATTCATATAATTTTAGTATTTGTTGTTCAAGTACAGGATATAAGTGACCTAAAAACATAAAATCAGTTTGAAAATCCATAGCGGATTTTTCTAGAGAGCGTCTTCAAGCGAGCGTATAAAATCGCCACTTTGAAAGCCCCCCATTTCGTCAATTTTAAGGGAAAAATTAAAAAAAAAATATTTTTGTACTCAGTTCAAAATTATCTTTAAAATGATACGTAACAATTTTATGTAACGCGATATTTTTTTTTTTACTTCGCATTCGCTTCTATGAGAGCCCCCCTGAAATAAAGATTTTTATAACTTTTTAAGCCATTTTCGGCTGGAGGCCATCGGTTTACATATTATATCTAAATTTGAAGTAATTACGTTCAGTAATTCAAAAGTTATAAGGCTCTGACAGACGGACGGACGGACGGACGGACGGACGGACAAGTGCAAATCGCCCTAGTTAACTCAAAGACCTTCGCTTCGCTCGGTCGATAATGAACCTTTGAAAACTGAGGAATCCACAGTGTTCTTGGGATTAACCCTGGATTCTAAGCTACAGTGGGGCACCCATATAAACAACACTTGCTGGCAGGCTTAGCTCTGCTGCTTACGCTGTTAGGAAGATTCCACAGTTAACTGACATAGAAACTGCAAAAATTGTTTATTTTGTATATTTCCATAGTATTATGTCATACGGAATCTTACTATGGGGTAAAGCAGCCGACATTGGAAAAATAAATTTTTGTATTGCAGAAGAGGGCAATTCGCGCAATCTATAATTTAAAACCGCGGGATTCCCTTCGAGAAAAATTTAAGGAAATAGGCATTCTGACAGTAGCTTCACAATATATTTATAACAACGTAATATTTGTCAGACAAAATATTTTGAGTTACAAAAAAAAGGGTGATTTACACGATAGGCAGGTTAGAGATCCAAATAGGCTCGTGATTCCTCGACTGCGCCTCCAGAGGGTCCGAAAGACATTTGTGGGAATGGGCGTGACGTTCTATAATAAAATTCCACAGTCGATCTTAGACTTGCCTTTACGCAAGTTTAAGAAAGCAATTAAAACTTCTCTCATGGAAAAAGCATATTATACAATTGAAGACTATATTAATGACAAAAAAGCGTGGATATAACTCGCTCCAGCGATTCATGAGACAGTAATAATCAACCTGTGTAACAAAATTATCCTGTGATATTCAGTGTTTCTACTTTATTTGTGTCAAAGTGATGTCTTAAAATAAGCATTTGAATATTAGTTTTCAATTCGATGAACATGGGTAGCATAAGTATGTCACACACTCTTTAAACATTTCTGTGGTGGTGTCGTGTGATGCGGGTTGTTACGTTCCCTCAAATATGGTTGAGCGAAGCAATGGCTGGGTCATGCGTCATGCTCGTGAACGGGTGCCACCGGCGGGAATGGGGCTACTTTATGTCTGCCCATCTTAAGATAGAAATTAGTCGGTATGCATTTTTGGAACTTTCCTCATTGTGGAAACACTGCATATATAGCATAGTATTTACTGTATTGTAAATTTGTTTTGAAAAGAGCAACCGCCGAGTTTCTTGCTGGCTCTTCTCGGCAGGAAAGGCATTCCGAACCAGTGGTAGATTCATTGACTATTCAACAGCACTTGTAAAAGTTTATTTGAATAAAAAATATTTCTATTTCTATTTCTATTAATAGTTAATATTTGTGTTATGTGGGGCCAACGAAATTTCTTGTTCCCCGAGGGCATTATTTTGAATTCAGAGCGAAGTGGAGGATTCTGAGGTAGAATCCTGAGTGGAGCGAGGAATTCAATATAAGCCGCCCGAGTACAAAATATTTTGGCCCTGAGTGGCACACACTATTTTTCATCATTACTTATGAAAAAAAGCTAGAAGTATCAACCTACTATGTACAGACATTACCTATACGAATATTAGTTTAAATAAAATAGAAATAAATTATTATGAAATAATAATAAAATGAATGGGCGTATATCCGATCGACAAATTGATCCCGTGACTTATTGAAGACAGCAGCTTTTCAAGCATTTTTGAATTTTGAACGGAATGAGTGATCGACAGGTTTCTGCAACGAACGCAGTAGTAATAAACACATACTAAAGCACGAGCGCGGACCAATTAGAAGAGAGAAATGAAAACTCCCATGGGCCTAAAAATTAAATTTTGCTCCCGCTATCCTCTGAAACCAATATTCGTTTTTCGAATAGTTATGATGAAAAATACATTGAATGCGATCTCACAGAAATAGTCATTCGGCGAAAGGTTCAGGCCTACATCAAACGCGACAATATTTTGGCTGATGTGTCACACTCGCAGGCTACTCAAAATAGTAGGTATATTATAGTAAATTACGCAGGTGTGCTGTGTACACTTATCTACGATATTTTCAAAAATTTAACAATAGAGTGAAGAAGAATAGAATAGAACAGAAATGTTTTTTATTCAAAAAAAACTTTTTACAAGTGCTTTTGAATCGTCGATGAGGTTCGGAATGCCCTTCCTGCGGAGAAGAACCAGCAAGAAACTCGGAGGTGTTGCTCTTTTCACAACAAGTTTACAATTCAATATTATACTATGCTATAGCAGTGAAGATCTTACTAATTTAAGGGGCATTCTTCCCTGTTGTTAAGAGTGTCAAATAGTAGTACACATTATTTTCTGTGTGCATTGTTTCACCTATTTATGTTAACTCTGAAATCTATGGTTTTTGAATCATATCAAATTTAATAGAAAATATCAACAGATAACCCATAAAATATATGTTCGAACAAACGCTTTCAATCATTCACACCTGTCTATGTAAATGGGATGATAAACCCTGCCCCATTTTTCCCGCAATAATCTGACAGCGGGTTGAAGGTAGTGTACCCGGTCGGGCACATTAGGCGCCCTCTCACGTGGAAACATTATTACCGAGGTTATACCTATTGTTTTGAAGTGTATTGGATTGAAGTTTCGACTCGACTTTTAGTAGGTATCGATTTGGTTTCACGACCTTATCACAAAAATATATCGAGCTAGAACGGTTCACAAAAAGCTAGAATGGTTATTACTACTGTTTTACTTTAGGGCCAATTTAATTATCGCTAAGTGATTTTTTTGTGGTGGCCTTCAGAAAGTCATATTATTTACTCGTCAGTTACAATTTACTAGGGGTTGGTGAAACAGGCCACTTTCCATTCCATTTTGATAAGGTACTATTAGGTATGTTGATATCTGCACTGTGTTTACGTTTCAACTACAAGCTATTTTAGTATACCATAATAATGATTGGAACGTAGTTCCTTATCGCGCGATGCGATGGAAAAAATTAAGACTAAATTGAACCGACACTTTTTTGAGTGTGAATTTGGCATTGTGTTCAATATTTCCACACTACAATAGGTATTAGATCTCAATAGCCTTGTGGTTTCTACGGTCGTATAAAGGTCGATGGTTCGATCATCCCAGCTAGACAGACTGAATTTTCTATTTTCAATTTTATTTTAAATAATTTCTACAAGTGGAATTTTTCCCTATTTTTTTTATTTTCATTATTAATTTATTATTAAAAGGAACTTCGTTCCAACCGAGTGTTCCACGACACACGCATTTTGATATAAATGCAAAAAATTAAAAAAAAAACAGTCCAAGTACAAATTATTTTAATAGTATCATATGTTTTTCGCATTTGTTACACGATACATTTGTTAGTAAATTTATTTTAACATTTTTACTTTAATTATTTTTACATTCTAATCTAATATATAATATTCTCATGTCGCGGTGTTGGTTACCAAACTCCTCCGAAACGGCTGGACCGTATTTATGTGTGTGCATATCGGGTAGGTCTGAGAATCGTCCAACATCTATTTTTCATACCCCTAAATGATAAGGGTGACCCACCCCTAAATATTTTTGTTGGCGGTACGAAGTTCGCTAGGTCAGCTAGTAATTAATAATAATTATAACTAAAAATAAATAAATAAAAAGCAAAAAGCAGAGCTTTGTGTGGGCTCGCGTAGTTTTTTTAACGGGTAATAATTTTTAAGTTAATGGAATATAGAACAGATAACACATCTGGATATGAAGTTAAATTACTATGTTAAAGCGCAAATCTATAAGCGTGATAGTTTTTCAGTAAAGTGTACCACAATATGCTCAGGCTGTGGGATAGTGATAGGTCTCGCTCCGCTCGCCCTAATTATAATTGTAATCCCCTGTCTGGTTACGTCAGAATACTCAGTATAGTCAGCTATAACTTCAGTAGAAATAGTATTTTCCACCGTCGGCGTCGTCTATCGCGATATCGCGATCATAAAGCGTGACCGGGGGTGATCGCTGAACCGTCGTGCACGGTGCAATACTTCCAGATAGTTGGAACCAAAATAACAACGCGGTGTGCGCACGAGAATGATGTTTACATCCTTTTTTTCTAGATTCAAATCTAAATAATCGACCGAGCGAAGCGAAGGTCTTTGAGTTAACTAGGGCGATTTGCACTTGTCCGTCCGTCCGTCCGTCCGTCCGTCCGTCTGTCAGAGCCTTATAACTTTTGAATTACTGAACGTAATTACTTCAAATTTAGATATAATATGTAAACCGATGGCCTCCAGCCGAAAATGGCTTAAAAAGTTATAAAAATCTTTATTTCAGGGGGGCTCTCATAGAAGCGAATGCGAAGTAAAAAAAAAAATATCGCGTTACATAAAATTGTTACGTATCATTTTAAAGATAATTTTGAACTGAGTACAAAAATATATTTTTTTTAATTTTTCCCTTAAAATTGACGAAATGGGGGGCTTTCAAAGTGGCGATTTTATACGCTCGCTTGAAGACGCTCTCTAGAAAAATCCGCTATGGATTTTCAAACTGATTTTATGTTTTTAGGTCACTTATATCCTGTACTTGAACAACAAATACTAAAATTATATGAATATTATAAAGACCCGAGATTATTTAATTTTTAATGGGCGTCAGTAATTCATATAGCATCAACATAGCTTCACAATAATGCTAATAGATGGCGCAGTCAGTAACTATTCCCATGGAACTACGAGTTAAATTCAATGTTTGATAAATAATTCAATGTTTTCACTAACGTTCCCTAACCTTTACGGGCTACCTATAAGTTAGGTGATTGATGTTTTCTGTCAACTTATTTATCACGATCCTGTACGGGACACCTAAAAGGATATTGGGACGGATGTTAGGACTTAGGATTGTATTTAGGAGCTACCTACGTTAAGAGACTCCTACTTAGGGGATGATTTAGGTATGTTTGGTGAAAACGGGCATAATAATAATGTCAGGCTTGGTCGTCATGTATCGATTGAATGAATAATCATGGGATACCGTTACCGCGAGGTCTCAGTTCGGGGCGAACCACTAGTATACTTACAGTCATACATTTAGGATTGGTAACTTATACGTTATAAGCGACTACCAATCCTAAATTTATGCTTGTAGTATGACAAGTTTTTTTTGGCGCGTGGTTAAAGGAGGTTGGCGAATTTTGACCCAGCATTTTTATAAACCGTTCAGATTCAGAAACCATTTAATTTTAATTAATATTGTTAATAATATATTGATGAACTTTTTTGTTACACTGTTTTACTAGAACAAGCATGAAAAGTTTGATTCGTGAACGTGGGCTCGAGGCCCACGGTTCAGTTCGTCTGGTTCAGAAACTCTATGGAATTCGCCAATCTCCTTTGGAACTAACACCGCACTTCAAGAAAACTTCTAGTTGTGTGCTGTTATCCAAAGGATGTAAGGCTGTTAGCACACTCACTGGCCCCCTATCAATGTGATCGTTGTGGTACTGTTTACAGTAGCGGCAGCCATTTTTTTCAAGGAAAAAAATTTTGAAAAAGAATTTTGTCTTGCCTTGAATTCCAGAATATCTACCGTGAATACTTTGAACGCCTGCTTCTATGCAATAGGTAGTATTTTTTTGCTAACGAGAGGTTAATGTTCTGAAACATACCGGACATCCTGGGGGAGAATTTGGGTTCATCATCATCATCAGCAACCCATCAACGGCTCACTACGGAGCGCAGGTCTCCTCTCAGAGAAGGGTTATAGGCCATAGTCCACCACGCTGGCCCAATGCGAATTGGCGGACTTCACACAACTTCAAGAACATTATGCAGAACTCTCAGGTGTGCAGGTGTCCTCACGATGTTTTCCTTCACCGTTGAAGCAAGATATTCAATTGCTTAAACGCATTGACTCCGAAAAGTCAGAGGTGCGTACCCGGGATCGAGCCTGCGACCCTCTGAATAGGAGACCACAGTCCTAACCACTAGGCTATCACTGCTTATGACACGTGGGTTATGTGGTGAATTTGGGTTATGTAGGATTTTTACTTACTAATACCCCCGCGGTGGGCACCTCCAGCACATTTTGAAAGGCTTTTTTTTAATTCAATGACAAGCTAGTCCTTGACTGCGATCTCACCTGATGATAAGTGACGATGCAGTCTAAGATGGTAGCGGACTAACTTGGAAGGGGTATGACAGTGAACATTCAGCAAATACCCCTAATTGGCTTCTACACGCCATCGTGCCGGAACGCTAAATCGCTTGGCAGCACATTTTTGACGGTAGGGTGGTAACTAGCCACGGCCAAAGCCTCCCACCAGACCAGACCAGAGACAATTCAGAAATTAAAAATTCCCAAATTGACTCCGCCGGGAATCGAACCCGAGACCTCCCATTTATAAGACAACAGCGCTCACCAATGAGCCAGGGAGGTCGTCGAAAAAGGTCGGCTCCAAGATCTTTTATCAGTACATACTGGTGCCTTCCTTACGTGAGGCCCATTGGGGCTCGCCCAGTGGTTAAGACAACGGCCTACTTTTTGGGGGGTCCAAGGTTCGATTCTGCAGGCATCTCTGACTTATCTGTTAAAATTCGTTAGCGCAAAACGTCCTGGAGTTGGGAAGTTACCGGTATTACATCCTCGCCATGTGTGAACTGATCAACATAATGAGAGTGAGGGAATAGAATCCGTATCAGTAGTGGCTCTTCGCATAAATCATAGATATAATCCATTATCGTGGCCATTATTTGGTCATGAGACTAACAGTTGGTACATTATGGCGAATGAATTTTCAAAAGCTAGCTATTAGACCCAAAACTAACGGTGTTCTTAATCAATAAAACTTTTAAACTTGACTACCGGCACGTGCCTGACTCAGAATAATAAAAACCAGCATAAATTGACAAAAAAAAAATCAGACAAAAGGATCAGAGGGTGCCACGCTTTGTAGTTTTGAAGAAGCAGCAAAAACAATTCATACATTACGCGGAGCCTTACGGTGTATAAAGAGAAAAAAATATTCTTTGCTTCCCTCACTCGCCCAAAAATGCTCCTGTGAGGGAAAGGGACGGAGAATCTTAAGACCTTAAATCATGATGTGGAACGACGCGTGCGCGTTCCACTTCGTTGATGTTGTGTGCAATGTGTGAAGACGCCATATTGCTACATTGCAGCTGTTTAGAAAAAAGTAAGTTTAAAAAATTGCTAGTCTGTAAAGTCGGTTTACGGACGATAGTTTTACGTGATAACGTCATAAAGAAACATTGACAATGACTGGCGGGTGGCGGCGGGCGCTTGGGCCGATCGTGCCTCTCTATCGATTGTTCCGCGCTCTCGCTTGCTCGCTCAGGCGCAGGCGGAACGTGACACTTTTTCATGCGTGCAGCCGGTGTTCATCGATTTATAAGACGTTATCACGTCAAAATTTTAAAGTATGTTAATTTGTATGCCTTTCCGTATTTTATCAGGGATGAATTGTTAAATAAAATTGAGCTGAAATCATACTAATATTATAAATGCGAAAGTGTGTTTGTAGCTTTGTTCGTTTGTCCTTCAATCACGCCCGAACGTAGCTACGGATCGACGTGATTTTTTGCATGGGTATATTTAAGGACCTGGATAGTGAAGTGACATAGGCTACTTTTAATCCCGGAAAACCAAAGAGTTCCTGAGGGACTTTAAAAAATCCACGCGGACGAAGTCGCGGGAATCAGCTAGTAAATAATAATTCTAATTCTGAAAACTATTTCTTTCTAGTCTATAGCGTTAGTACATTCTAAAACAGGCGGACAGACGAATAAACGTGGAAAACCGCACCAAGAGAGTATAATATTTCGAACCATTTTGGCGAGGAGCCATAAAATGGTAGTCTAATATAAAAAAATTGATTCAATGTGTTTGTGGGCGCATTAGGTAGGGTTTCAGCGTTTTAAGAGATGCGTTCTCTTAAAGCCTGATTAGTTTTGAGTAATAATTCCCGCTTCTGGTCCATCGTTAATAAATGTAAAAGAGGAACTTTTGAGGGTACCTTGTCCGAAGAATAAACATCCTATGTAATGAAACTATCATTCCACGCTACCTACCCTCGTCGCGCAACAAATGTGTCTGACTTTGCTGCCGACGAAGATACCCTGGCTCCGACATGTTCGTTAAAAAAAACGAACTAGGAGATTCCATCTCAATATTTTAATGAGTCGGAGTTTTACGTAGGTACTGCGTGTTGCAGAACTTGATGAATGTTTTTAAAATATATTATGTCAAATTCGTTCTTCCGATCTAGGACTCACGACCGTCAAAAATTATGACGCAAAGGGAACAGAATTGATAGATTTACTTTATCACTTTAAACAGTGTGTTAAAACACATTTAATATGAAGATTTTACTATACAGTTAGTGAATTTCTTAATTTTCTGTGTTCCTCATAAGAAGGCTCAGGGTCAGCGAGCGATGGAGAGAGCTATGCTTGGGGTATCCCTGCGAGATCAAATCAGAAATGAAGAGATCCGCAGGAGAACCAAAGTCGACATAGCTCAGCGAGTCGCGAAACTGAAGTGGAAATGGGCGGGGCACATAGTTCGAAGAGCTGATGGTCGTTGGGGTCCCAAGGTGCTGGAGTGGCGACCCCGCACTGGGAAGCGCAGTGTTGGCAGACCCCCCACCAGGTGGACCGACGACACCAAAAGAGTCGCAGGGAGCCGCTGGATGCAAGCGGCGCAAGACTGAAGCCTGTGGAGGTCCATGCAGAAGACCTATGTCCAGCTGTGGACATCTAAAGGTTAATAATGATGATGATGATGAATTTCTTGCAGTATATGTTGCTTGGAAGCAATCTGCTTTACTTCAGCTATATTCACAAGATAAAATTTAAGCTACATATTTGTAACAATTTAGCTTTGAAAAGAGCAACTGCTGAGTTTCTTACCGGCTCTTCTCAGCAGAATCTGTTTTCCTAACTGGTGGTAGAGTCTTGACTTGTTATAAGAGCCACAAGTTAGAGTGAAATAAATAATATTGAATTTTAAATTTTTTGAATTATTTAAACGGAATTCGCAAGCGAAATATCGCAAATTCGCGAAAACGAAATTTGAATTATTCGAACGACATTCCTCACAAATACTTCGTGCCAACGTAGTAAAGTCAGAGACGTATTATGTTCAAAAAACGGCTCGTGCCAGAGCTCATCCTGTTCATTATAAGAACTTTGTGTGGATGCATCAGACCGTGAACACACAATCTTAAGCCTAGGATACACTAGCGTAGAATAGGTAAAAAATGTGTAAGAACACATTTGTCAGACATAAGTCGAGGTTATTACAAAGTTAGTGAATTTCTTAATGACAAAGTTGCATGGAAACAATCTGCTTGGTATCCAGCTGACGACAAGAGAGTGTAACTTACTAAATTGTATTTTTTATGATATTGTATTATTTTGTTTTGAAAGGAGCAAGAAATTGCTGAGTTTCTTGCCGGCTCTTCTCAGCAGAATCAGCTTTCAGAACCGGTGGTAGATTCACGACTTTTCATAAGTGCCAAAATTTGGCATGAAATAAATGTTTTTGAATTTGAATTTAGAGTTCATACGGTCTACCTATCATACTACGAGATTACGGTCTTCTCAAACAATAGATATCTTCTCGGTACTTAACTTTAATCCAGTAGACCGCTATGTATACAATATTTTTATTCCCTCAAGAATATAAATTAACAAAATGAGACTTTTTAGTGTTAATCTTAAGTTAAAAATATCAATTGCTTCAGAAATCCTAATAAAAATGTAATGATAAATGGAGCAAAGATAGATCCAGCATGTATTATTATAAAATAATATTGAAATATTCAACTCTAGTTCATCAGACATGTAATAAACGAATAAACTTTCAAAAAAAATCAAGAATTACTAAATAAAATCCATGGCAAATGGCAAATTCCATCAAATGTTACTGTCATTTTTATGGATTACTAGCTGATCCAGCGAACTTTGTACCGCCAACAAAAATATTTAGGGGTAGGTCACCCTTATCATTTAGGGTTATGAAAAATAGATACTGGCCGATTCTCAGACCTACCCGATATGCACACAAAATTTCATAAAAATCAGTCCAGCCGTTTCGGAGGAGTTTGGTAACAAACAGCGGGACACGAGAATTTTATATATTAGATCAGCCATGTTAAAAATGATATCATGATCTCTAGAACCCATGTAAAGCATATATATGGTCAGAGTAAATACGTTAATAAAACAGTCCAATCGGTGTCATTTTAACCTACCTTGTGAATTTCAGTCCGTTCTTTAATAATAATTGAGTTATTTGATTTCAATTTCATATATTATTGATATATAATCTTTAAAATGTGCAACTAGCTAAGCAAGTTTATTGCTTACTGTAGTATTGGTTTTTACCAATTTTATTTTAAATTTTCTTCTAGGATCGAGGCTATTATGCATTTTTTTTTATTTAATCGTAAGGCGTCTGTATATTAGTATGCATTGATGTAGACGTAGCTTTACCGTGGTTTCGTGTTACTTGACTAAAACAAAGGGATATCTTACCGCCGCATTAAGATGTGCATTTTCAAAGTTCTTTGTTATTTGCGTGATAGAGAATCTAAAACTTTGGCTAGTTTTGCAGAAAATATTATCCATAGTTTCGCAAACTACGAATAGAAGAATGTTAACTTCAAAATCTGTCTATAACATAATAGTGTTAAAGAAATAGTTATGCAATATATTGAAATACTTGTAACCTTGATAATACATATATACTTAATGGATATGTTTTTGGTTAGCGTTTTTTGCAAAAGAGAGTATTATTCTATCTATCAAGCAAAGTGCCTGCTCCTCAAACATCCTCTTAGTTCCCGTGTATTGTCTGGAGCCAGGTAGGTGTTCACCCAAATATAGTTGCAATTCAAAAATTAATTTTAATTATAATATTCAGAATGTTTTTACAAGGTTTTCACAGTAGAATATACAATTAAACAAGCTGACATGCTAATACATAATATTATATTTTTCACCAATTTTATAAAGGCAAGTTATGCTTAACTTTCTTAACACTTACTTAACTTATTCTTTCAGGAACAACTTCCGAGTTACAGGGAAGTATTTAAAATGACATAAATATTCAAACGGATGATGACGGCCACGAGGGAAACTTTTGGCGAAACACTTAAAAAATTTAGCAACAAGTCTGGAGAAGTGACTTTTCAACATGAAGCCACTTTAGCTTCCCTTAAAAGTTTCATATTAGAATTTAATGTTCTATGAACTGACACGTTTCTTATTTACCTACATTGTAAATGTTTAACTAGCCTAGAACTACAAAGAAAGCTCATTAGCTCACTCAGCGAACAAAAGATAGAGCTAGGCATGCAGTTTCCCTATGTGATCATATCAGAAATGAGGATCTCCATAGAAGAACTACAGGCATCGACATAGCTCTAATAGTTGCAAAGCTGAAGTGGCAATTGGAGGCCCGAGTGAAAAAAGGTTCAGAGCACGTTAAGGTTCAAAGATGTAAGGATGTTGCAATGGCAACTTTTTATTGGAAGGCGCATTGTTGACACCACTAAAGGTGAACAGAGGACATGAAACGAGTTACAGGAAACCGCTGCGCTATTAGCTTGTCAGATAACCTAAGAAAAATTACAACGTAGCTATATCTACATATTACTAGCTGACCCAGCGAACTTCGTACCGCCAACAAAAATATTTAGGGGTGGGTCACCCTTATCATTTAGGGGTATGAAAAATAGATATGCACACAAAATTTCATAAAAATCGGTCCAGCCCTTTCGGAGCAGTTTGTTAACAAACACCGCGACATGAGAATTTTATATATTAGATGGCTGAGTCATCTTAGTTAAATGTTATCTTTTATAATCTTGAAAAAGTTTTAAATTCCAATTTCAATTGTGCCTACATATTTTTTTTGTGTTGCAATTTTTGTGTTTGTTACTAAAATTAATCTAAATAAAGCATTGAAGTGAAATTTCCGTTGACTATAATAATATAAGTATATGAAAATATGATTCTCTGCACGACTAATAGAAAAATATATGTATTCACATTCAACTTACATAAATAAACCAAAGTAACCAAAATTAAATGTAATTTTTTCAAACAAAAATCCGATAAATATCATAATTAATCTGGGTTAAGAAGTGTATTCTATAGTTATATACTTTTTCTTTTTTAAACATAGTTTTATTCTTGCCTTTTGTCGAAATCAGTTATGCGGTTCGCCATTAACCGTGTTATACAGACAGAGTTACTTTTGCGTATGTAATATGCCCGCGACTTCGCATGGATTTAGTGTTTAAAATCCCCCGGGAACTCTTTGATTTTCCGGGATAAAAAGTAGCCTATGTCTCTCTCCAGGTCCTCAATTACTATACCTACGCATGCAAAAAATCACGTCGATCCGTAGCTCTGTTGCGGCGTGATTGAACCAACAAACCAACAAACACACTTTCGCATTTATAATAATAGAATGATATTAGTATGAAGTATGATGGATATACAAGCAGCCTAGTGGTTAGGACTGTGGTCTCCTATTCGGGGGGTCGCAGGTTCGATCACGGGTAAGCACCTCTGACTTTCCGGAGTCAAGTGCGTATCTTAAGCAATTAAATATCACTTGCTTCAACGGTAAAGGAAAATATCGTGAGGAAACCTGCACACCTGAGAGTTCTTCATAATGTTCTTGAAGGTGTGTGAAGTCCGCCAATTCGCATTGGGCCAGCGTGGTGGACTATGGCCTATAACCCTTCTCTAAGAGGAGACCTGCGCTCAGTAGTGAGCCGTTGATGGGTTGCTGATGATGATGATGATAATGATAGATATAATTTTTCACTCAATTTATTGATATTATCATAATATTTTACCCTCATAAATTGCGTAGGAAAAAATTACAAACTCTTTTTGGACACAGATTTAGGTGACAATGATTTATCATTTGTGCAGAAATTACGTACACGCGGCTCAGCGGTAAGACGCGTCTGGAATTTGGAATTCAATTATTTTGCCGCGCTTTATATTTACGCTCGGATTTTGGAAGAATTTTTCCGCTACAATAAAGCTTAATTCGTTCTTCATAAAATGTTGTATCTAAATATATAAAAAGAAAAGTTGACTGATTGGCTGACGGATCTATCAAAGCACAGCTCAAATCACTGAAAGAATCGGGCTGACAGGCATACAGATAGCTATTATAGGCAGGCATACGCTAAAAAATCGACCAAGTGCGAGTCGGGCCTCGCTCTTTTAGGGTTTCGTTAAAAAAAAATTAAATAAAAATAATTCCATGTACCCATGGAAATATTTTACTTTAATTTAATTTTTATTATTTGTTGTTATAGCGGCAATAGAAATACATAATATGTGAAAATTTCATCTGTCTATCTATTACGGTTTACGAGATACAGCCCGCTGACCGACGGACGGACAGACGGACAGCGGAGGCTTAGTAATAGGGTCCCGTTGGCACCCTTTGGGTACGGAACCCTAAAAAGGATTGATTGTGAAAATTCACGAAGGGGGTAAAATACCTAGGGGTTTGAAAAATCAAACTTAAAGTGAGCTAAGCCGCGACCTCAAGCGGTAGCTTTTGCACGCAACTTTACAACTTCTGTGTCGTTGCGATTAACTTTTCAAAGGTACTGAAGGAATAGTTTGGTTTTTTGGGATAAAAGGTATTCTATATTCAAACTCCGATCTGAATCGTTCCCCGAACAATTCTGACAAGATTAGATCAAGATTGGTTCAGTGATTGAGCAGTGAGAGGTATCAGAAAGACAAACTTCATAATATCCTTACTAATATTATAAATGCGAAAGTGTGTTTGTTTGTTGGTTTGTCCTTCAATCACGCCGCAACAGGGCTACGGATCGACGTGATTTTTTGGATAGGTCAGAACCTAGATGGTAAAATAGCCATCCCGGAAAATCAAAGAGTTCCCGCGGGATTTTAAAAACTAAATCCACGCGGACGAAGTCGCGGGCATCAACTAGTAGTTAAATAATATTGAGCTGAAATCATACTAATATAATAAATGCGAAAGTGTGTTTGTAGATTTGCTGGTTTGTCCTTCAATCACGCCCGAACGTAGCTACGGATCGACGTAATTTTTTGCATGGGTATATTTGAGGATCTGGAGAGTGACATAGGCTACTTTTTATCGCGGAAAATCAAAGAGTTCTCGAGGAATTTTAAAAACTAAATCCACGCGGACGGAGTCGCGTGCATCAGCTAGTTATAATAATAATTGCATAAATGGGATAGTTTAGCTGTAAGAACAGCTGATAAACCTTGGGGTTCCAGGGTTCCAAGGTGTTCAGCAACTAAAATCTATTGTTTTTTAGCTGAAAATTAATTTAACTTTTACATCTGCAGTAGGTATGGTAGGTAATCTTTTATTGATAAATATTACATATACTTTATTACATTACTAGTAATTATCCTCCCGACCGAGTCCGGTCACGGCGGCAAACCTCCTCAGAGATCAGCCATATGCGTGGAAGATATTATAGTGCACAAGTGTGTCGCAAACATAGGTGCACTCGGTATTCTCTCACTCTCATAGTCTAATGCGACGAGAATCCGACACGATCGGAGATAGATCAGGTGCAGGACCGACAGCTTTACGCGCTCTCCGAGGCACGAGGGGAGGCCGCCAACTCTCTAAGTAACTCCGGGCTGGAACTGCGAATTTCTTGAAAGAAAAACTCAATACATTTTTTGGGCCTCGATATCCGTAGTCGAACTTGCTAACCACTTGACCATCGAGGCAGTTAGAGAGTTAGGGACAGATAAATAATCTACATCTACAGTAAAATATATAATACAGAGGAAGTAACATTATCAAGCGAGTCAAAAGGAGCCGTTGGGCATACATTCTTGTGTAATAGAAACGATGAAATCGATGCGCAACAAAGCTTTTTAGTGGTAGCTTCATAGGTTTAATCTTCACAATTATCTGATCGCGAGTGATTTGCTCTTAAAATTCATTGAGGAGTTCCGTCCTCCATCACCAAAGACATTCTTTATATCTTCACCAAATTTAAATGAGACCAACCTCACGTTATGACCTTTCAAATAAAAAAATATTTTGAAATCGGGTCAGATTTGACGGAGTTATGGAGTAACATCGAAAAAAATACGCGTCGAATAACCTCCTCCTTTATTTGAAGTTGGTTAAAAAGATGGATCTTTATTCCCAAGATTCAATTTATTTTTAATTTCATTGCTATCTTGATAAAGCTAATTATAACACAAGGATCTACCGAGCGGACGTTGCTTAGGAAGCCTTAAAAATGCAGCGGCTTTATTGAAAAAGTTATGAATTTATTACGTAGGTACCTTTTCTATATTGATGAAGAATAATATCGGTAGCTGTTAGCACATAATATTATTTGCCCAAATATTTTCAAACCCTGATTTCTTCGTGTTTTAGTGGCGAGTAAAATAGATCGGGGACGGTCAACGTGTTACAGGGTTTCTAGAACCGCCACATCCACAAGAGAGCAAAAAGACCTTTCCTGTTCTTTACTTTTATTAATTTTTTGTGTATGTGTGTGTATGTGTGTGCGAGTATGTGTATTTGTGTGCGCGCTTGTGTGTGTTTGTGTGTGTGTGTGTGTGTGCAAGAAGCTCATAAACTGTTTTCGAAAAGAGATATGTAGATAGGTATAGGTACTCCTAAACTTCTACTAAACTTTGTAGTACCAAGCATACAGAGCTGATCGCAAAGCAGTCGTCTGCTTTAATACAAGTTTTGTATAAATTATGATAATTTCAATGATGAGTATAAAAGCAATCGGATATTATTGACTACTTCCGTTCGTTCGTCACTCAGTATACAATAAGTTGCTTAACTTATCCGTTAGTCTTGATCAAAGCTTTGCTTGCATACAAATGAGTATTCTATTTTAATAATAACTTTAACATACGTACATTTTCTCTATATTTACATATTTATCTTGCTTTTAATTTTGACAAGTAAGCTTTTTGAGTAATAATAATAATAATGTTCTAAAATTCTGTGGTAACCGTATGAGGCTCATCCCATAAACCTAGTATTCCTTTGGGTAAGGGCAATCCTTACTCTTTGATGTTATTTAAATAGGTACCTATTAAAATAGCACTAAATCTATTATATTAATTGTAGAGCTGATTAAAATTAACCAACAGGCAATTTGAAACGCACGACATCCTATCGATAAGATTTATTTTTGTCTTATTCTAATTGTAAACAAAAGTTAATTTAATTAAAAAAATTTGCTCACTATCTTTAAGACTTAAGTATTGATTGTCTCGAAAAATATAGGGAATTTATATTTTGTATTTGTATTTTGTATTGTTTATTTCTTCGATTGGGGCTTACCAAAGCGCTTACGAATGTCAAAAATGTTACATCATTTAAATATTTAAATTTCAATATCTACAAAAATCAAATAAATAAAATAAATTTGAAGTCACAAAAATTTGGTACCTACTAGTTATGTTAAAGAATAAATTTAAAAAAATAATAAAAATTGTGTCAAACATAAATCGTCATATAAAATGTCATAAACATATCATTAAAAAGTAATAAGTATATTTTTATCCCACATAAAAAAATATATATTTCATGTAGGCCAACCTATAGCTCTTATGATATATCTAGATTTATACCACCGCCGGTTCGAAATGCAGATTCTGAGAAGATTGCTATGCTATTATACACAATCTCTAAGTTAAGTTTCTAAAAACAGTACAATTCTTTCGCAATATTCCAAGGATAGCATTACACACCTATTTTAGAGCTGTTAATTCACTAATTAATTGATTCTACGGTCCAATTATTTAGTAAGTCAAGCGTGCTTATCTTAGCTAGAAGTAGATAGATGGATAGGTATGTAGTTTTAACACCTAGTTATCTTCAACAAACAAGTCGACAGGGCACCCGCATAATTGACACTATCACTAACGTCCATATATCACGCCAGTTGACAGACTAACATCAAAATCGATTTATTCACTATATCCAGCGGTCAATGAACCTTCCCTTTACTAACGAATCGAATGGACATCGTCACAAACAATGTAGTTTTCATCATTTAACTGTCAAGGCATTGTGACAGCACCTTTTAGTGTCAAACTGATGCCTAGATAGCGTCGAAGTGATGCTCTCATACGTTGTTTATAGGCTACGATGCGATATTGCAATTTTTTGGATGTCTAACTTATTAAACTGATGCTTAATATAGCTTTAATCAGTTTATATTCACGTTATGCTTAGTTTTTATTAATTCATGTAAAATTCTTAACTATTATAATCTATATATATAAAAGAAAGTGGTGTTAGTTACACTATTTATAACTCAAGAACGGATGAACCGATTTGGCTCAAAATTGGTGGAGAGGTAGCTTAGAACCAGGAAACGCACATAGGATACTTTTTATCCCGTTCGACCGCGTTTCCGTCAAGTCAATATAAAACCTTTTATAACAAAAATGCATCTGACATGGAATAAAAAAACGAAAATGACAGTGGAAGAACAAAACGTAAATGACAGCTAAACGTAATTTTGTATTTGGTTAATTATGGTAAAAAATTATGGTAAAAACAATTATAAAAATTATAGTTTAACGTAATTGATAATATCATCAGTAATATGTTTTCTCTTTGAATCATCATTAACAATGCCGCGAGCAAGTCGATCAAATGTTTCCTGCTACAAAGCTACGGATTGACGTGATTTATTGGATAGGTATTGTTGAGAACCTGGAGGGTGACAAAGATTTCCCGCGGGATGTTATGAACTAAATCCACGCAGACGAAGTCGCGGGCATCAGCTAGTATAATATGTTGAAATGAAATGAATATTTATATAATTATTGAAGACATTATAGCCAAAATAAAAGAATAAATATATTTTTTTGAAGAATCCATTAAATACGAAATTGTGTTCCTTCCTCCTTCAATCTCGAATCAACGGTATAGCAAATCGACGAGATTCTTTCCAGTGATGTAGTTGAAGAAATGAGAAGTGACATAGGTTACTTTTTATCACGGAAAAATAAAGGGTTCCCGTGGGATTTTTGGATACTTGACTCAACGCGGTGAATTCGCGGGTAAAAGCGCGAAGGGAAACATTATTATAGACATTATGAGTGTAGTTCGTCAACTCTTTAGGAGCAGTTGGTATACTGTTACGCTAATTAATACTTAAAATTTTTTTCAGTGAAAGAACAACAAGCTTTTTCTAAGGCTAAAATATTATCAGCCTTCTATATAAGATGGCCTAAAAGTTATAAACATTTTATAGTTAAAATTAATTAAGCCTAATGTACCATCTCTTTTGAACAAACAGCCCATTTTTACTACCCGCAGTTTGAATAATAAAAGTTATAAAATAAAACATGCTTATACATGCGATATTAAAGTCGTCAGCTATAAATATAATAGTTCACATCGTAATATAATAGTGACGTTTGAAGTCGATATTTTTTCACCGCTCACAATTATTGTGAGGCCATCGCATGTCTTCGCGGTTTAAATTTTCAGGGGAAACAAGCTATAGAGAATATCAAATTAGTTTTATCGATAAAACATCATGTCTCAATGTGATGGGTAATGGGATTTTCAAATAGTATTTATTACTAGCTGACCCAGCGAACTACGTACCGCCAACAAAAATATTTAGTGGTTGGTCACCCTTATCATTTAAGGGTATTAAAAATAGATGTTGGCCGATTCTCAGACTTACCCGATATGCGCAAAAAATTTCATAAAAATCGGTCCAGCCGTTTCGGATGAGTAATGTAACTAACATTGTGACACGAGAATTTTATATATTAGAGAAGAGAGATATTTTAATATTGGATAGAAGCAGGCGTTACTTTGCGGAAGTCCATGATTAGTGTTGCGTTACAGCAATGGTTGCAGTGTAACAGCGTGTTCTTGCAGAGAGACGTTGGTGAAGGAATAAAGAAACACAGACTGCAGTGTCTAATGGTAGTGGCATATATTACATATTTACAAAGATCTTATATACTAATTAATTTTATAAATAAAAGGCGGGGAAAGATGTGCTTGGATATTACGTACGTGCAAAAGTTGCTGATTAATATTATTATAAGTTTTTTGAAATAAATTACAAGGTAATTATCGCGGAATTAAAATATGCTATGGGGTAAGTATGGTCACGTCCCGTACGTGCCATAGATATTCCCCCCTCTAGGGAAAAAATGACGTATACATCAAAAGGGAAGAAAAACTACTACTAATTAACATTGTTGAAAACGAACTGACTTCTTAATCTTGCTGTGGTTAGTTGAGGTAGGGAATGGTCCTGCGATATCACTTTGCTCATGCGAAAAATGCTGTGCAGGCATAAATTTCCCGAGTAGCAATACTGTGTGCCTATGCACTTTTGATAGTTGGCATGGTAAGCACGAATCGCACCACTGGTTTATTTCTGTGTTCATGCTAGGCCAAATGTAATTTCTTCCGATTAATTTCCTTGTCGTATTTTTGCCAGGATGGCTGAAGTTATGATAGCTGTCAAAAATAGTTCTTCTAAGTTGCTTCGGAATGTATGGTCGCGTAATTCCGGTAGAAATGTCGCAATAAATCTTGCTATTTGTATTGGGTACTGCTACTCGCGTCATGTATAATGACCTATTTTGTTTGAGTTGCTGTAGCTCGATGTCACCCTCTTGGTATTTTTCTAGCTCAGAATAATCGATAACGGTGGGTAACGTGATAGTTTCCACAACTCGAGATAAGGCGTCAGCCACTACGTTGTGATTCCCGCTTACGTGCTGCATATCGGTGCTAAATTGTGATATATAATCCAAATATCTTATTCTCCTCGGAGTGTCATCTAGTGACGGCTTCTTGTCGAAGGCGTGCACCAATGGTTTGTGGTCGGTGTAAATCGTAAAAATGCGACCTTCTATCAGTCGTCGGAAATGTTTTACCGCCATATAAATTCCGAGTAGCTCTCGATCATAAGTTGAATACTTGACTTGCGTATCCGATAAGGATTTTGAAAAATATGCAATAGGTATCCATTTTTGCTTGACCTTTTGTTGTAAAACTGCGCCGACGCATTTTAAACTAGCGTCGGTCATTATTGCGATCGGTGCGTTTTCATCAGGAAATGCTATCGTTGCAATGTCACGCAAATCTTGCTTGCAATGTTGAAAAGCACGCTCGGCCTCTGTGTTCCACTTAATCAGCGTATTGTCGTTCTTCCTTGAATTTACTAAAAATATGTTGAGTAGAGCTTGATGATTGGCGGATTGCTTGATTGCATGTCTGTAAAAGTTGACCATGCCCAGGAAACGACGAAGTTCCTTCACAGTTTTGGGTTTGGGATAATCGATGATTGCTTGAATTTTTTCTTGTGTTGGTCTCATTCCTTGGCTCGTTATATGATAACCAAGAAAATCTAGTTCTTATTTGGCGAACTCGCATTTGTTCATGATTGTAATACCATTTTGTTGCAGTCTCTTGAAAACTGTTTCCAAATGATTGTAGTGTTGTTCTTCGGACTTGCTTGCGATTAATATGTCGTCGACAAAAATGAAAACGTAGTCCAAATCTCGGAATATTGAATCCATGAATCTCTGGAAGGTCTGTCCTGAATTACGTAAACCGAAAGGTATTTTTAAAAATTCGTATAAACCGATCGGTGAAACGATCGCGGTTTTCTCGGGTTCCGCTACTGGTATAGAATGATAAGCCTTCCGCACGTCGATTTTGCTAAATATGTTTTTCCCGTTCGCGATATATGTAAAATCCAGTAACCTTGGCAACGGGTATCTGTCTGGAACAGTAATCTTGTTAAGGGCGCGGTAGTCACCGCAAGGTCTCCATTCACCATTCTTCTTTTTTACCATGTGCAATGGACTGGCCCATAGGCTACTGGATGGTCTGCAAATTCCCATCTCCATCATCTCTTGAAATTCTTTTTTGGCGATTTTGTACTTGTCAGGAGGAAGTGGACGAGCTTTGGCGCACACTGGAAATCCTTCCGTGATGATGTGATGTTGAACATTGTGCTGCGTAGGTCCCTTTATTGATGTTGGCCTTGTAATACTTTCGCATTTTTCCAGTAATTGTTTGAGAGGAGCGGATAAGTTGTAGTCGATGGAGCGGACGGACGGAATATTTACTCGTATAGAATTCATTGGTTTCTTGATTTCAGTCGTTTTGTCGATTAAAGTTTTCCCGTGTATGTCTACCAAAAGTTGGTAGTGGTCTAGGAAATCAGCTCCTAATATAGGCATCTTGACGTTGGCAATAACGAAGGTCCAGATGAATGGGCGGCGTAACCCCAAATTTAGGGTTAGGGTTTTTTCTCCATATGTATTGATAATGGTTCCGTTGGCGGCAAATAATTTCAACTCACTTGCCTTTTTTGAGCTCTGTGATGGCTTTGAAATGACTGAAATGTTCGCCCCAGTGTCCACGAGGAATCGATAACCACTGTTAGAGTCGGTAATCGTTAGGCGATTTGAGGGAAGAATAGCACAGAGTCTCGCCGCACGCTGTGCTGAATCTAGTTTTCCGAATGTTTGTTCACCCAAGAACAGGGTTTTTCGCACTTCCGAGCTTTTTATTTAAAGTTTTTATGATAGTAATAAAGATTGCTACGTAGTTCCGATCGTGAATGCAGGCGTGAACTTGACCTAGGTCTATTGTACCGAGGTTGACTAAAACTGCTGCGTCGATGCATTGTTCGCGAGCGGTCATTGCGTAGCGCTGCAATTTCTAACTGCATCGTTGCAATTTGTGACGTCAGTTGGGTGATTAAATTTATGTCAGCTGATGCCGAAGACGATATGTTCGTATTGCAGCGGCTGTTCTCGTAGATGCGATCAGCCATTTCGCTCAGCTTGTCCAGTGCCAAATTTTCTGAGATCGCTAACACGGAGGTTACTGATGGAGGAAGTTGTCTCATCCATAATAAACGTAGTGTGTCGTCATTAATCTTGCCGCAGCCAGCTTCTTTCATTTTTCTTAATAGTTGTGATGGCTTTTGATCTCCCAGGTCTATCTCTGACAAAAGCTTATGGAATCGCCGATGTTCGCTTTCTTCATAACAGCTGATGAGTCGTTCCCGGATGCAGTGGTATTTGTTCTCTGAAGGCGGACTCGTTAAAATGTCGCTGACTTGATGGATGACGTCTTTTGGTAATTTTGATACGACCGCGTTGAACTTGTATTCATCACCTTGCTTCTGCGGAGCCACAATTGCGTCAAATTGAGAGAACCAAAGACGCGGTGAATCCGTCCAGAACTGCGGAATCCTCTCTGCTATTGAGACTGATGCCACTAAGTCTGTGCTGCCGTTGAGTTGTTCGTCTGTAGAGTTGCCAGCGCCGAAACCTTTGACAGGTGTTTGACGAGCTATGATGACGAAAAAATGTGACTCACAATGATGAGGATGTCTTGATGTGTTGGCCGATCTCGTTGGTTGGTTGGACACGTTGGGTACGATCTCGTCGGATGATCGCGTCGGATGACTCGGTTGAGGATCACTGCTTCGTACGTCGGAGAGCAGAACCACGTTGAGGTTTTTTCACGGTCGGGGTCACCACTGTTGCGTTACAGCAATGGTTGCAGTGTAACAGCGTGTTCTTGCAGAGAGACGTTGGTGAAGGAATAAAGAAACACAGACTGCAGTGTCTAATGGTAGTGGCATATATTACATATTTACAAAGATCTTATATACTAATTAATTTTATAAATAAAAGGTGGGGAAAGATGTGCTTGGATATTACGTACGTGCAAAAGTTGCTGATTAATATTATTATAAGTTTGTTGAAATAAATTACAAGGTAATTATCGCGGAATTAAAATATGCTATGGGGTAAGTATGGTCACGTCCCGTACGTGCCATAATTAGCAAGAAAAGGTTAGAATTATTTTGCTATAATCCGCCAACAGAAAAAATCTGTATAACTTTTACACTACTCTCAACGCACGTTTCGCCCTTTACAATGATGTATTGTCTAGTCAATACATCATTGTAAAGTCGACATCTCCTGAGGATGCTCCGGTGTCGGGGCGAAACGTGCGTCGAGAGTAGTGTAAAAGTTATACAGATTTTTTCTGTTGGCGGATTATAGCAAAATAATTCTAACCTTTTCTTGCTAGATATTTTAATGATCGGGAAAATTGCAGGGAAATGAATTGCGATCGAACTGCGATAGAACTTCTCTAGTGAAGTTCGATTGGTATTATATGAGTCACTTTATATGAAGACTAACTTTAACCCGCGGCTTCACTCATGTTAAGATCGATTTTTCAAAACCCTTTTTTACCCTCTTAGGGGTTGAATTTTCAAAAGTTTTTTCTTAGCGCATGTCTACGTCATACATAATAGATATTTATAAGCCAAACGGCCCGATCCGTCCAGTGGTTTGAGCTGTGCGTTGATAGATCAGTCAGTCAGTCAGTCAATCAGTCAGTCACATTTTCCTTTTATGTAATTAACAAGAAGAAGATATAATACTATAGTATTTATTAGTATTTATACTATAGGATTATATCTCTTTTTTAAGCATGCGTCTTATTTTAGCGCACTCCTTGTGATATCGAACTCCTGTACCTAATAAACATCACTCTTATATCAATAAATATTTAAAAAAAACTTGTCAAATACGCAATTAGGTTTCCTTTATTTCGACTTAATGTTTTAACATTAAGTCGAAATAAGGGATACCTATTTACCTATTTGGGATTATTTTGGGATACCTATAAGACGATTACCAACTTCAAAGAAACAGGCTGTCCACTGATTGCGAAAGCAACGCGAAAATTCTGATAGATTTGGCATGATAATACAAAGTTGTTTTTGCAGTTCACAACTGTGCGCTGTGTTTTGACAACTGTTATAGTTCTTATCGTGTTTAATTATTGGAAACCAGTAAGGCCCGCTTGCAGAGACGCCGGGTTAGGTTTAACCCAGGAATAAATTTGACAGAAGCTTTATACGAAATCTGTCAAAGCAGCAACTAACTAACATAATATGCAATATCATGACTGGGTCACCTGTTTGATGTTTACCCAATAATGTGTAACCCAATATGAGAGCAAATAAATAAATAAATAAGTAAATAAATAACTCTGGGTAATTCGGCCTTTCTGCAAGCGGGTCTAAGTGTAATAAACTTTCTCAAAGTAAACTTTTGTAAAAACAAAACAAAAACTCACAGTGCAAAAACACGGTCATCTTGACCAACCACCACATTTCCAGCACATCAACTGCACAGCACTGCACTGCACTGAACTCTCGCACAACGTGTGCGGGGTTCGAACCCGCGGTACGCACTAACCGACACTGCAACTGCCGTCCGCTACCACCGGACCGTATCGGAAGTTGGTCTTGGGTATTACACTTGTTTTTTATACTATAGGGGAAGTTTGTGGATTATTTTTGTTAAGTATACGCACAAGCGATTTTAAAACGTGTTGTTTATTTATTATTAGCTGTTGCCCGCGACTTCGTCCGCGTTGATTTAGTTTTTAAAATTCTTCGGGAAAATAGCCTATATACATATATAACTCTCCAGGTCCTCAACTATACCCATACAAAAAATCACGTCGATCCGTAGCCCTGTTGCGGCGTGATTGAAGGACAAACCAACAAACCAATAAACCATCAAAAAACACACTTTCACATTATTATAATTTAAGTATGACTGGTTAATACCAGCGACTTCATCCGCATAGATTAGATAGTATAAAAAACTTATTACAATGTAATAGCTACTACATAATAAGATTGTAAAATGATTATTTTGAAAAGAGCAACTGCTGAGTTTCTGGCCGGCTCGTCACAGCAGAATCTGCTTTCCGAACCGGTGGTAGAGTCATGACGTGTCATAAGACTCTAAGAGCCACAGGTTGGCCTACGTGAAACAATTTTTTTTTTGAAAACTACACTGGTACTGGGGTCTGGGAGATTGTATTTTAGGTCCTCAGTGATAACAAAAACAAAATAAAGGAGCGAACGGATGTCTCCTGTCAATGAGGCGCGATATGTAAAAAGATTAATATGCTTAATTAATATTTATCGCTCGAGTCGCGCCGAGTGACGTCCTGTTGTTCAATTCAAGCGATTTGTAGCTGCGAATAAACGGGAAAATGTGTATTATACATTACTAATTGTATGACTTGTTGATTTTTTCTCATATTGCGAAATCCATGATACACTACAAACTCCGCCAAATCAGAAAAAGTAATTTTTGGAATTGGGAATTTATAATTAACTAGATGATGCCCGCGACTTTGTCCGCGTGAATTAAGGTTTTTTTGATTCCCGCGGGAACACTTTAATATTTCAGGATAAAATGTAGCCTATGTATTATTCCAGGTTATAATCTATCTCCATTCCAAATTTCAGCCAAATCCGTTCAGTAGTTTTTGCCTGAAAGAGGAGCAAACATACACACAGACACACAAACTTTCGCTTTTATGATATTAGTGTGAAGTGTGATAGTGTGATAGTGTGATGAAGTGTGATGTGATGTGATGTGAAGTGTGATGTGATAGTGTGATGTGATGTGATGTGATGTGAAGTGTGAAGTGTGATGTGATGTGAAGTGTGATGTGATGTGAAGTGTGATTAGTGTGATAGTGGTCGATCTACCGCCAAAGACGTGGAAAGCGATTTAGAAGTCCGGTAGGATGCTGAATAGAAATTAATTAGGAGTATGATTTATTAAACTAACATACTCCTTTGAAGCTTATCTGTCTTAGTGTTATACAGGATCATCGCTTACACCAAATTAGATTGCAGTCAAAACATGGTCTAACTAGACATCGTATAAAAACTTTAGATTTTATTATTAAAGTAGATGATGCTCACGACTTCGTCCGCGTGGATTAAGGTTTTTAATTCCCATGGGAACCCTTTAATTTGCCGGGATTAAAGTTTAGCCTATGTGCTAATCCTAGGTATGAGCTATCTCCATTCTAAATTTCAGTCAAATCAGTTCATTCGTTGTCGCGTTAAAGAGTAACAAACGTCCATCCATGCATCCATACATCCTCGCAAACTTTCGCGTTTATAATATAAGTAGGATAGAACAAGCAAATACGAGTGGGTAAACAGCATGGAAAACGAACTTTATAATGCCACTAATCAAAGTTACAAATACCTCCAAAACTTATATCCAAAAAATGTCTTATTACGTCATCATCATCATCATTAGCAACCCATCAACGGCTCACTACTGAGCGCAGGTCTCCTCTCAGAGAAGGGTTATAGGCCATAGTCCACCACGCTGGCCCAATGCGAATTGGTGGACTTCACACCTTCAAGAACATTATGAAGAACTCTCAGGTGTGCAGGTTGCCTCACGATGTTTTCCTTAACCGTTGAAGCAAGTGATATTTAATTGCTTAAACGCACTTGACTCCGAAAAGTCAGAGGTGCGTACCCGGGATCGAACCTGCGACCCCCGAATAGGAGATCACAGTCCTAACCACGAGGCTATCACTGCTTGAACTTTATAATACCACTAATCAAAGTTACAAATACCTCCAAAACTTATATCCCTATAATGTCTTATTACGTAAACATTATCAGTAACCTTTCAATAACACATGGGCATGGTACACCCGGCCAAGTACACCACAGGAATGTTTACCATACGGAACCCGCGGACGTCCGGCGACGTATCGTTTCCGTTCCGACACGGCTCAACGAAGTCCCTTCTGATCACCCAACCGATTATAAGAGACGATAATAATTATAATGTATGCAGGATTACTACGCATGATGAAGTTACAGTTATATATTTTTTAAGCTATTGCATAGCTTTTATCGCGGGCTTTGAACTAGGACAAACAGTTTGAGCGCGGCGACCGAATCAAGAAATTCCGTAACGAAAATAAACTAAATATAATAAAATTAAGCAACTGTTAAGCAAGTGGCTAACACACTCGTCCGCGATTCCCAAGAGATATCGGTTCGATTCCCTCTGGCTTCGGAATTTTTTTTGATATGTGTTTATAAAATTCTGATATTTCCTTATGTGTAAGTTAACACTTTAATAAAAATAAAAACAGAAAACTCTGTTTGGCAAAACTCCTCTCGCGCTATACACAGTCGCTCCTCCAGTTGAAATAGTCAGTAAATATTATATAATACTAGGTGATGCCCACGATTTCGTCTGCGTGGATTTAGTTTTTAAAATTCCTCGGGAACTCTTTGATTTTCCCGGATAAAAAGTAGCCTATGTTACTCTCCAGGTCCTCAACTATACCCATGCAAAAAATCACGTCGATCCGTAGCCCTGTTGCGGCGTGATTGAAGGACAAACCAACAAACCAACAAACAAACACACTTTTGCATTTATAATATTAGTAATTATGGGATCGAACCTGAAACCTCCCACTTGTAAGATAACAGCGTTCGCACTACTGCGCTATGGCTGTTGACAAAAATATTCTAAAAAAAATAATATAAAATACTGCTACTTTGGTTGTCCTACTACAAATTCTTCAACTGAACCAGTTAAAAATGTCAAGGATAAAAAGATATTTCAATATTATTGTATTGTTATACTTTTATCCTTCACAGCTTAGCTTTACTAAAGAATAAATTAATCAACGTTCTGACAGTTTTTGTATCGAAAATCTGCCAATAGATGGTGAAATTGACACTTAAGTAGGCCTATCAGACAGATATTTCTATTTATTACGCTTAATATAAAAATGATAATCTCGGTTTATATTTGGCATACAGTGTCGCTAGGAAATGAGACAAAACCAAGGGAAGGATAATAAATTAGACGAGGACTGGCAGTGCTGAGCAAAGGGTTTTTGCAGCCCTAACATTGATATTCTAAGCCGAAGACAGTAATATTATAGTCTCACTAGCTGACCCAGCGATTTTCATTCCGCCAACAAAAATATTTAGGGGTTCACCCTTAGGGGTATGAAAAATAGATGTTGGCCGATTCTCAGACCTAGCCGATATGCACACAAAATGTCATAAAAATCGGTCCAGTCGTTTCGTAGGAGTTTGGTAACAAACACCGCGACACGAGAATTTTATATATTAGATAGTCCCTGGAAAAGACTAGAAATTAAAACCTTTAATTAAAGACAAAATAAATAAGGTAAAAAAAATTATAATTGAAGAATTCACAAATCGCACGCCCCTATTTAATTAATATAGTTACTTTGAATAATAATATCTCATAATGCTGCTCCAGCACCTTTAGAGAATGGCTACAGATTGAAGCAGATGGCGGCCAGTAAGGCGGTTGGCTTGGTTTGTTGAGTTTACATCTTTATAAACAACTAGCTGATACCCGCGACTTCGTTCGCGTGGATTAAGGTTTTGTACTCCCGCGGGAACTCTCTTATTTCCCGGGATAAAAAGTAGCCTATGTGCTATTCCAGACTACAATCTATCTGTAACAAATGTCAACCAAATCGGTTCAATCGTTGCGACATGATTGAGTAACAAACATACAAACTTTCACCTTTGTAATATTCTAGCTTCTGCCCGCGACTTCGTCTGCGTGGACTTCAGAATTGGATCCAAAAAAAAAAAGATAAATGTGAAAGTAATAAAAAATGGAATAAAATTTACACCCATGCTATCGCTTGCGCTGTAATAGAAAAAATAGCTGTAATAGAAGAAATAGCGCAGATAGCTTTGAAATTATAGCGGATTATAGGCATAGTTTGTAGTCAGAAAAGTGGCATAGGTTACTGTTTATCCCGGAAAAACATCTTATTCCTACGGGAAAACACGTTTAGAGCATGTTAACCGAATTACACGCGGACGAAGTTGCGGGCGAAAAGCTAGAATGATATAAAAATGAATTACTGGTTCGCTTCGCTCGTTAACAATTTTTAATCTTACCACAGGAACTATTTTAGAGATCGGTATAGAAAGTATAGCCTTTTCAATAGCATAGGTGACATGCATACCAAATTTCAAAACTGTCTGCCCGCGGCTTAGCTCGTAAAAAATTTCAATTTTCCCTCGGGAACTCCTTAAGGAATCGGGATAAAAGGTAGCCTATGTTCTTTTCCATGTCAAAGGCTACATGCATGCCAAATTTCATCCAAATCCGTTAAGCCGTTATTGCGTGATTGAGTAACAAACATCCAAACATCCAAACATCCAAACATCCACACTTTCACATTTATAATATTAGTAGGAAGGCAGCCTGCCGGCTTTTAATTTAAATAATAGAATAGAATAGAATAGAAATGTTTTTATTCAAATAAACTTTTTTACAAGTGCTTTTGAATCGTCGATGAGTCTACTACTGGTTCGGAATGCCCTTCCTGCCGAGAAGAACCAGCAAGAAACTCGGCGGTTGCTCTTTTCAAAACAAGTTTACAATGTAATAGAATAGTCGACCGAGCGAAGCGAAGGTCTTTGAGTTAACTAGGGCGATTTGCACTTGTCCGTCCGTCCGTCCGTCCGTCCGTCCGTCTGTCAGAGCCTTATAACTTTTGAATTACTGAACGTAATTACTTCAAATTTAGATATAATATGTAAACCGATGGCCTCCAGCCGAAAATGGCTTAAAAAGTTATAAAAATCTTTATTTCAGGGGGGCTCTCATAGAAGCGAATGCGAAGTAAAAAAAAAAAAATCGCGTTACATAAAATTGTTACGTATCATTTTAAAGATAATTTTGAACTGAGTACAAAAATATTTTTTTTTTAATTTTTCCCTTAAAATTGACGAAATGGGGGGCTTTCAAAGTGGCGATTTTATACGCTCGCTTGAAGACGCTCTCTAGAAAAATCCGCTATGGATTTTCAAACTGATTTTATGTTTTTAGGTCACTTATATCCTGTACTTGAACAACAAATACTAAAATTATATGAATATTATAAAGAAACGAGATTATTTAATTTTTAATGGGCGTCAGTAATTCATATAGCATCAACATAGCTTCACAATAATGCTAATAGATGGCGCAGTCAGTAACTATTCCCATGGAACTACGAGTTAAATTCAATGTTTGATAAATAATTCAATGTTTTCACTAACGTTCCCTAACCTTTACGGGCTACCTATAAGTTAGGTGATTGATGTTTTCTGTCAACTTATTTATCACGATCCTGTACGGGACACCTAAAAGGATATTGGGACGGATGTTAGGACTTAGGATTGTATTTAGGAGCTACCTACGTTAAGAGACTCCTACTTAGGGGATGATTTAGGTATGTTTGGTGAAAACGGGCATAATAATAATGTCAGTTTTGGTTATCATGTATCGATTGAATGAATAATCATGGGATACCGTTACCGCGAGGTCTCAGTTCGGGGCGAACCACTAGTTATACAGTTTAATTACCACCTACTGTCTCATGAATCGCTGGAACGAATTATGTCCATGCTTTAATAATAATTATTATTATTAATAATTAATATCCGAATACAATAATAATTGAAACCTGAACGGGGCAGCTTTTCCAAAGCTGTAAGCGAATCTGGTCTTGAGTTTTTTTCTGAAGCTGTAAGTTTTGTCTACATTTGCACGAAGCTTGCAACGAACGCAATTCGCATAACATAGCTGGCCATAAGAACCTCGATTATGATGTTAGCTTGCTCTTCAAGCTCGTCTCCGGTTAGCGAATATTGTTTGTTGCTTTTGTGATCGACAATAATTCTAACGAATGGTGTATCTTTGTTTTTAATATCAACACGGTCTTAGTTAAATTACGGTCATCCATATACTGCGGGGCGCGTTTTTTGTTTTTGGAAGTCAGCGGTAAAAACGTTTTGAATAGTTTATAGTGTTAGCCGCACGAGTTTTCTTTATTTTATCTCTTTTCATTCGGTATACCAGTACTCTGACCTATATCTGCGTACACATCTATTTATTATTATGTTTTGAATACAAAAATACAGGATGGTTCATACTTAAATATTATTTAGAAAGAGGTATGCTCAAAAGCAGAACACATTACAGAAATTCATTTTGAATTAGAACCAAAATATAATTTTCTTTCCGATTTCGCTGTTGCAATATTCAGATTAGGAAAATGACCTTTATAAAATGGTTCGCTTTTTGATAAGACGAAGTTTTGATACAAAGTTAGGACATCCTTGTTTGCTCTTTCCTTTTGGATTCCAGTTCAAACCTAATATTAAAGGAGATGTAGAAGAATGTTAGATTTACTCATATTAGTATTCCTTACTACTGTATTTACTATGCAGAATTTGATCAATCCAATCTCAAAATTTAATACGATCTTCGATTGGCTTTGCTGAATCGATCTCAAAAGAAAACAATACCTAACAGTTCCTATATCGATTTGATTCTAAATTCGATTACTTGCGATCCGCTTGTCTTTTCTAAAGCGCGTATAACTCCATGTTTATGATAGGAGCCTTTATAGTCAAACCAAATTTAGTTGTCAATTTGTATGAGCTCTTGTGAGCTCTGACGGATTGGAATTAAATTTGCGATGCTTTTGATACTGTTTATGTAAACTCATTGATTTTAGTTGATTTTAGCACGCAATTTAATCAGTTTGCGTGTCGTAGTAAAATATGCTCAGGGCGTATGGCGTGATTTCGATTAGTTTTAGAATGTTGGTGGAATAATCGACATTGGATTTTAGACATTAATGAATTTTAACTAACAAGTAAGTAAGTATGGTAAGTTTTAGAAAATTTAGAAACTAAAGTTCTGCACGTGGACAAAATCGCGGGCAAAACCTTGTAATGAAATACTTTCAAGAATATTAATTAACGAGCTCACTCGGAATCGAATTCGGGATCTTCGTTTAGACCAGCATCAGTGTTGGTTATATACTCAAAGGCATGCACACATTGTTGCTACAAAAAGTTTTCATAGATTCTTAATAATTGTAATTTTAATAATTGTAATTTTAAGAATGTAGCACATAAGTAGTACTTGCCTAGTACAGTAACCATGCAAACACTAACATAAAAACCGGCCAAGTGCGTGTCGGACCACGCGCAGTGTAGGGTTCCGTAGTTGCAAGTCACAAATATTATTGCTGACATAGGATAGTGCTTTTATATTATTTATGAATAATATTGAATATATTTTGAGTTCCATGATTTAAATACTATAATAATATAATACAAAATATGCAATTTACACTACGTGTAATATCTAACCTAGAAAAAACAGATAATCTCCTCAACTTATGAACTCTACTTAGCCGTGATAGTTTTCCTATAAAATTTTTCATGTATCCTATAAACAACCATTTAGCTGGCAGAGGGGGACACTTGACTCTAATAAAATTTAGCACTTTAAAATATCATATTTCACAAACGGATCCCTGAATCGAAAAATGGTGTTGCCACACCCACAATATTTTAGAAAGACCTATTCAACGACACCCCACACTATGGGACAGACGAGAAAAAAAATTCATCCCCACTTTACATGTAGGGGAGGTACCCTAAAAAACATATCATTCACAATTTTATTTCATCACTTTGTTGGCGTGATTAATATTTATACCCTTGTCAAATTTTTTTTTTCAATAGTTTTCTAGTACCCATAGTCTCTGAGCTAAACCACGGACAGACGGACGGACAGACGGACGGACATGGCGAAACTATAAGAGTTCCTTGTTTACTACGGAACCCTAATAAAGAGCTCGATTGTTTAGCACAATAAACTCGTTCTGTTACGCTTTCTTGATCTACACACGGTCAGGCACCGGTCGTAGATTCACTGAATACACTGTAGGCCATACTAATAAGTACCTTCTTTATCTTTTCTTAGTATCTTTCTTTTTACTGCCTCTACGATGTAGGTATAAATAGAGATCCAAATTATTTTTCAAAGTAAAGATTATTAATTACAATGGCAGGAGGGAATATTGATTAAGTTTAGCATGGCTAAAACTTAACTAATATTCATTCCCCTCTCTCCTCCAAATAAACGTAAAACGTGTTTAAGTTTGTTATTCCTATTGTTGATTTAAATTAATATTTTGTCTGCAGAATAGGTTTGTAAGCCCAATCTTGATGGCTTGCAAGATAAGCATAGCTTTTTGCTTGGTAAGTATGGCACGTATGGATATGTGACCAATGACCATAGCATATCTTTCTTTTCGCAATTTTAAGTCATTTCAATAACTCATTAATCCATCCATCCATTCCCATCAGCAATATTCGCACGTAGGATTAAGTCCATAGTCTATCACATCCCCGCTACTTTACCATGTAATTTTATTAGTATTTAAGTCTTATGTGAAAATGTTAATTTATGCCACTTGCCACTCTTTACTGCCATATTTACAGTAGTCAACAAGTCTGTGTTTTTCTACGTTTTCCTTCGACGTCTCTAACAGAACACGCTAGTAGTACTGCAACCGCGGTATTACGCAACAATAAGCAATTTTTTTTCTTACCAATCACTTTAACACAGAAAACATTTAATCGAATTGCCCCTAAAATTTGGTCCTGTAGTGTAAAGTTGGTAACAGGGTTTGCGTTAGACACCGTGACTAACTGTTATGCCCTGATAAAGTTTTTTTTAACTTTTCCTTAATGGTGTGGACTGTGGTGTATTGTTTCTGTAGGTACATTTATAATTGTATAGTGTAGTGTATAATACGGTAGTTTTTGGGAACTTTGGCTACATTTTGTAATGTGCGGTTGAGTACCTGCACCTACAGTTTTTTGCTTTGGTTTTTATTTTTTTGCTTTTCTAACTCCTTCTAGTAGCGAGTGTAAGGACTACTTTTTTCTGTGATTGAAGAAGGACCACTAGTAGTTGACGTGTAGTAGGACTGTTTTACCACCAAAGGATTTATTGTTGCTATAATGTCATTTAGTATAATCGCTTAGGGGTAGGTTTGGATTTAATTAAACGTACCACTACTTAATTTTATGGTTTTTGTGTATGCCTTTCTTTTTCTACAAAGTGTATTTTTTCAATTCAATTCAATTTCAATTTCAATTTCAGTTTCAGTTTCAGTTTCAGTTTCAATTTAAATTTAAATTTAAATTCAATTCAATTCAAACCATAAGTGAGTACGCTTGTATCTTAAGCCACATTGCAACGATACACTTAAAATATTATGTACATAAAAGGTAAGATCACATAATGAAAAAAATCTAAGCTAGCGTAACAGTAACACCCAAATCTTTATTTTCGTATTACGAGTAAACGTTGTAGTGCTGTCGTTATCAACGTATTTTCCTTTTTTCCAATTCCAAAAGACGTCGAAGTAGGAACGTACCAATTTCATTGTTTGTTCGCGATACGGGCCTTATCGACGAGCGCTTCGTTAAAAATGTATACCGCGTTACAATCCCACCTTTTCAATACTCTTTCAGCTAAATAAATGACTCGAAGCAGTAAATGAGCAAGTCTGTTTTTATAAGAAAACGGTGAATAAAAATAAATATTACTTTTTCCGTTTTGGAGAGTTCAATGGAGCCATGGTTACTTTCATGGCCATTTTATAATAATACTAGCTTTTGCCCGCGGCTTTGCTCACGTGAAGTGTGATTTTTCAAACCTCTATTTTAACCCCCTTAGGGGTTGAATTTTTAAAAAATCCTTTTTTGGCGGATGCCTACGTCATAAAAGCTATTTGTATGCCAACCAGCCCGATATATCCAGTGGTTTGAGCTGTGCGTTGATAGATCAGTTAGTCAGTCAGTTATTTAGATTTAGATTATATTTTATAATAATTATTATTCACAAGAATTTACACAAACATTTTTGGAAATATATTCTTTAATTAAAAAAATTGGACGGAAGATAAACAAGATAGAGAATTAACTTGATACATACGGTTAAAGAACTATATTCTCAATAAGAATCAATACATCACAATCTCAATTGCACATCTAAGTCTTCCTTTTTATTTAGATACAAGGTAACATACAAGTTACAACGGATTTAACGATTATCGCAATAAAATCATTGGTGGAGGTGGGAGGAAAAGAAGGCCACTTATTTAATTAGTACTATTTTACTACGTAGATGTCACAACCGATAGATAACCACAGAGCACGATCTTGTGCCGTTTGTATCCAGCGACCTACTTACTACGAGTATGAGAGATTCAAAACATTGTATTATTATGTTTATACAGTCTCAAGACCAACCTAAATTAAACAGAGCTTTGACTATTTATCCTTTTCATACTATCCTTTTCAAGATGATATCTGCGGAAAAAGATAGCTAGATAGATCTACAAACGAATTACCACATCTCTTTATAGTATAAACGAGTAGTACATACTTTCCCTTTGCTGCAATCACTACCAAAATAATACCCTGTACTATTTATTTTAATATATCGTTGTATAAGTACAACTGCATAGTATCTATTTAACTATAGAATATAAGAGAATAGAATTATTTTTTATTCAAATAAACTTTTACAAGTGCTTTGAATCGTCGGTGAGTCTACCACTGGTTCGGAATTCAAGGGCATTCCATCGCCAGGAAGGCCCGGCGAGAAGAACTAGCAAGAAACTCGGTGGTTGCTCTTTTCAAAACAAGTTTGCAATAGGTACAAGGTATGCTATGTATGCAGTGTTTCCACAATGAGGAGAAGTTCCAAAAAAGTGCAAATTTACAATTCTATAGACAGCTGGCGTCATCATTAAGGGTCTCATAAAGGCACATAATGCAACAAGCAAACATGACGTCACATCGTTATCATACAAGGCACATAAAAGGGTGCTCAAAGGAGTACGCGGAACCTATTACCCTTTGTACTTAAAAAACTGGGATTTGCTAATGACGATGATAGCGTCTCGATGACTAGATAAGGCTTTGATTGCTAATTAGGATTTTAATTAAAGGCTGTACTAATTGAGGGAGATAGGTACTTTCATTATCGTGACACAGAGGTTGGTGGATTTTTTCAAGCAATGTTTTACATCAAAGCCTACGAAGGGTTACGATTTTAGCAGTCTTTATATGTAATGTATGTGTGTGAATATTAACAAAAATGTTCCACCGCACCGCCTAAACTATTAAGCGGATTTTGATGAATAAGGTGTCAATCGATTCGTTATGGTCCTGGTGACATAGGCTATAATATTTTAATACGAACAAAAAATATGAATGTTACATCTTAAAAAGTGTGGGTCTCTTAAATTTTTTTAGGAAATGAGGTCAAATTAAAGAATAGAAAACTCTGAGTTTATAAATAATATAGTACAATATTAAAATAAACCAAGCGACAGAATAATTTATTTATTTAGGTTTACTAGCGATTTCCCATTGGTAAAATTTTAAAGTACATGGAAGTTATATAATATAACATTCAGAGTATGTAAAATCATTTCAAAGTAAACACGACATGCACAAAAATTCCGTACCTACCTAACTGCAAATACTAATTTTACTATAATATTTCAGCGTTTATGAATACTACTAGCGCTATCTATGGGCAGCTTTTATTACCACTCCACCTTGTGTTAGTCCCCAGCCTGCTAGACAGCCAGGGTAGGCGAAGATATTCCGCCAGTGACCGAGCTGAGATCATGGCGGAGTATATGGAGGTGCAATTCACCCCCAACCCACCGGCCAACGACAACGCGTACAGGCACCACACCGAGCTCGACCATCAAGTGCGGGAATTCCTGTCGGCCCAGACTCCTCCGCTCCGGGGGGACGAGTTCATCTCCCCGTCTGAGCTGAGGAAAGCCGTCATCCGTCTCCCCAAACGGAAGGCGGCAGGCTACGACGGAATTCCGATCGCCGCACTTCAGCAGCTGCCAAGAAGAGCCCTCGTAGCGCTAGCGAGGCTCTTCAATGGCATACTCCGCACGGCACACTTCCCGGAGACCTGGAAGAGGGGGAAGGTCATCACCATCCCCAAACCGGGCAAGGACCGCCGCCTCCCAGGAAGCTACCGCCCCATCACCTTACTGCCGCACATCGCCAAGCTGTTCGAGCGTCTGTTGCTGCGAAGGCTCACCCCGTACATCCGCTTACGGGATGAGCAGTTCGGCTTTCGCAGCAACCACTCCACGACGCTCCAGCTGGCGAGAGGACTCCACCACATCGCCAGTGAGAAGAACAAGGGCCACTGCACCGTCGGGGTCTTTCTCGATATCGAGAAGGCCTTTGACCGTGTATGGCACACCGGACTCCTGGCGAAGCTCCTCTCAACCGATCTACCACCAGCGATCGTGCGGCTGGTGGCTTCCTTCCTGGACGGGCGGTCCTTCCACGTCTCCGTGGAGGGCGCGGACTCCCAGCCGCGCCCCATCCGTGCCGGAGTGCCCCAAGGCAGCTGCCTCTCTCCGTGCCTGTACGCGCTGTACACCGACGACATCCCTACCCTCGCCGGACACCTGCGCGAGGGGGAGGAAGACGTGCTGTTGTCGCTCTACGCCGACGACAGCGCGTATCTCGCGTCGTCGCACCACCAGATCGTCGCCTGCTACAAGATGCAGCGCCTGTTGGACCTGCTTCCGGAATGGCTGGACAAGTGGAGGATGGCCGTCAACGTGGGGAAGACGGCCGCGATCCTGTTCGGCATCCGGAAGCCTATACGTCAGCTCCGACTCCGAGGGCAGGACATAGAGTGGCAAACTTCGGTGTGCTACTTGGGGTGCCGCATCGACCTCAGCCTGAACCTGATTCCCATGGTCAATCACGTGGTGAGTCAGGCTAAGGCGGCACTGTCGATGCTTCACCAAGTCTTCACCTCAAGCTTATCGCCGAAGACCAAGCTCCTCATCTATGGAGCCTATGTCCGCTCTAGACTGACGTACGCGGCCCCAGCCTGGTATGCGTTCTGCTCAGCATACCAGAAGCGCCGCCTACAGGTCCAACAGAACAAGTGCCTCCGTCTGATCGTTGGAGCTCCGAGGTACGTGAGGAACGATGTGATCCATCGCGACCTCAAGACGCCCACCGTGGAGGAGTACGTCCGTACACTGGCGCGGCGCATGTTCGCCAGCGCCGACGACGGACCGTACGAGCACCTCCACGGCATCGCACCGCTAGCCAGCCGACCACCGACCGGGCGTCCTCTACCTCGTGAGCTCCTGCGATCGCCACCACCGAGGAGGCACGCAGGCGACCACAGCGACGACGACGCGAGATCCACCGGACTTGACCTCAGCTCCGCGCACGGTGGCGACACCATCGCCCGTAGCGCGGAGCACTCCACCGGACTTGACACCGCCCCGCTCGCGGCGGCTATCTGCCCGCCAGCGACGCGGGGCCCCTGGCGATACACTGGCCCCGCGCTCGATGACGACCCTTTCGTCAGTAGCGCGGGGCCCCACACCGAACACGACACCGCTCCGCTCGCGGCGGCGACTTGCCCGCCTGCGACGCGGGGCCCCCGGACCGACACCGGTCCCGCGCACGGCAGCGACTCTATCGCCCGTAGCGCGGGCCCACCCTCTGGACCCGACACCGCTCCGCTCGCGGCGGCGACTTGCCCGCCTGCGACGCGGGCCCCCCGGACCGACACCGGTCCCGCGCACGGCAGCGACTCTATCGCCCGTAGCGCGGGCCCACCCTCTGGACCCGACACCGCTCCGCTCGCGGCGGCGACTTGGTCGCCTGCGACGCGGGGCCCCCGAACCGACACCGGTCCCGCGCACGGCAGCGACTCTATCGCCCGTAGCGCGGGACCACCCACTGGACCTGACACTGCTCCGCTCGCGGCGGCAATCCTGCCCGCCAGCGAGCGGAACCTCCTGAACTGATGTCGGCCCATCGCACGGTGGCGACACTATCGCCCGTAGCGTGGGCCCACATATCGGACACCGCCCCGCTCGCGGCGGCAATTCTGCCCGCCAGCGAGCGGAGCCCTTGAAGCCCCTCCGCAAGGCCCCTGCTCCCCACGGACCAGGAGCCTCAGCCGCCATGGACCTAATTGCCAAGACGGCTGAAAATCCATCACCGGGGAAGTGCTCTTCCCCGCGCCCCGCCCGGGTAATGAGGCCCTGCCTCGAAGCCCGTACCCTCCGCTGGCCACGGCCAGCGAAGACGACCCGTGCAGCAGTCCCCAGCCTGGTATGCGTACTGCTCAGCGTACCAGGCGCGCCGCCTACAGGTCCAACAGAACAAGTGCCTCCGCCTGATCGTTGGAGCTCCGAGGTACGTGAGGAACGATGTGATCCATCGCGACCTCAAGACGCCCACCGTGGAGGAGTACGTCCGTACACTGGCGCGGCGCATGTTCGCCAGCGCCGACAACGGACCGTACGAGCACCTCCACGGCATCGCACCGCTAGCCAGCCGACCACCGACCGGGCGTCCTCTACCTCGTGAGCTCCTGCGATCGCCACCACCGAGGAGGCACGCAGGCGACCACAGCGACGACGACGCGAGATCCACCGGACTTGACCTCAGCTCCGCGCACGGTGGCGACACCATCGCCCGTAGCGCGGAGCACTCCACCGGACTTGACACCGCCCCGCTCGCGGCGGCTATCTGCCCGCCAGCGACGCGGGGCCCCTGGCGATACACTGGCCCCGCGCTCGATGACGACCCTTTCGTCAGTAGCGCGGGGCCCCACACCGAACACGACACCGCTCCGCTCGCGGCGGCGACTTGCCCGCCTGCGACGCGGGGCCCCCGGACCGACACCGGTCCCGCGCACGGCAGCGACTCTATCGCCCGTAGCGCGGGCCCACCCTCTGGACCTGACACCGCTCCGCTCGCGGCGGCGACTTGGTCGCCAGCGAACGGGGCCACTGCACTGACATTCAGCCACAAGGCCCCTACTCAAGCTGAATAGGAGCCTCAGCCGCCGTGGATTGCCAAGACGGCTGAAAATTCATCACCGGGGAAGTGCTCTTCCCCGCGACCCGCCCGGGTAATGAGGCCATGCCTCGAAGCCCGCACCCTCCGCTGGCCTCGGCCAGTGAAGATGACCCGCGCTCTCTTGTGTTATTGTTTTTTCAAAATACAGTAGGTACCCGGCGATATATATTGCACATAGGCCTTTGGAATAAAACGCTATTCTATTCTATTCACAGTTCGACTGCATTTTTTTTATATATGTTACGTGATGTGCTCGCCGATTGTGAAGAGATTTCAGTAATTACTACGTGAATTTCTGGCTAGCTTTTCTTGCAATTGAATAGAAATAGCGTTTTATTCAAAAGGCCGATGTGCAATATATATCGCCGGGTACTGTAGGTATATTTTCAAAAACATAATTATGAACAAAATCAATTATCTGACGTATTTTACATCCAACTTTCCGTAGTTACAGTTTTTAAACATATTTTTTTTTAAAGAATATTAGGCAAATTGAAGTTGACTAATATCCACCTATCCCCTCCAAATAAGCGGAAAGCTTGTGTTAGGAGTGGGTACGACAATAGTGCAACGGGTGGGATTCGAACCTGCGACCTTTCAGTTTTCAGTCCGCACCTTTAACCGTTGGGCTATTGAGGCTACACGTATTTACCTTAATACGTGTTAAAAAAAGTAAGTTAACTAACTTAGGTACTTTTTTTAAGCGACCCGATATCCGTTGGTTTAATAAAGCTTATTTAACAATCCCAAGGACTTGAATAATCAACAATAGTTTTGATCGAAAAAAATTGTTGGTTACAATGCCACGCTGGGTGCAATTGTACGATATAACTTCGTATCGAAACCATAATATCGCTAACTTTAACACGCAAGCTTTGTGTCGGTTTTGTTTTCCATTTGCAAACACTGTGACACTATTGTGTCTGTTTTGTTTGCGTTCTGTGTAAAATTTACGACACAATTTTTGTGCGGGACGACATAGTGCAAGTGTATAATAGTGGACTGATTAAATAGCATAATTAGTTAGTAATAGATGTGTCATATTGTTTAGCAATTGTTTATAGTTTTAAGTACATAAGTCTCATGTATTATCTCATAAGTGAATAGGGAAAATAATAAATAAAGATTAAAATAGAAAACCCATAGGGAAATAGGCCGCGGCTCTCCTTACGGTACAGCTACGAGCCGAAAAGATACCTTATTAATTCCTAGAAATAGACCGCGGCTCTCCCAACGGTACAGCTAGGAACCGTAAAGACACCTCTGTAATTCCAAGAAATGCCGCGGCTTTCCCTACGGTACAGCTCATAGTAGTAAAGATACCTAATTATGTAATAATACCTATTATTATTACTAAATTGTGATTGGTTTAAGATAATGCGCTCTGATTGGTGCACTGATCGATAGCAAAATTACACCAATCAGAGGGGCTACATTTTTTCTGCTATTTTTGTATAAATACCGGGCTGAATTGTAAGCCGTCACAGTTCCCACCGGCAAGCGGTAGCGGTACCCAATAAAAGAAGAAAAGTTCTTCGAGAGTTTTCCTTGCTACCCAACCAACCCAGCTACAGCGAATGTACAGAAGCGTACATTGAATGGTCCTTCGAGCCGGATCCGTTGGAAAATCGGGAAAATTCTGAAGAAAATTCGTCGGCCTAGCAAGAATGCCAGTGACACGGCAGGAACTCAAGAGCCGTAAGGCATCGTCGGAAGAAACTCCGTCCACGTCAGAGGGTACCGCTACCACCTCCGCGACCGAAACCAGCGCGGAGACCGCTACCGCGTCCGCGTCGACAGCCACGGGGACTGTCACCACCGACACCACGGAGCGCACGACGACCACGGGTACCTCCGCGACGTCGGTGCGCTCTACAGCGCCATCCTCCGCGACAGTGAAGAGGACTGCGGCCGCCACTGCCGGCGCCGCTACCGCCGCCGCTTCCGTCGCCGCCACCGTCGCACGCTCAACTACGCCCGCCGTCGCGCCGACGCTGCCAGCCGCCGCGACACAGATGGAACCCCCCGCCGCCAGGGAGGTTCCCGTTACAGTACAGGGGCGTACTCGAGATGCAGACACGTCTACAGTAAGGAGGAAGAAAACAGTCATAACAGAGGAGTCGAAGCAAGTACAGGTGCCCCGCCCCCCTAGCAAGAGGGGGGGTGGATCGACACACAGCAAGGCCAAGGCTCTCAAGATAGCTAAGGCCAAAGAAGAGATGCTACGACTGCAGATCGAATTAGCTGCCGCCCGTCTCGCCGCCCTGGAAGCAGACGATACAGAAGATGAATTAGAAGACGACGATGGTGCCTACGCCGAACCCGAAGCCGAAGTGACTGAACGAGTGGACAGCTGGTTGGAGAGCCAACGCCCACGCCCCGTGCTAGCAATCACCGATGCACCGCACTACCCAATAGAAGAGCCGGTGGTCAACGACGCGGGACAACAGAAGCAACAGGAAGCAATACTTCAGTCACCGGCGGGAGTACAGCCCGGCTTAACGGAGTTAGCCGAAGCAATTACGCGCGCCGTCAAAGCAGCACAGCGCCCCAAGTTCATAGAGCTGCCAACGTTTGGAGGGTCACATCAAGAGTGGCTACCGTTCCGCGCCGCATACTACGAAACGGAAAGCATGTTCACCACAGTGGAAAATACGAACCGTCTACGAAGAAACCTGAAGGGTAAAGCAAAAGAAGCTGTGGAGGGGCTTCTCATCACCAGCGCGCACCCAACAGAAGTCATGAAAACCCTGGAGTCAAGATTTGGAAGACCGGAGTCAATAGCAATGATGGAAATGGAAACGCTCCGCGGATTGCCACGTCTCACCGAGTCACCGCGCGACATTTGCATTTTTTCGACGAAGGTCTCCAACGTGGTGGCAACACTGAAGACTCTGAGCTGCGTGAACTATATGTACAACCCGGAAGTTTCGAAGACGGTGGTGGACAAGCTCACACCTACGCTGCGCTACAGATACTACGACTTCGCCGCAGCACAGCCGAAGGAGGATCCAGACCTGCTGAAAATGGAGAAGTTCCTCAAGAGAGAAGCCGAGCTATGCGGGCCGTACGCGCTGCCGGAACAGGTGGCGCCACCTACAGCAGCCACTCAACAGAAGAGACCACAGAGGATACACAACGTTACAGAGAAGACGTACACACCCAGGTGCCCCATATGCAACGAAGAGCATATTACTACGGAGTGTGAACAATTCAAGAACTCAGATGCGAATGGAAGATGGGACATAGCCAAGTCCAAGCGCCTATGCTTCCGATGTCTTCGATACAGAAACAGAACCCATAGCTGCCGGGCTAAGGCGTGCGGCGTCAACAGCTGCAAGTACTTCCACCACAAGATGCTGCACTACACCAAGGCTCCGGAGAAGAAAGAAGACAAGGAAGCTACAGAAGTAATCAACTCCGCGTGGACTATTAAGAAGAAACAGTCCTATCTGAAGATTATTCCAGTTCAAGTTGAGGGGCCCAAGGGAACGTTCAACACCTTCGCCTTGATGGACGACGGATCAACAGTTACATTGATCGACAACAGCGTAGCCGAGTGCATCGGAGCAACAGGACCCGTCGATCCTTTGAAGATAGAAACCATCAACGACTTGAAGACATCGGAGTCAGCTTCAAGAAGCGTGAACATCAAGTTAAGAGGTCTCAACGATCATGAAGAGCGTGTACAAGCACGTACAGTGAAGAACCTTCAAGTGGCGTCACAACGGGTTTCAAGAGAGTTGGTAGATGGCTGCAAGCACCTGGCAGACATCCGCGACTACCTCGTATATGCAGATGTAAAGCCACGAGTGCTGATTGGTAGAGACAATTGGCATCTTCTGCTGACAACAGAAGTGAGAAGAGGAGACAACAACCAACCAGTGGCCTCACTCACACCGCTGGGGTGGGTGCTACATGGCAGCCAGACTCGTGCCATCGGACGCAGCATCGACTTCGTATCACACGTCACAGAAGAAACAGAAGATAACCTGGACAGCCTCGTCAAGCAATATTTCGAGATGGACGCGCTCTGCATACAGCCTAAGAAACCGAAGACAGATCCAGAAGAACGGGCACTTCGTATCCTGGAGAAGACCACCACAAAAACAGAAGGAAGATATGAAATAGGACTTCTCTGGCGCAAAGAAGATGTCACGTTCCCTGACAACTACGACAACTCACTGAAGCGACTCTTCAACATCGAAAAGAAGATCGATCGAGACCCCAAGCTAAAACAGAAGTATACAGAACAGATGGAAGCTCTCGTCTCGAAAGGATACGCTGAACTCGCTCCGAAACAGAAGACTGAAAGCAAGACGTGGTACTTGCCACACTTCGCGGTGATTAACCCAATGAAACCTGAGAAGCTCCGAGTGGTACATGATGCAGCAGCGAAGACGAAGGGAGTAGCTCTCAACGATATGCTACTCAAAGGACCTGATCTTCTACAGTCACTACCTGGCGTCGTCATGCGGTTCCGGCAACACGAGATAGCAGTCACAGCAGATATCAAGGAGATGTTCATGCAAGTCAAGCTGCGAGCCGAAGACAGAGATGCACTCCGCTACCTGTGGCGCGGAGAGCGACGAGACGACCAACCACCTGAAGAATATAGGATGACTTCGTTGATCTTCGGTGCATCAAGTTCTCCATCTACAGCAATCTACATCAAGAACTTGAACGCCAAACAGTATGAAGATACCCACCCTGAGGCTGCAGCTGCCATCATACAGAAGCACTACGTTGACGACTACTTGGACAGCTTCAGAAGCCTCGAAGACGCAGTGCGCATCACGAAGTCAGTGCGTGAAGTGCACTCAAAGGCCAGCTTTGAACTGAAACAGTGGAAGTCGAACTCACCACATTTATTAGAAGCATTGGGTGAAAGTCAACAGTCAGAAGATATGGAACTCTACAAGCCAGAAGAGAAGACAGAACGTGTACTGGGCGTTATCTGGAAACTCAACACGGACGAGCTCACCTTCAACCTCAACCTGGCACGCGTCGCACCAACGCTCATCAATGGGAAGACGCCTACGAAGAGAGAAGCGCTAAGAGTGGTCATGTCACTGTTTGACCCACTCGGTTTCGCATCGCCTGTCACCATAAGGGCGAAACAGCTGCTGCAAGAAGTATGGCGAAGAGGAACATCATGGGACGATGAGCTGGATGAAGACCTGGCTGAACAATGGCAAGACTGGATAGCTCACCTGAAGAATCTCAGCAACGTGACGATCCCGAGAAGATATCTCCAATACAGCGACGCCACTTCGATACAGCTGCACGTGTTCACCGACGCCAGCGAAGCAGCCTACTCAGCAATTGTCTTCTGGAGAACAGTGGCGTCAAATGGTGAAGTCAACCTATCTCTCGTCATGGCCAAAGCGAAGGTTGCGCCGTTGAAGTTGACATCCATCCCGAGGTTGGAGCTACAAGCGGCAGTCATGGGAACCAGGCTCGCCGAAACAGTTATAGAAGAGCACCAAAGAAAACCGGACAGCAAAGTGTTCTGGACAGACAGCAAGACCGTGCTGACCTGGATAAGAACCGGATTACGCTCATACAAGCCATACGTAGCCCATCACCTGGCTGCAATTGAAGAGGCCTCCACAGTCACCGAGTGGCGTTGGGTTCCGACGAAGCTGAACGTAGCGGACGACGCCACACGAGACGTCCCAACGTCCTTCAACAAAGATCATCGATGGTTCAAGGGACCGGACTTCCTCTACCAAACAGAAGAGCATTGGCCCGTAGAAGTCACTGCAACAGAAAAAGAAAAACCTTCGGGCGAAGAGAAAGTGAATCACATCGCCGACGACAGGAAACAGAAACTCGCAGAATCCCTACCAGAAGCATCTCGTTTCTCGAATTGGGACATAATCCGATACGCCACGGCTCGGGTTCTACAGTTCATCCAACTCTGTAGAACCAAGAAGGAAAGCGTCAATTACAAAAGGACGCGAAAGAACACAGAAAAGGATCCAAGCTGGAAGAAAACGAACAAGCATGCGACGAAGACACAGCAAACGGTCAAGAAAACGACTTCGTCGCCTAGTAGAAAGTTTCTCCCAGTCACTGCCGAACAGCTCAGAAGAGCGGAAGAGCTTCTGATGCGTGCATCCCAAGAAGATTCCTTCACAGAAGAAATACAAGACTTAAGAAACAGCAAGACAGTGAGTGTCGAATACGTCAACGATGCAATCAGGCTAAGAAACCGGATTCAAGCAACACAAGACGTAACAGAAAACTTCAAGAGCCCCATGGTACTCGACGGTGATCATCCAACAGTCAAGCTCTGGGTGAAGGCTATACATCATCAGCTGCATCACGCCGGAGTCGAAGCTACAGTCAACGAGTGCAGACAACAGTACTGGGTGCTACGAGTGCGTCCAGTCACAAGAATGCTCATAAGAAGATGCCTGTTCTGCAGAATGAAGACACAGAAGCCGCCACACCCCAGAACCGGGGACCTGCCGGAGTGTCGCCTGGCTCATCACAAGCGACCCTTCACCTTCACTGGCATCGACTACTTTGGACCTCTCTCAGTGACCGTCGGCCGAACGCGACAGAAGAGATATGTGGCCATCTTCACCTGTCTCACCATGAGAGCCATACACCTGGAGATAGCTGGCTCACTCAGCGCTGATTCAGCAGTGATGGCGTTGAGGAGAATGATGGCTCGCCGAGGTTTCCCGACGGAAATTTGGTCAGATAATGGCAGCAACCTGAGAGCTGCAGACAAGGAACTTCGGCAGGAGATGGACAGCGCAACAGCAGAAGAAGCAGCGAAGAAGACGATCTCCTGGCGATACATACCACCAGGAGCTCCATTCATGGGCGGAGCTTGGGAACGAATGGTACGCTCAGTACGCAGCACTCGCAGCCACGCTACATGAACGGCATCCTACAGAAGAAGTCCTCTCCACCCTACTGGCTGAGGTGGAATATACAGTTAACAGCAGGCCGCTGACACACGTCTCAGTCAGCCCCGAGGATCCTGAAGCACTGACGCCCAACCACTTTCTGTTGGGTGGCCCGGGACGTGTACCGCTGCCAGGTACATTCGACGAGCGGGACGCCGCCTCCAGATCGACTTGGCGAGCCGCGCAGAGATTGGCCGACGTGTTCTGGACGCGCTGGGTGAAGGAGTACTTACCGGAGCTCCAACACCGGCGGGAGCCGCACGGACGAGGACCAGCGATCCAGATCGGCGACCTCGTGCAAGTGGTCGACGCCAACCTACCGCGCAACGTGTGGATCCGAGGAAGAGTCATCGCCACGTACCCGGGACCAGACGACGTCGTGCGAGCAGTGGACATCCAGACCAAGGGAGGAGTGCTGCGACGGCCGGTGAGGAAGCTGGTGGTCCTGCCCCTGTCTACAGACGACGCGCCCGCACCGACAAGTGATGCGACATAATCGCACGGCGGGAGAGATGTGCGGGACGATATAGTGCAAGTGTATAATAGTGGACTGATTAAATAGCATAATTAGTGTGCGGGACGATATAGTGCAAGTGTATAATAGTGGACTGATTAAATAGCATAATTAGTTAGTAATAGATGTGTCATATTGTTTAGCAATTGTTTATAGTTTTAAGTACATAAGTCTCATGTATTATCTCATAAGTGAATAGGGAAAATAATAAATAAAGATTAAAATAGAAAACCCATAGGGAAATAGGCCGCGGCTCTCCTTACGGTACAGCTACGAGCCGAAAAGATACCTTATTAATTCCTAGAAATAGACCGCGGCTCTCCCAACGGTACAGCTAGGAACCGTAAAGACACCTCTGTAATTCCAAGAAATGCCGCGGCTTTCCCTACGGTACAGCTCATAGTAGTAAACATACCTAATTATGTAATAATACCTATTATTATTACTAAATTGTGATTGGTTTAAGATAATGCGCTCTGATTGGTGCACTGATCGATAGCAAAATTACACCAATCAGAGGGGCTACATTTTTTCTGCTATTTTTGTATAAATACCGGGCTGAATTGTAAGCCGGCACAGTTCCCACCGGCAAGCGGTAGCGGTACCCAATAAAAGAAGAAAAGTTCTTCGAGAGTTTTCCTTGCTACCCAACCAACCCAGCTACAGCGAATGTACAGAAGCGTACAATTTTTAGTGTAGAGTAGTTTGATGAGTGTTGCATTAGAAGCACTATTAGAAGGGTACTTTATTTGCCCTATTTGAGGGCAAATAAAGTTATTTGTAATACTGTTTTCTACTTCTGTCCTAAAATAACTTCCTTCTGACGTCATGTCTAGGTCTTTCGTTCTGCTATTTATGTCCTTCCTACACAATCTCAACATTTTAATTTTCCGTAATTCTGTTCCTACGCATCTAATAATAATAATAATGAAGCCATTTATTCCATATTTCAATATAACATTTCAATAAAATTAGTAGTTTGTAAGTAGGTTTCTATCTACGCATCTATCTACTATTATTTATTTTTGTTCAGTCCTTTAATTTACTTGATTAAACTGATAAAAAAACCAGAAATCTCTTTATATTAAACTAGCTGTTGCCCTCGCGACTTCGTCCGCGTGGAATTAGGTTCTTTGAAAATCCCGTGGGAACGGCTGGTTTTATCGGGATAAAAAACATTCAACCTGTATTTAAAACTTTTAGGGGTAGAATTTTCAAAAACTGTGAAATGCGTACTTTTTGTTTTTAATCAAGAGCCAAAATACCAAGTTTCGTGGATATAACTTGAAAAAGACGGACCCTTTCCATCCCCTATTTAACCCCTTTGATGGTAGAATTTAAAAAAAATATCAAATATGTACTTCTTTATATTTAATCAAAAATTCCAACTTTCATAAACATTACTTGTAAAATAACTTGAAATATGAAGGACTATCATATTTAACCCCTTTGGGGGTAGATTTTCCACAAACTGTGACGTGTGACTACTTCTTTGTTTTTAATATAAAGCCTAATTTACAAAGTTTCATAGATAAAACTTTAAAAAATGACGGACTTTCATACAAACTATCAACCCCTATTTTACCCCTTAGGGGGTAGAATTATCAAAAAGGTAAAAAAAGTTCTTCTTTATTTTTAATCAAGAGCAATACATAATACCAAGTTTCATAAACATTAACTAACATAAATAACTTGGAAAATGAAGGACTATCCTACAAACATTCAACCCCTATTTTACCTCTTCGGGGGTAGAATTTTCGAAAAATGTAAAATACGTACTTCTTTATTTTTCATCAAGAGCCCAAATTCCAAGTTTCATAAACATAACTTGAAAAATGGCGAACTTCCATACAAACTATCAACCCCTATTTTACCCCTTAAAGGGTAGAATTGTCAAAAAATGTAAAATATGTACTTCTTTATTTTTAATCAAGAAACAAAATACCAAGTTTTATAAACATAACTTGAAAAATAACTTGAAAAATGAAAGACTATCATACAAATATTCAACCCCTATTTAATAAGGGGTAGAATTTTCAAAAACTGTGAAACACGTAACTCTTTATTTTTAATTTAAAGCCCAAATACCGAGTTTCATGGGAATAACTTTAAAAATGACGGACTTTCATACAAACTTTAACCCCCCATTTAACCCCCTTGGGGGTGGAATTTCAAAAAATCCTTTCTTAGTGCTCCCCTACGTCATAGAAGGAACCTACTGTCAAAATTTCACGTTTCTAGCTTCAGTGGTTTAGGCTGTGCGTTGATAGATCAGTCAGTCAGTCAGGACAAGTCTTTTTATAAGTATAGATTACTAACTCTTATTAATTTTATCTCTCTCATTACTTTGACTGTCTAAATCGACTGGTAGCTCACCAGTCAATTTGTATTTAAGCAATGAGGTGTGTACTAAATTATAATATAGTCCGCACATTAGATATACACACTTTGCTCAAACGTGGCGCAAGAAACGCATTTTTTGTTGCAATGAAAATAATACCGTCAGCTCAATGTCCGAAAAAATAAGCGTATTTATAAGCTCCATAAAGATGATCGTAACTGTGTAGCTTTTGCGATGCTGCTGGCCGTCTGATGTTAAAAAACCGGCCAAGTGAGTGTCGGGCCACGCGCAGTGTAGGGTTCCGTAGTTGAAAGTCTCAAATATTATTGCTGACCTGAGGATAGTGCTTTTATTTTATTTATTAATATTGAGTTCCATGGTTTAAATACTATATATGCCGCATAGGGGGTTGTGGAAAATTGCGGCGTAGTTGCGGTGCTTCTTTATGCGAAAAAAAACAGTCTGTGTGGCATCACAGTGATAATTCGATTGTGCCGAAATGAAACACGCGGCATCAGTCGTGTGGATAAGTGTAATCCGACTAAAAACTATGTTGCGGTAGCGTTCTGATGTGTGATCAAAGTAGTGCCGGCAATTATGAATGTACACATTATACGTGCAATCCTGGCCTCACCCAAGTCCAGCCGAAATCACTTTGCGCAAAGATACAAAGCGGAAATCTGATCAAATATTTAATGGAGCGGGATCAATCAACTGGAATGGAACGGAGCGAGTGATTTTAGTGTGATTAATCGGTGAAATTAGGTCAGTGAAGTGTATAGTTTGATAATTACTCAGAGAATTGGGTATTTGACTGATATTTTGTTATTTATTTAAAATAAAGTTTTTAAATATCTTATCATAATGCCATTTCTCTTTTTTAAATATCTTTACTAGTCTCGTAATAATTATAAGCTGTTTTACTGCGACTGTATCCATCCCTTTCTAAAACGATATTTTCTATGGAGCGTGTATGGAGCTGGTGAATTGTGACATCACACTCGAGTAGCGCTCTCTCTGTCTAACAGGAAACTTTAAATCTCTATAACTTATTTGTTTTTGGACCGATTTATTTTCTGTTTTTACAATTAATGTTATTTTTACATGTCGATTTTAAATAATGAGTATCAACATTTTGACAACAGTCAAATACCCAATTATGTATCTACTACAAAGTATACCAATTATAAAGTGTTTTGTCAAATAGGTACTTCATTCATCTCAACCCTTCGCCGACTCACTACTGGGCACAGGTTTTCTCTCGAGGGTATGAGGTTTACTTTGGTACGCGCTTTCCTAGAAGTTGCCTATTCACTCTCGCCTTTAAGGTACTCAAGTACTACGTTGCAGGAAATACTGGTTTATTTCAGAAACGTTAAACTAAAGCGTTTCGTAAGTATCAAATATTATAATAAACTAGTTAAGCAGTGTACGTAGGTATACTATGAATTGAATGCCCCTACGTCTGATCATTGCCTTAACTATTGGCTCACTCCAAAGATAGAAAGCCGAAATGGAATAAAATATTTACCGCATGTGGGATAAATCGCCTGGAATTAAGCGAGGGAATTCAGTTTAGTGCTAAAGCCTAAACGGTTGAATTAGTCCATTGAACTGAATATCTGTTAAATATAGGTATGCACTGGAATTTTGAGCTCGTTATGTTTTGCAAAAGTATAGGTATTATTGAAAATATACCTTACTACTTAGATATTGAGATACTTGGGTAGAGTCTGTTTAATAGGCCAGGTGACATGGGTAAATTGAAAAATAGGTTGTAGCAACACTAAACATTGTGAAAGAGTCATCAGTGAATCAAACAGTCTTATAATTTACGTAAAAATAAATCTGATTTTAATTAAAAATAAACTATGCACACATTTATATGGAAATATGGATTAATATGGAAAGGTGGAATAAATGGGAAAAATAAATAACCAATGTATTAAACTGTCCTATTGAACAGACTAGTATATACTATATTTATAGTATTTTAGAACTGTTATTTTAAAATAATAAAACAATAATCAATCGCAAAAGCAAACTTTAATTTCACAAAATAACAAAATTCTCTCAAAGAAATTAAGTTACAAAGCAAAAGGGGTGTGACGTGTGTCGTGTGTTATTATAGTTGCAGTTAGATTTAAGTATTATATAGAGTATATTATATTACTTAATCTATATAATATATAAATTAAACTCGAAGAGCTAGTTAACAAGGTGATTTAGGCTACATTTGCCGCACATGACTAACACTAACAGGCTTGCTGATTTTGTGGATTTTGTTTAGTCATTTAATCTTCGCACTGCTTACCCTTCTAACTTGTTTAAATGTACATAGAATAAAGTAGTCGCATCGTTCCCAAGCTTAGTATCAGTAATGTCCACGGGGAAATCCATTCGTAAACGATAACGCTTTCAATCGAACTACTTCTGTTTGTACAAAGGACTAAGCGCCTTTGAATGAGTACAACTCCATTGTAATACGCCAACAGACGCCGCAATCAGACGCCGGCCCTCTTTGGTTCGGGATGTATTCAGGAACAAACATTTTGCAAGATCGTCTGTAGTCTGTGAAACGACTTAGGAATATAATTTTAAATACTCTGAGGAATTTAAAACTAGCTTTTTCCGTGGTGTTTGTTTTCAAGAATCCCGCGGAACCCTGTTTTCCAGGATAAAGGGTAGCCCCCCCCCCCCTTTAAGGTATGTTAAACTGAGTTTCAATACATCGATGGTTTCAATGAATTCTGAACACATTAGTTGTTAGTGTGGCATGGCATTCGCGACGGATGCGGGCACTATCTATGAGATAAAACTTTATAAGTACCTAATTGTGAATTGAAAAGCCAACAATACTTCTATTCAAGTAAGTAATAAAAAAGTATTGTTACTATAGTGAAATATTAGATAACCACATCCTTATTCGTAACACTAGATACGAAATAAAAAAATATTTCTTGATTTATACAAATGATCATTTTTAGGGTTCCGTACCCAAAGGGTACCAACGGGACCCTATTACTAAGCCTACGCTGTCCGTCCGTCCGTCCGTCCGTCCGTCCGTCCGTCTGTCAGCGGGCTGTATCTCGGTAACCGTAATAGGTAGACAGTTGAAATTTTCACAGATTGTGTATTTCTATTGCCGCTACAACAACAAATAATAAAAATTAAATTAAATTAAAAAAATTAAATAAAATATTTCCATGGGTACATGGAAATATTTTTATGTAAATTTTTTTAACGGAACCCTAAAAGAGCGAGGCCCGACTCGCACTTGGCCGATTTTTTTTTTCGAACTACCGAGCATTATTTTCAAGGATACAATATGCCTCCCGCACCCCGCACACCGTTCACGCCTCTGCAACCCGCGGCCGCGTACGATTTGCAACCTTATTCACCATGCCTGCTTCTCTATCTACCTCAGCCCGCGCAATCCAAAACTGCGACACAGTTCTTATTCCGAATTGCCGGTCTATAGTTAGACGTCTTTGGGTAGCCTATAATGTTACTCTCCAAATCTTCAACTATATCTATCCAAAAAATGATGTTGCACCGTTGCTGCGTGATTGAAGAGCGAACAACGAATATATTATATATATAACTAGTGGTTCGCCCCGAACTGAGACCTCGCGGTAACGGTATCCCATGATTATTCATTCAATCGATACATGATAACCAAAACTGACATTATTATTATGCCCGTTTTCACCAAACATACCTAAATCATCCCCTAAGTAGGAGTCTCTTAACGTAGGTAGCTCCTAAATACAATCCTAAGTCCTAACATCCGTCCCAATATCCTTTTAGGTGTCCCGTACAGGATCGTGATAAATAAGTTGACAGAAAACATCAATCACCTAACTTATAGGTAGCCCGTAAAGGTTAGGGAACGTTAGTGAAAACATTGAATTATTTATCAAACATTGAATTTAACTCGTAGTTCCATGGGAATAGTTACTGACTGCGCCATCTATTAGCATTATTGTGAAGCTATGTTGATGCTATATGAATTACTGACGCCCATTAAAAATTAAATAATCTCGTTTCTTTATAATATTCATATAATTTTAGTATTTGTTGTTCAAGTACAGGATATAAGTGACCTAAAAACATAAAATCAGTTTGAAAATCCATAGCGGATTTTTCTAGAGAGCGTCTTCAAGCGAGCGTATAAAATCGCCACTTTGAAAGCCCCCCATTTCGTCAATTTTAAGGGAAAAATTAAAAAAAAAATATTTTTGTACTCAGTTCAAAATTATCTTTAAAATGATACGTAACAATTTTATGTAACGCGATTTTTTTTTTTACTTCGCATTCGCTTCTATGAGAGCCCCCCTGAAATAAAGATTTTTATAACTTTTTAAGCCATTTTCGGCTGGAGGCCATCGGTTTACATATTATATCTAAATTTGAAGTAATTACGTTCAGTAATTCAAAAGTTATAAGGCTCTGACAGACGGACGGACGGACGGACGGACGGACGGACAAGTGCAAATCGCCCTAGTTAACTCAAAGACCTTCGCTTCGCTCGGTCGACAAACCAACGAATTTGGAGTAAGACAAATTAAATGTAGGTTAATTTTTTCCCCTAAAAAGGGGTGTCCGTAGTTTTTAAAAATCAAACTCCACGAGGACGAATTTGTGGCAATAGCTTGTTTTTTATTGAGATCACTCTCGTAGACAGCTACATTCTTCTTCTTCTTCTTCTTCATCAACCTATAGACGTCCACTGCTGGACAAAGGTCTCCTGCACGGACTCTCACAGGCTTCGGTCTTGCGCGGCTTGAATCCAGCGCTCCCTGCGACTCGTTTGATGTCGTCGGTCTACCTGTTGAGGGGTCTACCAAAACTGCGTTTCCCGGTGCGGGGTCGCCACTCCAACTCCTTGGGGCCCCGACAGCTACCATTGTATTGTTATCTGTTTGGAAACCTTAACAAAACAATGAACCATTTATTAAAACACATCTCCTCGTAGCTGCTGAGGGAACTGCAATTTTTCATACAAAATCTTTATTTACGCACACGCGAGCGAGACTTAGCAATCGTAACTCTTACGAGTAATGGTGGAGAAAATCGGATGCTTAATCTGAAAGTAGATAGAAAGATAGTTTGACTTTTCAAAATTCGGATGTTATCTAAGTCTGCGAAAATAGTTTTGCATATCCAATTTATTTTAAACTAAATGATGCTCGCGACTTCATTCTCGTGGATTAAGATTTTTTGATTCCCGCGAGAACCCTTTAATTTTCTGGGATAAAATGTAGCCTATGTGTTATTCCAGACTTTACTCCATCTCTATTCCATGCATTTCCATGATGTTTGTTAGTCTTTCACGCCACAACGAATGAACCCATTCGTTGTGCGTGAAAGAGTAACAAACATCCAACCATCCAAACATCCTCACAAACTTTCACATTCATAATATTAAGTAGGATTATAAGTAGGTAAGGATAGTAGGTATCATATAATTTGTGAAAATGTGTTCATCTGTCTTTCAATCACACATTCACTGCGATCTTGACGATATTTGACACTGAGATAGTTCAGAGAAGGATATAGGTAGGTTCAATTTTATCCGTGAAGATCAAAGAAGTTTCCACGCGTTTTTTAAGCAACCCACTGGGATGAATTCGTGGCAGTAAATATTTTATTCTACACTAAGACTACGTTGCGGACAAGTTGCCCTGAACGGTTTTGCATACCTTGTAGGTAAAGCGAGCTCACCAAAATTCACAGAATGCAATGTTATCAAGGATGTGTATTATGTTTAAGTGGAATGTGTCCGCAACGAAGGGGAAAGATTTTAATTATAAGTTTAATGTTGATTTGCGGGAGTTAAGTACTTGTAAGTTGTAACAGATAGATATACACTGTAATAATAATAATAATGTCCTCCCGACCGAATCCGATCACGGCGGCCAACCTGCTCAGGGATTAGCCACCTGCGCGGGAGATATTATAGTGCACAAGTGTGTGCGCAGACACAGGTGCACTCTCTATTCCCTCACTCTCATAGTCCGATGGGACGGAAAATCCGACACGAGCACGACCGGAGAGAGATCAGGTGCAGGACCGATGGCTTTACGTGCTCTCCGAGGCACGGGGGTGACTCACCGCCAACTTCCTAACTCCAGGCTAGTAATGAGAATTTCTTGACAGAAAGACCCACTACATTTTTTTTTGGCCCGACCCGGGAATCGAACCTGGGACCTCGTCATCCGTAGTTGAACGTGCTAACCACTAGACCATCGAGGCAGTTTAAACTCATGTAAAAAGTAAATATTAGCTCGTGAGACGGCCCGATGAGGGTGGCATGTTCATTATTTTTGAAAAACCCACTATAAATATTTGAGATTAAAAAAATATGTATTCTATTCCACTTTGCCTTTGAGCCTTTGCACAGAGTAATTCGGTCAGTTTCATAGAACTTGTGATAAGGGTTTGCGGTTCAGCTCTACGCTTGATCGCGTAATCTGAAAGTAAAACACTATTCCGGTTTGCTCGAGTGAACAAAGATCGTGCTAATTCCGGAATGATCCTGCACAAAGTAAATATTTGATTCGATATCCGCTTTGATACCTTGTCATGTCTGATGTCGCCAGGGCTGCAACGCTTATGTGCATTTGTGATTATACTCTGCACTTAAGTAATTGTCTGATCTAAAAGTAAAGCAGCACTCCAGATCACTATATTTGTTAACTAGCTGATGCCCGCGACTTTGTCCGCGTGGATTTAGTTTTTAAAGTCCCTCGGGAACTCCTTGATTTTCCGGGATAAAAAGTAGCCTAGATGTTGACCCGAGTAATTAGCTACCACGGTATAAAATTTTGTAGAAATCTGTGCGGTAGTTTTTACGTGAAAGAAGGACAAACAAACAGACAAACAGACAAAAATTAAATAAAAATCTGTTTTGGGCTCAGTATCGATAGTAAAGCATCACCCAATTAAAATTTTCAAAATATATTAAATGTACAGAAATCTTCCAGTTACAGTTTTATTATATGTATAGATTATTCCCGTGAAATGATACCATCTGTAATGTCATTATTCATCATCATCATTAGCAACCCATTAACGGCTCACTACTGAGCGCATGTCGCCTCTCAGAGAAGGGTTATAGGCCATAGTCCACCACGCTGCTGGCCCAATGCGAATTGGTGGACTTCACACACCTTCGAGAACATTATGAAAAACTCTCAGATGTGCAGGTTTCCTCACGATGTTTTCCTTCACCGTTGAAGCAAGTGATAGTTAATTGCTTAAACGCACTTGACTCCGAAAAGTCAGAGGTCGGGATCGAACCTGCGACCCCCGAATGGGAGACCACAGTCCTAACCACTAGGCTATCACTGCTTCAATGCAATGTAATGTCATTAAGTAAAGTATAATACCTTTTCATCACCTCGACCCTCGAGTCCCAGGAACAGACGAAATCAATCGAACCACGAACAGAAATCGACGTGATGTATTGTTTGGGTATAGTTAAGGACTTGAAGAGTGACATACCTATCTTCCTGGAAAACAGAGGGTTTCTCTGTTTTTTTTTGTTTAAACTCATGTTTTTTTAATCTAACCTAACCTAACTCCACGCGGACAAAGTCGCAGGCGAAAGCTAGTAGAATCTAAAATAGTACGTTACAGTATGTATAGGGCACCAAAGAAAGCATATAGCAGTGATAGCCTAGTGGTTCGGACTGCAGACTCCTGTTCGGGTGGGTCGCAGGTTCGATCCCGGGCACGCCCCTTCAATTTTTCGGAGCTATATGCGTTTAAGCAATTGAATATCTAATTCTTTAACGGTGAAAGAAAACATCGTGAGGAAACCTGCACGCCTGAGAGTTCTCCATAATAATCACAAAGGTGTGTGAAGTCTACCAATTTGCATTGCACTAGCGTGGTGGACAATGGCTTATAACCCTTTTCTGAGAGGAGACTTGCGCTCTGTGGTGACTCGTGAGACGTTAATGAGTTGCTCATGATGACCAAAGAAAGAATCTTGATCATGCGTCATGCTCGTGTACGGGTGCCGACGACGGGAATGGGGCTAATTTGTGTCTGCCTGTCTTAACATGAATTGAATTGTAGTTTTTATTTTGGAAGTTCCCCTCATTGTGGAAATATTATATTTTATTCTAACAAAGTTGCATATGCTAAATCGGCTTGGCATCCAGCTGCCCACAAGATAGTATGAAAAACTTATTACAATGTAATAGCTTCATAATAATATTGTAAAATGATTATTTTGAAAAGAGCAACTGCTGAGTTTCTTGCTGGCTCTTAGCAGAATCCGCTTTCCGAACCGGTGGTAGAGTCATGACTTATCATAAGAGCCACAGGTTGGCCTACGTGAAATAAATAATTATGAATTTTTGAATTTTTGACTTGCTATCCAATTTAAATAACTCAAGCTGTGAAAACATCTGGGACGGACTAATCTGAAGTGTCAAGGAGGCAATGATGCGTTGACTCCGTGTCACAAAACAAATCGGCCCCGACACGAGGTAAATCGGATAATGAGATTTATTGGCCCTAATGGCCGTCAGCCCAAATGAACCGAGACGTACTCAGATCATGTTAACGGCTGTTTCACTTGACGATCTTCGTCAGCTATCCACTAAGCGCTTTGCTTCCTCGTTCCTAACACGCACCGCTCGCGCTATTTGGAACGCCCTTCCGGCTTCCGTTTTTCCAACTAACTATAACTTGGGTACCTTTAAATCAAGAGTGAATAGGCATCCAAAAGGCAAGCGCGTTCCATTTTAGGCTGTATGTTCACTACCATTAGGTAAGATTACATTCAAGCCCGTAAGTCTATAATTAACATACCTACTAATATTATAAATGTGAAAGTGTGTTTGTTGGTTTATCCTTCAATCACGCCGCAACAGAGCTACGGATTGACATGATTTTGGGCATGGGTATAGTTGAGGACCTGAAAAGTGACATAGGCTACTCTTTATCCCGGAAAATCAAAGAGTTCCCGAGGGATTATAAAAACTAAATTCACGCGGATGAAGTGGCGTGCAACAGCTAGTATTCATATAAAAAAAACCTGCTCTAGATCGCTGCAGGTGCGATCTCTCATTTTTTTCTGTTTTGAATATTATCTTAAATCTGTCTACAAATATTTGTATTTTAATTATTATTCAAAATTAAATAACTGACAATCCTTCTTTAAAGAATATTGAAGCTGAACTTGACTAATAATCTCTTCTCCCCTCCCAACAAGCGAAAAGCTTGTACATGAAAATGTTTAATGCAACGGGTGGGGATCAAACCGACGACTTCAGTTTTAGTCCGCACCTTTAACCGTTAGGCTATTGAGGTTTTATAAATTCTAGCTTTTACTCGTGGTTTCGCTCACGTTAAATTCGATTTTTCAGACCCCTATTTTACCCCATTTTGATTTTTAAGTTTTTATCATGCCTCCTATCATTTGAGAAGGGAGGCGTGATAAAAAAAACTTTAGGAACCCCTGCTCTAAAGCGTTAACGATCATAGAAAGAGAATAGATACGACGATATGTAATTTGGCTAGGAGGCTGCATGCTGAACAACCCGTTCCGTCCAGTGATTTAAGCTGTGCGTTGATAGATCAGTCAGTCAGTTAGTCATCTTTTATATATATTAAGATTCACTTCAGTTGAGAATATTGATGATGATGAAGGTTGAAGCGTAGCTTAGAATGTCAGAGCGTTACTGAATGAAGCTAAATTTTCTCTTGTTTTTCAGAATGGAATAGCAAGACTCAGATCAAATTAAAGTCTAGCTAAATAGGATCAAGCAAAGAGACATCGCCGGAAAATGGAAATTCGTTAAAATAGTGCCTCGAGCGAAGCTAGGAATATCATCAGCGAAATAAAAGAGTATTTACAAATAGCAATTAGTGTTGAGTGTCCTTTGAGATGGTCCGCGCCCGGCGCAAGGGCATTATGAATGCAGGCGACGATGTCTGCGAATGCATTAACGAACTAGTTGTTCAAAGTTAGTATTAGTATAAATACGGCTATTTTGACGATACGCTTCTGCACTATGGCTAATGCATCTGATTATAAACAATTTCATGACCGCCACTGGCGAGGTCTATAAAATGTAATTTCTATAAAAAATCAGTGTACGAAAGTGTAAATCAATAAAAGAGGTTTATTAGCGCAGCATCGCAGATTCGGCGCTGAACAAATTTGAAACCGAAGAGCAATAAAGGCGACGCGACGTCGTCAGTGTCGAGACTCGCGATAAATTATTTGCAACGCCAAATCTGACGCCACGCGTGTAAGCTGCTACGAGTATTTGTTGCCCGTCACCTCTCGTAGCTTTATTATTTACTTATTTACATTCAATAATGAAGGTACTTGTCGTATTTTTGTTTTCTGAAACTGCAAAGTAAATTATATAATTTACTAGCTGACCCGGCGAACTTCGTACCGCCAACTTATCTTTATAAATAAAACAAATAAACTATCATAATCAAAAAAACTTTCCTATCTTTCAAGTTGGACCAAATTACAGATAGTTACGAAGTTTGATCTAAATCGGTTCAGTAGTTTAGGAGTCCATCGCGGACAAACAACGTGACACGTAATTTATATATATTAAGATAATAATTAATAATTTATAATTTAGTCACTGATGCCCATGACATCATCCACGTGGATATAGTTTTTAAAATTCCTCGGTAACTCTTTGATTTTCCGGGATAGAATGTATGTCACTCTTCAGGTCCTCAACTATATCCATGCAAAAAATCGCGTCGATCCGTAGCTCTGTTGCGGCGTGATTGAATGACAAACCAACAAACAAACACACTTTCGCAACTATAAGTATGATTTTTAAAATTATTTCTTCTTTATTGCGACTAGCTTTTGCCCGTAACTTCGCTCGCTTCAAGTTATATTTTTGTTGGAAACCCTTTGTTTGTGAGCTTATGTTATTTTCCAAGTCCTCAACTATATCCATGCAAAAAATCACGTCGATCCGTAGCTCTGTTACGGTCATTGAAAGACAAACCAACTAACACACTTTCGCATTTAAAATATTATATTAAGGCTAAGGATGATGCTGTCTTAGATCATCAGCAACCCATCAACGGCTCACTACAGAGCGCAGGTCTCTCCTCAGAGTAGAGTTATAGGCCATAGTCCACCTCGTTGGTAAAATGCAAATTTATCAGTCTTCACACACTTATGCGAATATTATGGAAAACTCTCAGGCATGCAGAACGCAGGTTTTCTCACGATGATTTCCTTTACCAGTAAAGCAAGAGACATTTTATTGCTTAAAACGCAAAGACCTCTGAAAAGCTAGAGTTTGAATCTCAGACTAGCCGATAAGAGCCCGGAGTCTTAACCACATGGCCGCCCACCGCCGCTATTAATAACGTTTGTATGCACTAGCAAATGGAGAAACGGAGTATCCCTGCTTGGAGTATCCTTGCGAGATCAAATCAGAAATGAGGAGATCCGTAGGAGAACCAAAGTCACCGACATAGCTCAGCGAGTCGCGAAACTGGAGTGGAAATGGGCGGCGCACATAGATCGAAAGGTCCTAAGGTGCTGGAATGGTGACCCCGCATCGGGAAGCGCAATGTTGGCAGACCCCCAACTAGGTGGACCGATGATATCAAACGAGTCGCAGGGAGCCGCTGGATTCTGGCTGCGCAAGACTGAAGTCTGTGGAAGTACTTGGAGGAGAACTTTTTCCAGCTGTGGACATCTATAGGTTGATTGAGCAGAAGAAATGAAGAAACAATCGTGGTCTAATTAATACAATTTTATTCCAGTGCCAGCAAACATTTGCATGTTGTGGCTGGTGTATTCATTGAGCTTTACATTGTTTCATTTAACTCTCTTCAGTACTCCTCTAACCTGCCTCAGTTCATTACCGGCTTTGTCAATAGACGCCTCTATTTGCGAGCGATAGCCTCCAATGGATCTTGACCTGCATAAAGCAGTAAATGCCTTTGAATCGGCACAGTGCTGCCTATTGTAACTTGCAAATCAGCGCCGCAATCATGACCCGACTCTCTTTGATTCATACCGCTTTATTTAGAAACAATTTGCTAAAAGCCTCTTCTTTAGTTCAGTTACTCGTTTAATGTCTATTGTGCTATGAATCGATTCGATTTGACAGCCCTCGATAAAATTGACCGTCTGACCGAGTGAAGTGAGATCTCTGTGTCTATGTGGGTGAAGAGAGATCTACAAGTATACGTGGGTAAAACACTTGTCTGTCTGTCTATCAGAGCCGTATATGGTTATTAATTATTAAGCTATTGCATAACTTTTATCGCGGGCTTTAAACTAGGACAAACAGTATGAGCGCGGCGATCGAATCAAGAAACTCCGTAACGAAAAAAAACCTAACACCAGAAGTAGTAAGTAACAACAGTAAGCGTTCAACATTTTAGAGGTTCACATTTAGCTCTGTTTGGCGCAGTGGGCGAGCGCCCGCTTTCGTTAGATGTCGCAGGTTCGAATCTCACTCGCGAAGAAGTGACAGTGCGCTTTTCTTGTTTGTTTGTTTTTTAATTATTTTTTTGCATAATTTTTACTATGCAAAAAAAATATTGCATAAATATTATAATTGAATAAGTTGATAAAAAATGCTATGCAATAGCTTTACCGCGGCAGTCCCCGAGTGCCACTTAATTTTTATTATTACTTAATTATCATCACCAACAGCCGACGAACGGGTCACTCTTGACGGCAGGTCTCCTTTCAAAAGGGTTATAGGCCACACAGGATTGACAGACTTCAGACACATTTGAGAAGGATAACTCTCAAGCGTGCAAGTTTCCTCACAATGTTTTCTTTCACCGTTGAAACATATTGTGATAATGATGGGCAGGGAAGGGCATTCCGAACCAGTGGTAGAGCCAGAAAATTCAAAAGCACTTGTAAAAAGTTTATTTGAATAAAAAATATTTCTATTCTATTCTATTCTATTCTAATGCTAATTCACATAGTATTTATAATAGTATAACTTATCCGAGTCCCTATTATGATATAGTTTTATATAGTTTTTGTATAAAAATAGACTTCTGAGTAAACAATCAAGCTTTTGTATCGAAAAACAGTTAAAAATAATAAAGAATGGGGTCACTCCGCTCCATTAACTGGACGGTAAAATCAATATTTAAGCAGTAAGCAAGCCTTAATTGACTTAATACGACATCACTGTTTAAAGTGATACCCGTCGTTTTTTTCACAGCTAATGCTCTGTAAATTTGGTGTGAGCTTTTTATATCTACTATACTAGCTAAAACCACGTACCCTTGTCTTCATCCGAATTGATTTAGGTTTTTAAAAAATATTTATGTTTGTGAAAAAATATACCTTTTTAATTCTTCTTCTTCTTCTTTTTTATCAACCGATAGAAGTCCACTGCTAGACAAAGGTCTCCTGCATTGACTTCCACAGGCTTCGGTCTTTCGCCGCCTGGATCCAGCGGCTTCCGGTGACTCGTTTGATGTTTACGGTCCACCTGGTGGGGGGTCTGCTAACACTGCGCTTCCCAGTGTGGGGTCGCCACTCCAGCACCTTAGGACCCCAACGACCATCAGCTCTTCGAACTATGTGCGCCGCCCGTTTCCACTTCAGTTTCGCGACTTGCTGAGCTATGTCGGTGACTTTGGTTCTCCTACGGATCTCCTCATTTCTTATTCGATCCCTCAGGGACACTCCGAGCATAGCTCTCTCCATCGCCCGCTGAGCGGTCCTGAGCCTAACCTTTTTAATTAGGTACACATAATTATGCAGACTACCACTTTTCACAAGAAACAAGTTACCTATACCTATTAAGCTATCTTGTGGCCAGCTGAATGTAGTTATAGCACATTACTCATATTATCTTTGTCAACCTTACGGTAGTAAATATAATAAGTCTATGTTGTCAACCGATAGACTACTATAACTGCTGGACAAAGATCTCCTGCATGGACTTCCACAGGTCTCGGTCTTGCGCCGCCTGAATCCAGCGGCTAATAAATGTGTTTTACAGTAAAAAGAACTGGGAGCTACCAAGGAGCTACCCTATTTTAAATCTTGTTTCCAAGCGGGGACTGCGAAATAAAAATAGGCAGTAGGTACTCAATGCACGACTATCAGTCAAGGATCTTTCTTTTTATCTTACGTTGACGGTATTGTGATCGAAATCTATCATTTTACGTTGACAGTATTGTGATCGAAATCTATCATCGTTATTGAGATGAGCAAACCCGTACTAAGGGTACTATTCCATAACATATCCTTTAAAATACACAATCTCACTATAAAGTTGCATCCTTACGATTTAAAAGGAACCTTACGTGGAGTGAAATAGAGATGATATTATTATGCTTGTTTTTTGGATAGTCAATTTTGTGTTTAAGTAAGGCTTCGAGTAATCGCTGTCGATTACAAGAACATGATATCGGAAATCTGTCACTGGAGTATCATATCCGCGACATGTGTTCTAAATCGCGACATGTGGAATAAAATAAAGGGGCGTGCACATTATTTTTCTCTACCAAATCTTATATATATAAAAGAAAGTGGTGTTAGTTACACTATTTATAACTCAAGAACGGATGAACCGATTTGGCTGAAAACTGGTGGAGATGTAGCTTAGAACCAGGAGACGGACATAGGATACTTTTTATCCCGTTTGACCGCGTTTCCGTCATGTCACTATAAAACGTGGTATAAGAAAAACGCATCTGTCATGGAATAACAAAACGCAAACGGCAGTGGAATAACAAATCGTAAATGACAGCTAAACGTAATTTTGTCTTTGGTTAAGTATGGTAAAAAATTTGACAATTATAAAAAGTTTTATATTAAAGCATTACTGATATTATAAATGCGAAAGTGTGTTTGTTTGTTGGTTTGTCCTTCAATCACGTCGCAACAGAACAGCGGATTGATGCGATTTTTTGCATGGGTATAGTAATGGATGTAGTAGTGGTTCCTCAGACCGGGAGAGGTACTTTTTATCTCGGATAATGAAAGAGTTCCCGCGGGATTTTTAAAAACTAAATCCATGCGGACGAAGTCGCGGGCATCAGCTAGTGTTAAGATAAAGTTTCTTTAATTAAGAATCGTATACATACCTATTAAACATTAACGGTCGATTCCAGACCAAGTTGCTACACCCTAACGGGGTATTTGTAAAGAATCTGCAACTGAAAAATTAAATAAATAAATAGTATATAAACAATCCAGAAATTAGAAACTAGGCTTTCCTTAAAAAAAAATATGAAGCAATCTGGTTTGACATTGCAACATTCCTGTGCCTAGGAGAGCACGTACAAACACACTTTTGCACTTTAATATCTCCTGCGTAGTAGGCGAATCTCCGTTGGTCCATCGTGGGTAAAGTTCAGCCAGAAAAATTGCTATAACTAATTCTTAAGTGTTTATCTTTTCATAAATATTCCCAATCGGGAATCCAATTCACAGTTCCGGAAGACTTCATAAAATTCGGAAGTAATCAGAAGTTGAAGAGACCTACATAATAATATACTAGAATGCCAACTTTTTTACAGTATTATTTTAAATAACAAAGAACAAACAAACTAAAAAGACGAGTTTTCCCGTATTAACTCGCAAATAACGTCGTAAAAATTTTCCCAAGTACAATAAAAAACTGACGCCGTCCCACCCCTGACAGCAATAAAAACTTTTTAGGTTGTGGCTTTAGTAAATAATTTTACGGATGGATTGTTTCATAATTCATTCGATAACGTCTGTACAATAGTCCATTTTTAGAATTGTTTGTTCAACTATTTATCATCATCACCATCATCAGCAACCCATCACGACTCATCACACCTACTGAGCGCAGATCCAATCCTCTCAAAAAAGTTTTATAGGTTCTAATCCACCTCGCTGGCCAAATGGATTGTGACAGACTTCACGCACCTTTGAGAACATTATGGAGAACTCTCAGGAGTGTAGGATTTTCTCGCGATATTGTTCTTCACCATTGAGCTACTCATAATAGAATTATTTTAATTTAAGTGTGATGAAAATTATAACAATAGCCCTGCTAAACCTTCGGCTAATCTCTAACGAAAAAGGCTGAAGGTATTTCTGGTTAGGAACTTGCTTTTCACGATGTAATTCATAAATTATACAACAAGTCAATCAATGTTGCATGTTCAAAATTGGGCGACTGGCTCCCAAGTAGGTCATGTCCTTGTTTGGAAAGACTGTAATAAACTAATCGAAGAAATCACAGACCACATTTCAACCTACATTGTCCTGATTCTTGTCTAACAAAAATATCTACTAATAGGCTGCCTAGGCTTGGCTCAAGTATTAATGTGATGTCTTAAGTTTCAGAGCGATTTAGATACATACTATACTATCCGACCCATTGATCTTCTTTAATTAAACACTAGATGATGCCCGCGCTTAAGGTTTTTTCATTCCCGCGGGAACTTTATAATTTTTCGGGATAAAAATTAGCCTATGTGTTAATCCTGGTTATGAGCTATCTCGATTCCAAATTTCAGCCAAATCGGTTTATTCTTTGTGGCGTGAAAGAGTAACAAACATACATCCATCTATCCTCACAAACTTTCGCATTTATAATATTAGTAAGAAGGATAATGTGCTTGTATTAGGTATACTGATAATTTCTCGAAATAATTCAGTAAATGTTAGTTTTACTAACAACCGTATCAAAATCCGTTACGTAATTTAGAAGAACAAAGCGCACAAGCAGGCTTGTAAATTTTGTTGATTACTACACTATTTAGAGGAGAATAGATGTTTAACCTGACTAATGTTATTCACAATAAAACTATGAAGCATACTGAAGCATGAAATAAATAATTTGGTGTACAAATGTTCCAAAAACGAAGCGTTTCACCCTTCAGGTAGATTTTATACGCTCAATAAGCAAATGTATAAAAGCAATTTTACTAACAGTGAATTGCAAATTTTAGTATGCAAGCCCCTTTATCGGCACGCGCCATCTACACAGGCAGCCCTGATTAAATTCGAAACCGTAAAAAATCATGGGTTAAACGATACTTGATACTCGGGCCCTTATTAAAGCCCTGCTGGTAACGGGAAGTTCTAATTAAATCGTATGAACCTACCTACTAGATTTTCGTTCAACGAAAATGTTTCTTTACACAATTATCAACCCTTTAGGTAATGGAATCTCAAATAGTCCCTCATTAGTACACTTCTTTATAGGATGTTTCTCAAAACAATACTAACAGACTTTTATACCGAACCGAAAATGATTGAGGTCATCGTAAAAGCGAGAATCGGCAAAATATAATTTCACAGGGTATTTAAAGTGTAAAATCTAAAGCAATTTCGCTCCTAAGTTTAACGGGTACTGAACTCCAGGCTAAAGTTGTTGTTTAAGCCCGTCAAGCAACCATACAATTTAGCGAGGCGCCTTTCACCTAGCTGTGTCAACAACTGGCACGTTTACCCTACTAATATTCATCAAATAACTGAAGTTTTAGAATGATGGTTACCTAATTTTATTTACGTGATAACGTCTTATAAATCGATAACACCGGCTGTACGCACGAAAAAGTGTCACGTTCCGCCTAGCCTGAGCGTGCAAACGAGAGCGAGGAACAAACGATAGAGAGGCACGATCGGCCCAAGCGTTGGCTTAGAGAGCGCCCGGCCGCCCGCCGCCGGGCTCGCCAGTCATCGCGTGCGCGCTGTGGTTAGCGGTCATCAATGTTTCTTTATGACGTTATCACGTAAAACTATCGTCCGTAAACCGACTTTACGGGCAACCAATTTTTTTAAAGAATAATATTAGTCATAATGAACATGACTGTTAAAGAATCAATATCGCAACGGTTCAAAGCACGGACTGAAAACCAAAAGGTTGCTGGTTCAAACCCCACCCGTTGCAGTATTGTCGCATCTACTCCTATAACAACACTTATGCTTGTTCAGCATGGATTAAAAAAATCCTTTTTCCCTTCATACGCCAAAAATGCAAAATGTACCTAGTGTTTGAACCGTTGACCGTTCGGTTTTTAGTTCGCGCCTAAACCCTCAAAAAATTGATAATATCAAACATATTTGGTGCTGATTTGTGTACTTCAAATACATTAATGGCTTTCAAAATGTATCCAGGGTAAACGTCCCAGATGTCGACACTGTAAAACACCTTTACAAATTATATGACCAGTTGACGAACTTAAATAGCAGCTTGGACCTGCGTGGGTGTTTAATTCGACGGTTATTCAACTAAGGAGTGTTTATAGTTGACTAATAGTAAGTTTACCCTAAGTTAATAGTTAGTCTAAGTATTTCGCTCGTACAATCTAGCGGTTCACCACGAAAGACCTCGCATAGATAAGTTCGTATATACCTACTTTAGTAATAGCTTTAAGTATACACTTCTTTGTCAGTAAGTGATACGTACCTTCCGAGCTGAAATGGAAGTGGGCGAGGCACATTGTCAGAAGAACTGATGGTCGTTGAAATCCCAAGGTGCTGGAGTGACGACCACGCACCAGAAAGCGCAGTATCCTCGGATCCCCACTAGGTTAACTGATGACATCAGGCGAGATACAAGCGGCTTTCCCTCAAATATGGTTGAGTGGGGCGACAGCTGGGTCATGCGTCATGCTCGTGAACGGGTTCCACCGGCGGAAATAGGGCTGCTTAGTGTATGCCCATCTTGGGATATATTGCATTGTTAGTAGGTATGCATTTTTGGAACTTGCCTCATTGTGGAAACACTGCATACATAGCATAGTGTTTATTGTATTGTAAACTTGTTTTGAAAAGAACAGCCGTCGAGTTTCTTGCAGGTTCTTCTCGGCAGGAAAGGCATTCCGAACCAGTGGTGGTAGAGTCAGACGATTCAAAAGCACTTGTTAAAAGTTTATTTGAATAAAAAATATTTCTATTCTATTCTATTTTAAGACCGACAGAAGATAAAACCATTTGTCCAGCAGTGGGTGTCTATTGGTTGATAAAGAAAAAGAAGAACTATTTAGTTCTTTAACAAGAACCAAATAGTTCTTCTTGACAAACAGCAAAACTGTTAATATACCACCGTAATGGGTATAATTATACATACTGAGTCATTTTAATACCATCATCCTCACTTATGACGTAATATGTATACTGTATAGTGTAATAAGCATGTATGTGGGTTAGGCGTTTCCCAAGTAATAGGATAATAGGGATTAAGTTATCAAGCTTAATGTTAAGCCTAATCTAAATGACACAATACATTAGCAATGCTACACATGGCAAGATCCGGTGCCACGCTACGCATAATATAGATCGACTTTCGTAAATTATTACAAATTCATCTCCCTCAGTACTGAGGGCCGTGGCCCCTTTCCAGTATACATGAAATAACCAAATAGTTCCCTCAACTTCATCCACGCTATTTCGATTTTTTTAATCTGGTAGGTAGGAGGTAACTAGGTATTTTTTATTTCCCAGGACTTAAAGTATGTACTGAGTCAAATAATGAGATCGGTTCAGAAATTAAACCAACTTAATTTATTGTACATAAAGCCAGAAGTTGTTTAACCAAATTCAGAATAGGAGGAGGTTCTCAATTTGTCGGATTTTTTTATGTATGTTCATCGATTACTCGAGGACACCTGAACCGATTAGAAACTCCCTTCCCTTCAAACTCCCGTGCCACTACAACGTATATAATTTATTGTTGATATTATTTTTAAAAACTGCTTGACCAATTTCGATAAAATTGGAAATAAAAAAAGAATTTTACAAATCGGTTCCGGCCTCTGTGAGTAATCGGTGAACATACACAAATGAAAAGATTCCGACGAATTGAGAACCTCCTCCTTTTTTGAAGTTAGTTAAAAAACCTCATATCAGAGGGCGCCAGGGAGGTCATTTTGACGACTTCCCTGGCGCAGTGGTGAGCACTGTGGTCTTATAACTGGGAGGTCTCGGGTTCAATTCCCGGCGGGGTCAATTTGGGAATTTATAATTTCTGAATTGTCTCTGGTCTGGTCTGGTGGGAGGCTTTCGTTGGCCGTGGCTAGTTACCACTCTAACGTCAAAGACGTGCCGTCAAGCGATTTAGCGTTCCGGCACGATGGCGTGTGGAAACCGATTAGGGGTATGGGTTGAATTTTCCCTGCCATACCCCTTCCAAGTTTATAGTCCGCTGCCATCTTAGACTGCATTGTCACTCACCATCAGGTGAGATCGCAGTTAAGGACTATCTTGTCATCGAATAAAAAAAAATGTCACGGACATAAGCTAGCATTGTTATATTTTACTCTGGAACACTGTCCGTTCTATGAGTGAAAATGAAATACGCGTTAAGTCGGCAAGCAACACACGCCCGTAGTAGCTGCGAACTACTTCACTAATGGCCACTTAAACTTGGCGGAGTAGCCACGTTCCTGAACTTGCAACTTTTTACCAACTCATTTATAATATAGCCATTTAGAAGAACGAAAAACTGGGTAAGCGGCAACAGAAATACTGTGAAATTTTCAAGTATATATACCTACTAGATGCTGCCCGCGACTTCGTCGGTGTGGATTAAGGTTTTTTAATTCCCGCAGGAACTCCTCAATTTTCCCGGATAAAATGTAGGCTATATGTTAATTCTAAGTATGAGCTATCTCTATTCCAAATTACACCCAAATCGGTTTATTCGTTGTGGCGTGAAAGAGTAACAAACATCCATCCATCTATCTATACATCCATTATCACAAACTTTCGCATTTATATTATTAGTAGGATAGTAGTATAAAGGATTACCGTTTATGAAATACATCCTACTGACAGTCGGACGGACGGAAGAACGAACAGCGGAGGCTTAATAGTACCGTTGACACCTTTTGGGTACGGATACCCTAAAAACCGCATTTGAATCGGTCCATCCATTTAAGAGATGCGACAACATTACAAAAGTGCAATGGGTGGAATTAAATCATCGACTGTTAGGATTGGAGTCTTTTCTTGTCCGTTAATCTATTGAAGCTTGGGTTTATTCGCTAAAACAAACGTTTCTTAACACCACTTTAAATTCAGTTAGTTTGTCTTCAATTAGTACAATTAGTGAAACACTTACAAAGTCGTAAAGGACTTTAGTTTTTCTCTTTACTTTTATATCTCTTTCGCACCGTTTTAATAGCGAAAAGTTATTTATTTACACTAATTAACACCCGACTAAAGAGAGGCGTTAAATCCAAATTGGCTTTTACAAAATATTTACTAAGTATTTATGATAATCCTCGTAGGTACTTTCTTGTTTGTTAATTGGTTCTTCTTTACACTTTATTTTATATTATTAACAAAAATTGGTAGTTTATAAAGTCGGTTTACGGACCATAGTTTTACGTGATAACGTCATAAAGAAACATTGATGAATAAAATATGTGACACAAGCCAACGCGAACTTTTGGGCCGATCGTGCCTCTCTATCGCTTGTTCCGCGCTCTCGATTACACGCGCAGGCTCAGGTGGAACGTAACACTTTTTCGTGCGTGCAGTCGGTGTTCATCGATTTATAAGACGTTATCACGTCAAAAACTGTCAGTGGTAGGTAACTGATTGTTCTGTGGCGATCCTTAATGCGCCGTCGATCACAAAAATTTTTTTCGAAATAAGTCAAAATTTGAGCACCCCGACTCCACGAAGTCTTGTCTGTACTACCCCTACAGTGTTTTTGGTACGAAGACCATTCTTTTAGCGGTTTTTACGCGTAACAAAAGGCAGAATCAGCTGGTGGCACGGCTTTGCTGGCAGGGTTCACACCTTGTTAGCTACGTTTGAAGCCTCCTAACCGCCCACATCAGCTCCTGCCAGGAGTCCAACCCAGGATCTCCTGCTTCATCATCATCATTAGCAACCCATCAACGGCTCACTACTGAGCGCAGGTCTCCTCTCAGAGAAGGGTTATAGGCCATAGTCCACCACGCTAGCCCAATGCGAATTGGCGGATTTCACACACCTTCAAGACCATTATGAAGAACTCTCAGGTGTGCAGGTTTCCTCACGATGTTTTCCTTCACCGTTGAAGCAAGTGATATTTAATTGCTTAAACGCTCTTGACTCCGAAAAGTCAGAGGTGCGTCCCGGGATCGAACCTGCGACCCCCGAATGCGAGACCACAGTCCTAACCACTAGGCTATCACTGCTGTCATCCTCCTCCTGCTTACAACATCATAATTCACACGACAGCGTCAGAGAGATCGTCACACTAACCATCATGGCGTTAAAACAAAAATGACCTAGTCAAAAGCTTCTATATTTCTTCGAATATTCGAGTACACACACTAAAGCTTTAAGAGTTTCCACTGAGCTACAATACCTACTTCCCATTAGTTACACCCTCTTAGCGAGGGGTCCCGATCCCCATGACTCTTGCTCCTCGTCGATGCGATATGCATAAACCATTATAAGCTCGGTTAACCGCGATTTTAGCGGTAATGAACACTGTAATACGGCAATACACCCTTCAGATTTACGAAGTGTAGTTGTAGTGCTTGTTTTGTTTTTTATATACCTATTTTTCTATTGGAATGATCAAAGAGCCATTCTATTTTCTTTTCTTTCTATTACACAACAGAAGCGTTTGCGTTGAGCGCTGGCGGGCACTGACATCACGCGGCGCGTTGCGCGGTTAACTCTATCATTTTATAAATGGCCAAGTATAAGAGCGTTCATGAAGTAGCGTTTGCGTTGAACGTGTGAGATTATGTGGATATTTTGTTTTATTCGGGCCAGAATTGGACAAATATTGTACAATATGATAATATATAAACCGACGGTATGATGATTGTCATTATACTACTGTCATGATAGTCAATATACAGTGTCAGTAAACCAACGGTATGATGACAAGATTATGAATATATCTAATTGTTATTGTCATTATACTACTGTCATGATAGCCAATATACAGCGTCAATAAACCGACGGTATGATGACCTTAGGAATTGGTGTTGTTTTATGTGTATCTATTGTGACAAACCACGTGACATGGCAGCCTATAAATACCGGTGTACCTTGCCGAAAGACTCAGTCTTCCTTGGACTGCGACTTGTACTTCAAACTAAAAACTGGTGGTTGACACGTGGCGTGGTTTGCAGAAGGTGTTTCTGGATTGTGAAAGTTAAGTATTAGCTTTTAGTCATATTTTAATTGTTGTTTTGTATTTGCTTATATTATTGTGTAATTATTTTGTAATTTATTTGTATATGACAAATCCCAAATTAATGAAATAATTCAAAAGATGGGTTGCTCTGGAGTTTCTTTCGCCATTTCTTCTCTAAGACTTATGACCCCTTACGAAATGGTGGTAGATTAAAAGAGAAAGATAAAAACATTGAAAATATAAAAGTTTAAATGGTTTTAGCTTGTTTAATTTTACTTTCTGATCTCATTTACTAGTAATTGCTTTTCATTTAAAAGATTATCGCTAGTTAGGCTAGACCTTAATACCCATAGAACCGCCTACGCTGACAAACGCGGCGGCGCGGCGTACGTGGCGAGCGCCGCATAACGTCGCCGCGTGTGCATAAACGTACCCTACACTAGCGGCACGCTATGATGGCCGGTTTGACGTTTGTCCGCTCATGAAGTTCCGTATTAATTGATAACGACTTTGAAGGAAATAATTGTATTACTTTATTGACGATAGTGATGTGCAGAGATTCATAAATTTTATCGAATGTAGTTTTAGGTTTAGGACTCAAAATTTATTTATTAAATTGATTTCTAAAATGTATACAAGTGTAGAAAAATCAGTTTGCACCATTTAAGGGGTGAATGTACTTGTGAATATGAACAATTTTCACTATGTGGACAAACCTCTGAAATCGCAAAAAAATATCAGCTGTTTCATACAAAAGGTAAAATTTTTATTTTTATATGATATATACCACAACTCGGCATTTGGTTTTCTAAATTGAAAATTTTTAAAAATGGAATCTAATACGATCGTCACATAGGATCGCTGGCTAGCACAACTACTACCTCCGGCAAACTCGCGTCAATGCTCAATGCAAAACAAAGCAGTTTCGAATTGACGTTGCTTCGAAAAGTATAAACTGTCAGTGCAATGCGATTGTGATATAGTTTTGACCTGGCTTTGGATTTCAAATATTGATACTGCATTACTGTTGACCCTTGCTCGTTAATTTGGACTCTGTTCAAGCCCTTTGTTGTGGATTTCGTCGATATGACCGAACGTACGCAGAGAACTGTTCTAAATAGTCAGACACGTGAGTTCGTAATACGCTTTCGTAACTATTTCGATCGTGAAGCTCAAAATGGAGGGCCAATTTTACCCATAACGTCAGTGGTTGAACGCGTAGCTGATGCGCTTAATATTGGACAACGAACTGTTAGACGGATAACTAAAAAAAAGCATTAGAACATGGGCACAGAGTTATACGGTTACCGCCTTACCATTGTGAGTATAATGCGATTGAGTTGGTGTGGGCTCAAATTAAGGGATATGCTGCAAGACACAATACAGAACCCCCATTTACCACAAAAAAAATGCTAAAATTATTAGAAGAAGCTTGTGAACATGTGACTAAAGGAGACTGGGAAAAGGTTGTGAATAGAACTGTTAAATTAATAAGGGAAGATTATGAAAGAGATGTGAAAATAGATAATATTATAGAAAACGAACATATAATTATTAATGTAGGTGATGATAGCAGTGACGACACTGAAAATAGTAGTATGGACGAATCTGATTAATTATGGCCTTTTGTGGCACCTTTTTTGGTATCTTTTGTATTCATATGTTTCTTGTGTGCATATAAAGTATGTATATTCATTTTCATTCAAATATTCAGTTTGTTCAAATAAATTAAATAAACATATACATTTTTGTTTTATTAAACCTATTTAATCAGGTACAAAAACAAAACTTAATTGTTTTTTGTTCGAGAATAAATTGACATTCCACATCACTATTGTAATGTGTCAAACCGGCCATCATAGCGTGCCGCTAGTGTAAGAGAGCTCTTACAATAATCTTAGAGAGTTTCATTGATATAATCTGTAGCATAGTTGTGACAGCGCATATCAGTTGATTACTTTGAATAATCAACATTGACCCTAGTCAATACTTCGATGGGTTACCAACTAAGCAAATTCAAAAGGCCTTGTCATTTCCCCCGTGCCTTGAAGAGCACATAAAGCCGTGGGTCCAGGTTATATAATCGCTCACATGTACTTATCTGGTAATTGTAAAACATAAAAGTCGAACTCCTCGAGAATTAGATCTGGGTACCTACACCCGGCATTATAATCCTAAGAACACCCCTACCATTATTTAATCGAAAGGATTCGTGACTCTCAGAAAACAGAACTACGACGCATAGAGAGATTTAAATTAACTCTACGTATGATTTAACTTATTTTAAAACTATATTCTTTAATAACTTGTAGGTACTTTACACAAGTGAATAAGTAATTGGATGTTATGAAATGCAACGAGGTAGGTAAATTACAGTTTTAATTGAGTGCTTAAAATTGAAAATCTCTTCATTCGTGCGCATATTAAGGACTAAAATAGCGGTGAGAGCACGCGACGCGCATACCGCGGCTTGTGTGGTGCAATTTATCAGCGGTAGCAATTTATCGAAATTAATAATTACAATAACCGGCAGTAAATACACATAGAGCGCCAGAGTGTCAAGGTTCGTCAGTGAAAAAAAGTCGTGTGGTGTCGTAGGACACCAGATAGGAACGAAGTATTCAAGTTCTGTTCGAGGTAAAAATAAGAAAATAATTATTCGGGTATATATTTTTTATCGATAAAAATCAAAATGACCCCAGGGAAGCCTGAATATCGATTTTATAAAATATTAAAATTAAAATAATTTTATAAAATAAAAAATGAAATTAAAATTGCGCGCCCCCGGGTGGGCTCGAACCACTTCGGTTAACAGCCGCACGCGAGCCGATTGCGCTACGGAGGCGATGAACAACTTGATGAAATTATTATATAAGATTTTTAGGCCATCAAAAAATGTATAAAATCTTACGCTTTTTAGGGTTCTGTACCCAAAGGGTACCAACGGGACCCTATTACTAAGCCTACGCTGTCCGTCCGTCCGTCCGTCCGTCCGTCCGTCTGTCAGCGGGCTGTATCTCGTACACCGTAATAGATAGACAGATGAAATTTTCACATAATATGTGAAAATTTCATCTGTCTATCTATGTATTTCTATTGCCGCTATAACAACAAATAATAAAAATTAAATTAAATTAAAAAAATTAAATTAAAATATTTCCTTGGGTACATGAAAATATTTTAATTTAATTTTTTTTAACGGAACCCTAAAAGAGCGAGGCCCGACTCGCACTTGGCCGATTTTTTATTTAACGTTACGGACGTTTTTCGCCGGCTAGGGTGCCCTCCGCAACGCACCATAAGGAACTTCGTTTCAAAATGGAGAGAGCTTTGCTTGAAATATTTCTACGAGGTCAAATCAGACACTAGGAGCTCCTTAGTAAAACCATAGCTATCACATACCTCAGTCTAGTCCCGGAGCTTAAGTGCCTTTGGGTGGGGCATATAGTTAGAAGAACCGATGGTCGTATATATGCTGAAGTGGAGCACCAGACAGTATTGATAGACACCCATTAAGTGGACTGAAGAAATCAGACGTCTCGCATCAGAGAGTCTAATATTCAAATATTAGAAGACACCCATACTGCGTGGACAAAATGCCCGAATCGGTTATGATTAGAAGCATCTTGATTCCGAGCTTATGATCAATATTACGGTCGACTTTGAACAAAATCAAGTTTTTTTCAGATCCTTTTCCGCTCCAGCTTATGTTTTAACATAAATGATTTATATGCAAAGTAATATCGCATTAAAAGTGTCCCCAGCAGAGTCAGGCCCCGCCCACGGAAAATGCCTTATATCCTTTATACTCTGTGGTTATTTATTGCCTTTTTAGGCATTTCGAGCCGCTTTGTGTCTTTGAGTTCGCTCACTCGCTTTCTACAAATCCTTTTATTTTCGAGTTTTTTGTATTTGTTATTTACCCTTGTTGCTACAGCTTTTCTATTACGTAGGGATTTAAAATGTTTGTGTAAATTTCCTACAAAATAATGTGTAAGTATTCGAAAAATCTCTCAAGGTATGTCGTGTCAAGCAAAGGCAAAATAAAATCCGTCGCTTTGTTGCTGCATGATTGAAGGATAAACCAACAAAGAAACCTTCGCATTTATAATTTTAGTACTGATAAGGAAATAATAATTTATTTATTTTATTGCGAACCTGGTGACAGGCTGATATAATATTATTTTTACACACAAGTAAACAATACTTTTCTTGCAATGCTCCAAGCGTAACTGTAATAAGTTCTCCACAAAAAGGCTTAGTCTGTAGTTTGCAATAAACACGAGACATCGCTTTTATACGGTTATTATAAAACCCGGTCTCCCGCGATCTTTTATTACTTTCATTATGTTACTTGTAAAAATGTTTCATAAAAGTTTTCATATCGCAAAAACATAAAGTAATTTACAGCAGTTACACGCTTTGGTATAATATAATTTAATTGTATTTTCCAAGAAATAAACCATTAATGAAAATAACATTCATTGTACTGATACTCGTAATGCGGGTTGCAGAACGAAAGCTAAACTAAGCCAGCTAAGCTAAGCTATACTAGAAATATGTCTAGTGCACACTAATAACTAAGCGGCCGTACACTACTCCAATGCGAATCAGCATACACAATAGACTTAGTTTCGCATATTTTAGTTAGCTCGCATAGATTAGTTTGCTTAGTTTGCAGTTTGCACGCAACTATGAAAAACTCCGTCAGGTTTGCGAGCTAAGTTAAACTAAGTCAGCTTAGTTTTCGGTCTGCAACCCGCTTAAAGCTAAGTTCAGATAGTCACACTAAGGGTGAATCGTCCTACATAATAATAATTGTACCTAAGTGCGTGGAAGTATATAAAGGCCTTTTCTTCTTTGGATACATAAAGTACAATATCTTATATTATGTATTTAGTTTTCGGAGTGACTAATTGTACGGGTACTGGACGAATAAATTATATTTATTCGTACAGGTCTTCTATTTTTTTTGAAGGCATTGTGTTCGTTATTTTCGCGGTACTATATCAGGTCTTCGTAGCCTAGTGGCTTATGCAGTCGCCTAATAGTTAACAGTCGATGGTTCGAATCCCAGCTCGACAGACTGAATTTTCTATTTTCATTTTTATTTTTTATTTTTTTCTATTTTCATTTTTATTTTTTAAATTCCGCATGTAGATTTTTTTTAAATTGAGAATGAATTGGATGATTAGCTTGTTTTTTTTTTTTTTTTTTAAATTAGTTACACTGTAACACGTTGGGAGAACCACCAGACTGTGGAAAAACTAAAGTTAGGTTAGGTTAGGTTAGAACATAAAAGATGCTGGTGCCCTTAGGTTTTATTGGTTTGAAATGAAAAATTAATTTGGAGGGGTTTCTAAGCTTCCTCTACTCCTTTTCCCCTCTCCCACTATTTTTTTACCTTCACTCCTTCACTAAGCGAATTTTGGCAAGACTAAAGGGGGGGCCCTCCCTCCCTCCCCCCCTCCCCTCCCCCAAATTCAGGTAGCATGATTCAAATATTTGACCAAAATTAATCATCCAACTTCTGTACGAATAATTATAAATTGTTCGTACGGTAACCGTATTAATAATTATAAATTGTTCGTACAGTACCCGTATTAATAGATTGAGCCTTTAGTTTTAGACTTAAATTAAATCCTGCTTGTAGATATATTTTTTTTTGTCTATTTTTTTTTGATAGCTAGATAAATGTTTATTTAATAGAGATAGTTTTATGCCCTAAAATGAATTGGCATTCGCGATTATACAATATATCTTCATAATACCTACATTATAAATTATCATGATAAAACTAGCGGATGCCCGCGACTTCGTTCGCGTGAATTTAGCTTTTAAAATCCCCCGGGAACTCTTTGATTTTCATAAATAAAATAGGGATAAAAAGGACCCTATGTCACTCTCCAGGTCCTCACCTATACCCATGCAAAAAATCAAGTCGATCCGTAGCTCTATTGCGGCGTGATTGAACGACAAACCAACAAACAAACACACTTTCGCATTTATAATATTAGTATCAAGTATGATATTCAAGTTCGTTTCCACATAATTAATGAAACGCGTAAAATGATTACCTGTGCAATTTCAGCACCCATATGTTTCAGTACGTGTAATTATGCTTACAAAAAATCGGATTACGTTAAACAAAAACACTTTGCAATGGAAATCCCATTAGCAATTGTACAGATTTAATGGAACATTTCCGGATGTTGAAACGCACTCTTTCAACGTAAATGCCGTATGTAAATTACGCCGAATGTTTTGTGGAATTAACTGATTTGTTGAGGATTTATTCGCACCACATTCTGGCGCGCAACGCGTAATGTACCGGAACGTCTTTTTTTGAGGTCCGTTTGTATAAAATATATTTTTAATTTACTTACTATTTTGGGGAAACTACCCAATTATCCAATTAGGAATAATTGGGTAGTTTTACTTTGAGGTATATGTTGAAAAAAAAAACTCCTCAAAATATATAAAAACGCGTGAGTGTCGTGGAACACTCGGTTGGAACGAAGTGCCTTTTAATAATAAATTAATAATAAAAATAAATAAAATTAAAAATAATAATCTGAAGTCAGGATTCGAACCTCGAACCGATATTTTCACTCCTTCGTTTAGCCGCTACGCATCCAAAGCTATATTGGAACGTGTGTAATAAACGAAAGCAACAAGGGTCGTGACGGAAAATTGTTACACTTTTTTTCGCCTAGCCTCCATCCTCCAAACGGTCCGAAAAAAATTCGTTACAAAAATTTGTTTCAGAAAATTTCGATTCTATTAGCGTTTCTTAATATAGCCGAATGATGATTATTTATCGGTGAAGGAAAACATCATGAGGAAATCTGCACACTTTTAGAATTCTCCATAACTTTCTCACAGGTGTGTGAAGTTTGCCTTTCCGCTCTTGGCCATCGTGATGGACTTATGGGTTTAAACCCTTGCATGCAGTATTCAGCTGGCAAGGGGTTGAGATGAAGGACTTTCAGGAATTAGACGTAACAGACAAATTGGACAGTGGGGAAAGTGGACGTTCCCGTTTAGATTTCCTGGCCGTAAGGGAAAGAAATAGTGACAATAACCAACATAAAATTTCAACAAACTCAGTTTAGAGGGGGCTAATTCATGAAAATACTGCAACCAAGCTGAGTCTATTAAATGCCGAGAAATATGATTTCCGGGTCCCGGAGCGCACATAAAGAAAACTTTAAGGCGCTATTAGACGCTACATTATTTGCGCGCCGCCGGCGGGATTCCGATTTACGGACATAGCGCTCTAAGCGTGCACGACCCGTTTTAATAGTCCCAAACAACTTGTCTTTTTTAGCAAACTTCAGGGTTTCATTGTGAAAGATTTCCGGATCAATTGGAACGTAGTTCCTTATAGCGCGGTGCGGAACTCGGAAGGGGGCTAGACGGATCGACACTTTTTTGAAACCGACACTTTTTTGAAGGTATTGTGTTCGGTATTTTCGTGGTACAATATTGGGTCTCCGTAGCCTTGTGGCTTCTGCAGTTACCTAACAGTTAAAAGTCGATGGTTCGAATCCCAGCTCGACAGACCGAATTTTTTATTTTCAATTTTATTTTAAACAATTTCTACATGTGGAACCTTTCCCTAATTTTTTATAACTTATAAGTTATAAAAAATTAGGGAATAATAAATATATTTAAAATAAATTAATAAAATAACTTATAAGTTATAAAAAATTAGGGAATAATTCCACATGTAGAAATTATTTAAAATAAAATTGAAAATAGAAAATTCAGTCTGTCGAGCTGGGATTCGAACCATCGACCTTTGGCTGTTAGGCTACTGCAAAAGCCACAAGGCTACGGAGACATATTATTGTACCGCGAAAATACCGAACACAATGCCAAATTAATTAATCGAAAGGAACTACGTTCCATCCGGGTGTCCCTTGACACCTCTCAAGTTTTTTTTTGAAAATATATAGAAAATTGCTTTCACATTTTTTGTTGAAATCAATTTTCACGTCTATTTCACATCTTAACATGTATTGAATTGTAAGTATGCATTTTTGGAACTTCCGCTCATTGTGGAAATTCTGCATACACTGCATACCTACACATCTATTGTAAACTGTATTGAAAAAGAGCAACCGCCGAGTTTCCTGCTGTAGGAAGGGACCATCTGAACCAGACAGTATTGATAGACACCCATTAAGTGGACTGAAGAAATCAGACGTCTCGCATCAGAGAGTCTAATATTCAAATATTAGAAGACACCCATACTGCGTGGACAAAATGCCCGAATCGGTTATGATTAGAAGCATCTTGATTCCGAGCTTATGATCAATATTACGGTCGACTTTGAACAAAATCAAGTTTTTTTCAGATCCTTTTCCGCTCCAGCTTATGTTTTAACATAAATGATTTATATGCAAAGTAATATCGCATTAAAAGTGTCCCCAGCAGAGTCAGGCCCCGCCCACGGAAAATGCCTTATATCCTTTATACTCTGTGGTTATTTATTGCCTTTTTAGGCATTTCGAGCCGCTTTGTGTCTTTGAGTTCGCTCACTCGCTTTCTACAAATCCTTTTATTTTCGAGTTTTTTGTATTTGTTATTTACCCTTGTTGCTACAGCTTTTCTATTACGTAGGGATTTAAAATGTTTGTGTAAATTTCCTACAAAATAATGTGTAAGTATTCGAAAAATCTCTCAAGGTATGTCGTGTCAAGCAAAGGCAAAATAAAATCCGTCGCTTTGTTGCTGCATGATTGAAGGATAAACCAACAAAGAAACCTTCGCATTTATAATTTTAGTACTGATAAGGAAATAATAATTTATTTATTTTATTGCGAACCTGGTGACAGGCTGATATAATATTATTTTTACACACAAGTAAACAATACTTTTCTTGCAATGCTCCAAGCGTAACTGTAATAAGTTCTCCACAAAAAGGCTTAGTCTGTAGTTTGCAATAAACACGAGACATCGCTTTTATACGGTTATTATAAAACCCGGTCTCCCGCGATCTTTTATTACTTTCATTATGTTACTTGTAAAAATGTTTCATAAAAGTTTTCATATCGCAAAAACATAAAGTAATTTACAGCAGTTACACGCTTTGGTATAATATAATTTAATTGTATTTTCCAAGAAATAAACCATTAATGAAAATAACATTCATTGTACTGATACTCGTAATGCGGGTTGCAGAACGAAAGCTAAACTAAGCCAGCTAAGCTAAGCTATACTAGAAATATGTCTAGTGCACACTAATAACTAAGCGGCCGTACACTACTCCAATGCGAATCAGCATACACAATAGACTTAGTTTCGCATATTTTAGTTAGCTCGCATAGATTAGTTTGCTTAGTTTGCAGTTTGCACGCAACTATGAAAAACTCCGTCAGGTTTGCGAGCTAAGTTAAACTAAGTCAGCTTAGTTTTCGGTCTGCAACCCGCTTAAAGCTAAGTTCAGATAGTCACACTAAGGGTGAATCGTCCTACATAATAATAATTGTACCTAAGTGCGTGGAAGTATATAAAGGCCTTTTCTTCTTTGGATACATAAAGTACAATATCTTATATTATGTATTTAGTTTTCGGAGTGACTAATTGTACGGGTACTGGACGAATAAATTATATTTATTCGTACAGGTCTTCTATTTTTTTTGAAGGCATTGTGTTCGTTATTTTCGCGGTACTATATCAGGTCTTCGTAGCCTAGTGGCTTATGCAGTCGCCTAATAGTTAACAGTCGATGGTTCGAATCCCAGCTCGACAGACTGAATTTTCTATTTTCATTTTTATTTTTTATTTTTTTCTATTTTCATTTTTATTTTTTAAATTCCGCATGTAGATTTTTTTTAAATTGAGAATGAATTGGATGATTAGCTTGTTTTTTTTTTTTTTTTTTAAATTAGTTACACTGTAACACGTTGGGAGAACCACCAGACTGTGGAAAAACTAAAGTTAGGTTAGGTTAGGTTAGAACATAAAAGATGCTGGTGCCCTTAGGTTTTATTGGTTTGAAATGAAAAATTAATTTGGAGGGGTTTCTAAGCTTCCTCTACTCCTTTTCCCCTCTCCCACTATTTTTTTACCTTCACTCCTTCACTAAGCGAATTTTGGCAAGACTAAAGGGGGGGCCCTCCCTCCCTCCCCCCCCTCCCCTCCCCCAAATTCAGGTAGCATGATTCAAATATTTGACCAAAATTAATCATCCAACTTCTGTACGAATAATTATAAATTGTTCGTACGGTAACCGTATTAATAATTATAAATTGTTCGTACAGTACCCGTATTAATAGATTGAGCCTTTAGTTTTAGACTTAAATTAAATCCTGCTTGTAGATATATTTTTTTTTGTCTATTTTTTTTTGATAGCTAGATAAATGTTTATTTATTCATAGAGATAGTTTTATGCCCTAAAATCAATTGGCATTCGCGATTATACAATATATCTTCATAATACCTACATTATAAATTATCATGATAAAACTAGCGGATGCCCGCGACTTCGTTCGCGTGAATTTAGCTTTTAAAATCCCCCGGGAACTCTTTGATTTTCATAAATAAAATAGGGATAAAAAGGACCCTATGTCACTCTCCAGGTCCTCACCTATACCCATGCAAAAAATCAAGTCGATCCGTAGCTCTATTGCGGCGTGATTGAACGACAAACCAACAAACAAACACACTTTCGCATTTATAATATTAGTATCAAGTATGATATTCAAGTTCGTTTCCACATAATTAATGAAACGCGTAAAATGATTACCTGTGCAATTTCAGCACCCATATGTTTCAGTACGTGTAATTATGCTTACAAAAAATCGGATTACGTTAAACAAAAACACTTTGCAATGGAAATCCCATTAGCAATTGTACAGATTTAATGGAACATTTCCGGATGTTGAAACGCACTCTTTCAACGTAAATGCCGTATGTAAATTACGCCGAATGTTTTGTGGAATTAACTGATTTGTTGAGGATTTATTCGCACCACATTCTGGCGCGCAACGCGTAATGTACCGGAACGTCTTTTTTTGAGGTCCGTTTGTATAAAATATATTTTTAATTTACTTACTATTTTGGGGAAACTACCCAATTATCCAATTAGGAATAATTGGGTAGTTTTACTTTGAGGTATATGTTGAAAAAAAAAACTCCTCAAAATATATAAAAACGCGTGAGTGTCGTGGAACACTCGGTTGGAACGAAGTGCCTTTTAATAATAAATTAATAATAAAAATAAATAAAATTAAAAATAATAATCTGAAGTCAGGATTCGAACCTCGAACCGATATTTTCACTCCTTCGTTTAGCCGCTACGCATCCAAAGCTATATTGGAACGTGTGTAATAAACGAAAGCAACAAGTGTCGTGACGGAAAATTGTTACACTTTTTTTCGCCTAGCCTCCATCCTCCAAACGGTCCGAAAAAAATTCGTTACAAAAATTTGTTTCAGAAAATTTCGATTCTATTAGCGTTTCTTAATATAGCCGAATGATGATTATTTATCGGTGAAGGAAAACATCATGAGGAAATCTGCACACTTTTAGAATTCTCCATAACTTTCTCACAGGTGTGTGAAGTTTGCCTTTCCGCTCTTGGCCATCGTGATGGACTTATGGGTTTAAACCCTTGCATGCAGTATTCAGCTGGCAAGGGGTTGAGATGAAGGACTTTCAGGAATTAGACGTAACAGACAAATTGGACAGTGGGGAAAGTGGACGTTCCCGTTTAGATTTCCTGGCCGTAAGGGAAAGAAATAGTGACAATAACCAACATAAAATTTCAACAAACTCAGTTTAGAGGGGGCTAATTCATGAAAATACTGCAACCAAGCTGAGTCTATTAAATGCCGAGAAATATGATTTCCGGGTCCCGGAGCGCACATAAAGAAAACTTTAAGGCGCTATTAGACGCTACATTATTTGCGCGCCGCCGGCGGGATTCCGATTTACGGACATAGCGCTCTAAGCGTGCACGACCCGTTTTAATAGTCCCAAACAACTTGTCTTTTTTAGCAAACTTCAGGGTTTCATTGTGAAAGATTTCCGGATCAATTGGAACGTAGTTCCTTATAGCGCGGTGCGGAACTCGGAAGGGGGCTAGACGGATCGACACTTTTTTGAAACCGACACTTTTTTGAAGGTATTGTGTTCGGTATTTTCGTGGTACAATATTGGGTCTCCGTAGCCTTGTGGCTTCTGCAGTTACCTAACAGTTAAAAGTCGATGGTTCGAATCCCAGCTCGACAGACCGAATTTTTTATTTTCAATTTTATTTTAAACAATTTCTACATGTGGAACCTTTCCCTAATTTTTTATAACTTATAAGTTATAAAAAATTAGGGAATAATAAATATATTTAAAATAAATTAATAAAATAACTTATAAGTTATAAAAAATTAGGGAATAATTCCACATGTAGAAATTATTTAAAATAAAATTGAAAATAGAAAATTCAGTCTGTCGAGCTGGGATTCGAACCATCGACCTTTGGCTGTTAGGCTACTGCAAAAGCCACAAGGCTACGGAGACATATTATTGTACCGCGAAAATACCGAACACAATGCCAAATTAATTAATCGAAAGGAACTACGTTCCATCCGGGTGTCCCTTGACACCTCTCAAGTTTTTTTTTGAAAATATATAGAAAATTGCTTTCACATTTTTTGTTGAAATCAATTTTCACGTCTATTTCACATCTTAACATGTATTGAATTGTAAGTATGCATTTTTGGAACTTCCGCTCATTGTGGAAATTCTGCATACACTGCATACCTACACATCTATTGTAAACTGTATTGAAAAAGAGCAACCGCCGAGTTTCCTGCTGTAGGAAGGGACCATCTGAACCGTACCGAAATTAATGATTTTTAAGCAAAAATAATAGAAAAGAATAGAAATATTTTATATCCAAATAAACTTTTACAAGTGCTTTTGAATAGTCGATGAATCTACCCCTGGTTCGGGATGCCCTTCCTGCCGAGAAGAACCAGCAAGAAACTCGGAGGTTGTTCTTTTCAAAATAGTACAATAGGTACTATGCTATGTATGCAGTATTGCCATAACGAGGGGGAGTTCCAAAGGTGCATACCTACTTACAATTCAATACATGTTGAGACGGGCAGACAGAAAGTAACCCCATTCCCGCCGGTGGAACCCAGTCACGAGCATGACGCATGACCCAGCCGCTGCGTCGCTCAACCATATTTGAGGGAACATAACGTTTGAGAATTAAGATCTCATTGCAAGTAAATCCAGAAATGTAAATTTCACGAGCTATTTGCAGCGTTAAGTAAAAGCGGCCAGCAAAAATAAACATAGTAATTATCAAAGGTCGGGAAATATAGTTTCTGGTCCCGGGGCTGGCATAAAGAAAACTTAAAGGCCCTATTAGACGTCGCGTATTTGCGCGCCGCCGGCGAGTCTTATTTACCGGCGACCCGCTTTACGCGTTTATACACTAATCCTTTATTGCGTAGGAAACTAAATAATTTGACATTAATATAGCGAACTTGCTGATGCCCGCGACTTTGTGCGCGTGGATGTAGTTTCCAAAATCCCTCGGGAACTCTTTGAATTTCCGGGATAAAAAGTAGCCTATGTCACTATCCAGGTCCTTAACTAAAAACCCATGCAAAACTCCTCGTCAATCCGTAGCTCTGTTGCGGCTTGATTGAAGGACAAACCAACAAACAAACACACTTTCGCATTTATAATAGTACTAGCTGACCCAGCGAACTTCGTACCGCCAACTTATCTATATAAATAAAACAAATAAACTATCCCAATCCAAAAAAACTATCCTATCTTTTAAGTTGAACCAAATTACAGATAGTTACGAAGTTTGATAAAAATCGGTTTAGTAGTTTAGGAGTCCATCGCGGACAAACAACGTGACACGTAATTTATATATTATATATATATATATATATATATATATATATATATATATATATATATATGTTACGGTAACGTTAACCCAATAGAACCTAAGTGCCTGAATATTCATGTCTAACCCTTTTTTTTTTTTTTTTTTTTTTTTTTTTTACGCTGGGAAATGCTTTTACGCATCCTTTTACGGTATGTGGGACTCCCAAAATACCCACTAAAACCCAGCGGCGCTCCTGCGCTTCGCGTAGCGACTGGCTCACGGGAACACTTTCGCAATCATCCGCGACCCAGCCTGCGACGTCCGCCAACGCGGACCCTCCACCCGGAATGTATCACCTGCCCGGAGCTCTCATCAAGGCGCACGGCGCCTGCGTCTCATCCTTCGGCGACGAAGAGGGTCCGCGTTTGCGTCAGCCTCCCGCAGCCTTTCCGCCGCCTCCTTTCTGCTCATCACCTCCTCGAAGAAGGAGGCGACAGCTTTCCAACACTCTTCGCTGTTCACCATGGCGTGGACGACGGCGGGCAGCGAAAGATCGGGTCCCACTTGCGTCGCGAGTGCAGAACGCTGGGTCGACCACTCCACGCATGACTCCAGCGTGTGCTGCGCCGAGTCTTCCGCGTGGCCGCACTCGTGGCACACCTCTGTGGGCTCTCGTCTCGCAACCCTGCACAAATACCTCCCGAAGCATCCGTGCCCCGAGAGGATCTGTACGAGGTGAAAAGAGAGAGCACCGTGCTTTCTGCCCGTCCAGAGCTCAAGGACAGGCTGAATCGCCCCAATCGTGCGGTGGCCGGCCGTCGGCTCTAGAAGCCGCTCCCGCCAATGCGCGACGAGATCAGCCTCCGCCAATTTCCGCCACGCGCGGTCCTGCGCTGGCGTAGGGTGTTCCCCCCGAGTTCGGGCATCCACCATCCGCCAGTATGCTCTCGAGAGCACTTCGGCGTCCAGGTCCCAGGGCGGTGTCCCCGCCAACACACAGGCTGCCTCGCATGATATTGTGCGGTACCCCCGTATCACCCTGACCGCCATAACCCTCTGCGGCCTTCGCAGCAGGGCCCGAGTCCTGGCAGTCAGAGTGTCCTGCCAAACGGGAGCTCCATAGAGCGCCATCGACCTCACAACTCCCGTATATAGGCGGCGGCACCGCGAGCTCGGTCCTCCCAGGTTTGGCAGGAGCCGACTCAGGGCTCCAGCAGCTCCCACGAGTTTCGGGACCAGCCGCCGGAAGTGCTCTTCAAATGTCCATCGGCTGTCGAGGACGAGTCCCAGGTACTTCATCGTACGCTCGACGCCGATGGAAACTCCGCCAACCATCAACTCGGACCGGGCGGCAGGCGCTCTACGAGGCCCATGAAAACATAGGGCCTCGGACTTGTGCAAGGCTACTTCCAAGCCCAAGTTCCGAATCCTAGATACGATGTGAGCCACGCCAGCTATGGATCTACACCTAGCCTCCCGGAAAGTGCTGCCGCGAGCCGTCACGAGGGTATCGTCGGCATAACAGATCACGTCGACTCCCGCAATGAAGGCTCCACGGAGCACCCAGTCATACCCGATGTTCCACAGGAGGGGCCCAAGGACCGAGCCCTGCGGAACACCGCATGACATCTTCCTCTCCAACCAGCCCCCGCTGATCGGGTACCCGACCGATCGCTCGGAAAGGTAGGCGGCTACGATCCTCTGGAGGTATAGAGGGACCGAGTGATACCTCAGCGCCTCAAGAATGCAACTCCGGGGCAAGGTGTTGAAGGCGTTTGCTATGTCAAGAGACACCGCCACCAACACCTGGTCCCGGGACACTGCACTTTCCGCTATATTCCTCACCCGCATTATTGCGTCCACGGTGGACCTGCCCCTGCGGAAACCGTACTGGTTCTCGCTGAGATCAGGCCCCACTGTCTCCAAGTGGTGGACGAGGCGAGTGGCAACAACACGCTCGAAGAGCTTGCTCACCTCGTTCAGTAACACGATCGGTCGGTACGCCGACGGTTCATGGACCGGGCGACCGGCCTTCCGGAGCAGGACCAGTCTACCCTTTTTCCACTCCCCCGGAAACTGGCCCCGCTCAAGACAAGCACCGAATAAGGCCCGAACCCACGGCTCAAGCGGCCCTAAGGCAAGAGCCCAGGCGCGGGCAGGGATGCCGTCGGGACCTGGGGCAGTGTTTTTTGCGCGCATGCGTATCACCGCTGCGCTCAGTTCACCCTCTGTGACCGGGGGCGTGCCCGGGTTTCGGTGTCCCTCCCCAGTAGGAGGCGCCATGCGAGGCGCCACACTTTCGGCCCTGTGGGGGAATAGGGTCGCGACCACCGACTCCACTACCAAAGGCTGGAGACTCTGCGTGATAGGAGGAGCCGAGGGTCGGAGTTTCTTCCGTACCGCCTTATACGGCCTTCCGAACGGGTCCCCATCCAACGACGCCAGCATCTCGTCGTGGGCCAGATTTTTGGCCGCACCGATGGCCTCGCGCAACGTCTTCACCGCGTCTCTGTAGAAGGAGTAGAGCCGCGCCTCTTCCGTCGGGTTTCGTCTCCTCCGTCGGCGGCAACGGGTGTATTGGCGTCTCGCCGCCACGCAAGATCTGCGCAGCAGCGTGAGCTCTTCAGACCACCAGTACACTGCTCGCCTCGCGGGGACAGAGCGCACTCTTGGCATGGCTCCATCGCAGACGTGCGACATCGCCACGCCGAGACGCGCTGCTTCCATATCCACCCCACCCAGGTTGCCATCTTGGGGCGCGGAGAACCAAGCCTCAACGAGGGCAACCTCAACCAGGAAGTCCCGGTCCATACGCGATAGCGACCAACGTGGACCGTCTCCTAGTGAAGGCCCGTCAGGACCACTCGCGGTAGCCGCAGTCGCGCAGATGCTGAATCTCATGTATCGGTGGTCCGACAGCGTCTCCACGTCCTCCAGCACCTTCCAGTCCCGAACACGGCGTGCCAGCGCGGCATCGGCAAAGGTGACGTCCACAATGGAGCCGCCCTGTTGCCGCACGCACGTGTTGACCGACCCGCGGTTAAGAACCGTGAGTCCGGTCGCTGTCGCCCATTCCGCCAGCTCCCGTCCCTTAGCATTTGTAGCCGGACACCCCCACGCCACAGATTTGGCATTAAGGTCCCCAGCAACGAGCACGCGGCCGGAGTGACTCCTACCTATCAGGACGCCGATCTCATCTAGATATTGTTCGAATTCGGCGAGACTCCGATTCGGCGAAAAGTACACTCCGACGATCATGATGTCGCCGATAAGAGCCGAGACGTATCCCCAACCTCGGACTACGTTTTCAAAGGCCGGGGAGCCCACAATGGACCGGGATGTCATGGCCACAACTCCGTCTCCGTCTCCCACCCAATCGTCCCCAGATGGGACGCGGTAGGGCTCGGCAACCACGGCTACGTGGATCGACCACTCCGCCATGCTCTGAAACAGAAGGTCCTGAGCTCTGGCGGAGTGATTTATGTTGGCCTGGAGGAAGTTCAGGTCCATCACTGGTCCATGGCCATTGGAACCTCCTCTGCCCCACGCGGCGCTTCCGCTTGCTGGGGTGAGGGAGGAGACTTATCTCCATTCCCTCCTCTCTTCTTTAATTTTTTTTGGGGGCACGCAGGCTTTGCTGCCCAAGCGGTGCTCCGACGACCGACCAGCCGCTGCACATACGACACAGTGCAGCGCAGCGGTGCATCCGCGGGCCTTATGACCTGGTCGGCCGCAGCGGTAACATAGGTCGCTACGGTCGACTCCCTCCGTACACTGAACCCCAACGTGCCCAGGTGCAAGACACCTGTAGCACATTAGAGGGCGGGCGTCCAGTAATTTAACCTGGGCGGATACCCACCCCACAACAAGCCGCCCTCCCGCTACAACCTTCTTTGCAGCCGCGACAGGACAGCGCACCAGCACTGCACCCAGCCCATCGTACCGGCTCCCCACCTCTCCGGCCCACACCTGTTCGGCAGGACATTCTCCCGCCTTGGCGATCACCGTAATTACCTCCGCCCTGGTGACGGAGTCGTCCAGGCCCGACACCCGCAGGCCGACAGACTTTATAGGTCTGGAGACCCGGACGACTTCGTCACCCAAGACCTCCCGGAGCTTTATGGCCAAAGAGTCCGCCTTCTCAGCGCTGGTGGCTCCGGCCCCGGGGAATTCGAACAGACGGCCCCCATTGACTGCCTTTCTGAATCGTACTCCCCGGTCGCCGATGTCCGCCACGTTGATCTTGGTCTTCGCGACGGCGATCACCTTCTCGTAGGTCATGCCTTTTTCCTGAGCCGCCGGCTGCAATGTCAGAATCACCGCTGACGACTGAGGAGTGCGGAGCCTGTGGGCGCGATTTTTTGCGTCTGATCGCGCCTTGGGACCCACCTTCGTCCATCCTGGCAGTGACTGTAACTGCTGCTGCTGCTGTTGCGGGCCAGGCTTCTGGCTGTCCTTCCTCCCCTTCTTTTTGTTCTTCTTCTTCTTCTTCTTTTTCTTATCCACCCTCTCCTTAGAGGGTGGAGAAGAAGAGGAGGTAGATGGGCCCTCCTTCTCCGTTCTTTTCTCCGTGCGTGCCCCGGGCGGGTTCGGCGCGGACTCCGCTACACACTGTGGTGACGCGGAAGGCGCCTGCCCTGCGTGCCTGCTAGGTGGACTTTGGGCCGGCGCCTGAGGTGCCCTTCCTTTGGCCGTTCTTGGAGCGCCCGGAGCAGGCCTCGAAGCCGCGGCCGCATATGTGAGCCCTAAGCGCTTCTTGTCTGAGGCCAGAGGCGGCCTCACATTCCGTTCTGGAAGGAGTCTGTCCTCGATGGAAGCCAGGCGGGCATTTAGCATTCCACCGACCTGCACCATCACCGCCCGACATATTTCCTCCATGGAGGACGCAGCAGGGGTGGTCCCGGGGCGTCCACTCTTGGCCTGGTTAGGATGACGTTGCGACACAGGGGTCGCCTCCTCAATCAACTCTGAGGGAGAAGGGGTGGATGCCTGCTTCCGCGCCCTCTCCATATCCTGTCGCAGCTGAGCCAGCTCTCTTCGGAGGCTGGCCATCTCATCCTGCAGTCGAGCGTTGTCCGCCTGCAGCTTCCGCGTCTCCTCCGAAACTGTGCGTGACCCCAGAACTGCCACGGCTTCTTTAATGGAGGCCGCAGCGTCCTTAAGGTCACGCACAAATGTACCCTTAAGGTTGGAGGACTTAGTGGCCACCTTATTGATGAGGTCCAAGTCCTCCAACACCTGATCCTGAAGCCGAGCAGCGGTCTGTTCGTCCATCCGCTGCCCTGCCACCAGAGATCCCACCTTCGGGCGAATCTCCCGCCGGAAGCGTGCAATAGCAGCCTCCCTGACGAGGTCCTCCTCTGCCTTCGCCTTGGCCTGGGCTTTTGCCTCCCTCCCAACCTCCCTGGCTTTGCCCAGACCAACGTACCGCCCATGGATAGGCGGACGGCCTCTCCCTCTAGGGACTGGAGTTCCCGGCCTCTCCTCGTCAGTTGATACGTCCTCACCTTCACTGAGGCGAGGCCGTTTGACTCCTGTCATATCCGGTATCGGGAAGACCGCCGAGGACCCAGACCCCGACCTGGGTCTGCTCTCGACGGCCATGAGGCTGCAGTCAGACTCTGCTGACATCTCCGCATCCTCATCCGATCTTTTCCTCCAAAACTTCCCCCTTTCTGTCTCCTCTTTCCTCTCACCCACCGAGCAATGTAAGATTTTTATTTATAGTTTCCATGCTAGTCCCACGAGTATGGGGGATATAAACTGTCCACCCGGGTGGTGCCCCCTGCACCCGGGTAAGCCTAAACGTAACCCGTCACGGGGGTCGGCTGGTACCCTGACGGGGTACGCACTAACGACTGAACAACCCATCAGCCATGCATCCCCTCACGGTGCGCCGCCGCTTGGGATTCGGGGTGATTTTTTATAGAGGTTTTCTTCCTCGCGGTCCGGGCGGTTAAGCCAAGACCATCGGTCCCTGTGTCGCAAAACATGACCACAACACCGCTCCTAAGGGATTACGATAACACGGCGAGGACTGCGCAGGACTAATTCTCACGCAGCCCGCTCGGAGGCAGGGTAAGTGCACACCGAGCTCTCCACAAGACTCCTCCCCTACAGAGGATCCTTCCAACTCCCGACACCCTCTGACGGGCGTTACCACTCCCCCCTGGACTCCTCCACTGTGCCCTCTGCTAGTCAGAGGGACACGCGGAGAATCACCCCCCGTGCCAGGCCATTAGCCATGGCTAACAATATCCCATATAGGGAAATTATTAACCAAGTTACCGGAGTGCACCGACCCAAATGTTGCCAAATGTTGCGTAGTGGACTATAGTCTAGAACCCCTGAGAGGAGACCTTCGCTCAGTAATGAGCCATTGATGGGTTACTGATGATGGTAGAGAATAGCTGTTACTGCGTCATTGGTGAATTACATCATGTTCGACTGCGGATCATGAGGTCCCGGGTTCGATTTCCAGCCAAAACATATTATTATTGTACCTATTGGATTTTTTTGCCAATAAATTCTTAGTACTAGTTCGCAGCTAAGAAGTAGGTGGTGACATGTCGCCATCGTACCTTGGAGAATACGTAAAGCAGTCGGTCCAGCGCCTGATCTCTCTCCGTTCATGTCAGATTTCCGTCCCATCGGACTATGAGAGTGAGGGAATAGAGTGGCTAATCCCTGTGGAGACTGATGAAGCTGTGACGGCAACCAGCTCTGTTTCTTCACCGGATCAACTCATTTCTGATTTGTTTATGCAGGGATAGTCCTCTCTATACACATCTCCACACACGGATATTAACGGCAGTATCACGTTTTTACGTGTACGTGCCTATTTACAAACCACTTCCATCGTAACAGTACGTACTGAAGCAGTAATTCACGTCACCGTAACTACGAGTAAGTAGTTCCCAACATTACCGCCAGCTGTACAATAGGGTATTTGACTGAATTGTCAAAATGTTGATATTAATTTTATTATTTATAATCGAAAATGTGACATATCATATAAGAATAACATTTGTTAAAATAGAAAATAAATCGGTCAAAAAACCAATAAGTGATAAGCTGTTTTACTGTCTGTGAGAGTGTATTTGTCTCTTTCTAAAACGAAATTTTCTATGGAGCGCGTATGGAGCTGCTGATTTATGACATCACATTTCAGTAGTGCTCTCTCTTTCCAGCAGAAAACTTTAAGGTTCTTTATATCCGAGACTAGTTAAGATATTAGAAAAAGAAACGACCTTGTCTTATAATTATTACAAACGTTATTTTATAAAAAACGTAGGAATTTTCTCCATAAAAGCGACGCTGGCGAAACAATCTGTGCCAAGTTGGCACGCCTATAATTTAATATAAAAAAAATCTTTTTAATCAACCGACTTCAAACTCCCACTTACATTACAACATTACACACACACTATACAAAGCATATACTTTATTGTTGATATTTTAAAAACCACTCGACCGACTTCGGTGAAAATATGGGACTACCTGGAAAGTACACCCTTTCAAACAAAAAAAGAATTTTCCAAATCGGTTCAAGCGTCTTCGCGTAATCAGTGGACAATACATTAAAAAAAAAGATTCCGACGAATTGATAACCTCCTCCTTTTTTGAAGTCGATTAAAAACTACTACTTGGGAATTGAATTGAATAAAAAATATCAGTCAAATACCTAATTGTTACACAAAATATGTTTTACAAATACGAGACAACGTTAGCAAAACTCATATAACACTTCGTTGTGTCTTTTCTCTTTCTACGATAGTTGTCACTTGAAGTTTTGGCTAGAGCTAGACAAGATGGCGCTGCAGCTGATCAAAGACAGAAGTGTATTGATAATATTTCGCGGCATTTTGTATTTATTAAGTTTTAAATGCTAAAAAACACTACAAAATGCCGCGAAATATTATCAATACACTTCTGTCTTTGATCAGCTGCAGCGCCATCTAGTCTAGCTCTAACCAAAACTTCAAGTGGCAACTATCGTAGAAAGAGAATAGACACAAAGAAGTGTTACTTGGCTACAGGGGCAGCATAGAAACTCTTTACGGAACCAGTACTGTACCTAATACAGTAAAAATATTAGCATTATTTAATTAAGCACCGTCAGCAGTAAAATATGTTGGAACGTTTTCCGTGTCCCCGCTGTAACAAGATAAACACATTAAATCAAAATATTTCACTCCCGAGCGAAACACGCTTTCCCTCAGGAAGTTTGGTTAATTTTAATTAAGGAAACGGAAGCGCCTTGAAAGTTTTCCCGATGAAAGCCGGGTTTGATTCTCGTTGAATCTCGTAGGCCAGATTGCAGAGACGCCGAGTTAGTTAACCCAGGAATTTTGTAATTTTGACAGAAGTTGTATACGAAATCTGTCAAATCTGTCCTTTTAACCCAGAGCTAACTGCTAACTCTGGGTTAAAACGTTTCTGCAAGCGCGCCTTAGATTTTATAGCAAGTTATCATTGTATCCATCCATTTTAAATCCAGAGGTGGACATAGGCTTTTTGGAAAGTCCACTAACTTACCACTGTTAGCAGTTTAATCGATAATTTAAAATGTTCATCATACTTAAAACTAACAGTGGATGTGCATTTTATTTATTTAGAAAGACCCTTTATTTAACAATCACAAAGAAATAATTAATTTTAAGAGTTGCTTAACTGATTGAAAAAAGTAGACACATTTTTTCATTCGATGACAAGGTGATGGTAAGTGACGATGCACTCTAAGATGGTAGCGGACTAACTTGGAAGGGGTATGACAGTAAACATACAACCCATACCCCTAAATTGGTTTCTACACGCCATCGTGCCGGAACGCTAAATCGCTTGGCGGCACGTCTTTGACGGTAGGGTGGTAGCCACGGCCAAAGCCTCCCACCAGACCAGACCAGAGACAATTCAGAAATAATAAATTCCCAAATTGACCCCGCCGGGAATCGAACCCGAGACCTCCCAGTTATAAGACAACAGCGCTCACCACTGAGCCAGGGAGGTCGTCATAATTATCACTAAATCGTTGCTGACGTACAGATCGCGGTGGCTGTAGTGTAAACACCCCCTTAGCCAAATTACACTTCGTAGTATTTCTTTCTATGATCGTTAACGCTTTAGAGGAGGGTTTCCCAAAGTTTTTTTATCACGTCTCCCTTTTGAAAGGGTAGGAGGTATGATAAAAAACTTTGGGAACTTGTTTGCTTTAGAGGAAGGGTGTATTCGTGTGCATAATCGTGTGTTATATATACAAGCGTGTAGCGTGAATTCTTTTCCGTGGAGCGAAGGAGCGACTAAGAACGTTGTGTCGACTTGGCTACTTATTAATCGTTTTTAAGATAGCTTCCTTTAAAGTAGGGGTTCCGAAAGTTTTTTATCACGCCTCCTATCCTTTCAGAAGGGAGGCATGCTAAAAAACTTTGGGAGCCCCTGCTCTAAAGCGTTAAAGATCATAGAAAGAGAATAGATACGATAGTAGATACGATAATAGATAGACGCTCAGGGAATCCCGAGAGATGAGGGTTCTATCCCCCGGCACTAGAATTTTTGTAATGTACTTAAAATTTATTCGGGTATTTAAAAATAATATGGAATATTAACATTATGCCAATTGAAATGCACCTACTCAGAAAGGCTAGGTTAGGCTAGGTATTATTAGGAAGGCAAGAACAAACTCTGCATTTAAATCACTCCATATTTCATCTCAAGACTTCATTAGGATCCATTTTGCACTAAGCGTGTGAGTGAACGTCCGTCGAGTTCATTCAGCTAAATTGAATAGCAGGACCGCATGCGACTTCTAATTAGTGAGCTATTTCACCCAGAAGTTAGTTCTGTCGGTGGCTTTTAAGTGCAAGGTAGGTACACCTACATTGTATGGAATGTCGAATAGAAATGTATGTAGTTTTGAAATTTCTTTGAATGAAACTAAAGTATGTATACTGAACAACAAGAAATAACTTTCTGGGTTAAATAAATATAATCTATGAGAAATGGTAGCTTATTTAACTAAATTAATAGTTACCGGCTATCATAGATTACATGTCTATCAGACCAAACATCACAATGTGAATAAAATCAACTTTTCATCATACCTATTCGAAAAACGAATATTGGCTTCAGAGGATAGCGGGAGCAAAATTTAATTTAACCCCATGGGACTTTTCATTTCTCTCTTCTGATTGGTCCGCGTTAGTGCTTTAGTATGCTAAAGCACTAACGCGGACCAATCAGAAGAGAGAATTCAAAATGTGTCGAAATTCAAAAATGTTTGAGAAGCTGTTGTCTTGGATAAGTCACGTGATCAAAATTTTCGATTAGATATATACAACCATACTTCCAACATAAATATTAATGTTTAATTATTTCATAAAAATTTATTTGTGTTTAAATAAAACACAAAATAAAACTTTCAATAAACGTATTGGTAATGTCTATAGGTATCTACTGTATACATAGTAGGTTGACACTCCTAGCTTTTTCTCATAGGTAATGATGAAAAATAGTGTGTCATTCGGGGCCAAAATTTTTTGTTCTCGGGCGGCGTATATTGAATTCCTCGCTACGCTCAGGATTCTACTTTAGAATCCCTCGCTGCGCTCGGGAGTCTACTATAGAATCCTTCACTTCGCTCTGAATTCAAAATAACGCCCTCGGGGAACAAAAAATTCCTTTGGCCCCATATAACACAAATAACTATTTCATCATACCTATTCGAAAAACGAATATTGGCTTCAGAGGATAGCGGGAGCAAAATTTAATTTTAACCCCATGGGACTTTTCATTTCTCTCTTCTGATTGGTCCGCGTTAGTGCTTTAGCATACTAAAGCACTAACGCGGACCAATCAGAAAAGAGAATTCAAAAATGTTTGAGAATCTGTTGTATTCGATAAGTCACGTGATCAAATTTGTCGATTAGATATATACGCCCATACTTCCAACATAAATATTAATGTTTAATTATTTCATAATTTATTTGTGTTTTATTTAAACATTCAATATAAGTATTGGTAATGTTTAAACTCTATACATAGTAGGTTGATACTCCTAGCTTTTTCTCATAGGTAATGATGAAAAATAATGTGTGTCATTCGGGGCCAAAATTTTTTGGTCTCGGGCGGCGTATATTGAATTCCTCGCTACGCTCAGGATTCTACTTTAGAATCCCTCGCTGCGCTCGGGAGTCTACTATAGAATCCTTCGCTTCGCTCTGAATTCAAAATAACGCCCTCGGGGAACAAAAAATTCCTTTGGCCCCATATAACACAAATAACTATTTCTTACTATTTATAACGAATTTAGTTTGTAGTCCATATAATACTTATATTTGTGTTTTTGTTTGTTTGTTGGTTTGTCCTTCAATCATGCCACGCAGTAATGGAGCAACTTGTTTTATTGCATGAGTATAGTTGAGAACTTGGAGAGTGACATAGGTTTCTTTTTATTTCAGAAAAAAAAGGTTTTCCTAGGGACTTAGAAAACATAACTTCACGCGGTCGAAATTGCGGGCAAAAGCTAATATAGTTATAGTTCTTGCAATTCACGAGGGCGACTGACTTATGGTTGTGTGTGTGTCGTATCTGTATAAGTGTGAGCGAGCGCAATGCTCGCGCCTGCCCGCTCCCACCTAGGCTTTGACAGGCACGCACACTTATGCAATGTAACCACAAGTAAAGCTCACTCGCCTTCGTGAATTGCAAAAACTGTACTTATAAAGTAAATTCTAACAATATATGAAAGGTTTCCCATGCAAGTGAATAGACCTTAATAATTATAATGTAACTATAACTGGAATGCTAGTAGAAGACTAGATCGAGTTATGAATAGTGAATTGAAACTAATTGTCATTCGACATCGGAATGGACTTACAGCGATGCCTCGCTGAGTCCAATAATTGATTGCCTTTGCTTTATTGATTGTTGCAATCATTTATAATTTTACCGGTTTACATTATTCCAGTTTCTGGCTATCCAAAAGGTCTGCTCCTGTAGCCAAGTAACACTTTGTTGTGTCTATTCTCTTTCTACGATACTTGTCACTTGAAGTTTTAGCTATAGCTAGACTAGATGGCTCTGCAGCTGATCAAAGACAGAAGTGTTTTAATAATATTTCGCGGCATTTTGTAGTGTTTTTTAGCATTTAAAACATTTATAATACAAAATGCCGCGAAATATTATCAAAACACTTCTGTCTTTGATCAGCTGCAGCGCCATCTAGTCTAGCTTTAGCCAAATCTTCAAGTGAAAACGATCTTAGAAAGAGAAATTATACAAAGAAGTGTAACTTGGCTACAGAGGCAGGACATATGAAAGCACGACAGCAGCACTAAAGAAAGTCACACTGAACGCGCGTTTTCACAATACAAATAACTCAACGGGGCACGTCACGTCACACACACACTACAAAGCGCCACCGTTACGTCACTTAACTGCAGCAGAACGGCTTTTAGAACGGTCCTTATTTTTTATTCTTTGTCAACTGATAGACGGCTATTGCAGGAAATAACTCTCTTCGTTCAGATTGCGCAACTTGAATCAAGCTGCTTCCTGATCTCGCTCGTTCAATGTCGTTTGATTACCATTAGTAAATGGGAACTTCCTTCATATCATCATCACCATCTTGTCCTTGTCCCACGCTATGTGGGGTCGGGACAACATGTCTTGTAAGCCATATTGTAAGTGGTTCGGCATGACATTTTACGACCGGCCGCCTGCCTGACGTCAACCCTCTTTGGGAATGCTTTTTTGGTGGAAAGGATAGACCCGCCACCTTTCGGTTCAATAGGGTAGTGTTGGGATCCCCTTTTTTTAAATTTCCAGACTCGAGCGCCAGGCCTTGATCTCTGGACTGTACACGGGCACTATATATATGTGGCGTCCACGCGCTGGAGAGCTTCCAGTCCTTTATTATACTTGGATGGCAAGGTGGTGTCCGCTGAAAACAGAATAACTTCAGTATCACCTTCATCATCAGGTTCTGGGCTCTAAACTGTGCTCACTTGTGGGAACTTCTTTCATAGATTTTATAAAAATCAAAATACAGCACTGAAATCAATAGCGCAATAAAATGGATCGCTTGATTGAAATACTGCTATTAATGTGAATCAGTCATTATGTTCGAGACTAATGAATTTTGTTCCGTAGTAAACTCTAAATGATGATAAACCGATCTAGTTTGAATGGTCAAAGGTAATTTCGAAGTTAAGATCCGAATCTATTAATTTTAAACAATTGATTAAGTACGGTAGTGACCATTTCCTTTGAACTATGAGAATTTACTTCCAATAGTTTGTAGATCTATATACTTAGTTATAAGCACACTTTAAGGTGACAGCCAGTATCTTCTTCATACAAACGTAGATGAGTGATTACTACATTATTTGATATTGTACGCTCAAAACTAAGTATTATGTCGATTTGCCTCGTCATTATCTAGGTTTATTGATATATAAAATATTGAAAAAATATTCGTTATAAAGTTACGAGCCTCGAAAGATCGTCATTTTCACACTAAATTTATGACAACTTTGGGCGCAAATAAATAACATTAGGAGTATGAAAATTCCAAAAAAATTATCATTAGACATATTCATCAGTTTAAATAACTTTACTTTGTAAACATACATTAGTACCTAGTTTTTTCTCAAAAACACTTTTCCCAAACGACTGTTCAACCCTTTTCGCGCGCTTGATTTCGGTGTAAATTATCGCGCCTCTCACCCGACACGGAGCGGGAGCGGGACGGTAGCACGGAAGTAGCGCGCATGCACTCGCTACACTGAGTCTATCTCTTTCTCACACAATGTTAGGTGAAATAGCAAGCAGGTTACCCACGTACGCCGGCAACTTTGGTCGAGTGTACTGAGACCTCTTATCAAACCTTTCATCCACGTAGATTTCGATATTGTCATCGTATTAACCGTTAGACGTTCACGACTGGACAAAGGTCTCTAGCAAGGATCGCCAAATAAAAACTTGTGCTGCTTGTGTCCAGTGACTACTGCAGCTTGTCAATTTAGATTAGCCCATTCAGTTAGAAGGGGCCAACGCCGCATTTCCTGGTAGCGGAGAGGGGTACATACTTCACTTTAACATTAAACATCTTGAGGCCTCAACTGAACCTTACCTTCGTTACTCTGTGCCTCAACGTCTATAGATTTTTTCACTTCGCGACTCTAGCTCTGGTTCTTCAAATTCAAATTAAAAATTATTAATTTCACGTAGGCCAACCTGAGGCTCTTATGACACGTTATGATTTTACCACCGGTTCGAAAAGCGGATTCTGCTGAGAAAAACCAGCAAGAAACTCAGTTGCTCTTTTCAAAACATAACTTAACAATATTATTGTGATGCTTAACCCTGACACTGAAGATAACCCTTCTCTGAGAGGAGACCTGCGCTCAGTAGTGAGCCGTTGATGGGTTGCTAATGAAGATGATGATGATTACATTGTAATAAGTTATTTATATCTCGAGGGCAGCTGGATGCCAAGCCGATTTCTCCCATGCAACTTTGTCATTCTTTTATGGATCCCCTCATTCCTGATTTGATCTGCTGGGCTGCTTTAAGCATAGCTCTCTTTGTCGCTCATTAAGTGAGTAAGACTTTTTATGAGACACATATTTAGCGTAGTGTTTAAAGTGTGATTTTAATCCTGTAGGAATCCATCATAATTTCTCGAACAAAAGTAACCGGTTTCCTTCTTCAGATAGTAATTTTGAGTTTGCGCCAAGTTCAGCTGAAATCACTTGATTCATTGAATTAACCTGCTTAACTGAGAAGTTTCATAAAATAGTCCCAATGTTATGGGATGTCTACCAAACCGCACTTGGCCAGCGTGGTGGGCCTTTCTGAGATGAGACGAGAGTACTGAGCTGGCGATGGATTGTGATAAAGAAGTATAGACTATAGAGTCTATAAAGAACTTTAAATTAAGCAAAAATAGTGTATCTATTTGTAGGTACTCGTATAATATTAGGTAGCATAGAGAGGTCGTAACGTGTTACCCTTTCCTGGAACTTTACCTATTCATACCAAAAAGAAAAGCTTACGTAAATGCAAAACGCCAGGCACCTGTAATATAAAAAGCCTATTTAGCAATTGTTCGGGTTAAATGGGACATTTTCGATTGTCGTAACTCGTAACGCACTCTTTTACGGGTAAATGGCGTATGTAAATTACAACGAATGTTTCGTGGAATTAACTGATTTGCCGCTGATTTATTCACAGCGTATTATTTCCGCACGATGTTGTGAAATGTGCTGTCGTCGACACATTGTATAGACATTAATTTATATTCACTTAAGTTTTAATTGCTTCGGTCAATATTTATTGTCATAATATTATGACCATCCTTACTAATATTATAAATGCGAAAGTGTGTTTGTTAGTTGGTTTGTTGGTTTGTCCTTCAATCACGCCGCAAAAGGGCTACGGATTGACGTAATTTTTTGCATGGGTATAGTTGAGGACCTGGAGAGTGACATAGGCTACTTTTTATCCCGGAAAATTAAAAAATTCCCGAGGGATTTTAAAAACGAAATCCATGCGGACGAAGTCGCGGACATCAGCTAGTTACATTTTAATTTAATATACATATTTCGCAAGATTAGCTTAAAGTATTATCTGAAGTATATAATATAATGTACTTGCATAAACTTGAGCGTCATAAGAAAGCTCAGAACCAAGCGTGCCATGGAAAGGTCAAATTAGAAATTAAGAGATCCGTAGATGAACCAGAGTCATAGCTCAAAGCTTGCAATACAACGAGGAAATACTTTTAAGAAGCAATAGATGTTGCTATAGTCCAAGTTGCTGGAATCCCGACCTTGTAATGGAAGGTAACTTGGTAACACTGACAAGTGTTACCAAATCTCTAACTAGACCAAAAACGGGTGGAAGCCCTACAAGAAACCTTTATCCAGCAGTGGGCGTACATTTGACAACGACAATGACATCGATTCCTTTACCTAGTAATTGAAATACTTATGCATCTACATAGTTTACTTTAAACAGGTCTTATACTGTGATGGAATTTGACGACTTTTCTTTAGCAAAACTAGTAGCGTATTAGCACAATATAATCGTCTTTAAGTAATATCGATATCTCGATTTGAATAACATTATACTATACCCACCACTTGAAAGTTGGTCCATTCAGATAGGAGGCGAGACGCGGAGTAGGTACGAGCACATTTATCTGGTACGCGTCAATCGGTGAGTGAAAAGTTTTGGCGCGGTAAACTGGAATGTTACGCCAGGGACGAGGATGAGGAAATCGTGGAGGTGACATGAATTTACAGAAAAGAGGTTGGCTTATTTTGACCCAGCATTTTTAAAAAGCGTTCAGATTCAGAAAACATTCAATTTTAATTTATATTTTTCAGAGTATTTTTCTGTGTAAACCTCTAATTTTTAGAACATGGGGATCAAAAATATAATAATTCACAAGTACACTCATGATAAATAACCGTTACGTGGTAATACAAGTGAATATCTTTTTTCTCCCAACTTTATTTGATAGACTTTGATTAATTTTTTGTTAGTCTGGTTTACTAGGACAAATATGAGAAGTTTGATTCGTGAACGTGGGCATATAGTGTTCAGTTCAGTTCGTCTGGGTCAGAAACTCTATGGAATTCGCCAATCTCCTTTATAGAAATTAAATGATTTCCAGTTTCTGATGTCGCTTACACTGAAATGGATATAATATTGCGGTTAAATAAATAGATAATACTAGGAAAAAATGGTAGAGAATCAGCTGCATTGCCTTGAAGATGAGTGAATAGAAGGTAGTAGAAGGTAGAAAATAAGCGAATAGAGAAGTGAGTAGAAGGCGAACCCCAGCAGCCAAATATTGGTCCCACTTTTTCTTCCCCTCCCGCTCGGTGATGCTATTACGTGCGATACATGGATCATAATGAATTGAAGCCTCATTTACATAACGGTTAAAGGTGTGGACTGAACTGAACTTAACTGAAAGGTCGCAGGTTCGATCCCCACTTGTTGCACTAATGTCGTACCCACTCCTAATACAAGCTTTCCGCTTATTTGGAGGGGTAAGGAGGATATTAGTCAACTTCAGCTAGGCTTATATTCTTTTTATTAAAAAAAGTACTGTTTCTATGTACCTATATCCATCCAAAAAATAACAAGAATCAACCGTGGCTTTGTAAACAGTAACACACTTTCGTATTTAATAAACTAATATACATAAATAACAATAATTATGGTCGCTATAACAACTAAGTAAGTATAGGTCTCATAAGAAGGCTCTCACTCAGCGGGCGATGGAGAGATGATTATAAGATGAGAGATGCTCAGAGCCCCTGCGAGATTAAATCAGAAATGAGGAGATCCATAAGGAGAACCAAAGTCACCGTTGAGGTCCCAAGGTGCTGCAGTGGCGACACCGAGAAGCGCAGTGTTGGCAGACTGGGTGGACCAACGACATCAATCGAGTCGCAGGTAGACGCTGGATTCAGGCGGTGCAAGACCCAGGCCTGGGGAAGTTCATGCAAGAGACCTTTGTCCTGCAGTAGACGTCTATCGGTTGATAAAGAAAAAGAAGAGAATAAATACGAAGAAGAAGAGAATAAAGAACATGAATCTTCACCAGCCTATTTCTTTCACATCCAAAGTATTTTCATCTCTCCGATGATAGGTTATCACTCCATAGCGCTGAATTTTTAAACAACTCGGCGAGATGCTTTCAACAAGTTCGTCTTTGGCTCAACTTTTCCGATTTACATAACACGCGTAATGCGGGGTAACTTCGGTTTTCATGACTTCGTGATATCAAGAAGTTCTAAATTTATTCCCTCCAATTTAAATTTTTTGAAACGCTTGATATATTATCTACTTGTTATTTTATTTGAGTTCTGGAGAAGTTACATTAAGACGTCACACATCTTTGAGAACATTATGGAGAACTTTCAGCCGCAGTGTGCAGGTTTCCTCACCATTTTTCCTTGACTTTCACCATTGAAGCATGTGATATTTAATTGCTTGAACCCACATGAGTGCGAAAAGTTAGTGGTGCGTGTCCGGGATCGAATCTGTGACCCCCGAAAATAAGTTTGCAGTTCTAACCACTAGGATATAACTGCTCAGTGAAATGAGTCGCATTGATAAATAATATTCGTTAACGCATCTCTATGCTATAATCTTGCTGATACGAATATCAGTGAAATCCAGACCTTGTTGCTTTATGTTTAGATTTGAAATACATTAGCAAAAGACTCGTGCTGTTTTGTCCATAATAGCGGATACGAGAAAGGTACAACAAATAGTAGAAGAATATAGTACTTTAGCGCCAATAGTTTAAAATATAAAATTCTTTTTAAAAAACCGACTTCAAACGCCCACGCCATTATAAATGATATAATTTATTGTTAATATTTAAAAAACCGCTCGACCAATTAAAAATAACTCTAAAATTGAAATTTTTCGAAAAAGTTCAAAGTTGAATTCAACTGGTTGAACTGAATAAATATGCTTTACAGAAGGTGAAATTAAAGCAAGATTTTCAATTTTATCTATCTAAATAAAACAGTACAAACATTCAAGTGTATAATTTTGTATTTAACCTGTCTGTTAACGTTAACTTGTTTGCGCCTGTCCGGCGCACAGTGTTGTAATGTTGTTACAAAGTTCAGTGGTTTGGGGCACGGGCCAAATGTGGGCTTGTTCATCCTTCGCCATCCTACCACAGAACTTCGAGGAGTCGTGAGCGTTGGTATCCTTACAATTTTGTGGTTGAAATCAAACCCACTCGCATGAAACGTTTTATGGAGAGGGCAGACTGGCTACTTAAATAAATAAATAAAACTTTATTTACCTTAACCAACACAACAAATTAGTTATCACTAAGAGTCTACTATATGCCTATTTAAAAGTAATTGGTGTGGAATGGTCAATGGGCCACCCCCTCAGCTTGTGCCGCAGCATGAAAGGCAGGTATATACCTACCGGATACACCGCAGCGCTGATTTTCAGGAGGGGCCCAAGGGCCGAAACGTCACGGACCACCACTGTGGTCACACAAGAAAAATGAATTAAAAACAAAAATAAAATAAACATAATAGACAATTAAGGCTCAAATTTTAGATACAACTTAATATTACTTATTAAAATTACCAATATACAATACACTGAATAAGAAAACGGGAAACGCAGTGTTGGCAGACCCCCCACCAGGTGGACCGACGACATCAAACGAGTCGCAGGGAGCCGCTGGATTCAAGCGGCGCAAGACCGAAGCCTGTGGAAGTCCATGCAGGAGACCTTTGTCCAGCAGTGGACGTCTATAGGTTGATAAAGAAGAAGAAGAAGAATAAGAAATATAATAATAAAAAAAAAATTCTTTTCAAAAAACCGACTTCTAACGCCACTACAAAGTATAAAAATAATTTTAGTTTGTCCACGTTTGTTGAAGTCGGGCGGGCCTATATACAAACTATGAAACCGATGCGCGACGCTACAGAATATGATAGACTCGTTTGTAGAAGTCGAGCGAGCATCGCGAGTCGGTTTCATAGTTTGTATTTTAGGCCCGTCCGACTTCAACAAACGTGGACAAACTAAAATTATTTTTATACTTTGTAGTGGCGTTAGAAGTCGGTTTTTTGAAAATTTTTTATTTTAAGCTTTTAAGTGTAGTATCCTATGATTGAGGAGCTATGACCTGGAGCTCCATGATGTAGTCCATACTTGTTACCTACAATATCAATTCGTAATCGAAATTTCCTAAATCGCTATGGCGATAGTTTTAGCCTGCAGCATCAGGCTTGAGGAGTTGAAGGTTAAAATTTTTATGGGACCATTTCGCAAACATCCTCTGTCGATTAAAAAAAAATTACGCGAATCGGTCCAGTAATCCCGGAGAAATCGGTAGACATACATAGAAAAAAAAAAAAAAAAAAAAAAAAAAGATACCGGCCGAATTGAGAACCTCCTCCTTTTTGGAAGTCGGTTAAAAATACTTCTAGCGTCAACAATCGCGCGCTTTTATTGCCATTAGCGTTCTTATGGCCATCAGCGTGCATTTCGCGCGTTTTTGCGATTATGCGATCGAAAGCCATACAATTGCGAACGCGTTTGAGTCGCAATTTACGCGCGCTCGAAACGCGACGCACGCAAAAGGCCATAAAAACGCTGATGGCAATAAAAGCGCGCGATGGCTGCAGCTAAAAGTAGCCAGTGTGCCCTCTCCCTTAGTTCAACGTTTTTAAAACGAACCGCTAAGGTATGGAATGTTCTTCCAGCATCCGTGTTTTCTGCTTGTAAAAGAGGCATCTTCTAGGCAAGCGCGCTTTAACCAAGAGATCATCAGTACTTTCCATCATGGATTGTCGTAGTTGCTATCACTAATACATGAATGAAACTTCAAATTGCCTGTAAATGTTTGTTATTTAACTAGCTGTTACCCGCGAATTCGACCGCGTGGATTTAGTTTTTATAATCCCTCGGGAACTCTTCGATTTTCCGGGATAAATGTAGCTTTATGTCAGTCTCCAAATCCTCAAATATATGCGAAAAATCACGTTGACCCATACCTCTGTTGCGGCGTGATGAAAGACAAACCAACAAACACACTTTCGCATTCATAATGTTAGTATGATTTAATACAATGTCATATCAGTTTGTTCCCGTACACTCCGTCTATATTTAGCCAGTCTGTGTTACACAGTTCTCTATGTAGGTACGAGTAAAACAATATTGGAAGATATCGGCAAAGTGAGCTCGAATAGAGCTGTCACTTGTTATCTCCGGACTTGTGGCGGCTGCAGCTCGCGCTTGACCGCTCGCGTTTGTAGCGAGCCATTGACTTTAAAGACTACAAATTAATATCAAAGTTAGAGTTTATAATATAAAATACAAATTTTCGAAGTGAAATCTTCTTTAGGCGCGTTGAGCACTTTTTTGCAATAATTTCGCGTCTTCCTGACCGTCACGCGTCACGCTTTCCATGAGCTATATATACTGTGTATGTGTACTGTGTATGTGTACTGTGTATGTGTACTGTGTATGTGTACTGTGTATGTGTACTGTGTACTGTGTATGTACATAGATACACCTCCGTGCGTTATTAGTATACAAACTTGTCTTGGATGAGGGACTCAATGCACAGGCACAGGCACTGGCACAGACACTGGCACAGGCTCAGGCACTTAGTTACTTAGGTACCTACTTAGTTTTCACTTCTATCGGCAGTCCCCAATTTTTTTTTTCAAAATCGAGATACGAATTTGAACCGCATTGGTCGATGTACCCCACTGATTTTATTCGTTCACTAGATCGTCCGCGTGAATTAAGGTTTTTGGTTCGGGAACACTTTCATTTCCGGGATTAAATGTAGCCTATGTATATGCAGGATATAATCTATCTCAATTCCAAATTTCAGCCAAATCTGTACGGTAGTTTTTGCGTGAAAGAGTAACAAACATACACACACAAACTTTCGCCTTTATAGTATTAGTGTGATTCACCTTAACCAATCGCTTGCCCACTATTGTACACTGGTTTCCTCTCAAAATGACAAGGTTTGGGCAGCCTATGACCTGAAACCGTTTAGAAAAAACTCTCAGACATCCAGGTTTTCTTAGGATATTTTTCTCCACCATTAAGTGATATGTGATTGCATAAAAGGCACATACCTATCTACGAAAAGTAAGAGATGCGTACCTGAAATTCGAATCTCTGGGCTCTCGGTCCCTCTTCGAAGTCGAAGTTCGAAGTCTTGAGCGACTATATTGAGAAAATAATCACTGCGCACACAATTATCGTTGCCATCCCGGATTTAGATGAAACGAACAAACCGGTTCTCAATAAAAGAAATGGTACAAGAACAAATTAGAAACGACCCAGAAAACTTTGCCAATAATAATTACAAAACTCAAGTTTTCATGCAGCCGGGACTTAGCTTCAATCTAATCGTACTTTTTGTTTCGCAACTTTTTGTCTTGTCACTAAAACAACTGTTGTGCTGGCATCATCATCGCATTATCAGCTTGATTTCAGTCAGATTTTAATAAATTAATAATTATTGTCATAACAAGGAACCTTTCAAAAATTCTCTACACCAGCAACTATCGATTCTGCAAAGACTGCTGCCGTATTACCTATTTTTGACATTTATAGTGGCTATTGATAACAATGGAAAAAGATGACAACTAACAGTCAAATCTACTTTCATTCATACCATACAAAGTGCGTGTTTTACAGTTCTACCTAGTTCAGTTCTATATTTTTGACGTGAAAACGTCATAAGAATCGATAACACCGGCTACACGCACGAAAAAGTGTCACGTTCTGCCTAGCCTGAGCGTGCAACAAGCGATAGAGAGGCACGATCGGCCCAAGAATTGGCTTAGAGAGCGCCCGCCGCCGGGCCCGCCAGTCATTTCATGCGCGCTGTGGTTAGCGGTCATCAATGTTTCTTTATGACGTTATCACGTAAAACTATCGCCGGTAAACTGACTTTACAGACAACCAATTTTTTTAATCAAATTTCTTATCATAGAAACTTGGCAAGTACGCACAGTTTTCACTTACCCTATCACTAACTATGACAACTTTTTGTTGAACAACATTTTGTCAGGTAGGAGGCCTTTAGGCGGCGGAGTTGTTTTCGATCGCTTTTTTCCCCTTTAAACAAAATGGAAGGCCATTAAAACTTTTTGACGAAACTCTGTTCTAATTGTTATGGTTATCTCGTTAGCGTTGAGCCCGAACGTTGACGTTAAGTGGAGTTGGCGGGTATTTGTTTTTTTATAAACCTTTTCGAACGAAATATATTGTACTCGTAAAGCGACTGGTAGCCCTCGACCTTTGTAAGGGCGGCGAAAAGATTTTCGGGCAGCCTAAAGCGTTTTGTAAAACTTTACGGTTTATTTTTTGAATAATTTATTGGGTTATTTACTTTACGCATGTCATGATGGAGTCTCACAATAAAATTTTCATGCAAGTTGAAAATAACGGCTATAATAATAATAATATTTTCTTTATTGACGTGATAACGTCTTATAAATCGATGAACACCGGCTGCATGTACGAAAAAGTGTCACGTTCCGCCTGAGCCTGCGCGTGCAAGCGAGAGCGCGGAACAAGCAATAGAGAGGCAGGAACGGCCCAAGCGTTGGCAAAGTGCCCTCCACCGGTGGCCGGGTCCGCCAGACATCGCATGCGCGCTGTGGTTAGCGTTCATCAATGTTTCTTTATAACGTTATCACGTAAAACTATCGTACGTAAACCGAATTTACGGACAACCAATTTTTTTTTATACAAGCTTTAGGTTTTTTTAGAAATCCCGCGTAAATAATTTTTTTTCGGAAACGCACAGAAGCCTGAATAGCCCAACGGTTAAAGGTGTGGACTGAAAAATGGTCACAATTCGATCCCCATTCGTTGAAATGTTGTCATACTCACTCCTTTCACAAGCTTGCCGCGCATTTCAAGGGGATAGGAGAATAATATAAGTCGTGTTCCATTGCTGATATTCTTTAAAAAAAATCTATAATTTTTTTTTAAAGGTGTGGGCTGAAAAATGGTCACAATTGGATCCCCATTCGTTGAAATGTTGTCATACTCACTCCTTTCACAAGCTTGCCGCGTATTTCAAGGGGATAGATAGAATTATATAAGTCATGTTCAACATGGCTGATATTCTTTAAAAAATCTATAAAATTTTCTTTCTTTTCAAAATCTTTCAAAATTCCTACAAAAGAAAGAGCTTAAAGATTCGAGCCAAATAACTACAAAATAGAGAAAGTAGAAAAGAACAGAAGAGTTTTGTCAGATAGATAAAAGTTCTCTCTCCGCCCAAAGAAAGTCGTGCCTTGAGATGTTCCTAAAACTTAAATTTAGATACGTGCTGTCGGATACAACTTTGCATAGAGTAAGTATGATACGTAAGCTAAGCTTATATTTGCATATTATAACTGTTACATACTTGTGCCTTACTCGTATCTTGTATGAACATAATATTATAAGTAAAACTACATTATACTTTTGCAAAAAATACGAATATAAATGTCACGTGATGGCATCTTTGAGAATTATACCCAACGTTTGCATTGACATATCAATATGAAAGTACACAGTTAAATCTGTCATCTAAATAAATAAAAGGATGATAAATAAAATGAAATAAAAATATTTTTAACCGACTTTAAAAAAAGGAGGAGGTTATCAATTCGTCGGAATCTTTTTTTTTATGTATGTCCACTGATTACTCGAAGACGCCTGAACCGATTTGAGAAATTCTTTTTTTGTTTGAAAGGGTATACTCCCCAGACGGTTTTTAAAATATCAACGATAAATTATATACTTTGTATAGTGTGTGTGTAATGTAGTAAAGCGGGAGTTTGAAGTCGATTTTTTTAAAATAATTGTTTTATTTTTTCATTTCAAACTTTTTAGTGTAGCTTCATAGTATCAATTTACAAATTCTCTGATCGCGAACGATTTGCTCTTATTTATTAAGGAGATTTTTTCCTCCACCACCAAAGATATTCAATAGATCTTCCCCAAATTAAAATGGAACCAACCTGACAATATGTGACCGTGAGGGAAGCAAAAGAAAGCGTGTAATTCACATATTTCTGAAAAGGTCTTTTTCATCTCCCCATCTCGGAAAGAGTAATTTTGCTCTTCGATATCGGAGTGCAAAAGCCGTTTTTATCCTCTAGAGGATAAAGTAAATTGAATTTAGAACATCGTGTGCACTAAGTTTGTGAATTCAAAACATCATTAAACCTATTTACTTCTACCTCCATGGTGCCGAATTTATCATACAACCTTTTTTAATTTAGTAAAAACTCAGACTTGGAACCTTCTTGGTGTACTTTTTTTTAATTTGCTTTGCGCGCGCCATTTTCTTTTCACGTCATATTGTTTGAATGGGGAGATGAAAAATTACGTGTTGCACTCGAGTGCAAAGATTTTTCACCTCGTGCTCTTTTGATTCCCTCGCTAACGCTCAGGATTCTAATTTTTGAATCACTCGCTGCGCTCGTGATTCAATTTTAGACTCCTTCGCTTGCTCGGTCATCAAAACTGAGCACGCGGTTAAAAAGCAACTTTGCACTCTTGTATAACAAATAACTATTTCAGATGTGTTAATTTTAAAATCAGTTGTGTTTAACGAAACATTTATACTAGGTAGCTGACAAAGAAAAGCTATAAAGTAATTAAGTCATACATTCACAGTTTTACAGCACTAAATACTCAAGTACGCAATCTCACTGACATAAAAATAGGAGCGAATAATTTTCGCGTTCCTTATTTAATAGTTTCTTAATTACTGCTAATCTCGCTGCAGCGTATCCACCTTGTAATTCCTTCTATTTAACCCTCTGACAGACTGAAATGCAATTCATGGTAAATTAGAACACTGCAAGCAAAATTCCACGTATTCCTGTACTGAACCCGTTTGTGCATAAAGGCGTTTTTCCCGTGCGTTTGTAAAACGTTTTGTCTAATTGGTCTGCAGTTTTATTTATTTTAAGGTGCACTTTCGCTGATCAAAGGTCTTTCTGGGATTGCACTTTGCTGTCTTACGCCTTTTGAGTTGAGTGTTTCGGATTAAACTAAGTCTTTCGACAAACGATTTTATTACAGTCCGCTAATTAAAGGCGTGTTTTAATGCTCCTACAAGGCTACTACATTTCCTTTGCTGGGAAAACGTATAGTATATTTTATAAAACAGGGTATATACACGGTTTACCTGGTTGAAAAGAATTTTTATTTAAAGTTTTTTTTTTATTTCCTACATCCTATTTCACTTCGTTATAAAAATGACGACATCAAATAAGTTGCAGGCTATCACTGCTTGCTTAGTGGGTTCATAGTATTGTACAATAAATATAATCATTTCTTCATAATATCTTGGATTATAATTTCCACTCAATCAAACACAACTCGGTTCAGAGCCTACTCATTTCAGACGGAAGCCGTTGCGTCGCCTGAGTCCTTTAGTGAAGGATCAACTACTCAAAAGTTGGTCTTGTGAACTCGCTCTTGCTGTGGTCCTAAATTATATTGTCTTGTGGTGGTAAATTATAATAATAATTATTATAATTTTATAAGTTTACTTTCGCTAAAGTTATTTAGTAAAGGCATGTTCAGTATGTAAGCCATTTCTTCCTGAGCGATCCTGCGTAACCTTTTTTTGCGTGAAAAAATTTAATAAAGAATACGACCCTAGGTTAAGCAACAACAAGAAGAAAATTACTCGGTCCTCTCTCCACAGTAATCCTTTACCGCGATTTAGAAATTTAAATGAAGGGACCGACCCGTCGTTTTAATATTTCACCGCGGCGTGTGTGAGTGAATTAATTATGTAAATTAGTTTTGCGGTACATTGAAAATTAGGGAATATTAGATGATGATGCGAATGTGAATTGTGCTTGTTGGTCTAAATTCTGCATTAGTGTGAATACATTTTGTTGCAATGTAATTATTTTGTTCATAGTTCGATGAGCTGATGGTCGTTGGTGTCCCAGAGTGCTGGAGTGGTGGCGCACCGGAAAGTGCAGTGATGGCAGACCTCCCACTAGGTGGACCGACGACAAAAAACAAGTCGCAGGGAGCCGCTGGATTCAGGCGACGCAAGACCGAGGCCTGTGGAAGTCCATGCAAGAGACCTTTGTTCAGCAGTGGACGTCTATCGGTTGGCAAAGAAGAAGAAGAAGATGAAGAATCATTTTGTATTTATTTAATTACAGATGATGCTCGTGACAGACTGGTTTTTTAAAAATTCCCATTTAGTTCAGAGGTTGAGCTCTTACAAATTGCAGATAGACTAACAGATTTGTTTTTTTGTATGATCATAATTTTTATATTGGGTATGTAATTTATGATAACCTACCTGATGCCTACGACTTCGTCTTCTTGGATTTAGATTTTCTAAAAATCGCGCGGGAATTCTTTGATCTCTTGGAACAAAAAGTAGCCTTGTATAATCCTCGAGCTCCCTGGAAAGTTCTATCAAAATCCGAAGCCGTTGCGAAAGTTCGAAAGCCCGAAACAGCTGATTAAGGCTGAGATCTATAGATCGTACTCTGGCTCAGCGCAAGACTCAAGATAGAGTTAAAATGAGACACAAATATGTCCTGACATAAATCTGTCTCGTTTTAACTGAGTTTTTATCACGGGGCCGCGGGGGTAAGTATAATTCATGTATGTCTGTAGAATGCTCATGCATTATACAGTACATAATACATATGTACATTATATCTATATATATAAAAGAAAGTGGTGTTAGTTACACTATTTATAACTTAAGAACGGATGAACCGATTTGGCTGAAAATTGGTGGAGAGGTAGCTTAGAACCAGGAGACGGACATAGGATACTTTTTATCCCGTTCGACCGCGTTTCTGTCATGTCACTATAAAACGTGGTATAACAAAAACGTATCTGACATGGAATAACAAAACGCAAATGACAGTGGAATAACAAAACGGAAATGACAGCTAAACGTAATTTTGTCTATGTGTTTGTTTGTTGGTTTGTTCTTCAATCACGTCGCAACAGAACAGCGGACTGATGCGATTTTTTGCATGGGTATAGTAATGGATGTAGTAGTGGTCCCTCAGACCGGGAGAGCTACTTTTTAACTCGGATAATGAAAGAGTTCCCGCGGGATTTTTAAAAACTAAATCCATGCGGACGAAGTCGCGGGCATCAGCTAGTATATATATATATATATATATATATATATACACTTTATGCACGTCTGTGGTTCACAGACAACTGCCCTACGATCTACTTATCGTCACCTTAAGTCTTTAAGAAAAGACGCTGATCCATGGCTCTACTGGTGGGCGTTGCACCTTACGTTGACAGGCAGAACGTAGCGGAAATGTAGTAAGCTTGAAACACAATGGCTATAAATCTCAGAAACAAAGATTGATAGACTCCCACTTGAACGGGGCCACGAAAATTATTATGTTTATCCGTAATAATGTTTAATTTGCATAACTAATTAGTTTTTAATTGCGCCCTAGCGTTCCTCCACGGCACTAATTAAGGCGCTGTAAAACAAAATTGTGTGACAAGTTGACAGTGACGCCATAAAGTCAGTCATTTATAAACGTCAAGACTTTCGATAACAATTTGCAGCTTAAGGGTGCCTATCCACACAGAGCAGAGAGGCGGGCTAGTCAAAATATGATTATTTAATGACGTCTGACAAACTTCGCTTCACTAGTTGACTGGTACCCTAAGACTGGGTTTCCATGGTGCGATTGCGGGCCCGCGGCCTCCGTAGAATGCAGATTTGTATGGAAAACGAAGTTTCAATTTCCACGGCACGGTTTGCGCCCGCGGCAGGCGCAGAACTAGTGGTACCGCAACCGCTGTGGGCGCGGGTGCAAACCGCGCCGTGGAAACCCAGTCTAAGATAGACTTTGAGGCTTTGAGGTACAGGTTGACCACTTATATGAGTTACAACTATGTACCTAACTTTACCTAAGTAATTTTACCTTTAACTTTTAGTAGGTACCTAGTACTAAACAGCTTTATTGTTCAGAAGCAAGTCTTTATTTCTATACCAAATATCTATTAACAAATATTACTAATTACACTAATTATCAGCAAAACTCATTTAAACATAAATTATACGTAAATCACTTGCACGACAACGCAACAAAGTTCAGCGTACGTTTCCATGACATAATCGAACTGAGAGACGTCTCTTCTTTCTTTTTGCTTTTTATACAATTCATTTTCAAAATGGCGGTACCTCCCAGTTTTTATAACGAACCTTTGAAATCATTCGTTCGATCGTTGGAAGAAGTCAAAAATTAGTCTATTTAAATTCTATTAAGTCAAATTTCATCTATTGATATAATATACACAATACTTCTTATTATTATTCGTAAAAACTAATTAATTTAATCATGTAGCTGACACTAGGTACAAAAATATCTTCAGCCGCATTGGTTGCATATTCATCATCATTAGCAACCCATAAACGGCTCACTTCTGAGCGCAGGTCTCCCTCTCAGAGAAAGGCCATAGTCCACCACGCTGGCCCAATGTGAATTGGCGGACTTCACACACCTTCAAGAACACTATGAAGAACTCTCAGGTATGCAGGTTGTTTTCCTTCACCGTTGAAGCAAGTGATATTTAATTGCTTAAACGCACTTGACTCCGAAAACTCAGAGGTCCGAAAACCCGGGATCGAACCTGCGACCCCCCGAATAGGAGACCACAGTAGTAACCACTAGGCTATCACTGCATATTCATAGTCCGTTAAAAACCAGATAACAAGTCTCTGGGATTACGTTAATAACCGGTTTACCGAGCTTTAAAATTCAGCTTTTTTGTGCATGGGCTTGTGATTGGTTGAAAAAAATTATAAATATAAAAATAGGCCATTCAGTGCCAAATCCTTACTAATATAATAAATGCGAAAGTGTGTTTGTTTGTTGGTTTTTTCTTCAATCACGCTGAACCAGGGATATGGATCGACGTGATTTTTTTTGCATGGGTATAGTTGAGGACCTGGTGAGTGACATAGGCTACTTTTTATCCCGGAAAATCAAAAAGTCCCCGAGGGATTTTAAAAACTAAATCCACGCGGGCATCAGCTAGTATCAAATAAAAATACTGAACTCTATATTTAACCTATGATCAATCACTGGACAAGCGGCAGTCATCCATTTTTTTTGCACTAATTGATTTTGGCGCTGTAAACAGTTACGAGTGTCCAAGGAACTAAAATTTGTAAAGACACTAGTTGAAAACTGATTGTAGATACTTTTTGGTAGTTTCTGCATCCCTATATTATTTAGTTCCAGATACACTCGTATGTCAAATGTGGCGCTTCAAATTGATCCATAATTTAAGCTGTCATTTGTATAGGGCCAGCCAGTCCAGTGTTTTAAGATTTGTCAGATTAATTATAGAGGTCAATGGTAAAAAGGAAATGACGCGCATGCGCTTTCTTGTCGTTTCTATACGGCATCAACCGGTTAATTTAAGTTAGTTCATAAGCCTCAATAGCCCAACGGTTAAAGGTGCGGACTGAAAACTGAAAGGTCGCAGGATCGCATCCCACCCGTTGCACTATTGTCGTACCCACTCCTGACACAAGCTTTCCGCTTATTTGGAGGGAAGAGGAGAATATTAGTCAATTTCAACTTGGCTGATTTCTGATTTCTTTAAAAAAAAATTAACATTATGTTTTTTTCTGAAATTCTCCAGTTTGGTGAAATCGATTCTGTACATAATAATATGTCTATGCACGAAATCAAACCAGCCTAGCAGCGTTGGTAATGCAGCGCAGGACCTCGGTGGTTTCGCTTAGTCAATGCTGGCGTATCTTGTTGGCTCGAGCAATTTGCAATGCTGACGTTCAGCCAATATCGATGGACTCCGCCGTTAACACAAATACTGACGTCGGGGACAATTTGTGTATCGAGTTCCACAGGTTTTATTAATACTAGCTTTTGCCTCACCCGCGTGTTACTTAGGTAAGCTACAACTTTACTTAAAATTTTGGACGCCATGCTTATATAGGTATGGCAAAATGTGAAAGAGACAATAACTTTACTATAATTTTACTAATGAACTTACATACTAACTTAATATAACTTACGTATTACTCACATTTGGGAAAGTTAAAAAACAAAATCTGGTACTGGACTACATCCGCGTGAAGTTATATTTTTAACCGACTTCAAAAAAAGGAGGAGGTTATCAATTCGTCGGAATCTTTTTTTTATGTATGTTCACCGATTACTCGACGACGCCTGAACCGATTTGGAAAATTCTTTTTTTGTTTGAAAGGGTATACTTTCCAGGAGATTCCATTGAAATTTGATCGAAATCGGTCGAGCGATTTTTAAAATATCAACAATAAATTATATATTTTGTATAGTGGCGCGGGAGTTTAAAGTCGGTTTTTTAAAAAGAATTTTTATATTAAATTATTAAAAATCCCCAGGAACCCTATGTTTTTCCGGGATCAAAATATTATTCTACAGGTCCACAACGACACTCATGAGACCAATCATGTCGATCCGCTGATGTGTTGCTGCCTGATTGAAGGACAAACACAAAACATAAACAAACACACCTTCGCATTTTTTATTGGCGAAGTGCACTGTGCTGGTTTGGAACTACACTAGCGGCACGCTATGATGGCCGGTTTGACACATTACAATAGTGATGTGGAATGTCAATTTATTCTCGAACAAAAAACAATTAAGTTTTGTTTTTGTACCTGATTAAATAGGTTTAATAAAACAAAAATGTATATGTTTATTTAATTTATTTGAACGAACTGAATATTTGAATGAAAATGAATATACATACTTTATATGCACACAAGAAACATATGAATACAAAAGATACCAAAAAAGGTGCCACAAAAGGCCATAATTAATCAGATTCGTCCATACTACTATTTTCACTGTCGTCACTGCTATCATCACCTACATTAATAATTATATGTTCGTTTTCTATAATATTATCTATTTTCACATCTCTTTCATAATCTTCCCTTATTAATTTAACAGTTCTATTCACAACCTTTTCCCAGTCTCCTTTAGTCACATGTTCACAAGCTTCTTCTAATAATTTTAGCATTTTTTTTGTGGTAAATGGGGGTTCTGTATTGTGTCTTGCAGCATATCCCTTAATTTGAGCCCACACCAACTCAATCGCATTATACTCACAATGGTAAGGCGGTAACCGTATAACTCTGTGCCCATGTTCTAATGCTATTTCGTCAATGACGTATCGGATCTTGGTTGGTTTGTTTTCTTTTAAAAGACGTACTAATTCCGCTTTTAACATATTCATGTTTGCATCTACGCCATTTTTAACGTATTTCACGCCATAACCAAATGCCGAGTTGTGGTATATATCATATAAAAATAAAAATTTTACCTTTTGTATGAAACAGCTGATATTTTTTTGCGATTTCAGAGGTTTGTCCACATAGTGAAAATTGTTCATATTCACAAGTACATTCACCCCTTAAATGGTGCAAACTGATTTTTCTACACTTGTATACATTTTAGAAATCAATTTAATAAATAAATTTTGAGTCCTAAACCTAAAACTACATTCGATAAAATTTATGAATCTCTGCACATCACTATCGTCAATAAAGTAATACAATTATTTCCTTCAAAGTCGTTATCAATTAATACGGAACTTCATGAGCGGACAAACGTCAAACCGGCCTTCATAGCGTGCCGCTAGTTTAAGAAAAGCCATTAAACAAAAGAAAGAAGTAGAAAATTAGAAGGCAGGGATTTTGCATGATTATTAATTATTTTAGAATATTAAGGCTCAATTTCGCAAGCATACTAAGATTACGGAGCTTTCGGAATAGTTTGGTTTAATTAAACAATTCAATGAAATTGTTCCGTTCTAGTTTTAATCAGAGCACAGGAATACAGACTGTAAAATATAATCAAGTGCGCCGACTCCGCGCACTGCAAATAGCTCCGACAGTTCTATTTTGCCTCTGTGTACGAGGTAGCTGGGGTTATTTAACAGTATCTTAATTACTGCTAATCTCACTACATAGAGCTTCTCTTCAAAACAATGTAAGAGAAAGGAGTTGTTTCATCTTGGGCGAGGTACTTGTACGCTATACCAAAAAATAGTATTAAATCATAGAAATTGAAATAAAATATGCTTTTTTGTAGTATTGCAGTGAATAAGAGGTACAAATATAAAACTGATATATGGGTACATTTGAAGAATGGCGACTCCCGGAGTGCATCCATTTGCTTTTATTGTCTACTAGCTGATGCCCGCGACTTCGTCTGCGTGAACTTAGCCTTTAAAATGCCTTGGGAACTCTGACTTTGCGGGATAAAAAGTAGCCTGTCACTCTCCAGGTCCTCAACTATAGGTACACTGCAAAAAATCACGTCGATCCGTAGCTCTGTTGGGGCGTGATTGAAGGACAAACCAACGCACTTTCGCAGTTATAATATTTCACCATATAAAGTGTAAGTGCATATAGTCAACGTGATTTTTAGGGTTCCGTACCCAAAGGGTGCCAACGGGACCCTATTACTAAGCTTCCGCTGTCCGTCCGTCCGTCTGTCAGCGGCCTGTATCTCGTAAACCGTAATAGATAGACTGTTGAAATTTTCACGTATTTTGTATTTCTATTGCCGCTATAACAACAAATAATAAAAATTAAATTAAATTAAAAAAAAATAAAAAAATTAAAAATATTTCCATGTACCCATGGAAATATTTAAATTTTTTTTTAACGGAAACCTAAAAGAGCGAGGACCGACTCGCACTTGGCCGATTTTTTTTTACACTGGTAAAGTTGAGGACCTGGAAAATAACACAGGCTACTTTTTGTCCCGGGAGCATACATTTAAACGCCCGCGCCACTACAAAGTATATAATTTATTGTAGATTTAAAAAAAAATGCTCGACTGATTTCTATAAAATTAAATGGGACCACCTGGGAAGTATACCCTTTGAAACAAAAAAGAATTTTCCAAATCGGTTCAGGCGTCTTCGAGTAATCGGTGAACATACATAAAAAAAGATTCCGTTGAATTGAGATCCTCCTCCTTTTTTGAAGTTGGTTAAAGTAATAATAAAAATTAGTTCAAATTTAACGAAGTTATTGAGTATAACAGTCAAAATAGTTCAACCCCTATCTCAGAGAACATACATCCATCCATCCGTATACGACATCTATACAAACATACATCCGTATACATCCATCCTCACAAACTTTCACATTAATAATATTAGTGGGATAATATGAGTAATAATTAGTAGGATAGGATATAGTTAATGTATTTATTGTTAGTAGGAGGAGGATACAAACATACATAAATACATGCATACACACATACATATATACATACATGCATGTGCATGTGCATAATAGAAGGATAAATATTATGTGACAAGAAGCATACTAATATCCCGCAAGAACCGTTTGTTTTCCTGGGATAAAAAGTAGTCTTTGTCACTTTTCAGGCCCTTAACTTTACCTGTGCTAAAAAATAATCTAAAACTTCAATCTAAAACTCCGTTGGCGCATAATTGAAGGATAAGCATGTGAAAAGTAACATACGAATATCCCGCGGGAACTGTTTGTTTTCCCGGGATAAAAAGTAGCCTTTTCACTTTTCAGGTCCTCAACTATGCCTATAAAAAAAAACACGTCAATCTGTAACTTCGTTGGCGCATAATTGAAGGATTAATATGTGAAAAGTAGCATACGATATCCCGCGGGAACTGTTTGTTTTCCTGGGATTAAAAATAGCTTTTGTCACTTTTCAAGTCCTCAACTATGCCTATCCAATAAACCACGTCAATCTGTAACTCCGCTGGCGCCTAATTTAGGGATAAATATGTGAAAAGTAGAACACTAATATCCCGCGGGAATTGTTTGCTTTCCCAGGATAAAAAGTAGCCTTTGTCACTTTTCAAGTCATCAACTATGCCTATCCAAAAAACCACGTCAATCAGTGTGAAAAGTAGTATATTAAGTAATATCCCGCAGGAACCGTTTGTTTTGCCGAGATAAAAAGTAGCCTTTGTCATTTTTCAGGCTCTTAACTTTACGTGTGCAAAAAAATCACGTTAATCTAAAACTCCATTGCGCGTATTTTCAAGGACAAATGCGTAAAAAATAGCGATGCTATCCCGCAGGAACTGTTTGCTTTTCCGGGATAAAAAGTAGCCTATGTGCTATTCCAGACTATATTCTATGTCTGTGCCAAATTTCAGCAAAATCTGTTCATTCGTTGTCGCGTTAAAGAGTAACAAACATCCATCCATCCATCCATCCATCCATCCATCCATCCATCCATCCTCACAAACTTTCGCATTTATAATATTATAAAAGGATAGGATCTACACATGACCAGTCATTATAATATCTAGCAATGTACTCACTATGACTGGACAAATCGATACCTTGTACTAATTGTATTATTTATTTCGTAATCCATCCCTAATCCCTAAGAAATTTTCTATTGCTAATGAAAAACGTCAATAACTGTATTTATCCTACTTGATTGTTGAATTGAAATTTTTTACTTATTCTCGATACTGCGGATAATGTAAGCGTGATTTAAGTACAATCAGCGCCATCTATAAGTGGTTTTTCAAAATCCCGCGGGAACCTTGGATTTTTCCGGGATAATTTGTAGCCTATGTGTTATTCCAGGGTATAATCTATCTCCATTCCAAATTTCAGCCAAATCCATCCAGTAGTTCTTGCGTTAAAGAGGAACAAACATACACACAAACTTTCGCCTTTATAATATTAGTAGGATGTTTGTAACGACGTTACGTCATTTCCATTGTCAAACGTCAATTGCTGGTATGTCAAATGTCAATTGCTGTCAATTGTGGTTATTTTTATGTCAAATGTCATCATGACTCGTGTAAGCACGTGTCATTGTCAAAAAGAACGCCATGTTGTTGCGCTTTTATTTTGCAAAATAATTTCGCATTGTACCTCGTAAAAAGGACCTTTTAATGAGGAATAAAGAAAAAAATAATCACTATTTCATGACCCTAAACATTTTGAAAGACTGTGCAAAAACCTGGCCCAGGCTCCATATATATTTGAAACAACAAGAGAAAGTTTTTTAACTGACTTCAAAAAAGGAGGAGATTTTCAATTCGTCGGATTCTTTTTTTTATGCATGTTCACCGATTACTCAAAGAAGCCTGAACCGATTTGGAAAATTCTTTTATTGTTTGAAAGGGTATACTTTCCAAGTGGTCCATTTAAATTTTATAGAGATCGGTCAAGCGGTTTTAAAATATCAACAATAAATTATATACCTACTTTGTTTGAAGTCGGTTTTTTAAAAATATTTTTTTATAATAAATTATTGATTAGGTCTGACAGTTCTATTTTGCCTTACGTGTACGAAGTAGCTGGGTTATTTAACATTTTCTTAATAACTGCTAGTCTCATTACGTAGGTAGCTACTCTAGATCAAAACAAAGTAATAGACATTTAAGACAAAGTATTTTTAATACTTGATTTTTGAGTTATTTTGCAGACACAAAATTAATTCATGTTTAAACTCTTCGGCAAAAAAGCCTGATGCACTTACTAGGTTTAGATGCATAGCAGCTGTGCATCCACCCTGTAATTCCCTGTATTTAACTATCCTGACGGACGGAACGCGGTTCACACTCAATTAGCGCAGCCTCCAGGCGGAATATCTCCGTGCTTTGCTACTTATCTAGCTGCGAGTAGATACATACCTACAGGTGGAAATAATAATATTCTCCCAACCGATTCCAGCTACGGTAGCCAATCTCCATATAGATAGGCACATAGTTCGAAGAGCTGATGGTCGTCCCAAGGTGCTGGAGTGGCGACCCCGCACCGGGAAGCGCAGTGGCAGACCCCCCACCAGGTGGACCGACGACATCAAACGAGTCGCAGGGAGCTGCTGGATTCAGGCGGCCCAAAACCGAGGCCTGTGGAATTCCATGCAAGAGAATCTGGTGACAGAAGGGCTGGCTCATTTTTTGCGCAAAGGATCAGCCTGGCTGTCCAGCGCGGAAATGCAGCCAGCATTCTTGGCACCATTTCACGCGGGCATGATTTGTATAGTAATTAGATTAGATTTTTATAAAAATGTTACAAAAAAACTTATAGCTAATATAAATTTTTTTGTAACATTTTTATAAAAAAAGAGACCTTTGTCCAGCTGTGAACGTCTATCGGTTGATAAAGAAGAAGAAGCCAATCTCCACATAGATAAGCTATCTGCGCAGTTGATATTATAGTGCACAAGTGTGTGCCCAAACATAATTGCTCTATTCCCTCACTCTCAAAGTCTATTGGGATGAAAATCCAACACGACCGGAGAGAGATCACTCGCAGGACCGACTGGCTTTACGCGCAGAAGGCACGGGGGGACCCCGCCAATGTCCTAACTCCGGGCTGGTACTGAGAATTTCTAAATTTTTTGGCACTAAACGAGAATCGAACCCGGGACCTCGTCATCCGCGGTCGAACATGCTAACCACTAGACCAACGAGGCAGTTGAAATTTAGATGAAAAAGATAAGTAGCAGGGTCTCCCTCTGCGTTGAATGCTGAGGGTAGTGACCCAGTTCCAACGTTCTTGAAGATCTTTCCGCATTTTACTCAAGTTAGAGTACGATAGAAGTGTCACGTCGTAGGGATTGCGACACTAAAGTTCGACTTTACGCATATAGATGATGAGGCCGGCATAACACCACTAGTAAGTATTATTACAGTATTGTGCCGACATGTCATACAATACCGTCCATAATTATTATAGTCAATACTTTAAGGACGACAATAATGTTTTAAGCTTTGGTGGTAGAGCCCCTGGTGATAATAACCAGTAAGGAAAGAACTTAAAAAGAAATATCAAAATCATCGGTTTTGTGGGTAACCAGGTTAAAATATTTAACTAATTTTATAGTGAGCAGTTATAGCCTATTGGTCTACGTGGTACTGCGGTCTCCTATTCGGGGGTTTGCAGGTTCGATTCCGGGCACGCGTCTCTGACATTATGTGCGTTTAAGCAATTAAATATCACTTGTATAAACGATTCATTAACACATCGTCAAGAAACCTGCACACCTGAGAGTTCTCCATAATGTTCTCAACGGTGTGTGAAGTCTGCCAATTTGCATTGGGCCAGCGTGGTGGACTATGGCCTATAACTCTTCCCTGAGAAGAGACCTGCGCTCATTAGTTCGACGTTAATGGGTTGCTGAAAATGATGACGATGAATTTTATAGTAGTCGGATTTTTCTTTTTGAACTGTCTGGTTTGCTATCAAATAAAAGGTTAACCTAATAGGTTAATATTGATAAAATTCTTGCACTACAACTACTGCATTCGTTTTCCTCCATCACGAATACAGCAAAAATATGCATTTTCTTTTGACTCGTTTGGAATTTCACTATTTCATTTACACCGCTATGTATTCAATAATGAACTTTAACAAAGATTACTAGAGTATATTTTTGTTTGGATGAATTGTGTTTTAACTCATTCGACTACACTGTTATCATAACATGCAAAATCACTTCATTTGCTGTAAGTGGAGAGAAATGTGTAATTTTGAGTACACAAGAAATAATCGACATACATTGCAGGTTGTGGCGACATTTTTAGTGGTAAGTACAGTGAAGTCGAGGATTTAGCATATTGTATATTTTTATTTTAACAAATTACTAACAGATTAAATATCGATATAGATATTATCCTACTAATTCCACTTATATTTATCTAGATGATACCTGCGACTTCGTCCGCGTGGATTGAGGTATTTTTTTTAATTCCCGCGGGAACTCCTTAACTTTCCGGGATAAATTGTAGCCTAATGGTATGAGCTATCATTATTCCTAATTTCAGTCAAATCCATTCATTCTTTGTGGCGTGAAAGAGTAACAAACATCCATCCATACATCCTCACAAACTTTCACATTTTATTAGTAGGATGTGAAAGTTTGTGAGGATGGATGGACGTTTGGATGGATCCAAGTTCAAGTTCATTCATACATCCATACATCCATCTTCACAAACTTTCGTATTTATAATATTAGTAGGATTTTCAACACAACGTGAAGGTTCATCTGCAAAGAACTGCATCCAGAACTAAAGTATTTGTCTAATAGATATCAAATTGGACAAAAGTAATCAGATTATGAGCCAAGCTTCGATTCACCTATGCAAGTAAAAGAGTAAGTAGTACTTAATTTAAAAATAGCTCTCTAGTTTTTAAAGCTTTTGCATTTAACTGTACTCGACTGTACCTACAATGCAAATTTTCTCAGTTTTTCACACGAACTTAATAAATTATTAAGGACTTAGGAAACCGACTTACCTACCTAATTGTCGCTCCTGTTTAGAAAATACAATTTTACTACTTTTATCAAATGGCGCCAATAAATTTTTATATTTTAAATAGATATAATTATTATTTTTAGAGATATAGATTATGGAATTTCACTCATTTCTATTAAAAGTTTACGAGAATCGCATGCTGTCAAAGGGTTAAATTTCACAATCGGCGATGTTCTATTATATTAATATATATATAGCTGCTCGTGCTGATTCACTGATTCACTGACTGATTGATCACCTCTCCTGTAAAATTTTGTATGAAAAATTTTTTTTCCACCGATGGTTTCGTATAGAGGACAAAAATTCATTCGGAGGAAAATTATGGAGAGAGCTGATGATTGAGGATTTCGGAGACGGATGAGGAGCACGGCCAGGGTATTGAAGATAGGTGGGGGGTGCTCGAACAAATGTCACTCGAAACCTCATCCAATTCGCAGTGAGCTGAAAAAAAATTCAAAATGGCGGAAAAAAGATGGCGGCCATACAAATTTCGTCGGTGTCTATCTCGGAGAGTATAAAAGATAGAAGAGTGGTTTCCTGGCAAAAGCTGATCAAGACCCTAAGGTCTACTTGACGAACAGAAAAAAAATTCAAGATGGCGGAATTTTTTTTTTCTTCATACAAAAATATATGGCGAATATTGAAGAGACTAGAAGCCGGGAATCATGCACGACTTTGATACAATTCCTTTTCAAGATTTTTTTTTATTGAAGAATTTTCATTATGACAAATGATGACATATGATGATCGAGGGTTTGGAAGGTGGGTGAGGAGCACGGCCATGGTAATGTAGATAGGTGGGGGTGCTCGAACAAAAGTCACTCGAAATCTCATCCAATTGGCAGTGAGCTGAAAAAAATCCAAAATGGCGGATTCAAGATGGCGGCCATACAAACTTCAACGGTGTCTATCTCGGAGAGTATAAAAGATGGAAGAGTGGTTTTGTGATAGAAAATGATCAGGAGCTGAAAGTCTACTAGACGAGTAGAAAAACCGCGGTCCGCTTGCAGGCCGCGCACCCACGCGCCCTACTAGTTAATATATATATAGCTGCTCGTGCTGATTCACTGATTCACTGACTGATTGATCACCTCTCCTGTAAAATTTTGTATGAAAAATTTTTTTTCCACCGATGGTTTCGTATAGAGGACAAAAATTCATTCGGAGGAAAATTATGGAGAGAGCTGATGATTGAGGATTTCGGAGACGGATGAGGAGCACGGCCAGGGTATTGAAGATAGGTGGGGGGTGCTCGAACAAATGTCACTCGAAACCTCATCCAATTCGCAGTGAGCTGAAAAAAAATTCAAAATGGCGGAAAAAAGATGGCGGCCATACAAATTTCGTCGGTGTCTATCTCGGAGAGTATAAAAGATAGAAGAGTAGTTTCCTGGCAAAAGCTGATCAAGACCCTAAGGTCTACTTGACGAACAGAAAAAAAATTCAAGATGGCGGAATTTTTTTTTTCTTCATACAAAAATATATGGCGAATATTGAAGAGACTAGAAGCCGGGAATCATGCACGACTTTGATACAATTCCTTTTCAAGATTTTTTTTTATTGAAGAATTTTCATTATGACAAATGATGACATGATGATCGAGGGTTTGGAAGGTGGGTGAGGAGCACGGCCATGGTAATGTAGATAGGTGGGGGTGCTCGAACAAAAGTCACTCGAAATCTCATCCAATTGGCAGTGAGCTGAAAAAAATCCAAAATGGCGGATTCAAGATGGCGGCCATACAAACTTCAACGGTGTCTATCTCGGAGAGTATAAAAGATGGAAGAGTGGTTTTGTGATAGAAAATGATCAGGAGCTGAAAGTCTACTAGACGAGTAGAAAAACCGCGGTCCGCTTGCGGGCCGCGCACCCACGCGCCCTACTAGTTATAATATATATAGCTCGATTACCACTGACTGACTGACTCACTGATTGACATAATTGTTCTCCTAGAAAGAGACAAAAAACGATAAAATGATGTACGGGAGATATGTTCGGGTGGGGGATTCGAGTGGGGAAAAATTATGACATTTCGGAAAAACAAGATGGCGGCCGACGTGAATCTTGCAACTCTTTTGTTTTCCAACCGATTTCTTTGAAATTTTGGATTATTGTAAAAATTAGTAAACGATTAACAGAAAAAGTGAAAAAAATTAAAAAAACAAGATGGCGGCCGAGCTGTGACGTCTCAAATTTCCACCCCTCTCCTGTAAAATTTTGTATGAAAAAAATTTTTTTCACCCATGGTGTCGTATAGAGCTCAAAGAATGTGACTCGGAGAAAGGTGGCGAGAGCTGATGAGTGAGGAGTTCGGAGACGGGCGAGGGGCACGGCCAGGGTATAGTACATAGGTGGAGGGTGCTCGACCAAATGTCATTCGAAACCTCGAGCAGTTGCCAGTGAGTTGAAAAAAAATTCCAAAATGGCGGAAAAAAAATGGCGGCAAATTTTGTCCGTCTCTCTCTCGGAGACTATAAAAGATGGAGGAGCGGTTTCTCGACAAAAGATGATCACAACCCGGAGGTCTACCTGGTGAGTAGGAAAAAAATTCAAGATGGCGGATTTTTTTTTTTCCATACTAAATGTATGGGGAATTTTGAAGGGACTAGAAGTTGGGAACTATGCAAGACATTGATTTTGATAGGTTCATAGGTGTCTTAGATCTCGGAGAATTAAAAAAGAAAAATATACTGGCCGAATTGAGAACCTCCTCCTTTTTGGAAATGGGTTAAAAAAGGTGAAAGAGTGGTTTTTTTGCCAACTATCCACGCGACCAACTAGGTGGGGTGTGCTCCAACAAAAATTACTCGAAACCACATCGAATTACTTTGCAGGGAGTTGAAAAAAAAACTCCAAAATGGCGGATTCAAGATGGCGGCCATAAAAACTTTCTCTGGTGTCTATCTCGGAGAGTATAAAAGATGGAAGAGTGGTTTCTTGGCGAAAGATGATAAAGAACCGAAGGTCTACCTGATGAACAGATAAAAATTCAAGATGGCGGATTTTTTTTCCATGCGAAATATATGGCAAATATTGATTTTTCTTTTTTTTTTCTTCTTTTTGTTTCTTTTTTCTTCTTTCTTTTTTTTCTTTATTTTTCTTTTTTTTTTCTTTTTTTTTCCTCTTCTTTTTCTTTTGCTTTTACTTTTTTCTTTTCTTTTTCGTTTTTCCTTTTCTTTTCCTTTTTTCATTTTTCATTTTCTTTTTTTTTTCTTTTTCCTTTTCTTTTTTACTTTTTTTTTTCTTTTCATTTTTGATTTTCTTTTTTCTTTTTTTTCTTTTTTCTTTTTTTTCTTTTTTTTCATTTTTCATTTATTTGCTTTTTTTCTTTTACTTTTTTCTTTTTTTTCTTTTATCTTTTCTTTTTTCCTTTTTTTATTTATTTTTATTTTTTTTCATTTTTCATTTTCTTTTTTTTTTTTCTTTTTTTTTATTTTTTCTTTTTTTCTTTTTTTTTCATTTTTCATTTATTTGCTTTTTTCTTTTTTTCTTTCTTTTTTAATTTTTTTTTAATTTTTCTTTTTTTCATTTTTCATTATCTTTTTTTCATTCTTCTTTTTTTCTTTTTTTTTTCTTTTTCTTTTGTGAGTGAGGAGCACGGCCAGGTTATTGCAGATAGGTGGGATGTGCTAGAACAAATTTTTTCGCAAAATGTCCAGAATCCGCTTGATGAGTAAAAAAATCGCGGTCCGCTTTAGCGGGCCGCGCACCCACGCGCCTTACTTTTAGTAATAACACTTCCCGCGAGCTGCTTTAGCAGCTCGCGCACCGAGCGAAATAAATAAAGCCGAACAATCGCGGTCCGCTTTAGCGGGCCGCGCACCCACGCGCCCTACTTGTAGCAATAACACTTCCCGCGAGCTGCTTTAGCAGCTCGCGCACCGAGCAAACGCTAGTATATTATATAGCTGCTGGGGCTGATTGACTGACTCACTCATTGATCACCTCTCCTGAAAAATTTTGTATGAAAATTTTTTTTTCACCGATTGTTTCGTATAGAGGACAAAAATTCATTCGGAGGAAAAATATGGAGAGAGCTGATGATTGAGGATTTCGGAGGCGGGTGAGGAGCACGGCCAGGTTATTAAAGATAGGTGGGGGGTGCTCGAACAAATGTCATTCGAAACCTCATCCAATTGACAGCAAGCTGAAAAAAAATTCAAAATGGCGGAAAAAAGATGGCGGCCATACAAATTTCGTCGGTGTGTATCTCGGAGAGTATAAAAGATGGAAGAGTGGGTTCTTGGCAAAAGATGATCAAGACCCGAAGGTCTACTTGATGAACAGAAAAAAAATCAAGATGGCGGTTTTTTTTTTCTCCATACAAAATATATGGCGAATATTAAATAGACTAGAAGCTAAGAACTATGCAAGACTTTGATACGGTTCCTTTTCAAAATTTGTTTTATAAAAGAAATCTCAATCTGACATATGATGAGATATGTTGATCGAGGGTTTGGAAGGTGGGTGAGGAGCACGGCCAGGGTATTGAAGATAGGTTGGGTGTGCTCGAACAAAAGTCACTCGAAACCTCATCCAATTGGGAGTGAGCTGAAAAAAGACTCCAAAATGGCGGATTCAAGATGGCGGCCATACAAATTTCATCATGGTCTATCTCGGAGAGTATAAAAGATGGAAGAGTGGTTATTTGATAGAAAATAATCAGGACTTGAAAGTCCACTTGACGATAGAAAAACCGCGGTCCGCTTGCGGGCCGCGCACCCACGCGCCCTACTAGTTCTATTATATTGGCGGTATAACGGGTACGTAATGATAGAAAAATGCAATAGGCATTAGTGAATTTTATAATACAAAGTTAACCGCACGATTTTTTAAGAATCAAAATATTGCGTCTTTTTAGCCAATAAAAGATGCAATAGTAGGTTACACTAGTACAATGGGCAGGGTTACAACCACGATCTTTCCGGGTTTTGGTCAGCACATACAAAATTTGTTACCAACCCCCGTACATTTCTACCCAAAGTATTCAATAAACCCATATTATTTCAAATTGAGTTAAAACTTTACATTGTGGTTCCGTAATGAAAATATTTAAGAATTACATTTTTTAAGTGTTTCAACGGTAAAAGAAAACATTTTCAGGGAACCGGCTCCCCCGATTGTCTAAAAATCGTATTTATTTGATGGCATTAGCGTCAAAGTAAAATAAACCATAACTGCATTGAATTAGAGCTGAATTTCGCGCATGCATTCTTATACGTTTAGGTATGTACGATACGCTATCGCTCCATGTTAAAATCGGTTGTACTGTGACTTTAAATAGACACAGTCAAGGAATATATTACTTTGACGCTAATGCCATCAAATTAATACTATTTTGATCGATAACTTTTAGACAATCGCATCTCTGTACGTCTGAATGTGCATATTACATTTTTTTACAACAATTGTATTGATACTCGTACGTTACAAAGCTAATATTGCGTTTATATGCTAAAACTTGTAGAACAAAGAGAATTCCCTTGTAAGATTTAGCACAAGATCCGGAAGATTCCGTCGAAGAAGCCGGTTAAATTTAATTACGTCAGCAATCTAAGCCCGCGGCTTCACTTATTAAATTTCAAAGTGGCACTTTGAAAACCAATTACAGATGCGATTCGATTAGTTTTAGATAGGCCACGTCCATAGTATATTAACGAGGCTGCTTACGCGTTTGAGGTGGCTATGAAGCATCATGATTAGAACCGTGTAGATTGTACAAATATCTCTAAGCTAAGTTGAATTTACTGGTCCAAAAGTGGCATCCTTTTAGCCTGGCCACTATGAAAAGACAAAAATCCAGCTTATCCCTACTAAAAACTTTAAATGCGAAAGTGTGCTTGTTTATTGATTTGTTAGTTTATTTTTCCATAACGCTGCAACGAACGTTTTTTTGCATGGATATATATACCTACCTATATGTATGTTTGTAATATGGGTACCTTTTATGCCGGAAAACAGGATTTTTAAAACTAAGTAATAAGTAAATTAATAATATTACAAACACTGGTGGTAAAATTATTGTACTGATAATAATAGTGGTTACTATTTTATTATTTTTACCATTTTTAACCGATTTCAAAAAAATCGGCCAAGTGCGAGTCGGGCCTCGCTCTTTTAGGGTTCCGTTAAAAAAATTAAATTAAAATATTTCCATGTACCCATGGAAATATTTTTATTTAATTTTTTTAATTTAATTAAATTTTTATTATTTGTTGTTATAGCGGCAATAGAAATACATAATATGTGAAAATTTCATCTGTCTATCTATTACGGTTTACGAGATACAGCCCGCTGACAGACGGACGGACGGACGGACGGACGGACAGCGTAGGCTTAGTAATAGGGTCCCGTTGGTACCCTTTGGGTACGGAACCCTAAAAAGGAGGAGGTTATCAATTCTTCGGATTTTATTATGTATGTTCACCGATTACTCAAAGACGCCTGAACCGATTCGTAAAATTCTTTTTTCGTTTGAAAAGTTATACTTTCCAGGTAGTCCCATTAAAATATTATCGAAATCGGTCGAGCGGTTTTAAAAAATCAACAATAAATTATTGACCGAGCGAAGCGAGGTCTCTGAGTTTACTAGAGCGATTTGCACTTGTCCGTCCGTCCGTCCGTCCGTCCGTCCGTCCGTCCGTCCGTCCGTCCGTCCGTCTGTCAGAGCCTTATAACTTTTGAATTACTGAACGTAATTACTTCAAATTAAGATATAATATGTAAACCGATGGCCTCCAGCCGAAAATGGCTTAAAAAGTTATAAAAATCTTTATTTCAGGGGGGCTCTCATAGAAGCGAATGCGAAGAAATTTTTTTTTATTTGCGATTCATAGGTTTTCTGTGTATCATTTTAAAGACAATTTGGAACAGAGTACAACCGTATTTTTTTTTTTATTTTTTTTCCTAAAATTGACGAAATGGGGGGCTTCCAAAGTGGCGATTTAATACGCTCGCTTGAAGACGCTCTCTGGGAAAATTTTCTATATATTTTCAAGTTCTACTAATTTTCTTACTTCACTTGTATCCTGTACTTGAACAACAAATACTAAAATTATATGAATATTATAAAGAAACGAGATTATTTAATTTTTAATGAGCATCAGTAAATTTCACATAGCTTCACAATAATGCTAATAGATGGCGCACTCCATACACACATAACTATTCCATGGAACTAGGACTACTAGGAGTTACGACTACGATCTATCCCAAAAACAGTTTTGCGTCGACTACTATTATTTAGGTACATAATATCATATTATTCAATTAAAATTATTCTTTAGTTAAATATCAAACTTCAATAATTTGAGATTTCGGGTTCATTAAATTATCTATCTAAATATATAAAAGGCAAAGGTGACTGACTGACTGACTGACTGACTGGTCTATCAACGCACAGCTCTAACCACTGGACGGATCGGGCTGAAATTTTGCACACAGATAGTTAGTATGACGTAGACGTCCGCTAAGAAAGGATTTTTGAAAATTCCAACCCCAAGAGGGTTAAATGGGGGTTGAAAGTTTTATTTAAAAGTCCGTCATTTATCAAATTATTTTTCATGTAATATCCATGAAACTTTAATTTTTGGGCTTTCGATAAAAAAAATAAGAAATACGTGTTTCGCAAATTTTGAAAATTCCACCCCCAAAGATTTCAAATAGGGGGTGAAAATTTGTATAAAAGTCCAGATTTTTAAGTTAATTTTCAAGTAATATCCATCAAACTTGGTACTTTAGCTTTCATCTAAATATATAAAAGGCAAAGGTGACTGACTGACTGACTGACTGGTCTATCAACGCACAGCTCTAACCACTGGACGGATCGGGCTGAAATTTTGCACACAGATAGTTATTATGACGTAGACGTCCACTAAGAAAGGATTTTTGAAAATTCCAACCCCAAGAGGTAACCCTCTTGGGGTTGAAAGTTTGTATAAAAGTCCGTCATTTAACAAATTATTTTTCATGTAATATCCATGAAACTTTGATTTTTATACTTTCGATAAAAAAATAAGAAATACGTGTTTCGCAAATTTTGAAAATTCCACCCCCCAAAGATTTCAAATAGGGGGTGAAAATTTGTATAAAAGTCCAGATTTTTAAGTTAATTGTCAAGTAATATCCATCAAACTTGGTACTTTAGCTTTCATCTAAATATATAAAAGGCAAAGGTGACTGACTGATATAAAAGGCAAAGGTGACTGACTGACTGACTGACTGACTGGTCTATCAACGCACAGCTCTAACCACTGGACGGATCGGGCTGAAATTTTGCGCACAGATAGTTATTATGACGTAGACGTCCGCTAAGAAAGGATTTTTGAAAATTCCAACCCCAAGAGGGTTAAATAGGGGTAAATGGGGGTTGAAAGTTTTATATAAAAGTCCGTCATTTATCAAATTATTTTTCATGTAATATCCATGAAACTTTAATTTTTGGGCTTTCGACAAAAAAATAAGAAATACGTGTTTCGCAAATTTTGAAAATTCCACCCCCAAAGAATTCAAATAGGGGGTGATTTGTATAAAAGTCCAGATTTTTAAGTTAATTTTCAAGTAATATCCATCAAACTTGGTACTTCAGCTTTCATCTAAATATATAAAAGGCAAAGGTGACTGACTGAGTGGTCTATCAACGCACAGCTCTAACCACTGGATGGATCGGGTTGAAATTTTGCACACAGGTAGTTATTATGACGTAGACGTCCACTAAGAAAGGATTTTTGAAAATTCCAACCCCAAGAGGGTTAAATGGGGGTTGAAAGTTTGTATAAAAGTCCGACATTTATCAAATTATTTTTCATGTAATATCCATGAAACTTTAATTTTTAGACTTTCGATAAAAAAATAAGAAATACGTGTTTCGCAAAAATTTTAGTTTTCAAGTAATATCCATGAAACTTGGTATGTTGGCTTTTTACGTAGATATATTTTAGGTTGGATTTTAATTACCAATAAAAATCTAACTTAACGTGAGCTAACCAACCGCTAAGAAACCATTTTTGAAAATTCAACCTCTAAGGGGGTAAAATAGGGGTTTGAAAAATCGAACTTAACGTGAGCGAAGCCGCGGGCAAAAGCTAGAGTGATTATAAAGGATTTAAATAAAAACTTGATGTGTTCGGCACGATTTCGTGTCGTCCGACTGCTGTTACCAAGTTAAGTTACGTTAAGCTAAGTTGGGCCCAATTTATTATGCAATTAATTCTGGCCAAATTAATTGCTGCATTTTGTATATTTTCTATTCGCGTCGATAGATGACGATTTGTACAGATGCCCCTAACCCGTTTTCACTCGTTAGTATACCTACATAATAATTCAATGTTTTCACTGACGTTCCCTTACCTTTACGGGCTACCTATGATAAGTTAGGTGATGATTACTGTCAACTTCTTTATTACGATCCTGTACGGGACACCTAAAAGGACATTGGGACGGATGTTAGGACTTAGGATTGTATTTTGGAGCTACCTACGTAAAGAGACTCCTACATAGGGGATGATTTAGGTATGTTTGGTGAAAACGGGCATAATAATAATAATGTCAGTTTTGGTCGTCATGTATTGATTGAATGAATAATCATGGGATACCGTTACCGCGAGGTCTCAGTTCGGGGCGAACCACTAGTATACTTTGTAGTGGCGCGGATGTTTGAAATCGATTTTTTATAAATATTTTTTATATTAAATTATTACGCGTCGGTATTATCCCAAGGTGCTGGAGTCGCGGCCCCGCACCGGGAAGCGCAGTGTTGGCAGACACCGCACCAGGTGGACCGACGACATCAAACGAGTCGCAGGGAGCCGCTGGATCCAGGCGGCGCAAGACCGAGACCTGTGCAAATCCATGCAAGAGACCTTTGTCCAGCAGTGGACGTCTATCGGTTGATAAAGAAGAAGAAGAGAAAATTACGCATCGATTTATGTAGTCTCAAGTACTTCAAAAGCACACGGAAAATATTTTAGAAACCTCATGTAGGCGTACAAATCAATTTCAAAATATGCTTCAAGGATCTCCAAAATACTGAATTACAAATACAATACACAGGTGCGTTGACATGCCGGCAGAATTGAACCCGGCGGCAATAAAACACACATGGAACATATTTGTGATACGCCGATACCTCTCGTGTACATAATACAGCCGACGGAATCCATAATGTGAGCCTCCCATGCAACCTTACACTGGCAATGTTTGACTGGAAGAGATTAAATACTCTTTCTTATGTAGTAAGTTATTCAAAATTATAAACCTGCAATCTGGATTGAATTAATTAATAGGATTAACGCCTATTATTTGATTAATCCGAGATTTGTTCGAGATTTTAAAAATAAACTACAAAAAACTGTGTTAAATGGCTTAAATTTAAATTTAGTAGTAATTGAAATTGTAATGAAGTAGTGTTTAATTTTATGTTTAGATGAATAAATAATTATTCTTATTCTTATTCTTAGTAATAGTTTCTAAGAAAAATGGTTGTAGCACCACTGTGTTTCTTTATTACTCTCTTCTTTCTTCTTTATTAGAACGGAAGTTCTCAAAAGTACATACAAAAATACACACCGTTGTGTGGGATGATAACAATACTAACCCTCAGACATCGCACCGTCACTGGTGAATCTACGGCTTTGGAAGGAAATTCAGTAGTAACCTAGAGGGGTTCACTAAAGAGGGATTTATTGAAAACTAGACTATGCCTGCGACTTCGTCCGCGTGGATTAAGGTTTTTTAATTCCCACGGGAATTCCTTAATATTCCGGGATAAAATATACTGTAAATGTGCTAATCCTGGGTATGAGCTATCTCCATTCAAAATTTCAGCCAAATCGGTTCGTTCGTTGTCGCGTTAAAGAGTAACAAACATCCATCCATCCATCCATCCATACATACATCCATCCATTCATCCGTACATCCATCCTAACAAACTTTCGCATATTTAAAATAGTAGGATCTATTCCTAAAGAGGTGTAAAACTGTGGCAAAGTTTATGACACAATGAAACATTTAATTTAAACTAAGGCTACATGGAAATTATCGGCATAAATAAGCTCGTAACACACAATGCCATATCTAGTATCTCTAACTCAAATTCCCATGTGAACGGGAAAAATTAATAAAATCGAAACGGTCTCCGCTATCGAATTAAGCTAATGCGACCCCGCACCGCGGCGCCGCACGTTAACTGTCTGTAATTAATATGCGTGGAAAAACGGAGAAATATGAAATTCCGCCAATGTGGCTCACCCAAGTGCCTGACGACTGTAATCTGTTTAATTAATCACTGGTGTACTTACATATTATATTGATATAAGATGTCAACGATACACAGTGTTACAGAAACTTCAAGTTTGAAACAACATCATCATCATCGTCAACAACCCCCATCAACAGCTTACTACTGAGCGCAGTTCATCTCTCAGAGAAGGGTTGAAGGGGATAGTCTACCACATTGGCCCTAACTGCGGTAAACTGGCAGACTTCACACACCTTTGAGAACATTATGGTATGGACAATTTTTAGGCATGCAGGTTTCCTCATGATGTTTTCCTTCGCCGTTGAAACATGTGATATAAACGCAAATAACTAATTAACTCAAAAAAAATTGTATGTTCTGATTTATATAATTAGTGCCTGAGTCTTAATTTAATTTAATTAGTTAATCATAAGGTTGCTTGGTAAGTATCGCTACTAGGGATAATGCTGCCTTTAGAATCTATATAATATTTTTATGTAAGTATTACTGTTTTTTCCTGTTTGGTAGAAATAAAAATCATTCTATCTTTTTAATCTATCTAACACGCAAGCAGTTTTAGGGTAACTTATTCGCGGCGGTAACGTGACATGATTCCACAAAAAGCGTAGCTATATTGAAGAGACAAAAACAGTTCCTAAAATGGTCTAAGATCCGAAGACAGATCGTCTTTCACCCATCTGTTTACCAGATAAAAAGTATTTTTAACGAATATTATAAAAAAATTGGTTGTATGTAAAGTCGGTTTACGAACGATAGTAATTACGTGATAACGTCTGGGCTGATCGTGCCTCTCTATCGCTTGCTCCGCGCTCTCGCTTGCACGCTCAGGCGCAGGCGGAACGTGACACTTTTTCGTGAGTGCAGCCGGTGTTCATCGATTTATAAGACGTTATCACGTCTAAAATACAAGGAGCTGCATAAACCATGTGACACTGAGACGCCCTCACATAAAAGTAGACTAACAACGAACATTCACATTAAATTTTCCCTGAAAAGCCTTTTATATAGAGATGCTGATTTTCATATTTTTTAATAGTGTTATCCAACACTTGCAAAAAAAATTGACTATAATTGTATCATTTTCTTAAAAAGTGATATAATGAAAGTTTTTACCAGTTACCACGAACGACCATTATTATTACTTCAACCGTGGCCTTAGTAGACATCGGTCAACACACTCAAGCGCAATTCCTGAGAGGCATGGGTTCGATCCCCGTCGGCCCCGAAATTTTTGATATCATATCCTATCCTACTTCCTACTATCCTACTTCCTACTAATATTATAAATGCGAAAGTTTGTGAGGATGGATGTATGGATGGATGGATGGTTTGTTACTCTATAACTCCACAACGAATGAACCAATTTGGCAATTTGGAAACAGTGATAGCTCATGGCTAGAATTAAAACATAAGCACATTTTATCCCGGAAAATTAAGGAGTTCCCGCGGGAATTAAAAAACCTTAATCCACGTAGACAAAGTCGCGGGCACCATTTAGTTGTATTATACGCTGATTTATAAGAAAAAAGCGTAACTATCTTCGGTTTTGTGCATCAGTGGTGAAATATTGAAAAACGGTTATCCATTAGTATATTAGATGTGGTAATAAATTGGATATTAATCAGTGCAATCTATAATTTGAGGTAAATTATTATGAAAATTTATGCTATTAAAAATTAAAATTGACATGATAATTATTGGATGACACGAAATGTTTTTACCTACAAAACTATTGGAAATGGGTCAGTTCTATGCCTAACATAGAAATACGCCATAAAATACCTAATACTAATAATTTTTACAATAGAGCTGAGTTGCTGGAGTAGCTCTAGTAGATCCTACTATCCTACTAATATTATGAATGCGAAAGTTTGTGAGGATGTATGGATGGATGGATGGATGTATGTTACTTTTTCACGCCACAACGAATGAACCGATTTGGCTGAAATTTGGAATAGGGATGACTCATACCCAGGCTTGACACAAAGGCTACATTTTATCCCGGAAAATTAAGGAGTTCAAAAAACCGAACGCGCCGTACATGAGATTATTCAAATTCATTTATTAATTTGTCAATTATTCCGACGTGTTCGCTTGAAAAGGTTGGCGCGTGGGTATGCATCTCTCGTGGCTCGCGCATATACGAGCTTATAAAAAGTTTAACGCTCGTAAGAGTTGCGGATATGGCAAAGGGCGCGCGCTACACGCGCTTCCAATAACGAGCTCAAGCTCAAGCCAAGTCAAGTCGCGCGTAACAAATCGCGTGGCTCGACTCGCGAGTTAAATATTGCGTAATCTGTAGACACTATGAAGTCAAACAGTAGTCGCCAATATTAACATCATTAATGAACATAGCTATGACTGATATTTTTCTCCCCTTGTCCCCGTAATGGACCCGCATCACGGTGCGCTGGTTGAACCGTTAAATCGAATTCACTTGCTCACTTCCCTCGTTAACGGCTGAGCTATTTTAATTTCGGGGGTGTTTGCTGGGCGTGCCGGTTAACTAGTAAACAAACTAGACTTCAACTTATTAATTTAATTTAAATATAAAATATGCAGGTTGGAAATTGACGGAAGAGAGGGTGCATTTGTGTTTTCGTATACAGCTCCCAAACAGATGGCTAACCTGTTGTATCCTCTTAAAAACGATTGCATCATTAGAACGATCGCAATGACCTCTGATTGGTTGAATTTATGGCGTTCTTGCTGCATCAGTGCATTTTAAACAATAGCGGGAGAGTACCAGGCAATCAGAGGTCATAGCTCGATACACTTACTGATGAATCAATTTTAGAGAATACCACTAAGTACTGGCAAAATTTGGTCGGGAGGACATAGTTAAATTAGAAACTAGGGAAAGGGTTAATCAAGGAAGCAAACTCTTCCATTGTTATTGGCTGACTTCTTGAATCAAATAAAGTGACGTCATCGAAAATACTACTTTTGGTTATAAACACCAAATGGGATGGTATGGAGACCGTCATACCCTTATATGTCAGACACTTATCGTATTTGATAACATGTCATACTTTAACTTTTTTACTAACTGATGTTCGTTGGTGTCCCAAGGTGCCGGAGTGGCGACCCCGCACCGGCAAGCGCAGTGTTGGCAGACCCCCACTAGGTGGACCGACCGACCGCTGGATTCAGGCGGCGCAAGACCGAAGCCTGTGGAGGTCCATGCAGGAGACCTATGTCCAGCAGTGGACATCTAATTTAGTAATACGTTATCAATAATGATGATGATGGTGGCTATAAATTTCACACTCTCCCCATCACGGCACGGGCATGGATAAAAATAAATCATGCCTAATGAGCGTACCAACTAAATTAATATGACCTATTTAGCTTTGACTACTCAGTAGTAATTCCGAACGCAGATCTCTGAATGAGAGCTGTAGACCACTGGTTGGATCAACGCTAATTAGTAAAAAATGCAATACAAAAATTTAAAACTCATATCCGGAATAAGAGCAGTACACCTAACTATTTCGTCGAGTTTAGTATGCGTAAAAGTTAACCCATATCGTACTATCCAGATACGAAACCGAGGGAAACAGCAAAATGAAAGTTGGACCTTTGTTGAAACTGGTATTTGGGGAAGTTGCTTTTTACGGAATGGTTGGTCATTTTAACGAAAATTCAAAACACAAAACAAGGGTTTGCTGTTTCGGTACTATTAAATAAGGTTGTAATTCTGGAGAACTCTTCAGAGCAGTGGTGAACGTTGTGATCTTGTCAGTGGAAAGTCGTTGGTTCGATTCCCGGTAGACGGCAGGGAATACTCGGGAATTTATAATTTCTAGGTCTTCTCGCAGTTCTTTGGTAGATAATTATTTAGAAAAAAGTCGATATCAGGTAAGTATATAGATAGGTATCTACGCGTTTTGGAGTTTCGAGATAGCCCTACATTTGCTAACACGGTGCTAGAATAGCGTGACGGTAAAGGTTCTACAATCAACGTGGATCAGTACACGTGAATGTTTGGTCTAAGTTACATATTGTAGCGTTTAAGTTCTTCAATTTTATTAAAATGGAGCGACGGAAATAAGTTTTAGATATTACTGCCTCTCATTTATAACATTCATTCAACATAAAAATTCTTGTAATTCAGGAAGCCGCTGAATAGGTACAAGGCGGCAATAGAACGTGGCATTATGAGAAAGTCAAGGACCGTTTCAAGAGATCTATTGACGACGAAGACTTCTTCTACGCCTCCTTCTTTTTCATTTTCGTATATCTAGTCATATAATTATCTTTTTGTATTTTAAAAATGTTTTATATACGAATAGAAAACTGACACTGGCCACGCCCCTTCCAAGTTAAGCTGCTATCGTCTTAGAATGCATTGTCGCCTATCGCAGACAGCAGCTATCTTGTATTCAAATAAAAAATACCTGCTAGCCTATGAGGAGTTAAGTTTTTAAAATGAGGGACGCGAGTTGAATTTGAAGTGTTGCCAATATTAACAGTTAAAAAATAATGTGGTTTTAAAATAAAAAGAGCTGTATTAAAAGTAAAAAAATCTTGTGAGGATCCTGGATAATTTATTTTCCTGGGACACGGTAACGGTACCAAATACCTATAATAAGAAAAAGGTTTTGTATTAAATTATAACGAAGCTTATTTAATATGATGAACAAACTTAAGTTCGCTTTTATAATTATGGGCTAAACTGCTTCTCATATAAAAAAATAAAAATTCTTCTGTAAAAAAAACAATCAAACGAAAATTAACATGTAATGGACAAGCCATAATTTAATGGTTGCACCAGTATCAAGCTAGATTCTTATGTTTGTAAATTTATTCCCAAACGGTAGTAAATATAATATGTCTCTGTTCCGAATGACTACCACTGGGACACTGTCCCTGTGTCTGTAAGCTTAAGTAATGTAATATGCCGTGAAATAGGGATAAAGCCGCTTGCTCGTAATGTTTGGACCACAGCAAAGCACACTGGTGTGTTTTATGCAAAGAAACTAGCTAATTGTGCCTGCTGTAGAGTTGTGGCGACGGAGGGAGCACGCCTTTTGTGCCCGTCCCTCAATTTTACTGCCTCGTAAACTATTTGAATTTAAGACGTTTCAGATTTACGTTTTCCGATCGGAAGTTTTTCCGTTTCTCGTTTTTCTTGTTCCAATGTAGGTTACATTTTTATGTTGCAAGTAACGTAGTAAAGTTTTAAGTTTTATGATTTTATCTGCTTGCTTGCTATAATGATGGGCCAAATTGTTTGGACATCATAGCACAAGTAAGAGGATAGAAGTGGGAGGTGGTAGAATTAAATATGTCCGGGAATATATTATTTATCTTGGCCCAATAGTTTCTTTTCAGGCACGTTAAGACAAAGAGATCACAAGGCGCATAGAAAATGCGTGGAGAAGCTTTTGGTCATTAAAAGACCAAATAAAGGGTGACCTTCCACTGTGTCTGAAACGGAAGCTCATGGACATGTGCATCCTTCCAATTCTCATATATGGTACGCAGACTTGGTCCCTGACGATATATCCAAAGTCCAAGCTCAAGGTTTGCCATAGAGCCATGGAACGCAGCGTACTTGGCTTAAAACTAGCAGATCGTATAAGAAATTCGGATAAACGATCCAAAACGCCAGTAGCCGATGTTGGTGCTGCAGCTGCTTCCCTTAAGTGGGACTGGGCAGGTCATGTGAGCCGTATGCCAGATGACTTTTGTCAAGCGTGACTTTTTAGCCGTAACTTTGGTTGCAGACTTTGTACTTCGAACTGACATTCGGCCGTTTACCTTCTACATCTATTCCATGTTTTATATAAAACATCATCTACAATAATTGCTTTAAAATAATAATTCCTTTAAATAGAATAGAATAGAATAGAATAGAAATGTTTTTTATTCAAATAAACTTTTACAAGTACTTTTGAATCGTCAATGAGTCTACCACTGGTTCGGAATGCCGTTCCTGCCGAGAAGAACCAGCAAGATACTCGGCAGTTGCTCTTTTCAAAATACTTTTACAATATACTTAATAGATATTATTCTATGTATGCAGAGTTTCCACAATGAGGGGACGTTCCACAAAAGCATAGGTAATTATTTCTAATTATAATTCAACACATGTTAAGACGGGCAGACAGAAATGTCCATTTCTATATTATTTCTTGCAATTTCATATTCTAATTTGAACTTTGGAGGTCAGTATTCTAACCTTCTAATCCATGCTTGATAGGGCGACCGCATCTAATGTATTATGTAATGCATTTAAACTTAATTGTTTGTTGGGAGGCTTTGGACGTGCCGCCAAACGATTTAGCAGACGAGTATGGGTCGAATTTACACCGTCATACCCTTTCTAAGTTAAACCTTTACCATCGTTAACTGCATGATCACTTACCATCAAGTGAGATCGTATTCAAGAAATAACTTTCATTGAATAAAAAAAATGGTAAGTCACACATTAAGTCTGCGGCCCAGGTGCGAGCGGGTGCGGGCAGCGGAGCGGACGGCGTGTAAAACAAATGCTTAAGATTTATAAGAGATTGGAAGGAAAACGCGCGGACGTGTCCTAATAGAAGGCGGGTGCCGAGCGGTATGAACGCTAGGAGGACGCGCCCGCTACCCGCTCCGCTGCCCGCGCCCGCTCGCACCTGGGTTGAGCGCTAACGGAGACCGATTACGGGTATAATTAAAAAAACTGGCCCTTCCAAGTTATAACTACCATCATAGTTTACATAGTTTACCTTGCCGTGTGGTGACGGCAGATTAGAATACAGTTGTCACCACCCCTCCTCTTCCCGCGGGTGTCGTACGAGGCGACTAAGGGAATATAACGGAGAACGGGCAGCAGCGTCCTCTATGCTACTACTACCATCTACTGCGATCACCAACCCGTCTGCCCTGCGTGGTGATTATGGGCAAACCCTCCCCTTGGGAGAGGCCTTTAGTCCAGCAGTGGACTGTTATAGGCTATTGATGATAGTTTACATCGACACTTAGCAACATAAGAAATCACAATAAAGGGCTATCAGCTTGTCAAGAATAAAAAAATGTAATAATAATTCCTTCACCTGTACAATTCCTGAATTATTTCTCAAATCTTATTCATTTCACAACTATATCCAATAGAAATAGCCAATAACGAGTGGAGCGGAAAGGCAAATTCAATTTAACGGTTGAACCAGCACACCGTAACACGGGCCCATTATGGGGTGAGCGAAGAAAAATACGTCGATAACAGATGTTCATAATTAGTGCTATTTAAAACTATGAGCAACCTCGTGATTGCGTTGAATTTATTTAGTAGTAGTTTCTGCCCGCGACTGCATCCACGTGGAGGTTTTTAAAAACCCTATGTTTTTCTAGGATAAAAGGAAGCCTCTGTCACTTTCCCAAACCATGCAAAAATCGCAACAATCCGTCGCTTTAATGCTGCGTGATTGAAGCACAAACCAACTAACAAACACACTTTCACATTCATAAAATTAATAAGGATTTTAGTATTTGGTGTTAAATTCATTAAATTATTTCAATAGCTAAATTATTGTTGAAGTTTCCGTTACCTACATAGGAATTGTAATTTCATACTCGGAGCTTGTAACGAAATAATAGCGCTATTAAGGCTTACGATGCCCCTATTCTGGGAGCAAATAAGGTTGGTATTTCAACGTCTCTTCCATTCCACACCACATTGTTGGCGAAGTTAAGTCCGCCAATAAGTGCAGCAATAGAAAAAAGAAAATTGATATGAAAAATTGACTTTAAACAAGGTGCAACTGTTGCAATGAGAAATGCCAGGCCAGGCTTGAGTTTATTAAAAGAAATCTATTTCGAAGTTCCCTAACCAAGAATAAAACTCAGAACTTGCTTTATATACTAAGTAAAATCGCACCTTACCAGCAGTATAGTTCTTGCCATTCACGAGGGCGACTGATTTATGGTTGTGTGTGTGTCGTATTTGTATAAGTGTGAGCGAGCGCAATGCTCGCGCCTGCCCGCTCCCACCTAGGCTTTGACAGGCACGCACACTTCTGCAATGTGCATGTACACGAAGTAACCACGAGTAAAGCTCACTCGCCTTCGTGAATTGCAAAAACTGTACTAATAAATACCAGCAGTACTTATAAATCAAATCAAAGTGTTATTTATTCAGGCATAAAACCGCTACTCTTTCGCCAAATGAACTAATAAATAAATCCGCAACCACAAAGAGATCTGCACGAAGCAAGCAACTCTTTTATATAATAAATATAAAATTTATAGTTTTCATGCCAAGTGCAAATAAAAATGTTCATTATGTACATCCTTCTTCAAACTGGATTCATAAAACTGGGAAGCATAAAAAATGTTGATGATTAGAACATGTCACGATAACTTTCCATGACAAGTGACAGTCAAAAATTATCGATGACATTTAAGTTTATGAGTCGTAAAGTAAACCATTGAACAAACAAAGCGTGACCCCGAAAATAATCTTAGCTATGGTTGCCATGGGTTTGCAATTCGATGTTCTATCCGTGAAGAGAAATGTTATTCTTTCTAGTACTCTAAACTTTTTGGTCATCTGTGGCTGCATCATGCCACTGCCACATCATCACGCACTTTGCTGAGAGTCATGACTCGATTAAATGTATTTATCACATAGTATTGATTTCTTGCAGCAATGATAGCCGATAGATGGGGGGTCGCAGGTTCGATCCCGGGTACGCACCTCTGACTTTTCGGAGTCAAGTGCGTTTAAGCAATTAAATATCACTTGCTTCAACGGTGAAGGAAAACATCGTGAGGAAACCTGCATATCTGAGAGTTCTTCATAATGTTCTCAAAGGTGTGTGAAGTCCACCAATTCGCATTGGGCCAGCGTGGTGGACTATGGCCTATAACCCTTCCCTGAGAGGAGACCTGCGCTCAGTAGTGAGCCGTTGATTGGTTGCTAATGATGATGATGATTGATTTCTTATGGATTTTTATCGTGGACTCCCGAATTTGTTTCGCATACGACTTGATGAGATTTCGACTTAAAGTCTATTATTAATTCATAACTATTTTAACGATAGTATTTTTCCAAACAAACGTTTTTTCAAGTGTTTGTTTGTCTATTTGTTTGTCCGGGCTAATCTTTGGATCAGCTCAACTCATTTCGAAAAAGCTTTCACAGAAAAGTAGTGTATTATACAAGGAGTGATCTTAGTTTCTTCTATCCGGGAAATATTTAGCATGTATGGATTAATATATTATTATAATTTTAGTGGTCTATTCGATGCCTCTTTACGTTATCTTAACGAAATTTGACATAGTGATAAAAGAATTCTTTCATTTTTACTACATAATTAGAATGACACAAATCCATCCCAACAAGCAGATAATATTATAATATCTTTTAATATTATTTCACCTCTGTCTTTTCAGCAGTGCTGCTTAATGCTACATTTGTTTCAGAAATTCAGTGTAACCTGTATTCTTTCGTCTAATTTCTATTTCCAGAAAGCTGGTTACCCTTCCCCTTCCAGTGACTTATAATTCTGTTTCTCCATGCGCCCATTTAGAGTACTTTAATGAAAGCCGATTATGTAGTCAGCCTTTAACTAGGACAAGCCGGTATACTTGAAACCACATGCTATCATACCAAATATAACATTAAATACTCGTAATAATTGAAACAATGATGGCCTAGTGGTTCAGATTTCGGCCTCTTTTACGGAGAGTCCGTGGTTCGGTCCCATGTCTAATGTCGGCATCTCTAACTTTCGGAGTTATGTAATAATACTAATAATATTAATATTATTATAGTAATAGTTTATTTATTTGCCAAAGTTTACAATAAGTAAGACTTGACTATACATGATATGGTCGGTCTCTGTGCTAAAGGCAGCAGTGACCTTCGCTCCTTTATATACTACTAGCTGATGCCTGCGACTTCATCCGCGTGGATTAAGGTTTTGATTCCTGCGGAAACTTTGTAGTTTTCCGGTTTAAAAAAGTAGCCGTAATGTTAACCCAGGGTATAATCTACCTCTATTCCAAATTTCAACCAAATCCGTCCATTACTTTTTGCACAAGAGTAAGAGTAACACACACACACACAAACACACACACACACACACACACAAACTTTCGCCTTTATAATATTAGTGTGACTACTATTATAAAATTAATTGCTTAAAGCGCACTATACTACTAGAAATACATAATATTATCTAGTAGTATAGTGCGCTTTAAGCAATTAAATATCAATTCGTTAGCGGTGAAGGGAAACATCGTGAGGACTCCTGCATGCCTGAGAGTTCTCCATTATGTTCTCAAAAGTGAAGTCTGCCACTCCGCACTTAGCAATACCTCAATAATTTTTATTTCAGTACTTCCCCATAATTTACCTTTGATTCGTGACAAACATAAAACCAAAGCTTATTGTAAGATAACGATCACGATCACCTCTGATTGGCTGGTTTGATCTCAGTTGTGAACTAAGCTTTATGATTCAAACGTTTACAATAAATATGAGCCATTAACAAAAAATATACAAAAGCTTTTACTCGTGTTTTTAAACTTGCCTAAACTGCTATCATAAAACAATTTTCTTTTCCATTATGTAGGTAATATTATAAACCTTCTAGCTAGAAACCTTTTATTCAAAATATAGGTCTAGAATAATAAACACTTTCTGTGCCTAACCCTTTGTAATTTTTCTCAAACCAACAATTAATTTTTAGGTCAGTTATAATATTATCTAGTTTTTTAGGTTAAGTTTTGGCTAAATATTGAGTTACCTAGATAATAATTTTGTTCGTATAAAATATAAACTATGTCACTTATGTGTAAATTTTGATTTTTTGCATGCATACATACATACATACATACTTACAATAATATTATCTAGTTTTTTAGGTTAAGTTTTGGCTAAATATTGAGTTACCTAGATAATAATTTTTTTCTTATAAAATATAAACTATGTCACTTATGTGTAAATTTTGATTTTTTGCATGCATAATACATACATACTTACAATACATACCTTCATAGACTCCAAAAATAATTTACTCTCCCTTTCTCTTTTTGACTGCAGCAGTCCGGTAAAAACTCAACTAGTACTGTGTTTGCTTTATCCGCCGAGTAGGGAGGACCACACAGCGAGATTTCCCTAATACCGAAATCTATACTAATATTATAAAGAGGAAAGATTTTTTGTTTGTTTGTTTGTTTGTTTGTACCGAATAGGCTCTGTAACTACTGGACCGATTTTAACCATTTTTTCACTAATAAAAAGCTAAGTTATCAGGAAGTAACATAGGCTATAATTTATTTTCAAAAAAATTAGAGATCCTTCAGAAAATTGCAATAATGTAATAATGCATTCATTATTTGGCGTGTGCTGAGAAAACTATTGATGATACATAAAAACTATGTACTAAATGATTAAAGTACTCATTATTCTCTACAAAAAGTCCCCGAGGGAATATATATAAATATCATATTTAAGTCACAATATTAGCTTTTGTGTTCTAAAATTTAATTAGATCGCCTTTATCATCATCTATATATCTATATATATATATATATATATATATATATATATAAAAGAACGAAAGAACGAAGAAAAGAAGAATTTATAACTCAAGAACGGATGAACCGATTTGGCTGAAAATTGGTGGAGAGGTAGCTTAGAACCAGGAGACGGACATAGGATACTTTTTATCCCGTTCGACCGCGTTTCCGTCAAGTCACTATAAAACGTGGTATAACAAAAACGCATCTGACATGGAATAACAAAACGCAAATGACAGTGGAATAACAAAACGTAAATGACAGCTAAACGTAATTTTGTCTTTGACAATTATAAAAAGTGTTATAATAAAGCATTACTGATATTATAAATGCGAAAGTGTGTTTGTTTGTTGGTTTGTCCTTCAATCACGGCGCAACAGAACAGCGGATTGATGCGATTTTTTGCATGGGTATAGTAATGGATGTAGTAGTGGTTCCTCAGACCGGGAGAGCTACTTTTTATCTCGGATAATGAAAGTTCCCGCGGGATTTTTAAAAACTAAATCCATGCGGACGAAGTCGCGGGCATCAGCTAGTTTAGTATTAATTCTTCCTTACTAATACATAATTATAAATGCGAAAGTGTGTTTGTTTGTTGGTTTGTTGGTTTGTACGTCAATCACGCTGCAACAAAGCTACAGATTTACGTGATTTTTTGGATAGGTATAGTTCAGAACCTGGAGGGTGACATAGGCATCCCGGAAAATCAAAGAGTTCGCACGGGATTTTGAAAAACTAAATCCACGTGGACGAAGTCGCGGGCATCAGCTAGTATCGGATAAACAACGTAAGCTTAGTATATATCACTGTCAACATAGTATACCTGTCAATAAAAGTTTAATTTCATATATCCCCCGTGTAAGCCGTCTACGATGGAAGCAATATTACGTGCACTGGACGTCAATCGTTCAGCTTCCATTTGCCGGGCGGTGAAATCACAGCTCGTTTTATAAGTTTTTAAAGGAAAATTCAACGTCTATTTCTTCGACTATTAAATACAGTCTGAACATAGATTGACGATGATAGACTGAAAAATTCATATTGGAAATCTTTTTCTTTATCAGAGTCCTCATGAATAAACTTCGTTTCTGACAGTCACGCAAGGAAATTCATTTTTTTAAACCCTTTACGTTGCGATGTTCCCCACCAGGTGAATGAATGATGTCACATGAAGGTGGTGAATGAATGGCTGGCAGCCATTGGATACAGGCGCCACAAAATCGTGTTATGTAGAGATCCTTACACGAGATCTATGCCGAGCAGTTGACGTCTATTGGTTTAGATGATAGTGATGAGTTGCAATGATCTTCACATTCGAATCGTATAATAAGTACGATTTTGAATTCTATTATTAACCTCTAATGTATCTTTTTAAAAACGTACCACCCAGTACCCACTGTGCGTACATCTGTCATTTATTATTGGAGTTAAGATTTGGGAAAACATCATGATTATGATGCCCGCGACTTCGTCCGCATGGATTTAGTTTTTAAAATCTCAAATATTTGATTTTCGGGGATAAAAAGTAGCCTATGTCACTCTCCAGGTCCTCAACTATCAGAGTCCTCAGATATCCATGCAAAAAATCACGCCGATCCGTAGCTCTATTACGGCGTGATTGAAGGACAAACTAACAAACAAACAGACTTTCGCATTTATAATATTAGTATGATGGCAGATATTCGCACAATTAACTTTAGTTCAAACTAAAGTTAATTATGCGAATCAATCATCATCATCATCATAATCATCAGTTAATTACTAATTTCCACTAACTTCTAAGACAAAAGTGGGTCCGACGACTCAAACCGCAGATTTACATCCAGTATCTCGTATTATAATAAATAGTACACGCATTTTATTTAACAAACAACACAGAACAAACAATTTTGGAAAATAAAGTGGAGAATTAGCGAAATTTCAAAATTAGCTCGAATTTGGTACAATTGCACCGCTCCAACAAGCTTGTTTGCACGCGACGCTTCTAATTGTTTTATAATTGCCGCCGTTTAGAACACCGCCCTCCGTGCGGAAAATGTTTGAATTCGGAAAACTCTCTCGACTACTTCCATCGCGCAGTGGTCTTTTGAATACGAGATTCGATTCCCGGCAGAGGCAATTTGATGATTTTCTAATTGCTAAGGGCCGATTTCACCAACGTAAACTAAGTCTTATCCTAGCGTAAAGCCTCAATAGCCCAACGGTTAAAGGGGCGGGCTGAAAACTGAATGGTCGCAGGTTCCACCCGTTGCACTATTGTCGTACCCACTCCTGACACAAGCTTTCCGCTTATTTGGAGGGGAGAGGAGGATATTAGTCCATTTGACTAATATTCTTAAAAAAAAGATATTTTGACAGATTTTCAAATATTAGAATAAATAAAAGATTTTCAATACAAAAAATATGACACCTAATTTATTTCTTGGTTAAACGTCACTCCACGTTGGTAAAATTGTAAATCAAGTTTGTTTCAAGACAATCATGCCAGTAGGAAAGCGATGATGAGATCTAGGTTTCAGCGCACTTGCCTAGAAGATTCCTATTCACTCTTGCCTCGAAGGTATGGCAAGACCTACACCTTATCGGTTTCGACACACTCGCTCCGCTAAATCGTTTTGCGGCACGTCTTTGACAATAGGATAGTAACAAGGGTGGTCAAAGCCTTCCAGCAGACCAGAACAAAGACAATTAAGAAATTATAACATCCTAAATTGCTTCCTACGGGAATCAAACCCGAGTCCTCCCACTTGTAAGACCACAGCCTTCACCAACAAACTAAGGAGGTCCTCCAAACCATCCAAGGAATCAAAGAACTAGCAGCTACTTTGGCTAAAAATTAATTAAGAATTAGTTAGGTCGGCATTTTGGATACTATGCCACGCTGCGGAGACATCGAATCGTTGAGAAAAAGATTTATTTTAGTTTTAATTTTAGAAGTAACAATATTAAATTCTTCATTTTTTTAAGGTTTTGTTTTCTTCATCTTCTTCATTATCAACCGATAGACGTCAACTGCAGCTGGACATAGGTCTCCTGCATGGACTTCCACAGGCTTCGGTCCTGCGCCGCCTAAATTCAGCGGCTCCCTGTGACTCGTTTGATGTCGTTGGCCCACCTAGTGCGGGGTCTGCCAACACTGCGCTTCCCAGTGCGGGGTTGTCACTCCGGCGCCTTGGGACCCCTACAACCATCAGCTCTTCAAACTACATGCACCGCCCATTTCCAATTCAGTTTCACGACTCGCTGAGCTATGTCAGTGACTTTGGTTCTCCTACGGATCTTCTCATTTCTGATTTGATCTCGTAGCGTTACTCCAAGCATAGCTCTCTCCATCGCCCGCTGCGTGATCCTGTGCCTATGATTTTGTTTTACTAATTCAGAAAATATAAAACTCTAAATTGCTCCGAATGAGAATCAAATCCCATAAAAGACCATAACGCTCACCAATACACCAGGGAGGTCGTCAAAATAAAACAATCGGTATTAAAAATAGCAGCAACAATTTCGCAAATAACACCCGTAATTACTTACGGCCGTGTTTTTCTCTTTAGTTTTCTGTCGTCACAACAGATGAAGGACGGAACAATTTCGCCCCGAGAGTCAGAACTCAGAATACAGATTGCACGGAATGGCATTCTTTGCGCGGAGTATCACTGGCACACTGGGACGTGTCCCGGTTAGCTATTTACTTTTTTTAAATTGCTTCTTTGGTCTAGTGGTTATCATGTTCGACTGTGGATGATGAGGTCCTGGGTTCGATTCCTGGGTCGGGTAAAAAAAATCTGTTGAGAAATTTTTAGTACTAGTTCTGAGTTAGTTCAGTGTTTAGACAATGCCTGCTTGGTTACTGAAAATTCAAGCTTCTAGTTTTATCCACAACGAAGTTATAGGGGGGTCGAAAATAGCCTGAACTGCCTCGAGAAAAGGATGGTACGGCCGTGCCACTTATTTGCTTGACTTGGCAGGGGCACTGCCATGCCCCCAGATAATTTAGTGCGAGTAACATTTAACCGATTAATTGACTTTTTGGCTTTTTAGCAGATTTTTAATACAAAACTGACAGCACGTCATTCCTCAGATAAATGTTACTCAGGGATCAGGAATAGTGAAATTGATTACGATTTATGATAAAAATCGACTATAATCTACTTGTTTCTATACGCCTAATAGTTAAAACAGTTTGATTGCACTGGCTATTCGGTTAGTTGGGCTGCATTGGAGCGGTCATCAAAACCCTAATATTTAATCTAAAAGGTAAAATAAATTATTTTCAGATAATAATTATGGCCATTTTCATATTGTACTAATTAATGACCCTCGTCCCGATAGTTGCGGGTGGCGTTGCTTTGACAGCTTGTATAAAATTAGGTGTTCAATTTACGGAACGCGAATTACATATGAATTTAATTAACTTTAATTATATTTGCTTTGTAATCACAGAAGATTGTAAGAGCATTAAATTCAACGTGCCTCTACGTTGTTTACGTTTCAGCTGAACTGAAACTAGTATGAATAATTTTAGTTAGTAAAATTAATTACAATATTATGTTCTATCCAGTAAGTTCTGATTTATTTCATTTATTTTGATTTAGTGGATTTAGTTTTTAAAATCCCGCGGGAACTCTGATTTTCTTGAATAAAAGTAACCTATGTCACTACACTATACCCATGCAAAAAATCACGTCGAACCGTAGCTCTGTTGCAGCGTGATCGAAGGACAAACCAACAAACCGGCAAACCAACAATCCAATAAACGAACATACTTTCGCATTTATAATATAAGTAAGGAATATGCACGTGCCAGGGCTGGGCAATGGGCATGGTTCATAGAATTTTAGTATGACATTGTTTAATAATATTAATATTTTACTTAATTCATGCTAGACCGTGTCCAACATGGATCCTAATAGGTGTATGTATAATACTGATTACTGCGTATAATATACACAGCGTAAAATAAATCGTGCTAAAATTTTTACCCAATAACGGAGAAGAGGGTCGTAGACGTTGTAATAATGTTTGTATTTAAATGTGTTTTGTCGATTTATCTATTGCTTCATAATTGCCAATTAGTAATATTTAAAATTACAAAGCTGACGTAACACACACTCGTAACACAAGTCATTTAGTACATGTCTAAGCCCTCCATTGGAAAATTGAAATTGTTTGTTTAAAAGAAGTTTTTGAAATAAAAAAAAAAAAAAATTGTTAACAAGATGATAATCGAGATTTGAATTAAATGTAAACGTATTTGATTCCTTACTAGCCCCGTCCATTTTAGTTGAAGTTGATAGAACTGATTCACTAGCAAACTGAAACTAAAAATAGTATCCATCACTGCACCTCCATCTTGCATCCAGCACTGAAAATAGTATCCGTCATGGTATCCATTTATCTTGACTTAGTTCAATATTCATTATTTAGCTTTGCTGCAGTCCAATACCTAACTAATATGCTCCATTGGTTCGTATCAAGTCAAGCATCAAGTACCGTATGAGGTTAATCTAGATTGTAGAACGTATGGCGCTGAATACATTCCTTGCTAGCGGTCGAATGATGTCCATCGATTTTGAATGAATATGATGAATACGTACCAACCAGGGAGTAATTTTCTAACTTGTTCCAAGGTAAAGTCAAAACTTTACACATTATATAATATAATGAACATCTTAACATTATGAATAATGAACGAACAATCTTTATCGTAAAAAAATCTTTTCAAAAAACCGACTTCTAACGCCACTACAAAGTATAAAAATAATTTCAGTTGTCCACGTTTGTTGAAGTCGGGCGGGCCTAAAATACAAACTATGAAACCAATGCGCGACGCTACACAATTAGAGAGACTCGTTTGTAGAAGTCGAGCGAGCATCGCGAGTCGGTTTCATAGTTTGTATTTTAGGCCCGCCCGACTTCAACAAACGTGGACAACTGAAATTATTTTTATACTTTGTAGTGGCGTCAGAAGTCGGTTTTTTGAAAAGAATTTTTATTTTAAGCTTTTAAGTGTACTATCCTATGATTGAGGAGCTAGGACCTGGAGCTCCATGATGTAGTCCATACTTGCTACCTACAATATCAATTCGTAATCGAAATTTCCTAAATCACCATAGTTTTAGGTAGGCAGTACCCTGCAGCATCAGGATTGAGGAGCTAGGACCTGAAGCTTCATGATGTAGTCCATACTTGCTACCTACAATATCAATTCATAATCGACATTTCCTAAATCCCCATAGTTTTAGGTAGGCAGTACACTGCAGCATCAGGATTGAGGAGCTAGGACCTGGAGCTCCATGACGTAGTCCATACTTGTTATCTACAATAATAATTCGTAATCGACATTTCCTAAATCTCTTTATTTTAGGTGAGCAATATCCCTGCAGCATCAGGCTTGAGGAGTTGAAGGTGAAAATTTTTATGGGACCATTTCGCAAACATCCTCTGTCGATAAAAAAAAAATCACGCGAATCGGTCCAGTAATCCCGGAGAAATCGGTGAAAAAAAAAATACCGGCCGAATTGAGAACCTCCTCCTCCTTTTTGGAAGTCGGTTAATAAATAAAAACAAACAAACAACAACAAATAACCTTAGAACAAATACTCCTAGAAAAGTAATAGTCGACACAGTGAAAAGTCATTTTTAGTAAGCCTTTAAAGGCCGACTACGCGGTATTATCGCGTTAGTACGACGAGCTCGCAGAAAATTATTTATCAAAAAAATGACGTACGGTGCTGTGAAAGGGAGTCATAATTCATCACAATAACTATCAATAACGTAATTAACAGTACCAGTACAGAAAATAATTACATGGCACTCACACATTCATTGCTTGCATCATGCATGAGCCTATACGTTTAGAGCGGAAATTTCTTAGAAACTTCCGGTCTATCAGTAGGTATTTATTCTAAGCAAAGTGAGTTTTATTATGTGTAAAATAAAACTTACAATATTTTTTTGAATTATGCGTACTCCAGCCGTAGTTATACATTGTTTACTGGATGTCTTGAAGAATGACAACGGTGATAGAATAGAATAGTTGTTTTATCTTTTTATCAAAGTGATTTCGAATGGTTAAGTGAATCTACCGCTGGTTCGGAATGCCGTTAAACCAGCGAGAAACTCGGCGGTGATAACCTTTTAATTTCATTCTATGATAAGGAGGTACCTTTAATTTGAATGTATCCAGGAGATATTACAGTGCACAAGTTTGTACGTATTCCACGCGCACATACGTGTTTGCACGCACTACTAATAATAGTAGGCAATTATATAGACTTTGCACTCGTGTGTACTCTCAATTCCCTCACACTCATAGTCTGTTAGCTGCATGATACAGCGCTCCTCAAGAGCTTTTCATTTAACGCTAAATTCCGGAGAACGTAGTAGCAATCACTGATTTGAATAATAGCAATGACCGGCTCGGTCTACAGTCGCTCTAATTCACTCTCGAGGAAGTATTAGTACATTATGTATTTGCATAGTCTCTGTAGCAGCTCCTGTCAGAATAAGGGCTAGATAATTTATTTCAGAGCTCCGTTAGAAATTATTCGCTTCTATTTATTTTCTTAACTTTATATTAAGTACCTACATAGTACTTACATAGTTAATATCGTGTTACTTATGCTTAGGCTTACCAACTTTTATGTTCATTCGAGATTTTTAAAAATATCTGAGACTTTCTGAATCGTTTAAATTTTAAGAACTCTTTGATTCATCACAATAAACGTGTCTTACATTCACCACCAAGAATTTTCGTCATGATCTGTTAAATTTTAACGTCGTTACTGCTGAACCCAGTAACGACGTTAAAATTTAACAGACGGTAGACAGATCGACAGACATACTGAAATAAAATAAAGAGACTATTAACTGTTGGCCAAAACCTCCCAGTTTGCTACCAAGCAAGACGCCCAATCATGTTGCATAATGGTCGGGGTCCTTAACGATCTTAATATACGTTACTTAATATACGACGTTAATATACTACTTACGTTCAATTTGCAAAGTTACTCGTGTGTCCAGCGGTGGACACAAATTTTGTCGAATAAAATGAATATTTTACAAAAGAGTTAAATACATTTTCCTCAATAACAACGAGCACTCTTCTGCGATAAAAGTTAATGATTTTCTTTGTGAAATAATAACAAACTCATTTTCAGCGGGACGCGGAAGCCAAGAAATGAATACCTCAATTGCAAAGTCTTTAAACGATAATAACTCTTGATAGTTAACGGTTAATTTGTTCAGAAAATGGAACGACAATCGAGGCGGCAATAATTTAAATTGAGAATGTCAATTAAAAGGTTTTTCTCTTTATAATAATATTGAAAATTAATTTTTGAATAGTCTGCTGTGTCGATATACAACATACCTATATGCAGAGTATATCTTCTACTTCTTCTTCTTTATCAACCTATAGACGTCCACTGCTGGACAAAGGTCTCCAGCATGGAATTCCACAGGCTTCAGTTTTGCGCCGCTTGCATTCAGCGGCTCCCTGCGACTCGTTTGATGTCGTCGGTCCACCTGGTGGGGGTACTACTACCATAGGTCCCACAGAGGCCTTTGCATTGCCAATATCAGCAAAACCTTTGAAATGGATATTCCCAGAATATATATCATTAGCCAATTTAAATACTACACTTACTAGTCCATTTAAAGAATAATGAAGTCTACAGTTTAGAAAGCATCGTGTGTTCAGATTTCGAACAAGTAAATGATCTTATTTTCAGTTCGTCATTTGTGTGTACTCCAATTTGCACAGGTGCTCTGTAAGTAGGTATGGATGAGAAAGACGGAGAATTTTTCCATCCCTTTTCCTTTCATACTAATTGACAGATTCTGTCAAAATTAAATGTCAATCTGTCATTTAGTAGATATGGATGGAAAAATTCTATATCTCTATTCCATCCTTACTTATTGACAGATTTACATGCAGTTCAGGTAAATTAAAAAAGTTATACTAGATCCTGAATGAACCCAACATTTTGTTTGGCCCAACCCGGTATTTGAACCCGGAATCTCGTGATCCGTAACTAAGTAAGCTAGCAACTAGAGTCTAGAGTAGTCCAATGAAGCAGTTAAACTGGTATGTTTAGCTATATTGAGGCTTAAAATACATTATTAATTCTTCAAAAAGTAGTATCAGAATTTTATTCAGCATCTATTTGACATCGGATCAAGCACTCCAGCAAATCCTATACGAGTAACGAGACAGGCTGTCAGTAGAAGCCAGCCATACATATCGCTCAGCGATCCCCATTGAAGCTTGGATAAGTAACTTTAATACTGGAATTATACAGTTGGCAGCTACTCGTATATCTCTATCTCTAATAGGTAGTATAAAATAGAATCACTGGGCCTTTATTTCAACGCAGCGAATTTTGACACGATTTTGACTGTCATTTATTTTTAACCCCCGACGCAAAAAGAGGGGTGTTATAAGTTTGACGTCGATGTCTGTCTGTGTGTGTGTGTGTGTGTGTGTGTGTGTGTGTGTGTGTGTGTGTGTGTGTGTGTGTGTGTGTGTGTGTGTATGTGTGTGTCTGTGGCAACGTAGCTCTCAAACGGATGGACCGATTTCGATCCGATTTTTTCATTTGAAAGGCAGTTTCCTTGCGGTGGTTCTTAGATATGTTCGTTTATGGTTAATATCGGTCCAGCAGTGTAAGAGTATCAGCTCTTTTCCAAAATGATGCAAGGCATTTTGGCGTATGATTACTGGATTAAGTGCTTCACGCGTGCCAGTATAATCGTTTATTATATACATATAAATGACAATTAATTGATAATGATAACTTCGACAGCCATAGATTCTCATGTTGGGGGTGTTTTAAATTTTCAATTTACACTTGTAATACATGCCTTTTGTATAATAATATATAGCAGCGTGCAGCCTTTGTAGTGCGGACAAAAATATTTTCACATGTTAAAAAAATATTCAAAATGTTTGCCAAGCTTCCAATTTCAAGCTGAAAAAAAAAAATATTGTTAGATTATGCCGAGAATAAACTAGCCTATATTAAAAGAAAACTTGAAAACTCGAGGCTATACTTAATCACTATTATAATAATAATGTCCTCCCGACCGAATCCGATCACGGCGGCCAACCTCCTTAGAGGTCAGCCATCTGCGCAGGAGATGTTATAGTGCACAAGTGTGTGCGCAAGCACAGGTGCACTCTCTATTCCCTCACTCTCATAGTCCGATGGGACGTAAATCCGACACGACCGGAGAGAGATCAGGCGCAGGACCGACGGCTTTATGTGCTCTCCGAGGCACGGGGGTGACTCACCGCCAACATCCTAACTCCGGGCTAGTACTGAGAATTTCTTTGGCAGAAAAACCCAATACATTTTTTTTAACGGCCCGACCCGGGAATCGAACCCGTGAACTCGTCATCTGTAGTCGAACAAGCTAACCACTAGACCAACGAAGTAGTCACTATTATACCTGCAGAGTGATTTAGTACCATTGGTCCCACAGAGGCCTTTGCATCGCCAGTATCAGCTTCTGGCTAGTTACCATTAAAGAGCTTCCGATGGAGCTATTCGGAGGCGGTCGATCCATTTGAGTGTACATTTTTCGTCGTCAAATAGAGCCATTAACTCTCGGAATGGAGGAGTGCCGATTACCGACGCTAATGACGGGAATGTGCTCTATATAGAACGGGTAACTACAGTGGAATAGAAATAGGTCACAAGAGTACCGTACTACCTTAATTTTTTGGGTCGTAAACTTTGTATATTTTCTTTAAGATCTTTGAACTCCGAACTCAATATTCAAATTTCAAATTAGTCTAGGCAATGGGGCGGTTTGTTGTATGGAGACCCCCGCATCAAATCCTCAGTCGATGAAACTTGGCAGGGTTGTAGTATGGGATGACCCAAAATTTACACAAAAATATCCAAAAAAAAAACCATGCGGAAGTTGGGTATTTATACCTAAAAGTACAAATAGCTTAATATTTTGAACAGAATAATTTCTCCGTCCAATTTTTTTTTACCAAACTAATTATTAGCCTTAATAAGAGGTACTTGATAAAAATCCAAAACTTTTTTCAAACGGAACTGTCATTTTTTAAAGAGGTTTATTTTTTTGTCCGTAATTTCGACCAGAAAATTGCTCAGTCAATTTTTTATTTTCAAATGTCCTTAAAATGTAATTTAGCATAACGTGTAAGAAAATCCAAAAAAAATCCATACCAAAATCTATTTATCTTACTTCAACTGAAAATTGTTTATAACTCGGAATGAAAAATTTCTCTATCCAATTTCTTTTTTTTACCATAGTAGGTAGACACATTTACACACTTATCCTAAATATCCAAAAAAAATATCACGAAGAACATCGATATTGAAACAGAGTTTTTGAAATCTAAACTGCGTTTTCGCGATAATGTACCTTAATGCTTGAATCATTGGGTATAGTTTAGCGTGCGCGAGCGAAGCGACTTCACAAATAATATATTACTACTTGCCTTCTACGATGCTAAATAATAAACATAAATGTGTACCTCAACATTAATTTATTTATACAACCACTAATTGTAGCGACTTAGCTTCCAGAAAATTAATGAGCTTTTCAATAGTTTAATTAAGGGCCCTTAAACATAATTTGTTTCTCCGAATTAGTTTATTTTGAGAATATTTAAACAAAAACAACATAAAATTGCCATAACAGCTTATATTAACTAATATTCATTTCCTTCACTGAAAATAAAATAATATTATGTATCTGCTTCAAACAACCAAAAAATTAACATCTTTATTTTGAAAAAGTATAAAAAATTATGAAGCTCTATAATGTTTAAAAACAATTGTTTTTTGGCCAAAGCTTCATTGATTACTTTGTTACCAAAACCTTTTTAACCGACTTCCAAAAAGGAAGTGGCTCTCAATTCAGCACTTATTTTTTTAACTTATGCACGGTATTTTAGGATCCCTAAAAAAGTGACATACTGTTTTTATTCAAGATTCCTGTATTATGAATGAATACAATACAATAAATAAAAAGAGCATGACACTTTTTAGGGATCCTAAAACACCGTGTGTTGTATGTACAGCGGTTTCTTCGAGATTTCTGAACCGATTTGGATAAATTTTATTTCACTTGCTAGAAGAAATTCTCGAGATGGTTCCCCAATAATTTCTGGATCCAACTTTTCAATTCTAATGCCTCATTCTGAAGTCGGGCGAGCATGAAAACACGCCCAATGTCAACATAATGTGTAGAAACTAAAAACTTTTTTTTCAACACACTTGCTCATAAAGTGGCTCTAATAGTCTAGTTGACAAGTTCAAAATGGTACAAAATAGAGATACTGGTCTTAAAATTATGTGCGATAGCTCATTGGATCCGGAATGACGCCTAGAAAAATGTTCCAAAAGCGTGTATTAGCACATAAAAAATTGCAAAAGTTATAAACAATTAAAGATGAAAAAAAAAATGGCATTTCGTTTTTTGCCAATATTTCATAAACTATTAATATTTAAGAAATTTCAAAAAAAGATTCTAAAAGAAGAGGAAATTTTCAATAAAAAACTCCGAACTCCCGGAACTCTATCTCCATTATTTATAATTTTAATTTAACGCTGAAAATAGGTCTGCACGCGACATTTTAAGGTTGCGCGCGCGGCGTCAATTTATACTTGATAATTAATAAATTAATTAATAATTTTTTATACTTGAACAAGAACTGAAAATCCAAGTAATGTTGTAAAGTAAAATAATTATTATAAACAAAGTATAAATTTTTTTTTACCTTTTATGGCGCGATCTTGTTAAGTATGTATGTTAAAAAGGCTCTATGAAGCGAAAATTTTTTACAACAATTATTTAAATTTTTTTTTTCACTTACAATTAAGACGGAAGTTCAAGAAAATTTTGTTAGTTAACAATTGTTTAACTTGTTGAAAAATTAACTTTAAGTAAAATTTCCAACGAGAATAAATTATTTATAGTGTTCAAAACACACCATAATTTTTTCAAATTTTTAAAAAAATATTCAATACCTTCAATAAATTAATTAATGTGCCGTACTCGCTTTTGACGCCGCGCGCGCAACCTAAACATGTCGCGCGCAGACCTATTTTCAGCGTTAAATTAAAATTATAAATAATGGAGATAGAGTTCCGGGAGTCAGGAATTTTTTATTGAAAATTTCTTCTTCTTTCAGAATCTTTTTTTGAAATTTCTTAAATATTAATAGTTCATGAAATATTGGCAAAATACGAAATGCCATTTTTTTTTTCATCTTTAATTGTTTATAACTTTTGCAATTTTTTATGTGCTAATACACGCTTTTGGCACATTTTTCTAGGCGTCATTCCGGATCCAATGAGCTATCGCATATAATTTTAAGAGCAGTATCTCTATTTTGTACCATTTTCAACTTGTCGACTAGACTATAAGTTCACCGCAATTAGGCACATTTTTTTTTATTCGATGACAAGCTAGTCCTTGACTGCGATCTCACCTGATGGTAAGTGACGATGCAGTCTAAGATGGTAGCGGGCTAACTTGGAAGGGGTATGGCAGTGAACATTCAAGCCATACCCCTAATTGGTTTCTACACGCCATCGTGCCGGAACGCTAAATCGCTTGGCGGCACATTTTTGACGGTAGGGTGGTAACTAGCCACGGCCAAAGCCTCCCACCAGACCAGACCAGAGACAATTTAGAAATTATAAATTCCCAAATTGACCCCGCCGGGAATCGAACCCGGGACCTCCCAGTTATAACAGCGCTCACCACTGAGCCAGGGAGGTCGTCACAAATTTTCTACATAATAACACCTATAATCAAACTATGACTTTTTGGAACGTAGTTCCTTATCGCGCGGTGCGGAAGGGGGCTAGACGGATCGACACTTTTTTGAAACCGACACTTTTTTGAATTTGAATTTGGCATTGTGTTCATTATTTTCACACTTGTGGTTTCGACAGTCGCTAAACAGCTAAAAGTCGATGGTTCGAATCCTAGCTCGACAGACTGAATTTTCTATTTTCAATTTTATTGACCGAGCGAAGCGAGGTCTCTGAGTCTACTAGAGTGAATTTGCACTTGTCCGTCCGTCCGTTCGTCCGTCCGTCCGTCTGTCAGAGCCTTATAACTTTAGAATTACTGAACGTAATTACTTCAAATTTAGATATAATATGTAAACTGATGGCCTTCAGCCGAATATTGGATAAAAAATTATAAAAACCTTTATTTCAGGGGGGCTCTCATAGAAGTGAATGCGAAGTAAAAAAAATTTTATCGCCTTACATAAAATTGTTACGTATCATTTTAAAGATAATTTTGAACCGAGTACAAAAATATTTTTTTTAAAATTTTTCCCTTAAAATTGACGAAACGGGGGGCTTTCAAAGTGGCGATTTTATACGCTCGCTTGAAGACGCTCTCTAGGAAAATCCGCTATGGATTTTCAAACTGATTTTATTTTTTTAGGTCACTTATATCCTGTACTTGAACAACAAATACTAAAATTATATGAATATTATAAAGAAACGAGATTATTTAATTTTTAATGGGCATCAGTAATTCATATAGCATCAACATAGCTTCACAATAATGCTAATAGATGGCGCAGTCAGTAACTATTCCCATGGAACTACGAGTTACGACTACGACCTATCCCAAAAACAGTTTTGCGTCGACCATTATTATTTAGTTACATAATATAATACAATAATTGTATTATAATTTTTTTTGTACCATATTATTCAATTAAAATTATTTTTTAGTTAAATTTGAGTTAAATATTGTATATTTTCTATTCGCGTCGATAGATGACGATTTGTACAGATGCCCGTAAACCGGTTTCACTCGTTAGTACCTACATAATCATTCAATGTTTTCACTAACGTTCCCTAACCTTTACGGGCTACCTATAAGTTAGGTGATGTTTTCTGTCAACTTATTTATCACGATCCTGTACGGGACACCTAAAAGGATATTGAGACGGATGTTAGGACTTAGGATTGTATTTAGGAGCTACCTACGTTAAGAGACTCCTACTTAGGGGATGATTTAGGTATGTTTGGTGAAAACGGGCATAATAATAATGTCAGTTTTGGTTATCATGTATCGATTGAATGAATAATCATGGGATACCGTTACCGCGAGGTCTCAGTTCGGGGCGAACCACTAGTTTTAAATAATTTCTACATGTGGAATTTTTCCCTAATTTTTTATAACTAATTTTTAAGTTATAAAAAATTGGGGAAAGTACAGTCCGAACAAAGAAAAAAAAACGTTGATAACCTGCTCCTTTTTTTGGAGTCAGTTAAAAATAGCCATAACAACTTATAAAATAATAATATCCATTTCTTTCAAATTCAAATTTATTTCACGTAGGCCAACCTGTGGCTCTTGTGACACGTCATGATTCTACCACTGGTTCGGAAAGTAGATTCTGCTGAGAAGAGCCGGCAAGAAAGTCAGCTCTTTTCAAAATTGGTATGTTATGCAGAAAAAAATGTACCTAAACCTAACTAAACTCGCTCCTAAATCATCAATTTTCGGTGTGAGAGGTGACGAAAAATAATTTTTATAGTACTAAATTGAAAGATTTTTCACCAAACCAAAACCAAAAATTGGAGATAAAGGACCAATCTCTGTGTAGTAGTTTTTAGTTCCATTGTATTTTGTTCGAATTTGTTACAAAATGATCCGAAAACTCCAATAGTTTAACGGATTTGCATTAGCGCCCTTAAAATTGTGCAGTAATGTCGCTATGATATGGATTTCGTGCCCCTTTTCGAGCGGGATGGCAAATTATCGTTTTCTCGTGAGTGAGAAATAGAGTGATAGACGCGCGACGTACTTTTGACGACGTACTATTTTTTACCTAATTACAAATTACTTAAAATACAAAATTGCATATTATTATACACTCTTAAAGCAGTTTTTGTCTCAGCATTTAAACTAGTTTTAGATCTGTGTGCGATTTTTCGCTTTAATGCCATGACAATATGGTTCAGAACCATTTGACCGACACAGTCACTGTAGTTGCCAACAGTTTTTGATTGAAAATTGAACTGTCGACTCAACGACATACATTCGATTATCGAGTACTGGCTCGCGTCACTAAAGGCAGATACTAATGTCAGTCTCGTCACTGAATAGATAAAGTCTCGTTATAGTCCGGGAGCCAGGTACAAATTCGGTCAATTATTTCCTCTCGAGCGAAACTTCGTGAAACGCATTAGGGATTTATATTATGAATATTCGCGACCGTCAGCTGCGACTCCGTGGGTGGGGCGGGCAGTGGCAGCCTCCAACGCATGGAGAAAAAAAAGTTTTTTAGTCATTTCCTCCCATTTGAAAATTTGACAGATGATAGTTTACCTAATATTTTGAAGGAAAACTAAATTGCCGACCATAACATGGTGGACCATGTTATGGTCAGCTGACTTTATTTCTTTTCTATGTATCTGACTCAAATGGGAGGAAATGACTAAAAAACTTTTTTTTTCTCCATGCGTTGGAGGCTGCCACTGCCCGCCTCACCCACGGAGTCGCAGCTGACGGTCGCGAATATTCATAATATAAATCCCTAATGCATTTCACGAAGTTTTAATTGGGAGGGACTTGGTCATGAAAATCTGTCACTGGCTCCCGGACCATTACGTCAACTCACCACGCTCCTGCTTCCCTTCATGGATTAAATATAAAATATTTCTTTCTAAAATTTTTATAGTTTTTAATGCGCTTGATTATTTTTTTGGATATTTTGATACTTGATACAAAAAAAATAATTGTAATCATATCAATTAAGAAAATGGATGGAGAAATTTTGCACTGTGAGTAAAAGGGTAGTTTTTGAAAAAAATATAGTCTCTTGGTATATTGTTTGGATTTTCAAGTTGTAGGTACAAAACGGCTATAAAAGGACATTCCAGTGAAAAAAATTCACAGAGCAATTTTTCGCTGCAAGTTACATTAAAAAAACTTATTTTTCAAAATTTGGTGGTTTCAACTAGGGAGTATATTTTGGATATTTTATATTTTGTTTCTAGACTTTACATGAATGTTTCAGGTGAAGAAAGTTTTGACCGAGCATTTTGTCGAACTGAGATATTAAGCATAAAAGAGTTTAGGTAAAAATACCTAACTTCCGTACAAATTTTTTTTTGGATATTTATAAAATACGTTTAACTACTGATACTTTATCATTCTGTAAAGTTTCGTCGCCTGAGGAATTGATGTTGGGGTCCACTAGCTTCATTGCCTAGACTAAATTGAATGTAGTTAGGTACTGGCGTAACTAGAAAAAATCGGCCAAGTGCGAATCGGGCCTCGCTCTTTTAGGGTTTCGTACATATGAACAAATAACTTTTTTTTTAAACTAGAGACATACCTATTTGGATATCTTAGTTCTTATATACTATTAAATTAGCATATGGGAAAAAATGCTCGTTTGTTTTGGTCATAACTTTAAAGCCCCCCCCCCCCCCCCATTTCTTCATTTTTGAAGCTAAAAAATAATAAAAATATATTTGAAATCCACTTAATGAGCTCTAGACAACATGCCAGGGTAAAAAATAAAATTTTATTTCGACTCCTTTTTCATGTATATAAGCCCCCTTTAGATTTTAATTTAATTTCATTTTTATTTATTTTTATAGAGGCAATAGAAATACACACTGTGAAATTTTCAACTGTCTACCTATTACGGTTTACGAGATTCAGCCCGCTGACAGATGGACGGACAGACGGACGGACAGACGGACATCGGAGGCTTAGCCCCGGTGGCACCCTTTGGGTACGGAACCCTAAAAACTGAAACCTCTTTTGCTAAGTACCTCAACAAATCATGTTTCATAAGAGCCACAGGTTGGCCTACGTGAAATAAATAATTTTTCATCATACCTATTCGAAAAACGAATATTGGCTTCAGAGGACAGCGGGAGCAAAATTTCATTTTAACCCCATGGGACTTTTCATTTCTCTCTTCTGATTGGTCCGCGTTATAGTGCTTTAGCATACTAAAGCACTAACGCGGACCAATCAGAAGAGAGAATCCAAAAATGTGGCGAAATTCAAAAATGTTTGAGAAGCTGTTGTCTACGATAAGTCACGTGATCAAATTTGTCGATTAGACATATACGCCCATACTTCCAACATAAATATTAATGTTTAATTATTTCATAAAAAATTTATTTGTGTTTTATTTAAACTTTCAATTACATACGTATACGTATTGGTAATGTCTATACTCTTTAAATAGTAGGTCGATACTCCTAGCTTTTTCTCATAGGTAATGATGAAAAATAATGTGTGTCATTCGGGGCCAAAATTTTTTGTTCTCGGGCGGCGTATATTGAATTCCTCGCTACACTCAGGATTCTACTTTAGAATCCCTCGCTGCGCTCGGGAGTCTACTATAGAATCCTTCACTTCGCTCTGAATTCAAAATAACGCCCTCGGGGAATAAAAAATTCCTTTGGCCCCATATAACACAAATAACTATTGAATTCGAATTTGAAAAAATGCCCAGTCTTTATCCGTTAAATAACGGCAAATTCTACTTCTTCCTTTTTTTTGCCTCTTCATAAAATTGTGATTGTCAGTTGACAGAAATTTTTGGTAGTAATATAAGAGTAATAACAAGAAGTGCAAGGAAAAAATTATGTAATATTTATTGACTTATAATATTAAAAAAACAATTAAAACCCGCAGGTAAACATTTGCTAAACAATTATAATAAAGTATGAATTAATTTTGTCTTAGCTACGTGCCTGGCCGCCGGCTGGGTTTTCAACCCCATTAACCTTGTCTGACTATGATTTAGGGGTGGAATGCGAATTTCCCCGTGTTTCTGCCCACCTTTAGCGGAGAACAGATTTTTCGGCATATTAAATACACTAGCGCTTTAAATTTTGAAGCCTCAATTGCCCAACGGATAATGGTGCGGGCTGAAAACTTAAAGGTCGCAGATTTGATCCTCAACCGTTGTACTTTTGTCGTACCCACTCCTAACACAAGCTTCCACTTATTTGGAGGGGAGAGGAGCTTGGCTAATAGAATATTCTTTAAAAAAAATGTGAGTTGCCTGTTGGCCTCCATAAACGATCTATAGGCCCAGATTTGAACACGATTTTCTTCAACAGCCATGTCAGTCATGAGTGGTAGTTGCTGGTTGGCAAGATCCTCTTTGGGTCACTGAGCCAGTATGATAATGATAAGTTACCACATTTTTTTATTCACTGACAAAATAGCCCTTGATTGCGATCACACCTGATGGTAAGTGACGATGCTGTCCAATACGATAGCGGCTAAATTTAGAAGGAGATTAGGCAGTTTTAATAAAATCATACCCCTAATAAGCTTCTACACGCTATCATGCTGGAACGCTAGATCTCTTGGCGGCACTTCTTTCATGGTAGAGTAGTATAACCAGCTAAGGCCAAAGTTTCTTACCAGACAGGCTTTGTCTATCGCAGTTAAGTATAATTTAATATAAAAAAATATTTTTAAAAAATCGACTTCAAACGCCCGCGCCACTACAAAGTATATAATTTATTGTTGATTTTTTTAAAACCGCTTGACCGATTTCGATAAAATTTAAATGGGACCACCTGGAAAGTATACTTACTCTTTGAAACAAAAACCGAATTTTTCAAATCGGTTCGAGCAATCGGTGAACATACATAAAAAAATAAAAAAAAAATCCGACGAATTGAGAACCTCCTCCGTTTTGAGTAAGTCACTCGTTAAGTCGGTTAAAAAGTTTACTTCTCAAATTAATTTTCGAGAATCAAACCGAATACATATTGCAAGCTTGCTGCAATGAACCACTACGCGATAGAAGTCATCAAAACATTTATCCGTTTAGAACCCAACGCACTTAGCAAGATAAAAGTTAATGTACCAACTCACCGAAATGTTACTCCGGGGATAGCATATTTCTTGTTACCCCAACATTACACGATATTTTTTTTTATGGAGGTTATTTTATTTTTACAAGATTTACATGGTTTTTTTTATTTGTTTTCAGTGCAACTGCAGTATTACAAGTTACCTGCCAAATAAGCTATTGATTACGCTCTATATGTTACTACTACAATTGATCAGCTTCAGATTGAACCTGAAGTTATTCTGAATGCTGACCTAGCACTGGAAAGCCCAGCGTCGGCAGACCTCCCACTAGGTGGACCCTCCACATCGGATGAGTTGCCGATACCTATAATAACCTAATACCTGTAAGTACTTAATACTTATAAAATGAATAGAATAGAAATGTGTTTTATTCAAATAAACTTTTTTACAAGACGTGCTTTTGAATCGTCGATGAGTCTACCACTGGTTTGGAATGCCCTTACTGCCGAGTAGAACCAGCAAGAAACTGGGCGGTTGCTCTTTTCAAAACAAGTTTACAATTCAACTGATACTATGTATGCTATATACTTGCAGTGTTTCCACAATGAGTTCCACAAAAGCATACCTAATTATAATTCAACACATCATGTTAAGACGGGCAGACAGAAAGTAGCCCCAATCCCGTTGGTGTAATAATACCGAACTAAAGTGCAACCATCGATAGAAAAAGCTTATAACTCGATTAGTACTTTTCTGTATTTGGCTGCTTTCTGCATAACTAGGTCCAAATAGTACCGTACTTACAAAATAAGAATAGATTTTTTCCGTACGATTTTCCTCAATACATTTTGGGTAAAGCGAGCATTACTATCCATAGAATTGTTATATACCTACCTAATGTTAGTAGAAAAATTCAATTTAATTTAAAAATTAGTATGATCTTCTATTACTAGATGATGCCCGCGACTTCGTCCGCGTGGATTAAGATTTTTTAATTTCCAGGGGAACTCTTCGATTTTCCGGGATAAAATGCCAAATCCGTGAATTTTTGTGACGTTAAAAAGATAAACATCCATCCATCCATCCGTCAATCCATACATCCATCCTCACAAACTTTCGCATTTATAATATTAGTAGGATTTCAAATTTGGTCCCCTTCTAAAACACTGTGAGTGCACGTGCAATGTGCATGCCAACCCAGTGTCTCAGAAATAGATTTGCAATTTTTTCAGCCAGGGTTTCATTTAAGACCCAAGCATGTTCCTTCTTTTTCTTTATCAACCGATAGACTTCCACAAGTGTCGCTCTTGTTCAAGAAATTCTACTGTAAACGTAAAAAATAAGATCCAGTTAAATGACCGTAGGTTCATACGCTAAAATAAAACATAACAAATTGTAGTAAATTGTTAACCATTTGTTATTTTGTTAGAAGTTCGTAGATTACCAAGTACCCGCTGAAAATGAGACTCGCATCACTTTGCCTAATGTGTCATAAGCGGGTACCGACAGCAACTCAACAAGTAGGATGGTTTTTGAATTTACTTTCCTGTATCAGACCTTAATAAAATTCTTTTAAACGCTTCAAGCGATAAGGCTGGATAAGGCCGCCTTTGCACACTTAATATTTATTTATCAGTTTCAATTGTAAACATAATTTTTTGTACAGCAATAAAGCATTTTCTTTCTATATTTTTATCTTATATATCTTTCTATTATACTATCTTGTCATTAATTAGACAAGCCCTACGTGAGTTGCTTCGATTGAACTTGATTTTAGTGGGCAAAATAATAATCCTACCGACCGAATCCAGTCACGGCGCGGCGGCCAATCTCCTCAGAGATCAGTCATCTGTACGGAAGATATTAGAGTGCACTAGTGTGCGCGTAAACACAAGTGCACTCTCTATTCCCTCACTCTCATAGTCCAGTGGGACGGAAATCCGACACGACCGGAGAGAGATCAGGCGCAGGATCGTCGGCTTTACATGCTCTCCGAGGCACGTGGGTGACTCACCGCCAACTTACTAACTCCGGGCTAGTACTGAGGATTTCTTGACAGAAAAATCGTATATGTTTTTGGCCCGACCTGGGAATTGAACCCGGGACCTCGTAATCCATAGTCGAACGTGCTAACCACTAGACCAACGAGGCAGATGGGGTAAATAGCAGAGCTATTGAGTCCCACATACGCGCGCCTGGGAAGCGGGATGCAAATCTAAGGGCGAGGGCGAGGACAGAGGCAGCGATTTTTTACCTTTAGCGATTTTATGGCCTTTTGCGTGCAACGCGTTTCGCCCGCGCGAAACCGCGACTCAAAAGCGTTCGCGTTTTTACGGCTTTCGATCGCAGAATCTTGAATCGCGCGATTCGAGATGCTCGCAAATGGCCAAAAGCCATAAAAATCACTAAAAGCCATAAAAACGCCGCCATCGCTGCCGCTAAAAGTAGCCAGTCTGCCCTCTCCCTAAACAAATTTCCCAGCTTTTAAAAAAGAGGTGTTATTACATTTTTAAATCATAATATTATAGCGCTTGGATTATTCAATGCCATGTAACTATGATTTCTAGTAAAATAATTCACATTATATCGTAAAGGATATAATACAAAATTAAAGAAAATTATATAAACTATTAGTTTGCTGCTGACCGTAGCAAAGTCGTGGAAGACATTAAACTTGCATCTGTTTGTGCCTTGAGAGGGAAAACTTTGTTCTTGCATGGTACAAAGTATCCTACTAATATGATAGAGTAACATCGTCATTATGGAAAATATGCAAATAAAACTTTGGTAACCTGTCAGGAGGTACATGAGGATTCTTATTAAAAATCACGTGCCTTGAAACCCTGAAGACACGAGTTATAAAACAACTGTAAATTGAAAATTTAAAACACCCCCATCATGTGAATCTATGGCTGGACTATGTACGATATACCTGACATACATTTTGCAGCTCCATCATCCGATCCTCCTCCTCGATCTTCGATTATCATCTAACACCTACTCATTGAGACCATTCTAATGAGCCCAAACACACTATATCTGCTATAAGTTGCTGAAGAGCTAGGTACTCCGAAGACTAGATGATGCTGCACCATCAGCTCAAGGTTACCATGCCTTGGGAAAACAATCAACAATCCAAAGTAACAGTAAACCTAATTTCAAATTAATTGCAAATACGTACTGATGATGACGCAGCCAAAGTTCATGCTCCTTGATCACTTCTACATCCAATTTTAATTCTGTGTACTGTGTGCTTTTTGTTTCTTGATAAACTTACGTGTATTTTCGTACTAAGAGCGACTTAAACAGCTCGATGGGCCGTTATAAAGTCCTAACGGCCTGAAAGGTCCAATTCCCCGAACGTCCAGTTTGTCTGTTACGTCCTAGTCCTGGAATGTCCCAGTCTGGCCGCTAGGTCCAATTCCCGGAAGGTTCGATTCTCCGAATGTCTCATCTACCCTCTAGGCCCAATTTTGTGACTTTTATCCCTCTATGCGTCGTAATAGTAGTGAAGAAATCAGCGTAAGGGTGTTTTTCCACGAGTCACCGCACGGCACGATAAATTGCGGTGAAGGCTCAGAGCGCCATATATTTCTATTTCTGTGCGATATCGTTGAATGAATATCTAAACGGTCCATAGAAATAATAATATGGCGCCCGGAGTCGTCACCGCAATTTGTCGTGCTGTGTGGTGGCTCGAGAAAAACGACATAAAAATTGCGGCGTCGACACATCGCGTGTGAAATCGCCCTAAGACTGTTTTTACGTTTGAGGCTTACTCATCAGAAAATAAGTAGGTACTTACTGTATTTTTTTGTTACCTAAAGTACCCATCCAGCCTATTTTATTTATTGAATCACCCAACTCTATTCTACCCCTATTTCTGTCACTAAAGTCACTGTCAAAGCACATACCTACCCTACCTAGAAAGCACCATAACGTCTCGTGCGAAATGGAATAATACAATTTATATTGTAGGAGTTGTTTTTGACGGCAAAAATGTACTGCTTGTTTGTTCCTTTGTGTTTTCTTTACGACGGTTGGGGCCACTAAAACATACTCAGCCTTTCTACAAAAATTTCAACAAGCATTAAAAATAATTGTAAATCGTACGGTTTTACAGATTTCCAAACTGTCAAACGGCAGAATTACCATTTAGGATGTACTTCGTCTTCTTAAAAAGTTGAATTCTCGAAATGTTGAAATTCCTTAACCAATCAGATAAATTTGTGTAGGTAAACTCTTTGGTGCTATGGTGCTATGACCAATAGCAACCATATAACATCACGAAGTGGCATTCGCTAAACATTTGTGTAATTGAAATCCTTAAATAAAAAGAAAGAAACAAAAACAGATTTTTTTTATTGAGGAATTAGGTACCTATGCATTGATCACATCTAGGTCAGTAGCAGCAGCGGTAAATTATACAGAAGATCGAAGAGTACAATCGGCTACTATGCGTCGCGCTTGTGGACTATAAGATTGTTTATTTTTGACTTGCTGATGCTCGCGACTTCGTCCGCGTGGATTTAGTTTTTAAAATCCCGCGGGATGATTTTCCGGGATGCCTGTGCCTTCAGGTTTTCAACTATAGCTATCCAAAAATCTCGTCAATCCGTAGCTTTGTTGCAGTGTGATTGACGGACAAACCAACAAACAAACACACTATTTATAATATGTACCTATTAGTAAGGAAGAATTAATACTACGATAGTAAAGGAAATCTAATTAAATTTTAGAACATAAAAGCTACTATTGTGACTTAAATATGATAGTAAAATATATTCCCTCGGGCACTTTTTACTTTAATCATGTAGTGTATAATTTTTATGTATCATCAATAGTTTTCTCAGCACACGCCAAATAATGCATTTTATAGGCAAAATTTTGCTACCTTGGGTAGCATTATTGCAATTTTCTTAAGGATCTCTAATTTTTTTGAAATAAATTATAGGTAGCCTGTGTTACTTCCTGATAAATTAGCTTTCTATTGGTGAAAAAATGGTTAAAATCGGTCCAGTAATTACAGAGCCTATTCGGTACAAACAAACAAACAAACAAAAAAATCTTTCCTCTTTATAATATTATAATTTATATTATTATATGTGCCCTTTGATTCGGTGGAAATTTTGTTCAATGATTTTCGCCGAGTTTCTCATTAAGTGAACCTAAAATTAAGCATGAGTATTGAGTAAGTGACAATCATATCTATTTTCTAATATTCATGTGCCGTTCCACCCAGTAAAATCATTGATACTATCCATTTTATTCTCACTGTGTGAGATCTCGTCTCTCAAAATTGTAGATATAGAATTAGAATATAAACCTGGAACGAACCCACAGTCTAGCTAAGAAGGTCTTATTTTGAGAAAGAGAGCCAAATCCAATTCGGCTGGACTTTACGTCTCAGGTCTGATAGTTTGCTCTTGTTTGCTGATAAATAATTTCATAGTCAGTCTCTCCGAGAACCACGTCTTGTTGATATGGTATGGAGTTGCCAGATTCGCAAATAGGCAGACTCAGGATTTATTATTTTATTATTATATTTAATTTATTTATGTAATTTCTTTTTATTTTTTGTTTACATTACTTTTAATATTGTTTTACCAGTTTTTATATGGGTCCCTGACCTGCAATATTATTAATATATTTATTTATTGGACAAGGGTATGATCTAACACCATCAACTTCTGAATTCTGGACTATTTTATTTTGTTTTTATTTTTTATTTCCGCTACTATTTTATTTTATTTGATTTGACAATACTCGAGACCTTCTCAAGATCTTTGAAATCGCTCTTCTCATGGCCCCTTGTCAAGAAAATAATGTACAAGAGGCGACCCCATTTAACGTGAGTTCTTATATTTTATCTCTTTTGCTGGCTATGTATTTATTTTAATATTATTTATTTTATTTATATTTCTCCCTACAAAATAGCTTAAATTCCTTTTTCATAAAAGTACTTTTTTGTGTATTATGGAACTGAAAGATAATAATTTCAAAGCTAACCTATTTATTTTTGCAAAGACCACGAGTTTTAAGGATAATCGTCTCATACGAGTATGAAACTCATTCGAAAAGCCAATGATAGATAAGATTGAAACTTGCCTTTGTCCAAACGCGGTCTCAACTCCAACTTAGTAAACTAAACTTAGTAACAAGAGGGATTGAATTAAAATTAATTTAAAGTTTACGAACTCAGACATGTTTAGTCTGAGTTCGTCAAGGATGTTTGTCGGGCGAACTTACTTGGACAAAGGGTATAGGTCTCTGTCATACCATGTGTCCAGATAAATGGTTTTAAGTCGACCGACTACGTTATTGTACTTTTTATTGACTAAGGGAGAGGACAGACTGGATACTTTTAGCGGCAGCGATCGGGCGTTTTTATGGCCTTTAGCGTTTTTACGGCCTTTTGAGTGCATCGCGTTTCGCGCGATTCGCGAGACTTTGCGATTCTGCAATCGAAAGCCATAAAAACGAATGAACGAACGCGTTTGAGTCGCGATGCTATCGCAAAAGGCCATAAAAACGCTAAAGGCATTAAAAACGCGCGACTGCTGCCGCTAAAAGTAGCTAGTCTGCCCTCTCCCTTAAACCACTTAGGGCCGATTTCACCAACGTAAAATAGGTCTTAAATAAATTTAATATTTTGGCAGATTTTCAATACAAAAACTGTCAGAACGCCCAATTTATTCCTCGTTTAAACGTCACTCGACGTGTGTGAAATTTGCAGTAAGTACCAATTTCACTATCGCCAAGTAACATTAGTAGCGCCAGGGCGCAACCGAGACCTGTGGAAGTCCATGCAAGAGACCTTTGTCCAGTAGTGGACGTCTATCGGTTGATATAGAAGAAGAAGAGTAACATTTATTCGAGGAATAAAGATGTTCTGACAGTTTTTGTATTGAACATCTTCCCAAACGTCTACGTTGGAGCATACATAAAAATACATTAAACATGGACTGCTCAACTCATAACCCTAAAGTTTAGGGCCTAAACCCTTCCTTTTGATTTAGCTAAATAGACGGGTAAAAATAGACCTATAACTTATTATCAGTAGAGCTTAACTCATTCATTACAGTTATTTCAAAACGTAACATAGTTGCGCGTTATACAATTCAAACATCGTTTACCTGTTAGTGTCATTTCCCTAGACCAACTTTGTCCTAATTTAATTAGCATGAGCGTTTGTATAAACTTGTACGGGTTGCATGAAAACGGGTACACGAGCAATTTAAAACACATTAAACGCAAAGTAACAGAGTTATAAAAATACTGACATCGTGTTCGCTTTATCCCCGTGAGAAAGTCGTAACGAACACTCATCATACGGGTGACCTTACATTCAACGATTCCGATCCGACAAAATAAAATAAAGTCTAGAAAAACAAAGACAGCAGCATCCATTTCTATTTAATACGTTGCAAATTGTTATAAGCATAAAGATGCAATCGATACTTTTAGAAAATTCCTGAATAAATTCTTAATTTTTCTAAAATAAGTAATTTAATTTGGATGAAGCTGTTTTTGGAACGTAGTTCCTTATCGGTGCGAAAGGGGGGCTAGACGGAAAAAATTAAGACTACATTGAACCGACACTTTTTTGAATGTGTATTTGGCATTGTGTTCAATATTTTCACACTACAATATTAGATCTCCGTAGCCTTGTGTTTTCTACAGTCGCATAAAGGTCGATAAGGGTCGATGGTTCGAATCCCAGCTCGACAGACTGAATTTTCTATTTTCAATTTTATTTTAAATAATTTCTACATGTGGAATTTATCCCTAATTTTTTTATTTTAATTATTAATTTATTAATAATAAACTAATAATAGAAATTCCACATGTAGAAATTATTTAAAATAAAATTGAAAATAGAAAATTCAGTCTGTCGAGCTGGGATTCGAACCATCGACCCTTTTCGACCTTTATGCGACTGTAGAAACCACAATGAGGAACTTCGTTCCAACCGAGTGTTCCACGACACTCACGTCTTTTTTTTATATCCAATGTACGGATATTGCTACTTTTGTAGCTGTTATTTATATTATTATGTTTGATATTAATTATGTTTGATATTAATTATGTTTGATATTAATTATGTTTGATATTAATTATGTTTGATATTAATTATGCCTGTTTATTGCTGGCTGATAGCTTCGCTGCAGTCCAGGAGTTTGTTGGTCTGATTTAGATAGATTTTAGAATTCCAATGAACACTTCAATTCTTTGACCCAGTTTTTAGTGTACCTTTCATAGACCTAAAACCTAGAACTTTATTTCTGCGAAAAAAAAATACTAAAACTGAGAAATTTTATTGTTTTACTCAAGCTATAAATAAGAAGATAAACTATATCATACACTAGTTTTAAAATTGAGTTTAAATTTGCATCGTAAACGTATCGTCATCTAATTTATCGGTCACTATAAAATCCTAGAAACTAATACAATACCTACAACTGGCAGGGAGTCACTTATTTTTTTTTTTTTCAATATAAACTCTATTTTAACGGCAATAAGGGAGCCGCGTTTTTCTCAAATGCACAACATATGTGTGATATGTGAAAATTAAAACCACGGGGGTGTAATGTCCGCTTCTCACGCGAAAGGTGAAACAGGGTCGGGGTGAAATTTTTAAGTTAACTGGTTAAGAGTTAGCGCACACTAATAGTCAAGTTTCATGTCTACTGGGAATAATTAATTTGGACTAAGGTCCATTTCAGTATCCCTAAATAAACAGGCAATTTTTCCACGCTCTTGCAAACTTTGGAACCAACTTCCTTCGACGGTGTCTCGAGACATTTAATTACAACATGGGGTTATTCAAGGGCCGGATCAACAAATTCCTGAACAGCCAGCAACGCATTAGTGGTGTCTCTATTCCTACAAAATATTATATATATGGGCGGCGGTAATCACTTAACATCAGCTGACCCTCCTACACTTTTGCTAGCTGTTCATATAAAAAAACTTTAACCTCTCAATAAAAATTTGAAGTTTTTGTCAAACTGTTCAAACGACAGCGTCTTAAAGAAATAGACATACAACCCACAACATTACCTATGAACCTAGTATTGATGACGTTATATCGGCACGACGTTATATACATTATCTCATCATCATCATCATCATCATTATCAACCCATCATCAGCTCACTACTGAGCGAGGTCTCCTCTCAGAGAAGGGTTATAGGCCATAATCCACCACGCTGGCCCAATGCGAATTGGCGGACTTCACACAGCTTCGAGAACATTATGGAGAACTCTGAGGTGTGCAGGTTTCCTCACGATGTTTTCCTTCACCGTTAAAGCATATGATAATTAATTTCTTAAACGCACTTAACTTCGACAAGTCAGAGGTGCGTACCCGGGATCGAACCTGCGACCCCCCGAATAGGACACCACAGTCCTAACCACTAGGCTATCATTGCTTGTTACATATTATCTACTGTATATGTAGGTAATAACCTACTGTATGAAAATACTGATGCAATGAGGCGAACGCAGCAAGGGGACGGGAACATACATGCGCTCAAAAAACATTACTTTCTTCAGCAATCGGGTTAAAACAGTGTACTGTGTAATTTCGCAGTCGGCTTGAAGACTACGTGTCTCCGTCTGTCTCAAACCATAGTGTTGGCTTACGAAGTGTGCGACCACCCTTACAATTTATGGTGATTTTATAGCTTTTTAGTAAACACGGTGAAATTTATGATGTCAGGGTTACAGGAGGAATTTTAATCACCTGTTACTGTATATTTTGGTAATAAAATTGTATTGAACGTTTTTGTAATCCAATTTAAAGTCAAGTAGGTCAGATTAAAATGGTATTTTATAATAGACGCGTGCCACATGGAAATTTTGAAGTCCTCTATTTAATTTATAGTGTTGATGTTAATAATTAAGTACTTAGCAACCATAATTTCTTAACCGTAGTAGATTTAAATGGTCTGTGGTGGTGGAATAAAATGGAATTTACAATAGTGTTAGTGGTGGTTAGATTTTTATAATTCTGCCTCGCTGTTCGTCAGTTGGGTGTTTGACTGTAGTCAAAATGTTGATATTCATTATTTATAATCGAAAATGTAACATATAATATGAATAATATTTGAAAAAACAGAAAATAAATCGGTCCAAAAACAAAAAAGTTATAGAGCTTTAAAGTTTCCCGTTAGACAGAGAGAGCGCTATTGAAGTATGATGTCACAATTTAGCAGCTTCGTACACACTCCATAGAAAATTTCATGTTAGAAAGAGACAGATATAGTCACAGTAAAACAGCTTATAATTCCGAGACTAGTAAAGATATTTAAAAAAGAGAAATGGCATTGTGTTATAATATTTAAAAACTAGCTGATGCCCGCGACTTTGTCCGCGTGGATTTAGTTTTTAAAGTCCCTCGGGAACTCCTTGATTTTCCGGGATAAAAAGTAGCCTAGATATTGACCCGAGTAATAAGCTACCACGGTATACAATTTTGTAGAAATCTGTGCGGTAGTTTTTACGTGAAAGAAGGACAAACAAACAGACAGACAGACAAAAAAAATTTAGCTTCTGTTTTGATATCTGTATCTTGAACACAATTAGAAGCAAAAACCCTTTTTTGAATCTATTTCATGTACAGAATTGGTTTCGTTTCTGTTTTGTTATATGTATAGATGTTATATCTATACTTATAATAAAACTGTAACTTGAAGATTTCTGTACATTTAGTATATTTTGAAAATTTTAATTGGGGGATGCTTGACTATCGATACTGAGCCCAAAACAGATTTTTATTTAATTTTTGTCTGTCTGTCTGTCTGTCTGTCTGTCTGTCTGTCTGTCTGTCCGCGCTTCACGCGAAAACTACTGAACGGATTTAAATGAAATTTAGTACAGCGGTAGCTGATACTCCGGGTCAACATATAGGATAGTTTTTATCCCGATAAAACATAATGTTACTCCAGGATAGGGGATGAAACTTTTTGTTGATTTTACTCCATAACTCAGTCAAATCTGAACGGATTTTAATAATTCTTTCTTTATTTGAAAGTGTGTACGACAAGAAATACAATGATCAATTTTCGTGAAGATTTGCTAGATATTATCGGAGATATAGGACAAAACTTCTCTCGGATAGTTCCAGGTCACTCGCATACGATATATACGTATATAGATCTTATTGACCTGAGCTATTCATTACATACTAATTTTAGACTATATCACTGACCTCCAGGCCCTAGCTCCTCAATCCTGATGGTGCAGTGTACTGCCCACCTAAATCATGGATATTTACGAACTGTCGATTGTGAATTGATATTGTAGGTGCCAAATATCTATACTTATAATAAAACTGTAACTGGAAGATTTCTGTACATTTAATATATTTTGAAAATTTTAATTGGGGGATGCTTGACTATCGATACTGAGCCCAAAACAGATTTTTATTTAATTTTTGTCTGTCTGTCTGTCTGTCTGTCTGTCTGTCTGTCTGTCTGTCTGTCTGTCTGTCTGTCCGCGCTTCACGCGAAAACTACTGAACGGATTTAAATGAAATTTAGTACAGCGGTAGCTGATACTCCGGGTCAACATATAGGATAGTTTTTATCCCGATAAAACATAAGGTTACTCCAGGGTAGGGGATGAAACTTTTTGTTGATTTTACTCCATAACTCAGTCAAATCTGAACGGATTTTAATAATTATTTCTTTATTTGAAAGTGTGTACGACAAGAAATACAATGATCAATTTTCGTGAAGATTTGCTAGATATTATCGGAGATATAGGACAAAACTTCTCTCGGATAGTTCCAGGTCACTCGCATACGATATATACGTATATAGATCTTATTCACCTGAGCTATTCATTACATACTAATTTTAGACTATATCACTGACTTCCAGGCCCTAGCTCCTCAATCCTGATGGTGCAGTGTACTGCCCACCTAAATCATGGATATTTACGAACTGTCGATTGTGAATTGATATTGTAGGTGCCAAATATTTAAAATATAATAGTGTAGTGGAGCCGTAAAAGAGGACTCAATTCTGATGCTGCTGGGTACTGCTCACCAATGATAGGTAACAATTAGTATGAACTACATAGCGTAGTGGCATAACGCAGCCGTAAAAAATTTCGCGTCTCCGTTTTCCGTTTACTAAAATTTCCCACAGTAGCTTTGTATTCTTAGATGGCATCAATCTATTCAGCTAATTTAATTATCGCTCGGTTCGGTTTAGGAATCATCCACCTCCCTTCTCCTCCCCATGCTACAACTACTAATGGTACCAACTTCTCAATCCCGATGCTGCTGATGATAATACCCACCTAAATAGTGGGTGTTTACAAAATGTCGATAATGAATTCATATTGTAGGTACTAACCAAGTGAAGACTATAAAGTGGCATAGTGCAATCGTAAAAAATGTCTCACTCGCTTCGTTTGCGAGAATGTCGATCATAGATTTCTTTTTAACCGACTTCGAAAAAGGAGCAGATTCTCAATTCGTCGGAATCTATTTTTTCATTTTTTTTATGTATGTTCACCGATTACTTGAAGGCGCCTGAACTGATTTGGAAAATTCTTACTTTTTTGTTTGAAAGGGTACTTCCCAGGTGGTTTTTAAATTTTACCGAAATCGGTTGAGCGGTTTTAAAAAATTAAGAAAAAAAAATATATACTTTGTTTTGTAAAAAAATTATATTAAATTATGTACTCATTAGTATATGGACTACACAGAGGCGTAGTGCGATCAAAAAAACCTTCGCGCTCGCTTCGCTCGCGAAAATATCAGTTTTCAGTTGCTACTGCGGGTGCCAAGTATGAACTACAAAGAAGCGTAGTGCAATCGAAAAATTTTGCGCTCGCTTCGCTCGCTAAAATGTGTCTTCTTGATTGGTATTGTAAGAACCAAGTATAACGAACCAATAAAGCAACGAAAACTGCAATATCTGGGACATATAATGCGTGGCGATAAGTACAAGTTGCTCCAACTGATAATACAGGGGAAGATACAAGGTAGGAGACCGCCTGGAAGAAGACGGACCTCTTGGCTCAAAAATCTCCGGACATGGTTCGGACTGAGTACTCGATCCTTATTCCGCGCAGTTGTGTGTAAGGTCCGAATAGCCAATATGATAACCAACCTCCGGTAGGAGATGGCACCTCCAGAAGAAGAAGAAGAAGAACCAAGTATGAAGGAAACAGTTATGTAGTGCAGCCCTAAAGAATTTTGCGAAATGTCTGTTTTGGATTGCCAAGTATGGACTACATAGTGATGCAATGAAATTGTAAAAATTTTCGCGCTAGCTTCATTGGCGAAAGTTTCTTAATTGTTGTTGTGAGTGTAAACCAAGTATGCTCGCTTCGCTCGCGAAAATATCAGCTTTCAGTTGCTACTGTAGGTGCCAAGTATGAACTACAAATATGCGTAGTGCAATCGAAATTTTTTGATTGTAGATTGCTTTTGTCTATACCAATTAGTATGGACTACACAGAGGCGTAGTGCGATCACAATATTTTCGCGCTCGCTTCACTCGCGAAAATTTTGGTTTTCGCTAATTTAGGTGCCAAGTTTAAACTAAAAAGGAGCGTAGTGCAATCTAAAATTTTTGCGCTCGCTTTGCTCGCGAAATTGTGTCTTTTCTTGATTGGTATTGTAAGAATCAAGTATGAAGGACACAGTTAAGTAGTGCAGCCCTAAAAAATTTGCGAAAATGTCCGTTTTCGATAGCCAAGTATGGACTACATAGTGATGCAATGTAATTGTAAAAAATTAGGCGCTCGCTTCGCTCGCGAATATGTCTTTTCTTCGTTGTTAACCAAGTATGGAGTACATAGTTAAGTAGTGCAGTCCTAAAAAATTTCGCGCTCGCTTCGCTCGCGAAAATATCACTTTTTACTTGCTACTGTAGGTGCTAAATATGAACTACAAATAAGCGTAGGGCAATCGAAAATTTTTGCGCTCGCTTCGCTCGCGAAATAGTCGGTTTTGGATTGCTTTTGTCTATACCAATTAGTATGGACTACACAGAGGCGTAGTGCGATCAAAATATTTTTGCGCTCGCTTCGCTCGCGAAAATTTCGGTTTTCGCTTGCTAATGAAGGTGCCAAGTAGAAACTAAAATGGAGCGTAGTGCAATCTAAAATTTTTGCGCTCGCTTTGCTCGCAAAATTGTGTCTTTTCTTGATTGGTATTGTAAGAACCAAGTATGAAGGACACAGTTAATTAGTGCAGCCCTAAAAAATTTGCGAAAATGTCCGTTTTCGATTGCCAAGTATGGAGTATGGACTACATAGTGATGCAATGTAATTGTAAAAAATTAGGAGCTCGCTTCGCTCGCGAATATGTCTTTTCTTCATTGTTGTTGTAAGTGTAAACCAAGTATGGAGTACATAGTTAAGTAGTGCAGTCCTACAAAATTTCGCGCTTGCTTCGCTCGCGAAAATGTCTTTTCTTCATTGTTGTTTTGAGTGTAAACCAAGTATGGAGTACATAGTTAAGTAGTGCAGTCCTAAAAAATTTCGCGCTCGCTTCGCTCGCGAAAATATCAGTTTTTAGTTGCTACTGTATGTGCCAAATATGAACTACAAATAAGCGTAGGGCAATCGAAATGTTTGCGCTCGCTTCGCTCGCGAAGATGTCAATTGTAGATTGCTTTTGTTTATACCAATTAGTATGGACTACACAGAGGCGTAGTGCGATCAAAATATTTTTGCGCTCGCTTCGCTCGCGAAAATTTCTGTTTTCGCTTGCTAATGTAGGTGCCAAGTAGAAACTAAAAAGGAGCGTAGTGCAATCTAAAATTTTTGCGCTCGCTTTGCTCGCGAAATTGTGTTTTTTCTTGATTGGTATTGTAAGAACCAAGTATGAAGGACACATTTAAGTAGTGCAGCCCTAAAAATTTGCGAAAATGTCCGTTTTCGATTGCCAAGTATGGACTACATAGTGATGTAACGCAATTTTAAAAAAATTCGCGCTCGCTTCGCTCGCGGAAATGTCTTTTCTTCATTGTTGTTGTGAGTGTAAACCAAGTATGGAGAACAGAGTTAAGTAGTGCATTCCTAAAAAATTTCGCGCTCGCGAAAACGTCGGTTTTATGTTGCTTATGTAGGTGCCAAGTATGGACTACATAGTGGCGTAGTGCAATCGTAAAAAATCTCGCACTCGCTTTACTAGCGATACCGTCGATTATAGATTGCTTTTGTCTATACCAATTAGTATGGATTACACAGAGGCGTACTTAATGCGATCAAAAAATAGGTCCTAAGTATGAACTACAAATAAGCGTAGTGCAATCGAAAATTTTTGCGCTCGCTTCGCTCGCGAAATGTGTCTTTCTTGATTAATACTGTAAGAACCAAGTATGAATGACACAGTTATGTAGTGCAGCCCTAAAAATTTTGCGAAATGTCCGTTTTGGACTACATAGTGATGCAATGAAATCTTAAAAATTTTCGCGCTCGCTTCGTTGGCGAAAATGTATTTTCTTAATTGTTGTTGTGAGTGTAAGCCAAGTATGGAGTACATAGTGTAAGTAGTGCAGTTCTGAAAATTTCGCGCTTGCTTCGCTCGCGATAACGTCGCTTTTGTGTTGCTTATGTAGGTGCCAAGTATGGACTATAATTATGGTGGCGTAGTGCAATCCTTAAAATGTCGCACTGGCTTTACTAGCGATAATGTCGATTATAGATTGCTTTTGTAGATACCAAATAGTATGGGCTACACAGAGGCGTAGTGCGATCAAAAAATTTTCGCACTCGCTTCGCTCAAGAAAATATCGGTTTTCAGTTGCTACTGTAGATGCCAAGTATAAACTAAAAAGAAGCGTAGTGCAATCCAAAATTCTCGCCTGCATCACTGGACTGTAGTCCAGTGATGCAGGCGAGAATGAAGACCAGTTGCCAATCCATCATTGAAGACCAGTTACCAACTCCTCAATCCTGATGCTGCTGGTCCTGCCTAAATTGTGGGTATTTACAAAATTTCCATTTTGAATTGATATTGTAGGTTTGCAGGTACCAAGTAGGTACAGAATATTATATAGTGGCGTAGTACAATCGTAAAAACCTCACGATTAACATAAAACAATTCTTTTTTATTACTTTTTCCACGCGGACGAAGTCGCGGGCATCAGCTAGTTTTAAATAAATATTAAAATATCAGTCAAAAACCCCATTCCCTAAAAGCCAACGAGTACCGACGCCAGTGGCCATTCTGCTTCGGGTTGTCACGTCGTTCACGTCTCGCTATACCAACTTGTGATGGTTGTTTTAGTTATTCATTTATTGAGTAATGGATATTAGTTTAGTTATTCTTAAACTAGCTGATGTCCGCGACTTCGTGGGCGTTGCCTGGATAAAAAGTAGCCTATGTCACTCCCAGGTCCTCAACTACCCATGCAAAAAATCACGTCGATCCGTAGCTCTGTTGCGGCATGAAGGACAAACCAACAAACAAATACACTTTCGCATTTATAATATTAGTATGATGAAGAATTCCTTACTTTGTGTTTGTTTTAGTAAAAACTAGCTGATGCCCGCGACTTCGTCCACGTGGATAGAATTTTCTTTGCTATAAACCTCACGGAGCCCAAGACCTTTCCAACGAATGCAAAACCGTGGAAATCGGTTCGTGCGTTCTGGAGTTATAGCGTCAGGAAGGAAAACCCGACTTATTTTTATATAGTAGATAATAAGTGTCCGCCATTAATAGAATAATTTTCACGCAATTAAAACTTTTACAAAGGTAGTTTCGAATAGTCAAGTGAATCTACCATTTTCTCGGAATAATGCCGTTCCAACCAGAAGAACCAGCAATGAGAAACTCGCGTTGCTCATTTTAAGATAATTATCATATTGTTATTAATGTCTCATGAATTGCTGGAGCAAGTTATATCCACGCTTTTTATCTTGATGAGCATAATTAACCGACTTCTAAAAAAGGAGCAGGTTCTCAATTCGTAGGAATCTTTATTTTTTTATGTATGTTCACGGATTACTCAAAGACGTGTGAACCGATATGAAAAATTATTTTTTCGTTTCAAAGGGCATACTTTCCAGGTGGTCTTATATAAATTTTATCGAAATCGGTCGAGCGGTTTTTAAAATATCAACAGTAAATTAAATACTTTGTATAGTGTGTGTGTTATGTACTAAAGCGGGAGTTTGAAGTCGGTTGTATAAAAATAATCTAATATATAAAATTCTCGTGTCACAATGTTAGTTACACTCCTCCGAAACGGGAGGATCGATTTTTATGAAATTTTGTGTGCATATTGGGTAGGTCTGAGAATCGGCCAAAATCTATTTTTCATACCCCTAAGTTTTTTATATTAAACTAGCTGACCCCGCGAACTTCATACCGCCAGCAAAAATATTTAGTGGTTGGTCACCCTTATCATTTAGGGGTATGAAAAATAGATGTTGGCCGATTCTCATATCTACCCGATATGCGCACAAAATTTCATAATAATCGGTCCAGCCGTTTCGGAGGAGTACGGGAACGAACATTGTGACACGAGAATTTTATATAATATTAGATATAATATTAGATTAGAAGATAGATTATTATCTGAGCAAATCCAATAAAAGTAAACCGTTTAAAAGATACTCCTATAAAAACGTGTAAAGAAATGTATCTCGTACTTCCGATAAACATTAATAAAATGCACTTTTATCGGTACTTTTATTTCACTCGTCCGATTTCATGGCACCTCCAAAATAAATAAAATGCAATGGCGCAGTCGTAAGTCGCAACATATGGCCGGCGGGCAGGCTAGGGCTACTCCAATCAATAGTTAAACGAGATTTCGAATAAAATTTGATAGTTGATAAAGGGATTGATTTGTCAGGACGTATTTATGTCTCAAGATATAAGCAGTGATAGCCTAGTGGTTAGGACTGTGGTCTCCTATTCGGGGGGTCGCAGGTTCGATCCCGGGTAAGCAACTCTGACTTTTCGGAGTCAAGTGCGTTTAAGCAATTAAATATCACTTGCTGCAATGCTGAAGGAAAACATCGTGAAACCTGCACACCTGAGAGTTGTTCATAATGTTCTCGAAGGTGTGTGAAGTCCGCCAATTCGCAATGGGCGAGCGTGATGGACCAGGCCTATAACCCTTCTCTGAGAGGAGACCTGCGCTCAGCAGTGAGCCGTTGATGGGTTGCTAATGATGATGATGATTTATTTCTCTTTTAAACTCTGTCTAAAGTCCTAGCTAAGTCATAGCTCAAGCTAAGTCAATGCTCTTTTGATCTCAGCCTTAGATTCGTTAGAGTAAGTTAATTTTTCCCGAATAAATAGAATGAGAATTTTATTAATATTTTAAATTATAAAATTTTACTATCATAAAAAATACAATATAGGAAACTACACGACAAGAGAGTGTACCTTACTAAATTGTATTTTTTATGAAACTGTATTATTACGTTATTGAATTATTTTGTTTTGAAAAGAGCGACTGCTAGGTTTCTTGGCGGCTCTTCTCGGCAGAATCAGCTTTCCGAACCGGTGGTAGATTTACGACTTGTCATAAGTGCCAAAATTTCGCCTATATGAAATAAATGGTAGATTCATCGACGATTCAAAAGCACTTGTAAAAAAGTTTATTTGAATAAAAAACATTTCGAAATCAAAAACACATAACGAAATTATTAAAATCAATAAAAGTTCTCTTTTTTTTTGAACTAGCGTAGTGGCAAAAATAAAAATTCTGTTAAATATTTATGTTGACGTAAAATATCCAAATTTATATGTAATAAACAATACAAAAAGTAATTTATCCGTTTGTATAATCCAAGATTAAACAACGGGAAGCAATTGTCTACTCCGTAGACTGCAGTAATATCTCTAAAGCGAAACGGAACTAACTGAGCGTGTGACAGCCCTGCGCGGACTGCGAAATGCAATCGCCTGAAAGCGCGTCTTGCGAATGGAAGCTAGATGGATGATTCCAGAGCGATTTGGAATGTAACTTATGATTTTGGAATAGAATTTCTTTCTCGATGCTCGCTTATTGACCATTTACAATAACAATATTTTGTGATCGTTTTTCTTGAGGAAAATTTGACAGGTTCAAATCCGTTCAATTGTCCCACCGTGCACCGGCCTGAAATAGGAATCCTGATACGGAGCTATTAATTATTATCATGTGCATGGATTGGACATGGACATGGATACTACTCTTTTTTAACCGACTTGAAAAAAGGAGGAGGTTATCAATTCGTCGGAATTTTGAAGTGAAAACTACTTAACTACTTCAAACACGTTGATCACTTCTTTGGGTGAAAAAAAGTGTGTGTCAGCTCCGGCCTCCGACGCATGACTGGAGTTTACGCGCGACGCTATATCCTTCTCTATGCGCGCGACTCGGGTCCGAGCGCGCCCCGACCGACTTTCGCTTCGGGGACTCTTTCGCACGAAAACCAACCTTATTTACTCAACGTTAGGGTAGAAATTTCAACGTTGTGAAAAACGTAACAGAAAAACGTAACGAGGTCATTGATAAATTGATTTTACTGCCCGGATTTTTCTCATACCGGGCTGCTAAAATCGATTCTTAAGGAGTAAACTCCAACAAAAAACATGGATTTCGCGAAATCGTCACCGTCACCATCGTCACCTGGAGATTTCCGTAAGCGTTCAACATTTTAGAGGTTCTTAAGCAGTCATGTATAGCGCAGTCGGCAAGCAGCCGCCTTCCTTACCGTTCAATGTATGATGTCGCAGGTTCGAATCTCACTCACGAAACGTGACAGTGCGTATTTTTGGAGTTTACTCCTTAAGAATCGATTTTAGGCGCCCGGTATGAGAAAAATTCGAGGAGTAAAATCTATTTATGAATGACCTCGTTACGTTTTTCACAACGATGCAAATTTCTACCCTAACGTTGAGTAAATAAGGTTGGTTTTCGCTTGAGTTGTCGAATGCGAAAGAGCTTTCGCTTCGGGAAGCCGAGCGCGTACCGATCGGGTCCGAGCGGCGCCGAGACGCAGCGAGCGCCGCGAATGCATTACGACGTTTTAAGGAGTAAACTCCAGTCGTGCGTCGGAGCTGACACACACACTTTTTTTTTAATTATTTTTATGTTTATTTTATTTTTATTTATTTATTTATTTTATTTTTATATTTGTTTTTAATTATTAGCAAATCTAGTTTTCACTTCTATCGGCAGTCCCTATGACTGCCAATGAATTTTTTTTATGTGTGTTCACCAATTATTTTATCTGTTTTTATCTGTGTAACTGTGTGTAACTATGAATTTATTGTAACTATAATTATAACTATAATTTCTGTAGATTCAATGCATAAATTTTATAACTACTGTGTACACTTTTAAGGGTTGTTACTTGGAACCCAAATCTGATGTTATTGTATTTCGTTTATATTTTGGTTGGAAACTGTTTAGTTTGTTATTTATTGAAAAGGTACTTTTCAATAAAATAATAAATAATCACTTGACGCCTGAACCGATTTGGAAAATTATTTTTCGTTTGAAAGGGTATACTTTCCAGGTGGTTCCATTTAAATTTAATTGAAACTCTCGAGCGGTTTTTAAATAATCAACAATAAATTATATACTTTGGCGCGGGCGTTTGAAGTCGGTTTTTTAAAAATAAATTTTTAGAATAAATTATTCCACCATCATCATCAATATTCATCGATAGCAATGGAAGATAGGTAATTTAGGTGTTTTATTTAGGCATGATCTGTCTTTTTTGCCCGCAAGTGCGTTCGCGTGAAGTAATTTAAAAACTCTCGCGGGATTTTTAAATAACCTGTTGTTTTTCCGAGATATTTTTGTGTTACTGTTACTAAATAAATAAAAACTCTAGATATTTTTAGATAATCTTTCTTGATGAAAATAAGATACCTTATCCTGACGTGCTTATAAGAATAAACAGCTATATCAAAATCCTCTTCTTTTTACGAAGTTGATTAAAAAATGGATGTTAAATAAAGCTGAAAATAGCTTTCACGTGAAGTTCGTTTAATGAGAAAGCTTGAGCGATGAGTTTCATAACATGACATTTGTTTGACGTGGGTAAACGTTCCGTTTATTTACTTGTATCACTTCGCTACCTACGTATAGGGGCTCTATCTCTATTAGGATGCCATGGCAGCGACGCCGGTAGCCGGTGCCAGTCAAAACGTGTCAAATTTTATTACAACGTACCTAAGGGCTCTTATTCGATTCATAATCGTATTCGTAAAAATACGATTTGAAGTGGCTGTCATACAAAAATAATACGGATCCGTCAAAATACGAAACGAATTAGTGTACTTGAAGCGCACGTACATTTTGTATGTAGACCACTTCGATCCGTATTTTCACGAATCACGAAAAGGAATCGAATACGAGGAAGTGCACAAGAGCACTAACCCTACCTCATTTGGCGACGGCTGGACGTTGACGCCATTTTGGCGTCGCCGCCAGCCCGAACGGCCCGCCGTGCTCGTTTTGGTGGCGATGCGACTCCACTTTGGCGTCAACGCTAAGAAAATACATGCGAATGAATCACTGGTATCTCATTCGGCTGCCAGCTGAGATACCAGTCGTGCGTTGCCGTGTCGGACTTTTTAGCGCGTCGTGTTGAATTTTTACTAGTTAATATTAAAATTTAAAATGGTTTTCGATACCGAAAGATTTATAGTCGAAATTGAAAATAGACCAAAATTACTTTAAATTAGTTTTTGTAAGAGCCACAAGTTGGCCAACATGAAATAAAGGATTTTGAATTTCGAATTAGGATTTAATTTTTAAAATTCACTCGAAAAATTATTCATTAAAATTACCCGAAATTACCTGACAGTCATCTTTATCCGCAACAAACCCAGTTAAGATCTAAATTACCCGAAGTATCCGCTTTGGCGGCTAGTTTTGGCGTCTCACGGACGCCAATGCTTATTGGCCAATGGTAACCAAGGAAGGAATAATAGGACGTAAAAGGAGAGAAAACTTAAAGAAGACAGCATAGGCAAAGAATTTTCATCAGATGAAGAAAACTTTTCAAAGTTCTCAAAAATAAAAACATTTTTGATAAGACTTTGTTTATCAAACATTTTCCTTCTAAATGAAAATGTGATTCAGCTTTTAAAATAAAACCACGGCAGACCTAACTCCATAATTACTTGAACCCAATCAACCTATCGCAAGTGATCAAAACAGAGCTGTTAACGGGTCATCTTAGATTGGTTAGCAATCACTACAACTGAAATACGTGCACGCGAAAATAAAATAAAAGGGAACTCGTTAGAACTTGTTAAATATAGGACCGTGTGTACGAAGTTTCAGTTGAAACACTCAAAGTTTACGGTAATGGGCCCTTATCGAAGGTATAATCTCTGCTTTGCCGAAGAATTTCTTTCTTTTTGGTTGTTGGCACACAATTAGCCCTGTTAGGTCTTCATTATATGCGTAACACTGGTATTGCTTCTTTTACTTGCTTCCATGAAAGGGTTGACGATTATTAGGAGAACTACCACCAAATATTAAAGTTAAAAAGCCTTTCACCATGTAATAAAAATCAAGATTACAGAAAAACTTCGTTCTTCTTCTTCTCCGACATCATACTCGGATTCAGATCTCTTGTAAGGAGTTTCACAGGCATCGGTGTTTGCCTTCTGTATCCAGCTGATCACCATCAGCTCAATGGTCCAATGGTCAATATTCCAGCATGTTGTGACCCAGCAATCATTGGTTCTATGAACTCTATCTGGGCCACCCATTGCCACTTCAGCTTCGAAGCTTAGAGCAAAACACACGGTAAGTTCCACATCCGTTTAACAGCCGTGTATGACATTTACTCATATTTCATCATTCTTAAACTGCCTGTAGTGATTTGTTTACCCGTGGCCCGTAGTACGTGGCCCGTCTTAAAATGAATTAGATTAGTTTTTTTGGAACTTCCCCTCATTGTGGAAATGTTATATTTTATTCTAACAAAGTGCATAGGTTAAATCGGCTTGGCATCCAGCTGCCCACAAGATAGTATAAAAAACTTATTACAATGTAATAGCTTGATAATAATATTGTAAAATGATTAATTTGAAAAGAGCAACTGCTGAGTTTCTTGCCGGCTCTTCTCAGCAGAATCCGCTTTCCGAACCGGTGGTAGAGTCATGACTTGTCATAAGAGCCACAGGTTGGCTTACGTGAAATAAATAATTTTGAATTTTACTACCGGTGGTCCTACGGTGGTAAGACCAAATTGCACGTGATACTACCAGACAAGTCGGTAGTATCACGGGCAAAAAAATCTCCTGTAGTACCTACTACCAGTAGTACCAATACCGGTGGTTCCGGTAAACCGGTAAACCGGTAGTAAGCAGCGATTTGATTTAACCAGTTTTCATTTAGTCGATTATTTTTTTAGGATATGGTACATGCAATATATAAAGATGTTTATTTTGAGTTTACAGTTCTTGAAATAGGTAATACATAGAAACAATATTAATTGAACTTTTTATTCTCTTGGATAGAAGCAGGCGTTACTTTGCGGAAGTTCATGAATAGAAAGAAAAGGTTAGAATTATTTTGCTATGATCCGCAAACAGAAAAATACCATACAGATTTTTCTGTTGGCGGATTATAGCAAAATAATTCTAACCTTTTCTTGCTATTTATTCTCTTTGTCTCAAATATATTGCTTATCTAAAACCAAACAACAATGGGTTGCAAACTGTGGTTGCAAAGCAGCCAGCGACTTGCAATACTATAGCCGCGTGAATCCTACGCCGATTTGTCTCACGACGCAACGAATCTTAGCTGGTAGCCTGCCAAATGTGCAATTTACACCAACATTGATAAACCATTATAACCTATATTACAAAGGCATAGGATTTAAAATTGTTTGATAAAAGTGTATTGGTAACTTGGTGAATCATACCTTAAATCTTTGGTCTCCAAGACAGTGCCATACGGCCTGAAGTGTCTCTTGCGATCTTTCTATGGAAATTATATTTTATTAGCACCATTATACTGTATTGTCGCGCCGACGGCGTTGTAATGTGCCTTTATTGTGTTCTCTATTTATTCGGTCCCCTTGTTCTTGTAATAGAAGAACGTAACGCCCAAACTATGCTATATAATGAAGCTCTCAGTAGGGTGATATGAAAATGTTTGAGGAGTTTTAATAGGACGCCACTATTTACTACACTGTAAAGAAGTTCACTAATATTTTTTTAATTTATTTAAATCAAAATATAAGCAAAATAAAACAAAAATAAAATACAATGTAAACTCTAAAATACATGTCTCATTCGAAAGGAGACCTGTTAAATAAATATACATAGGTATAGCTAATAAAAAATATTTTTAAAAACTGACTTCAAACGCCCGCACCATTATAAAGTACATAATTTATTGTATATATTTTAAAACCGCTCAACCGATTTCGATAAAATTTAAATGGGACCACCTGGGAAGTATACCCTTTAAAAAAAAAAGAATTTTCCAGATCGGTTCAGGCGTCTTCGAGTAATCGGTGAACATACATAAAAAAAAATTCCGACGAATTGATAACCTCCTCCTTTTTTCAATTAGGTTAAAAAATTGCTGAGTATCGCTCGCTCCATGATCAACATTCCGCAGCACTGAAATAATAATTATAGTTTTGAATGTCTGAGGGTATATGTTATGTACAATATAATGTGCAATTTCGTGACGGATTTCAAAATTATTTATCTATGTACATTTTATTTGTAGGGCTCCAATGTGTTTAAAGGGTCTGTAAGTACTTTCATTACAGAACACGTGTTTGCTCTACAAAGAGACTTTGTATGTTATTGTAGCACAGAGTACTCCATTTTCGTGCGAAAAAGAATAAAGAAAGCTTTTTATCGTGCTAAAACATTTTTGGAGCATAACGTAAAAGACCAAACGAAGTCTCGTCAGAACATTTTCCGTTACGTAATAAACTGGGAAATAGAAATCTCTTGAAAAATCTTGAACTCTGGGGTCAAATATAAACTGAGCGGATTTCTAAAGGCTTGTAAGTCACGACTGAGTTATTTATTTTTCATCCTACAACAACAACAAACAACAACACAACAACCAAATCGTCGTCGTCTCTTGATCATCGTCATCATCGCAGAACAAAGGTGCAAGGATCGCCACATAGCATTGAGTTCTTCAAACTCATCAGTAGTTCTAAATCAAACACTGATCCACAAATTAATAAAAAATTAAGTGGCACTCGGGGACTGCCGCGATAAAGCTATTGCATAGCATTTTTTATCAACTTATGCAATTATAATATTTATGAAATATTATTTTTTGCATAATAAAAATTATGCAAAAAATAAAATACAAAAAAAGTAAAATTAAAAATTTTAAAAACCCCGACACAAAAAATAATCTCTAAAAACTAACAAATAATATTTTATACCTATATATAATTATTATCGTCACATATATTATGTAAGTTCAAATATTTTTATTTTCCAAGTGTCGTCGTCGCGTCGCTGGACCGCTAAAGTTTATAAAGTATTTTTCCAACAGCTAATTAATTATTACGAATTACATTTAGGTACGAGCGATCTTAAGTTTCATGCATATATAGTCTACGCTCTACGTAATATCGCGCGCGACACGTGAGGGCAGACGACGTTGACGGTTGTGTCGATTTTGCGAATTTTTCGGAGTAAATTCTTTTGTTGCAATCTGCGATTACACCTGTTTTTCTCACTTAGCGGTCCCCCGACGTGACGACGACACTTGGAAAATAAAAATATTTGAACTTACATAATATATGTGACGATAATAATTATATATAGGTATAAAATATTATTTGTTAGTTTTTAGAGATTATTTTTTGTGTCGGGGGTGTTTAAAATTTTTAATTTTACTTTTATTTAGTCCTTTTTAAAGTAAGTATAAATATTAGGAAGGTATTTAAATATTAGTGATTTGTTAGCGCAGTGGTAATTGAGCCTAATTGATCCCATTTAATTACCCACCTTCGAAATCTAAACCTTACTCTAACATGTCATATTTAAAGTCATGGTTACCTTACCATGTTCTTTCAATATCATTGAAGTAATACGCTACCTTTCGAATCGATAGGACATATGGAAGGTAGTCAGATCCCCTCATCAACTATTAAAGAGCTGATGATCTTCAAACGGCTGATCAGGTCATGGTTACCTTACCATATACTTTCAATATCATTGAAGTAACACGGTACCAAATTTCAAATCGATAGGACATAATATGGAAGGTAGTCAGATCCCCTCATCAACTATTAAAGAGCTGATGATCTTCAAACGGCTGATCAGGTCATGGTTACCTTACCATATACTTTCAATATCATTGAAGTAACAAGGTACCAAATTTCGAATCGACAGGACATATTATGGAAGGTAGTCAGATACCCTAATCAACTATAAAAGAGCTGATAATCTTCAAACGGCTGAACAGATTTTCATGAAACATGGCTAAGAACACTCGGGATAAAATTATCTATGACACAAAAAAAACTAAACGAAAATCGGTTCATCCGTTTGGCGGCTACGCTACCACAGACAGATACACAGATACACAGACAGACACGTTAAACTTATAACACCCCTCTCTTTTTGCGTCGGGGGGTTAAAAAAACAAACAAGAAAAGCGCACTGTCACTACTTCGCGAGTGAGATTCGAACCTGCGACATCATACAGCATACGGTAAAGAAAGCGGCCGCTCGCCCACTGCGCCAAACAGAGCTACTTGTGAACCTCTAAAATGTTAAACGCTTACTGAACGACAATGTTAGGTTTATTTTCGTTACGGAATTTCTTGATTCGGTCACCGCGCTCAAACTGTTTGTCCTAGTTCAAAGCCCGCGATAAAAGCTATGCAATAGCTTAATAAAATATATTATACTTTATTCATTCAACGTAAAAATACAACTTATAATAATGTGAAAGTGTTTGTTTTTGATTAGTTGGTTCACGCAGCAACTGAGCAAAGGTTCCATGTGATTTTTCGCATGGAACTTGAGGACCTGGAGAGTGACAAAGACTACTTTTTATCGCGGAAAGAGTTCCCGCGGTATTTTTAAACTAAATCCACTGGAGTACTGGAGTGGCGACCCAGCATCGAGAAGCGCAGTATTGGCAGGTCCCCACTAGGTGGACCGACGAAATGAAATGAGACACAGGTAGCCGTTGGATACAAGCGGCTCAAGACCAAGACCTGTGGAAGACCATGCAAGAGACCTTTGTCCAGCGGTGGACGTCTATCGGTCGATAAAGAAGAAGAAGAAGAAACCTACGCGAACGAAGTCGAACTCGGGTTTCAGCTAGTGGGTAGATATAATAAAAGTTTTGGTATGAAAATGTCTCCATAGCCGCTCTATCGGAAACTTTATTTTTCCGGCGGAGCGGTTCACATTTTTCACAATTACTTGGACGTTTCCGCGTTAATCCGTCTTCTTTGTCTCACGGATGGATTTCATTTGTAAATTTGAACAAATTGCGATTTCCCTCTGTTTGAACTGTAATCGAATTAGGGTCGATACTGGAACGTCGCGTCGTTCGGAATAATAAAAGGGTTTGGATTTTCTCAAATAATAAGAATTCCCCAGTTGCAGTGGAGTAGTGATAGGTGGTTAGGACTGCGGTCTCCAATTTGGAGGGTCGCAGGTTCGATCCCGGGCTTCTTTGACCTCTGCAACGGTTTCAGAATTAAGTGCGCATAAGCTGATTGCTTGCTTTAAACACATGCTTCAATAGAATAGAATAGAATAGAAATTTTTTTATTCAAATAAATTTTTCCAAGTGCTTTTGAATAGTTGATGAATCTACCACTGGTTCAGAATGCCCTTCCTGCCGAGAAGAACCAGCAAGAAGAAGAAGAGAGGAAGTTCCAAAAATTCATACCTACTTACAATTGAATATATATTAAGACAGGAAGACAGTCAATGGTGAAGGAAAACATCGTGAAGAAAGCTGCGAGTTTTCAATAATGTTCCCAAATGTGTGTGAAGTCTACCAATTCGAATTGGAGCAGCTTGGTAATCTACGGCCTATAACCCTTCTCTGAGAGGAGGCCTGCGCTCAGTAGTGAGACGTTAATTACTTGCTCATGATGAAGAACTCCTTGGTTTAAAAGGTACCTAAATCTAGTTCGACACCTAGACCTACCTGCCTACAGTACAGCCTGTACTGTCATCCACAGATTTCCTTATATCTGATTTTATCATGCAGGTATTGAACACATAATTATACACTATTAGTCACGCTCTCTTTAAACATTTCTGTGGTGGTGTCGTGTGTAATTAGGTATGCTTTTGTGGAACTTCCCCTCATTGTGGAAACACTGTATTAGTATAGTATCTATATATCTTGCTGGTTATTCTCGGCAAGAAGGGCATTCCGAACCAGTGGTAGACTCATCGACTATTCAAAAGAACTTGTAACAATTTATTTGAATAAAAAAAATTCTATTCTATTCTTTTCTATTCTATTCTAACCTTAAGCAAAAGTATTTAATACAAAAGAATACTTAATGTTTAGTGAATATAATGCTTAGAACACAGCAACATTCCCAAGCTATTTCAGTCTTCTTAGGGAAGACTTAACGTGAGTTTCCTGCTCTAGCTATTAAGCAGTGACAGGAGACAGACGTGAGACTACGCCTCTCCAGGAAATGTCGCAGTTCTGCACCTATTTTTAAATATTTTATTTTAAAGATTAAGAAAGTATAAGTTGGAGTCATACTTTTTACACGCAACCCGATCCTTACGCAATATCCTTGCTTTATTAAAAATGTTTGTTTATTTGTTGGTTTGTCCTTCAATCACGCAGCAACGGAGCAAAGGATCGACGTGATTTGCATGAGTCGGAATAGCTGAAGAATTGGAGATGTATGCCAAAAAAATAACCTTTTCCCACGGAATTTTTACAATGCGAGGCTCTAGACGAAGTTGCGGGCATAAGCCTATTAGAGTTAAGTTTTTCATGCCTAGTATGATTACTGAATCAGACCTACTACTGCTACGGCTACTAGGGCTATGGTTCAACCACACCTTTTAAAAATAATAATAAATGTCTTTATTTCAGGCTGAATACCCATATTTTTATAGATTTTAAATCCTTAGTATAAATAAGTACATAAAATAAAAATAAAAACAAATATAAAACAGTATTATTATTCTTCTTCTACTTTTATTTTCGGTTCACACTGCGATGCTGCGTCAACCAATGCCGAAAGATGGCGACATCCAAGTGTTCACACATCGTCCGAAGAATCTCATTATTAGAATGACGTAATCGCTCCCAAAAAGAAGCGATTCTTGAACGTAGGTATAACAGCGAAAAAGTCCGGCATTCTTGCCGTCGTCGCGAACATGTTCGACGCACTACAAAATCACGGTAATTTCATCAGGATGCGGTTGGCATCATTGTACTGTACCCCGATGGCACTGTACGAGCGTCTTTTGTAGTTAAACCACAACAGGCAAGTAGGTACACAGGTTTTGACAGAACGCTCTAAAAAGAGTGCTCTTTACCTGTACATTGCAGCGGAAGAATCTACGCGCGATCATTTTTGCCGTAACCACTCCTAACACAAACTTAACATGGGGAAAGGGGAATATTAGTCATGTATAAAATAACGACATGGCAAATAATATGAATAAAAAATCAATAACTAGGTACTCTAATGCGTTTGCATCATGCTTCCCGCTGTTTCAAACACGAACTGCTCAAACCGTGTTTTTACTTTAACGAAAAACTAGATTACAGACCACGCTAAGCGGGTGGAATTAAATTAACCGCGTATCATAGAACTATAGCGCTTAGAAATGCAATAGTCGACGCGGTGATTTTTAATCGACTTCAAAAAAGGAGGAGGTTCTCAATTTGTCGGAATCTTTATATTATTATGTATGTTCACCGATTACTCGAAGACGCCTGAACCGATTTGGAAAATTATTTTTGTTTCAAAGTGTATACTTCCCAGGTGGTCCCATTGAAATTTTATTGTTATCGGTTGAGCGGTTTTTAAAATATCAACAATAAATTATATACTTTGTAGTGGCCCTTGAAGTCGGTTTTTTAAAAAGAATTTTTTATATTAAATTATTAGTTACCCTTTAAAAGCCGACTACGCACTATCGTCGCGTTAGTAGGTACAACGAGCTCGCAGAAAATTATTAAAAAAATAACTTACCTAACTGTGCTGTGAAAGGTGTCATAGTTCATCATAATAACCATCAAAACGTAATTTTATCAGTATCAGTACCAGAAAATAATTACATGGCACTCTCACATTCATTGGTTGTTTTGCTTATGTTTGGAGTAAAACTTTGTTACAAACTTCTGTTCTAAACATAATAGTTCGATGCCACGAATGTATGCTGTATGTCATATTATTATTATTATATGCCCCTCCTAATTTCACTGTTTATATTCATGGAGCGAACGCGCTGTATCGTCCGGGTGGGACTGTTTATCTCGTGAGGGACAAATTTGTGCGGGAAATTTTATCCCTGTGGATTTACAGGTTTTAAGTATACCCCATAAAATTGAGTAGGAATATAGAGTCGCCATTGGGCTCTACACGTAAGATTACGTGAAAAATTTAGATCTCGCCGTTGGCGTCGCCTACCGACAGAAAATATTGAATGTTAGTACTTAAACAGTTGATGCACATTTCAATCAATTCATGATTATTGGTCATGAATTTTCGTTGCGCGCGCCAAAAATTTCTGTTGCGTTTTTTCTTACTTTCTTTCTTTTTTCTTGGCTTTTAAGGGTCATACAGGGATGTTGCATAGCCTAACCTTTCTTAAGAATTGGGCTATCAAATGCCCAAAAGAATTTCCAGATCTGACTAGTAGTTCCAGAGATTAGCACGTTCAAACAAACAAGCAAAACTCTACCGCTTTATTATATTAATATAATTAAGCCTGCTCGCACAAAACGCTTCAGTTCAACGTTTCTGAATCGAACCGCTAAGGTGTGGAACGCACTTCCAACATCTGTGTTTCCGGCCACGTATAACCTCAGTACCTTCAAGGCAAGAGTGAATAGGTATTTTCTAGACAAGCGCGCTCCAACCTAGACCTCATCAGTGCTGTCCAGCATTGATTGTCGTCAAGCGCAAGCCTATCCCGAAATATATTTATAAAAAAAATATTCCTTTGATCGTAATAGTTAACTATGACATCAGCGTCAAAGTAAATAGTATTGATTTAAAGTCACAAATTCAATACAGACGATTTTAATTTGGTGCGTTTTCGTATACGTAAACGAATATGGATACATACACAAAATTGGGCTCTAACTCAATACTGATATGGTTCATTTTACTTTGACGCTGATGTCATGTACTACTTATGATAAACTAGCTGATGCCCGCGACTTCGTCCGCGTGGATTTAGTTTTTAAATTCCCTCGGAAACTCTTTGAATTTCTGGGATAAAAAGTAGCCTATGTCACTGTCCAGGTCCTCAACTACACTCATACAAAAAAATCACATCGATCCGTAAACCTGTTGCGGCGTGATTGAAGGACAAACCAACAAACCAACAAACACACTTTCGCATTTATAATATTAGTAAGGATAACAAACTTATACTCCACTGGTGGGAATGCGGCTACTTTTTTTCTGCCCATCTTAAGATATATTGCATTGTTAGTGTTCAGGATCCAGAAATGCCGTGGGAAAATGATAAGCATCAACCCCGAACGTATGAGCATTAATTTGAAAAATAGTATGGAAGGTATAGTTGCAGCCAGTTTTATACACTACCGCGATACAAAAGGCGACAGCGCCTTCTAGTGTGACGTAGGTACATTTTACATGTAACTGGATTTAATTAATGTGTGATATTACATTGGACATACCGCCCGCCAAGGACAGAATAGTCCTTCAACTGAGTAACAAACAAAACAACTATTATTTTATTATTACAAACAGAGTAAGCAATATAAATCCATCAATGTTACAACTCAATTAATTATCATGGTTATCTTAGCTGCAATAACTAAATCTAAAAACACAAATGGATTAGCAACCTATTAAAATAACTTTAACATGTGGATTGTTAGCCCTAAACAAGGATTCTTAATGAAATCCAATACGATACAAAGAAAAAACTTATCTATTACTAAAAGTTAAATATAAATTTACAAAAATTTCTTAACCTTCGAAGTTTGTACACTTATTCATCATGCGGAGCTACCGGAATGATACAAACTTTTGAAGTTGGACGTTGAATAACAGAGTCTTTATAACGAAGCGTGACTACACGCGTAATTTTATCTTTCCCGGGATGAAGTTCGACTACTCTGCCGTAAAGCCACTTAGTAGGAGGTAAGTTGTCCTCTCGCACTAAAACCACGTCGCCTAATTTCAATTCTGTAGTTCTAACATTCCATTTGTACCTTTGGAAGAAATAAGTCAAATATTCTTGAGACCATCTTTTCCAAAAGACTTGAAGCATTCTTTGCGTAAGTTGCCATCTACGCAAACTACTAATTTGAGTTTGTTCGTAATTATAATCGGGTGCCGTTATTAAGGGTTCTCCGACTAGAAAATGACCTGGAGTCAAAGGTACCGGGTCATCGGGATCCGTACTTGCAATTGATAATGGCCTAGAATTTAGACACGCCTCAATTTGAGCAAGAACTGTGGAGAGCTCTTCATAGGTAAGTGTCGAGTCGCCTATTACTCTGCGAAGATGATGCTTTGTGCTCTTTATTCCTGCTTCCCACAGTCCACCGAAATTAGGGGCGTGAGGAGGAATGAAATGCCATTCAGTGCCATTGTTAGCTAAGGAAGAAGCGATATTACTGACTACTGAACGTTCGCTTGCGAACAACTGCTTCAACTCTCGTGATGCGCCAACAAAATTGGTGCATTATCGCTCCAGACGTGATTACAGCGGCCTCTCCTGGCCACAAAGCGCTTAAATGCTGAGAGGAAGCCTTCCGAAGTGAGATCTGACACTGCTTCTATATGAACCGCTCGCGTAGCCATACATATAAAGAGACAGATATATCCTTTATAAGACTTATGGCCTCTCCCTTTGGACACGCGAATATTAATAGGGCCAGCATAATCCACACCAGAATTTAAAAAGGGTTTTCCAGGGGTAACGCGACAGGATGGTAATTGACCCATTAACTGTGTCTTAATGATCGCCGCGTTACGAATACATGGCACACAATCGTGAATGTGATTTTTAACTGCATTTTTCAATCTAATTATCCAATATTTTGATCGAATGTAATTGCAGGTCAATTGCTGCCCTCCGTGCATTGTTCTTTGATGTCCGTCAGCAATAATCAATTTGGCTAAATGCGAGTCTCCAGAAATAATAATGGGGTGTTTGTTGAAGTCAGGTATTTGTGAGTGTTCTAAACGACCTCCAACTCTCAAAACTCCACTTTGGTCTATAAACGGGTTGAGGATAACTAATTTACTCTTTTTGGAAACAGTCTTAGTTTTCAGGAGACTGGCAATATCGTCTCCGAAGGACTGTGCTTGATGCTGTCGGATACAACATGTAAGCGAATCTTGTAGTTCTTTAGCTGTGAGATATGGTAAAGCCCTTTCCCTTGCTGTGGAACGTTTCAGACGCAGAAATCGGCGGCAGAATGCCACAACTCTAACAAGTTTTCGCAATGAGGAGAACCTTTCGTCTAATTTCAGGTCACTTTCATTGTTTATGGAAGTGGTATAAGCCTTTATTGTTTTCAGCTCTAAATCCGTTTTTGTGCATATGGAACTAGGTTTAACATATTCAATAGTTTCGTTTCTGAGCCAGTTTGGCCCTTTCTTCCACAACTGATTATCCAGCAACGCTGCTGGGGTTATACCTCGGGAAGCGCAGTCCGCAGGGTTATCTCTCGTGCTTACATACGCCCACTGAGATGCGTCTAATCGAGTAAGAATTTCGGAGGTGCGATTGGCGACGAACGTTTTCCATCGGCTTAGATGATCACTCAGCCAGGCCAACACGATTGTTGAATCCGTCCAAGCATGTAAGTCGGCTTTATTTATATTTAAGATTTCAGCGACTTCAAGCAACAATTTAGTAACTAACACTGCTCCGCATAACTCGAGTCGAGGAATAGACACCTGTTTGATGGGAGCAACCTTAGTTTTGGCTGTAACCAGGTGAGATTCTACACTACCTGTTGAAGAAACGCATCTTATGTATACTGCGGCAGCGTAAGCCACGTTGGATGCATCACTAAATCCGTGTAATTCCACTTGTTTATCACTGTCTAATCTGTGAACCCACCGAGGTAAGTGGAAGTGAACTAGTTTACTTAGTTCAGTCCTATAGCGGTTCCATTCTTCCAAAAGTTCATCTGGTATCTTTTCATCCCAATCGAGTCCAGTCAACCACAATTTTTGGATGAAAACTTTTGCAGTAACAATACATGGGGCAATCCAGCCTATAGGATCATACAATCGACATATTTCTGCAATAATTTTTCGTTTAGTTTCAGGTGCAGATGATTCGACGAGCTTCACCGTGTAATCGAAGTCATCAGACCGGCGATTCCAAGTAAGTCCTAAGATTTTGGTAATATGATCTTCCTTTATTTCCATGTCTTTCCCTTTATTTTCCTTTAATGATTCTACTAATTCCGTCTTATTACTAGCCCATTTTTGCAATATGAAGCCTCCCTTTTCAAGTAATGAATTTAATTGCTTATAAACTTCAATTGCTTCCGTTTCAGATTGACAACCGGTCATCAGGTCATCCATGTGGAAGTCTGTCTTGACTCTATCTACAGCTAGAGGATAGTTACTGCCTTCATCGATTGCGACCTGCTGCAAAGCTTTGACAGCCAAATAAGGTGCACATGATGTACCAAAAGTTACTCTCAATAACCTATAGTCTTTCATTTCAGCTTCGGTCGATTCTCGCCAAACTATTCTTTGATAGTCTACGTGCTTTGCTGCAACTTTTACTTGTCTGTACATTTTGACGATATCGGCAGTAAGACATATTGGGTGCAGACGCCAACGCATAATTATGTGTCGTAGCTCTGGTTGCAAAGTTGGTCCAACCATCAGAGTATCATTTAGCGATACACCGCTGGCACTACGATCTGACGCATTGAATACTACTCTTGTTTTTGTTGTGCTTTTATCCATCCTAATTACAGCATGATGTGGCAACCAAACTTCATTACCCTCATTAGCTGATTCCGTTTTAGTGTTTACTTCTTCCATATGCTCCAGAGCAATATACTCCTTTATAACTTCTGCATAATCCTTTCTCTGTTCTGGACTCTTCAGCAATCTCTTTTCAAGACTTAACAGTCTCTTGACGGCAATAGATCTTGTATCTCCAAATCTCCCAGTCGCATTGGCATTGGTACGGAACGGCAATTCTACAATGTACCGACCAGACTTATCTCGACTTGTAGTCTTATTAAAATGTTCTTCACATGCTTGCTCTTCGAGACTTAAGACCTTTTCCCTGATCCCGTTGGGCTCGGATTCTAGTTCCCAAAATCGTTTGATAAGTTCAGTAGATTCTTGAACTACATGCATATTCACAATTATGTTGTGGCATTTGCTGTTTGCATTCTCACCATCATCCACTTGCCCCGACAGTACCCATCCGAGGGAAGTATTCTGCGCAATAATTAATCCCTTAGGATGCTTGATTAAACCCTGTTTCAGAATACTGCAGTATACCTCGGCGCCTAACAAAATATCTATTTTATTAGGGGAATTGTACTCTGGATCAGCAAGTACGATTTTACGTAAATCTGCCCAATATGGCAGCACGAATTTCTTTTGGGGCATTTGCTGATGTGACCTTATTTAATACGTGAGCCTTTATCTGCAATTTAAAGGTTGGGTCATGAAGTGACTGCATGTATTGTAACTGTATACTTAGAAATTAAATCACTTTGACCTCCCCCTAAACCTGATACGCAGCTTTTTTCAGCATTTTTATCTAAACGTAAGAGTTGAACAGCTGCTTCAGAAATGAAAGATGCTTGAGATCCTTGATCTAGCAACGCTCTCAATACCTGAAAATGACTATTTTTTGACTCAACTTTTATTAAAGCGGTCGCTAATAGTGTTTGTTTATGCATTTGTCCTATAGCGAAATGGGACGCAATATGATTGGCTTCATCCGTCGGATTAACTTCTTTACTTTCTTGGGTTTGCTCATCTTCTTCATCAATCTCCGCTGCCTCCGTGGCAACTGCAACCGTATACATACTGGCATTTCCGTGTAAAAGTGTGTGGTGTCTTTTCTTGCAAATACGGCAAGTGGTGGGCACGCGGCAAGTTTTTTCTGTGTGATTAATACCAAGACAGTTGAAACAAAGCCCTAATGCCTTTACTATATCTTGACGACGGCTAACATTTTCTTTGGTAAACTTGTTACATGAAAATAATTTATGATTTTCGGCACAGTGAGGACAAGTTACGCCTGACATGGAGTGCAAGGATTTTGAATGATTGTATGTAGTAGGAGATGCCTTCGGTTTGAGTTTAACAGGCTCAATAAATTCTAAAGCTCGGAAGCGACATTCTAAAAATTCTTTAAATTGTGCAAAAGTAGGTAGCTCTTCACTTAAATTGTTAATATGCAATTCCCACTGTTTACGCGTCTCAGCGTCCAACTTCAAACCAACAATATAGATTATAAGAATATCCCACGATTCCACATTTATACCTAAATTAGACAATTCGTGAATACAGTCTGACGTAGTGTCTAGGAGATCTTTGATACCACTAGAGGATTCACTATTCATCATTTTCTGATTAAATAGCCGTTTAAGGATGCAATTTGACATAAACCGTTTATTATTATACCTACTCTGCAATAAGTCCCAACATTTAACATAATTAGCTTGAGTAATAGGAATATGCTTTATTAACTGTTCGGCTTCCCCTTTAAGTTGAGTTTTTAAATAATGTAAGCGTTGGACGTCATCTAAAGCAGGGTTATTATGTATTAAAGAAATAAATAGATCTTTAAATGACGACCACTCCGCATAATTGCCGCTAAATACCGGTATACAAATTTTAGGTAACCGAACAAGTGAATGATTATGTGTGTTAGATGAAGAAGCATCTAGATTTGTAATGGCTCTACTTTGGGAATTCAACGAAGTTTTTAACTCGCTCTTATATACTAAGTAAGTTTCGTAACCAATATTGAAGACATCATCTTTAAAGTAATCACTTTCTTCTAAATCATCACTGTCATAACTGGAAATTATGCTCTCATGTCTGTTAGAAAAACGTTTGATTATATCCTCTAATCCTTCTAATCTCGCCAAGACGTACGACTCTGTAATTCTGTCTTTAGGGGATTTTTTAAAATTAATCCGTCCTTTTTCTATTTGATTTTTCAAATCAATCATAATTTTTAATTCGGCTTCCATGTTTGTATTTTTCAAGAAGATCGATTCACTATTTCAAATCCTCGTAGACTTTTATTAAGAATATTCTAAATCCAAAATATTTTTTATCTCCAAATATTTTCTAAGTCCAAAATATTTTCTATCTCCAAAATATTTTCTATGTTCAAAATATTTTCTAAGTCCCAACTTTTTTCTAAGTGTTTGAAGTGAAATATTTTCTAAGTCCAAAATATTTTCTAAGTCCCAACTTTTTTCTAAGTGTTTGAAGTGTTAAATATCAAGGTAAATTTGGACATAGATTCCTCGTCTTGTCGTTTTTAAGTGAATTATTCTAAGTCCTAACTAACACTTTGAAATTTCACAAGTCCTCGATTCATGCACTATTTTCTAAGTTTATTTTTCACTGGTTATAGAGTTTAAATTAGCGTACTCACAGTTTTGTTGCACTTTACCACTTTGTTGTTGTCCTCAGCTAGTTGTCTGATATCTCCACCAGGTGGCGCCACCAGATCTTGTCACAGTAGTCTTCTTTCACATGTCAGTTGTCACTGTCACTGATTTAGCAATGTCAACTTGACAGCTGTCACTTTAAGTCACCACAGCTAACTGGAACTATTGTTTTATCTATAGACAAATGTACCAAAATTGGCCAAAAAACGCTCCGACTGAGAAGGACCTTGTTCAGGATCCAGAAATGCCGTGGGAAAATGATGAGCATCAACCCCGAACGTATGAGCATTTATTTGAAAAATAGTATGGAAGGTATAGTTGCAGCCAGTTTTATACACTACCGCGATACAAAAGGCGACAGCGCCTTCTAGTGTGACGTAGGTACATTTTACATGTAACTGGATTTAATTAATGTGTGATATTACATTGGACAGTTAGTAGGTATGCATTTTTGGAACTTTCCTCATTGTGGAAACACTGCATGCATAGTATCTATTGTATTGTTAACTTGTTTTGGAAAGAGCAACCGCCGAGTTTCTTGCTAGTTCTTCTCGGCAGGAAGGGCATTCCGAACCAGTGGTAGAGTCAGACGATTCAAAAGCACTTGTAAAAAGTTTATTTGAATAAAAAATATTTCCATTCTATTCTATTCTAACAAAATTTTGTGAGCGAGAGGGAGCACGCCGTGTGGGAACTCGTTTGTTAGCGTGTCAAAATAAGGTCTTCGTCATCGTCGCACTCGCAACTGATAGACGTACACAACTGAACATAGGTCTCTTGCATAGAGAGCCACAGAGCAAGATCTTGTGCTGCTTGTAGGCATGCCTGAGATCTCTGCATAATGTTCTCAAGTGTGTGTGAAGTCTGCCAATTCGCATTGGGCCAGCGCGAGCGTGGTGGACTATGGCCTCAGAAGTGAGCCGTTGATGGGTTGCTGATGATGATGATGATGAATATATTTTTAAGTATAAGTACATTTCCCTCCAACTAGAAGCTTGTTAGGTAGTTCTTTATGACAATTATAGAAAGGACTTCAATCTGCTCCCTAATCGTTGAGTAATTGAAATTGATAATTTGATCAATTTGTAATTTGTTGCAATGGTAAGGCCGGTACCGTTCAATAGAACGATCGCATCGGTCTACGTGCGAAAACGTCCAAGTAATTGTGAAAAATGTAATTCGCTGCGGCGGAAAAAATAAAGATTTCAACCAGATTCGAGCTCCGGAGACTCACAAATTGAAATTTAAACTTTATCACGACCGGTATCTAAATCTAATATATAAAATTCTCGTGTCACAATGTTCGTTCCCGTACTCCTCCGAAACGGCTTGACCGATTCTCATGAAATTTTGTGAGCATATCGAGTAGGTCTGAGAATCGGCCAACATCTATTTTTCATAGCCCTAAATGATAAGGGTGACCAACCACTAAATATTTTTGCTGGCGGTACGAAGTTCGCGGGGTCAGCTAGTATACATATAAAATAAAAAAGTGACTGACTGACTGACTGATCTATCAATGCACATCTCAAATCACTGGCCGGATCGGGCTGAAGTTTGTTATAATAATAGCTATTAAAGCAGTAATAGCCTAGTGGTTAGTACTGCGGTCTCCTCCTCGGAGGGTCGCAGGTTCGATCCCAGGCAAGGACCTCTTGGCTTTACTAAGTGTAAGAGACAATAATTATGTTGGTGAAAACTGTGTAATTTTTGAGCACGCAATGTAAAGCTGGAGACTGACTTGTAACATTTTTGTGTAATGTATTGAGCTTTTGTAACGTTAGTTTGCAATATAACATTCGCGGCGAGCGCCGCGTGCTCCACTCGAAAGTCGGGTTTTTCGCGAATTCCCTTTGAGTGTTACATTACAAGTCAGTCGCGTCCTTTAGTACATAATAATTCAATGGTCGCGTCATCGCGAGAGCATTCGTCTGCTATTTTGAGTAAAAATGGAGCACACTTGAGCCAAGAGCTTGAATGATACAGACATACGCTACAAGTCAGTCTCGCCGTATTGTAACAAGATCACATCGAATGGAACATTACAAACAAACGGTACAAGTAAGTCTCCAGCTTAACTCGATGGAACGCCTATAATATCTACACCCGCATAGAAAAACAATCTAAGATGTCTTTGAAATAAAGCTAAATACTTAAACAACAACTCTGCACAATAATGTAGAAATATAACGCTACTAAAATATGATTACTTTCATAGAAGGATCTGACACAATTGACTTCCTGTGATACTGCCTTGGAGACCTACTAGATTTACGAGGCTACCAACTTACCAAAGAACTTAACCATACGAATTGCAACCTTATTTTGATAGGGATAAGTTTTCGTGGAGGGTATAAGTAATTTGGTTCAAGTATCACATTTGGCCGTAGACCAACTGAGATTCGGTACGTTTGGGAGACAAATCGACAGAGAACAGATTCACGCCGCTACAGCAAACGATGCTCGGGACAGTGCTATGCATAGTGTTGTTTGTATTTCGATATGGTAATTTCCAGTAACACCAGTGCCCTTAGGACGAGTTTTCTAATTTCGACAACGTTGATAGAATTTAGAGTAATAAAATAGAATAGAATAGAGTAGAAATATTTATTACATCGTCTCAAACTTTTTCGTCTGTGTGTTGTATGTCGCGTGACGGTCGGCCGCGGAGTAGGGATTTTTAAACGGAAATTTTTAGTACAATGTCTATAATGTGAAAAAAAGTTTCACTTTTACCGTGGTTTCATAAAATCACACAATCCTTTTTTATTCAAAGAAACTTTTTACAAGTGCTTTTGAATCGTCTGGCTCTACCACTGGTTCGGAATGCCCTTCCTGCCGAGAAGAACCAGCAAGAAACTCGGCGGTTACTCTTTTCAAAACAAGTTTACAATACAGTAAATACTATGCTATATATGCAGTGTTTTCACAATGAGGGAAGTTTCAAAAATGCATACCGACTAACTTCTATCTTAAGAACATAAAGTAGTCCCGCCAGTGGAACCCGTTCACGAGCATGACGCATGACCCAGCCGTTGCTTCGCTCAACCATATTTGAGGGAACGTAATAGACTAAAATGAAACTGAAGGTTCCTTGCATTCTTTGCTTAAAGTAATTTAAATGATATCAGTGATGTCAGCATTTTATTTCTCCTCTTGAAAGAACTGCTTATAAAAACCTCTCACACTAAGGGCCGATTTCACCAACGTAAAATAAGTCTTAACCGAGCGTAAATTAGATATTTTTTGATAATACAAAAACTGTCAGAACGCCCAATTATTTACTCCTCGTATAAACGTCACAAGTTAAATGTCTTTCTAAGGACGGATTTCACCAACGTAAAATACGTTTTATCCGAGCGTGAAATTTTGACCAGTATTTTCAATACAAAAACTGTCAGAACACCCAATTTATTTCTCGGATAAACGTCACTAGACGTTGGTGAAATCGGCACTAAGTTTTCTTATAGAGAGCCAAGTAAAATCTTATGTTCGTTTTTTTTTGCTATACATCTTTTATTTAAATTTTTTATTGGAGGAAGTGATAATCCTCTGCTGCGATATCATGTTCTGATGGTAAGAATCAATGCAGTCTAAGAAGGTAAGAAGGTAGTGGGCAGCAAAGTGTTTACTAAATGCCCCATTTACACATTTCTCAGAGACGTTTAGACAAAAGCTTCGGAGCGAAGCGGAGCAATGGATCGACGTGATATTTTGCATTGGTATAGTTAACGACTTGGTGAGTGACATGAGTTACCTTTGATCCCGGAAAAACCAATGGTTCCTGTGAGGTTTTGAAAACCTAATTCCACGCGAGCAAAGTCGCGGGAAATAGCTAGTTGACGAATAAATTGGACAAACATAATACACAAAAACTTGGTGGTGAGTTTTATACTATTATAGAGAGGGAGCCAAGACTTTTCAGACCTTCGTCATTTTATAAAAGCTCAAAGTTCCTCTGCGTATGGAGCCAATAGAGATCAGAACGATCCCCGACTATGAAGTTTGGATCTTGGTGGCTGTGGGAGATATCAAGTAGTAAATGTGCATAAATTCTGAGGATACTTTCGTCATAGTATAAAAGCTGAGTTTTATATATGTTGCTTGGGGACCTATCAGAAGATGTTTCCTCAGCAGTCAGACACTACCGTTGGTTCTTAAGCCCTGTCAGACGCTTTAAAAATCTGCCGTAGGTAGGTAGGTAGGTAGGCGAACTTTGACGAAACCATCGACTTTTACGAGATATAAAGTGACCTGCGTATTAATCCAGGCTATAATCTATCTTCATTCCAAATTTCAGCCAAATCGGTTTATAAGTTATGGCGTGAAAGAGTAATAAACATCCCTCAATCCATACATCCATCCTCACAAACTTTCGCATTTATAATATTAGTAGGAAGTAGGATTAGTAGGATTAAAGATGATTTTTACATATCAAGACTAAAATAACTTAATTAATATTAAAACGTTATCGAGAATCAATGTATCGGAAGCGTTTATTTAAATAAATAATTGAATCAACAGCAAAAGCATCAGCTCCAAAAATAAAGCTTAAACGCTTTAAATATTCTATGTACGAGAGTGTGATATAAATGAATAATTTAATTTGAAACTTACCAATAGTCAACATGAAAAATAAACAACAAGTGTAAATTAAAAATTTTATTTTTACATGCAAGCTTTTAGTAGCTACATCATTAGACTCTGGATATCATCTAGGATCAGAGTACTTGTTATGACGAATCAAACGAGCCCAAACTCGATGGGGTTACAGAGTTCCGATAGCCATCTTCCGTCTTCATCATCAGATCAGCTCCTCCTTCAGTTTATTGTGACATAATAATATTGCATTGCAATTGCAATACATGCAAAATTTCAGCTCGATCAGAAACCGAGAAGTGGGTCTAATTCATCTTGCAAGATTGGACCCAAACAAACATTGCAAGTTAAATAAAAGCTTCTAAAAATCATGAAAATAGGATTTGGGATTTTGGCTAAATTGTTTCTAAGCTACGCATCATCGCATCCAGCACTCTTGAAGGTAAATTGTTATTATTTTCATTAAATTAATATTATAATAGCATGAATGGTGTCATTCACGTAAAGAAATTAAAAGAGGGATCGATTATAAATACATGATAATAACATAAACAGAGAGAAATATGTCTTATTACTTGACCTATAAGAGTTGCAATGCAGTAAATACTCGTAAACGGGTAGCATCGTAAAAAGTTTTTCATGTAACTGAAAAACATAATAACCTGTTATTACTGATATCGTGTCAGCAACCATGACTCTCGCATCACTTTTTTATAAAAAGAATTATTTGTAGTGAGTTGCAATAATTTGGTAAAAATCAACCACAGTTTATTTTTTTCCCCGCTTAATTATTTTAATGGCTCTTAATAGCTTTTGTTAGAAATTGTTTATCAGGCAACTAGTAATTATTATTAGGTTTTCATTCGCTAAAATATAGGCCATATTTTTATAATAGCAAAATTGTGCATTATTTGGCGTGTGCTAAGAAAACTATTGATGATATATAAAAATTATGTACTACATCATTAAAGTACTCATTATTCTCTACAAAAAAGTCCCTGAGAGAACATATCTAACTATCATATTTAAGTCACAATAGTAGCTTTTGTATACTAAAATTTAATTAGATCGCCTTTATTATCGCAGCATTAATTCTTCCTTACTAATACACATTTTAAAAGCAAAAGTGTGTTTGTTTGTTGGTTTGTCCGTCAATCACGCTGCAACAAAGCTACGGATTGACGTGATGTTTTGGATAGGTATAGTTGAGAACCTGGAGGGTGACATAGGCATCCGGGAAAATCAAAAAGTTCCTGCGGGATTTTAAAAACGAAATCCACGCGGACGAAGTCGCGAGCATCGGCTGGTTTATTATATAATGCTGCACGTGACGTTAGTGAATCCAGTAGCAACACCATATAGAAAAGAAAAGTCAGGAAAATAATAATAATGGTCCACGAGCCGGTGGCATTGAATCCAGTCATGCGTGATAAAATTTTTTTTATGTGAATTGATAGTAAAAATTAGACAAAAAAAATAAGCTCTGGTTTTCGTTATTTTAAAAAGCTGAAAAAAGTAAACGTTGAATATTTTATGTTTTCAGACACAACATTAATTCAGTCCAAAACTCTAGTTAAAAATTTGAATAAGACTATAATATATAAATGAATTGTGTAGATAACGTGGAGTATTTGCAAATCACGTAAACGTAATAAAAAGCCTTATAACATTTCTAAGTTCCAACGAAAGATTGCAAAAGTTCTGGAGTTTGCGTGTTATTTTAATTGGTTTCACGTTGCAAAGCGAACTTACAGAAATTATAAATACATTACACATTTCTAGTTGCTCTAAAATGTAAAAAGAACTAATGAACAATGTATCTCCAATTAGTATAAAGAAAAACTACCGCTTAGCTTGAATATAATTATTTTAAGTTTAGTTCATAATCATTAAGAAAATTATTATAAGGCTATATTATAATTTTCACAAGTATATGGGTCAAACTTATAACAGCTATTGTCAGTCAACAGCTATAAAAGTATTAAAATTGGTTGCACTATATTTCAAACTTGGATAAAATACTAAAAACCTCTTTTCAAATACTAGCACATCATAACTTTATAGAAATAATATTTATTACAAAACTACCATTCGAACTATGAATAGTAATCAGCTTTAAACAATAAATATTGTTTGCTACTGTATTATAAATCAAACAACACTTAACCGCTGCACCGAATTCCAGGAATAAAGTTGGGACAGCCAAAGTCTGGACTAAGGAGTGAGCTATGAGCGGAAAACAATTTAAATCATTATACTGTACTGTACATTGCAACTATTATGTAATATAAGGTACATCTTTTGAAGATAAAGATAAGCAAACAGACTGAATATACATAATAATATACTTTCGGATAAGTGTCCGTGATCAGATATTGGTAGGGGTTTTCTTGGGATAATAATACGGTGAGCTTGCAGATCTTTTCGCATTTGACTCGGATAATAACGAATTTCAACCAGGTAAGTATACGTTAACGATCAGAATTTTCTTGATAATAAGAGTGACCGATGGCTGAGCATACCTATTCTCTGAATCACAAAGGGAGGGTAACTAAAGTTGTTACCTCCAACACCGGTCAGCCATCTAGTTAAGTAACGACTTAAGTTAATTTTCTAATAACTAGGAAAATAGCATGCAGTGTAACCAGACCACATATCACAAAATCTCTCGGCAACAATAGGTTATTTCTAAATGGTAGAACAGCAAAAAATTTCTTTACTAGGGTGGATCATTTCATCATCATCATTAGCAACCCATCAACGGCTCACTACTGAGCGCAGGTCTCCTCTCAGAGAAGGGTTATAGGCCATAGTCCACCACGCTGGCCATAGTCCACCACGAATTGGCGGACTTCACACACCTTTCAGAACTATGAAGAACTCTCAGGTGTGCAGGTTTCCTCACGATGTTTTCCTTCACCGTTGAAGCAAGTGATATTTAATTGCTTAAACGCACTTGACTCCGAAAAGTCAGAGGTGCGTACCCGGGATCGAACCTGCGACCCCCCGAATAGGAGACCACAGTCCTAACCACTAGGCTATCACTGCTGCTGCTGCTGGCTGGGGTGGATACCGCGTTCAAATTAAAAGTTGGCAAACACCAAAACGCTATTCGCCTTTTCGCATGTGGTCTCGGGCGTGTGGCTGAATTCCCGCTTATTTTCACTTGCACCGCAACTCTCTGGATTCCTCCGCTCGAAACTGGTTTAAACCGGCGCCAACTATTTCGAAAACTACCCCTTTGATCGGGCATTTGGTGGCCACAATTCTCGGTTTATGTCTAACAATTTATATAGTTTCGTGTGGCGCATCTATAGCTGTGTATAGTGAAGAGTTTTAATCATTTTGACCGGGGACTTGTGAGTTGGAAGACGACTTCGCAAGCCAAATTAATGTTTGCGCATTTCTTGTGTAAAATTTATATTTTTTTAACCGACTTCAAAAGGGAGAGGTTCTCAATTCGTCGGAATCTTTTTTTTTAAATTTTTTTTTATGTATGTTCACCGATTACTCGAAGAAGCCTGAACTGATTTGGAAAATTAATTTTTGTTTGAATGGTTATACTTCTTAGGTTGTCCTATTTAAGTTTTATCGAAATCAGACGAGCGGTTTTAAAAAAATCGACAAAAAATTATATACTTTGTAGTGACGCGGGCGTTTGAAGTCGGTATTTTAAAATTATTTTTTTATATTAAAATTATTATCCAAGTTACAGGTATAAGTTTCATATTCTAGCGTTAACTTTTCTACCAATAAACTGTTTGGTTAATCATAACTTTTCCTATACGATATGATATTTATGTAATAATCCACCACGATGTTACTTCGATACTACTTTTTCGAGTTACATGTGCAAGATGCGATATGCGACTCCGATCCAATTAGCGCGATTTGTTAGAGCTTGGTATTGAAGATGACATCTATATCGACTCTGCAGTAAGTAACCTTAGGCAGTAACATTAAAATTTGTAGATATTTCTTGAAATATTATGTTGAAAAGTTTAATTCTATTTATATATAATTCTATGTATATTGTAATTTTGACAAATGCACAAAATATTGTTCTCGAATATAGAAGCAGGGTGTTACTTTACGGAATTCCATGATATTCAAGGAAAAATAAAATTTTTGCTCTCCAAGGTTTTTCTATTTGATGAAAATTTAGGATTTTAGAACTCTAAGAAATGGGGCATATGGCTCGAAGAACCGATATCGCGTTGGAGTTCTAAATTGCAGGAATTGCGACCCCGCACCAAGAGGCGCAGCGTTGGTAGATGATAACTGCAAGAACGGACGATCTCAGGCGAGTCACTGGATACAGGGAGCACAAGGTCATGCCCTGTGGTGATAATTTCAAGAGACCTATACATGTCCTGCATTAGACGTCTATCGATAGAGATAATGATTAGGTAAGATAAAAGTACAACCTTTGGCAAAGGCAAAACATATCTTATTAAAAAAATATTATCAATAACATCATAACGTCTAACGTCGCTTAATAATGCTCCCCAGGTTTCCAACTAAACCATGTTTACAAAAACTATTTTCCTTTAAAATGTACGTCGATTATCGCCAAGAAATGAAACCATCAAGGCTCGTAAGTCCGATAATTGGGTAAGTGGACTGAACTCGGTACCAGTTGTGGTCACGCGATACGGCCCGGGTTAAGCCACATTCACACGGTCCGATTTCCTCCGGCCGAAATTCAAGTGCAAACAGTAAGGGGATTACGACGGAAAGTGAGAAATTTCGACACTAAAACCCATTTCGACAGTGGAACTGAAGTTCGCTGTATTAATTCTCGATTTTGCGAGTAGAGTATGTAGATTTGATCACATGCAGAATTAGGTACCTACATACCTCGAGGTACTTTAACATATTAGCGTGCAACTTTTTAGACAAAGACTTTTTGTTCCCTGGCGCAGTGGTAAGCGCAGTGGGAGGAACTGAGGTCGATTCCGGGCGGGGACAGTTTATTTTATGATTTCTGAAATATCTGGTCTGGTCTGGGCTTTGACCACGGCTAGGTCTGTTAAAGACGTGCCGCCATACGATTTCGCGTTAAAGCGAGAGATGTTTCATTGCTTAAAACTCATCATCATCATTAGCAACCCATCAACGGCTCACTAATGAGCGCAGGTCTCCTCTCAGAGAAGAGTTATAGGCCATAGTGCACCACGCTGGCCCAATGCGAATTGGCGGACTTCACACACCTTCGAGAACATTATGAAGAACTCTCAGATGTGCAGGTTTCCTCACGATGTTGTCCTTCACCGTTGAAGCAAGCTATATTTAATTGCTTAAACGCACTTGACTCCAAAAAGTCAGAGGTCCCGGGTCGAACCTGCGATCCCCCGAATAGGAGACCACAGTCCTAACCACTAGGCTATCACTGCTTAAAACTAATCTATTATAATTGAGATTCGTACCTGGAATCGAACTCCGGACTCAGACTCCGGACTTCAGACTCGTTTTCGGAGGGCCGAAAACGAGTCTGAAGTCTTATCCACTAGGCTATCACCACTACAATAATATAATAAACAAACTTTGGTGAAAATAATGGTTGAAAAAGGTTGACTACAGATGAGAGATGGGCTAGAAAGCTAGACAAAAGTCGTGTGTAGTGTAGACATCTACTTTAGGTGTCTACATACGACTACTGCATAGACCTACCTATACCATCTATCAACTTCAGCTTAGGTCCTGACTCAAAACTGAAAGGTTACAGGTTCGATCGCCACCCGTTGCACTATTGTCGTACCCACTTCTAACACAAACTTTCCGCTTATTTTGAGAATAGTTACTCAAGTTAAGATTGGCATAATTATGTGGTGGTGTCGTGTGATGCGGGTTGTTACGTTCCTTCAAATATGGTTGAGCGAAGCAATGGCTGGGTCATGCGTCATGCTCGTGAACGGGTTCCACCGGCGGGAATGGGGCTACTTTATGTCTGCCCATCTTAAGATAGAAGTTAGTCGGTATGCATTTTTGGAACTTCCCTCATTGTGGAAACACTGCATATATTGCATAGTATTTACTGTATTGTAAATTTGTTTTGAAAAGAGCAACCGCCGAGTTTCTTGCTGGTTCTTCTCAGCAGGAAGGGCATTCCAAACCAGTGGTAGAGCCAGACGATTCAAAAGCACTTGTAAAAGGTTTATTTGAATAAAAAATATTTCTATTCTATTCTATTCTAACCTTAAAAAAATAGAAAACTTTACAACCCAAAGGAGTTTGGACCAGCAATACAGGGAAGATAACAAACATAGTTAATTTATTAGCAATTAAAGGGAACACGCCACTATTTACATCGAAAATTGCATGACACAGTGTCGTTCTGTGTTCGGACTGAGGGTTGTGTTGACTTTGTTTAGTAATTTAGATACAATTTAATGATAAACAATGTTCAAGTTATGTTAAGCTTAGCATGAAAACAAACATTGTAAATTTTAAACTACATAAGGTTAACGAAGCTAAGGTAAAATATTATCTTTGACCAAAAATAAAACAAACATGAATATGAAATGTTTTTTCTTTAATTTGGTATTTTTCTTTAAATAATTCATTACTAGCTGATGCCCGCGACTTAGTCCGCGTGGATTTAATTTTTAAAATCCCTCGGGAACTCTTTGATTTTTCGGGATAAAAAGTAGCCTGTCACTCTCCAGGTTCTCAACTAAAGACATGCAAAAAAATCTATCGATCCATAGCTCTGTTGGGGCGTGATTGAAGTACAAACCAACAAACAAACACACTTTCGCATTTATAATATTAGTATGATTTAGAGCCTAAACTAAGACTTGAATGAATTTCACGATTTTGCAAAAGCATTGAAGAGACGCTCTAGTATAATTCCTGGAAAAAAATTCGTTCAGCACTTTTCAGATTTTTTTACGATTTGAACACAGACAGACACAGAGTCGTGACTTTACTTAAAACGATGAATAGTATGATGATGACTTACGGATCCAAAACACGTTCGATTACTATTGGGCTTGGACGTTCGGGGAATTGAACCTTCGGCTTATAGGAAGGCTTATATAGGTAGAAATTTTACTTTTACCCACCAGGGTTCCCCCCTTGAAAATTATTTGCACTCTACCGAGTGGTACGTGTTAACGAGTACATTTCAGAACATAAGTATCCAACCTCTATGTTTCCAGGTAAATATTAAGCCTCAATAGCCCAACGGTTAAAGGTGCGGACTGAAAACTGAATGGTCGCAGGTTCGAATCCTACCCGTTGCACTATTGTCGTGCCCACTCCTAACACAAGCTTTACGCTTATTTGGAGAGGAGAGGAGAATATTAGTCAAGTTCTACTTGGCTGATATTCTTTATAAAAAAAAATATATGATCCTCTTTCGTAATATAACAATAGTGCATCGTTTCCAGATTCGCAAGTTTGCCTTAGATGTGAGGAGCTATGCTCAAGAGTTTCTATGTGAAATAAGAAATGAAGAGATTCTTTGGAGAACCAGAGTTAACGACTTAGTTCATCGAGTCGCGAATCTGAAGTTACGGACGGGTCACTGCATTTGAATAGCCCAAACTTGTCCGGGTCCCGTGATGCTGTAATGGTGGAACCGGATATTGTAGACCCCACACGAGTAGTAAGCACCCACTGGACTTGGTGGAACCCCTTAATCCGCGAGGACGAAGTCGCGGGCATCAGCTAGTTATAATAAAATCTGTGTAGTCATTGTGAATTTTTCACACACACAATATTATGCGACTACATACGATTCAATTACGCGTCAACTCTATTGTTCTTAAGTGAAATCGTAATGAAAGGAAACAAAAGCGCTTTGCTTATACAAAATGGAAAATTAAAAAGTTTGGACTGAAGGACCATAACTCGTACCACTTAATTACTAAGAAGTGAGAAGGTAACGAAACACAATTTATATTGTACTCAACAGACGGTAATTCTTGATATGTAAATGCGGGTAATAATTTACTATTAAATAACCGCGTCTGAAAAAGCGGGTTGTTGCGTGAGCCTTTCTGTGGGGTGTTGGGTGGTCCAATGTATACGAGGAAGCGAATGTGTTCGACACAATGACCTCTATAACTAATCTATGATTAGCACTGGACAAGTTGCTGTCATCGTTTTTTTGGAGCTACTTGACTGACGCCATTGGCGCTGTGAGCAGTTACGAGTGTCTTGAACTAAAATTAGTGAGGGCACTAATTGACACCTTATCGCAGGTAATAAGTGTATGTAAAAATCGGCCAAGTGCGAGTCGGGCCTCGCTCTATTAGGGTTCCGTTAAAAAAAATTAAATAAAAATATTTCCATGTACCCATGAAATATTTTAATTTAATTTTTTTAATTTAATTTAATTTTTATTATTTGTTGTTATAGCGGCAATAGAAATACATAATATGTGAAAATTTCATCTGTCTATCTATTATGGTTTACGAGATACAGCCCGCTGACAGACGGACGGACGGACCGACGGACGGACGGACGGACAGCGTAGGCTTAGTAATAGGGTCCCGTTGGTACCCTTTGGGTACGGAACCCTAAAAATGAATTTACGTTTGTTAATCTCACAAAAACACGAGAATGGCTGAACCGATTTGCTTAATTTTTATTTTGATATATTTGTAGAAGTCCAAGGAAGGTTTAAAAGGTAAGAAAAAAAGTAAAATAAAAAAGTATATCAATATCTCCGTGATTTCTTAACCGATTGGCGTGAATGTTTTTTAATCGATTCCATACCAATCGAAACGAATCGATACCAAGCAAAGACTACCTACATAGTTAAATTCCAGGCTCCAACTCCTCAATCCTGATGCTGCAAAGGTTATGCCTACGCGGACGAAGTCGCGAGCATACGCTAGTAGCAGATACTTATTGGTACTTCCTGAGACCTATATTATTAAGCTCTAGACACTCGCCTATGTCAAAAATGTGGCTCTTCAAATTAATCCATAATTTAAGCTGTCAGTATTAGGACAGCCAGTCCAGTGTTAATCAGAGATTAATTGTAGAGGTTAGTGGTTTTATATCAAAAAGTGTTCTGGTCTTATCTTAGTAATCAATTATGAACCAGCTAAGCCAGCTAAGAAAAGTTTTAAGTAAATTCCTACTAATATTATAAAACTAGCTGATGCCCGCGACTTTGTCCGCGTGGATTTAGTTTTTAAAGTCCCTCGGGAACTCCTTGATTTTCCGGGATAAAAAGTAGCCTAGATGTTGACCCGAGTAATAAGCTACCACGGTATAAAATTTTGTAGAAATTTGTGCGGTAGTTATTACGTGAAAGAAGGACAAACAAACAGACAAACAGACAAAAATTAAATAAAAATCTGTTTTGGGCTCAGTATCGATAGTAAAGCATCCCCCAATTAAAATTTTCAAAATAAATGTACAGAAATCTTCCAGTTACAGTTTTATTATATGTATAGATAATATCATTCGCTTACCGTGAAAAAAACTAAGGTACCGTGTAAGGCATGCCTGAAAGTTCTGCATAATATTCTCTTTTGTATGAACTTTGCCAATTCGCACTTGACCAGTGTGTTGTACTAGGCCCTCAGCCCGACGAAGGGTTGAGATGATAATGTTTGTTGTCCTTCAATTATGCAGCAACGTAGCAACGGATCAACGTGAATTTTTGGATATAGTTGAGGACGAGGAACTGAGGAGTGATTGTCTAAAAATTGCCAATCAAAATCTTATTCATTTCATGGCATTAGCGTCAAAGTAAAATATTCCTTGACTGTATTGATTTAAAGTCACAAATTCAGTACAACCGATTCTAACATGGAGCGTTATGGAGCGTATCGTACATAGCTTAACGTATGAAAATGCATACACGAAATTGAGCTCTAATTTAATGCTGTTATGGTTTTTTTTACTCTGACGCTAATGCCATGAAATGAACAAGATTTTAATCAGCAACTTTTAGACAACAGGGGGGCTGAGCAGGGTGACAGTGTGATCTACAGATCTTATAGAGGTCTAAGCCTGAGATCTATAGATCGCACTTTCAGTCTGCTCAAGACTCAAGACAGAGTTAAAATGAGACGCTGATAATATGTCCTGATATAAATCTGTCTCGTTTTAACTCAGTCTTGAGTCTGAGCTCAGTAAGAGTGCAATCTATAGATATCACCCTAAGAGTTGAACTTAGGATACAGAATAATATAATTAACTCCAATACGCTACCGCTTAAGGTTCAACGCATCACACCACCTACCAGTGTCTACTTTATCTTAGCAAACTACTTCAAACATACTCTAAGTAAAAAGTTTCGAGTTTCCTCTAACTTACGCCAGTTACAGTGGCGCGTGACCGAACCTCTAGATTGGCTCTAAAAATTCCCGATAAACTACGGCTCTTATTAACTAATTATTGAACGTGATGTGGATTTTTAAGGTGTATGTTGGATTCGAGGTCGATGTGCTATAGCGGTTACAAAGTGTTTTAAGGGTAGGTTGAATAACGTAAAGGTAACCGAAAAACTGATAGTTTATTGTTAAGTATAAGTTATTTATTTATTATTATGGATAGAATAGCTACGAGTTTCTGATAGTGGAGTTTGATATTTATTTTAATCGCTTTAAACTATACATACCTTATTCCAGAGCGTGGAAACTGGAAAAAAATTCAAACCAATTCCGTATTTTATATCTGTACTTTTTGGCGTTGTTACTCCATAGTTCAAATCTAAACAGGTAGGTAATTAAATAGCAAAGGTACTCGAAGTTCGATTAGATAGCTTACTGAGGCTGGTTTAATTAAATGTTTTTTTGCTAAAAAAAAAAGCTAAATTGCTAAAGTCCCATAATCCATACTCAAAATTTTATCTGTTACTCATATTACCCCAGAGACGACTAAAATTTAATATCCGCTAAAGTGGCCCTAAAAAGGTGTATAAGGCAGTAATGTTTGTAACACAGGACAGTAACAGGGAGGCCAAAATTAAATGGCGACCGGGCAATAATAAAAATGAGTGTTTGGGCCGATGGGGGCACTGTCAATTTGTCGGTCTGATCCATAGATGTATAAAACTCCAAGATACACGAGTTCTTAAAAAACATGCAGAACGATATTTTAGTTTAAACAGTTGACAAATGTCAGTCTTGTCGAAAGAAATAATGCCCAGAATATGAACAAAAACGATTACAGCGAGTGCAAGTCCAACTAGTTGAAATCTGTTGAGCCGATTTCACCTGCGTAAAATAAGTCTTATCCGAGCGTAAGTTTGATATTCTCGCAGATTTTCAACACAAAAATTATTAGAACTCCCAATTTATTGCTCGGATAAACGTTACTTGACGTTGAAATCGGCACTTATTGTTAAGTTTAAAACTTAAGAGGATTAGTTCTAGATAATAATTTTATCTTGCAATTACTTATTGTTTAGACCAGCACTTTGACAAGCATCTGGAAGTAGATACCATAAGAAATGAAATTCACACCATATTTTCTTTATTCCCGATGGGTTTTTTATTAACACTACAATATGTACTGCGTGTACTTACAACGAAAAAATAATTATGCTGATTATTTTTAACTGCCAAATGATTGGCGGCGTTGCGCGGCTTATGATAGATGTGTGACCCTCTACTTTTTTTGCCTCTTTTTCTTCTGATACTTTTCATGCAAGTATGTCTATATCTTGGCTTTAGTATATCAAAGAGTCAGTCGATATGAACACTGTCGTTATTAACGAACGCGCGCCATACGAGGCTGTGAATAAAACGCCTACCACTGCATTTTTTTGCTATTTTTTCATCTCCTATTCCTTTTATCGATAGAGCGTTCGAAATTATCGTGGACATAAAAGTTTATAATTCCTTTTTGTAACTAAAGATCCTTTTAAGGGATAGTTTTTTAATGGTACTTTGAAATAATCTTTGTATTTAATCGAGAGCGCACTAACCTGGAAGAGAGACAGAAAAAAATTACCTGTTCATTGAACTTTAGAGACTATCAAACTTTCCGAGTAGACCGAACGGTGATAGATTTTTAAAAATCACGTGAGATCCCTTTTTGCTTTCCAATGTTATTATTGTATTCCATGCATTGTATCATGGTGTAAAGTAAAGTTGCGTGATTGAAGGACAAAACAACAAACAAATACACTTTCACATTTATAAGAATACTAAGCTTTTGCCCGCGATTTCGTCTGTTTTTCTGGGATAAAAATTATGTAGTCTATGTCACTCTCTAAGGGTGAAATCTGTATAATATGTCACTCTCACTCAGCTCAGACTAGAGACTGAGTTAAAACGAGATAGATTTATGTAAGGACATATTTGTGTCTCATTTTAACTCTATCTTGAGTCTTGAGCAGAGCCAGAGTACGATCTATAGATCTCAGCCTAAGTCCTCCACTCGTCCGTCGATTCGTTTCTTTGTTGCAACTCGTTTGACATCAAACGAGTCGCAGGGAGTAGCTAGATTTAGGCGGCGCAAGTTTGAGGCCTGTGGAACTCCATGCAAGTGATCTTTGTCCAGCAATGGACGTCTATCGGTTGACAAAGAAGAATATTAATAAGAAGTTGATTTATTGCTATATTGCGTTATTATATACAAATAAAACAAATACATTTTTGCATATAATAAGGAAGTAAGTATAAGTATTAGAATTTACAAGGCCACTGCGTCTGGGAGGCCATTAAAATATGTACGAGAAGAGATCGTGCTTATTCCCAGCGAATACTTTTTACTTATTGGATATGCCGTCACGTAATCGAGCCAAACAATTTGGCAGAGGAATTTGGCTCTAAAAAATAAGTAAAATTATTTGTCTCCACTCGAGACCGAATTCCGTTCGACGGGCTATTGGCAACCAGTCAGTTTTCCGCTTATATCCTTGTAGAAAATTAAAAAAGATCAACTTGGAATACTTCCGGAAACATTTTTTTCATTGTTCGTTTAAGCGAATAAAATTTGTGGAAATTTCTATCAAATGTCAAGGCTAGTTTTGCTCTGGTCATTTTTTTTTCACTGGCAAATATTTGAGATTAATTTTTTTGTATTTGACTATGCTTTGTATATCAAAAATAGAAAGTTTGACATAAATTTTTACAGGATATCGTTCGTAGTAACTATGATTTTTGCAAAATATTCCTTGCTAACATTTGGGTTAAAAAATTACGTTACAAATATAGCGTTTCCAGGTGAACCCTGAGTATAACTTTTCAAGTTGACGTTAATAATTAGTTTTATTAAGTTATTTACGTCAAACCTCATTCCTTAAAGTCAGTTCTAAATCTGTTCAAAATATGACCTTTTTCAGTAAAATGTTCCCAATCATCTATCGCCTCATGAATATCGAATGAGTGAGCTCGCGGGGCGTCATCACAGTGGGATTATCCCGCCAGTCCGCGCACCGGCTTCAATATCGAGTTTCGATACGCCATCCATCGTCCTCGTCCGTAATTTAGATTAATTTCGCAGCATGTGCGTAGTGAAGATGATTAGATTCTGCTCTTAGGTTATTTAAAAGTTTTTCGCTTCGTTAGATTGAAAAGAAATAGTTATTTTCATCATACCTATTCGAAAAACGAATATTGGCTTCAGAGGACAGCGGGAGCAAAATTTCATTTTAACCCCATGGGACTTTTCATTTCTCTCTTCTGATTGGTCCGCGTTATAGTGCTATAGCATACTAAAGCACTAACGCGGACCAATCAGAAGAGAGAATTCAAAAATGTGTCGAAATTCAAAAATGTTTGAGAAGCTGTTGTCTACGATAAGATCAAATTTGTTGATTAGACATATTATACGCCCATACTTCCAGCATAAATATTAATGTTTATTTCATGAAAATTTATTTGTGTTTTATTTAAACTTTCAATATACGTATTGGTAATGTCTATAGTAAGTAGGTTGATACTCCTAGCTTTTTCTCATAGGTAATGATGAAAAATAGTGTGTGTCATTCGGGGCCAAAATTTTATGTTCTCGGGCGGCGTATATTGAATTCCTCGCTCCGCTCAGGATTCTACTTTAGAATCCCTCGCTGCGCTCGGGAGTCTACTATAGAATCCTTCACTTCGCTCTGAATTCAAAATAACGCCCTCGGGGAACAAAAAATTCCTTTGGCCCCATATAACACAAATAACTATTGTGTTATATGGGGCCAAAGAAATTTTTTGTTCCCCGAGGGCGTTATTTTGAATTCAGAGCGAAGTGAAGGATTCTAAAGTAGAATCCTGAGCGTAGCGAGGAATTCAATATACGCTGCCCGAGAACAAAATATTTTGGCCCCGAATGACACACACTATTTTTCATCATTAACTATGAGAAAAAGCTAGTAGTATCAACCTACTATGTATGGATATTACCAATACGTATATTGAAAGTTTAAATAAAACACAAATAATAAAATAATTAAACATTATTATTATTTATGTTGGATACAGTATTGGCACAGAGTAACGAAGGTAAGGTTCCTAGTATGGGCGTATAGTATCCGATCGACAAATTGATCACGTGACTTATCGAAGACAACAGCTTCTCAAACATTTTTGAATTTCGAGCGGAATGAGCGATTGACAGGTTTCTGCAACGAACGCAGTAGTAATAAGCACATACTAAGGCACGAATGCGGACCAATCAGAAGAGAGAAATATCCCATGGGGTTAAAATTAAATTTTTCTCCCGCTATCCTCTGAAGCCAATATTCGTTTTTTGAATAAGTAGGTATGATTAATAATAATCTATTAATTTACTTACTATTTCAAGAATTAAATTATTTATCAAGTTATTCCTAGTAGGGGCTAAACGCTTCATTGGAGGGGAGAGGGGAGTATTTGGCATGTTTTCCGAGATAATTTTTTTAAATAATTATTAATATATTTTTTAAAAAATTCAGTCAAGCTGAACTTGCCTAATATTCTATTCTCCCCTCCAAATAAGCGGAAAGCTTTTGCTAGGAATTGGTACAACAATAGTGCAACGGGTGGCGATCGAACCTGCGACCTATCAGTTTTCAGTCCACACCTTTAGCCGTTGGGCGAATGGAATGGAATGGCTAATTCTATGGAACTATTTTGCCAGCGATTTCTTACATTTCAAGTTAGGTTTTATTAAAATCCCAGGGGCACTCTTCCTTTTTTCCGCTATAAAAATAAGCCAGGTCCAGGTCTTAATCTAGATTTTACGTACAAATTCAAAAACACTTCTATCCATTGCTTCGTTTCCATGTGATTAACAGTTACACCAACAAACAATTAACAAAACACTTTCGCATTTATAATATTAAGTAAATTACATTGTTTTATGATGGTATGGAAATATAGCTTTTCGACCTTTCAGTTTCCAGTGGTTGGGACCTTTGAACGTTGGGCTATTGAGGCTCATATTGCCAGTATCCTCCGCAGGAGCAATGTAACTCCAAATGGGTTTACATTGCTCCTGCGGGGGATACTTTGCGCCAAATTTAAGTAAATAAAACAATGTCTCTGATTACGTGCCCATTAAAACAATTTTAGATATCTAGTCTTCCAGTTACTTAAGAGTCCTTTAGTTTAAATTTAAAAAAATATAACTTTTTTTTTAACTAGGCACATAAAAAAATTGGCGCAAAGTATCCCCAAGTTACCATATTACTACTCCTTTACATTTAACATAATATAAAAGATCTATCAGTTTCCCAATTCTTTCACGAATGTGTGTGCTCACTCAACCCTGAATTAGGTCAGTCGTTGACTGGAGCGATACTTACGGCTATCACGTGACACAAATGATCCCAGGACATTACGCGTCGGCACGCGCGGTTTGAACTCCATAATTAATGCTGACGCAGCTCGGCCGTTCAGTTGACTTTCGAGTATCCTTTTTCGATGGTTTTTTTACATAAAATTCAGTAGCTACATAAACAATTACCTATTAAAGAGTATCCGTAAAAAAATCACTAAATATAGGTGTCAAGATAAATAAAAATAAATAAAGTCATCATCATCTCCTTGTTCTTGTCCCACGTTATGTGGTGTTTTTCTTATTTGTTGGTGGAAAGGATAGAACCGCTACCTTACGGTTCAATAGGATAGTGTTAGGATCATCCCCTTTTTTCAAATCTCTAGAAGTGTCTAGAAAGCGCCAGGCCTCGAACTCTGGACTGTTCGAGGGCGGCGGGCACTATATAATATGTGGTGTCCACGCGTTGGAGAGCTTCCACTTTTTTATTCAATAATAATAAAGTATGATATAAAATGTGCATTTTCGACCGAGCGAAGCGAAGGTCTCTGAGTTTACTAGAGCGATTTGCACTTGTCCGTCCGTCCGTCTGTCCGTCCGTCCGTCTGTCAGAGCCTTATAACTTCTGAATTACTGAACGTAATTACTTCAATTTTAGATATGATATGTAAACCGATGGCCTCCAGCCGAAAATGGCTTAAAAAGTTATAAAAATCTTTATTTCAGGGGGGCTCTCATAGAAGCGAATGCGAAGTAAAATATTTTTTTTTTGCATTTCATAGGGTTGCAGTACCTCATTTTAAAGATAATTTGGAACAGAGTACAAAAGTTTTTGTTTTTTGTTTTTTTTCCTAAAATTAACGAAATGGGGGGCTTTCAAAGTGGAGATTTTATTCGAGGCTAGATCTCTAAAACCACTTTATTTTAAAAATTGAAACTTACACATAATTTGAGTTATATTCTGTACTTGAACAACAAATACTAAGATTAGATAAATATTATAAAGAAACGAAATTATTTAAGTTTTAATGGGCATCAATGTTTTTAACAAAACTACACTATACTGTTAATAGATGGCGCTGTCTTTAATATTGTAAATACGCATCCCATCCACGAAAGCAGATGACGATTGACGTCATCAGATTCGGCGCGTTTTGATTACAATATAATATAGTTAAAACTACCTTATGGGAATTATGGGATATCGCGAGGTCTCAGTTCGGGGCGAACCACTAGTCTTATAAAATTACTCTACATTACATAACAGTCAACGTGTAAATTAAAGTTCAGTTGAATCTTTACAAAATCCATCGTAAAAGCCATCGGAGCTATCATATTATAAAATAGGCTTCTTGTATCGGAGGATACTGCGCATTATTTAGATATCGGCCATCAACTAACTGCGGGCATTCGGCCAGTTCATCAACGAATGGCTTTTGGGATCTGTTATATAAAACTCAGCAAAATATATCCACGAACCTTTTTTTAGGGATCCGTACCCAAAGGGTGCCAAAGGAACCCTATTACTAAGCCTCCGCTGTCCGTCCGTCCGTCTGTCAGCGGGCTGTATCTCGTAAACCGTAATAGATAGACAGTTGAAATTTTCATATATTGTGTATTTCTATTGCCGCTATAACAACATATAATAAAAATTAAATTAAATTAAAAAATAAAGGGGGCTCCCATAAATGGAAAAGGAGTCGAAATTAAATTTTATTTTTTTACCCTGGCATGTGGGGTGTCATTGTCTAGAGCTCCATAAGTGGAGTTCAATTTTTTTTTTAGCTACAAAAATTAAGAAATGGGGCGCCATCAAAGTTGTCGATTTTAGACAAATTTCGATAGGGGGTCTATCTCAAAAACTAAACTAGTTAGGAATTTGAAATATTGGTATATTATGTACTATATAGTGTATTTAAACAACAAACACCGATTTATAATGCGGTTTGTAAGTTGTGACCAAAACAAACGAGCATATTTTCCCCATATGCTGATTTAGTACTTTCTAAGAACTAAGATATCTAAATATGTATCTAGTTTAAATGAAATGATTTGGTAATATTAACGGAACCCTAAAAGAGCGAGGCCCGACCCGCACTTGGCCGATTTTTTTTGTTTTCTTGAATTATTAAAAGAATCAGAGAAAAAGCGGTGATAGCTCAGTGGTTAAGTTTCCATTCGGGGGTTCGTGAGTTGGAATTCCAGACTAATTTTGCAATAGCAATTAAATATCAATTGCTGTTTGGGACACTATTAATTCACGACTTATTTCAAGTTCAATCAAGTACAATCCTTTCAATTTTATGTTTTATTCTGTTCAGGGTAATAAAGTTTATTTTTAAATGTCTTACATTCAGAATTTGTCGTTGATTGTTTACTTCTTAAAAATGTAGATTGGCTGCATGCCAATAAGATGCTTGGCATCCGTTACTTCCCTAATTACGGGTATATTTCACATCCCGGCTCGCGATAGGATCATAAAACTGTCAATGATATTTAAGGTAAAAATTTATGGCAACGTTAGTTTTATTTGTTATTCTGAATTGGATTGCAGTTTTTAAATTATGCTAGTCACATAATATGAGAATGGGTCATAGCTCAACATCGTTTCAAGATCTTAGTGATATTACCGGAAGTTTTCAAGTTGTGCTCATTAGCACTTGAATATGTTACAAGACTAGGGTTCACCTACCCTAGGGTAGACCTTGAAGTTTAAGTTATTTCAATTTTTAACCGACTTCAAAAAAGGAGGAGGTTCTCAATTCGTCGGAATATTTTTTTTATGTATGTTAACCGATTACTCGAAGACGCCTGAACCGATTTGGAAATTCTTTTTTTGTTTCAAATGGTTATACTTCTCAGGTGGTCCAAATGCGGTTTTTAAAATATCAACAATAAATTATAAATACTTTGTACCGGCGCGGGCGCGGGTGTTTGAAGTCGGTTTTTTAAAAAGATTTTTTTATATTAAACTAGCTGATGCCCGCGACTTCGTCCGCATGGATTTAGTTTTTAAAAATCCCGCGGGAACTCTTTCATTATCCGAGATAAATAGTAGCTCTCCCGGTCTGAGGAACCACTACTACATCCATTACTATACCCATGAAAAAATCGCGTCAATCCGCTGTTCTGTTGCGACGTGATTGAAGGACAAACCAACAAACAAACACCCTTTCGCAGTTATAATATCAGTAATGATTATAACACTTTTTATAATTGTCAAATTTTTTTACCATACTTAACCAAAGACAAAATTACGTTTAGCTGTCATTTACGTTTTGTTATTCCACTGTCATTTGCGTTTTGTTATTCCATGTCAGATGCGTTTTTGTTATAACACGTTTTATAGTGACTTGACGGAAACGCGGTCGAACGGGATAAAAAGTATCCTATGTCCGTCTTCTGGTTCTAATAATCTACCTCTCCACCAATTTTCAGCCAAATCGGTTCATCCGTTCTTGAGTTATAAATAGTGTAACTAACACCACTCAAACACACACCACATATATATATATATATATATATATATATATATATATATATATATATATATATATATATATATATATATATATATATATATATATATTATATATATATATATATATTATATATATATATATATATATATAGATATATAGATATATAGATTATGTTTTGACATATCATAGAATGTCGCCCTCAAAGTAATTACTTTGTACTTTTTATAAGACAGTACTTATCTTGCTGTTTTTTAAACATGGTACTACGTTGGTATCAATGGTTTACTTAGCAAAGCAAGGCAGAGCAGAGCAAATGTCGAAATAATATAATAGTACATTGTGGTACAAGTGTGTAATGTTGTCTTCTAGTTTCAGGGAAGCCTGTGATGCTAGTACGGTTTGGATACCTTGTGGGAGGCGGTTACTCCAGATGCTTTGCAGGAAATCCTCAGGAACGCTTGGTCCTGCCAGGTCTCGCAGGTGACGAAGGAACTGTGAGGGTTTTCTATCACCTAGTTCCTCGTGGGTGAGTAGCTGGCGGACCTTCTTTTCATGTGACGCGGTGAGTCGTTTGATTAGCTCGGTCTTGATTTTCTCATAACGATGCCGGGTCGGTGGATTGACAATTATGTCCTTCACGGACTTGGCATGAACAATATCAAGGTTCGCTATGACCGTATTAAATTTCACAGCGTCTTCGGTAATTCCAAAATTATCAAACTGACCTTCCACGAGCGCGAACCAAATCTCGGGATCGTCCGGCGAAAAAGTCGGCACCTTGAAATTCAACTTTCGATAATAATCGGACGATCGTTGTTCCGGTTCAGTGGAAACGCGCACTTTCCTCGCGCGACGTGTGGTGACATTCGCGCCACGTTGGGAGTCACCGCTATCACTGTTACTCATGTTGTGTCCGGACGGGTCACCAGTAAGGCAAAGTGTTATTAGAAATGTCAGACAAAACACGTCTTGGCAAAAATCCGAATTTTATTAAGAGCACTAGTCACTACACATACAAATATGAGGGCAGATCAGGCGAGCGTCGTTATACTTATAATGCACCGCTAAGCAGCGTGAATACGGCGTCGATACTAGAATCTCACTGCCTCGGCGCGGTGAACCGAGTGTTACCGAAGACCGCCCGATCGTCGAGTACCGAGCGCGCCGGAGCAGGTTTTTATCAGCGGCTCGTTTTCATTGCACCCAAACAAAAGATGCAGCGATCCGGCATTGTATTGTATTTAAGCAGATATAATAATATATTTTATTTATGACGTAAAGTTTGTATCTTATGTATTATGTAGACTTTGTTGTTTATATTATGATAGTAATAATTAATATTGTAAATATATATTAAGTAGATCGATAAGTTAGATAATATATATTGTGTAGGGTTAGTTAGTTATAATAATAATAGTTAGGTAAAAACACAGGTACCTAGTGGGAGAAGCCCACATAACTCCCCCCCTGCGACCCGGTTAGGGGCGATAAAAGTCGGGGAATTTAACTCTCCGGCCCGAACGAGTTGTTTTGACTTTGCTATCCGCGGTGTCGGGTAACTTGTGAGCATTATGACTAGGGGTATGAGTATTGGGTGTGGCGGTGTCTGGTTCGCGCAGTATATATGCAGGTTTTAGTCTGTCAATCGATACGGTGACCGGTTTACCGTTCAGCACGATTTTAAAAACTTTATCTCCTCGCTGGATAACCTCATGAGGGCCAGTATAGGCTGGCTTAAGAGATCCGACCATAGTGTCGTCTCGGACGAAGACGATATGGTCAAATCTTTAAAAATGAAGGGGGAACGCTGACCTCCATGACGTGACGCAGGAGATGGTTGCAAGTTAGCTGCAATCTTCCGTAACCGTGTGATGTAGTCTGTCACGTCAGGGGTTGTTAGCTCTTCGGGGCTTAGAAAATCTCCCGGAAGACGGAGGGGCTCCCCATACACCAACTCAGCCGATGATGATTTTAGGTCCTGCTTGTAAGTGCTACGTATGCCTAACATCACAAGAGGAAGGGACTCGACCCAGCTGCTATTGGCGTGGCAGATTATGGCAGCTTTAAGCTGCCGGTGAAATCTCTCCACAAGCCCGTTGCAGGTTGGGTGGTACGCCGTAGTTTGCTTATGCTTGAAACCGGCGATTTTTGCTAAATGGCTGAACAAAGCCGACTGGAACTGTCCCCCGCGGTCTGTTACCACCTGGAAAGGACAGCCAAAACGAGAAATCCAACCGCTCAGCAGAGCCTTTGCGACTGACTCTGCTGTGATATCGTGCAACGGTATTGCCTCAGCCCATCGTGTGAAACGATCTATTGCTGTGAGGCAATAGCGATAACCCTGGGATAGTGGTAGAGGTCCGATAAGGTCAATGTGTATATCCCTAAATCTAGCTCGGGGGAGCTTGAACGAGCCTAATGGTGCAGAGACGTGTCGGTGTATTTTAGACCGTTGGCACGCTAGACATGTACGTACCCACTCCCTACAGTCTTTTTTAATTCCGGGCCATACATATCGGTCGGTAACCAAATGAATTGTTGCATTGGCACCAGGGTGGCTGAAAGAGTGGAGATTTTCGAAAACTTGCCGGCGCAATTCTTTTGTCACGTACGGCCTAGGTGGGCTGCTGCTTACGTCGCAATATAGCTCAACGTGAGAACCAGGTATTTTAACCTTATCCAGGCGTAGAGAGCTCCTGCCACTTAGAAGCATTTTCAGTTCAGGGTCGGTATTTTGCATAGTAGCTAACTTTTGCAAGTCGATAGGTAAGCCGATTTCTTCGATACGAGACAAAGTATCAGCTACCACATTATCCTTCCCTGAAATATGCCTAATATCAGTGCAAAATTGCGAGATAAAATCTAGGTGGCGAAATTGCCTGGGTGAGCAGTTCTCTTTTCGTGAGTGGAACGCAAACGTAAGGGGCTTATGATCAGTATATATTATGAACTCACGGGCCTCGACCATATGGCGAAAGTGTTTGACCGCTTCGTAGATGGCCAAAAGTTCGCGGTCGTAAGGCGAGTATTTCATTTGAGCAGGGCACAATTTACGTGAAAAAAACGCTAATGGTTGCCAGGTGTTTTCCTTGAGTTGCTGTAATACGGCGCCCACAGCTGTATCAGAAGCGTCAGTCACAAGGGCGAGTTTCGCCTCGCAGTCTGGATGCGCGAGCATGGTGGCTTGACATAACCCGCGCTTGCAAGCTTCAAAGGCATCCATTTCTCTGGCTGTGAGGTTAACAGGGTGTGAGCCCTTTACCGCACCTGTCAAAAGAGCATGCAAAGGTGCTTGGTGTCTTGCAGCATCAGGAATGAACCTGCGATAAAAAATTATCATTCCTAGGAACCTGCGTAACTCTTTTACAGTTTTGGGTACTTGGAAGGTATTGATGGCTTCTACCTTTTCGGGCAGGGGTTGAATACCATCCGCTGAAATGCGGTATCCTAGAAATGTGACTTGAGAAGCACCAAATACGCACTTTGCGGTGTTAAGGACCATGTCGTAGTCTCGCAGTCTGGTAAAGACCTGGCGCAAATGGTCCATGTGTGACTCCTGATCCTTTGAGTAGACCAAAATGTCATCGAGATATGGATAAGCGAAATCCAGTCTTCGCAGCATTTCGTCGATGAAGCGCTGGAACGTCTGTGCGGCATTACGAAGCCCAAACGTCATGTAAGGGAATTCATATAAGCCGAACGGCGTTGTGATAGCGGTCTTCTCGATATCGCTAGCGTTCACGCGGATCTGGTTGTAAGCTTTTACTAGATCCAGGGTCGAAAATACTGTGCAGCCTGAAAGATTTTGTGCAAAATCCTGGATATGGCGGATGGGGTACCTGTCCGGGATCGTTCTTGCGTTCAGCATCCGATAGTCCCCGCACGGTCTCCAGCCGTTGTCTTTTTTAGGGGTGAGGTGGAGAGGGGAAGCCCATTCGGATTCTGAAGGTCGACACGTACCAGCCTGTAACATTGCTTCGAATTCCGCTTTCGCGATTTTAAGCCTATCAGGTGCTAATCTTCGCGGTCTGCAAAATACTGGCGGACCAGGTGTGGTGCGGATGTGATGGAGTGTGCTATGTGTTGTCGAGCGTTGTGTACCAGCGGGTCGCGTGATTTCGGGAAATTCCCGCGAAAGCAAAAGATGGTAACGAGAATCGCCTGATATTACCTTTACAGAGTGTATATTACTAGAGTTACAAACCAGAGAAGCTGGAGCGGACAAAGAAGTGGTATTATCAATCAATTTTTGGCTTTTACAGTCTACGATTAAATGGTAATAGCATAAAAAGTCTACTCCTATGATTGGCTTGGTAACATCCGCTACCACGAAACGCCAGGGATAATTTCGGCGAAGTCCGAGGTTCAAGTTAAAGTACGCATAACCGTAAGTGTTGATGGAAGTCCCATTTGCCGCGGTGAGTTGAAAGTTGGTCGGTGCTCGGCGCTCTCGGAGCTGTGATCGGGGGAACACGCAAAGGTCGCTCCCTGTGTCGACTAAAAATTGGGTCTTCGTGCCGCGATCAGTTACGAAGAGGCGACCGGGTGTTGCGGGGCAATCATCTGTCGCCATTACTGATTGCCCGCGGTGTTTCCCGACTGCTTATAATCGCAGGGCTTCTGACATTTCTGCGCTCTCGATCCAAATTTCCCGTGGTACCAGCAGATTGGGTATTTCCGGTAACTCGACGCTGATCGGCTCTCGCTGCGTGAAGTTGAACGACTGTACCGCTGTTCAAAACGTCCTGAGCGGCGTGACTGTCGTGACCGACGTGTGTGCTCATCAAGCTTGATGGCCAGGCGTTCCACCATCCGTTTCAGCTCGGCGATCTCACCTTGGTTGCTGCTACTGGGTCCAGACGTACTGCCTGGTACGGAGGTAGATGCGACGGCCGGTGGTGCTGCTATCTCCTGGATACGATCAGCAAGTTCGGCTAGATCTTCTAGTTTCAGGGAAGCCTGTGATGCTAGTACGGTTTAGATACCTTGTGGGAGGCGGTTACTCCAGATGCTTTGCAGGAAATCCTCAGGAACGCTTGGTCCTGCCAGGTCTCGCAGGTGACGAAGGAACTGTGAGGGTTTTCTATCACCTAGTTCCTCGTGGGTGAGTAGCTGGCGGACCTTCTTTTCATGTGACGCGGTGAGTCGTTTGATTAGCTCGGTCTTGATTTTCTCATAACGATGCCGGGTCGGTGGATTGACAATTATGTCCTTCACGGACTTGGCATGAACAATATCAAGGTTCGCTATGACCGTATTAAATTTCACAGCGTCTTCGGTAATTCCAAAATTATCAAACTGACCTTCCACGAGCGCGAACCAAATCTCGGGATCGTCCGGCGAAAAAGTCGGCACCTTGAAATTCAACTTTCGATAATAATCGGACGATCGTTGTTCCGGTTCAGTGGAAACGCGCACTTTCCTCGCGCGACGTGTGGTGACATTCGCGCCACGTTGGGAGTCACCGCTATCACTGTTACTCATGTTGTGTCCGGACGGGTCACCAGTAAGGCAAAGTGTTATTAGAAATGTCAGACAAAAAAAGTCTTGGCAAAAATCCGAATTTTATTAAGAGCACTAGTCACTACACATACAAATATGAGGGCAGATCAGGCGAGCGTCGTTATACTTATAATGCACCGCTAAGCAGCGTGAATACGGCGTCGATACTAGAATCTCACTGCCTCGGCGCGGTGAACCGAGTGTTACCGAAGACCGCCCGATCGTCGAGTACCGAGCGCGCCGGAGCAGGTTTTTATCAGCGGCTCGTTTTCATTGCACCCAAACAAAAGATGCAGCGATCCGGCATTGTATTGTATTTAAGCAGATATAATAATATATTTTATTTATGACGTAAAGTTTGTATCTTATGTATTATGTAGACTTTGTTGTTTATATTATGATAGTAATAATTAATATTGTAAATATATATTAAGTAGATCGATAAGTTAGATAATATATATTGTGTAGGGTTAGTTAGTTATAATAATAATAGTTAGGTAAAAACACAGGTACCTAGTGGGAGAAGCCCACATAGATACTACTGCTGTGAATTTTTTCTTGTATCCTATATACAACCATTTAGCTGGCAGAGGGGGGGGGGGGACACTTGACTCTAATAAAATTTAGCACTTTCAAATATCATATTTCACAAACGGATCCCTGAATTGAAAAATGGTGTTCCCACACCCACAACGTTTTTGAAAGACCTATTCAACGACACCCCACACTATGGGATAGATGAGAAAAAAAATTCATCCCCACTTTACATGTAGGGGAGGTACCCTAAAAAAAATATTTTTCACAATTTTATTTCACCACTTTGTCGGCGTGATTGATATTTATACCCTTGTCAAATTACAGATTTCTAGTACCAATAGTCTCTGAGCTAAACCGCGGACAGACAGACAGACAGACAGACGGACGCACATGGCGAAACTATAAGGGTTCCTTGTTTACTACGGAACCCTAAAAAGTCACAGTTTGAACCAATAAAAAAAAACTCTATAACTCACTTGTGAATAATAGTAATGAAAAAGTCACAGTTTGATTATAGGTGTCATTATGTGCCTAATTGCGGTGAAACTAGAGCCACTTTATGAGCAAGTGTGTTGAAAAAAAATAAACCCTTAAAAGAACGACGTTGAAACGAGTCATATCTCCCTACGAATTAATAATATAATTAGCTTGTTATCACTAAATAATCAAAGAACCCACAGAATATAGATACGTCTGTGAAAATAAAGAGGTGGATAAATTAATGAAACTTTAGCATTAAAATCGCAGATAACACAAGTATTATCTCATCCTCTTATATTATGAGGTTGCAACGTCAATGCAGTAACAAGTTAATAGAGTTCTATATTTGGCACAGAGTTCTATCTTGGAGCAATATCCGCGCTCAAGGGTTATACATTCGAGTCCCGAGTGGGCCAAACTTTAATTAAAGTTTTAATGAGTCGAGCAGCGCGTTTGTATTTATAGACTGGTGCTCATGAAGAGGAGCTCGCGGTTTCATATTTTTGTGACGTAATGATTAAACTTTTTTTTTAAATATAGACCAGCTCTTGACTGCGATCATATTAAAAAAAATCCAATAATAATAACAAATTCATTTATTTGCTTTAAACATGGGTTACAAATAGGTTACAAAGATATTTTGTGATTCCGAACATGTTTTGCCTTATAGGCGTGCAAATGCTAAGATTTAATTTGGTTAGTATTTACCAAGTTAGTATTTACTAGATGATGCCGGCGATTTCGTCTGCGTAGGTTAAGATTTTTGATTCCCGTGGGAACTCTGTAATTTTACGGGATAAAAAGTAGCCTATGTGTTATTCTTTGGTATGAGCTATCTCCATTCTAAATTTCAGCCAAATGGGTTCATTCGTTGTGACGTGAAAGAGTAACTAAACCAGCAAGAAACTCCGCAGTTGTTCTTTATGTAGATATTATATTATTACATTATAAAAAGTTATTAACCGACTTTAAAAAAGGAGGAGGTTCTTAATTCTTCGGATTTTGTTTTCATATAATACTAGCTGATGCCCGCGACTTTGTCCGCGTGGATTTAGTTTTTAAAGTCCCTCGGGAACTCCTTGATTTTCCGGGATAAAAAGTAGCCTAGATGTTGACCCGAGTAATAAGCTACCACGATATAAAATTTTGTAGAAATCTGTGCGGTAGTTTTTACGTGAAAGAAGGACAAACAAACAGACAAAAAAAATTTTAGCTTCTGTTTTGATATCTGTATCTTGAACACAATTAGAAGCAAAAACCCTTTTTTGAATCTATTTCATGTACAGAATTGGTTTCGTTACTGTTTTATTATATGTATAGATGTCCACCACCAAACTCAAGACGCCTGAACAGATATGGAAAAATCTTTTTTGTTCGAAAGGGTATACTTCCCAGGTGGTCCCATTTACATTTTATCGAAATCGGTCGAGCGGTTTTTACAAAATCAAAAAGATATATTATACTTTGCAGTGGTGCGGGCGTCTGAAGTCGGTTTTTTTAAAAATAATTTTATATAGTATTACACTATCTTGTGGGCAACTGGATGCCAAACCGATTGCTCCCATGGGACTTAGTTAAAAAAATCATTAATTTTGTAATAACCGTGTGTTTTCACGCATAGTTTAAAGTGCAATAATACATATTGATGATACATCATCATTATTAGGCTGCAGCCTAATTCAATCTTGATTTAAAGATACCCAGGTGACATTTACTTAGTTGGAAAAACAGAAGCTGGAAGGACATTCCCAATGGCGGTGCGTGTTAGGAAAGAGAAGGCCAAAGTGCTTAGTGCATGTTCTTGGGATTTGAACCACGTAGCGGCGCCGATCCATGCGATGCCTTGCGATTTGATAGTAGGAAGATGGTGGAAACAACGTTAAATAGTTCTTGAGTTAACACAGCAAATTACTTTTTTTAAAGAGGTTAAATCAATGTGTCTAGTTCCAATGCCCATGAGTGATGCCAAGGATGAAAAGGACGCAAATTCAAACTTAGCTTTATTTTCTTTCTCATACAGTTGAAATTAGCATAGTGAAAACAAAATAGAGCACCACACGGCAAGCCCTTTTTCCTTACCTTCTGTTGGTTTGTCCTTCAATCGCGTAGCTACGGAACAAATTGATCGATATGATTTTTTGCTTCTGTATGGTTTAGAATCTAGACTTCTAGAGGTGACTTAAGCCATGTACTTGTTATACCTGAAAAACAATGGGTTCCGTGGGAAGTTATCAAACAAAAAAAAATTGATTTTCTGTAAAGTTGGTTTACGGACGATATTTGTACGTGATACTGATAACGTCATAAAGAAACATTGATGACCGCTAACCACAGCGCGCACGCGATGTCCGGCGCTCTGCCAACGCTTGTTCCGCGCTCTTGCTTGCACGCGCAGGCTCAGGCGGAACGTGACACTTTTTCGTGCGTGCAGCCGGTGTTATCACGTCAAAAATCTTCAAAATAAGCTTGAAATAATAAATATTTACATCTGAAATTACTAAAGACCGAAAAAATAACATTATCATTACATTTTTCCGCGGAATTTTTCGAGTCTCATTTCTCGTGCCGCCGACCGATCCGTGTTGATACAGGATAATAATACCTATATTGTTCAGGATTATTATACTCGGGTATAATACTGAATCAACAGGCTGCCGGTGCTAATCAAAGATGTCTCAAATCAATGTAAATAATAATAATAGTGCCTGTCAATATTACTTGAATAAAACATATTAATATTTTTTCGACCGAGCGAATGAGATCGACCGAGTGAGATCGCTTACTCTAATTGGACGAATTTTTACTTATTATACGGTGTTCATAATAATATACCCATTTAATGCAGGGACGGGGGGACGGACTTCTAAACTTGGCAGTAAATATTTTCTCCCGCTTCTTTTGATTAAAGGGTCACCGAATGGCCATTCCTTGACAAGACTCTGGGTGAACCGATTTGAATAAACGATACACGCCACGCCACGCTATTCTTGTAAAAAGATGTCTTATCAAGTTCCCAGATATAATAACACTCAATCGTTCTTTTTAATTCAACTCAAACCGAACTTCATTATTTCTTACAAAAACGTCCGTCGTGTTTTTACTATAAGCTGATTACATAATAAGCCGATTAGCCTGAAAATACTCTGTCACGCTCCAAGAAGCGAAAATTATACCATCCAAGTATCAACCTTATTACTCTTGGAATAAGATATAAAATGCAATATTGAGGACTAGCATTCAAAATTAGCCTACTAAAAGTGAAGTGTTGCTACTTTGTGATAAGGTGTGTAAAATCAAATTTCTGAACTAAAAGCTATTATTTTGAGCAAATAAGCGCCTTTCAAAACTTGCAAGTGGATTTTCTGTAATTCAAGGATATAATAATAATATTATGTAGTACAGCATCTTAGATTTGCACGAATCCTCTACAATCAGTGTAGGATAATAATTTTCGCAAATGAATATACACTACTCGAACGCTTTAAGTCTTAATTTCTCATACGCACGGCTAGGGTCTGGAACTCTACTCGTATATCGCTGTATTAAACGTGTTTCCCGACACTTATGAACAATCTGGGTAAATATTAAATAAGCTTGAATAGATATCTTCTAGGCAAGCGCGTTCCAACATAGGCCACAACATCACTTACCATCAGGTGTGATTGTGATTATACGTGTATTTACTAATCATAATAATGTTAAAAATGCGAAAGTGTGTTTGTTTGTTGGTTTGTCCTTCAATCACGCCGTAGCAGAGCCACGGATGACGTGATTTTTTGCATGGGTATAGTTGAGGACCTGAAGAGTGACATAGACTACTTATTTTATCCCGGAAAATCACGATGATGATGATGATGATGATGATGAATGTGTTTGTTTGTTGGTTTATCCTTTAATCACGTAGCAATGAGCAACGGATCGACGTAATTTTATGCATCGGTGTACTCGAGGAGGAGGAAAAACAGAGGGTTACCTCGGGATTTTTAAAAAGCCTTAAATATAACTAGTAAATAAATAATGATTTTAATTTTCACCAAAATTTATTTTCATGTCGTATAAGAGTTCCGAGAAGCGTGCGATCAGTGAATTTTTTACATTGGTTAAAAGAACCCAAAAACCGTGTTTGAAAATTAGAAGTTGAAAAGTCTCAAACAGCCTGCGTTGGCATTCATTACTGGGTTCAAAACGCGCGTGCCTTCGCATAATGTGCCGGGATCGCGTACACCGGCAATAATAAAGGTAGATACAGACTCGCCTAATTAAATCACTTCTCAACTTTGGGATCTTATAATGAGTACAACGAGGCCCTCCATTTGATTGTCGGGTTGGGCTTAAAATAACTAGGTATTGGGGTTTCTCTCAAAAAATTCACTGTCTCCATCTCTCAAAAAACTCTCAGGTAGATTTTTGAAGAAAGATCTCAGTGTATACTCTAAATAGTAAAGAGTAGACTCAATGTACACTATAAATAGTACACGAATTAAAAATGGGTTAACATAAAAAACTTCCAGCTTACATTACCTCGTATAGTTGTAGCCAGTTACAACTGGCAACCTTTATCGCTTAGAAGCGATCTATGCCATACTACAATACCCACCACGTTTCAGAGGATAATAATAATAATATGATGATGTGAGAGAAGAGGTTAGAGGTGTACGTAAGTTTACCCGCAAAATTCATGAATTACACACAATAACTAAATATTTAATACACACTCTGATGAATACCTACGTATGCATATATTGTTGTGTTGTTGTTGTGAGCAACCCATTAACGTCTCACTAAACTGAGCGCATGTCTCCTTTCTGAGAAGGGTTATTAGGCCATAGTCTACCACGCTGGCCCAATGCGAATTGGTAGACTTCACACACCTTTGAGAACATTATGGTGAACTCTCAAGAGTGCAGGTTTCCTCACGATGTTTTCCTTCACCGTTGAAGCATATGATATTTAACTGCTTAAACGCACATAACTCCGAAAAGTCAGAGGTGCGTGCCCGGCCTCGAACCTGCGACCCCCCTAATAGGAGACCGCAGTCCTAATCACTGGGCTATCACTGCTTATATATCATACATAATTTTCACTTTAGTGATAAGGCCGTCTTTGCAGCAAGCTTTTGTGATACAATAACTATGGTACTTACCGATCAAGGGTTTACCCAATGCGCGCTGCTTTGACCAGCCCCATTAAATATCGAAAAGCTGTAAAAAAATTAGAAAATTCTGATGGAAAAAAATGAAGCTTTGCAAAATATAACTTAATTCCCAAGTTGAATGTGCTATAAAGAAGTAAATAAAATTTTATACTTTTCGAGGGTGTTCACTTTGATGTTGGTTTAAGATATAAAACTCGAACGACTTTCGAACTGGCTCGTATTTCACAAAAGACCTCCGTTAGTAAGGATCTGATAAATTAAATCTTAAAAACTAAGGCCTTTTTACTCCGGATTTGTAAAATTTTGGTGATTTATTGCATTCTAGCGAATATTCATCCACGTTCTAACCCCATTGCTTTGGTAGTTTCACACCTCATTATTATTCCCACAACCTGAGCATTATTGTGGTACACTTTATTGAACAACTATCACGCCTATAGATTTGTGCTTTAACATAGTAATTTAACTTCATATCCAGATGTGTTATCTGTCAAAAAAAATATAATTTTATAACCATTAGAAAAAATGAACATTAACAATTTTGTATTCATTGGATAGAATGTTATTGTACTACTAACTATAGTCCGTGAGCAAGTCCAAAACCGTGTGAACGCTGAGGTCGGGAGGTGTCATTACAGTCGGATAATCCCTTCAGCTCGCGCCAGGCTTCGCTATCGGGTTTCAATACGCCATCGATCCGTCGTGCCGTAATTTAGATTAATTGGGTTCATGGGGCAACGTGGAGCTCCATGATACGTATTATGCATGATAATTTAATGGTAAGTGACACTTTAGTGATAAGGCCGCCCTTGCACCCTGTTTAATATTAAAATTAATCTATAATAATGTAATAAGTAAGTCTTATTTGCAAGTTTCTGAACGCATTCATTGGATCTAATGTTGGCAACACTGCTCCGGCCTCTTTTTTACAAATCATGCTATCTATATACTTTCTCATATTTTTTACATGCTTATTTTCTTATAATATATAAATTTTGTCAAACCTAAATATTGTAAATATAGTTAGTAGTTATACTTTCAAACAGAAAAACCGCAAATCGGTCCATTGGGGAGGCTGCCAAGAGGAAACAGACAGACACACAGATAGACTTATACACAGATACACACGTTAAACTTATAACATCCCTTTTTATGCGTCGGAGGTTAAAAATGGTAGGTATAGTGTATTAAAATTAATCCAATTAGTGATAATTACTTCTAAATATAATTTTAAAACAATACCAATTCAATTAACTTTACCGTCATAAAATAAAGGTGACTGTCATTACCATTTGCAAATTCTGTTTTCCTTTACACCTACTCGCGTAGCTCCAGGCATTGTCCCGCAGCGACCTATAAAAGTTAATTTCAACCGATGTTACCGAAAAAAAAAAACAGTCGAACAACTGTGAAAACAAGCTTCGTGGTCGGCCAAAATTAAACGGCAGGCGAAAAAATGGGGAGCAATATTCAAAATAGGCAAAAATAAGTTTGCCAATCTACTGATGCGGTCGATATGACAATGTGACAATTATTATATTATTATACTTTAAGTAGCTTTTCTGAAATTATGAGATCCGTAGGAGAACGAAAGTCACCACAAGTCAGAGATGATGGTCGTTGGGGTCCCAAGGTGCTGGAGTGGTGACCCCGCGCCGGTAAGCGCAGTGTTGGCAGACCCCCTACTAAGTGGAATGACGACATCAAACGAGTCGCAGGGAGCCGCTGGAGTCAGGCGGCGCAAGACCGAGACCTGTGGAATTCCATGCAAGAGACCTTTGTGAGCAGTGGACGTCTATCGGTTGACAAAAAAGAAGAACCTTTTGTGTGACTAGCTGTGTGAAGTTAGTTTAAAAAAATCCGGGTTAACCCATGGTTTTCTCGGGAAAAAAGGAGTCTATGTTAGTCTCCAAGTGCCCATCTATTTCCATTTCGAATCAGGTGGATCCGATGCTATTGTTGCAACATTGAAGGACAAACGAATAACCCTACAAACTTAGTAGGGATTAGGTATTTTTCAATACTTTTTTCTCCATAGCAAGTTTTTTTCAAGTAGTTTATGTAAGCGTAAAGCTTGTGCTAGAAGTAGGTACGACAATAGTGAAACTGGTGTCGTTTGCACCATCGACCTTTCGGTTTTTCAGCACGCAATTTGAACAGTTGAGCTATTGAGGCTATTTAAGTTAGCCATGGACCAGTTGTTGCAAAATTGAAGGACAAACGAATAACCCTACAAACTTAGTCGGGATTAGGTATTTTTTAATACTTTTTTTTCCATAGCAAGTTTTTTTCAAGTAGTTTATGTAATTACACCAGAGGTTCAAAGAACCAAACTTTTTTTTTCGTATACCCCTGTCATGATCACGCCAACGTTGACCCCCTTTGAGTCTCCCGTGGCCCCTGGGGGTCCATCTGGACCATTTTGGGAATCACTGAACTAAATAGATAATAATTAGATAGACCTAGATATTATGCAGTCTAAGTTGGAAGTGTGAAAGGAAATTTCTACGTTGTACAATCGCTTTACGACGATGGTATACCTATCTCACGTTTATAACAGAATTTTAGGTGGTAACCGCCTCCAGGGTACCAATTGTCTAAAATTTATTCCATTGATCGTATTCGTATTCGATGACATTATCGTCAAAGTAAAAAAACCTTGATTGTATTGATTTAAAGTCACAAATTCTGTACAACCAATTTTAATATGAAGCGTTATAGAGCGTATCGTATATACGAAAACGTATAAGAATCCATACAGGAAATTGAGCTGTAATTCAATATTCTTATGGTTTATTTTAATTTGACGCTAATGTCATCGAATACGATTACGATCAATGGAATTACTTTAGACAGTGGCACCTCAAACCAATGTAGAAATTATACATGCCAAATTGCCAGTACCTGTAATCGAATCCAACTCGACTTTTATCTCTGAAATTAGAACTTTAATCTGATAACTGTGAGCTCGTCCCCTAATAGTAAGAAGGTATAGAAAGAGGAATAACTTGATTTTAAATGAGCGAATTAATACCCTTCCAAGCAACAAAAGGTTGTAGCGGATTTTAAACCTTTCTTTATGAGTTCTTCCAACAACGTTTTATTCGATGTTCACCATAAATCCCCGGTTTTAGGTTTACTTAGAACAAAATTAAAGGATTGAGGTGTTCGGCAGAACGAATACATTAAACAACAAACTCTTTATAGGTACTGTAATATTTCAGTGTTTATCGAAGGTCTTCGAAGGGTTTATTTTGAAAAGAGCAACTGCTGAGTTTCTTGCCGGCGCTTCTCAGCAGAATCCGCTTTCCGAACCGGTGGTAGAGTCATGACTTGTCATAAGAGCCACAGGTTGGCCTACGTGAAATAAATAATTTTGATTTTTTTTTACCGTCTCTTAATATATCTACTTCGATCTAAGTCGCATTGGAAGGAGATACATTCATAGTCAAATAGTTTTACTTGTTGTTTCGCTCATTATTCAGACTTCTTCTATCTTGTTATTATTTCCACTACCATTCTATTTAATCTCCTATTATTGCCGTTACCCTAATTCATTCCCTTTATAAAATATAATATTATCCCTATGAAAACTTCAGCTTTTTTTTCATTATGTTCTAAAAAAGTAGGTAAATTAGGTCTCTTTTTCCGATCACAGTTTAGCCGAGACACCAAAATCTTTATGAATATTTTATTACGGTGAGAATCAATCTATTTTTCACGCAGATAGAGCTGCCAAGTAAAAGTTAGTACGAAATGAACATCGCAGGGATCATTTAGATTCAGTGTGTAACCGCGTAGGTGTTTTAGGAAACCGATGCTACGTTTTCGTTACGAGGTGTGCTGGCTGCCAGCCAAGGGGCTCAATCTTTTGATTCCGGTTTCATGTATAGAGTTTAAGAAGCAGGGAACATTATGAAAAGACTAGATGATGCTCGCGACTTCGTCCGCGTGGATTAAAGTTTTTTAATTCCCGCGGGTACTCCTTAATTTTCCGGGATAAAATGTATCCTATGTGTTAATCCTATGTGGTAATCATTCGCTGTGGCGTGAAAGAGTAACAGACATTCATCCATACATCCATCCATCCATCCATCCTTCCATACATTCATCATCACAAACTTTCGTATTTATAATATTAGTAGCAAAGTAGGATAGGATGATCATTCTGCTGTTGCAAATTGAACATTTTACGTTTTGAACGTTATGCATACACACATTCTGCATGTAGTCGTTTAGAATATTAAAAATGCGAAAGTGTATTTGTTTGATGGCTTGTCTTTCAATCACGCCGCAACAGAGCTACGGATCGATGAGATTTTTTGTATGGGTATAATCGAAAACCTGGAGAGTGTCAGGCTACTTTAACCCCGAAAATTAAAAAGAGTTCTCACTGGATTTTGAAAAACTAAATCCACGCGGACGAAGTCGGGAGCATTTCCTAGTAGGTTAGTTGATCGAATTTCTGCGACGGCAGCGAATCTGTCAGAAAATTTCTTGTCAGAAACCTGAAAAACCAAATACAGTCACATAAAGCTTGAGTCAGGGCGCGCGGCGGATTGAGTCATATTCAAACTCCACCCAATATTGTATTGCCTCTATATAGCACAGACTTTCGCTTAGCTAGAGAGAAAAGGGAAATATTAGTCATGTGGCCATAGAATTATAACACATAGAAAGACAGTAGCCGCGCGCGGAGTGTAACACTTTCATGGAGGCCTTTAAAGGCTCTTAACGCCTATCGGCACACACGTGTCGGCGAGCGAAAATAAACCCTTTCAAGGTAGCCTTTAAAGACTAGTTTCGCCTGCCGGCACGCACACGTATCGGCGAGCGTAAATAAACGACGCCTCTTAGCACACATAAGTTCGAAAAGCGGTTACACGTTAAACTGCAGGCCGATCGCGCTATTTGCATTGTCAACGAAACGTTTACAGTTCAGTTATGGATCAGTTGCGATTGTGGTGCAAGTACAATTCAACTTTGTCACATTCGGTATTGCGCTAAAGTTTATAAAAATATCTTAATATAAAAATATCTAATCCAAATAAACACTACAATTGTAAACACTGTATTGCACTGTTGCGATCGAACTTCAACTATAAAAAAGTAGTGTCTATTGAACTGTTGCAAAAACGTTCGTTTGACAGCAGTTGCGTTCCAACTCAAGTTCAACTGAGTGTCACCTAGCTGTCAAATTGTTAGCGCGATAGGAAACGTTCAAAAAGTTGCGGTTCGTTTGCAGTTCAGTTACGTTTCAGTCGTAAAAAAATAGCGCGATCGGCCCCCTGGTCTCATTGTATAGAACTATCGGTCTATGCGTTATTAGTCTAAGCTATTTATAGTGCTCTACGTAGAAGAGATTGTCTACATTTAGCGTGTAATCGCTTGGTGTTTTTGAAAACCGTAGTTTCGTTTTCGTTAAGCATGAAAGCTGGCTGCGAGCCAAAGGGCTAATCTTCCGATTTCGGTTCCCTCGAACGATTATAGCGTTTTAAATGGCATGTTTAAAACTTCGAATGTTTATTCGAGTATTCGTTGCGGCGACGCTAAGTGATTTTATTGGATTGTATACCACACTGGTGGTATGGCGTTGCAAGTGACAATAATTGTATTGAGAAAAGTGATTCAGATACATTCGGTAAGACTGCTGCGATCGCCGGACCGGGACGCCGCAGCGGCGCCGCAATGTAACGCAGCTGTTGAGAAGCTGCGTTGTGTATTGATTTTACTTTTTCACAACCAATTGAGTTAAATTACTTAAGTATCGTTCCGAACTAACACTGAAATCTATAGAGTGTACTGTGACTTGGATAGTACTTGGGATAGAGTTAAAATAAGACAAAAATATATCCTAAATCTGTCTTGAGTTTGAGCAGAGAGAGAGAGAGAGAGTGCTAACTGTATCTATAGATTGCAGCAAAAGATTGAACTAATAGTGCTCATATACTAAGAAATCAGAAGGCGTAAAACATATTGACGAATTTTTCAATGCTATAAATAAGTATTATTATTGGTAGCAGCATAATTGGACCACATTGTGACGTGACGTGGCATGAAATGACGTCAGCTGTTCGATTCGGACTGAAAGTGTAAGTAGTGAAAGATTAGCCTTTTCTGCAGACCGCGATAAGACCGGAGAGTGGCAGAACTTTTATGAACTACACTAGCGGTCGCCCGCGACTTCGTCCGCGTAGAATTTCTGATTTTCTATGAGATTATAAAAAGATAAATATTTCCCGCTGCAAGAAGCCTATTGAAAAATGTCCTACCGCTTGTATAAACCGCGACTTCGCACCCACAGAAATCGCAAATTGAATGTATTTTTATTTTTGAAAATTTCGTCCTCTGTTTTACCACAATCAAGATTTCAAGAGGTGATTTTCTAAAATAACAGAGTATTTTATTATTTAAATCTACTAACCAAAAGATTCCCAAAGTGCATAAAAAACCGTTTTTCATGTCTTTGACTTCAAAAACATAAGATTTTCATATCCCCCATTTCAACCCCTTTAGGATGGATATTCTCAAAACCTTTTCTTTGCTGATGTCTAGACCCTAGAAAGAACCTACTAAATTCTGTCATACATGATTTTGGCGAAACTTTAACCGTTTACGTAGCGCACGCAGCGGAAGCTCTCAAAACGAAAAAAAAACCCAGATTTTGAAACATTCTTCATTGATGCTCCGCTCCTATTGGCCTTAGCGTGATGATATATAGCCTATAGCCTTCCTCAATAAATGGGCTATCTAATACTGAAATAATTTTTCAAATCGGACCAGTAGTTCCTGAGATTAGCGCGTTTAGGCAAACAAACAAACACACAAACTTTTCAGGTTTATATATTAAAAAAGTATAATAGAATAGATTGGGCAATGCGCGTTCCCGCATGCATGCGGGGAACGTTATTAGTGTGCTCTTATGTCACCCGCACTCCTGTCTTGTCGCGTACTATACTTCTAGCGGCTCTTTAGGGATCATCATAGAATTTCCCTCAAATAAAAAAAAATTATAATAAATGGAATATTTCTGCCTTAATTTACTCTCAAAAGAATGTCGAATATTAACGTTGAGAGATCTATGTAAATAGATCTAAAGATATAATATAAATTTTAATTTTCTATTCAGTAATTATGATTCTGAAAATACCTTTTCATGGAACGACCTTTTGAGTGAATAATTAAGCAAATGACCCCCGCCCTTAGATTTTAATTGTTCGGGTTAATAATAAGATTCGGCTCCTTATCTTTTAAGCTTATTAAAATGTGAAATATGACTTTAATAAAGTGGGAGTTCAATAATTTGCTAATTAAGTCATTGGTGCTAATTCGATTTTTAACCGTTGTAATTAAGGCAAATTTTCTTTACGAACATAATATTTTTATCAATTCAATAAATAAAGATACAATCATGAAAATTTATTATAATATAAGGTCCTTACATTATAACAAATAATAAAATTAAATCTAAATAGCAACTAAATAAATATTTACTACTTACATATTATAAATTATAATTTATAATTGTAAAATTTATGAAATAAGCTCTAAATACTTGGGTCCACATCGATGGCTGAATCGTTCTGTGTAGGTACCTAACAATGGCTCAGAGATAAAATAAATTAATCACAAAAATATTACTGAATAATTTTTTAATTTATTGTACCTATTGAAAATAATACCTATAGTTTAGAGATTATTTTTAAGTGAATTAGCATCATTGGTATATTTAGATAGCTACACTAGATAATGGTGCTAATTAGGTTAAAAAAAACTCCTAACTTAATTAAATTAACAGGTCTACAACAAATAGTGCCATTTGTTATCTATTAATATCTCCCCTGGGTACGTCTCAAATCTCAAATCTTCGATATAAGCCGCATCCTTCATACTCAAAAACACATAAAATACTAGCTGAAGCTCTCGTCTTCGTCCGCGTGGATTTAGTTCTAAAAATCCCGAGGGACGCTTTGATTTTCCAGGATAAAAAGTAGCCTATGTCACTCTCAAAGTCCTCAACTATGCCTATACATGTCGATTCACAGCTCTTTTGCCGAGTGAATGAAGGGCAAACCAACAAAAAACAAAGGGAACATGGGAAAGTGCCCATTAAAACATTACTAAGGATTTATAATTTTCACTCCTTAAACTTAAAGCCAGCATTAATCAACTATAACCTAATTGTTATATCCAACTGCCCCAAAACCCGAGCTTAGGTACGAGCAAGACTGTTCATTCTGTTCAAGCAGCACAATAACCTATTCTCGATTCAGCGTCCATTCTTGCCCTTCATTATTTGAATTCCGAACAGTCCCGACAATGGCCGAACGTTTCCGCTTATGCGAGGGCCTATTACACGAAAATACGGGTTTTCATTTCATCCAGAAAGGGCCGGGACACAGTATCGCATCTGTTACTGAGTCTATTCTAAGAGATTTTATTGCTCACTCCGTAATTGGATGAGTAATCTAAATTAGTACCGAGGCCTACAAGCTTTTAAGGGATGTTATGATAAAGCTTGAACTACTAGAAGAATAAATGGTACGGTTTAGGTCTCCCCTAAATTTTTACTATACTTTTTGCATTCATAAAAATATTCAGAGGCTCTAGTTTAAGATTTAAAGTTAACATTAACTGTGCTCAAACTATCTACGTGTAAACAACTAATTTAAATGCTGACATAAGTTTAATTTGAAGTTAATGCTAAGGTCGCAGAAACTGTTCTGAACTTCAGTTACCTAGAAGTTAACTAGAATGACAGGAGTGCTAGAGTTAATCTGTCATTTTGGATGTACGAGCAAAAGACTTTGATTGAGTGAAACATTTTTGAAATAAAAATAGCTACCATTGTTCTTAAGGAGCAGCTATAACATTGGTATTTATTGAATCTCAATTTTGTAATCATCCACCATCATTCTGATTTGATCCTGAAAAGCGACGGGAGCAACTGGCAATTAAGGCACTGACGCGTCGAAGCAATAATATCTAGTATTGCTGCGTGGTTTATGATTCATAAACAACGAGTAAAATTTAGTATTTCTTAAATGATAAGCTCTTCGACTACAAGTAGCTCTCAGGGCGTAAAATTCCGTCGCGAGCATCATACGGCAAGTAAGTGGGGCAAAAGTCAAACTTTCCGACTTTCTTGTTTGTCACTTCCAGCCTTAAGTTTCTGAGACTTGATTCCGCGATAAATTCTTTTTAGAAGTTGCGCCTTTTTATCACGTACGAACTTTTCCCTGCAGCTAAGCTCATAAAAAAGGGACAAACATTTTTCCTGAAACAAATTGTTGATTAATAACAGAAAAGCAATACGTTATAAATTGTAAGTTTCATTTGTCAGTCAGGTTTTATTAATCATCACACCAGTTTTGTCAAAACGTTCAATTCATTTTGAGTTTTGGACGCCACGTGGTTTTTGGGGTAGGGGTATTATATGTGGCATCACGAAGTTTGTCACTTTTTCTGATGGCAGAAAGCTTACCCTCCGAATACTTCACTTCACACCACAGCTTTGAGTATTAAACCAGCACAATACTCAAAGCACTACAGGTTCGAGCAGGTACATACTTACATTAATTAGTAAATACAATGAAAGCTTAATTCCTGGACTTATCTACAGCTGCCAATTTTAAGACATCTGCACTCTTTCTTAATATACCAGTTGTAAAATATCTGACTGACCTCCAATACAGTCTGGAAGTTAGAAATAATTGAAACTTTAAATATGATACAGTCACCTGTCAGCCACGAGATTCAAGGCAAAGCGGGCGAGCGAAATAAAAATGAAATTTGTCCATACATTGACCATAAAAATCGGTCTTACTGTACTAGTATAGCGCTTCAAGTGTTGATTTCGTAGCTTTCGGGTCAGGTCAGTGCCCTGTAGAACCATGTCAAAGCAATTTCCAAAGACAGCATGACAGTAAAGGGCATGGAAAACTCTTACTATATTCAAATGTGAAGCAGTGATAGCCTAGTGGTTAGGACTGTGGTCTCCTATTCGGGGGTCTCAGGTTCGATCCCGGGCCCGTACCTCTGACTTTTCGGAGTCAAGTGCGTTGAAGCAATTAAATATCACTTGCTTCAACGGTGAAGGAAAACATCGTGAGGAAACCTGCACATCTGAGAGTTCTTCATAATGTTCTTGAAGGTGTATGATAAGTCCGCCAATTCGCATTGGGCCAGCGTGGTGGACTATGGCCTTCTCTGAGAGGAGACCTACGCTCAGTAGTGAGCCGTTGATGGGTTGCTAATGATGACGATGATGATATTCAAATGTCCTTGGAGGAATAGATTTTTTTTTTTTGTAGAAGAGAATTTATACAATACCAGCTTTTGGTCGCGATTGCATCCACGTGATGTCAGTTTTTTGGAACGTAGTTCCATAACGCACGGTATGGCTTGGCAGATGGGAGCTAGGCGAAAAAAAGTGTAAGAATTTTCCGTCACGAACGTCACGTCCGCCCTTTCTATAGATTTTTGGCGAGGGATGGCGTTGATTCTAAAAGTAATGTTTTCATTATTAGAAGATAAAATTTTCATAATATTGTTTAAATATAGGCACCATTATTATAAGTTATTAAAAGGAACTTCGTTCCAACCGACTGTTCCACGACACTCACGCATTTTTAATGCCCTAGTTACTAGTTATTATTCTGTGGCCACGGGAACCCGTTTCTCCGAGTTAAAAGTACCCTAAGTCGCTTTCCAGGACCTCAACTATCATCACCAAGTGGTGCCATCTTCAAACTGAAGCTCGGCGGTCAGTCGGAGAAAACTTTTGCGTTCATGTGCTATTTTTCATCATTTCCGGGTAGGTACTTATATTGAGTCCACACTCCCTTATATCGTCGAATAACTTCCATCTCGATCGTCCCGGTGCCCTTCTTCCAGCTTCTTGCCTTTGAGAATCAACCGTAGAAACTTATAGAGGGATCCTTAATGCAGGTGGCCGAAAAAGCAACCTTTCATGCGACGTCACTATGCGACTTGCATCAGTTTGCAGTTTGCTTTTTCTAGTGCATTTGAAATGAAGTCCCTCCATGATATTTTTAACATTCTACGTAATATCCACCTTTCAACCGCTAGCAACCGTCGACAGATCAACTCTACAATAGTAGTAGCAATTTGCGTTGGCTGTTAGTTGGGCCTTTGCGTCTAGTCAGGTTGGCAAACAGTAAGACTTGTCATCCCTAAAAATTGTTGTGCCAACCGTAGAAAAGCGGGATGTCGTTGGCCTTACGAAGGGACTTACTCGGCATCACCACTACCATCTCTGAACCGTTGGCTACCGTTGGCTACAAAACCCCAACGGAAATTGCTACTAGGGTAATTTGGTATATTCAGGAAAAAAAATATAATAATAATAGGTAGTAAACTAACTAAGTAACATGGTCGCTAACTATGGGCCTCATAAGAAGGGTCAATCAGCGAGCGATGGAGAGAGCTATGCTCGGTATATCCCTGCGAGATCAGATCAGAAATGAGGAAATTTATATGAGAACCAAAGTCACCGACATAGCTCAGAGTGTCGCGAAACTGAAGTGGAAACCCCACACCAGGTGGACCGACGACATCAAACGAGTCGCAGGGAGCCGCTGGATTCAAGCGGCGCAAGACCGAAGCCTGTGGAAGTCCATGCAGGAGACCTTTGTCCAGCAGTGGACGTCTATAGGTTGATAAAGAAGAAGAAGAATTATTATGAAGAAGAAGAGTTATTTTAGTTCAGAGATTGGCGATTCAAGGTACGTATAGCTAGCGAAGATATATATCGATAGTCGGCGGCGTCGTGTAAATTACAAACACAAACAAACAGAGTCGACCGCCGGCAAACTGTGTGACTTTGAATTAGTGGGGCTAACAGACTGCAGTACCAATACAGCCGGGGGATATTTATTGTCCTGCCGCGAAATTAATATATGCGTAGCTTCTTTATCTTACGCTTATGTACACCTATATAATAGTCGTATATTATCCTGAAGCAGTGATAGTCTAGTGGTTGGGACTGTGGTCTCCTATTCGGGGGGTCGCAGGTTCGATCACGGGTACGCACCTCTGACTTTTAGGAGTCAAGTGCGTTTAAGCAATTAAATATCACTTGCTTCAACGGTGAAGGAAAACATCGTGAGGAAACCTGCAAACCTGAGAGTTCTTTGTAATGTTCTTGAAGGTGTGTGAAGTCCGTCAATTCACATTGGGCCAGCGTGGTGGACTATGGCCTATAACCCTCCTCAGAGAGGAGACCTGCGCTCAGTAGTGAGCCGTTGATGGGTTGCTAATGATGATGATGATGATATTATCCTTACCAATTCTTACTATCAAATGTGTTTTTTGTTGGTTTGTCCTTCAATCACGCCGTAACAGAGCTACGGATCCACATTTTACCAAGGGTGATTTTTGCAAGGGTATAGATGAGGAGTGAAGACCTAGAGAATGACATAGGCTACTAGTACTATAGTTCTTGCAATTCACGAGGGCGACTGACTTATGGTTGTGTGTGTGTCGTATCTGTATAAGTGTGAGCGAGCGCAATGCTCGCGCCTGCCCGCTCCCACCTAGGCTTTGACAGGCACGCACACTTATGCAATGTGCATGTACACGAAGTAACCACGAGTAAAGCTCACTCGCCTTCGTGAATTGCAAAAACTGTACTAAAGTGATATACAATTTTTTAAAAACAAAAGCTTCGCGCGCGAAGTCGTGGACATCAGCTAGTAATAGTATAATTCTTGCATAGAGGTTGATGAACCGATACCTAATCGCTTTTGTTTCGAGTTACAAGAAATTCATGGATTCAATTTTTAAAAATGCAAAAAAATTAGTATAAAAAATTAGAGTAGGGTCCCTACTCCCTATACGCGTAATAAACGCCTATAGGGACTTTATTTACTCTGCATGTGGAGAGAAAAGCCGCCACTAATGGTTGTAGATATTTTTGTAATTTTGTACTTTTTGTATTACAAGTTTTAAGTAGGTACTTAGCAGAGTACAATTTAGTGTTTCTGTTATAATAAATCTCAAAGTTTTAGGCACTTAGTTAAAACTAAAATTCTTGCAATAAATACTTACCAAGAATATTTTAAGAGCTGAATAACTGCGAGCAAGGCGCTTTTATTTCGAAATTAATTAAAACTAAAAATTGCTGGCTGTCTTTTAAAGCGCTTAACTTTATGAATTATGCCAACTTGAAATTGCGGACGAAGAAGGTTTTATGAGGTTATGATATAATTAATTAGCGTATCTTTTTTAAAGTTCGTGTTAAGATAAGATTAAAAAGTTTGCGAGTGCTTTTTGTGATTACTTACTTACATCTTTTTGATACTTTTGGCTTTTCATATGCAATCATATTATGTCATCATCATCATCATCAATAACTATACCCATTGCCGGCTCATGCTCGACTGAGCATGGATATTTTCTCAGAATGGAAAGGGATAAAGCGACAGTCCACCAGGTGGGCAGCCTTCAAACACCTATGAGAACATTATCACACGAATAGAGAACGTTTAGGTATGAAGGTTTAGAACTCCTAAAAGTTAGAGGTAAGTATCCCAAAGTACCTATCCTATATCCAAGAATTCAAATTACAAAAAAGGTTCAGCGGGTGGTCACTGAAAAGGCAACAGACAAACAGACATACATTTGCACTTATAATATTAGCACATATTAGTATAATGTCAAGGATGACTTAAGTTATATTATAGTACTCTTGAGTGAAATAAAAAATATTGAATATAGGTAGGTATATCTACCTAGCTAAGTTCTAAAATACAACAATAAGTCTCAATTCTTCTTCTTCTTCTTCTTCTTTATCAACAGATAGATCGTTCATGTCGTCGACATCGTTTGATGTCGTCGGTCCACCTTGGGTCGCCACTCCAACACCTTGGGGCCCCAACGACCATCAGCTCTTCGAACTATGTGCCCCGCCCATTTTCACTTCAGTTTCGCGACTCAATGAGCTATGTCGGTCACTTTGGTTCTCCTACGGATCTCCTCATTCCTGATTCTATCCGCAGGGACATTCCGATCATAGCTCTCTCCATCGCCCGCTGTGCGATCCTGAACCTACTTACGAAGCCCTTAGTTAGCGACCATGTCGGATCCGTAAGTCATCACTGGCAACACGCACTGTTCGAAGACTTTAGTCTTCAGGCACTGAGGCATTTTGAACGAGAAGACATCTCGGAGCTTCCCGAACGCTACCAATCCGAGTTGATTCACACTACATTATAATAATTAAATTATTCCTGTTACATTATATTATTGAATTATTAATAACACCACATTAGAATACTCTCTACTCGCTTCAGATATTGCTCGCGCATATATTTTCCGGATTTGATCATTCCCTGGGCGTGATCTCACATACGTTTGAAAACTTTGCCGTGTTCGAACTACATTATATTAATATGTATTCCAAAAACACTGTATAACACACACACACACACACACACACACACACACACACACACACACACACACACACACACACACACACACACACACACACACACACACACACACACACACACACACACACACACACACACATTATTGAGAGCGAAATTTTACCTCGGTATAAAGCGACTTATTGTAAATATTGAAAAGGCCTAACATTATCTATAATATTTATATTATAGGTGTATATAAAATTAATTGCTGTTCATTTGTCTGAATAAAACCCATGAACGGCTTGATCGATTTGAATACATTTTTTTTGTTTTCTTTGCTTTAATACAGGGTCCAGGGGTGGTTTTAAAACAAAAAAATATGCGAAAATCCCAAAAGAACAGCTGAAAAATCTAAATAAATAAAAATCAGAATGAAGTTCAAGGTGCAGATAATCCTATTGTAGCCAACCTCCGATAGGAAACGGAACTACAAGAAGAAAAAGATTCCTTATTTACTCCGTGATTGTATCACAAAAGGGACCGACAAAACCTTACGTGTGATGAACGCCTTACACCTGAATCTTTGGGCCAATTTAACATTAACTTCTTAAACCATTAGCTTGATCATTAAACCAATGCAAGATCTTTGGTTTTCAGGGTGATCGTTAAAATAACATAATATTCAATAATTCCTTTTACACAATCGTAAAAGCGTATAAACATCCATTAAAGCGATGTAATCGTAAAACACTTTCTATTAACAACCAAAGCTCAGCGCTAACTTAAACAGCGCTGTTGGAGACAGCATGCCCCCAAGTCGTTAACTACACACTAAATGGTATTGTTACCATGCATATTTCCTTGTTGTTCGTAGTATTTTAACCCACATTTCTTGCATAATATTTTTAATTTAAACGTTCAAGTTTTCATCGACGTAGAGTTAACTTTAGTATTTTTTATAAAGAGGTATTGATGTTTTTCGATGTCAAGTTAGCACATAACTGCGATCGCACCTAGATGAGACCTAGCTGACCATGTAGGAAGGAATTCACAAGGAACAAAAAAACTTATTTTGTTATTATCTGCCAAACAAAAATATACTTATATGGTACAAATTGTAGCACTCACTGAAAACTCGCATTAAAAACACAGAAAGAACAAGCAACAAAGTAAGGAATACGCACAATCAACACGCAACACCACAAAAACTGACTAAAATACACTGTACGCAGTTACGCACGTTTAACTTCGACTTCGGAGAACATAATATCACACTTCCTTCTCTTCTTAACATCTCCGAAGAGTCTCCAGTACGTATCATCGCTTTCCACGCGGCATCACTTGGCACCACATCTTAGCCTACAGAGCGTTAGTTGACCAAAAGCCACGACCATAGTCTCCCACCAGACTAAACTGTTGACGATTTACAAAATAATTACTATAATCTTGTAAATTGCCTCGTATTGGTCGAACCCAGGCCAGGTATGCCCCCAGTTAAATAACTAAAACAAGACTGCCTTACTGTACAAATAAGAGTATGTCTTTACTTGCAAAGTATTTCTTTGGTCCATTATTTGAACGCTTAGGAACAACGCGCACCGGCAGATTTCAAGAACTCTATTTAAACTCAATGTTACCTAAGATTCTTAGCCGTCGGTGATACAAATAGTCAATATACAAATTCCATTCATACTTTAAAATAAATGAAGCATAGTAGAGTTATAATTTTGCTTTTTTTAAGTTTATGTTCAAAATACGGTAGGTACGGTACTGTTTAGGAGTTACAGAGAAGGACACAATATTGTGTTATAATCCGCCAAAAAGAAAAATTCGCATGGCAAGACGTCGCTTCTCCAGCAGGCCTAGCATCTACGCGCGGGATAATTTTGTCTACCCCTTTTCTCGTATTTTCTCTATATCTCTATCGAAATGAACTTGGTTGCACACCATGATTCGTCTCGTTATGTCAAAGCTAGAGATAAAATTATTTTCTCTATTTCCTCGACAAACATGGAGAGTAGCGACGTAATTTTCTCGAATTTTGAAGTTTAAAGGAGTAAATCAGAAAATACATCGACATTATCTCTCTATCTCTTCGCGAGATATCACTTCGACGTGCATGCTAGGCCTGCTGGTGTAGAATAATCGCAGGAACAACACAATAACAACACACAGCACCACACAAACTCTTCCTAACACACTTGACGTACGTTTCGCTGATTCGTCGGAATCTTTTTTTAATGTACGAGTATGTTTACCGATTACTCGAAGACGCCTGAACCGACTTTGAATTTTTTTTTGTTTCAAAGGGTAGGTATACTTTCCAGCTAGTCTCATTTAAATTTTATCGAAATCGGTCAAGCGCTTTTTAAAAAAATCGACAGTTAATTATATACTTTGTAGTGGCGCGGGCGTTTGAAATCGGCTTTTTAAAAATATTTTTTTATAGATTTTTACATAGGTCCATTATTTCGAAATTTCGAGTAAAGACCTTTAGCGGTAACAAGTTTCTTTAACTGTGATAAATTTCAACTTTGCAGCATTAATAGGCACACAGACGAACACACAGAATGGCTGGACGAAAGTATGGGGGTTCGTTGTTTTCCGCAACTCAAAGGTTAAAAGTAATATGGGACTCATCGCCTCAGCTCAGCTCAGTTGATGGGCGTTGCGCCTCAGGGTTTTCTCCTGAAGACAATTTTATATGTTATTTCCGCCAGTAATTCTAACGCAAATAATGACCAAGTGAGCCCTCTAAATCAAGAGCCGTGGGTTGTGGTACAGGGGTCCGATATTCGCTTGCATTTTCTCAGTTAATATATCTTCTAAACGACTTTCTTTGCAGGCGGCTGCGGCGTAAGTATAAATTGTGTTCACTCTTCACAGTCTGCTTTTAAAAGTTTAAACTTAAACATTGTTAGCGTGGAAAAATGGACCTTCTTTATAATATGTACCTAGGTAGGTACCTACCAGCTGACGTCCACGACTTCGTCTGGTTCCTTAGTTTTTTAATCTCATTTAAACTCTTTGATTTTCCGGCATTATAAGTATTGTTCGTCTCCAGGATTCAAGCTGAGCTGGGCAAGATCTTTTGAGCTAACACGAATATATTATGTTACTAGCTGATGCCCGCGACTTCTTTCGTGTGGATTTAGTTTTTAAATCCCTCGGACACTCTTTGATTTTCCGGGATAAAAAGTAACCTATGTCATTCTACAGGTCCTCAATAGTACCCATACAAAAAAAACACGTCGATCCGTAGCTCTGTTGCGGCGTTATTAAGGACAAACCAACAAACCGACAAACAAACACACTTTCACATTTATAATATTAGTGTGATAATATCTCGATAAATTAAAAAGATTATGGGTAGGTACCGTGCTATTGTGAAAATGTGAAAGAAATTGGATCTTACCAACCTCTTTTAATTCTCAACACATGTATCACTTTAGTAACAGATAATTTTGAAGGCGACAAACGATGCTGTTGTCCACATATTTAGAACCTAAAGTAACCTTTATACCAAGAAACTAGAAGAATATCTGCTCATATAATTACAGCAACTTTTAATAAAATTATTGCAAATACTGAAAAAGTCTTAGTACATTTTGTATTATAATAATTTAGCTTTGCATTCAACGTATAAATAATTGAAGAACTATTTGCATACTTCCATTGTTATTTCTAATAGAAGCAAACAAAAAGTGTTTTGTTAAACTCGTAAACGTTAAACGTAAATTACTCGAACTAGAAATTTTATCAAAATAGTTCATTTTATAACTTCACCACAAAGCACCAATGCCGTTTCCAATCCATGTAGCATTCGATTTGCGTGCCTCATTCCTACATTCCAAATTAGTACGGCATAGTTTGGATGCTTGTTTGTAAAGTTTGGCCCGCAATCACGCAAACCCTATGAGTTGCAAAGCCAAATCGTCATTTTACACCCTCTATTTTTAAAATAATGAGCGAAAACAGTGAAAAATAATAAAGTGTTAGTAGTCTTCGATTAGAACGTAGCATAAGAAAAAGATGGAAAAATAGATTATACCTACTTATTAAAAACGTAGCGAAAAAAAAACAAAAAAATCCTTGGGTATCTTTAAAAGAAGAGTGAATAGGCATTGTCTAGGCAAACGCGTTTCATCATAATCATAAGCTATATTATTATCACTTTCCGTCAGCTATTATAGTAGTCAAGGGTGTGCTGTGGCCTGTGATGTATAAAACTTACGTTCCGTCAAATATGGTCGAGCGTAGCAACGGCTGGATCATGCGTCATGCGTCGTGAACGGGTGCCACCGGCGGGAATGGGGCTACTTTCTATCTGCCCATCTTTACATGAATTGTACTTGTAGTAATTTTAGTACGCTTTTTTTGGAACTTCCTCTCATTGTGGAAATATTATATTCTATTCTAACAAAGTTGCACGGGTTAAATCGGCTTGGCATCCAGCTGCCCACAAGATATTATAAAAAACGTATTATAATGTAATAGCTACATAATAATATTGTGAAACTGTGATTTTGAAAAGAGCACCTGCTGAGTTTCTTGCAGGCTCTTCTTAGCAGAATCCGCTTTCCGAACCGGTAGTAGCATAGCCGTCTCTATCTCCTGTAGGGAGCCATGAAGTGAATGTGGCAACGTCGCAATTTACTGCCACTGGTAGGCCCATGGGTAAAATGAAAAATCAGTACGAATGTATAGATCAGTATAGACTTCGGTCTTCGGTGTTGATAATTATTTACTTATACTAATTAGCTGCTTTATTTTTAAGGCGTCCACATGAATGAGAACTAACATATTAAATAATTACATAATTTTGTGTTTTTAGAAACATCGAAAAGTGAATTGAAAAGGTAATGATGTAACAAAGTTACAATGTAAATGACATTATGGTACATATCTTTGAAACTACTGACCCGATCTTGATGAAATTTGCACTGTTCCCTAAGTTAAAAGATTCTTAAAACAATTAAGGAAGATATTTAGATAGGTAATGATAAAGTAGGTAGGTAGGTATATCAAAAAATAAAATAAAACTTCTTCACAAAGCGAATATTCTCTTTATTTAATGGTTTCTTATTATTTAGCTTGTTTTTATTTCATTGCCTTTTTAAGAAGAATCTACCACTGGTTCGGAATGCTGCTCTAACCCTAGCGAGAAGAACCAGCAAGAAACTCGGCAGCGTCTATGCATTATTACTTAAAAGAAAAAACAATATTTAAGAGTATTATCAACTTCAACATAATTTGGACTACATCATACAATCACTATGAAATAGCCGATAATAGCAAAAATTTAGTTAAAACAATGTCATAGAGTCTTTATAGAGTAAAACATATGTTTATAAAAAAGTAGACAACTTTAAAAGCAAGTATAAAAATAGTCAACCTATTTAGTCAACAAATGACTTAATAAAATCTCAATCTAATTCCTCTTTTAGGTAATACACAATATAATTTTTTTTATAAAAATAGTCAAAGAAATTACATTTACAAGCAAGTACAAAAGTAGTCAACCTATAGTCAACGCAATAACTTGTAGGTAAAACACATACATTATACTTCATACTAATATTATAAATGCGAAAGTGTGTTTGTTGGTTTGTTCGTATGTTTGTTTGTCCTTCAATCACGCCACAACAGAGCTACGGATCGACGTGATTTTTTGCATGGGCACAGACCTTATAATACTGAATCTTAGCTCAGCTCCCTTAATTGTATTTAGTCAATTAGCATACGAAATTTCATTTACAAGTCACGAATAATTTCTCGTTCACAGCACTTTATTAGTTTGACCTCTGCGATATTACAATAAATGCTGCATGAATCTTCTTCAATATATTAACTTTCCATCAGAATATAAAATTTTTGTTTTGAAAAGAGCAATTAGTGCTGATTTTCTTATCCGCTCTTCTGAGAAGAATGGTGGGAGTATTGATATGTCATAATAGCTACAAGCCTCATAGACGAACTATATTTACTCAAGAAGACTACAAGCCTACATGACATAAATAGTTATGTCAAAATATTCATGTCTTAAAATGAGTATTTGAATATTAGTTTCAATTCATGGGTAGCCTTAGTATGCCACACATTTCTGTGGTGGTGTCGAGTGATGCGTTTCTTGACGTTCCCTCAAATATGGTTGAGCGAAGCAATGGCTGGGTCATGCGTCATGCTCGTGAACGGATGCCACCGGCGGGAATGGGGGCTACTTTCTGTCTGCCCGTCTTAACATGTGTTGAATTATAATTAGGTATGCTTTTGTGGAACTTCCCCTCATTGTGGAAACATTGCATACATAGCGTAGTATCTATTGTATTGTAATCTTGTTTTGAAAAGAGCAACCGCCGAGTTTCTTGCTGGTTCTTCTCGGCAGGAAGGGCATTCCGAACCAGTGGCAGACTCATTGACGATTCAAAAGCACTTGTAAAAAAAGTTTATTTGAATAAAAAATATTTCTATTCTATTCTATTACCGCTTCAGAAAAGAAGAGTATAAAAGTAGGTAGATAGATAACATTTGTTACGAACATATTTGTCTTTTGTTTCATGCGCAATAATCTCAATGAGCGTATGATATAATGTGTGAGCAACCCATCAACGGCTCACTACTGAGCGCAGGTCTCCTTTCAGAGAAGGGTTATAGGCCATAGTCTACCACGCTAGCCCAATGCGAATTGATAGACTTCACACACCTTTGAGAACATTATGGTGAACTCTCAGGAGTGCAGGTTTCCTCAGGATGTTTTCCTTCACCGTTGAAGCATGTGATATTTAATTGCTTAAACGCACTTAACTCCGAAAAGTCAGAGGTGCGTGCCCGGGCTCGAACCTGCGACCCCCCTAATAGGAGACCGCAGTCCTAACCACTGGGCTATGACTGCTCGATCGTATGATATATTCAATAACAATTAGCGATAAATTCCCAACACCCGAGAGCCAAATGACTTTTACTCTAATTGGATCTCAGTCAGTGAAATATATGGCGTCGCGGCCAACCCTGGTTACGTATATATTTACTTTACAAACGACACACTCCACTCTCATAACTACGGGTTACCGGCCTAATGTAATTTATAGTTGGTTTTAAGTGGCGGTTTAGGTTATATTTCACTTAGTGCTCACTAACTGAAAATTATGCCCACCACATATTCATTATGTAAGGTGGCCATATTATATGCTTATAATTATAGTCTGTTTTTTTTTAACATACGAGTAGCGAAAATATTGACTGCGTTGCTATTGGTCCACGTAACAAACTAAAATGACCTATCTCACTCTGTCAATATCGAAAATGTGCGAGAGACATACTCAGTACCTCACCCATAACAATAACCCATCTCACTCTGTCAATATTGGAAATGTGCGAGAGCATAGCCGTCTCTATCTCCTGTAGGGAGCCATGAAGTGAATGTGGCAACGTCGCAATTTACTGCCACTGGTAGGCCCATGGGTAAAATGAAAAATCAGTACGAATGTATAGATCAGTATAGACTTCGGTCTTCGGTGTTGATAATTATTTACTTATACTAATTAGCTGCTTTATTTTTAAGGCGTCCACATGAATGAGAACTAACATATTAAATAATTACATAATTTTGTGTTTTTAGAAACATCGAAAAGTGAATTGAAAAGGTAATGATGTAACAAAGTTACAATGTAAACGACATTATGGTACATATCTTTGAAACTACTGACCCGATCTTGATGAAATTTGCACTGTTCCCTAAGTTAAAAGATTCTTAAAACAATTAAGGAAGATATTTAGATAGGTAATGATAAAGTAGGTAGGTAGGTATATCAAAAAATAAAATAAAACTTCTTCACAAAGCGAATATTCTCTTTATTTAATGGTTTCTTATTATTTAGCTTGTTTTTATTTCATTGCCTTTTTAAGAAGAATCTACCACTGCTCTAACCCTAGCGAGAAGAACCAGCAAGAAACTCGGCAGCGTCTATGCATTATTACTTAAAAGAAAAAACAATATTTAAGAGTATTATCAACTTCAACATAATTTAGACTACATCATACAATCACTATGAAATAGCCGATAATAGCAAAAATTTAGTTAAAACAATGTCATAGAGTCTTTATAGAGTAAAACATATGTTTATAAAAAAGTAGACAACTTTAAAAGCAAGTATAAAAATAGTCAACCTATTTAGTCAACAAATGACTTAATAAAATCTCTATCTAAACTAGCGGCACGCTATGATGGCCGGTTTGACACATTACAATAGTGATGTGGAATGTCAATTTATTCTCGAACAAAAAACAATTAAGTTTTGTTTTTGTACCTGATTAAATAGGTTTAATAAAACAAAAATGTATATGTTTATTTAATTTATTTGAACGAACTGAATATTTGAATGAAAATGAATATACATACTTTATATGCACACAAGAAACATATGAATACAAAAGATACCAAAAAAGGTGCCACAAAAGGCCATAATTAATCAGATTCGTCCATACTACTATTTTCACTGTCGTCACTGCTATCATCACCTACATTAATAATTATATGTTCGTTTTCTATAATATTATCTATTTTCACATCTCTTTCATAATCTTCCCTTATTAATTTAACAGTTCTATTCACAACCTTTTCCCAGTCTCCTTTAGTCACATGTTCACAAGCTTCTTCTAATAATTTTAGCATTGCATTTTGAAAATTGTTCATATTCACAAGTACATTCACCCCTTAAATGGTGCAAACTGATTTTTCTACACTTGTATACATTTTAGAAATCAATTTAATAAATAAATTTTGAGTCCTAAACCTAAAACTACATTCGATAAAATTTATGAATCTCTGCACATCACTATCGTCAATAAAGTAATACAATTATTTCCTTCAAAGTCGTTATCAATTAATACGGAACTTCATGAGCGGACAAACGTCAAACCGGCCATCATAGCGTGCCGCTAGTGTAATTCCTCTTTTAGGTAATACACAATATAATTTTTTTTATAAAAATAGTCAAAGAAATTACATTTACAAGCAAGTACAAAAGTAGTCAACCTATAGTCAACGCAATAACTTGTAGGTAAAACACATACATTATACTTCATACTAATATTATAAATGCGAAAGTGTGTTTGTTGGTTTGTTCGTATGTTTGTTTGTCCTTCAATCACGCCACAACAGAGCTACGGATCGACGTGATTTTTTGCATGGGCATAGTTGAGGACCTGGAGAGTGACACAGGCTACTTTTTATTCCGGAAAATCAAAGAGTTCCCGAGGGACTTTAAAACTAAATTAATCATAAGCTAGTTTCTTATAAAAATAATCACAGCAAGCACATTTACAAGCAAGTACAAAAGTTATAGTCCATATCTTACTAAACTACTGAACTGATTTTGATGAAACTTGCACTGATCGCTAAGTTAAAAGATTCTTAACCCAATTAAAAGAGAATTACTTGTTGCAATTTGATTTCAAATTTCTGAGAAATACGTAGACATACATAAAACACTTATGAAATTTGACATCTGTTTTGAAACCTACAGAGATAAACTTATATGAAAATTGTACATTTCAAACAATATTATATACATACAGGTCGAATTGATAACCTCCTTTTTTTAAATTGGTTAAATAAAAATAATAATAGGTATGTGCAGTAACTATTCTATCTTAATACTAAACCAAAGTGTTTAATTTACGTCGTTTATAATTAATTGTCTTGTCAACATCATTCTTATGCTTAGTATAATTATTTAGCATAATGTTTGCCAAGATATTTGCAGCAATGCTATAATATTCTTTATTCTGTTTTCCACATACACTACACACTGCTGTAAAGTCTACATAAAAAGTATCAGCTTGAAGGCTGTACAGTGTTAAATTATGAAGTAAACTTTTGTGTTGCACAAATTCCAGGAAGGATACTTCTAAATCAACATCATTAATAATATATTCCAAAATTGCTGTCATGTGATAATAAATAAACATGATTTGGTCAGTCGGTGCACATAAACCCCCTCTTTGCAACAAATTAAAATATTCATCATTTACCGCCGTATTTTCATCAATATAAACATTTCTACAATGTTCACAGGAAAACCGATTTAGTAAACTATGTGAAACATAACCACATACATAAATTTGAGACGAAATATCGATTTCACATGCTTCCAAATAATTACTGCAGTTTATTATAAACATAAATTTCTCAATATTAACTTCATCTTGAAAACATTCAGCTGATGTACAAGATTTGAGAAAGACCAGATCTCGCTACTTTAGTAAGTGTTGAAGTCTTATTTTTTTTCAGACTCAACAATTTGTCTGTAAGCTACATTATAATTACATCCAGAAAGTGACCTGTACCTACTAAATCTTTTTTCTATATTGTCAGTTTGAAACTTCCCAAGAAGTATGTACACCACAAAATTAAAATTTTCAAAACAATACCTTGAAATATCAATTATGACAGATGTGGTATGCAACATAGCTTCATAAGTATCTCTTGTCAAACCTACACAAGTTTCTAAAGATTTCCATTTTCTTAGCCAAATACAGACTGACTTCAAAAACTTCAATTTATCATCATCCCTATGAAATATTGGCGTAGAGTTATGTTTTCTTAATACTTGACCTTTGACTGTGTTTTTCACATTCAATATATCCCACCAGTCCCTAATAATTTGTAGAAAATCTGATGTTTCCACATAACCCTCAGATTTTACAGCAGCGATAGTGGTATCATGAAAAATATTGTTTACTAACATGACATTTTGCCGTTCAAATGTATTAGGATTGATAGATTTATTGTTTAATTTAAAAGCTTTTTTACACAACTTATTTTTTTCAGTCCTATATAATTCTCGCAAATGATGAAAGGATGCTTTTTTTTATAATATTATCTTCATGTAAGTCAGGATATGTAAAAGTACAATTATTTAAATTTATCCAATTATTACGAATGTTTTTAAAGATATGAACTGGATCATACAAGACAAATATTTTTTCATCTGTATATTTAGGATTACTGAAGCTACAATTTGATTCATCTGTTAATAACTTAAAACAATTTTGGTTTACACGATTGTTATCAGAAATTGTTGAAAGTACTTTCAGTCCAAATGATTGTATGTAATTTACAATGAGCAATAAATTTTCATACAAGAATTTCCCAGATATATTATGTACTGGTAACAACTTAACAACCTCTTTTTTGTTACCAAATGCAGAGCTAATCATAAAAGTCTGTACGGTTTTGGCAAGATTTTTTGGATTATTTTCTGCGTAACCTAGAATAGTTTTGGACTTATACTCTAGGCCACATTTTATATAAATTTCATCAATCAATAAATTTACAACTTTCTCCCTTTCTACCCACGTAGAGCATATTGATTTTAAATAACAATAGTTATTTTCTGGTGAATTCGGACACAGGCCAGTCATCGAAGTTATTTGCTGCAAATGTCTTGCAGTTGGCAAGATTAGGTATTGCCTCAAAGTATTATAGGCACAGGAGGAAATACTAAATATCACAAATGAAAATATAAGTGTAGCAACACTATATCTACGTTGCTTATTTTTTAACAATTTCATTTGGTCTAGAACAAGCTCTGCAGCAAAATTATCATTTTCAATATTAACTGCTTCGTTCAAATAATTAATAGACCTATCAAGACAATAGTCAAATGACTTTGTTGGTTCACAACTATTGTTATAATAACGAGATAGTATATTTTCAAGCTGTGACCATCTGCTTAGCTTAAGTTCACTAGGTAATATCCAGCTTAAATCTTCATGACGCATTAAATGTCCTTTTACATATACCTGAATGCTTAGATTTTCATCCACCAACACACTATTAACTACTTTCACACTGCTGTCACTGTCACCATTATTACTTTCAATATCAAGATTTAACAAATAGAAATAAATCCTCTTATTAGGTATCACTCGATATAACCATTTAGAGTCTCCTAACTTTTCTTGGAATTTATGCACTAAGTCTTCGAATGATGTAATTATGTCACTCTCTAAAAATTTAGACACCTGCTCCTCATGAAATAGTTCAGCTCGTTGTCTCCTTTTTTCGGGGTTGCTTCTTGGAGGTGGAGTGCTCTTCGACATGTATGATGGGAGATTATTGAATATATGGGGTATTGCACCCTCGACTAAACGTGGGTATTTCAATTGCTGTTTAAACACTTGTCCGTCACTTCCAATGACAATTTCCTCAGTCTGGATTTCATGGGTTGTAAAATGGTTGCTGCATACAACTGAGTGTTTTGTAGGTACCCAGTCTTTTCGAGGAATCGCACGTAACCACGCTTGAGAGAGATGAGCATCTTTCGGGAAAGAAAATGTACTTTTAGCTCCTTCAATGCGGATAACACTGGCGTAATTTGATTTGCATTCTGGCACACAGCATTTCCTTGGCATCTAAAACGGTTAAAATAACTTTTATAAACAAACAAAATGAAATAATATGAGTATTTCTTTTGTAGGTTATGTTTTCAAACCTAGATACTTATTTAAATTATGAGTCTGGCACTTAATTGTAAGTTACTACACATCTTTAATCGAAAATATCTTCATTAGTTACATTAAAACATATTGACAGTAGTCAGTCAGTAATAAACTTAACTTTCTTACCTTAGCAGCTTTGTTTATACTTTGCAGTCGATATAAAGTTAACCACGAAAACGGATTTATCTTGTCATAACTGATGTATTTCTAAAAGGTTTCTATCCACCTTGAGTGAAACCGTACATTAAACACCAAAATTATTGTATCTTTTGTTAATTAATTATGATTTAAATACAAAATAACACGACGCGAAGCAAAACCAAACACCAAACACAAACTTGTCAATGTCGACTGACAGAGCCATAGATAGACCTACGGCCTACCTGCGACGTTGCCAGGCTTCTACTTCATGGCTCTCTAAAGGAGATAGAGACGGCTATGGTAGTAGTCATGACGTGTCATAAGAGCCACAGGTTGGCCTACGTGAATTAAATAATTTTGAATTTTTGAATTTTTGGCATCAACCAAAACACAAACACTGAGATCACAAATCAAACAGCAATTCCATCGACGCAGGAGACACTGAGTTTCCTTTTGGAAATCGCTCCGTGATATTAGCCGGAAACCTTTTATTGCTCTATAACTTAATGGGGGTCCAACAATAACTCAGCCGTACATATAAATGTCGCACATGCCATTTAGCTATGTCGAATTTATATGAACAGGGAGTTTCTTTTCAACTGACCGTAATAAAATTGTAACCTATCCTATTTAGTATATTGCTTTATTTGTTACTTTGTCCAAGTAACTTTCAGGCGACATTTTTTATCGATAAATTGGAAGCTGGTTGCTAAGGCTGCGCGTTCACGAGTTACAATCACTTTAGCCTCTCCAGCAGCTATCCTTCCTAACGTTATAAATCTGAAAGTATATTTGGTTTGTTCTTCAATCACACAAACCACCAGAACAACTTATTAACGGGATTTTTCGCTTGGTTATAGTTGAGAACTTGAAAAGTGACATAGCTACCGTTTATCTCGGAAAACCCCTTTTTTTCCATTAGTTCGATCGATGTAAAAAGTGCTCCTGTAGCATGTTAAGAATATTTTTTTAAAAACCGAGAGACAAAAATTCCCACGTGTGACAAGTTTTACAAACGATGACTGAAAAACTGAAAGCTGTTCATAAAAGTTCACAAATCGCGCAGTAAAGCCGCAAAGTTTGGAACTTCACTTGGCTTTGAGGCTGCCGATATCGCGGCCCTAACGTCATGGCGAACTTCCGTTGCCGACAACTTTCATACGAATTTCAGTGGAATTTCGAATACTCGTGTATGATAATATAAAAATTATGATCTATATTTTATAACAAACTAGCGACCCGCCCCGGCTACGCGCGGGTGCAATTTAATAATGAAGAAATTCAGATACATAAAGTTCGGCCGTTCAGAGAATGCGTTCCTGACACCTGTCAGTTAGTCACGACAACTGTCACAAAATTATAACATTAATTGATTATTGATATAATAATGTTGTTTTAATGCTCATCAATTGTTAAAACGGTAAACAACCAGCAATAATATTTTTATCGTAACTGCAACGCCATTACAAAGTTAAGTCGTCAGTTCAATCGCGACGTGTCAGGAACGCATTCTCTGAACGGCCGTAGTATAATTAAGTAATTTTCATATGTATGTTTTTTTTATATTTTAAATTAATAACATCAAAAATTAAAATGGGCCTAGTTAATACCAAAAACTCAAAATACAACTTGCCGTATACTGCCACGTCTCCATTCTCCTGTAGTTTAACAAATGCAGTTTGTCTTTGGTTACATGATACAATTCCACATAGTGATGCTGTTTCTATTCAACACTAATGGCATCGTCATTAACCGACTTCAAAAAAGGGAGGAAGTTCGCAATTCGTCGGAATCTTTTTTTTTATGTATGTTCACTGATTACTCGAAGACGCCTGAACCGATTTGGAAAATGTTTTTTTTTTATTTGAAAGGGTATACTTCCCAGGTGGTCCCATTTATAATTTATTGAGATCGGTCAAACGGTTTTTAAAAAATCAACCATAAATTATATACTTTGTAGTGGCGCGGGTGTTTGAAGTCTGTTTTTAAAAATAATTTTTTATATTAAATTATTTACTAAGAAACTTTTTACTTTAAAAAGTTAATTGTCTATTACTCAATAACTTTTACAGCCTAAAAAATTTTCTTTTGAGGCTCAAATTTCGTAAACGGATCCCTAAATCGAAAAAATGTTCATAACATACCTGAATTAGTATTAAAAATCGTATCCAACGACACCCCACACAATAGAATAAACCTATGTAGTAAACAAAATATCTTCCCCATTTTAAGTGTAGAGGAGGTACCTAAAATAAAATTTTGTCAAAGTTTATTGTACGACTTTGTCGGCGTAATTATAATATGTTTATACCTTGCCAAATCACAGGTAGCTAGTACCAAGAGTCTCTGCACTAGACCGCACACAGACGGACAAACGGACGGATGGACAGACGGACGGACTTGGCGAAACTATAAGGATTCCTTGTTATTTTACTACGGTACCCTCAAAACTTAAAAAGAGGAAAATGCCAGCGGCTTTCCGCATGCGAAGGTAATCTTGGGGATTTCTTCCGCGCAAAAATGGCACATCCCAATTATTTCAATATGTTACAATAAAGAAATTCAGCTAATTTCACTCGTGTTTTTCCTTTAAAAATTTTATACCTCGGCTCGGGCATATCAATGAGGAAACAGTCTTGGGCCTTTTAACAAACTTCAATTAAAAAGTTCTCAATTCGCAAAATTTTTATCCGCACACAAAATAAATCAAACTTATCAGCTACTATACTTATCGCAACGGATAGTCACGAACTGAAAACTGAAAAGACTGAAAGGTACAAAATTCAAATTGAACGCAATACACTAGTACCTACCCATTTCTAGCACAAGCTCGCTTAGTTGAAAGGAAAAGAGTTTTATTATGAAACATGGCTAATATTGCAGTCTTGGAAAAAAGCGCTGAAAAAATTGTTAAGTACCTACTCATAATAAAACAATAGGTAGGTAGTAGGTACTTACATCTGAAGACAATAAGGAAACGCCACTCAAAACAACATTCATCAAATTGGCATAAGCCGCAAACAAACATAAAGCGCCCAATAAAAGAGGACGCCCTTAATTACACGCGAACAACCGAAATGGCCCTCCGTTTAAGCAATACTAAAAATGAAAAGCCTCCCTGTTTGCTTCTTAACAACCTGACCCTGAGCCTTCTTATGAGGCCCATACTAAGCGACCATGTTTCAGATCCATAAATCGTCACTGGCAACACTGTTCGAAGACAAATAATATAATCTTCAGACACTGATTTTGGACAAGAAGACATTCGGAAGCTTCCCGGACGCTGGCCACTGCCCAGCCGAGTTGGATTCAACGGTTGATCTCTTTTTCGAAATTGGACCTACATACAGGATCGTGCTGTCCATGTATGCTCGACCACAATTTCAAATACCGAAGCCTTCACAGTGACGGCGCAAATCGACTAGGACACGTGGTTTCCTAAATATCTGTAGGGGATACAATTTACAAAACACATACCCTGCCCCCTGCGAAGCCTCGCTCGCACTTCAGTCGAACGCTAGCCTTCGTCGCGAGCGGACGTGTAAAACGTTATTGTATAACACAACCCTTACGCTATACGGCGAACTTTATGTTACGTCACGTTTGATTTCAGTGTGGTTCTAGTGTTGTGATTCGATGATTTTGTTACAATGGTGTGTAAAGATAAACGTTTTCGGCATATGTGCGCCGTTTTGCTATGGTTGTTCACCTGTTTTAACGGTAAGTTGAATGTAAGTTATATGTAAGTTTAGGGATCAAATTGGACGCGAGGGGCCGTGTTATGGTCTGTTGGTTGCGGCTTCCTAGTTCCTGTTTATTTAGGTTCAGTTTCACCGTTGGGAACCGTTCGTTTGCTTTAATATTGTTAGTGTAAATTAACTACTGCTAGTAAGGTAGTAACGGCCGTTTTGTTTGGACTCCTCGTCAGTAAGTTGGTATTGGTTAATAAGCTTTATGATAAAGCTCTGCGGACGTTGAGTATGGAATTAATTCATGAATTCTTTCGTACCTACGTACATTCTGTACTTTATATTCAGTAGTCGAGTGGTCATGCCAAACAATTTTTAATTTTAAGTGACTTAAATTTTGTAAATTTTAACGTGATATAAACTCCTTCTTGGTATCTGGGATAGGTTTAGTTAAAATTTTGATAGTTATGTAGATGAGATGAGCTTATTTATTTTAAGACACAATAAAGTTAAAATTCTCCATACTTCAGAATAACAATTATTCGTATATTATAAAGAATAAAATATTTATCAAAAAATATTGCCAATTAGTTAATGCGGCTTTGCCCGCATTGATTGGGTACGATTTTTTTTAAACCGAAGGAGATCTCATTTTCACGATTGAAATTCAAATTCATTTATTTTAACTAGGTAGGTATGTAGGTCAACTTATGGTTATATTACTAGTCAAGATTTCAAGACCCTACTGCCGATTCGCAAAGCAGATTCTGTTTAGAAGAGCTGGCAAGTAACTCGGTACCATCAGTAGGTACTTTCCTAGTACCTACCTAAGTACTTATTAAAACGATCCAATTTCTAAAAAACCAGCCAAATATGTACGAGTCGAACTCGCGCACCGAGGCTTTCGTACTCCAGAAGTATTCAAGTAAAACGATAATATTACATTTAATTTGCTTATTCATATTAAATATTTTTTGTTGTATTAATCGTTAACTTTGTTTGTAGAGGTTTATTGTTAATATCCAAAAAAAACTATGCTAGTTAGAGCGTTGATTTTATTTTTCCTGTAAAATATACATAAACCTCTACTGACGGACTGACCGTAATTATTTCTGATTTTTCAATTGGTAAACAAAAAGTTTTTGTTATTTTATTAGTTACTAGGTGATGCCCGCGACTATTTTTTTTTGTTTTGATAAACTATCGTCCGTGTGTTTCTACGATGAGTTAAAAAAGGAAACGTTTTGCATAGCGTAGAGTATTTATTACTTTAATTGATCACTTTCTATAAAGAGGAGAAAAGTGGGAAATTAAAAATCACGCCCTTCGACATTCAAGACGTCATTGCCATGAAAAGCAATACCATTTACCAGGAAAGAAAACTTCCATCACAGTTGTGGTTACAGATTATGTATTATATTTTATTGTCAACGGTGCACGGTGGTACCGTTTTGTAATGGTAGTTTTCTTTTTTATCAACCTACTAGCTAGATGATGCCCGCGACTTCCTCCGCGTGGATTCCCAAGGGAACTCTTACTTTACCGGGTTAAAAAGTAGCCTATGTGCTATTCTAGAGTATAATCTATCTCTGTGTCAAATTTCAGATAAATCTGTTCATTCGTTGTGGCTTTAAAGAGTAACAAACATCCATCCATCCATACATCTATTCTCAGAAACTTTCGCATTTATATTATACTAGCTGACTAGCTGATGCCCGCGACTTCGCGTGGATTTAGTTTTTAAAGTCCCTCGGGAACTCTGATTTTCCGGGATAAAAGTAGCCTATGTCTATGTCACTCTCCAGGTCCTAAACTATACCCATGCAAAAAATCACGTCGATCCGTAGCTCTGTTGCAGCGTTATTGAAGGACAAACCAACAAACACACTTTCGCGATTAGTAGGAAGTAGGATAGTAGGAAAGACGTCCACTGCTAGATATTATATAGGTAATCATAGGTCGTGTAAGGTACAGTATCTTGCATAGATTTCCAAATGCCTCTGTCTTGGCACCTCCGCGCCGCCTGCCTGCATACAGCGACTCCCTGCGATTCGTATAATGTCGTCGGTCCACCCAGTGGGGGTCAATTACTAGTTTTATCATAAACTTCTACAATAAGTCTGTGACATACATAATACATTTCTTCTTCTTTATCAACCCTTTAGATGTCTAATGCTGGACATAGGTCTCCTGCATGGACCTCCACAGGCCTGAATCCAGCAGCTCCCTGCGACTCGTTTGATGTCGTCGGTCCACCTAGTGGGGGGTCTGCCAACACTGCGCTTACCGGTGCGGAGTCGCCATTCCAGCACCTTGGGACACCAACGACCATCAGCTCTTCGAACTATGTGCCCCGCCCATTTCCACTTCAGTTTCGCGACTCGCTGAGCTATGTCGGTGACTTTGGTTCTCCTGCGGATCTCTTCATTTCTGATTTGATCTCGCAGGGATACCCCAAGCATAGCTCTCTCCATCGCTCGCTGAGTGACCCTGAGCCTTCTTATCGCACTGTTCGAATACATTTAAGCAACAGAAAATGTTAGCTCATTTGAGTGTCACGTCCCACACAGCGTTACGCGGATTCACCATTACACGGCGCCCTTTTCGCCCTTCACCGGATAATCCTTAAGATATAAACATACTGGGAGACTCGACGATGGAATATTAAGATAATATTTTGAAGATCGCTCAATGTTATCATTGAGCGTAGGAGTGGTGCTTAGTATCAGAAAATCATAATATTATACGAGTAATTATTTGTTATTGCGTGCTCTGATTCGTTTGTGATTTCAGTATACATTATACCCCTTCGTCTATACAAATATAAATAATATTGAAGTATCGTTCTGGGATTACGAAATACCTGTTTTTTTAGGCTAATTATTATTATAATAAATATTATTTGCACGATAACCTAAACACGCACAGACACACAAAAGTTTTTCCGTTTGGGCTAATTTATGGAACAACAGAATCGATTTTTTTTAAACAGAAACGGATCATAGAAGAGTTATCTAGGTTACATCATTTTTATAATCCGGAATTTTTAAGTGTTTCACCATAAATATATAAAAACTTTTGGGAACAATACTTGAACTGAATTATCTGTGGATAATTATTAAAATAACACATAGAAGTTTATATAAACTCGATTATTCCAAAAGTACACTTCTACTTAATATGTAAGCAAAATATGTACTATAGGTAAGGACTACCGCTACGTACAGCTATCATTCATCATCGTCATTATCAACCCATCATCGGCTCACTACTGAGCGAGGTCTCCTTTCAGAGAAGGGTTATAGGCCACAGTCCACCACGCTGGCCCAATGCGAATTGGCGGACTGCACACACCTTGAGAACATTACGGAGAACTCTCAGGTATGCAGGTTTCCTCACGATGTTTTCATTCACTGTTAAAGCATGTGATATTTAATTGCTTAAACGCACTTAACTTCGACAAGTCAGAGGTGTGTACCCGGGATCGAACCCGCGACCCCCCCGAATAGGAGACCACAGTCCTAACCACTAGGCTATCACGTACAGCTATAGGTACATAAAAATGTTAGTACAAAACTGTTCATTACAAATCCATTTTTCATTTCCCGAGTAGGTATAATAAAAACAACCTATTGTTAAAACAAAACAATTATTTAATACCTAAGACAAAATAGACATTATAAACTCATCAATTTCAATTAAGCCCGGCTAAACACTTAGTATAATATAATATAAAACGTGGAGTTGTGCAAGGTTCTGCTAATCACTCTGCGATACAGTTAAATGATTGATTGCCAATAAACGTTGACTAGGAAATTATTTATTATCACAAAATATTGACTAGGAAATCAATAATATATCATTATATTGAGTAGTTGCGATAATTTCTAATAAACATCCTTTTTATTAGCCATACGACGTTACAAATGGTCTGAGGTTCAATTCCCAGGCACGTGTCTAACATTTCGGATATACGAGTATTATGTCAAATTCGATAACTACATATTTGGAAAAGACGGGCGAGATTTCTTTTTATCCTAATTTACTTAGTAAAAGAAAATAAGCTTACATAATAAAATAGAATAAAATAAAATAGAATACAATAAAATACTTTCTTTTGGGGCTTACTTTACAGTTATTTACTAGTGATTAGGTCGTATCAATCAATCAATCTAATCAATATGTAGAGTACCTAAATCATGTATTTTTTTCAAAGGTAGTCTTTGAAATTAGAGCAGAAGTAAATTTTAAATTCAATCTTCTTTTTGAACGCTTATTAAGTCTAAGTATCTTAGTACTTCGTAGGAATTTTTTGAGATTGCTCGTATCTCCCATTGTGAATAATAAAATAGCAACAAAATAAGTGCCGACAAAATTATATTGACGCTAAATAAACTGTACTGCGAAAAGTATTACGTCAGTGCTTTTACCGGCGTAGAGTTTTTACCATTTTGTCTTTTAGAGTTACATAGCAAAGTGCTTTTGTTCACTATACCTACCTACTACAAATTCGAAGCTTAGGACTCTTTCACTTCCGTTATTTTTCTGTTGGAAATACAATTTCTTTGAATGCATAAATGTTATTTAAATTCATTTTGTGCTGACATTTTTACTGTTTTATTAAAAAACCTGAATGGCTCAAAAGATTTATGGGTGATTTGGATATCGGAAGATCTCTCGCAGGTTCCAATCCTTTTCGCTGAGCACTGTCGTATCTTGCTCGATGGGAAAAAGCAACAAACAAGTAAAATTGATTTATTTGTACGATTGCAGGTACGTACAAGGTATTAAGTATAGCCATAATAAATGTTAGTAGAGGCTGCTTCTTAAATATTTGATACTAAAATATTTAATCAGATTTGTGAACCTTGTTTGTTACCAACTTCATAAGAATATCAAAGGCAACGTATTAGAAAAAGCTAAAGCTTGTTCTATTGTAAAAAGCATTATTCCTAAAAGATAAGTCAGCAAGAGATTGCCATTTTCATCAAGAAAAAAGTAAAATAATTTAATAACTATTGTATAGAATAAGAATTTTCCAGAGGCAAAATGAGATTTTCTATAAGATTATCGACGTCATGCCTTCAGTAAAGCCTGATAGAGCCGTCAGCTTCAAAGGATTATGTTCGCTATAACGATTAAGATCAATATCAGATTCTAGTTAGCCTTTTTTACTAACATCCTTTTGTAAAATTTTAATAAGGAAATATTTAATAGGGTAAAATTTTTATCTTCTTCTTCTTGCAGTACCATCTTCTACCGAAGGTTGGCAATCATTAAGGTTAATTGTATCTTGTTTACCACTGCCCTAAACAATGACTTTGAGCTCATGTTAAACCACTGGCGAAGGTTCTTAAGCCAGGATGTTCGTCTTCGGCCAGGTCTTCAGGAAATTTTTATACTTTGTACTATTGTACTTTCTACAAGAAGTTATTGTATCAAACTAATATTTCTTTTAAAGAATATAAGCTGTATTTCCCTTTCCTTTCCAACTGGGTAAAGCTGTTTAAAGCACAATAATAGTGTAAATTATGCGTATATTACATTTTGGCCAAATATCACAAAAGTAAAAAATCTAAGTTTGTATAGTAAGCTCAATTTTTGCTTCTTAACTTAGATTACCCTGTATTATAGGCATCAGTGACCTTCCCTTCAAAGAACAACCAATCAAGAACAATATTTTCCCCATCATCACAATCATTATCAGTAAAATGAATTCTCTCGAGTAATTAGCCGTTAGCATACATGGTAGGGGCATCTTACACGGATACATTCCGAACCAGTGGTAGATTCATCGACTATTCAAAAGCACTTGTAAAAGTTTATTTGAATAAAAAATATTTCTATTCTATTCTATACAAATTTCATTCAAATCCGTTCAGTAGTTTTTTGCGTGATGCGAATACAGACAGACAGACAGACAAAAATTAAATAAAAATCTGTTTTGGTCTCAGTATCGATAATATTAATAAAGCATCCCCCGGTTAAATGTTTCAAAATATATTCAATGTACAGAAATGGTCCCGTTACAGTTTTATTATATATATATATATATATATATATATATATATATATATATATATATATATATATATATATATATATATATATATATATATATATATATATAATAAAACTGTAACGGGACCATTATATATATATATATAAGTAGGTAAAGATTAATTAAGATAATCCAACGATTATGAATGTGTTGGTTATTTGAGCATTGCATATAGTAATGTTAAAACACATCTACCTATAGATACTTATACTTACCAAAAACTCGGTAGGAAATTCCTGAAACACAAGTTTAGAATTATACAAACAGTTTGAAACACGAACAATAGATAAAACAAACCGACCCTTATTATAAATTTGCGACGCGTCCAAAGTTTCCCAAGTCAAGCTAAAATGTAGCAAGTTATCTTCTAAAATCAAATAGGTTGTTTAGGGTCTTACCACAAAAGGTAAACACAGCTTCAAGAATTGTTATGATAACAATGTCTTATGAAACAGGCAACAGCTATGTATATCTTTGGCCGGCCACGAACTTTCCGCTATGAGTATGAGCTTATCGCGGTTCAGCCGCGAGCTACGAAGCGTTCTACATTTGCAAAGTTTCACAACTTTTCGAAGTCTAGGTTGCAGCCCGTTTGTTGCGGATAATAAAACGGATGGACGGACGACATCTTTCAGAGTGCCGCGAAGCCGCGAAACCTGTCATACGATTGATACGATTTTCGTCTATGTTAAGCTATTGCATAGCTTTTATCGCGGGCTTTGAACTAGGACAAACAGTTTGAGCGCGGCGACCGAATCAAGAAATTCTGTAACGAAAATAACCTAACACCGTCGTTCAGTAAACGTTCAACATTTTAGAGGTTCTCAAGTAGCTCTATTTGGCGCAGTGGGCGAGCGGCCGCTTTCTTTACCGTATGGTGTATGATGTCGCAGGTTCGAATCTCACTCGCGAAGTAGTGACAGTTCGCTTTTCTTGTTTTTATGTTTTTTAATTTTTTTTGCATAATTTTAATTATGCAAAAAAACATTAAAAAACAATTATGCAATAGCTATTATGTTATTTAGTTATTATGTTATTTAAGTTACCTATATATGTTGTCGTCTTCTATGGTGTACAATAAATCTGAATATTTCAATTATTCATTCCTTCATTCATTATCGCTGTATCACATGAGCGATTCTTTCTTTTTACCAACTAAGTAAACGTCTGTTTTTTTTTTCATTTGTTAGCATTTTGTTTAAGTCAGTTCAGACCAATAAAAAATCCTGTCGCATATTATTGATGTCACTGAACGAAGAACTGTATTAATGTACCTTGGGCATGCCCGGGATAGGAACCCAAGCGCTCAAGCCGAACTTCGAGAGTCTACGTGAGCATCTTTAGAGGCCGCGTGAGCACGCCTTAAGGCGCTGTGTGCAGTCACGATCATCATTCGTGAGCCGAATCACAAGCCGAATGAAGATCGTTTTATTTAAAATCTATGGGTCATAATATTATGAAAAAAAAAAGTAGTTATAATTGATCGTATTTCTGGCCTGATGGGTGTTTTTTAAAAACGATGACGCAAACTTTTCTCGATAGAAAAAAATTGCAAAGTTCACTCTGCAAATACATAAACTCCCATCGTTTTCTGTTATGCATACATTTATTTTGGTAAAATTCAGTACAATTGTTTTTCATATTTTACTACAACAAATGGCTGTTTTAGATTTTATTTATTGCGACTGTTAAATTATAATGGAAAATATTAAAATTATAACAGTCACAATAAATAAAATCTAAAACAGCCATTTGTTGTAGTAAGATATGATAAACAATTGTACTTAATTTTACCAAAATAAATGTATGCATAACAGAGAACGATGGGAGTTTATGTATTTGAAGAATCAACTTTGCAATTTTTTTCTATCGAGTAAAGTTTGCGTCATCGTTTTTAAAAAACACCCATCAGGCCAGAAATACGATCAATTATAACTACTTTTTTTTTCATAATAATATGACCCATAGATTTTAAATAAGACGATCTTCATTCGGCTTGTGATTCGGCTCACGAATGATGATCGTGACTGCACACAGCGCCTTAACCTGTAGGGTTAGTATAAGCGTATTTGTATTCAATAACATTAGCGTCAAAGTAAAATGAACGTTAGTTGTACTAATTTCAAGTCACAAATTCAGTACAACCGAATTAATTTGGAGCGTATCGTATCTGTAAACGTATAAGAATGCATACACGAAATTGAGCTCTAATTCAATGAGTTATGGTTCATTTTACGTTGACGCTAATGTCATCGAATCATGTCAATATTGCTCAAGCATTATCTTAATTTTGTTTCGCATCGTCTTGCAGCGCGCTGCACTTTGAGTATTCAATCTATCTATCTAATCTAATACCTTTAAACGAGCAATTCTTGTATGTATATACATATATATATACAAGAATTGCTTGTTTTTTAAATCTAAAATCATCTACAAATTTCCAATAGCTCAGGAAATCGGGCGGTCCCGAAACCAAAAGACCCCGGTTCGAGTCCAAACGATTGTATTTTCCCCTAAGAATTTTATTATTATATTTTTTTAATTTTTTTTTAAACTATATTTTCCAAAAAACACGATTTATCAAAAAAAATAATCCCAGATATTTAATACTCAAAACTCTGCACGTCCGAAGCGCATTTTTGCTCTTAGTGTGAATTGTATCAAACAAGAAACAGGTTGTTCGAGAGTGCGCTGGGTTTTAGATGGGTTTAGGCCAAACGATCTAATTTCTAAACTGACATACGATGGGCGGAAGCCCTAATACTGAACTCGTTATCATAAACTTACACAGATTTTGTTTAGACGATAACGTTCGCCAACTAGCTTCGAAACTACAATAATTTCCCATTTTTTAGGGAGAAATAAAGCGATTTCCTGTTTATTGTCGCATAAATTTGCCGCCGTGAAAGAATTAAACGCTATTGTTAGGAGCAGTCGACACTCTATTTTGTAGTTCGCGCTTCGCATAAATAGTTTCCCAAACAAGATTAACAGCATTGGAACCGACGACGGCAGAGAATACAGAGCTGCGAGTGTAAAAAATATTTTTGAAGAAAAAACAATACTTTACGGCATTCTATATTAAAATCCTACAAAGTTATATTTGTTAATACCCCTAAGGTAAAATATGGGTTTGAAAAACCGAACTTAAAGTGAGCGAAGCCACGGACAAAAGCTAGTATAAAATAAATCTATAATTTTACTTTCTGACTCGGTTTGAACTAGCACAGCATAACTAACACCACTTTGTAGTGATAGCGTATGATGTCCCCCGGGTACTTCTGTGTATAGTTTGATAATTTGTGAACAGATCCTTTGGGACAGAGTTGCAATTAATCTGTATCGGAATACATGTAAAATTACTCGGCTTATATATTCATATTCGTATACCGGCCGCCCTTTATTAAAGCTCGGAACGGGATGAAAATTTAACACGTATAAATGTAATACATACAAATGTAATACAATAGTCTGTACACAATGTAATATTATAGTAATAAAAAGGGGCAAGGGGACGCTTGTACCTGTGGACAAAATAGATTCCGTCGAAACTAGCTGTACCTATGTACAGCACTTGCCGCATCTTGCACGCACTTGCATCAAATAACGCTTACCTTGTCAAACCGTTTATTTTCTTTTTGAGCTGTCAAAAAGAAAATAAACGGTTGGACACGGACAGGGTTGGACATTTCCACTTCAGTTTCACACACATTCATCATCATCATCATCATCATCATCTCAGCCTGCGGACGTCCACTGCTGAACATAGGCCTTTCCCAGAGAACGCCACCACACCCGGTCCTCAGCCTTCCTCATCCAGCCACTTCCCATGCAATCACACTTCATCACACACATTATGCAAATAAAAAATCGAATTGAATTGAATTGAATGCAAAAATCACGTCCTTTGCTCCGTTGCTGTGTGGTTGAAGGAAATGCTCCTGTTAAACTGAACGCAACGTAATTGATGTTAAACGGAACGCAACATAATTGAAGTTTGTTTTATAAGCTGTCAGTTGTCAATTACCATTGTCACTTGTCACTTACCTTTCTTGATTAAACTGGGCCGCTGCCATTTCTCTGTGTCCGAGCGTTTTAATTATTTTACATAATTAATAATTCCTATTCGTAAAAATAGTTTTCTATTAGCTCCAAAAAAAATATTTCATGTAGGCCAACTTGTTGTGGCCGATTTCACCAACGTAAAATAAGTCTTATTTGAGCGTAAATTTGATATTTTAGCAGATTTTCAATACAAAATCTATCAACATAATTATCTTTACGCTCGGATAAGACTTTTGGTGAAATCGGCCCAAATAAAATTTTTAAGACACTAGCTCCGGTTCGAAAAGAATATTTTAATGGGAAGATCTATCTAGGGACTCAACAGTTGCTCTTTTCAAAATGTAAGATACGTAAGAAATTCTTATACTGTCTTATGAGCCCGAAGATAAAAAGCCACAATATCCTGAAACATCATATAATACCACAGTTGATAATAGCACGTACGAGTAAGTACCAATACCTACAGTAAATAAAACCTTTTAGTAAGGATTCACGCGTGGTGACCGTTACACCAAAACGGATTAGGTCTAATCCATAGGATTATAGTCAATGTACAAATAGGTATGAATGCATGACACGTTTTAAATAAATACAAATAACGGTAATCTAAAATACCTTCTTTACGAGTTCTTTTGAAAGGTCATGTTATCAAGTTTTTTTTTTTTTTGCAACGTGAAGTTTTATTGATGTTTGCTAAATGACTAAATAATAATTTTAATTGAATAATATGTTACATATAGCTGCATTAAATGCAGTTGTTGTGTGGCTTGGCAAAAATTTCGTTTTTTTTTAGTTTTTATTGTTTTTTTTCTTATTTTTACTTTATCACGAGCTTATCTGAATCTGACGTAATGATAATAAAATTGAATACATGCAGCTATTTAAGCTGCATGCACGCGCGAGAAAATTTTGTCTACCCCTTTTCTCGTATTATCTCTATAACTCTATCGAAACTAACATGGTTGCACACCATGATTCGTCTCGTTAAGTCAAAAGTAGCGATAAAATAGATATTTTCTCTATTTTTCTCTTTGAACATGGCGACGTTATTTTCTTGAATTTTGAAGTTTAAAAGAGTAAACGAGAAATCAGTCTACATCGACAATATCTCTCTCTTCGCGAGATATCACTTCGAGGTGCATGCTAGGCCAGACCAGACCAGAGACGATTTCCCAAACCCCTTTTCTAGCTCATTACTGTGTCAAAGAGTTCGCGTCGAGGTCGATAAAATCTATGTCTAGAATGAAAGCGATTAATTTAACATCTTAATCTTTAATACGAAGATGAATCCGTTGTTACAAAGCGCGTCAGTAAAGAAGCTCCAAACCCCTTTATAGTCATTTACCACTCTTCATCGTTCAAGCGTACTAAAGTAAGTATACTCAATTATGCACTCCACCCGAGCCAAGAGGCTCTTATGTTCTTACACGAGTTCGTAAGCAAGCAAGTTAGCTCCCAGTGACCAGATAATGCGTAAGTTTCTTCCTAAGTTCGGTAGAAAGTAGGAAAACTAGAAATATTTTCCTACTATCTAGTTCTCTCATTGTTTGCTATCTAAGGAATGCTTTCATTAAAGTTCTTGTGAACATTTTCAGCGAGACTTTGTTCAAGTGTTTTTGTTTTTAGTTTCGTTTACTCTTCACTTAGTACAGTTTTTTACGTTTTGTTTATTTTATACTTATTCTTTCAGTAGCAATATCGATTCTAATGTTCTGGTTACATAGTTTAAACCCGCTTATTTTAAACGAATAAGGGCCGATTTCACCAACGTAAAATAAATATTATCCGAGCGTACAGATATATCTAGGCAGATTTTCGATTCAAAAACTGTCAGAACGCGTAATTTTGTCCTCGAATAAACATCACCAACGTGATGAATATCTTCGGTGATGGAGGACGGAACTCCTCAATTAATAGAAACAAATCGCTCGCGATCAGAGAATGTGTAGATTTATCCTATGAAGCTACACTAAAAAGCTTAAAATAATAATAAGTCTATGAAAATTCTTTAAAAAAAAAAGGCTTCAAACGCCACTGCAAAGTATATAAAATAATTTTAGTTTGTAGACGTATGTTGAAGTCGGGCTAGCTTCGCGCATTGGTTTCATCGTTAATATTTAAGCCTGCCCGACTTTGAATGCCCAGCAGTTTTTATTCCTCTCTCCCCTCCAAATAAACCTGAAGCATTAAGATTCGGTATGACAATAGTGCAACGTGCGAGGATTGAACCGTTGACCTTTCAGTTTTCAGTCCGCACTTTTAACCGTAGAGCTATTGAGGCTTAAAGTCGAATTGACCAATCGACCGCTTTTTCGAAAAACAGTTGAAAAAATGTAAGCACTCGAAAATGATAAAACAATGCTGCCTATAAAACATGTTTTTATGGACAGTTTGCGTCATAAAAAATGAAAAGAAAACAAGTAAAGTTGATTTATAAAGCGTTATCAACCAATGCGGCGGACGCCATGCGCGCCTTCCGGACCGTCCCCGACAAACATATCGAGTTCGGTTAATCGGAGGCCTAGTGGGCAGGGAGCTGGAGGCAATATGAGGTGTTTATCTCGAGTCGTTACTAATACTACTGACTCTTATACTACACTGTCAAATACTAGGTCTAATGCCCGGTTTCTGAAGATGTCAGTTAGTTCTCTAAGGGCCTCTTGCATAACTCTGCTAAGCCAGAGTTACAGTCTGAGTTACAGTATCTGTCAAAATTACAAATTTAATCCTGGGTTAGCTAACTCGGCGTTTCTGCAAGTGGGCCTAAAGCCCGCTTGCAGAGACACCTAGTTAGCTAACCCAGGAATAAATTTGTAATTTTGACAGAAACTTTATACGAAATCTGTCAAATCTGTCCTTTTAACCCAGAGTTAGCGGCTAATTCTGGGTTAAAAATATAACTCGAAATATCTGCGCGCTTGCAGAAACGTCTTAACCCAGAGTTAGTAGCTAACTCTGGGTTAAAAGGACAGATTTGAAAGATTGCGTATACAGCTTCTGTCAAAATTACGAATTTATTCCTGGGTTGACTAACTCGGCGTCTCTGCAAGTGGGCCTAGGCCCGCTTGCAGAAATGTCGGGTTATCCTTTTAAGCCAGAGTTAGCTGTTGCTTTGAGTTGACAGATTTCGTATAAAGCTTCTGTCAAAATTACAAATTTATTTCTGGGTTGAACCTAAACCGGTGTCTGCAAGCGGGCCTAAGATGTGTGAACCTGCCAATTTGCATTGGGCCAGTGTCATGGACTATGTTTCCTCTACCCCTTCTCTAAGGACTATAACCATTTATAATTATTAAAACAAGTTTTTAACACAAAGCACTCAAAGCCCCTGAAGATACAGTGCGACAAGTATAACTTGGCGCGGCTGTGCGCCACTGTGCCCAACATTAGTATTGCCATTGTATAGAAAATGAGACTAAATCTGCGAAAAAAACATTTTTAATTATTTTACACAATAAACGCAACAGAACACAATGAGATCCAATAGTGAATTTCCAAGATGCCCATGGACAAAGAGTATAAAAATTGGCTGACCGAATTACTTCCTCAAAACGCCACCACCTACTTATACTTGTGGCACTGTGAGTATAATGTAATTTAAAAAAAAAGAATCTTTTATCTCCATTTCACGAACATCATGAGCCTTAGAATATATACTCCTAGAAACGCAATAATTGATGTGGTAATAAGCCATATTCAGTCAGTCTTTAAAGTCTGACTACGCTATCATCGCGTTAGTGCTCAAGATCGTTCAGTACGTAGAGTATTTATTCTAAGGCTGGCACCTTTTTTCTGATGATGGAAGATCTCTGACCATCATATCAGAGAATAACTGAGTGCGAAAAATAACCCAGACTTCACTGAGAGACCTGCGCTCAGAACCTTGTGGTGGGTTGCTGTCTGCTGCTGATGATGATTGTGGTTATACTACAATTCCACGAACCATGCTATGTCTGTGTATCATCATTTCATCATCATCATTAGCAACCCATCAACGGCTCACGACTGAGCGCAGGTCTCCTCTCAGAGAAGGGTTATAGGCATAGTCCGCCACACTGGCCCAATGCGAATTGGCGGACTTCACACACCTTCAAGAACATTATGAAGAACTCTCAGATGTGCAGGTTTCCTCACGATATTTTCCTTCTCCGTTGAAGCAAGTGATATTTAATTGCTTAAACGCACTTGACTCCGAAAAGTCAGAGGTGCGTACCCGGGATCGAACCTGCGACCCCCCGAATAGGAGACCACAGTCCTAACCATGAGACTATCACTGCTTACGTCTGTGTAAGCAGTGTTTAAACATGATGCATGATATGCAAATATATCATGCATTATGTTTAAAATACTCTTTGGGTATCGTCGTGTCTATTTGTATTAATGCCATTTCATAAGTTCAACTTTGGTTTCCTCAAAATTAGCTTAGTCAAAGTTCTACGATGGCCCCTCATATCTAATATATCAGACACGGTTAATGGAGTGAACGTTATGCCGGGCGTTCAGCTTTTAGCTAGATTACTACAGGTACGGAAAGTGCCGTTGTCATTCCGTTGGACGTATCAGTAATTTTGCTGACATGCCCCGCTTAGTATGGCGTGACTTTATTAAAGTGTCTAATAAAGTTTTGTCTAGTTTAAATTTTGATTCAAGTTTGCTTAATTAGCTATTAGGGATGTAGAGCTACGAATCGCCATGATAATTTGCTTGCGTACACTGAGGATTAGTGTTGCCCAAAAACAGTCTTGGTCTTGCATTCGTGGTCTTGTTCTTGCATTTTTGCTAGAACAAAACCAAGACGTTCTTTTTATAGCACGAGCAAGAAATGAGGATCTGGAGAGTGACGGGCTTTTTATCCTGCAAAAGCGAAGGGATCCCGCGGTGTTTTTGAAACTTTGGATTATAATCAATTCAGTTCAGGTCAGATCAGAGATAATATTACGTGACAGTTTTTTTGGGAAAGTCCACTTCTTACTGTTTCTCATAAATTCTACTCGTATGAAATCGGGGCGGGTCAACTATTCATGAAATAAAAATTAGGTCCATAAGACAATTTAATCTAAATTGATTCTATAGCAGATCTAGATACCTATAGATGATCTCAGCAGAATTCGCTTCCGAACTGGTCGTAGAATCATGACGTGTCATAAAGAGCCACAGCCTGGCCTACGTAAGATACATAATTTTGAATTTGTGTTTTATATTTTATTCTAAACTAATTATATTTTTCAATTCAGAGGGAAAATTCAAGACCTTATGACCGATAACTTCCATTGATACCAAAAAACGTGGGATGCTTTAATCAATTTGATAAATCATGCAAGGTGCATGGAATTTTTAAATAGGAATAATGTTGAATTTTTTGAATTTATTTCCAACATTCGACTAGCAAGTACAGATAATAATAATATTATTATACAAAATTTATTAATGTTATAGTAGGTATCATACCGATTTATTTTATTATGTTTCAAATAACTGCTCATTATCGAGAAATAATATTATTATAATACCTATTATCTTAATAATTATGATTCCTTGGTAACGCGATGGAATATTTGTTCTTTATCGTCAAACAATTCAAGAAAAAATAATACTAAAATATTGAAAGAGTTTTCTAAAAATATCAAACTTTAACTAAAGATTTATACCGGTCCAGACAGCGAAATGATCCCGTCTCGACTTCCAATAAAAATCGTTTCGTCAACAAACGTGCTTCGTTTCAGTCAGCAATATTATAATATCACCTAAGGAACGACATTGCCGCTTAGCGGATAGCAATCTAGCTAAAAGCAGTTGAATGTTCCGACATAACGTCCACCCCATTAGCCATGACCGATATAGCAAAAGTATACAAGTTTTATGCAACGTTGATAATGAATCTTTTATATAAATTACTAGAATCTATTCTTTACTTGACTACGGCAAAGTTAAAAGGAAGGAGTTTGATTTTAGCAGTCTGTACATGTATGTATCTTCTAAATAATTTAAGTAATATAAAAAATATTTTTAAAAACCGACTTCAAACGCCCGCAACACTACAAAGTATATAATTTATTGTTGATTTTTGAAAAACCGCTCAACCGATTACGATAAAATTTAAATAGGACCACCTGGGAAGTATACTCTTTCAAACAATAACAATTTTCCAAATCGGTTCAGGCGTAGGCGAGTAATCGATGAACATACATAAAAAAAGATTCCGACTAATTGATAACCTCCTCCTTTTTTGATCTCTGTTAATGAGTTTGCAATCGAATGAATGTTGTGAATACGATAACGACATAGGTACCTACGCGCAAACACAAGAAATAAATATTATGTTTTAATTATTTATACAGAATCGCATCAGATAATTTATATACATATAATAACCCAATGTTAAATATTAAATAGTAAACTCTGCGGTGAAATAATTCCTCATATTTTGAGCAAACATATCGTATGATGTTTAGATATCATTCGTATGAAAAATAACGTGTTCCTTCATGTAATATTGTTTGCTGTGGCAATTTTTTACTTTATTAAATTATATCTCTGCGATATTTTGCTAACAGAAAAAAATGTTCTTTTTTGTATGAAATATACAAAATATATTATACATTATACAATATTTATTTAACAAATTGAATTAAAAAAAGGCCACAAATCTAAACATAAACTTAAATCTTAGGTAATCAATTAATTAATCGACCGAGCGAAGCGAAGGTCTCTGAGTTTACTTGAGTGAATTTGCACTTGTCCGTCCGCCCGTCTGTCCGTCCGTCTGTCAGAGCCTATAACTTCTGAATTACTGAACGTAATTACTTCAATTTTAGATATGATAATATGTAAACCGATGGCCTCCAGCCGAAAATGGCTTAAAAAGTTATAAAAATCTTTATTTCAGGGGGGCTCTCATAGAAGCGAATGCGAAGTAAAATATATTTTTTTGCGTTTCATAGGGTTGCAGTACCTTATTTTAAAGATAATTTGGTACAGAGTACAAAAGTATTTTTTTTTATTTTTTTTCCTAAAATTGACGAAATGGGGGGCTTTCAAAGTGGAGATTTTATTCGAGGCTAGATCTCTAAAACCACTTTATTTTAAAAATTGGAACTTACACATAATTTGAGTTATACTCTGTACTTGAACAACAAATACTAAGATTAGATAAATATTATAAAGAAACGAAATTATTTAAGTTTTAATGGGCATCAATGTTTTTAACAAAACTTCACTATACTGTTAATAGATGGCGATGTCTTTAATATTGTAAATACAGTTTTGCGTCAGCTATTCTTATTTTGTCTATTACTAATTATGTTATTCAATTAGCAAATTATTATCAATAAAACTATCACGTTGTTTTGCAAAAGTAAATCCGTTTCTATTTACAAATAATTAGACGTTAGCACCTATTTACTATCGTATGATGGTACTGTCTATGAATGTAAAGATGAGCGCGCATCTAGACATCTCGCCGCAGAAGCCGCAAGCGCGCAGTCATGGCATTTTATAATTTTTTTATTATGAAATCGTATACTACGTAACACCCGTTCAGCGAACCAGCTGAGTTTTAGTAAAATACTGTAGGCATACGCATCCCATCCACGAAAGCAGATGACGATTGACGTCATCAGATTCGGCGCATTTTAATTACAATATATAGTTAAAGCTGCCTTATGGGAATTATGGGATACCGCGAGGTCTCAGTTCGGGGCGAACCACTAGTACTAAAATAGAAATTAAATAAAATCTTAAACTTCGTTGAAGTCATCGCAGTGTGGCATAGTACCCAAGATGCTGGCAACATTTGGCATGGCAGTTGGTTTTTTAAAAATTTTTTTTTATATTTAATTATACTTATGACTTTTTGATATTAAGTTGTTCAGATTTTTTTAGGGGCTCTTGTATTGACCATTCGGGTACATTTTGTTTTAAAGCTTTATCGAAAAGTTTATAAACTTGGCAAAGTGATCGAACATGTTAGCGTAGAGTGCCTCTAAAATGATCTATTGTAAGGTTTTCGTAGATCAACTCTCATCTTTTTTTTTATTAGCAACGAACACGATATTTCAATTATCAATATCGTTCTTTTATCCTCCTCTCACTATCGAATGCCAAATTGTAGTGGCTATGCTTTCTGTATGTCTTTCAGTCTTTTAGACCTAGAAAGATACAGGTTCTTTGTGTGTCTTAAATAATTAATTATTTATTTTAGACACAGAAAAAACCTTTAAAAGTTTGAAGAGTTCATTTAGTTTTTTTTTGTTAAAATATTTAATAACAACTAAGTAGAGATAAGATGATTCTGCTGAATTTCGCTTTGAATTTGTTTATTTAATTATTTGTCAATTATTTATATAAGTTTAATGAACTACCGTCAAATATAAAATATTATGAACTGTAGGCCATTAAAAAAATGAGAATAATAAATAATTTTATAATACAAAATGCATTCAAAGAAAAGAAAATACTATTAGTAAAAGTACTTCATACATTTCCATTAAAAGAATCGCATAGCATTAGCATAATAAACGCAATTTATAAATAGCCTGCCCTTCCCTTTATAAATTATTTTAATTTTAATATAAAACCCGTGGAAACATGGAAAATTTGTTGCATTGCATGCCGGACGTTTCACAAAACATCATTTGAGAACAGCCTCATATTTATTACGCCATTATCACGAACACATTTTAATGTACAGGCTTAATAACATGTGAGCCATTCAATATACGGAACACTGCGATAAAGTGCTAGGTTGGGGTCTGAGTGAAAAGAGTTAGCGGGACGTGAAGAGTGCATTATATTATTGGCGCTCATATTAAACGTAGATACTCGTATTTATATTAGTCTGGCGGACCGATTTCATCAATGCAAAAGTAATTTACGCTCGGATAAACCGAGCGTAAATTTGATATTTTGACAGTATTTTCAATACAAAAACTGTCAAAACACCCAATTTATTCCTCGGTAAAACGTAACGCGACGTTGGTGAAATTTGTACTGTATATTAATATAATTATTACACAAAATTAAAAACAAATATTAAGGAAGGAATATTCAAATTTTTTGCTAAGGGTGCCGGGTTTTAGATGTAAGGTAGACTGTCATTGAATGCTTTCTTTTTCGAAATCTTATATCGCCATCTTGGGGGGGTAAGGGAGCGCAACTCCATCTAGCGCTCCAAACGTCAACCTCACCTGCCCGTGGTGCCCCCTGCTAGTTTACTGACGAGGCTATGACGACCGACAAATGGCGGTATAACCATTTCATACTGGCTAGACTGAGCAAATGGCACAGGCCGGTGTCGGGCAGCAGCGACACCGGTGCGATCAGTCTAGCCCTGCGATGACCAACACGCCTGCCCAGCGTGGTCATTATGGGCAAAACCTTAATGGATAATCACAGAAAACCATGGCCCCTAGTTCCCGGCGGCCTCGCTATTCCTGACCCTGGCAGCGGTCACGGTAATGGCGGGGCAGGGGGTGCTAAGAATCTCCGGACGAGATTCCGCTGCCAACCCCGACGACTGGACCTGGTGACGTATAACGCACGCACTTTGAGGACCGACGAGAAGATCATCGAGCTGGAAGAAGCAATGAGCAAGTTGCGCTGGAATATTATAGGATTGTCTGAAGTCCGAAGAGAGGGGGAGGACTCGATAATCCTCAATTCCGGCAACTTGTTTTACTACCGGGAGGGCGATCAACAGTCCCAGGGTGGTGTCGGGTTCATCGTCCACAAGTCTCTCGTCAACAACATTGTACAAGTCGAGAGTGTGTCGAGTAGGGTAGCGTACCTCATACTCAGAATCACCAAACGGTATTCGCTGAAGGTTATACAGGTCTACGCACCGACATCGACACATTCTGACGAGGAGGTAGAGGCGCTGTATGAGGATATATCAAAAGCCATACACGCCTCTGCCACTCATTACAGTGTTGTGATGGGGGATTTCAATGCAAGGCTGGGCGAACGAAGCGGTGCAGAGACGAGAGTGGGGCATTTTGGGTATGGGCGAAGGAACCAAAGGGGCCAAATGTTGGCCAACTTCATGGAGAAGGAGGGCCTCTTTATGATGAACTCCTTCTTCAGGAAGCGGCCACACAGAAAATGGACATGGTTGAGTCCCGATGGTTCCACGAGAAATGAGATCGACTTCATTATGTCGACCAAGCGGCATATATTCAATGATGTCTCTGTGATCAATAGGGTGAAAACCGGTAGCGATCACCGGATGGTAAGAGGCACGTTGAATATTAATGTAAAGCTGGAAAGGGCCAGACTGGTGAAGTCCACTCTCCGACCTTCTCGTGCTCATATCCAAAATCCCGAAAACTTCCAACTCGAACTGCAGAACCGATTCGAGTGCCTAGCAGACTGCGTTTCTGTGGACGATCTAAACAACAGGTTCGTGGAAACTGTCCATACCGTGGGGTCTAAATTCTTTAAGACCCATCGCAGGAAAAGAACCGAAAAGTTCTCTGACCATACTCTCAAGCTAATGAAGGAGAGACAAGAGATGAGGCTGCAGTCATCGGCAGACGCGGCTGCCTACCGGCGGATTAATAGGCAGATCTCTAAGGCACAAACTCGCGACCTCCGTGTCTTTAATACCAAGTGTATTAAAGATACCATTGAGCGGAACAAAGGCTCAAAAGTGTTCGCGAGAGATCTGTCTATCGGACAGAGCCAGCTGACGCGGCTGAAAACTGATGACGGCCGTCTCGTCTCTTCTCGACCTGAGGTCTTGGGAGAGGTTGAGAAGTTCTATGGACAGTTATATACCACGACACAAAAACCTGTTGAAGATTTGGCGAAAGATCCCAGAGCCAAACTGACCCGACACTATACCGAAGATATCCCGGACGTCAGCCTATACGAGATTAGAATGGCTCTCAAACAGCTCAAGGACAACAAGGCGCCAGGTGATGACGGAATCACTGCGGAACTCCTGAAAGCGGGTGGAAAACCGGTACTTAAGATCTTTCAGCGATTGTTCAATTCCGTCATCCACGAGGGTACAACGCCGGAAGCATGGCACAGGAGCGTGGTGGTTCTGTTCTTCAAAAAGGGTGATAATACCTTGTTGAAGAATTATAGACCCATCTCGTTGTTGAGTCATGTTTATAAGTTGTTCTCGAGAGTCATTACGAATCGTCTCGCTCGTAGGTTCGACGACTTCCAGCCTCCCGAACAAGCCGGATTCCGAAAAGGCTTTGGTACCATAGATCACATTCATACGCTGCGGCAGGTTATACAAAAGACGGAAGAGTATAACCGGCCACTTTGCTTAGCGTTTGTGGACTATGAGAAAGCCTTCGATTCGGTGAAAACTTGGGCTGTGTTGAGGTCGCTGCAGAGATGCCGGATTGACTACCGGTATATCCAAGTGTTGAAGTGCTTGTATGAAAACGCCACAATGTCAGTACGTATACAGGACCAGACTACGAGGCCAATCCACTTGCAGCGTGGAGTGCGACAGGGAGACGTTATCTCCCCGAAGCTCTTTACCGCTGCGTTGGAGGACGTCTTTAAGCTTCTGGATTGGAACGGGCTTGGCATCAACATAAACGGCGAGTACATCACTCACCTGCGATTTGCCGATGACATAGTAGTCATGGCAGAGACTCTGAGAGACCTCAATACAATGCTCAACGATCTCAGCAGGGTTTCTCAACAGGTGGGCCTGAAAATGAACATGAGCAAGACGAAAATCATGTCCAATGCTCATGCACCGCTCCACCCAGTAATTGTTGAGAACTCTGCACTCGAAATTGTCGACGAGTATATTTACCTGGGACACACAGTCCAGCTAGGTAGGTCCAATTTCGAGAAAGAGATCAACCGCCGAATCCAACTCGGCTGGGCAGCGTTCGGGAAGCTCCGAGATGTCTTCTTGTCCAAAATTCCTCAGTGCCTGAAGACTAAAGTCTTCGAACAGTGCGTGTTGCCAGTGATGACTTACGGATCCGAGACATGGTCGCTAACTAAGGGCCTCATAAGTAGGCTCAGGACCGCTCAGCGGGCGATGGAGAGAGCTATGCTCGGAGTGTCCCTGCGGGATCGAATCAGAAATGAGGAGATCCGGAGGAGAACCAGAGTCACCGACATAGCTAAGCGAGTCGCGATACTGAAGTGGAAATGGGCGGGGCACATAGTTCGAAGAGCTGATGGTCGTTGGGGTCCCAAGGTGCTGGAGTGGCGACCCCGCACCGGGAAGCGCAGTGTTGGCAGACCCCCCACCAGGTGGACCGACGACATCAAACGAGTCGCAGGGAGCCGCTGGATTCAGGCGGCGCAAGACCGAGGCCTGTGGAAGTCCATGCAAGAGACCTTTGTCCAGCAGTGGGCGTCTATCGGTTGATAAAGAAGAAGAGAAGAAGAAGATATCGCCATCTTGGAAGGAATGTAGAGTCACATCTAGATCAAAAGTCAATACATGCTCTGGACTCTAAATATAAAATTAAATAGCTACTGTAATAAAATATCTAAAACCAGCTCTTCTAGTTATAATTTGTATATAAAATTTTTGCTTTACGTATTAATATGCTCAATACAAACTCATGAAAACCATAAAATACATAGGTACTTACTTTTTGCAGTTTTTTTGAGGTTTTGCAAATTTATTATTACTTAGGTCGGATTGTTAAGTTGCTCTCAGAGAAGGGTTATGGACCTAGGTTAACACTACTTTGAGAGACCTGTGCTCAGTAGTGAGTAGATGGGTTGGTGGTGATGATGATGATGTTGATGATTAAGTTGCTATAATAGTACACTGCAGTATTGGCAAAACGCTTTTCATTCAGCCCATAGGAAAAGTGTACGGGTTATATAGTTGGTGCACATTAAATATTACTTTTTACAAAGTATTAAAAGATTAAAACATTTGTTTATGGTTGTTGTACAAAGGCGTGCTTGTGTAAAGGAGCTTACTCTGATTTGCCTTGAGTGAATAGAGCTTATTATGATTGTACCTAATAAAAAAGCACAGCGCTGGTATAAAGTTTTTGAAGTAACCCTTTCGGAATAACTGTTTTGAAGTTTTTGTATCAAATAGGTACCGTAATAGTACGGTGGACTTAATATAGTCGTTTGTATAAATTCTCTATTATTTATGGTTATTAAACACGCAATAAGGCGTAGGTAAAAAAACCTCCTCTTCCTATGAAGTTCAGAAGCTTAGTATGAGTTTGCACATTTCGAAAACGTTGATAGATTTTGAGAATCGAAACACTATAATTTCAAATTAAAACTGACTTTAACAACTTTATTTTATGGCCTGAGTTTTTTCATCAAAGTTATAGCAAGCGTGTCGTCGCTCCAAACGTAAACTATTATTATTAAATAAAATTTGTAGTTGTTCAGCTTGCAAGCTACTAAGCTTACTGAACACGATACCTATCTGACCTTTAAAATCCATCAACGGTAAACACTACCTGACATACGAATATTAATGTTCTACAGATTAGTATCAGATGTTCACAACGTTGGTACATATAATAATAATTTACACTCTTTACCCTTACATAATATTATAATTATTGTTACACAGGGGTGTTGAAGTCACATTCAAATCAAGAGTTTACGGGTATGTTCTGAGCTAAACGCGTTTAGATCTTAATTCTCAACATTGTCACCCATCATGCATATTTGTAGACAAAGTTATTGGTTATTTCTTCAATCACGTTGCAACAGAGCAACGGATTGACTTGAATTTTTGCATAGTTATGCACAGCTTCACACGCTCGCATTACAATATTAGTAGGGATGATTTTGGAATTATACGTAGGTACACGTATACACACCTATTGTATACATACACAAAAGGGGACCGCTACGCAACCCTCGTAGTTAATCAGGTGAAATAACCTCTTGTTTAGCATTTTAAAATAAAAGACTATTCACATGAACATAAACAAATCTCTAAAAACCATAACTATTCAATGACATAACCAGATGGACTTGGAAAAATATGAAATGGTACACAGGGAACTAGGTCACCACTTCAGCCGGCGAGTGGCGACCATTTTATATAAAAGCTCTATGAAAACAAGAGTTCCTTCACAAAACTGAACTGAAAAAATGGCTGAACTGCCACTTGTTTTACCAGATTTGCCAGCGAAGCGCTGTTATTCTATTCACAATATAAAATGATTTTTTCTATTACAAACATCAAAGGGATAAAATTACATCGTCTTTACAATTACATTGAAAGCCTTTATGTAATTTTATTTTAAAAACACAAACAATATATTTTTTTAATAAATTTTACCTTTTTTTCTCTTTCTGTAACGTATTGTCACCCAACCTTTTAAAATGATATAGGTTACAAGGTATACTATGTATTATTATCCATTTCTCCTACAATCTTTTTAACTGATAGACGTCTACTTCTGGAAAAAGGTAGCTTGTATAGATTTCCATAATAGCAAGAAAAGGTTAGAATTATTTTGCTATACTTAATCCGCCAACAGAAAAAATCTTTATGGTCAAACATGCAGAAACAAGCTAAGCACCGTTCACCTTTCCAAGCAAGCATGAAAGCAAAGTTCCCAAGCAAGCAATGCCACCACCACTCACTTGCACCAACCACACAAGACTTTTGCACTAATTTCGACGCACGTTTCGCCCCGACACCGGAGCATCCTCAGGAGATGTCGATTTTACAATGCAATTGTTACAAATACAATTGTCTTGCATTGTAAAGTACCTGGGAGTTAACCCTTCCAAACAAAAAAAGAATTTTCCAAATCGGTTCAGGCGTCTTCGAATAAAATCGGTGAATATTCATAAAAATCAGATTCCGACGAATTGAGAACCTCCTTTTTTTAAAGTCGGTTAAAAAAACTCAAGGTATAGGAAATTTTGCTAAGATTGGTCAAATCGGTCAGAATTGTACAACAGTTAATAGCACTCTTTTTGTGATGGGGTTTAAATTGAGCTCGTTTGATGACGTTTCTTAGGTTAAATACAATGTAAATAGAAAGTAAAGGAAAAAGAATTAAAAATTTTCTTCACGACCCTTTGATTCCGTCATATCCGGATAACAAGGCCCTGTGTCCACTCGCATAGAATACACCAGGAAAAAAAAGAAAAGGAGAATATCCGACTTCCAACGAACCCGAAAAAGCTACTTTGCAAAACCGGCAATCTGTTTACATAGGACAAAGCGTGACGGGAAGGTTTTAATGAGCTCTGCCCAAACAAAAGGTCTGGCTTTGGGGTTTTATATTGTACTAATGACCGCTACATCCGTCATAGCGTTACCGTAAATGTTTACGATATTCCTCTCTTTCCGGAAACTGGGTATTTCACAGAGTTTTGTATTTTCAACGTGCTTTGAACAGAATATCTTTTGTAAAAGAGATTGGCGAGTTCCATAGAGTTTCTGACCCAGACGTACTGAACCGTGGGCCTCAAGCCCACGTTCACGAATCAAATTTCTCATGCTTGGTCTATTAAACCAGTCTAACAAAAAAGTTCATCAAAGTCTATCAAATAAAGTTGGGGTAAAAAAGATATTCACTTGTATTGCCGTGTAACGGTTATTTATAATGTGTACTTGTGAATAATTATATTTTTGATCCCCATCTTCTAAATATATCGTGTTTACACAGAAAAATACTCTGAAAAATATTAATTCAAATTTAAATATTTCTGAATCTGAACGGGTTTTAAAAATGCTGGGTCAAAATTCGCCAACCTCCTTTGACTAATGACTAATGTTTGGGGCAGACATATTATATTTACTAGTACATAATACTTCAATAATTTACCACCCCCAATTTCAACAAAGTCGAGTGACGTTTTACCGAGGAATAAATTGGGCGTTCTGACAGTTTTTGTATTGAAAATACTGTCAAAATATCAAATTTACGCTCGGATAAGGCTTATACTCGTATTACTTTGGCGAAATCGGCCCTTGAACAGTCAGTTGTTAAATTATTTTTAACCAAAACTTAATAATATCATATTAAAATAAAAATAGGGGCCATCTCTATGATAAATTACATTGTTAAGTGATATACTAGCTTTTGAAATATCCACTTGGGAGTATTTTTATGACAAAGTAAATTTTGACAATGGAAAAAATAGTAACAAAATATGGATTTAAAATTCGAATTTTGTTAGTAGGTACCAATCTTCAACAAGGCTTTGAAATCACAACGAAACACTAAAAGCCTAATAGAGTTTATCATACGACGCAAAAGCTCTGTGTTCGCGAAATGATGTCCCACTTTTAGCGGCGGCTACAAAGGGGGCATTATGCGAGTTCTGTGCCTGTATTGTTTGTTGGGCCGAGAACAATATAGTACTGGTAAAGCTTAACAAAATCAAAATGATTTTCATCGAGTTTTTTTTTATTCGATGACAAGCTAGTCATTGACTGCGATCTCACCTGATGGTAAGTGACGATGCAGTCTAAGATGGTAGCGCTCTAACTTGGAAGGAGTATGGCAGTGAACATTCAACCCATACCCCTAATTGGTTTCAACACGCCACCGTGCCGGAACGCTAAATCGCTTGGCGGCACGTCTTTGACGGTAGGGTGGTAACTAGCCACGGCCAAAGCCTCCCACCAGACCAGACAAGAGACAATTCATTATCAACCTTTAGATGTCCACTGCTGGACATAGGTCTCCTGCATGGACCTCCACAGGCTTCGGTCTTGCGCCGCCTGAATCCAGCGGCTCCCTGCGACTCGTTTGATGTCGTCGGTCCACCTAGTGGGGGGTCTGCCAACACTGCGTTTACCGGTGCGGGGTCCCCACTCCAACACCTTGGGACCCCAACGACCATCAGCTCTTCGAACTATGTGCCCCGCCCATTTCCACTTCAGTTTCGCGACTCGCTGAACTATGTCGGTGACTTTAGTTCTCCTGCGGATCTCTTCATTCCATCCTCTTCATTTCCATCGCTCGCTGAGTGACTCTGAGACTTCTTTCAAGACAGAGTCTGAGAGACAATTCAGAAATTATAAATTCCCAAATTGACCTCACCGGGAATCGAACCCGAGACCTCCCAGTTATAAGGCAACGGCGCTCACCACTGTGCCAGGGAGGTCGTCAAAAATGTTGATGATGAGTTGATGAAACAGTGGCACCTATTACGTCTAGAGATGGCATCAACCTCATACCTAGCTCAAAATCACAGTGATGTTTTTAAAGGTAAATAAAAAAACTAATGGATAATTATGTAAGAAACCTACACGAATGTTAAAAGGAAAAGCTAGATTCATGATTTTTCAAGTTAGTCCCTAAACTATTCTCATAAAATTTTATTACTGTTTTCATAAAATATTGTTTGAAAGAATTCAAATAATCTTTTTATGTATTTGTTTTTCATCTTAAATCTTTGTGACAACAGTTCTTTAGACTATGTCTATATAATTTAATAAAGTTTTTCCTCACTCAAAAAAACTAAAATAAAAATCGATTAATTAAATCGCTTGAGCAGTATAAAGTTTCAGGTAAAGTCAAAAATACGCTTCGTGTGACTTTCAATAACATCAAACTACATTACACATCCAGTGTTATAGTCCATTATGTGCGTTCAGCTACAAATATAGGAACAAACCTTATGACGTGGGGATAAAGTTTATCGCACACTAGATGCGAGGTATCCGAGCCATTCCGCATTCAGTACCTACTTGCATTAAACGTATCGAAAAAAGTAGCCTGTATCTGTTTATTATGTCATGTCAAATACCACGATAGCGTCGAATGAGCTCATCAGGCCTTTCTCCCAAGGTTTTGTGTGTCCGCCACGTGTACTAATAATTATGTCCTGCCGACCTAATCCGGCCATGGCGGCTAATCTCCACAGAGCTTAGCCATCTATGCGGGAGATATTATAGTGCACACGTGGGAGCTTAAATACAGGTTATCCCACGCTCCCACGTGTGCACTATAATTTACACGCTCTATTCCCTCACGCTCATATCGAAACCGGCAAGGAAAAACATCGTAACTAACTCTTTAGCGATTTTGGATTAAAATTATATTCTTAGTAAATATAAGATGTTTTTTGCGCTCAACGAAAAATGGGGTACGATGTTTTTTCTTGCAGCTGTCGATATAGTCCTATAGGACTGAAATCTGATATGACTGGAGAGTGACCTTCGCTTACGCTCCACTCCGCTTTACGTGCTCTCCGAGGCACGGGGGTGACACATCAACTACTTTTCTTAGAATTTCTTGACAGCAAACTCCAATACGTATTTTTTTGAGAGAATAGTTAGGTAGATTTATGGTCAAATATCTGAGTTAAACAAGGCAGTTTTGCTACTGTCATACTACAGACATGTCATACAGGAGCTTCAGCAGTTAGTATTACGCGGCGAAGATTTCCTACAGGCTTAAAGCAGTATCCTTTGACGCTGATAACGTCATCGTCACAATGACACCGTAGCAGAGGTAATACTACCTACCGGCGACGGAATCTCTTGCGGTACTAGCGGCTATTGATGTAATCTGCGATCAACTTTACGTCCATTATGTGTTTTCAGCTGTAAAATACAGCAACAAGCATTACGTGTGGATAAATAACACCTCTCACGTGTCGACCGAATCTGGGTATACTTGTTATTTATAACGGGTCGTAAACACACGCACTGCTGCGCGACAACTCGTAAACTAACATTATTGCGACAGCTTTGCTCGCTCTCGCGGAAATTTTAACTCACGCGAAACAAATGATACATAATAAAGCTCGTAAATTTCGTTATAGATTATGTTTGGAACATTGAATGTGATTAAACTGATAAGAGTAATGGCTTCTCTGCGTCGTGTTCGTCATTGCTGAGGGCAGTGACTCCTTGTTATTAATCACATAACGGTGAGGGTTACCTGGGTTTATATTCATCATCATCATCATCATTAGCAACCCATCAACGGCTCTTCATCAACGGTTTCTTCTCAGAGAAGGGTTATAGGCCATAGTCCACCACGCTTGTCCACTGCGAATTGGCGGACTTCACACACCAACTCCAAGTGCAGGTTTCCTCACGATGTTTTCCTTCGCCGTTGTAGCAAGTGATATTTAAATTCTTAAACGCACACACGAAAAGTCGCACGAAGACCTCTTCCCGGGTACGCACCGGTGTACCCGGGATCGAACCTGCGACCGCCCGAATAGGAGACCACAGTCCTAACCACTAGGCTATCACTGCTACGGGCTTATATTGCGGTGGGCTTATTCTAGATGTTTCGGTAAAGAACTCTACTATGGTACGACGAGTACGCGTTTTCGACAATAACTGGCACTGTAGGCTTAAGAGCTAAAGCACACTGCTGACAGTGATACCTACAAAAAGTTCGCGTAATCTACTTTCGTAGTTCCATGACTTTATGGACTGGACCAGACACTGCTCCGCTCGCGGCGGCACCCTGCCCGCCAGCGACACGGAGCCACCGGACTGACACCCAGCCGCAAGGCCCCTTCCCATAACGGAACAGGAGCCTCAGCCGCCATGCCAAGACGGTTGAAAAACAATCACCGGGGAAGCGCACTTCCCCGCGTCCCACCCGGTTAATGAGGCCCCGCCTCGAAGCCCGTACCCTCTGCTGGCCTCAGCCAGCGAAGACGACCCGTGCTGCTGCTGACTTTATATGGAGCCGACACGACAAAATGTGGGTAAGACGCTTACGCTGTCACTACAAAACAGCAATGTTGCTACGAGTAACTCAAGTTCAAATTAATTATCGAATTTTCTATTCGAGTTATCGAAGTTAAGTTGTCCAATATCGATATTATTCAAATCCATATTGATTTCCATTTTCAAATCAAACATGGCTGACGGTTGAAGTCGGGTTAGTGTTGCGCATCGGTTTCATTTCAACGTTAAGTAGATACTATTAAGGCCGACCCGATTTCAACGTACGTGTACACACTAAAATTATTTTATACTTTGTAGTGACGTTTGAAGTCGGTTCTTTTAAAAAGAATTTTTATATATTACTAGCTGACCCAGCGAACTTCGTACCGCCATCAAAAATATTTAGGGGTCGGGTCACCCTTATCATTTAGGGGTATGAAAAATAGATATTGGCCGATTCTCAGACCTACCCGATATGCACAAAAAATTTCATAAAAATCAGTCCAGCCGTTTCGGAGGTGTTTGGTAACAAACACCGCGACATGACATGAGAATTTTGTATATTAGGTTAATTTTATTATTAAATCAAAGATGGCCGTTTGTCTTTTTAACTAGTAGGCTTTCAACAGATTGCATAAAACTAATAAATAATTAATTACAACGCGGAAAAGTAAAGTAATTTTTATTTTTTATTTTTTAGAGTGAAGCGATATACCTTCTACCTGTATATCACTTCATTCTACCAATTTTTATGATAGCTTTTCAATCTGATTTTCGCACCTCTAAAAGAATAAGACATAGAATTTGCAGTGAAATGAGCTTAAAACTACCCAGTAAAATCGGAGCGATAATAATACACTCTCGACTTGAGTAGACATTCCATTATAAATTATTTGACGTGAAAAAGAAGAGGGTACTTAAGAAAAATGGGTATTGGAAAATGGAATGCTCTTTGCAGCCAAAGGTGAAAAAAGTATGTAGAAAAAGTATGTAGAGCCATTATGGTTTGAGTACTTAATGCACGTTTGAAATTAGTATAATATTCCCATTAGCGATTTCATTTTTTTATTAGATACAAAGAATGACATTATTTCTTCAGAATGAAACTTGAAAGAATAGCTTTCGATTTTCTCGTGGGAGCAATTCATTAGGAACATAATTATTATTATTGATGTTTAATCTCAAAGTAACATGATTCTGCCCGCGACTTCATTTGTATAGGTTGTGGAATCACTTTGGATGCTTTATGTTTTTCTTCTGTAAAAAGCAGCTTAGATCTCAATCCTTATCAAATGTTTAAAAAAAAACCCGGTTCAATCAGGAAATTAAAAGTTACAATTAGATATTTGGATTTTGATAACATGTATGCATATATTAGCTTGTATGTATGTGTAATTAATATTAATTCGTATTTATGTGCACTTATTGCGATCCCCCGTCTCTCAGTATATTATGTTCTCTATAGGTTGCCTGGAAGAGATCACTATTAGTGAAAAGGCCGCCTTTTGTATTAAATTGTTTCTTTACTTGTATATTTTTGTGATCTTGGAAGCAATAAAGTTGTATAAATAAATAGTTCGTCTATAAGTAGAACTATTATAATATTATAAGTTGTTACAAAATCAAATTTCAATTTCAGGTAGGTAATTTCAGGTATTTGTATGAATTACCTATGTTAGAATCGAAACCGAGCGAAGGTATTCTCTACTCAAGGTCCTAGATCATTCATTAGATATTACCCAAGCTATAGAGTTTCATTCAACCTATAATTGGGGCCTTATTAAACCAACCTATAATTACGTTAAGATTTACATTGACGGATAACAATCTAACCTTTATATTGTTATTTAAACGAGTAGAACGGTACATGGGTGATACTTATCAATGTAATAACCTGTCTAGTGTCTGTAGGTTACCGTCGGTCAAGGGTGAGCCAATTAAAAGCAGGTGGGTTAATCGAAAACAAACCCAATTCTAAGTCAACTAATTTGTAATGGGTGGATTGACTAGGTACTTTATTGAAATAATAAAGTACCTATTAGAAATTCTCTTTATTTAGGGTAATGTTTTCAGTTATGATTTTAAGGTTTTAAAACCTACACTAGCGGCACGCTATGATGGCCGGTTTGACGTTTGTCCGCTCATGAAGTTCCGTATTAATTGATAACGACTTTGAAGGAAATAATTGTATTACTTTATTGACGATAGTGATGTGCAGAGATTCATAAATTTTATCGAATGTAGTTTTAGGTTTAGGACTCAAAATTTATTTATTAAATTGATTTCTAAAATGTATACAAGTGTAGAAAAATCAGTTTGCACCATTTAAGGGGTGAATGTACTTGTGAATATGAACAATTTTCACTATGTGGACAAACCTCTGAAATCGCAAAAAAATATCAGCTGTTTCATACAAAAGGTAAAATTTTTATTTTTATATGATATATACCACAACTCGGCATTTGGTTTTCTAAATTGAAAATTTTTAAAAATGGAATCTAATACGATCGTCACATAGGATCGCTGGCTAGCACAACTACTACCTCCGGCAAACTCGCGTCAATGCTCAATGCAAAACAAAGCAGTTTCGAATTGACGTTGCTTCGAAAAGTATAAACTGTCAGTGCAATGCGATTGTGATATAGTTTTGACCTGGCTTTGGATTTCAAATATTGATACTGCATTACTGTTGACCCTTGCTCGTGATAGCAGTGACGACAGTGAAAATAGTAGTATGGACGAATCTGATTAATTATGGCCTTTTGTGGCACCTTTTTTGGTATCTTTTGTATTCATATGTTTCTTGTGTGCATATAAAGTATGTATATTCATTTTCATTCAAATATTCAGTTCGTTCAAATAAATTAAATAAACATATACATTTTTGTTTTATTAAACCTATTTAATCAGGTACAAAAACAAAACTTAATTGTTTTTTGTTCGAGAATAAATTGACATTCCACATCACTATTGTAATGTGTCAAACCGGCCATCATAGCGTGCCGCTAGTGTAGTCAAAAATCATAAATATTGATGACTGGATAATATATATTAGGTACCTACATATTATTATTTTTACGTTCAAATTGACATTATTATATTTTCAATCACCAGTGGACCCGCCCCAGCTTCGCACGGGTAGGCTACAAAACAAACACAATGGTTTATACAGGCCTGGAGGTTAATGATTAAGTCAATACCTATGGCTACAACCCTCATAAAAATATTGCATGCATGTATTCGATCGTTGTCCTTTACGTGAGTGACTTTTGCTGCTATCCGTGAAGAGCTATGTACTCTCTATGAACTATCTCCTATAATATTTATCAGATCTTTATCAAAATTAGACAAACCATGCCTGATACACAGTTTTAAATAAAAAAGAATGATTTAAATTGGTTCAAATTTGACAGAGTTATGAAGTAAAACCTATAAAAACTTTCATCCCTTATCCTGGAGGAACCTTATTGTTTATCATAATAAAAACTATCTTATAATATGTTGAACCGGAGTATCACCTACCACTATACCATTCCGTTTTCGACAGACGGACAGACAGACAGACAAAAATTAAATTAAAATCAGTTTTGATGATATAAAGCATCCCCAGGTTAAAATTTTCAAAATAGATTAAGGCCCGCTTGCAGAGACGCCGGGTTAGGCTTAACCCAGGAATAAATTTTGTAATTTTGACAGAAGTTTTATACGAAATCTGTCAAAGCAGCAGCTAACTCTGGGTTAAAAGGATAACCCGGCGTTTCTACAAGCGGGCCTTAATGTACAGAAATCGTCCAGTTACAGTTTTATTATAAGTATAGACTAGAGGATGCCCGCGACTTCGTCCGCGTTGATTAAGGTTTTTAATTACCGCGGGAACTCTGTAATTTTCCGGTATAAAATGTAGCCTATGTATGAGTTATCACTAATCCTAGGTATGAGCTATCACTATTCCAAATTTCAGCCAAATCGTTTCACTCGTTGTGGCGTGAAAGAGTAACAAACTTCCGTCCATCCATCCATCCATCCATCCATCCATCCATCCATCCATCCATCCATCCTCACAAACTTTCGCATTTATAATATTAGTAGGAAGTAGGATAGTAGGATTAGTAGAAATAGTAGGCTTGTCAAAAGAAGGTTTGAATGTTTGGATGGTAGTTTTTTTACACAGAATAGATAAATATCAGTGGTTTTTTTATATAAAAATCTCATTTAAAAAAAGTAAATTGCACCCGTGCAATGACAGGGCAGGTCACTAGTAACTGACATATTGTATTTTATCTAACAGTAATCTAATTTTAAGTTTGAAACACACAAAGAACAATATGAAACTAACCTACATTCAGAAAATAGTCAAAGAAGATGAAACTAGTTAAGAACAGCCTCAGCTTATGCCAACGTGTTCATACGTCAGCTCTGAGCTCCCAACAAGATTTCCAGCAATAACAATTAACGAATTTGCTAACCTAATCCGGCAACTAGAACACTAACACCGAGTATAACTTTCCTACCAAGAACATGAGATAAGGTAAACATTATTCCGAACTGAATTTAGTTTAAGCAGCGCAAGTATGCCTCTCTGATTGAGAGTTTCATATTTGTTCCGTTTGCTGTGGAGACCCTGGGGCCATGGAGTCAAAGTGCAAAAAAATGTTTACGAGATATTTCACCGCGGTTAATTACCTCATCTGGTGACAGAAGGGCTGGAAGCCCTGAAGCCTGGTTCTCCAACGTGGAAATGCAGCCAGTATTCATGTCACCATTCCACGCGGGCATGATTTGTATAGTAATTAGATTAGTTTAGCTATAAGTCTACTGTAACATTTTAATAAAAAAGCTTTGTTTAAGATATCTATTAAAATATTAAAACAGGGTTTTAATATCTGATTATCTAAGTTAAGTATACGAAATTACAACTTTTGAGGATCTTCTGATAACTATTATGATGATGACGTCCATCATCCCTCATTCCATGAATATGGAATAATATACATTAAAGTTAAACTTGACACTTAATCCCCATGGAGGTACGTGAAAAATTGTCTATCTGTGTCTAATCATGTGAATTTATGCTGGCCAGTGGCATCACAAATCTATTAAAACTTGCTTGGCCATATCATAACTTGGTCCTTGTCCATGGGATTCCGACTCATCCTTTCTTTATTTAGGAAACTAACTTTTCTGAAATGGCTCATATTTTATTACTACTACTATTTTCCTCACGCACTTATTACCCTTTTCCTCAAAATAAACTCATAATGGTATCCTTCAGGCATTTGACTGTGTATTTTGCAAGCCAATTTTCTCTAGCCCTAAGGCTTAACTACAGAGTAGCGCCCAATGTTAAAAGAAAACATGACTGCCTTTGTAATGTAAATGTAATTTGCGATATGTCCCTTGCAATAATGTCATTAGGGTTCCGTACCAAAATGGTAAAAATGGAACCCTTATGGTGAGACTTTCTCCGTCCGTCCGACAAAGCTATCGACATGAAATTTGGAATAGTTGTGTGTAATAATTATGTGGCCCTATAACATGTATGAAAGGGCTTTACCTGTACATACAATAGTTTTTGATTAATTGGGCAAAATGTCGAAAAAAATACCATCCCCCCCCCCCCCCCCCTTATCTCCGAAGTTTACCAATCTAAAAATCAGAAATAATTATGGTCAATAGAAGTTTATGTTTCTTTTACAGAAAAATAAAGCCCACGCGAAAATTATTTTAGTTTAATTAAAAAAGGGAGAAAATCCAGAGTTTGAATTTCAAAGTAAGATAACTATACCGAGTGGGGTATCATATGAAAGGCCTTTACCTGTACATTCTAAAACACATTTTTATTTATTTTTATATTTAATAATTTTTGATTAATCGGGCAAAATGTCGAAAAATCAGAAATAATTATGGTCAATAGAAGTTTATGTATATTTTACAGGAAAAATAAAACCAACGCTCTAACTAGCATAGTTTTTTTTATATTAGCAATAAACCTCTACAAACAAAGTTAACGATTAATAAGCCAGTTATTATAATATTATCGTTTTACTTTTACTTCTAGAGTACGGAACCCTCGGTGCGCGAGTCCGACTCACACTTGGCCGGTTTTTTTTAAATATTTTTACTAGGAATAGATAGACTGCTAAAATTAGGCTGTAATGTCGTTTACGTTATCATTTTCGAAGCATCTTCATGTGAAATTCAATTGATTGAATCTCTGACTGACGTTGATAAATTGATAATGAAGAAAGTTTTTCAAAGAAAGGATTTTAACGTACCTATATTATTTTTTATGGAAGCTTTTGTTTCTAAATACCTATGTCAGCTTTCCCTTTTCATGATGAGACCTGACCTCCCATCTCAAAACTTCTCCTACCCACTCTGCTGGTTAAGCAGTGAAAAGGTCAGACTGACAGATAGACATATATAGGAGGAGTCACTTTGCATTTTAATTATTAGTATGGTTTGATAAACATCTATGATCTATATTATTATTATGTACTTAATTTTTTTATTAAGTCAGTATCCAAGAGTTGGCAGCTGCCTTGGCCAAAGAATTAGTTCGGCCTACCAAAAGGGCATTGCTGCCAGCATTTTAGGTCTGTTGTCATCGATGAGGTATTAGATTTATTTATATTAAGACGTAATTTAATATTCACTGTCAATTATTATTATTCCTTCGTAATAAAATTAGAATCTATTTCAGTAAATTAACATCAATATCTACAATTAGACATCGTAATTTGAAGCACAGCGATCATTATCCGTGGAATTCTGAGTAGGCATTAACGAAATAACTTAGAATACCCACTTAACCGAAGTACGGTCTGTAAAATATGTAAATAACCACTTCGTTAAGCGTTTTCAGATATTTGGTTTACAAAATTTTGAACATTTTAATCCCTCATTAGGTATCAACTCAGACTTATGTACTATTATAATATTCTGTGCTTATGTTGACATAAGAAGAAATCCACAAAATCAAACATTGAATTGAAGATTTACTTAGTAGACTAATCCTTCCTGAATCCGGCCATGGCGGTCAATCTCCACAAAAATTCATCACCACCAATAATTCACCATCTGCGTGGGAGATATTATAGTGCAAAAGTGTGCTTTGTAGGTTGAAAAACTTACGAGACTTTGTGGTTAATCACCTCATCTAGTAGACAAAAAAAGCTAGCTCATCTTAACGTAAAGAATCAGCGTGGCAACATGGGCAGTATTCTTGGCACAATTCTTCTGGAATATTCAAAATTACTTTAGTACTATGATAAATAATCGGATAGATAGATGCCAGATATGTCCATTGTCCAATACGAAAGTTGAGTAACTTGTTTGACCCAGATCCGTTAATTCTCTAATGAAGAGTTTGCTTTATCAAGAAAAACTTTGGTATTTTATTGAAAACCTATCGGTTCCTTTCAAGAAGTGCAAACGGGAAATACTGTTAGCCTTTCAATACCTAAGGGTAAATGCTAATAAGGATCTAGAGATTGCTTAATCGATTTAAAAGTTCTCTCCCGTTTTGAAAGACATTAGCACTTAAAAAATTATCAATTTTGACAAATTTTAATCTTTCACTCGTTAAAGTTTCTCGAAAACTGTGGATCAATTACTGCACTTGTACTATATTATCTTATTCAACTAATATTAGTTTTGTCTTACGATAACCTTATGTGACAGAGCATGGGAGCGTCTTGAAATAATAGTCGATATTAAAAATACTTTCACTATATTTTCGGGCAGAGTTTCTACCTTCAATATTTTACAAGAATGAACGTCTGTTAATCCAGTACCTTCACTTTTATACATAATTATGATTCAGACAACAGGCTTACAGTACTGCCAACCAAACTAATATTATTAGTATTAGTGTTCCGAATACTATTTTACAAAACAGAAATAATTATGCTGCACGAAATAATTAAATTACAATTATAATGAACTGAGTAAATTATTTAAATAAGAATTAAATATTCAGGCAACTCAATATCAATCAAATACCTGTGATTTAGTATAATAGTCTAACAATTCTGCCAACAAAGTAATCATAACAGTATCAGTGCTATTTTACAAACTAAAGATAATTCATAGATGTATATATTCGTAAAACATAAAATAATAAATATTACGATATTAACCATTCATAACAAAATAAGATTTACTCATTACTAATTATTATTTCTAATTAAAGTATTTGGTGTATAATCCGGAAGTAGCGTGTATGTAACGGTCCAGCATGGCATAGCTTAGCAAATGGTTTATAACACTCGGCCATCCTGCAACGTGCGTGTCCCACGCGGTGTAGGCAAGATCCTTCATCGTCATCCCCGCTTTATTAGTAACCTGGAAGAAGAAATAAATCGCACAGTAATCTGCATTGGCAATATTTGTCCTATTTATTTATTTATTTATTGTCCTATAAACATTCCATGCTTAATTTTTCTCCAGGAAGTACTAGCTTCCATCAATCACATCGTAGTGATTTTATACTCAGTACATCACACAGATAATGGATGCTGCAAAGACAATAACTAAAATTGGTAACTCAGTCGGTAAGTTCAGTAAGCCACGCAGACATCATCTTGTAGAGGTCACACAGACATCATCTTGGAGAGGTCACACAGACATTATTTTGGAGAGGTCACACAGACATTATTTTGTAGAGGTCACACAGACATTATTTTGTAGAGGTCACACAGACATAATTTTGTAGAGGTCACACAGACATTATTTTATAGATGTCACACAGACATTATTTTGTAGAGGTCACACAGACATTATTTTGTAGAGGTCACACAGACATTATTTTGTAGTGGTCACACAGACATTATTTTGTAGTGGTCACACAGACATTATTTTGTAGAGGTCACACAGACATTATTTTGTAGAGGTCACACAGACATTATTTTGTAGAGGTCACACAGACATTATTTTGTAGTGGTCACACAGACATTATTTTGTAGAAGTCACACAGACATTATTTTGTAAAGGTCACACAGACATTATTTTGTAGGGGTCACACAGACATTATTTTGTAGTGGTCACACAGACATTATTTTGTAGTGGTCACATAGACATTATTTTGTAGAGGTCACACGGACATTATTTTGAAGAGGTCACACAGACATTATTTTGTAGAGGTCACACAGACATTATTTTGTAGTGGTCACATAGACATTATTTTGTAGAGGTCACACGGACATTATTTTGAAGAGGTCACACAGACATTATTTTGTAGAGGTCACACAGACATTATTTGTAGAGGTCACACAGACATTATTTTGTGGAGGTCACACAGACATTATTTTATTGATGTCACACAGACATTATTTTGTAGATGTCACACAGACATTATCTTGGAGCGGTCACATAGACATTATTTTGGAGATATCACACAGACATAATATTTCGACTATTCCAGTGAGCTTTATTATTTAATGTACTCCGAAAAGAGGCATTATACTGAAAAATTTTGAATTTGTTGTGTATGTGTGTTTGTTGTAGCAAAATAAAGATATTTGTCTTATTTACTTTACTATTTAGTTACTTAGTTTTTTTTTTTAATATCATATATTAAATATATATTTATTATGTATTCATATAATACATTTTACTTTATTATTATCTTACTGTCTCGTTTTAAGTGTGTAATTTTATATAAATAACATGTTTTTGAAAGTTAAAAGCATTCGAGCAAATCTATGGGATCATCCCAATCCACTTCCTTTCATTAGACAAACTATCTACATCGGAAACACTAAGTTTGTAGAATCGACACATTAACCCTGAACCATTTTCTTTTTTAATAGACAAAGTCCCTTGATGCTACAAATCATGTACAAACTATGTACGGCTCAGCCTTGCATAACTATGTAATTGTAAGGACCTTTCTATGTAACGTGTGCGGTATGAACCGTCAAATAGTTTTTTTTTCATTACCCCTATGCTCCTGTCGATATTCTATTTTGTAACCCTAGTTATTATTATATAGCAAAGTCTTGCATTAGTTGACCTTAAAGGATAAGCTGGCAAGCGGGAATTTTCATGAGTGAATAATAAAATGGATGGGGAAAGTGTGGTATCGTATTCGATTGCTCAACTTGGAAATAAAATCCGTTATCGGATTACCGATTGCCGATTATACATCGGATAACTGATCGATTAATAATAAAAATACCTACCTCATAGTAATTGTACGCTAGTTGAGGTACCGGCACGCGGCGCTCAATTTGGAAATAAAATCCGTTATCATCAATAGTAATCATCGGCTGCCCAATAATTAGAACTATGTTGGAATTATCGTAATCAGTTTTCTTTACGTTACCACTTACACACACATACACACCCATTATCTATATTTACGTGATTTTCTCATTGATTATAACGTATGAGTACCTCCAAAGCCTCATTGGAACGGACGATGGTAAACATTTTCGCTTTATTTCGTGTTAGTATATTGAATTTACTATCGATATTAATATCATATGCGAAGAGTTTGCAAATGCTCAGAAAATTATTAATAAGAATGTATATCATAGAACTCACCGGGGATGCTTCCTGCCGTACACCAGCTGGTGTAAGATGTATGCCCACTGCGTTGACAGGTTTCAAGTGTAGAAGAGTACCTCAGTCCCGTACCCCGCATACTATCCAGCCGAACGGCAGATTTCTTCACTGGAACTTTACGGCACAATTTCACTCCAGGTTACTGCGACGACGTTGCAGACCCGCCATCACTTACACTTTTCTCCACGTTGACTTTCGCGTCGTAGCTGGCGACGTACTGGCTTATATAATTGACCGAGCGAAGCGAGGTCTCTGAGTTTACTAGAGCGATTTGCACTTGTCCGTCCGTCCGTCCGTCCGTCCGTCCGTCCGTCCGTCTGTCAGAGCCTTATAACTTTTGAATTACTGAACGTAATTACTTCAAATTTAGATATAATATGTAAACCGATGGCCTCCAGCCGAAAATGGCTTAAAAAGTTATAAAAAATCTTTATTTCAGGGGGGCTCTCATAGAAGCGAATGCGAAGAAATTTTTTTTTATTTGCGATTCATAGATTTTCTGTGTATCATTTTAAAGACAATTTGGAACAGAGTACAACCGTATTTTTTTTTAATATTTTTCCTAAAATTGACGAAATGGGGGGCTTCCAAAGTGGCGATTTAATACGCTCGCTTGAAGACGCTCTCTGGGAAAATTTTCTATATATTTTCAAGTTGTACTTATTTTCTTACGTCACTTGTATTCTGTACTTGAACAACAAATACTAAAATTATATGAATATTATAAAGAAACGAGATTATTTAATTTTTAATGAGCATCAGTAAATTTCACATAGCTTCACAATAATGCCAATAGATGGCGCAGTCATTAACTATTCAATTGAACTAGGAGTTACGACTACGATTTATCCCAAAAATAGTTTTGCGTCGACCATTATTATTTAGGTACATAATATAATAACATATTATTCAATTAAAATTATTCTTTAGTTAAATATCATTTTGTATATTTTCTATTCGCGTCGATAGATGACGATTTGTACAGATGCCCCTAACCCGTTTTCACTCGTTAGTACCTACATAATAATTCAATGTTTTCAATGTTTTGACGTTCCCTAACCTTTACGGGCTACCTATGATAAGTTATGTGATGATTACTGTCAACTTCTTTATCACGATCCTGTACGGGACACCTAAAAGGACATTGGGACGGATGTTAGGACTTAGGATTGTGTTTTGGAGCTACCTACGTAAAGAGACTCCTACATAGGGGATGATTTAGGTATGTTTGGTGAAAACGGGCACAGTTTTGGTCGTCATGTTTTTGAATGAATAATCATGGGATACCGTTACCGCGAGGTCTCAGTTCGGGGCGAACCACTAGTATAGAAGTTATAGTCATCCAAATTGTACCAATGGCGGACGCAGCCACGTAGACAAAGCTGCTGTAAAGACTGCATCAAGTTGATCAATTTTACGTAACCAATCGCTTATGGTACTTGTTTTATCTCTGGGTCCAAATTTGAGAATAACTTCTGCATCATCATGCGTCACTTGGCGTCGTTCTATTGGCAGCGGCGTTGCGTCTTCCGGCAAGGGCGTGGAGTTTTCGGAAGAAGAAAAAAAAAATACCGCATTCTTCACTGTTCTGCGCTCTCTTCTTACTTCCGAGACACATCACCACTTCTGAAGTGTGACAGAGCATGGGAGCGTCTTGAAATAATAGTCGATATTAAAAATACTTTCACTATATTTTCGGGCAGAGTTTCTACCTTCAATATTTTACAAGAATGAACGTCTGTTAATCCAGTACCTTCACTTTTATACATAATTATGATTCAGACAACAGGCTTACAGTACTGCCAACCAAACTAATATTATTAGTATTAGTGTTCCGAATACTATTTTACAAAACAGAAATAATTATGCTGCACGAAATAATTAAATTACAATTATAATGAACTGAGTAAATTATTTAAATAAGAATTAAATATTCAGGCAACTCAATATCAATCAAATACCTGTGATTTAGTATAATAGTCTAACAATTCTGCCAACAAAGTAATCATAACAGTATCAGTGCTATTTTACAAACTAAAGATAATTCATAGATGTATATATTCGTAAAACATAAAATAATAAATATTACGATATTAACCATTCATAACAAAATAAGATTTACTCATTACTAATTATTATTTCTAATTAAAGTATTTGGTGTATAATCTGGAAGTAGCGTGTATGTAACGGTCCAGCATGACATAGCTTAGCAAATGGTTTATAACACTTAGTTTTATTTATGAAATCATTTTATAGCTTGAATAGCTTCTTCCTCGTAACTATATGGATTTAATATAATATTATACAGATACAGATATTTTACAAAAGAAACTGCCTTCCTGTAAATACTAAAGACGAACAAAAAGTTCGCTCATTAAGTACTAAATTTGGGTTAATAATTTCAACCCTTTTTAAAGGCAATCAGAATTAATCTGAATTTTGATAGCGACATTAATATAGAAGGGTTTCCGCGAATACCGAATCAGCGATAAAGATAACACAACTCCTGTTTTAATGTGGTAATATGGACACGTCCGGGCTTTTTCCCGGCATTGCCGGCATTTACGGTTGGATGCTTCCAACTTCCACTGTTCCGAATTTTTTGGGTTACATTTTCCGCTATACCTACTGTTTTTGCGATTCAGTGTTGAATCGCCCCTTTACTTTGTGAATATATTTAAATGAACGCTTGAAAGCATACTGGAAAGGGATCATATCAATAAAATTATTAAACACACAGTTATAAAACTTTATTTAAATTATTGTGCTATTAAACTAAATTAAACATTGCGACAAAAGAAATTAAGTAATCAGAAGTTACATGAAACATTTTATTATTATTAGTGAAAAATATGCGATAAGTATATCAAAAAAAAAAAAAAGGATGACGGTACTGATTTTTAATAAACTGAGTCATCCGAACATGTTCCTACCATTGCCGGGGTTTATGAATGGTTGCATCCAGCTCCCACAGTACCGGACTTTTGCAATCCTTTTACATTTCCCGCTGTATTGTTTTTCGAGTCATCGTTGAATGAATGCCTTTTCACTTCGTGAATGAGTGAACAGTTTAACTTACTCCTGAATAGAGTGCTGTATGAACTGTCTTTTATATTAATATTATAAAATAAATAAATTAATCATTCATTGGGAAAATATTGTTCTTCATAATCAGTATTCTAAAAGCGGTGAAAAGCCTGCTAACTTATTTTCTATATACTTATGTAGTCATCATCTTCATCATCATTAGCAACCCATCAACGGCTCACTATACTGAGCTCAGGTCTCCTCTCAGAGAAGGGTTATAGGCCGTAGTCCACCACGCTGGCCCAATGCGAATTGGCGGACATCACACACCTTCAAGAACATTATGAAGAACTCTCAGGTGTGCAGGTTTCCTCACGATATTTTCCTTCACCGTTGAAGCATGTGATATTAAATTGCTCAAACACACTTGACTCCGAAAAGTCAGAGGGGCGTACTCGGAATCGAACCTGCGACCCTCGAATAGGATACCACAGTCCTAATCACTAGGCTATCACTGCTGCACTTATGTAGTTGGTAATAATAATTGACAAGTCTGGGTGTTGCCGGTAACGCCGGCGTTTACGGTTTGATGCACCCACCTCATACTGATTCGTAGTTTCGATCAAACGTTTAACTTTTACCACAGCACTGTTTTTTCGAGTCAGTGTCGAAAGAATGTATTTCTACTTTGTGAATGTATGAACAGTTCAACGCACGCTTGCACAAAGGTTGGGTCTCAACTTTCCAGCTCTACAAAGTGCAAACACCAAACCAACTAACATTAATGCACCTCTCTTATTTCTCGACACACTTTGGAACCCAACTTTACTTATACTCAAATTAACCATAACAACACTCGTTATTTTAACTAACGTTTCTACATTTTTGAGGGACATAATTCCTTCAAGCATTTACATAATGTTTAAGTACTTAGTTGTGTAAAAAGTGTCTAAATTATTTTAAAAATGGAAACGAAAGGGACGCAAAGGGAATTGGAAATAGGATAGGGAAACGGAAACTGAAACTGAATAGGAAAACAGAAACAGAAACGCAAACTGAATAGTGAAAAGGAAACTGAATAGAGAACCGGAAACAGGAGGAGAAAGGGAACGGAACAGGAGAACGGAAACGGAAACGGAATAAAGTAATGGAAGGGAACGAAATAGATAAACGGAAAAGTATGAATAACTTGAAACTTCAGCTATATTTCTGGAATACATAAACAATTCACGAAAACTTCAGACGATCTTGATCACTGACTGTGTGCCAGTAATTTTTATTTTATTTATTTATTTATCTTGTAACATAATATACAGAGAAAAAATATCAAATATGACAAAACTTAATTAACACTAAATATAGATTTAGTCTTAAGACTATTTAGTTACTGTGTAGTGTATTGTAGGTACAGTCAGAAATCTACTGTCCCTAAACTAGGTCCACACACTTTAGTCCCTAAACACACACACACGCGCGTGTGTGTGTGTGTGTGTGTGTGTGTGTAGTATGTTTAGTATGTTTGAAATATTATTTTGTTAACCTAAAACTTCCAGCAACTTTTCAGTTTCGTTTGTTTATGTATTCACAAAAAGAAATCTTTGTTTACTCTATCAACGATAAAATATTTTATTTAAAAGAGAGGTCGAACTCTAGTATTATAATTAATAATTAATACCTTTACATCCTATACTCAAGAAATTGCTTGCTATCTGCCCTTGGTAATACATCGAGAATGAGTAATAGGTGCATTAGGTGGAATAAATCAAAAATTTAATTACCTGTCTAAACTCCAACCGGTGCTACAGCCTAACAAACTTAGCCAGTATTTCAACTCTTTATCAGACACGATGTAAGCTACCAACATTATGCAATATACAAAAAAAAATATGCTGAACGTAAATTTCCAAATCAATCAATATTTAATGCAAAAAATGTATCTAGCTCTGTTTAAAAAATGTTTTCAACGACCTTACAAGCATATTTTAGGTGATTTTTAGGGTTCCGTACCAAAATGGTAAAAATGGAACCCTTATGGTGAGACTTTCTCCGTCCGTCCGTCCGTTCGTCCGTCTGTCACAGTCGATTATTTCAGTAACTATTAAAGCTATCGACATGTTTGGCATAGTTGTGTATAATAGTGGCCCAACATCATTGGAATAAAGAAAAATCGAAAATTATTTTTATATTTATTAAAAAAGGGGGAAATCGGGGTTGCATTCTTGTGCATTCTAAAACAGTTTTTTATTTATTTCTATATATAATAGTCTTTGATTAATCGGCCAAAATGACGAAAAAAATACCGTTCCCCCCCCCCTTATCTCCGAAGTTTACCAATCGAAAAATCTGAAATAATTATGGTCAATAGAGGCTTATGTATATTTTACAGGAAAAATAAAATCAACGCGAAAATTATTTTAGTTTAATTAATGAGGGGGAAAATCAGGGGTTTGAAATTTCAAAGTAAGATAATTATACCGAGTTGGGTATCATATGACAGGCCTTTACTTGTGCATTCTAAAACAGTTTTTTATTTATTTCTATATATAATAGTTTTTGAGTAATCGGCCAAAATGTCGAAAAAATACCGTTCCCCCCCCCTCCCCCCCCTTATCTCCGAAGTTTACTAATCGAAAAATCTGAAATAATTAGGGTCAATAGAGGTTTATGTATATTTTACAGGAAAAATAAAACCAACGCTCTAACTAGGATAGTTTTTTTTATATTAACAATAAACCTCTACAAACAAAGTTAACGATAAATAAGCAAATTAATACAATATTATCGTTTTACTTTTACTTTTGGAGTACGGAACCCTCGGTGCGCGAGTCCGACTCGCACTTGGCCGGCTTTTTTTTTCATGGGCGCGTCTTTAATAAATGTGTGGTTCCTCAAGGAACAGACTTCGACCCCCGTGTCGAGGAAAAAATAAAAAAAGCATTTATAAATTTCTAACAGCTGGTTAGCTAGCTAAACGCACTGAAATTTCCTCTGGTCCTGCAAATTTTCATGCGGTGGTAACATTTGAGTATTCAGTTTCAAAATGACACTTTGTAAATAGAGGTGTCTGTATTAACTGCTCATTTATTTTACTCTGTGGTCGCACATGCAATAGATTTTCTCATTTGTGTACTAATTGGTAAGTCGCGCTGGGGCTAATTGTGTTTAAACATCAGCTTTGGCCTCGCTAATTCCACGCTTCGAGCCGCCGTAGTTGAATTTAACAGTTTTCACTAAATATACTTACCAAGTTTTTTTATTTGCAATAATAGTAGATTGTTACACAAGGGACGTAAGTAAGCTATTACAGAACAAGATCCAATTTGGCGCCAGTGCGAGCGCAGCTCGCATAGGGCGCTAATGGATCGCGTGCACCCGAGATATTTAGTCACACGAGCGAGCGCAGCGAGCGAGGGTGAATATAGTTCGAGGGTGTAATAGCTACTTGCAACCGAGGTAAGCATTCTACTTTATATCATTCTTGCGAGGTAAATAAAACATTGGTAATGCAAAATGAAATTTTAATTAGAATAATTAGCAAATTTAGAGAAAGCAAAACACATTCTGCCAAAGATGTAATTCCTTTCTTTGCACGCCATTTGTTGAGTTCTTCGTAAGTTTTCACGTACCGCTCTTTGGACTTATCCGGCAAAAGGTTTTGCATCATTTGTTCTGCTTCAAGCAAACAAAAATCAGGCTCTCCTCCTTTTTCATCATCTAATGAAGTGCTTGACATTGTTGTAAATAACTTAAATCCCTTTACGAACAAACTTCACAAACTTTCAGATCAAATGAAATGCCGCCATTTCCATTTTTTTTTCGTAAATAGTTTTCTATTTTTTTTTACGGCTCTGAGTTCCAAGGAGTTTTGCATAGTTTGAAATGTATGGAAATTAAATGCCGCCATGTTCAGTGTTTTTTTTTTCAGTAAAAAGTTTTCTTACCATTTTATAAGCAAAGAGATTGTTTACCAAGGAGTTTTGCATAGCTTGAACTGTAATGTGAACATTACAATTCAAGCATAGTGCGACGTAATGTTGCCTTGAATTGCAAACACCAACTTACAAGGAGACTTTCCACCATAGTAATCCCTAGTTACTGAGCAAGTATGATATAAAAAGTGTTTTATGAGGGTCCCCTTTTTCTTTGAAATAAAACGAATATAATGTTGAAGAGTGAAGTAAATTTATTGATGTTTTTGCAATTCACGAAGGCGAGTGAGCTTTACCTTTGGTTACTTCGTGTACATGGACATTGCATAAGTGTGCGTGCCTGTCAAAGCCTAGGTGGGAGCGGGCAGGCGCGAGCATTGCGCTTGCTCACACTTATACAGATACGACACACACACACACACAACCACAAGTCAGTCGCCCTCGTGAATTGCAAGAACTTATACAATATTAAATATGAACTTAAGAAGTCCTGGACACAACTCCTGATTATTATGAATGCTGAATATGACGGTTAAAATCAGTCAAGTAAAAGTAAAGCTTCAAGTATTACAATTGTATGATTGTAACAAAAAAGTAGTCTTTTTGTCTTTTCTATGCTAATATTATTAAGAGGATTTTTTGTTTGTTTGTTTGTACCGAATAGGCTCTGAAACTACTGGACCAATTTTAACCATTTTTTCACCAATATAAAGCTAAATTATCAGGAAGTAACATAGGCTATAATTTATTTTCAAAAGAATTAGAGAACCTTAATAAAATTGCAATAACCCAAATTAGTAATAATTTTGCCCATAAAATTCATTATTTGGCGTGTGATGAGAAAACTAGTGATGATATATAAAAATTATGTACTACATGATTAAAGTACTCATTATTCTCTACAAAAAAGTCCCCGAGGGAATATATTATCTAACTATCATATTAAAGTCTCAATAGTAGTTTTTGGGTTCTAAAATTGAATTAGATCGCCTGTAGAAATAAAGGTTTGTTACATTCGTATCGTAGTACGAAAATATGTTTGTTTGTTGGTTTATCCTTCAATCACGCTGCAACAAAATTACGGTAAGAAGACCGCAGTAGGTACTCTTAGTTAACCTCGAGAAAACCTGAGCGTTGGCACCCTTAACTGGTTCAAATCCAACCTACTCGCACAAAACGCTTCAGTCCATTGTTTCTGAATCCAACCGCTAAGGAGTGGAACGCACTTCCAACATCTGTGTTTCCGGCCACGTATAACCTCAGTACCTTCAAGGCAAGAGTGAATAGGCATTTTCTAGGCAAGCTTGCTCCAACCTAGACCTCATCAGTATCAGTGCTTTCCAGTATTGATTGTCGTCAAGCGTAAGCCTATCTCCAAATAAAAATAAATAAATAAAAAAAAACCTATGGAAAACTAGAATTATAAAAAAATTACGACCAATACTTCTGACGTTTTTACATTCTGCGAGTCTTGAAAATGCCTAATAAACCATAACATTAAGTTTGTTGGATGTAAGCCAAACTAAGCCACTAGTGGTAAGTGTTACACCTTGCTGAATAATGGATGAGGCACTGATAAATGTGTTCTAAGACCAGACGGTGGAGGTCTACCTTAAGATTTTTCTTTATCCACAATAATAATATCCTCAATCCTTATTGCATAATTTATAATATACTAGCTTTTGCCCGCGACTTCGTCCGCGTGGAGTTAGGTTTTTAAGAATCCCGCAGTTTGTTGTTTTTCCGGAATTAAAATTATAATAAGTCTATGATAGCCTATATATTATCACTCCAAATTCCCTAAAAACACGTTGATCTATCGCTCCGTTGAAGGACAAACAAAAATTTTATGATTAGTTTCTTAATCTTTATAATAGACTTTTACAATCAAAACCTTATTATAAATTAATTAAAAAGTTATTTTTTACGCTCCATAAGAAGAAAAAATCGATTGTCATCTCTATTATTTGATAATTTCTATACAGTTTTTTTTTTTTATGAAGCAAGATACTGTTGTCTGTAGTAGAATTTTGACTTGTTTGCAAGTTACAAAGAATACCTGTCTATCATGCGGTAAGTAATACGTTGTTATTATCATGTTGGTTTAAACAGGTTTTGGTTTAAACGAATAGCAACAAAAAATAATCCTCTAAGAACTCCAAAGTATACTAAAACAGTTCCAGAGATATAGCGATTTAGCCTAACACCCGCAATAATACAGTCTTCTGTTCTGTACTACAGATAACTTCTTATCACCGGTTTTAGCGTTTATAGCGAACAAGTTTTGTAACTTAGTTAAGTATTCCGTTTACGTAAGCCGAAATACATAAGGTCGAGGTGCCTGAAGTTGTGGCTGTGCAGACTCTGGCGGAATATAGTTTGGAAGATAAGAGCAATTTGGCGATATTTTGATATCCCGTATACTCGTATATTATTATCGCTCTATAGGTATATAATAACCGGATTGATTCCTTCAGTTTTTGGAGCTCCTGATGGTAACTAACTAACTACTAATAATAATAGGTCTTATAACACTTTTGACGTGATAACCTCTTATAAATCGATCAACACCAGCTGCACGCACGAAAAAGTGTCACCTTCCGCCTGAGCCTGAGCGTGCAAGCGAGAGCGCGGAACAAGCGATAGAGAGGCACGATCGGCCCAAGCGTTGACTTGTGACTTGTTTCTTTATGGCGTTATCACGTAAAAAAACTCGTCCGTATACCGATTTTACAGACAACCAATTTTTTTTGTAATGCTCTTGTGTTCCTACTCGTATAGTATGTACAATGTACAAATAATGAATTAGTTGATTAAGGGCCGATTTCACCAACGTAAAATAATTTTTATCCGAGCAAAGATATTTTGGCAGATTTTCAATACAAAAATTGTCAAAACACCCAATTTATTCCTCGGTTAAACGTCACTCGACGTTGGTGAAATCGGCACTAAGAGGCGTAAGTTTAATCATGCGTTTAAATATTATGTATAATCTGTGAACATACTATTCCTTACTAGTGGTATAGTCACGTAATCCGCTTTCGTGTGACACCTGATACAATAAAGAGCTTATAACGTTACTTAATATTAACTTTTTTACCAATAATAGCCTCCAATAACCAAAAGATTAGACAATAAATATTAAGAACACAAACGACCACTTTATGTGGGAGACAATTTTTTTCTTCAACAACCTAACTTAAAACTCTGAAAAAGTGTGTTAAACATCAAAAGCTTTTTTTTTCAGATAATTGTGTTTTAAGAAATTCTTACACTTTTTATTTAAGCAAAACTTCATAGTTGAAAACTTAAAATTATTATTTTAACACTAGCTGATGCCCGCGACTTCGTCCGAGTGGATTTAGTTTTTTAAATCTTGGGGAACTCTTTGATTTTCCGGGATAATAAGTAGCCTATGACACTCTCCAGGTCCTCAACTATAACCATGAAAAAAATCATGTCCATCCGTAGCTCTGTTGCGGCGTGATTGAAGTACAAACAAGGAAGGTTGGAAAAAAAAACAAAAATCAAACACTATCGAATTTATAATATTAGTATGATGGTTCTAGGTTAGTTAACAAGTTATACCTTCAATATCAAACGACGCGTACCTACTCTTAGTTCCCGGCGAACCAATAATATTTTCTATCATACCAATATTATAAATGCGAAAGTGTGTTTGTTGGTTTGCTCTTCAATCACGCCGCACCAGAGCTACGGATCGACGTAATTTTTTATATGAGTATAATTGAGTGACACCTGGAGAGTGACATAGGCTGCTTTTGATCCCGAGGGATTTTAAAAACTGAATCCACGCGGTCAAAGTTACGGGCATCAACTAGTGTTATTATAAAATCGGCTGGTGTCAGCTAGAGAAAGTTATACCACAGTAGCTATAAGAAGAGATATGAACCTGCCTTACTCTGCGGTTATAATTTACGTCTATCTTTTTTATAGTAACTAGTGGAAAATTTCAGAAATACTCTCTAACATTTTGCCCGCGCAGATAATATGGCGCCTGTCTAATATTTCAATAGGTAATTTAGACTGTAGATTTGTCCCTAGCCTTAAAGACGTAATTTTCTGTTTTCTATTTCGCCAAGTTTAATCAGACTTAGGTAATATCGGTTGTCTGTGATAGACGTAAGCCACATTAAGGCCAAGATGATAAATTAAACGCTTTTATGACAAGTTAAATATCTATAATGGACTCTGATATCGACAGATTGATACGTCCGATACCAAAGTTTATTCATTTGGCCGTAGGATTAACAAAGGGACACTTTGTGATTAACTTTCGAAACTTTCCTTAGATATACACGAAAATCGTTTCTAAATGCGTATTTGTAAGTTAACATCCATTATGGATGTAGATGTCTAATTCAAAAGTTCGGTTCAGTCATTTTGACTAGCAATTGAATTAATAACAGGCCCCTTTTTAATTTACTTTTTTTGACTGCCTCGTTGGTCTAGTGATTAGCATGTTCGACTGCAGATGATGAGGTCCCGGGTTCGATTTCCTGGTTAGGCCAACAATATTGGCTTTTTCTGTCAAAATATTCTCAGTACTAGCCCGGAGTTAGGAAGTTGGCCGTGTGTCACCCCCGTACCTCAGAGAGTAGGTATGTAAAGCTGTCGATCCTGCGCCTGATCTCTCTCGGATTGTGTCGTATTTCCGTCCCACCAGACTATGAGAGTGAGGGAATAGACAGTGCACCTCTGATTGCGCACACACTTGTGCACTCTAATATCTCCCGCGTAGATGGCTTAATTCTGTGGAGATTCTCCGCCGCGCCGTGACCGGATTCAGTCTCCCGGCCGAAATCACACGGTGACGATGGAAGATTTTTTTTAATTAAAATATTAACCATGCCCATATTTTTGTTCATGTTCGTATTCTCTATTTCCCTCTAGTGCTAGAGTAGGTACAACAATTAGTCTATTTTATTTAAACATGTTGGCTAAAAAACTCTCCTAAGGGCCGAACTAACCAATGTAAAATAAGTCTTATTCGAGCGTAAACTATATGACTATATGTTTTGACAGTATTTTCAATACAAAAAACTGTCAGAATGCCCGATTTATTCCTCGGATAAACGTCACTTGACGTTGGTGAAATCGGCACTTAGTCTACCAAATTCCAAGTCGGGGTTATGCTTTGTCTACTAATAGTATATTATTTAATATTATCTCGTTACTGTTTTATTTTTTGAAATATTCATGTGGTAACTTCAACATGCCACCATACATGTCACATTCACACGTCTAACATACATAGTATTTCTAGTCTGTTTTAACCATTGACTTATTACACCGTTGAATAGACGAAGGGTCAAAACGTTCGTCAACGTTTTATACGTAAAATAAAAATTCAATGAGCTCATATAAAAAGAGAAATACCATTTCTACAGGCACTTTTGCAATCATGATGCCTACATAAAACGTCTCCAAATAAAAAACGGACATCGATAGCGACTGATGGACATAATATAATCTGGTAATGAAAGTTTAATAATTTGTTTGACCCAAAATCGGCTCAACAAAGTTTGGGATTCCTTCACAAAAAACTTGCTAGAAGATAAACTTTGAAAATCGTTTTCCTTTTGCTGTGTTTTGTTAAAACGTTTTTCTTAAATACATTTCTATTTTAATTTTGTTATACCAAATATAATTTATCTATAGATATTTTTTTCATTCGTAATTTAATTTCATCTTTATATTGTGACCAAGTAAAATTCAGCCCCTGCGACCCACATTTGAAACCCACAAATTACATTTTATCCTTTCCAAAAAATAGAAAACCGACATGAATCATCGAATATGAACGGGAAAATGACTCGACCCTTTGATCGAATCATTTTAACCCGATCGTCTTCTGGGTCGGCTGTTATGATCGATCGACACAAATTGTAGGAAAACTGCATCAATCATTGCAACAACCTCAATCGTGATAATTGGCTGAATTTATGGCATTTTAGCTGCAACAATGCATTTTAGCCAATAGCAAGAGATTATCGGCTAATCAGAGGTGATTCCGATCTTCATACTGTAGCTTTCATTGTCAGATCGTCTTCTGTTTCGACAGATACGATCGATACCGGTCTAGTGCGTGAACCTCGATGAAGTTTCGCACGGTTAAAAAATATGGAAATACCGTCCAACTCTAAAAAAATCAGTGATAGCCTATAGTGGTTAGGACTGTGGTCTCCTATTCTGGGGGTCGAAGTCTCGATCCCGGGCACGCACCTCTGACTTTTCGGACTCAAGTGCGTTTAAGAAATTAAATATCACTTGCTTCAACGGTGAAGGAAAACATTGTGAGGAAACCTGCACATCTGAGAGTTCTTCATAATGTTTTCGAAGGTGTGTGAAGTCCGCCATTTCGCATTGGGCCAGCGTGGTGGACTATGGTCTGTAACCCTTCTCTGAGAGGAGACCTGCGCTCAGTAGTGAGCCGTTGATGGGTTGCTATTGATGATGATGATGATCCAACTCTAACCATCATCGAAATCTAACAGAATTTTCTAACAAAGTTCTGCTCCAAACGTAGGCTCAAGATAACCAATGAATGGGTGAGTGGCATGTAATTATTTTCTGGTAGTTACTACTACCTTCTGATTGTTACGTTTTTGATGGTTATTTTGATGAATTATGACACCCTTTCACAGGACAGTACGTCATCCTTACTAATATTATAAATGCGAAAGTGTGTTTGTTTGTTGGTTTGTCCTTCAATCACGCCGCAACATCGACGTAATTTTTGCATGGGTATACTTGAGGACCTGGAGAGTTACATAGGCTACTTTTTATCCCGGAAAATAAGAGTTCCCGAGGGATTTTAAAACTAAATCCATGCGGACGAAGTCGCCGGCATCACCTAGTTTCTAAATAATTTTCTGCGAGCTCGTTGTAGGCACCTAAGTACAAGCGCGGCGATACTACTGCGTAGTCGGCCTTTTAAGGCTTAAAATGGCTTATCACTATCGACTATTGCGCTTCTAAGCATTAGAATTCGATGGGAATTATCCTCTTTTTACCCTCTTTTTCTTTTCTTCTCTTTTTTACTTTCACTTGATTTTTTAAAAATAGGTTCATCAGCCGTATTGAACTGGTACACGTATGAATACACAATGCCCGTAGCCGTCTGAACATAAAGGCGGCCGTGTCAGCTCGTGATGAATCGCTCTCCCTTCGTATTGATTGTCGATTAAACAGGCGTTCCCGTTTTAACTTTATCCTCGTTTTTGTTTTAAATCGCTTCAGTTTCTGTTGTGACAGCTGGATCCAGTTTTCTGATTTTGTTTGTTGTAATAAATGCAACATCTATAAGCAAACTAGCTTCTGACTGCGAATTCGTCCTAGTTGTCTTGGAATTTAAAAATTCCGCAGGAATTCCTTTTGTTTTTCAGAAATAAAAGTAGCAAGAAAAGGTAAGAATTATTTTGCTATAATCCGCCAACAGAAAAAATCTGTATGGTCAAACATGCAATTAAAAGCTAAGCACCACTCACTTACCCAGCCAAGCAAAAAAGCCAAGTTCCCAAGCAAGCAATGCCACCACCACTCACATGCACCACCACACAAGACTTTTACACTACTCTCGACGCACGTTTCGCCCCGACACCGGAGCATCCTCAGGAGATGTCGACTTTACAATGCTGTATTGTCTAGTGAAGCTCGTGTCAAATGCGCGGTATTATATACGCGGTATTAATCGGTATTAATATTAATTGCATGTTCGACCATACAGATTTTTTCTGTTGGCGGATTATAGCAAAATAATTCTAACCTTTTCTTGCTAATCATGAACTTCCGCAAAGTAACGCCTGCCTATCCAAATAAAAGTAGCATTTAATGCACTCTCCAGGACACTTTCGGTTTCAATCTATTGGTAGGGATAATGTGTTATTAGCGCAAAAAGCTTATTTAGAAAAGAGCCAGTTGTACCTACGTCAGGTGTTTAAAGTTGTTAAAGTTAAGTCATGCCTACCAAAAACAAATTAACTTGTACAAGGCAGTACCTATATTTCTACCTTACCTTAAATTTTTCTCTACAACTCCAGCTACCGTTTTCTCTCCTTATCTTTTTACCATTTTTTTTTATCTTTAGGTAAAAAGATAAAACGATTGAGCGCTTTATGTAATAAAAATGGTTTTCAGATCCTTTCGCATATAATTCGAGGAAAATACAGCCAATGGCTCAATGGCTAGTAAATAAAGAACTTAATTGTAATGGTCCGATATTATAGTTTATTATAGTTTAAAAATATATAGACACTGACTTCTCCAGCAACGTACATCACGATAATATAAATCCTTCAAGAAGCTTTCACATAAATTTCGTCTACAAATCTAAGCAGACTAAAATTTCCAAGAAACCTTTTAATAGGATATCCACTCTGTCCTTTTTAGAGACGCATCCGATTTAAAAGTGGATTTTCGTATTCGACAAAATGCACGACGAGCAAGAGAAAATGCTGGAGGAATAAGAAAACAAAATCTATCAAAATTCCAATTCTAAGGCATGAATCTTTAACTCGCAACAACAGATAAAAAGTATATTTAAAATTACTATAATATTAATATTTATTTAGACAGATACTAAAATATTTCTAGGTGCATAAATCAGAAAATTACAGCAATAAAAACGCTATCGGTGTATTTATTGTTTATTTATAATACCTGGGCTTATCGACGACCCACTGCTCTCTTCTCGGACGTAAGAAGTTAAGAAGGCTATAGTCTACCACCAGACTTAACATTTGAGAACATTATGGAAAACTCTGAGGCACACAATGTAATTAATTCTAGGTAGATAAAAACTAGGTTTAAAACATTGGATTAAATAAAATTAAAGAAAATGTTTATTTTCTTTAAAGACTTCCTGATTCAGACTCAATTTCCACTTTTATTTTGGCCTCACAGAATTATCACAGTCTCAACATTCGAGTCGCACCATTTTTTTATACTCTACGCGAACAAAGTCACGGGAGCGAACTAGTAAACAACATGGCATTGCTGTCGTATTCCGCACGCTTTTCAAAGCACTGAAAAGCAAGAAGACGACTTGTAAATAAAATAACGTAATGAAAGGCATTATTGCGGCGCGAAACTCTGAAATTCGTACAGTTTTAATATGAATTGTTTCAAGAGCTGGACGCAAAAGAAGAGAACCAGAAGGGCTATATGATAAACGTTGAAACTTTGCGTTACCTTTTTCATTAAAAAAAGTCTCAATAGCACGGCGGTCAAGGTGGTGGTCTACCGAAACGTCGATGGCTCAAATTCCGTCCATTTCATTACTGTAGTGTTGTGGAATTTGCACACATATACTCAGGGAATATTATAGAGGTTATAACAATTGTATTTATAGTTGTAAGCAGTGATAGTCTAGTGGGTAGTACTGCGGTCTCTTATTCGGGGGGTCGCAGGTTGGATCCCGGGCATGCACCTCTGGCTTTATTAAGTTAAGTGCGTTTAAGAAATTAAATGTCAACTTAACGGTGAAGGAAAACATCGCGAGGAAACCTGCACACCTGAGAGTTCTTCATAATGTTCTCAAAGTTGTGTGAAGTATGCCAATTTGCATTGGGCCAGCGTGGTGGACTATGGCATTTTTCTGAGAGGAGGCCTGCGCTCAGTGGTGAGCCGTTGATGGGTTGCTGATGATGATGATGATGATGAATAATTATATCTGATGGTGCTGCAACGTCTTTTACACTTATTTCTGGGTAGAACTTCGGCAACCTTAAATACTTAATAATACAATTTTATTATAAGAAGTAAACCCGCCGAAGATTCTGAAATGTGTGGATTTTTTTATTAGTACAGTTTCCGGCCTTCACTGCGTAGAGTGTCATCCCTGTTACATAGACTTATGTCCTAATGTTTTGCCATGTGTGAATGTGTACAACGACGCTCTACGAAATCAAATCCGAAGTCAGTCGATATGTTAAATTTAGAGCCAGCTGTCTGCTACTCTTTGTAGCTTTTTCAAATATCCCACCAGCTCTTGGATTATCTGAAATACGTCGAGTTTTAATACGAATGTAATTTGGTGTCTAGCAACATCTGTTGGGGAACCATTTATGAATGGGTGTATTGTGATTTACAGGGATTTAATTTCTGTAATTACTCTAGTGTTAAGGATTGTGATTAATGGGATTGGAGTGTAATCATGCTTGCAGAGTGTTCGGAGTTGCTGAGAAATTCTTTTTAGGGTTCCGCGATTCATAATGGAATGAAATTAATTACTAAATCGTTTACAGTTGTTTTTTGAGTAGACTCAAAAACGGCTCGGCAGGTGCCTATTTTTAAACAACTTCAAAAAAGTAGGAGGTTTTCAATTCGTCACCGATTACTCAAAGACGCCTGAACCGACTTGGAATATTCTTTTTTTGTTTGAAAGGGTATACTTTCCAGGTAGTCCCATTTAAATTTTACCCAAATCGGTCAAGCGGTTTTTAAAATATCAATAATAAATTATATACTTTGTATAGTGGCGCGGGAGTTAGAAGTCGGTTTTTTAAGAATAATTTTTTAAATTAAATTATTTATTATATTATTGTTATAATCAGTAATATTAACCATGCTGAGAAGAGGGTTTGGCAATGGCTAGTTACCACCTTACTGTACAAGACGTGCTGCCAAGCGATTTAGCATTCCATTGCTATGAGTAGAGATTGTAATTCGCACTGCAGTACCTACCCCTTCGAAGTTAGCCCGCTACCATCTTAGGCTTCAAAGTTCGCAATCTAGGGCTTCATTGTTAAGAAATCAAATAATAGTAGGATTAAAATATTGTTCTCACCTCCGGGCGGAAAGCGTCAATTTTCCTCCCGCTGCGCTAAACGAAAATGTCGCTTTCCGCCTCCGTCGAGGAGAAAAATAGTATACACACCACGGGCAGTAAATAAGAAAGCCTCAGATCACATGTTTATTGACCTCGGCTTCGCCTCGGACAACAATTACATGCGATCTGAGACGTTTCTTATTTTACTGCCCTAGATGTGTAATATACTATTCCATCAATATTAAGACCACGTAATAACTTCCACTACACAATCGTCCACTAATGCAACAATATCATACATTTTCATTATAATGCAAATCTCCGGGCTACGAGCGGCTTCTTGCTTTTGAAAACCCTTGAATGGCGTGTAAAATACGACAGTGCGGCCATATTGTTTATGTTGTTGCGGACAGGATGAAATACGAGCACGCGCTTTTTTACTTTTTGCTCACGCCTGCAATGCTGCTTTATTTAACTACGGCCTTCGTGGCGTTGCAAAACGTAGGAAAATATGGGCGGGTGTTAATTTGTGAACACGTGAACAATTAAGCATATTTTGTTTTGAATTCTTATTTCTTTTGAGTCCAGTTCAAGCACAATCAGTGCGACAAATGCGGTGCCGGTTCTTGTAACGATCTGTGCTTGAGCTGCTGATTTGATGATATTATTTTCTCAGGGTTTTTGACTTGATAACGTCTTATAAATCGATGAACACCGGCTGCACGCACGAAAAAGTGTTACGTTGTTACGTGTTACGAAAGAGCGGAACAAGCGATAGAGAGGCACGATCGGAACAAGCGTTGGCTTGTGACTGGAGAAAATTGTAATATTCAATTAACTCCTTTGTATTATACAAAATAATGATAATTCAGTGATAATAATTCAATTCAATTCATAAAAGTATGCAATTTTTCATCAATGTTTCTTTATGACGTTATCACGTAAAACTATCGTCCGTAAACCGACTTTACAGACAACCACTTTTTTGTTCTTATTATTTTTAAAGAAATATAATGGTGTTCTATAATATCAGTTCCATCGGTAGGTGCACACTAAACTACAAATAACAATAAAAAATTAAATAAACTATAAGTAATTATCTAAAACTAGGTAGGTACATACCATAGTATAGTAATAAAACTGTTATTGCCGAAATACTTACCCAAAGGTTTACTAAAAATACTTTATATTCATAGTTGGCAATTTTTGTTCATACATTTATTATTGTTTCTGTCAAAGTTAAAGATTAGTTTCGAACACAAACCAATAGCAAGTGTCAAACATCCTATAGTTCGCCTTCACAAATGGGAAAGTCACTTTTCCTCTTTAGATATATTATAAACTTTCCTAATAACAGGAGTTCAGATCTAAGTCTAAAAGCTGCAACTAACTTATTTCTATTAATTTTGCTTATGAGTGTTAAACACGTGCTTAATGAAATTTCTTGTGCCTTAATGTCGAACCTGACAGCTCTTTATACAAAAACTCTAAAGTTTGATGCCTGAAAGCGTTTCTCAATAATGCTTATTGTTAAAAAAAATGCTGAATATATATAATAATCTATATAAATAAAAATGAATGTTGGTAAGCGCATAACTCCAGAATGGATGGACCAATTCGGTTAATTTATTTTTTGTAAGTTTCTTAAGGTCCACGGAAGGTTTTAATACAAAAAAACAAACAAAAAAAATTATAATAGATAGATAAATATAGATAGATAAATCTTCTATATAAATAAAAATGAATGTTGGTAAACGCATAACTCAAGAATGGATGGACCAATTCGGTTAATTTATTTTTTTTGTATGTTCTTTAAGGTCCACGGAAGGTTTTAATAAAAAAATAAACAAACAAAAAAAAATTCATACTAGATAAGTTGGCGGTACGAAGTTCGCTGTGTCAGCTAGTCTTAATATATATAAATTACGTGTCACGTTGTTTGTCCGCGATGGACTCCTACACTACTTAACCGATTTTGATCAAATTTTGTAACTATCTGTAATTTAGTCCAACTTGAAAGATAGGATAGTTTTTTTTCGATTAGGATAGTTTATTTGTTTTATTTTTATAGATAAGTTGGCGGTACGAAGTTCGCCGGGTCAACTAGTATATAATAAATTAGAAACGGTAATGTAGACCACATAATATATACTTCTTATTTGGCTTGAGGTAGTGAGACCAGCGGTTTCGCAGTTCAACTTTCTATAGAAATTGTTGTGGGTAATCTTAATATTTTTAGAATAAAAGTCAGTTGTCATCCACGACGCGTTTCATTAACATCACATGGTGACAGCTGTGGGATGTTGGATGGGGGATAAAATATAATTATAGTGTACTGAGTAATTGGTGAAAAGTGGAAATAGCTATTTATGCAACTGCATCGTAATGAGGGTCATTTTAATTCGAGTGCTGTTTTTTGATACGAGGCTTGCCGAGTATCAAAATAGGATAGTACGAGAATTAAAATGACTGATTACGTTCAGTTGCATACAAGATTTTATCTACGACAAGGAAGTAAAATCATTAACAAAATACGCCGTAGGCTCAATAAAGTAACAAAAAGTAACTCCGTAAGTCGCCACCAGCCGCCTGTGGCGCCTCTGTCAACAAAAAGTAACTCCGTAAGCCGCCACCAGCCGCCTGTGGCGCCTCTGTTATATGAACGGTACAAAAGTGCCAGAACTCAGAGCCTTAGCTTTAGGTATCCTATTTTAAGAAGATAACCATTTCGATTCAGCTCCCATACAACGAGCTGCATCGAAATGAGAAGCAAAACCGAAAGAGGGTTCATTTCGATTCAGCTGTCAAACTCGAAATTGGAACTTTTCGATGCTGGAGTAGATAAAATAAGTTACGGTGGGTTGCATAATTGTACTAATTATCAATTATTATCATGGAGCATGCAAGACCACCGCCAGAGCGTCGTGGATGACAACTGACTTATTATAAAAATATTAAGATTACCCACAACATCTCCCCCAATAATAAAAAAGTAAACAAGACATACATCAGTAATCATTTCATAGATGAAATTGGAAGTGCACCGCAGTCCGTAATCCCTACGGATCCGCATCTTTCGTGCATTGTAGCATACGACTAGTCGCTACGACGGGCTACGAAAATATTGAGGAGCTACGGAACTCTCCAGTCTCCATCAGCTGTCTGAAATCACTATTGTAATTCAGAGTAATTCATCGAGTATTATATCCAGATTAATATTATTTCATGTACATACATTTTGAAAAATAGTGGATTGTAAAAAAAAAAACAGTTAGGTACTTTTACTATCGAATTGTTCATAATTTAACTGTTAACTGTATATAACATCGAGTTACTGGCTATTAGTTTTGGTTGGTTAGAGCGGCATTCCGAAGCAATGGTAGATTCATTTGACCGTTCAAACGCACTTCGTAAAAGTTTATTTGAATAAATAACTGTTCTATTCTTATGGACGTATGTGTAAAGAACTTTTTAGGGTTCTGTAGTAAAACTACAGTGAATCCTTATAGTTTCGCCAAGTCCGTCCGCCTGTTCGTCTGTCCGCGTTCTAGCGCAGAGACTATTGGTAGGTACTAAAGAGCTGTAAGGCAAGGTTATAGATATTTTGTAGTAAATGACTTATATGCCATTAATATTGCTGTAACGCTGCCCACTTTGCGGAATTCTACGATAATCAAGGAAAACTTCCATTTTGTTATACTACTGGAGACGCCGCAGTGTACGGCAAGTTGTAACTTGAGTTTTTGATATTAAATTATAATAGACGCTAAATTACTTTGTGATGTTTTTTTAAAATGTAAAAAAAATCATGATAAAAATATTGCATATAATATACCCTTCAAAGCACGCATAATATTGTAACAGAAAACTACGGAACCACACTGCGCGTGGCTTGAAACGCAATTGGCTGATTATTTCAAAAGCCTTTGTGTCAAACGTTACCTACTAAACACAGCCACAAATCGCCTTTATTTCATCACAAAATAGTTTAATTTGATGTCAAAAATACAAACGCTCGGCCAAGGTTAAACATGTCAGGCTGACCTTTCATGTGTTTGAGTGACGGACGAAAATTATTATTTGTCCCGAATATCACGACGACGTTGTCACCCTGAAAGTGAAGTGTGTTGTGTTAAAGTAACGTGTACGTAATTACTTTGCGACCTATCGCACTGTCATGCTTTGTCATTTTTGCTTTCACAAAGAAAGCTTTCCTATTTTTTTATGACAGTTTATCACTTGACTGTGACGTCACGTCGGACTTGAGTGTAAGTTTTGAGTCCCAGGCGGGGTCATACCGCCTTATGGAGTGTCAATAACTCTGCGATGGACGGTGTAGCGTGAATTCAATGTGTGTACAAAAGTACACACATTGAATTCACAACTTTGAACTTTGACCTTACTTCGTTCCAAGCACGGTCCAGGCCCTTGAGCGGTTTTGTATGGAACCATATTTACATAACAGAGAGGAAATTATAGTACATATTATAGTCATAAACGTGACTCGAGCCACATGCGAAGCATATTGAGTTAAATTAGACGACAGTTTCTGAAAACATGATAATCAGGATCACGTGTATGTTGGAACCTTTATTGTAATCTTGGTCATGGCGATATTATCGCCCTATACCTCAAGCACAATTAGTGCGACTTTTTGATAAGGGCTTGTAGATTAAGCCTCAATAGCCCAACGGTTAAAGGTGCGGACTGAAAACTGAAAGGTCGCAGGTTCGAATCCCACCCGTTGCTCTATTGTCGTACCCATCTCTGACAATACATAAGCTTTCCGCTTATTTGGAGGGGAGAGGAGACTATTAGTCAAGTTCAACTTGGTTGATATTCTTTTTAAAAAAAATTAGAGCTATTTCATAAACAAAAGACTGAAAGAGAGTTGTTTCTCAATGATGGTTTACTGCATTTCTATTTTTAACCGACTTCAAAAAAGGAGGAGGTTATCTATTCGTCGGAATCTTTTTTTTATGTATGTCCACCGATTACTCGAAGACGCCTGTACCGATTTGGAAAATTCTTTTTTTATTTGAAAGAGGTTGTCCCATATTTTTGTCCCGTATTTCATCGAAATCGGTCGAGCGGTTTTTAAAATATCAACAATAATTTATATATTTTGTTTAGTGGCTTGGGAGTTTGAAGTATGTTTTTTAAAATTTTTTTTATATTAATTGTCATTTTAGGGTTTTGTGTTGCAATATGTAGTGGTGCTGGCGTTATAATGGCGAGTAATGAGTTTTTAGTTTTACATGGTTTTTAGTTTTTGTAATAATTGAAATGGCAATCAAGAGCCTTTGAAATAAACCACGATTGGGTATTTGACTATTGTCAAAATTTATTCATTAATTAAAATCGAAAATGTAACATGTAAGAATAGCATCCGTACAAACAGAAAATAAATCGGTCAAAAAATAAATCTATATATATAAAAGAAAGTGGTGTTAGTTACACTATTTATAACTCAAGAACGGATGAACCGATTTGGCTGAAAATTGGTGGAAAGGTAGCTTAGAACCTTAGACATAGGATACTTTTTATCCCGTTCGACCGCGTTTCCGTCATGTCACTATAAAACGTGGTATAAGAAAAACGCATCTGACATGGAATAACAAAACGCAAATGACAGTGGAATAACAAAACGTAAATGACAGCTAAACGTAATTTTGTCTTTGGTTAAGTATGGTAAAAAATTTGACAATTATAAAAAGTGTTATAATAAAGCATTACTGATATTATAAATGCGAAAGTGTGTTTGTTTGTTGGTTTGTCCTTCAATCAGGTCGCAACAGAACAGCGGATTGATGCGATTTTATTGCATGGGTATAGTAATGGATGTATTAGTGGTTCCTCAGACCGGGAGAGCTACTTTTTATCTCGGATAATGAAAGAGTTCCCGCGGGATTTTTAAAAACTTAATCCATGCGGACGAAGTCGCGGGCATCAGCTTGTAAGTTATAAGTTCTTTTACTGCGACCATATCTGTCTCTTTTTAAAACGAAATTTTGTATGAGAAGTGTATGGAGCTACTGACTTGTGACATCACAGTTCAGTAGCGCTCTCTTTGTCTAGCAGGAAACTTTAAAGCTCTATATTTAAAGACTAGTTAAGATATTAAAAAAAATGGCATAGTGTTTTAATATTTAAAAGCTTAAATTTTAATATATAAAAAAACTAGACGATGCCCGCGACTTCGTCCGCGTGGATTAAGGTTTTTGATTCCCGCGGGAACTCTTTACTTTTCCGGGATAAATTGTAGCCTATATGTTAATCCTGGGTATGAGCTATCTCCATTCCAAATTTCAGCCAAATCCGTTCAGTAGTTTTTGCGTGAAAGAGTAACAAACATACCCACAGATACACTAACTTTCGCCTTTATAATATTAAGTGTGAGTGTGATAGTGTGATGTGATGTGATGTGATAGTCAGTCAAATACCCTATTACCACTGTTTCACTGTAAAAACAATTATATTGCAATAAAAAAATAAAACCTTTTTCAAACAGCTCAAATAAAGAAAATGGAGATCGTTTAGATGACAGACACTTGTCCCAGATGTCACGCCGTCATTGTCGCCCTGCGCGAAGTGTGTTCAACGTGGAGTGTGACGTGTTCGTAATTACTTAGCGACGTATCGCGCAGTCATGCCCTGTCATTTTCGCTAACACTACCAAGTCAGTTAAGTAGGGGGAAGTGGATCGCTTGAAATTTAAGGTGATTCTTGAACCGGGATTAGGGTCGGTACAGATTTACTGCAACAATTATTTTGACGTGATAACGTCTTATAAATCGATGAACACCGGCTGCACGCACGAAAAAGTGTCACGTTCCGCCTGCGCCTGAGCGTGCAAGCGAGAGCGCGGAACAAGCGATAGAGAGGCACGATCGGCCCAAGCGTTGGCTTAGAGAGCGCCCGCCGCACCGCGCCGCCGCGCCGCCCGCCGTCAATGTTTCTTTATGACGTTATCACGTAAAACTATCGTCCGTAAACCAATTTTTTACTAATAACTACGCGTATCTATTACATAAAATAATATACGTGTTGCTCAAAATTGATGTCAAAAATGCCTTCAATTCGGTAAATAGGGATACCCTGCTGTCGGAAATAAAACAACATATACCGGAAATTTACAATTATCTTCTTCTCAGTTACGCTGACCCAACAAAATTGTTATATCGTTCTAATGAACTGTCCTCGGAAGTAGGTTGTCAACAGGGTGATCCCCTTGGGCCTGCAATTTTTAGTTTGGCTATAAATCCGATAATCAAAAATTTAAATTCTAAATTCAACGTTTGGTATTTGGACGACGGAACCCTAGGAGGTGATGTGGATACTGTGTTTTCAGACCTTTTTTTAATCAAAAATAAATTTGAAGCAATTGGTTTGGAACTTAATTTTAGCAAATGCGAACTTTTTATAAATAACTGCAATTTAAATTTAAATGACGTAAAACAAAAATTTAATATTTTTGCTCCAAATATAAAAATAGTTAACAGTAATTCACTTTACCTTTTAGGTTCTCCAATTTTTGATGAATCTATTTCTGAATATATTAATAATTCAGTTACAAAATTTCAAATATCTGCTGACCGTCTCTTGGAAATTAGTCCACATTATGCACTTAGCATCTTAAAATTCTGTCTTTTCGTCCCAAAATTTACCTATGTGCTCCGTTGCTGCTCCTTTTTGAATCACCCAGATCTTTTGATACAAGTGGACGACTTAATCAAAATTAGCTTAGAATCAATACTTAATATGCAGCTAAACGAGCAATCTTGGAACCAAGCATCCCTACCCATCCGTTATGGTGGTTTAGGGATTCGCAAAATTTCCAGTGTCGCTTTACCAGCCTTCCTATCTTCTGTCCATAGTTCAGCAAATCTCATAAGTAAAATTTTAAAGGCATCCCCTTCAAACTTTGAAATTGCTGGCTTGGAAGAAGCTAGAAACGCTTTTTTAATTGCATGCCCAGGTCAAAATTTTCCAGTTTCTCCAAATTCACAGAGGAGCTGGGACGACATAAACTGTAAATTGACTTATGACAATCTTTTGAGCTGTAGTACAGGTTCGGCACGTGCTAGGCTTTTGGCCGTGGGTACGCGTGAGGCCGGCTACTGGCTTCACGCGTACCCTTCGTCAAATACAGGAACATTTCTCGAGCCTGACACACTCCGAATCGTAACCTGTCTACGGCTTGGGGTTCCGGTCTGCGTTCCTCATATATGTCCTTGTGGCAGTGATGTCGACAAGTTTGGACATCACGGACTGTCATGCCAAAAAAGTGCAGGCCGCTTCTCGAGACATGCCGCACTTAATGATATCGTGCGCCGGTCCCTTGCCACCGTCAACGTGCCAAGTCTACTTGAGCCGACTGGTATTGCAAGAGACGATGGCAAGAGACCGGACGGTATGAGTTTGATTCCATGGAAGGTGGGCCGGGTGCTGGTATGGGATGCAACATGTTCAGACACGCTGGCCCCTTCCCATCTACATGGAACCAAAAACAGAGCTGGTGCGGCTTGTGAAGAGGCTGAAAAAGCTAAAACTTATAAATACAGGAGTCTAGGCTCCGAATATGTTTTTGTCCCATTCGGTGTCGAGACTCTTGGTCCGTGGGGTCCTAGCGCTATAAGCCTTTTTAAGGAAATAGCGAAAAGGTTAGTCGACATCACAGGAGACCGAAGAGCTGGCAGCTACCTCGGACAAAGAATTAGTCTAGCTATTCAAAGGGGGAACGCTGCCAGTATCTTCGGAACCTTGCCTAAAGGGACTCCTTTTAATAATATATTTTAGGTATTATATTTTATTTATAAGTTAATTTTAATTTAAAGTATGTATAGTTTATTTTATTAAATTCATTATATTAAAAACGAACTAATATACAAAATGTTAAATATTTAGTAACAAATTAGTGCTAATTTTTTGTTGTCTTAAGGTTGTGCACAATCCTTTAAACTGAACATAACTGACTTAACAATAATCCTATAATATATATTATATATAAATAAGGGTTTTGCTTCTTGTGTATCATGGATCACCGCAATGTTACGTTTCTATCAAACATTATCACTTTACATCATACTATGAGATAGTAAATAACCTCAGACAGAATAAGGAAAGATCAAAGCCAAGACCTTTGAAAATGACGTCTGATTTTCTGACAACAATATTTCAATCCTTTGAATCACCGAATACCTCGAAAAGACGAGTATTGAAAGAAAGCCTCAAGCCACCTTAAGCCCTAATATTGAAACCATCTTCTATCAGGGCATGATTTCATCAAATTCCAGATTCTTTCATAAAAATGTTTAAGATTTCTTTCACACGAACAATATAAATTCAGCCTAATTTTTTTAATACTAGACTACCTTGTATGCACCTATTCAAATTATACGTGACAGAAAACACTTAAAAAATTAACGACTCGAAAGTTAAAAATACCTAAAAAGCCTAAAAAGTACGTTTCTTCAGTTAATGTACCCTTACCTTTATCCATCAAAAGCTCCGGAAATGTATAAATGGGGTTCCGAAAATGGGCTCGTGATTAGAGATTTCAAATTGCTCTGGTATTTGAAAGGCATTTATTTACTTAGTTAAGTATATTTACTAATCGTCGTACTATTAACAAACTAGATGATGTCCGCGACTTCTTCTGCGTGGATTTAGGTTTTTAAAAATCACGTGAAAACGAAAAGTATATCTTTCTTCAAAATACAAGCTCTGTGCCAAAATTCGCTATGATCTTTTTAGTGATTAGTTTACATTTTATTATCTGCAATTACAACAGCCATTTTATTTTTATAAATAGTAATCAGTTACTACTTGTGTTATCCATAACCTGCCTGTGAAAAATACCGTCAAAATTTGTCAACAATATTATTATCGTTATCCTCCAACCTCCATTAATCGGATTATATAATTTAATTCAAAACATTATTTGTAAAAACTTCAAACTTCCGCGCCACTATACAAAGTATATAATTTATTGTTTATATTTTAAGAACAAAAGAAGATTTCGATAAAATTTAAAATAAAAAAGAATTTTTCAAATCGGTTTAGGCGTCTTCGAAAAATAGGTGAACATACATAAAAAAATTAAAAAAAAAAAGATTCCGGCGAATTGACAGCCTCCTCCTTTTTTGAAGTCGATTAAAAATCATCTAAAAAGCTCTATTAGATAAAAAATTGTTTTGGTTTCATATCTAAAGACAAATTTTCAAGCATTAACCCTTCCCTTTATAAAAACTGTCAAACCGTCAAAATTCTCCCGTTGAAAATTGTTTTTGGCGATTGAAAAATCGACCCCTAGTTGCAAGAGACATTTAGCCGATAAAATAGTCTTTAAAAGATTTCATTTCTCTCTCATCATCTCTTTCATCTTAAACTGTCTCGTTGATCTAGTGGTTAGTATGTTAGACTGAAGGTGAGTAGGTCCGGGATTCAATTCCATCGGGACAAAAAATGCGTTAGATTTTTCTGTCAACTTCTCAGTTTTAGCCCGGAGTTCGGAAGTTGGTGATATGTAATCCCCATGCCTCGAAGAGCACGTAAAGCTGTCTGTCCTTCGCCCCCATCTCTACCCAGTCGTGTTCGAATATGAGAGTGCGGAAATAGAGAGTGTACGTACCTGTGTTTGCTCACACATATGTGCATCTCTACGGTGACTGGCCGGTGTAGCTGGATACGGTCACGAGGACATTATAATTTATTACAATCTTAGAAAAGTTACGTCTTTTTTACTCGTGACTTATAATATCTAGTACCTATAGTAATTCCTTCTTGAAAAGATCCTTTCACGTGTTGCTACTATCGTCTAAAATTTTAAAACAGGCAAAAGAATTACCAACTGGTCTCTTTAGAAATAGTGTAAAAGCCTTAAGAGCTAAAACAATGTGGCGCCAACCCTATTCAGTGACATTATATAATGTGACGTAACAGCCTATTAATGTTCCACTGCAGAGAATGGGGCTCCCCTGAAAAAGGAAAGGTCTTGAGTTTATACTGCACTAAGAGGTTTTGGCTGGAATACATTATATATTAAAACCGCTTAAAGACACGCCGAGGAAGTCAAACGAATTTAATGTAAGTGGTCTCTTTTCTGAGATGGGCAAGTTTCAGGTGTTTAACAAGAGGGTCTGTTTATAATACTAGAATATGATAGAATATCATAAATTCCCTAACAGGTACCTTAATGACATCGTACTGGGACGATTCTCTATCTTCGATAGCCACTATCGAAAGTTGATAGCTGAGAAGTTCTTTCAAAACTGCATTTTTTATGACGAAATTCGGGTAAGTTCTTAGAACGGTCAGTTTTTTGTTAGCAACTTTTTGGCAAGTTTATTGTTTTCCATAGCCACTGGAAATATTAAAAACAGAGAATAATATTATAGTAGTAGAGAAACAATGATTTTTAAATTCTAAATTCTCAAATAGCATCTGCGAGGAATAGAATCCGAGTCCTCCAAATTGTAAGACCCCCTGTCACCGCACTGCGCCAGTGAGTTCTATAAAGTCATAAAGTACAATATACACAGGTAATCTTTACTTTTTTTTCTTCCTGTACCGTTTGATTCATACTAAAATGAATGATCAAAGTTATATTCTGCTTTCTTACAAATCAACCTCTCGACACAAGCGTTTATCACACGTTATACACGTTATCGGTCGAAAAGAGAATTTTTAGTGAATCGTTGACAGTCTTTTGACAGTTGACCTTCCAACTTTTCACGGGGCGACTATGAAGGTTTTTTCATACTTTCACTCGCGTTTGTGGTCCATATATCCATCAGCCTGTATTCGTCCACTGCTGGACATAGGCCTTTCCGATAGCGCGCCACCAAACAAGGTCCTCCGCCTTCCTCATCCAACCGCTTCCCGCCACCTTCTTAAGGTCATCGGTCCAGCGAGCTGGAGGTCGTCCTACACTGCACTTGCCGGTGCTTTGTGGTAAAGCTTAGGAAAATCAAATATTAACTAATATTCACACAGGCCTTAATTAAAATTAAACTTGTAGAAATATTGGCAGCCACTGGACACAATTGACACAAAATCCTTCTGTGACGAGACCTCAAGATGCAAGAGACCTCTGTCCAGCTCTGGACGTCTGTCTCCTTGAATACGGCAACGTGTTGGTTTAATACTCAAAGGCGGCAACGTATAAACGTCAAACATAAATTGCTACGAGACTATGTGGATACGAGGTACGCCAGTTCAGGCGTACTACTACGTCTACAGGCCGCAATTTACTAGTTCGCCGACGGTATCTAGTAGATACGAAGCTACTACCAATCCTTAATCTACGCAAAAAACTATATTATATTATAACCAAATTACCATTATTTTTCATGATCACAAAATGATTTTACGAGCTATGCTTAACAAAAGCGTGTTGTGATTAGCTCGTGTGAAGTGTATGTTGAGGACTGAGGCATGCTCGCGTTTGGTGTAAGTAGTTGTTGACGCCGAAAGTGGTGACTGTGTCCACTAACCTAGTTATTTATGTAAATCAAGTAAATTCTCGTAAGCGTATAATTTTGCTATTTCTCCCTTCAGCCGTCTACGATACCAGTGCTACGTAACCAGTTTCGTGCAAAGAATATAGTGTCTTACTACGAAACTAGTTACGAACGAATACATTTTATTCTTTGTACGATACCAATTAACTGGCCTAGTTAGATATCCTACTTCGGAAAGGTATATTTACAGTCTATGTTTGTTTTTGCACATTAGTTTTCTTATACGATGAAACCCTTGACTGATATTATATCGATCTTGCCTGATGAAAAAAACTATAAAGTCTAAGGAATTAATTATATAATATATCTCCCAAATATCCTCCGCCGAGATTTGAACCTGAGACAAATACAGTTACAAGACCATTTCATAGAAGTAGACGAGGGACTGACTACGTGCATACATTTACAACGTCTTCTTTACCTTTGTGCAATCTGTTCATTCTATTCTAGCATTTATAATTTTATGGATAAGATCTAAAATAGCACTGAATTTTAATATCCATGTGACATTCTGCGCCCTTGCTACGCCTAATTGCCGTAGTAGAGGTTGTCAAAAGCATCAACCGGCATCCAAATTCTTTGGCCAGGGGACGTCGATGTTAAAGGAATATTTCCTAGATAACAAGCAAAGTTGGCAACCCTGTTCAAACCGCACTCTCCGTGACGTTTCCCGCAGCGTTCGGAGGGGGTTATAGCGCCTTCACCCGGTTTTACGTTAATCGGTTGTTTACTGCATCATTTCCTTGCTCGTTGCGAGTGTATTTACGATGAATGATGTTATTAAAGCGGCATAATGAAACGATGATTGACATTGCTTATTGTTTTGTAAAGTAGAGATTAACTTAAACTCCATTAAATATATATAGATTACGGGAACTAACTTATCACATATTTTACAGCAATCAGATAGAAGCAGTGATAGCCTAGTGCTTAAGATTGCGTATCCTATTCGGGGGTCGCAGGCTCGATCCCGGACATGCACCTCTGACTTCGGAGTTATGTGCGTTTAACAATTAAATATTACATGCTTCAGCGGTGAAGGAAACCATTATGAGGACACCTGCACACCTAAGTGTTTTCCATAATGTTCTGAAGGTGTGTGAAGACCAATACGCATTGGAACAGTGGCCTATAATGCTTCTCTGAGAGGGGACCTGCGCTCAGTAGTGAGCCGTTGTTGGGTTGTTAATGATTTGAAAACCATAATATTAATATCGGTACAAAAAATATAAATTCATTCATTCTCTTTAATTCATCTCAACTCATCGCTGGCCCATTAATGGGCACGGGTCTCCTCTCTTATGATTTGAATTTATGCTGGCCAACCACGCTGGCAAAGTGCGGACTTCACACACCTTTTAGAACATTATGAACTTCAGGCATGCAGGTTTTCTCACGATGTTTTTTACTTTAATATAATCCAAGGTCCTCGACATTATAACCCTTTTCAGCCGCGTCGGATCCATCACGTAGAATAGTAATAGCTGAGCTTTCTGGTTAAAACATGTGAAGACTTGTTGAAACATGTAGGGATCTTGTATCGTGTAAGTGTGAAAATGTTACTTTTCGTCCTGCATTTTATAACGTCCTGCGTGTATAGTATAATAATGTGTTCAGGATGCTGTTTCCAGATTCCTGCCCGATTGTGCAACGCATCAGGGATCGCTGAGTAGATTGCTTCTACACCACTGAAAACGGTGCACATCCTTGTTGCGTAGAGTCCAGGCTAGCTCCAATAGCGTCCTGAGGGCATTTGCTGTTAAATTCGATTTCAGTACTTATTAACCACTGTAGTAGTTAAGTATGGTTCATGTGCTGACGAATTGGTCCCGTCTTAAGTTAAGGTTTTATTTTTACTAACAAATAGGTTTCTTTTTAGGGTTCCGTACCCAAAGGGTGCCAACGGGGCCCTATTACTAAGCCTCCGTTGTTCGTCTGTCCGTCCGTCCGTCCGTCCGTCTGTCAGCGGGCTGTATCTTGTAAACCGTAATAGGTAGACAGTTGTAGAGTGTGTATTTTATTGCCGCTATAACAATGAATATTAAAAGTAAAATAAAATTAAAAAATAAAGGGGGGCTCATACATGAAAAAGGAGTCGTAATAAAATTTTATTTTTTACTCTATTATGTGGGGTGTCATTGTCTAGAGCTCATTAAGTGGAGTTCAAATATATATTTTTTTTTTATTTTTTAGCTTCAAAACTGAAGAAATGGGGGCCATCAAAATTGTGACCAAAACTAACGAGCATTTTATCCCCCATAATATTATTATGCTAATTTAGTACTATCTAAAAACTAAGATATCTAAATAGGTGTGTATCTAGTTTCAAAAAAAGTGATTTGGTCATATGTACGGAACCCTAAAAGAGCGAGGCCCGATTCGCACTTGGCTGATTTTTTTTTTTGTAAAAATAAGAATAGGTACAAACCTATTCTTAACGCCATGATCCCAGATGGTCGAATTACAATATTTTTATTTTTCTGATACTAGTCTTTCGTAGACGTCAATCTGGATATAGGTCTTATTTAGTGTAGTCTACACGCCTCCATCTTGTGTCGCCTGTATCCGGCGGCCCCCTGTGATGTCGATGTCGTCGGTCACACTATTAGGAGTCTGATAACACTGTGCTTTCCGGTGTGAGGCCTCAGGTTTCCATTTTAGCACATATTGAAATTGATACTGTGCCTATTCCACACATTATCACTACATTGTTACGTTTTAAATAGGATAAATTGTAAAAGTATAATAACAACATTCTGGTACATTTTCACCGTAAAGGTAGGTATCAAATACAAAATATATTGAAATTGAAAAGAGCAGGTAATGGAAGTGAATATTTTATTATATTGAAACAATACAGCGACGAAATCTGTTTTTGATTTTTGCATGAACAACAAAATAGAATATTCACTAGCACCAATCTAATAAAATCTCCCGTACTAATACTTGGTAACTATTCAAAGGCTCTTTGTTAAAGTTATTTAAATATTAAACACTGAAAAATATAAGCTTACAAAAAAAAAAACGTCTGTGAATTACTAATCTACTTGCATGGTGTAACAACCCTAGTCCTTCATACAAAGGAATTTTTCATGTTTGATAGTACTAAAAATTGTTGATTAAATTTTATCAAAATCGGTACAGTAGTTACGTTACGAGATGTACTTTCACATGAGATCATAAAAATAATAATTTTAGGAACTTCAATTTTCATGTCATATAATTTCAATTTGACGTTGACGCTATTCTATAGAACGATATACTGTAAGGGAAGGCAGCGACGACCGCAGCGTCGTTGACGCGCGGATCGTATATAAGAAGAACATTGTTCGTGTTTGGGGCATATGTTCAGAGACTTAAAAACATGCACATACTGTATTATGAGAAATGTGAAGTGGTATGTAGTGACATACTTTATATCAATTATTATTGATAAAGTACAAGGGGCGATACACGAAATCTATTATGAGTGATACCTAATCTGACGTTGGAAGCTGCTTAATAGATGGGGAGCTCTAGCACTTTGGTGCTTTATGAACCTGTCTTTGGGCTAGCGACCGACGATTTCAGATGAAGATTGATCTATATCGCGATGCTCTATGCTGAGTGTTGTGTCAACCTGTAGGTTGGATGCCGAGATAGGATAAGCTTAGGATGGGCTAATAAACTTGCCAGTCCGGGCTGTCTGGTCCAGGTGTCTGATTCTACTTTCGAACTTGCTCTGACGTTAAGTTGGAGCCTATCACCACTTTGTGGTGACAACCAACTGTTGGATGCTGAGATAGGATGAAGCTAATGATGACAATTGCTATTATGGTTTTGTCTGGTCCAGGCGTCCGACACCAACCTCGAACTAGACTCTAACGTTGTTAGAGTCCTTCACCACTCCGTGGTGACTTCACGCAGTATAACTATTAACATACAACCAACAAACAACAACTATACAATGAGAGGAGCTCACCTCTATAAAAAAGTCTCAGTGGATCACACCACTATAAAAAAGTCTTGTGGAAACACACCACGGTTAAAAAAGTGTCTTCAGTGGATCACACCACTTTAAAAAAGTCTTGTGGAGCAAACCACGGTTAAAAAAGCCTCGCACATTCGTGTGTGAGTGAATGATGACAGTGTGGGGGGGGGGGGGGGCTCAAGGTTTGATGGTATTTCAGGGACTTGTAAACATTCCTGATTATTGACAAATAATTACCAAAGTAATATATTATGTATGTTTAAGAAATTTAAGCTGCGATCTCATTGCGTCAATTATTATAATAATACGTTATTGTTTTAATGGACGCAACTGAGTGGTCCTTGATGTACCACAAAAGGTAGGAGCTCACCATCGTTTGGCGTGCAGGGAGCCAACAATCATCATTTTATTTTTTTAGCAATAAAATGATGCCATCTTAACTTCGAACGTTGCCTATGGACTCAAAGGAACTTGAAACAACGATGTATAGTGTAGACGTTCAATGTGATGTTGAATGTCGAGGTGCATAAGTTGCGATGTAGGTTCTTTTGATGTTTACCCATAGAAATAATTGAGTCTCTCGACATCAGTGTTGAGTCTCGTGATAATGGAGCAAACCGGTATCAATCATACTGGATTTTAAATATTCTTTAATATAAACCAATACGGGAACCCACTAAAATCTAATACACGAACTCTTGCATATATCGCCTAGGTCTTATGAACTCATTACTTCTGACGCTCTAAAAGTTCTTGGGTTAATACGACCACAACATTATAAAGGGTTCTACCACTAGCGAATCACGTGCCATTCTAAAGAAATAATTTAAAAATAGAAAGATCAATAGGAATAATAGGGTAGAGATTTTCGTAGGATACTTAGTTCAGTTACAATGGGCTTATCTTTAGTACTGCTGAACCGATTTTGATGGGACTTTCATAGACGACTAGAGAACTACACAAGAAATGACAAATTCATTATATTAACTATTTGCGTAAGGGTTTTTTAATCGGTTAAGAAAGATTGTAACATGAGTCCTTAAATATTTCTGGCTCCAAATCCTCAATCCTGATGTTGCTGTATTGCATAGGTATTGTTGAAAATTTTGAATGTGACGTCTAGGCTACTTTTCATCCGTGAAAAATCAGTTTCCAGGAATGGAATTTTACAAACATGCAGAGCTATAATATTTTAAATTGTGCTGTATATTCGCCATCTAATATTTCAAAACAATTACATAAAATAAAATGTTGTAAAAATAATCTTTTACTCGAAGCTGTTTTGATTATAATCTCGTCTGCCATGTTGGAGATCAAAATAATCGCGACAAAGACAGACATTTGACATCTACATAATCTCCTCCACAAAAAACCCGAGTTTGTTTTCAAGCAATATTTTAACTTTAAATAAAAGCACTGGACATAATAATACGCGAGACTGTAGAATAGAATAGAATAGAAATATTTTTTATTCAAATAAACTTTTTACAAGTGCTTTTGAATCGTCGATGAGTCTACCACTGGTTCGGAATGCCCTTCCTGCCGAGAAGAACCAGCAAGAAACTCGGCGGTTGCTCTTTTAAAAACAAGTTTACAATACAATAAATACTATGCTATGTATGCAGTGTTTCCACAATGAGGGAAGCTCCAAAAATGCATATCTACTAACAATGCAATAATATATCTAAAGATGGGTAGACATAAAGTCCCATTCCCGCCGGTGGAACCCGTTCACGAGCATGACGCACGACCCAGCCGTAAAGGCTGTGTGCCTTGCAAAGATATTAAACTATAATACTTGAAACAAGAGTCAGCCCACGACTGTAAGTTCTGCATCAACCATAAGATATATGAGTACAAGACGAACAGCATCTCGTCTCGTGAGTCTCGTCAGCATCCGACGCGCTGAATCGACAGCAGTACAGTAATTGGATTGCGAATTCTGTTGAATTATTAGGTTTCTAGCTGATGCCCGCGACTTCGTCCGCGTGGATTTATTTTTTAAAATCCCTCGGGAACTCTTTGATTTTCCGGGATAAGATCACTCTCCAGGTTCTCAACTATACCCATGCAAAAAATCACGTTGATCCGTAGCCCAGTTGCGGCGTGATTGAAGGACAAACCAACAAACCAATAAACAAACACACTTTCGCATTTATAATATTAGTAAGGATTTTTTTCCATTTTTATATAGTAGATAAATATCTAGAGAACTATTCCTATTTATAGGAATAAAAAGTATGTATCCTATGTCACTCTCTAGATATTTATCTACTATATGAAAAAAAAACCTAATGATTAAAACAAAAGGTATGCGCTTTAAATAAAAATAATTATTATGAAATTGCCGACATCCATCCAATAGCTACACCTCTGAGAGGCCATAAAATAATTATTATTTCAAAAACATAACTTTTGCAAGCTATTAAAAATGTTCCCAAACCGGGAATAGGTTTTGGTAGCCCTTTAACTCTACAAAGGGGTTCTTTTAACTGAGTCATGAAGCCCATTAAAACTTTGAGATGGAGACGTGAAAAATGAAAATACTTTCCGTTTTCTCCGACGCGATCTCTCTCGGCACTTATAATGCATGTGACTTGCTTAAAAGAAATTAATTTTACTGGAAAGTTACGTTATTATTACTTACTTGATAAATATAGGTAAATTTTATATTAATCAAGGCAACGGAAACGAAGGAACGCAGCGATGAAACACTCCTTATTGGCGGTTTGTTGAGCGATATTGAAAGCGACAGCTCTCTTATACTGTCTCGCTCACTCTATACATAATTGAGAGAAAAAAAAATGCATAACTTCCGGGTAACAGATACCCCTCAAAGGTGTCTCAGAATAGCTCGCATATTTTTAAACGATTTCTTAAAAGGAATACAAAGTCTTATAAAATGTTCTCATTTTCATCTTTACAGCTTTAATAGTGTCTGAACGAAATGTCTGGGATTGAATTGCTCTGTGATTGTTACCAGTTTTATTCGGAAACTATTAAGAGTGGGTGTGCGCTCGTTAACAGTAAACAGATTTGATTTTTACAGTAGTAGATCAAGTTTCAATTATCCGAAAAAAAAAACGCGCAAAAATTACATCATACTGCCAAGGGACGTGCTTGGGCAAAAACATAAAATGATGAAATTTGTTCGATAATAAAAAATCGCGAAGTTAGGTCTAATTTTTAACCAATATTCATTTATTTTCAATGTGTTGCTTATTACAGAGCCAAAATTTTTACATTAAATTCCGATTGATATTATCAAGAGAGTAGCCTAGTGAATTGAAAAGAAAATGAATATTTTACGAGTTACAAAGTATTTGGCGCTTACTACATTCCTATTCCGCGCAAAACGCTTTCTTTTGTCGCGCCTCACATGAGGTTGTGGCTATGTTTTATCTCATCGCGAAATCTGATTTTTTTTTGGGGTTACACGCGCTCTTAATAGAACTGTAAAGTTGAAATTAAGAGCAGTTATAGAAACTTGGTACAGAGAAGTTGGGTTTCTTAAATTTCTTTTAGGTGTGTACCTAAACCTCCGAAAAAAATATTAATGTACCTCCTGAACATTAGTGAAAAAAGTTTTTGTCATACCGTCTCTTCCTAGAGGGACCTCACTGAAGTAAATGATTAAAATATTATTATGAGGTTTCTTAAACAGCTTAAAAAAAATATCGTATACGAAGTACCAGACGCCAGAATGGTAGTTTTAGTTTAGTTTTCAGACCTCTTTTAACACCTAGTCATGATAATATCATTTTTGCAGGAAATTTTCAAGTCTTCATACATACAAGGCTGCATATTTTTTTCAGTAAAAAAGTGACCAATACTGTGATATTAATGGAAAAGCGCTTTTAATGAAACGAACCTCATTGATCGACGACGATCGATGGGAACTTTTGAAAGTTTGCGTAAAAATTCAATATGAAGGTTCAAACTAAAATGTGATTTTCCGGGAAAAATTCTGAAGTTTAGACTTTCGTTTGTTTGATTTCACTGGTCTTTAAAATAGAAGCCAAATTTTAAAATAATGCAACAAGCTCGCACCGCGCACGCTTGCGCCATTTACCAAGCAAATTCAACATAATCTGACGTCCATTTTTACAATTGTAACAAATTCTACATAATCTTATAAAACGTTCTCACGCGATATGGAACCGTTTGCATGAAAATAATCATGCATGCAACGTTAAGTAACGTTAAGAGGTTAATTTAAATACAGCTTAACTGTTGAACGTTACTTTACATTTTGCTTGCAATTCTGAAAGTACGGTTTAAAAAACATTTTTATAAAGCTCGTTCCGAATCATATCAGAATTAAATTTGAATTCGTGTAAGCCTTGGCTTTATATGATAACTTTGATTGATAAAGACTGTATAGACTGCTTAGGCGTTTCTTCAGCAATTTTATATTAAGTAGGTACACAAAATTGCACATTAGGGAGATCGCCCATAGCGGCTTTTTGCAGCGATTCACGCGCATTCATAGCGCGTTTTGTTAACGCTCGTTTGCATCGCTACTTTTGGCGTTTCATCGCGTTTGCAACGCGCGACAGAAGCGATACAATCGCATAGTATCGATTCAGCATCGCTTCTGCATCGCTACTAACACGCGCCTGTTTCCGACGAAATCGGGTAAAAGAAGAGCGTGGGCCGCAGGCGTTTACAGTCGTTCAATACAGAGCACGATTGTATCGGTGCTGCATCGCATCTGTATCGCGTCTGTATCGATGCTGTATCATGATAGCGATGCAGAATCGTTGTAACATGGGCAAAGGTATACGACCTGCGACAGCATTGCGTCGCTACTGTATAGATGTCTTTGTGATTGTAGCGCTACTGAATTGCTACAAAAAGTCACCATGGACGACCTCCCTTAGGTACGTTTATGTACACGCGGGGCGTTGCGCGGCGCGTGGTGCGACGTGTCGCGCGGTAATCTCAAACATATGGCCAAGTAAGTATGAGAGCGTTCATACAGAAGCGTTTGCGTTGAACGCGTTGGGCACCGAGGTCACGCGGCGCCGTAGCATGGTGCGTCGTGTCGCGCGGTTAACTCAAACATATGGCCAAGTAAGTATGAGAGCGTTCATGCAGAAGCGTTTGCGTTGCGCGCACAACGCGCCGCGTGCGCATAAACGTACCCTGAGATCTTCACATTGCACGGTTGCGGAAGTGTAGACTGAAACAATGTGTCACTGGCACACGGTAAAATGCGGTAACCGCAGCGCTAATTTTGGTAAGAAAACGCATGATGCCGCATCAACCTTGAGGCACACCATCGTTCGGCAACGCACCGTGTCATGTTATATAAGCCTTAACTGTTGGAAAATTTTCCAAAGGATATTCGCTCGGCGAATTTAACGAGTTCCCATCCGAAACGACAGCCCGAGGCCCGAGGCACGCCCTCGAATCTTTTGTCTGATATTGAGATTTCTATTTATACTCAGTTTATCTACCCGGTTAATATCCGAACTATGTTAATACTTAGTTTTAAAATAATTTAATCATACAAAGATGATAAATTTTGTGGAGCTCTTTATTATGGGTTCGACTTTTGATCAAATGATATTCCAAAGGAATGCACACAGCTACACAATGATATATGAAGCAGCAATTGTGAAAAGTCTGTCCGTTGGTCTGTCATGGGTTTAGAAAGTTATATATTAAATTCTAAGAGTATTTCCAGATGGCCCAAGAAAAGAGTCGTTGTACCTTACACCCTACACAGGATCAACCAATTCTGTTTATTATTTTTATTACAATGCTTACTTCTATCAGAAAGTAATATCACCCGAAATATTCATACATTTTGTAGAAGGTGCCCAAATAAAAATATCCTACTTTGGCAGCCAATTCCTGAGGCGGTGCCTCTGACATTATGATCTAGGTCAGATCCCTAGTACACGGCCGTCCCGTTCCGACCCAAATGTTTAAAACAATACGCTTTTAAATATAATATAGGGTCTTTGTGGTACGAGGATTACACATTATAGCACAAGCTATACGCTTAGGCTCCTATAATGTGTATAATGTAACATAATATTATATTATTCACTAAATCTAACCCAGACTCAACTGAGAAGCAGAGTTTCTTCCTCAGAAACCCTATGTTTTTCCGGGATGTAAAGTAAGTAACCTATGTCACGCTCCATGTCCTCAACTACCCATGCAAAAAAAACATGTTGATTCGGTGGTCTATTGCTGCGTGATTGGTGCACAAACTAACAAACAAACACACTTTAATATTTATAATAAATATTAGTTAGAATTAAAATCGCATTTTTTGCATCCGCACCGTACGTCTGAACTAGGCCTAACTCTTCATTTCCAACTACTTGAAAAGCTATCAAGGTAGTCGGGAACTCATTTTACTTTTGTCATTTGAGTATTTGACTACAATAAACACTATTCCGGAGGAGGTAGAGCTAAATAAATAAATTTGTCTTGGCTGCAAGTCGCTGGAAGTCAAAGCTATTACAGATGTACACTACCGTACACCGGTTCGATATTTCTAAACTAATAAGCTATTTTAGACCCAATGACAAAGGGATAAGATCAAAAGTCGACAAGGTGTTTCATGTACTGTGCAAAGTCAGTCGACTCGTGTAATAACGAAGTAGGGTTACCACAATATGTGAAATAATTAAAGTAGGATAAAGGATAAGATTCGAAATTGAAGTCTGTTTCTTGTTGCTGAATCTTGTTATTAGACACATTGATTTCCAGTGACTTAGTCGGCGTTAAGTTTATTTTTTTTTAATCTAACCATTCATATAATTTTCATTCTAATTAAACTCCAGTTGGAGCTCTTTGTTTTTCAGGGATAAAGAATAGAATAGAAATGTTTTTTATTCAAATAAACTTTTACAAGTACTTTCGAATCGTCAATGAGTCTACCACTGGTTCGGAATGCCGTTCCTGCCGAGAAGAACCAGCAAGAAACTCGGCTAAAGAATAGCTTAAATCATTCTCCAGGCTCGTAATGTAACTTTGGTCCGTTAATTTGTTGCTGTGTGATTAAAGGACAAACCAATAAACAAACACACCTTCGCATTTATAAGATTTGTAAGAAAACGATAGTACAAATTAATATAAGGATAGATCTCTTAACGGAAAATCCGACCAAAATCAATTTGATGGGGACCTACACTGAAGTATACATAAGGCTCATAAACAAATGGAGGCAATAGCAATCATGCAAATAAAGTATCTTTGTTTCCCTTGCAAATATACTGCATATTTACTAAACCCCGGGCCATAGCTTTTGTTGGTGCATCAAGCGATACTACTCTTAGAATAGAATATAGCGCCTTGCCTCTGCGTGGCATGCGGTGGGCCATTGGCATTGTCTGTAGCTGTATATCCTTATTATCCTTACTAATATTATAAATGCGAAAGTATGTCTGTTAGTTGCTCTATATCCTTTTCCTTCAATCACGCAGCAACAGAGCAACGGATCCACGCTATTTTTTGCTTGGGTGTAGATAACGACTTGAAGAATGACATAGATAGGCTACTTTATAACCCTATGAAGTAGAGAATTCCAGCGGCAGTATTAAAAACCAAATTCCACACGAACGAAGTCGCAGACAATCTATTCTATACATTTTAAATTTATACCGTATTAACCATCCAGTGTTAAGTCAAGTGGTCATAGCTTTGTGGTTAAATTTTCGGTCTGATTTTCCAGATTTATGCGCGTTATAAGCAATTAAATTTACATTGATTTAAAGGTGAAATAAAAACATCGTAAAAAAATCTGCATGCCTGGCATGCCTGGGTGTTCTCCATAATTTTTTTTTTAAACATTTTATTGCACAAAAAAAAAGTACAAAAGGCGGACTTAATGCTAAAGCATTTTCTACCAGTCAACCTTGAGATGTGAGACAACACTTGTAGGTGTGCAAAAGAGTAGGGTAAAGAGAGTATAATATATAAATATATAATACATACATATTTAATTGTATTTATAATACATACATATTTATATAATGTAGTATGTGAAATCTGCCAATCCATTTTAAGTATGTGAAAACTGCCAGTCCTTAGTCAGCATGGCGGGTTATGGTCTAAACTCTTCTCTTTCAAGGAGAGACACGTGTAAAGTAATGAGTCGACGATGGATTGAGATGAATGAGTTAATCGTTTCGCCGTGCCACGCTGTCGCTTTAACAAAAGCCGTGGCCTCGAGCTAAGGGACTAAGGGTAATTCGTATGCCAATTGTTTGATTATGCATACCAATTTGAGGGATAAAAGATGGTTTGACATGGAAAATGACTGCACAGGGGGTATCTTAATGATATCTTGTGATGAATGAATAAAAATGCCACCATGTTGTAATAACATTTTGTTTGATGCACCAAACTATTCATGACTTCATTATTACTAGCACTATTATAAACTATGTTGTATTGTAATAATAATAATTGTTCTATCAAAATCAGTGTATTAAAACAAAAGGCCATCCATGTTGGTAATATGGAAAAAAAAGGAACATTTTCGTCCCCACTCTGAAAACTCTTTCTACTACATAATATTATGTACGGCAAGTTTATAAGTAAGTACACACACTAGTATATTTCTATGTTTTCCAGTTAACTTTTGAAAGCATTTCTTAAAAGTTCACGTACTTAGCTAATTATACCCAAATATAAATATTAATTATTATTAACATACGAAAAACACGAAACAACATTAATTTATATGTAATGTACTGAAAGTTAATGGTATTATCTTGTCAGAGATGTGAAATTAATCACAAAATATTCGAATTTGGTACGAATATATTTTATGTTCATGACATGTTTTCATAGTATTTTTTATCAAGAGGTCCATTGCACATCGCTATTGCAATCAACATAGCTTTTGCAATGTAGATTTTTACTCTTTTCTTTTAGGGTAGAATTATAAGAAAGCATAATTTTAATACAAAAAGATAATATAAAAGAAACAGTAATAAGGCAAGTAATAATGATAATTTTCTCCGAAGTAGGATGTAGGTAGGTCTTATGGAAACATTTTCTCATTTTGAAGTCTTCATTATTGCTATGAAAATATGTAATAAAGTGGGAATTTAATGAATCTACTAGGTCTCTGGGAGAATATTTATAATATGAAAACATTGATATAAAAACCGAAGACACCCAGTTCCTAGGAAATGTTTAGGAGTAGGTACTATATGGTACTATGGACTCCAACAAACAACGTCTGCATTATCTTGTGCATTTCAAAATTATGGAGCACGCATCACGCAAATAACCGAATGCTAATTTCCTTTTATATCAATGGATATAAAATCAGTTTTGAGCTTATATTTTTTATGTACTTTATCTTGACGGGCAAAAAATGTATAAGTATTTCAAAAAATATGCAAAGTAAACCATGGTACAGCCTAGCAAAGTACATGCCCCCCAAACTAAGATCTCCTTTGCTATTCGAAGCCAGTTTCCTACCCGAATAAAATGGGTATTTTGGGTTAATTAAAAAGAAAATTTTATAATTACAAGTTAAAATGGAAGCGTAATATGTTTAGGTTTTTTTTATTATATTATTATCAATGTATGGAAAAACGGTCATGTCGAATCTAGGCTTAAAAAGGCCTGTTATTTAATTAAAAGAAAAGTGCAAATAGATAATAACGAAGTGAAATACAAGTGGAATGAGGCCGAGGGCATTTCGAGATAACAAGAGAATTTCACGCTGCGTAGTTTTTACTTTTAGACCCAAGTTAGAAGCAGAACAGACTATTTTTAGTGTCTTTGATACACAGGAACATTCTTCCATTAAGTACAATCGTACAATGGGCGGCCTCGCTGGTCTTATGATGGACGATTTCCTAGAAAGTAACAAGGTCATAGACTATTTTATCTTCTTTGATACCAAAGATCATGTTCACCACTATCCGTTAAAATGTCTGATATATATCTAACAGATAAAGTGCTAGATTGTCTTAACGGACACTAGTGTCATGATTTTATAAAAATGACGGTGTTAAATGAATTTGGGATTAATTTATAGGATCAGTACATTATCAAAAATAATGAATATTATACAAACAATTCCAATTATTAGCATGGCAATATTAAAAGGTTGGCCACACCGAACGGCAAGGCACGTTGGTGGGGTTTTGTTTACGTGACCATATTATGATAACCGCTCGAAAATAGGAAATAACGGGTCATTTCCACCGAGCGCGAGCTAGAGTAAAGACCAATAGCTGAGAGTATTTTTATAAGCATTGATTAGTGAAATACCATGATAAAAGTAAAGTATCGATGTTCTTGACACTTAGTGTAACAAAAATTTGAACGCTCTCTGTCAGACTTGTTGTGGATAGGCCATCAGACACTCTATCAGCAAGTAGTGAATCAGGCCCTAAAGTGGTTAAGCAATAGGTTCTTCATGAGTCAATTCCATCAATCATGAGAGATGAGTGACTGATGAATTGTCATGCTAAAATTGCATTCTCTCTGAATCGTATATGCTTCATTGCTGAGGGTTGTGACTTCTTGCCATTTATCAAATTATGGTAGGGGATTCATTGGTTTAGAGTTTAGACAATCATTATCAGATGTTAGTGATGATAACTGGAATCGATGGATCTGAAGTACGTCCATGCAGAAGACGTATTTAAAAGGTCTTAAGGAGTGACGTTGGAGAATTACCAGCGAACATAGACGTGATATTGAATATTAAAAAAATCGGTCAAGTGCGAGTCGGGCCTCGCTCTTTTAGGATTCCGTTAAAAAAAATTAAATTAAAATATTTCCATGTACCCATGGAAATATTTTAATTTAATTTTTATTATTAATTGTTATAGCGGCAATAGAAATACAAAATATGTGAAAATTTCAACTGTCTTTCTATTACGGTTTACGAGATACAGGCCGCTCGTCCCGTTGGCACCCTTTGGGTACGGAACCCTAAAAATGCGTAAGTGTCGTGGAACACTCGGTTAGAACGAAGTTCCTTTTAAAACATTACCTTTTAGAATCAACGCCATCTCTCGCTACATGTATACACTTTAGAAAGGGCGGACGTGACGTTCGTTACGGAAAATTCTTACACTTTTTTCGCCTAGCCCCCATCCGCCAAGCCCGTACTGTCCAATAAGGAAATTCGTTCAAAAAAGACGTGTGTCGTGGAACAGTCGATTGGAACGAAGTTCCTTTTACAAATAAATTAATAATAAAAATAAAAAATTAGGGAAAAATTCCACATGTAGAAATTATTTAAAATAAAATTGAAAATAGAAAATTCAGTCTGTCGAGCTGGGATTCGAACCATCGACTTTGACATCGACATCGATTTATGCGACTGTAGAAACCACAAGGCTACGGAGGTCTAATATTGTAGTGTGAAAATATTGAACACAATGCCAAATTCACTTTCAAAAAAGTGTCGGTTCAATTTAGTCTTAATTTTTTCCGTCAAGCCCCTTTTCGCACCGCGCGATGAGGAACTACGTTCCAAAAAATGTCGTGTGGTGTCGTGGGACACCAGATAGGAACGAAGTTCCTTATTATAAAAATATTAATTTCAAGTTCTATTCGAGCTATAAAGAAAATTATTATTCGGGTATACATTTTTATCATGATTTTTTTATCGATAAAAATCAAAATGACCCCAGGGAAGCCTAAATATCGATTTTATAAAATATTAAAATTGAAATAATTAAAAAAAAATGAAAATAAAATTGCGCGCCCCCGCCCAGGTGGGCTCGAACCACCAACCTTTCGGTTAACAGCCGCACGCAAGCCGATTGCGCCACGGAGGCGATGCACAACTTATTGAAATTATTATAAAAAATTTTTAGGCCAAATCTTACTCTTTTTTTGACCGAACGAAGCGAGGTCTCTGAGTCTACTAGAGTGAATTTGCACTTGTCCGTCCGTCCGTCCGTCCGTCCGTCCGTCGGTCAGAGCCTTATAACTTTTGAATTACTAAACGTAATTACTTCAAATTTAGATATAATATGTAAACTGATGGCCTTCAGCCGAATATTGGATAAAAAATTATAAAAACCTTTATTTCAGGGGGGCTCTCATAGAAGTGAATGCGAAGTAAAAAAAAAATATCGCGTTACATAAAATTGTTACGTATCATTTTAAAGATAATTTTGAACCGAGTACAAAATATTTTTTTTTTTAATTTTTCCCTTATAATTGACGAAATGGGGGGCTTTCAAAGTGGCGATTTTATACGCTCGCTTGAAGACGCTCTCTAGGAAAATCCGCTATGGATTTTCAAACTGGTTTTATTTTTTTAGGTCACTTACATCCTGTACTTGAACAACAAATACTAAAATTATATGAATATTATAAAGAAACGAGATTATTTAATTTTTAATGGGCATCAGTAATTCATATAGCATCAACATAGCTTCACAATAATGCTAATAGATGGCGCAGTCAGTAACTATTCCCATGGAACTACGAGTTACGACTACGACCTATCCCAAAAACAGTTTTGCGTCGACCATTATTATTTAGTTACATAATATAATACAATAATTGTATTGTATTTTTTTTTGTACCATATTATTCAATTAAAATTATTTTTTAGTTAAATTTTAGTTAAATATTGTATATTTTCTATTCGCGTCGATAGATGACGATTTGTACAGATGCCCGTAACCCGGTTTCACTCGTTAGTACCTACATAATAATTCAATGTTTTCACTAACGTTCCCTAACCTTTACGGGCTACCTATAAGTTAGGTGATGTTTTCTGTCAACTTATTTATCACGATCCTGTACGGGACACCTAAAAGGATATTGGGACGGATGTTAGGACTTAGGATTGTATTTAGGAGCTACCTACGTTAAGAGACTCCTACTTAGGGGATGATTTAGGTATGTTTGGTGAAAACGGGCATAATAATAATGTCAGTTTTGGTTATCATGTATCGATTGAATGAATAATCATGGGATACCGTTACCGCGAGGTCTCAGTTCGGGGCGAACCACTAGTCATAATGTTGCGGTCGTTTTTTGCCGGCTCGGGTCCCTCCGCAACGCGCCATAGGCTACTTCGTTCCAAAAATCGTTCTTGATTAAAATCGCGTACTTCGTGTGACTTACGCCAAATCTCTAGATCTTTGCAAGTTACTCCAGGACGGGATGCCCTACATTCGCTCGTTTTCATCTCACAGAAACAACGATAATATTTTTGTGTAGCAGAACCAGTAGAGCGCTACTTTGTTTTGCGTCCGTGTTCACGCTTTTAATTAATTAAAAACAGAAATCATTTTGCTAGAACGTTACTTGAACGTTTCGTATGTAGAAACAAAACGTTTATTAAACGGTAGCAATTATGTTATGAAAAATTATTCATGCTTATGTAAGTTATTTGATGTGTAAACGAATTAAACTGGTTAAAAATGCCTTGCCTGCCCTTTTTAGCCGACTATGGCAGTCTTTTTTTTTTTTTTTTTTTTATTCGATGACAAGCTAGTACTTGACTGCCATCTCACCTGATGGTAAGTGACGATGCAGTCTAAGATGGTAGCGGGCTAACTTGGCAGGGGTATGGCAGTGAATATTCAACCCATACCCCTAATTGGTTTCTACACGCCATCGTGCCGGAACGCTAAATCGCTTGGCGGCACGTCTTTGACAGTAGGGTGGTAACTAGCCACGGCCAAAACCTCCCACCAGACCAGACCAGAGACAATTCAGAAATTATAAATTCCCAAATTGACCCCGCCGGGAATCGAACCCGAGACCTCCCAGTTATAAGGCAACAGCGCTCGCCACTGAGCCAGGGAGGTCGTCAAAAAGTCGAAAGGAAAGGTTTGATTTTAGCAGTCTATGTAAGTTGATAATTTACGAAGGTTCCACAGTAGCAGCTCAACTGCTGAGAGTATTCTGATGAATGATATGTAAATCGAGTCGTTATTATCATCCGGGTGGCATAGGATATTTAATATGAACAAAATAAATATGATAGCGGATGTTACATCAAATTTTCCGGAGTCGAGTTACAGTTTTAAACTTTTTCCTTGTTACGTCGGTTATTATTGTGAGCACAACATTAATCACGGATCAAGATCCGTGATCCACATAAAAATAAGCGATGGATTGCGATATTCACTTATTGAGCATTAATTCAGAGTTAAGTTATAGTACGCAATAGTAATCGCAGTTCATTTGTATGGATTACGGATTGCGATCCGTAATAAATATTGAGTGTGTATATCCCATAGACTTCGTATATTTACTACCGGTATATCCAGAATGTTTAGACAGTTGGTATTGCATGGTAATAATATAGTAGTAGCACAGAGTATATTATAATTTACGTAGTATTGCGTCGTAGCGTAGCGTAGATCGTAGAACATTCGTTCGTAGCAGTAGCGCGTAGCCTGCAAATTATAATAGTTTTGTTATTTCAATTTCGTATAGATTCACTTCTCGAAATTAGTATAGAATTCGTATAGATTCACTTTTCGAAAATGAAAAAAGTTCTTTGTGACCGGAACCTAAGCATTTCTCTCCGAACACGCATAGCGCGGTGCTATGTCTTTTCTGTACTTCTCTATGGTGTAGAAGCTTGGACGCTGACAGAAGTCATGTCTAGAAAACTGGAAGCGTTCGAGATGTGGGTGTACAGACGTATGCTAAGAATTTCTTGGAGAGACCGTGTACGAAACAGCACTGTGCTACAAAGAATGGGGAAGGTCACAGAGATACTAACAACCATAAAAAGGAGGAAATTAGAATATTTTGGACACGTGATGCGTAACACTAAGAAATATGAACTCCTTCAACTTATCATGCAGGGGAAAGTGGCAGGCAGAAGGAGGCCTGGCCGCAGAAGGATATCTTGGCTTAAAAACTTGCGCCAGTGGTTCGGAAAGAGCACAAAATCACTATTTAGAGCCGCGGTCTCAAAAGTTGAAATCGCCCTAATGATTGCCAACCTTCGCAAGGAGACGGCACGTTAAGAAGAAGAAGATAGATTCACACGAATGCCTAGCGGACTTAGTGTCTTTAATCAAATATGCTGAACTCTACTAATATTCCCCCTTCAAATTAGCGTAAATTGTGTGTTAGGAGTGGGTACGACAATAGTGCAACTGGTGGTGATTGAACCGTCGTCCTTTTAATTTTCAGTCGTAACTATAAACGTTTTGTTATTGAGGTGAGGTAGTAGTATAGTGTGAATCCTAGTTAAATTCATGTGGCATAGTGATAATATTAGTTAATTTCTTTTTTTACACGTTTTATTTGTAGAATATTAATATTATATTATATATTATAATATAAATTTTTAAAAACCTTAATCATAATCCCAATTAGTAAATTAATTTTTAAGTGGAGTTAATCACGTTTCGGACTGCATCATCAAGACGTGCGATTTTAGTAAATGTAAAAGTTATCGTAGCTGACCACAAACCATAAATTACAACAAAAACTAATATTGCACCAAAAAAAGAACAAGTAAAATTAATAAACGACAAAGTCAAGCGGTCAAAGATTTACGAGCAAACTCTCAAAAGCGAGTTCAAAACAACTTTCGGAACTGAAATTCTGTAAATCGAAGTCCCAGATATAGGAGTATAATAACAACAGTATCCAATACTGAAGTTGCTCTGTTGGATTTATTGAATTGAAAACTATTTGTGGGGAATTCAAATAGTTCAATTGGTTGAAAAGTCTATAGAGGATTGCATGAATTTGATGGTACTAGACTGATCCGGGTATATCAAATGGTAGAGATATTTTATTGTTAGATTTGTTTTGAGTTACGAACTTCTGAATGAAGGTTTGGAAGGAGGAGAAGGGAAGACATTTACATGCAATTTCTAAGATAGGCTTTCCAGATTCACTTGGAATTAATGTGGAAAATAAGGTTCGTGAAATTATGAAAGGATTAGGCCAAAAAAAAAAGTTTGTTGAAATACGTGGAATAAAATCTGGGTTTATATGCATTTAATGACTGATGAAGTCGATGGACCACGATAAATACAGAAAATAAATCATTGGTGAAGAACAGAACCCAAAAGAAGTTTGTAACTCCACAATGTGCATCAGCAGTTCAGTTCAATTACCACAATAAAATTATGTGTATGATTTTAAAACGAATAGCAAAAGCCTCTAAGTAATTATTTAAAAATAACCCCTACCATAATGCTATTAATGGAAAGGAGTCACTACTTTCAGAGCTGATGGTGAATACGAAGTTAGTGAGTGCAAAAACCTATAGTGCCCTAGGTGCTGAAGATTTTTATTGTCTATAGGTATACCTCCAGATTATGATTTTGTTTGGAATTTGGACCTAGGTGTTGAAAGCGAGTTGTCTAAACACGATAATAATATATGTATTAAGTTATTAAAAAATCTTTCTGACTTATGACTTAATATGTGCTTAGACCAATGAAATGAAAGAAATAAGAGAAATCCACTTAGCTCGATTAAAAATACGCTACTATACAATTTCTTTAAAAATTATTAAAGCAATAAAAGTAAGCCATTCCCACTGTTTTTAATTATGGATGGCCATAAAAGAATTTTCCTCATTACCGTGGTATTTATCTCGACAGATAATGGAGTCAAGACAACAAGGAAACGCCACACAAGAAATTATACCCATCTCATAATGAACGCCGCTTCCTTGGCGTTATTTTATTATCTCTGCTCCTTTTATCGTTCATTGGGGAAGTAAGAATAGATGTTATTGTGCGAGACTGTGTCGTAGTGGAGGTTTTTGCGTATCAATTCAGTTTACTGGGACAAATCAAGCGGTTTACCGTCTTGTGCCTAATTAAGGAGAGTATTGTCACTTAAAACAATCCCGGAAAACATGTTTTGTCAGCTATTAGCAACAATCTAAGTCTCTATCAATAATGGTTCTACAAAACAGTCAATATTGTGAAATCTAATTGCGTATAATAAATAGATAAGTAGAGATCGTATTTAATCGATCGTATCAAATAAATACAATGTGTTGATGATTCTTAAGTTCGTCACTGCAGTAAGCAGTTTAATGAGTCAGGTCAGGCTACAAATGGAGTGGAGTGGCTGAGCTATAGCCTATTTTTAGTAACTACTCAAACTTAGCCGTATTTACTTTAGCATAACGGTGCCGTGCCTTTATTCATAATATCAATTTCAATCATTTATGTCAAAATATTCAAAGCTTATTTTCATCAAAGTCGCTATACCTCGGCACCATTTGTATTTGTTGGTGGTTGTAGTAGCGTTATGTTTAAAATTACGAAAATACTAAAAAAAATTACCCATAAACGACATAGATTAGTTTTGAGTAGTAAAATTATCGGTTTCCTACTCCAAAAATTAAATTAATAAGTATTTTTGTAACATATTAGTTTCAACTTTCAGTATTGTTACGAATTTAATTATAAGCCTGCAATTCTTGCATCAAGGCTTTTACGAAGACATTCTGCGTACGTGCTGACTTAATATGTACGGTAATACGGATGGTGGGGCGTTGAGAAATTTCCTAATACCTAATGCCGTTTAAGAGGGTGTCCTATTTTCGTGGAATCTATAATTAATTTGGCAACCGTGTAGATTTTACTTGATTTTATTTTACTTAAGTGATTCTTAATAATGTAATAATAGTTTTATGCTACTATTCCAACTTCCATAGTTTTATGATGTAATCTGCTGAGAGAGTTACAACCTGTTGCTATAACGACGAAAATGCTGATAACAATAATAACATTTGAATTTTTCTTGGTTCTGCGTAAAGTAATGTAAATTATTCATTAATAAATTTCTTATAGCGTCAGGAACTACAATTTGACATAAATAATCGTACAACTAATTGAATGCAGACTTGGTTTAACGTAGCCCTAAACCTGAACGAAATTTAAATTTCATTGTCTTTCAGACCCAATTGTATTATTAGATTCTCATCAAACAAAGGATTTCCTAAATTACTTTAAGTTTAACAAAGAACCTGAAAAGAAAAAACAAAAAGTATTTCTTTAATAAACAAAATTACGACAGCGTCGTAAGTAAAAAACCGCCTATTTGCATGATTCAGTTAATTGATGCGTGAAACAAAAAAGGAAACAACGCTGAAAAATTTAAATTTTCGTGTAAAAATTGGGGCGAAATTTAAATAATAATGGCGGTCGACACGATAAATGACAGAGTAAAAGTGCGATCGTTACTGTCAGTTGCATGTAGCCCTGGGAAAGAAAACCCGTTATTAATAGCCGGGGGGGCACCTCGGGCCTTCCTCTGGGAAATAATATATCGTGACCTTTCGCTGCTACGGCCACTTGAAAATGTGGAGAGGCAGGGTCGTTGCGGTGCTCTAAAATCCCTTTTTAATAAGAAGGCACAGACTTCTAAGCGGCTAAATTGCCAAGGTTTCTAAAAACTGTACTTTTAGGCTACTTTATATAGAATTTATTTTTTCCAACTTTTTAGGAAAACACAAATCTTTTTAACCGACTTCAAAAAAAAGGTTAGGTTATCAATTCGACGCGTATTTTATTATGTTAGGTACTAGCTTTTGCTCACAACTTCGTGGAGTTAGGTTTTAAGAATCACTGGGGAAAACCCTCTATCTTTCAGAGATAAAAGGTAGGTAGAGTGGCATACACTTCAAGAATATAATAGAATAGAAATATTTTTTAATTCCAATAAACTTTTACAAGTACTTTTGAATCGTCTTCGATGAGTCTAACACTGCTGGTTCGGAATGCACTTCCTGCCTAAAATAAACCAGCAAGAAACTCGGCAGTTGCTCTCTTCAAAATAGTTTACAATAAGTACTATGCTATGTATGCAGTGTATGCAGTATTACCACAATGAGGGGAAGTTTCAAAAATACATACCTACTTACAATTCAATACATGTTAAGATGGGCAGACAGAAAGTAGCCCAAGTCCCGCCGGTGGAACCCATTCACGAGCATGACGCATGACCCAGCCATTGCTTCGTTCAACCATATTTCAGGGAACGTAGTCTTCACCTATAACTACCTAGGCAAAAAATCGCTAATACTCCGTTGCTGTGGGATTAAAGGACAAACCATGAAAACAAATAATTCCCTATTCCGTAATTGATCGCATAAGGTTTAGCAACTACTTGTTCAATCACTAATGTCTGGTAAACCTAGATATCTTATATTCTATCGAGTTACTGTCCATTGTACACTCATAGCTTTGTTACTCAGTTGTAGGCGTAACTTATCAGCTGTAAAAAGTCAGTGGGCTGTAAGGGGCTCTTAGATATTAATATTATATTAGTTAGACGTTAGAGGTTAACATTACATCTATACTTAAATAATAATTTATTTATTGTTGTTTTGACCATCCAAGTTTCAAGACAATGACGACCGACACTACTACACGACATTACTATTTGAATTCGTTCACAATAATAATATACTTGTAAATTCAGTAGACTTTTGTTATTCAAAGTATTTTATTGATCTAATAATATGGCATAACAATGAGCTTTAGGTATGAACTATGTCAAACTGTTTCTATTTACATTAAAGTTAAAGCTTTGACCAAGATTTTCTAATCCCGAAATCTTTGTGTTTCTCGCATAAGGAGTATCGAACTCCTTTTTATGTATCAGTCTGAGTTAAACAATTTGTATGGATTGGGAGGAATTTGGAAAAAAAAGAACAGAAATACAAACATACAAGGTACTACATTGAAGGGTTTTGAAAGATGTAAGTACTACGCAACAAATTAGAAGAACGGTTTCAAAGGAACCAACATAAGTTCCTTTCGCAATCTAATTGAAAGTTCCAAGTTCCCTATAGCGTTTGTATGGAATGACCAAATGTTCCCTCATTTACCCTGACCCATTTACCGCTTTACACAACGAGATTTCATTAGCATCGATCTGCGGCGGTAGTCGGGGCTCCGCGTATGTCCGTTTAAAGTCAATAAGCTTCGATCCCCAAGAGTAGGTATATGGAGTACTAGATGATGCCCGCAACTTCGTCCGCGGGGATTAAGGTTTTTCATTCCCGCGGGAACCCTTTAATTTTCCGAGATAAAATGTAGCCTATTTGTTACTCCAGGGTATAATCTACCTCCTTTCCAAATTTCAGCCAAATCCGTCCAGTAGTTTTTGCGTGAAAGAGTAACAAACATACACACACATACAAACTTACGCCTTTGTATGTCTTAAAAAGTGTAGACTTTAAGGTCATATTTTATTACAGAATGCTTAAGATTATGAACATAACTCTTTTTAGCAAATCAAGATCACAAGGTTTGATAGATTAGAGGGTTGACTGAAATCTGAAAATGAGAAAGTGGGTTCGTTAGCACCTCTATTTTTTTTATAAGAATAGCGAGCAAACGAACAGGCGGGGTCACCTGATGTTAAGCGATTACCACCGCCCATGAACATTTGTTGCACCAGAGGCACCACCAATGCTTCGACTGGTGTCGGTGTCGACGGTGGTCGTGATTTATTGCATGTAATTATTGTGAATTAACGCAGGCGACAAAAACTGCTGCACTCTCCTCTCACTCTTGTTGATTTTGTTGTCGCTGTTGTTGAAGAATCTTGTTTCATGGTACTTTAAGAAGCCATTACCATTCGTCGTTTGTAATACTTACAGCGACTCCTTGCGTTTTGTTCGATATTATGCGTACATATAACGGGGAGCTACGGCATGTTTTCATCATAACTAATACAACCTTTATGGTTTATTTAAACACTTCATTTCAAACGGCAACCTACAAATGTAAGCTAAATTAACTGATAAAACTGTGGGTATAGGTACGCAAAGATTTTAGCTAAGCTATGTGTAATTTGTACCCCTTTACTTTGCTTCTTTGTATCTCCTCAAGTCATGTTGACTAGCCAGTTAAAATCAGTTTACGGTATGTACCTAAATATTTTAGCTTGACGTATTGCTCCGCTAAGTTTGCCTAATTGGTTGTTCGCTAAACTAAGCTTAGCTTTTTCTCGATTCGCTTTAAATCTTTAAAATAATCGGCTGCAGGTTCGGAGATAAGCGCAAAAAGTTTTTTCTTATAATAATCTCAAGTACCTTATTCTTATAACAGTACCTAACAATCTTATTAAATCAGCTCATAAACACAGCTTAAAAAATATTTTTATTTACTCAATCCGATTATAAAGTCGATTACATAATATAATAGTCACTCACGCATTGTTTTTTTAGCTCGCTTTCGTATTCAATTCAATCACTGAAAATTTTATGTGCTTCTTCTTCTTCTTCTTTATCAACCGATAGACGTCCACTGCTGGACAAAGGTCTCTTGCATGGACTTCCACAGGCCTCGGTCTTGCGCCGCCTGAATCCAGCGGCTCCCTGCGACTCGTTTGATGTCGTCGGTCCACCTGGTGGGGGGTCTGCCAACACTGCGCTTCCCGGTGCGGGGTCGCCACTCCAGCACCTTGGGACCCCAACGACCATCAGCTCTTCGAACTATGTGCTCCGCCCATTTCCACTTCAGTAATTTTATGTGCTAGTTCATAGTAATTATTTCTTACTTTCAGCCGCTCATTTTACTTTTACTTGTGATTCATTCACTATCGCCAGTTAAGTTAATTTTTTGCATATATATTATTTCTCCGCTTGGCTTAGTATTAAAGTATACTATTAAGAATTGCCAATTTTTTTATTATTCGCCCGATTTATTATATTCCCTTAAAAATATGTTCTTTTAAAAATATGTTTTGTGTTTGAACTTTATCCTGTTTTTTCTTTTGCAAGTAAAATAGGACAGTTAGTCGTTATTCCTCCCTATAGTCCGTTGATCCGATTTCTGAACGGAACGTGCGCCGAGGGTTTAATAGTTAGTGATTTATACGCTGGCGTGTGGACATTGGCAACTGTATTTCCTGATTGTGGATTTGTCGCTGAATACTGATTATGTTTGTCGTGCACTAGTGAGTCCACCTATCTTTGTCCTTTTAACTGAAAAATACTTACTATCATTGCTAAAAATCGGTATGGGTTTAATGTAGACGGCTACACAGGCTACACCCCTTTCAAATTAGCCCACATATTAGACTGCATAGTCATTTATTTGTTACGTTCCCTCAAATATAGTTGAGCGAAGCAACAGCTGGTTCATGCGTCATGCTCATGAATGGGTGTTTTGAATTATAAGTATGCATTTTTGGAACTTCCCCTCATTGTGGAAACACTGCATACACTGCCTACATAGCATAGGACCTATAGTAGACTGTATTGAAAAAGAGCAACCACCGAGTTTCTTGCTCGTTCTTCTCGGTAGGAAGGGCATTCCGAACCAGTGGTAGATTCATTTGACGATTCGAAAGCACTTGTAAAAGTTTTTATTGCTTGTAAATTTCTCTTCTATTCTATTCTATTCCACAAGCGGTATTTACTTACTCTGTGTACACGCAGAAACGGATTAATGTCTATTTGTGAAGATAGTGTTTCGCTATGTAACTTGGATGAATCTAGAACTAAGTAATTGTTTTTGTTAGCTCTATCCTTCATTCTATTACTAAGATTCTGCACATTCATTGTAATAGAGCTCCGATTCTTTTAAAGAAAAAATCTACCTTTTTTATAAAGATGGAAAAAACTGACTTTTTTATAAATACTGCGTGACAGGGCTGTGTTTTCTTTGTCTGTTTGAGTAGTTGGGATTCTTTATATTATCCTCGAAGTATCATCAAAAGTAATGAAAAAAATCATCATAATATTAAGATGATGTTTCATAGACTTTTTACGGGTAACAATTATGAGTTTAAAGAATTTTAAAGTTGTTCGTCGGTAGGGTTTTAATTTTATTTGATTACTTGTTAGTGTTTGGAAATGTTACTTATAATATAAGTACCTACTTCACAAACATCCTTACTAATATTATAAATGTGTGTTTGTTTGTTGGTTAGTCCTTCAATCACGCCGCAACACAGCTACGGATCGACGTGATTTTCTGCATGGGGTATAGTTGAAGACCTGGAAATTGACATAGGCTACTTTTTATCCAGGAAAATCAAAGAGTTCCCGAGGGATTTTAAAAACTAAAACCACGCGGACAAAGTCGCGGGCATCAGCTAGTAAGATACTATGTCCACCCAAGCGATATCTCTTGCTTGATCTTATACTATGTATGGCTACAAAGTTATACATTCATTTTTTCTCATCATCATCATCATCTCAATCCATTAATGGCGGTTAAGTCAGCACGGGTCTACTCTCAGAAAGGGTTTAGCCAATCGTCCTGAGGTTCTAACTTGAAAATAATTAATTTATGCGTATTAAGTACTAAAATCATATTGATCATCATCAGGAACCCATCAACGGCTCACTACTGAGCGCAGATCTCCTCTCAAAGAAGGGTTATAGGCCATAGTACGGAAACCAGTACGTCTAAGTGTTTATGATTTTGATTTTCTTCAGCGATTAAGCAAGTGACATTTTATTACTGAAACAGGGATAGCCTAGTGGTCAGTAGGTACTGCGGTCTCCTATTCGGGGAGTCGCAGGCTCGATCCCGGGCACGCACCTCTGACTTTTCTAAGCTAAGTGCGTTTAAGAAATTAAATATCGCAAGCTTCAACGGTGAAGGAAAACATCTTGTGGAAACCTGCACACCTGAGAGTTCTTCATAATGGTCTCAATGGTGTGTAAAGTCTGCCAATATGGCCTGTAACCCTTCTCTGAGAGGAGACCTGCGCTCAGTAGTGAGCCGTTGATGGGTTGCTGATGATGATGATGATTTTAGTACTTAATACGTATAATTTGTAACCCTTCTCTGAGAGGAGACCTGCGCTCAGTAGTGAGCCGTTGATGGGTTGCTGATGATGATGATGACTTTAGTACTTAATACGCATAATTTAATTATTTCCAAGTTAGAACCTCAGATTCGCACCCGCACCCTCAAAGTCTTAACTATTTTACTATCACTGATGTAATTTTTTTCTACCTACTCATTTCTCCCATAATATGCCCTTTGGCGTTGACGATATCAAATATAAATAGCATCGGAAGGTCTGCCGGCGATACGCTATCCAATTTAAAAATAATATGCCTCTTTAGACAGTCACTGCGCAAAATTGGTAGCTATTTTCGAGAAAATTATTTTTTAGTACCTATCTGCCAGTAATGGTATTGTGGATACAAACGAAATCGAAATTCAATATTGGTTTCTGTCTTCTGGTTGGGTACATCATTTTATTGAAGCCCTAAAAGTAGGTACCATACCAAAATTATAAATAACTAGATGATACACGCGACTTTGTCCGCGTGGAATTACGTTCTTGTTTGAAAGTCGATTGAAGCATTGAGTAATGAGTTACTATTATTATTAGTTTAAAGACCAAATACCAAGTTTCATAGATATAAATTTGACGGACTTTCAGGCAAACTATCACCCCCTATTTAACTCCTATGCGGTTGGAATTTCAAAAAATCATATGTTAGTGGGTGATTACTGCCTACGTCATAAAAGATACCTACTATCCTTTTTAAGTTTTTAACCCAGTGTTTTAGGCTAAGCTTTGATAGATCAGTCGGTCAATCAATCAGTCAGTCATTACAAGTATTTTTTTAAGTATTTAAAGTAGTTTCATAACTCACAATAAAAATTCTGTGCCACAAGAATATTGTCAAAAGAAACTAGTATCTTTTGTTCGTTACTAACGCCGAGTGCCGACATTCGCGCTTAGCTATTCGTATATTCGTATACAGCACAAGGGGACGTATTCTTCATTTCCTCCTTGAGAACGCAATCCTCTCTAGAGTCGTAGTAAAATCCCATACTCGTAGCTTCAAGGGTTTATATGCATGCCTTATCTCCGACAACAGCCGCTCTAATCTTAACCCCGGCCTTTACTACCAGATTTGCCGAGGCACCGATATCGTTAAATTGCCAGTAAACGTACACATTGCGTGATGTAAACCACTTTGATAACACATGCAACGTGCATAGCGGGTAATGTACACGCTCTACCATCTAGAGGAAATATTACCGACGACGCCGTTCCCATATTAAACAGACCTAGCATTGTCTACCTGGAATATTATGGTGAGGGTTTATTTGGCACAGTTGCGTAATTTTAGTCTCTGTTAGAGTTAGGAGAATTCCGGAACATGTTATTTCTACATACAGGCTATAACTTAAGAGAAATTCCTGCCTAGCACGCTCCATAAAAACCAAGTTTGTCTCTTATTTGAAATAAATTGCAAGCTTTTCCCGGGAATTCGTCCAGGTGGAGATAGTTCGGGATAAAAGGTAGCCTATATCATACTCCAAGTCCTCAACTGTATACATGCAAAAAGTGAATAATATGTTGCACCGTTGCTGTATGATTGAAGGACAAACAAACCCATTTTCGCATTTATAATATTAGTCAGGATGGAAAGGGTATGACCCTCAGCAATGAGGAATAAGATGCAGACAGAAAGAGAGAGTAATGAGGTCCTCGGGTGGAGACCGTGAAGCGTTGTAACCTTTGAGTAATAAACCAACACAGGAGAAGAATTGACGCGCGTACCCCTCTGTAAGTTGGGTATGAGCAGTGCTCATACTCGTTATATAAAACTGTTTGACTCCAGTCACGCGCCTGTCAACTACGTATGGTTAGCGGGGAATGAGCTCCGCTATAAATGCCGAATATGATAGTATTTTCTTCTAAAAAAAATATTTAAAACATCCAGTTTACTAAAGGATAACATTTATTTACTTCTGATGTATTATTTTATCCAAATAATGCAATACTTATGCAGAAAACTTAAGAAAACTGTCGATCTGAAAATGTTGCTACTTAAACGTACATGAAATAATTTGGGGAAAATATTGAAAATTAATCTTCCTACTTACTATTCGTTTAGAGACCTTTTTCATGAACTGCATTATAAATTGATCCCATAGAATTAAAATCACGATAGAATAGGAAGGGGTGAACGACTAATTTATAAGCTTTAAGTAAAATATGACTAGATATATAAATACGAACTTTGATCGTCTGTGGGATTATCAAATAATGATAAAAAATTCTTTCTATAAAACCGACTTTAAACGCCACTACAAAGTATAAAACAATTTTAATTTGTACATGTATGTTGAAGTCGGGCGGGCCTAAATATAAATGATGAAACTAATGCGCGACGCTAGCCCAACTTTGCCCGATCGGCGTATGAAGTCGGTTTTTTAAAGATATTTTTTTTACATTATTATTTTAAGCTTTTTTGTGTATATCTCTGATTGCGAGCAATTTGCTCTTAATCATTGAGTTCCTTCCTCCATCACCGAAGATATGAATCATCTTCTCTTCACCTTTTAAATAGGCCCAACCTTATTATGCGTTCTTTCAAAAAAAATTGAAATCGGTTCAGATTTGACGTAGTTATGGAGTAACATCTAACATTATATCAACAAAAATTTATATGGGAACCACCTCTGAAGTATGCCCTACTAAACAAAAAAAAATTATCAAATTCCATTCATTATTTGGCGGAATAATTGGATAACAAATATACAAAAAATTCAAATTGAGAACCTCCTCCTTTTTTGAAGTCGGTTAAAATGATTGCATTATTATAACGATCGCAATGGTGTCTGATTGGCTGGTACTCTCCCACTATTGTTTAAAATGCATTGATGCAGCTAGAGCTCCATAAACTCAGCGAATTCATAAAATTAGTTTTTTTACTCAATTATTTCAAAAGTTATAGGTATATATTTCCATATAACCAGTGTGATATGATTTTCTAAATATATAAAATGAAAAGGTGACTGACTCACTGATCTATCAACGCACATCTACTATGACGTAGGCATCCGCTAAGAAAGGATTTTTACAAATATAATACAAAAAATAATGAAAACGAGACTAAAAAATTGTTTAATAATAATGATAAGTTCTACGTAAGTCTTTCTTACTCGAAAATTAGGACTTTAATTTTATGAAGTCGGCCACACCGCAATAAAATTAGGGCTGGACAGCAAGATTTCATATGTCGATATTGGTGGGGGGATTGTATAAATTATTTATACCGAGATATTTTTATCGTCTTACTAATGGTTCATTGACGAAAAAAAATATTTAAATTCTATACATATTTGGTTCATTAAAACTTGGCAATTGAATTAAAGTACCCATACTTCTTATTCATCCCGCTAGGTTTACCGGAAAGCTAAATAGCTTGGCGGTGTTTTATTACAGATGGGGTGGCCACTATAGCCATGGCGGCAGCCTAGCATTACAAACAAATATACACTTCGTTCAGATGAAGTAGATGAAAAAAATAAGCCTTCCAAGTAAAGTATGTAGGTACAAGTTTTAACTTACCAATCATAACTTTAAATACATTTTTTTTAGGGTTTAGTTTTTACTTTTTATGTTTCCTCCATAGTGGACTGAGAGAATATTATTCAACGCTGGAAAACGATCTTGTAAATCGAAAAAGTGAACTTTAAACCAGAGCCAATAACGTTTTAAAAAATCATAACAGCTCATAATAAGCTATCAGGAGCAGATTTTTTTCAAAAAGCATATTTTTTAAAGTAACACATCAGATGATACTAATTATATAATTCTAAAGTAGAATTACTTTAGTTTTATACATTAGTTTTATATCAATTTCGACTAATAGTTTTTCAATTTTAAGAAGCAATGTTGCTGTAACTTGGTATTTGAAACATATGAAACCACGAAATAACTCTAAACTCTGAAATGCTAATTATGCTGTATTTATTTTTAAGGAAACATGATGTAGTCCTAACAGTTTGTACTTAATATACTTTTTAGAAATAGATACATCGTAAATTTCGCTTTAAACATAAATAAAACAAATGATGTTTCATTAAAAATGCTGTATGTTTATTTAAACAAGATTACTTAAAAAATCAATGTGTTCAATATTAATACCCACTACGTATTCAAATAAAAATTAAATGTCTCTCAACTTAATAAACAATATTATTAAAAACCTATGACAAAGTACAGCACTCCCTGGTGGCTTATAACCTTAAATCATAACTAAACAGCTGCTCTAAGGTGATATACTGTGGTACCTACAGCATGCTTTCAGCATGAGATTGAGAGTATAGTGACGGAGTAAATACCTTGGTATCTACAAAATCTGTTAATAATCAGATAATCCTAAGTCCTTACAGTAGGTTCGCCTAAGTGCACTGCACTGCTAAAAAGTATTGATAACTTTTTTGAAGTATCTGTATAATATTGAAAAATAGATGGTGTGGTGTTGTGTGGAATAACAAAAAATATATAATATAAACATGCAGAGAAGGTCAACATAGTATCTTAGAAAAATAATGTCATAGGAAAACGAAAATCCGACAATCCGACGCAGTATCTTTTTCTTCCAAATATATAAAAATGTCATTTTGTTATTTTTCGAAATAAGCTAGATCGCTTTCCAGCGTCAATATAGTCCAAAGTTTCTAGCTGTATCTTTACGCAAGTACTAAAAGCCTACAAAGAGTCAATCTAATAGCAAAGGCATATTATGACTAAAATAACGGCAAGAGTCTCGTTTCCTAGCGCTTCTATATACCTACCATGTTAAAGATCTCGAACAAAAAAATTTACTCTCGAATAAAGTAACTCTGTTGTAAATAATTATTAGAAAAACTTATTGAAAGTCGATAATCGATAGTGTCAAATCCCTAAAATGTTTACACAAATGATGCGATTGTTTCATGTAATGATAGAGCGTCCCTGTGTGTGAATGTGATAGTGTGCATATACTTTAAGGTAGTGTTTGCTAATTATATTGTGTGCGTGCATAGCGACGTGATGGAAAAATGCAACTGTAGTAAGCAAGTTTTCATGTGTGCTACCTCGCCCCCCACCGTAATTGACAGACTTTTTTGCGAATAAATTAGGGGTCAAGTCCTCTCCATTGCTGGTTTATTACTCAAAGGTTGTAACGTTTAATTTGCTTTAATCCTGTGCAACGCCTATTATCTACAAAGTTACAAACCACTATTTAAATCCAAAAAGAATCTTATCACTTCGGTGCGTTTATATTTATGAAGCTGCATTATTTGTGTTTAATAACTTAAATTTATTTCAAACTACAGACTCACAACCATACACAAGTAAAAGATATAAAAATAAAATTTCATTACCACAACAAAGATTAAGCTTATTTAGTAAAAATTGCTATTGTATGGTTGTAACTCAAGGAACTCAATTTAATACAATTCAAAAAAAGCCATTTTAAATATCTATTAGACCATTGTTTTTATTCGGTGAAAGAGTTCTTAAGTTCTTAAAATTTTAATTAAATTCTCAAAAAATTTATATGTATTTGGACGTTGGTAACGATAAAATATGTGTGCGTTTTTATCTACCTAAAAACATCTAGATAATATTTTGTACATACCATATTTTACCAAATAAATATTTTAATACTTAAATAATACTATCCTAGATGCTATAGAATTATGTTCAGGTATAGGATCGGAGTTAACGTCAGTCGAGTCGACTTGTCCTTTTCAAAAAGCACAGGGCATCTTGTTGAAAATCGAGCATCACGGTCTATTCCGTGTGGAAAGGAGCAAGAGTTCGATTTCCGCTCACATTTGTATCGGCCAAGAATATTTCTAAAGATTTGGGTTTGATGTGCACAATTCCTGATATTCTTAATATCCGGCATGTCGATTCTCTAAAAATCACATTTTTTTTTATTTATTTGATGACAAGCTAGTCCTTGACTGCGATCTCACCTGATGATAAGTGACGATACAGTCTAAGATGGTAGCGGGCTAACTTGGAAGGGGTATGGCAGGGAACATTCAACCCATACCCCTAACTGGTTTCTACACGCCATCGTGCCGGAACGCTAAATCGCTTGGCGGCACGTCTTTTGACGGTAGGGTGGTAACTAGCCACGGCCATAGCCTCCCACCAGACCAGACCAGAGACAATTCAGAAATTATAAATTCCCAAATTGACCCCGCCGGGAATCGAACCCGGGACCTCCCAGTTATAAAACAACAGCGCTCACCACTGAGCCAGGGAGGTCGTCAAAAGACGGCCGAAGTCGTAAGAATTTATCCTTAAGGATCGCGATCGATACAGTTGATAAAACTGGCAGCACCGATGTCTCTGCATCTCACTCTTATACAATCGCATTTTCCATACAAATATGTAGTTTATCGATAGTGACATTGAGCTGTCAAAATTATTTTTTCATCATACCTATTCGAAAAACTATTGGCTTCAAAAATATTGGCTTCAGAGGACAGCGGGAGCAAAATTTCATTTTAACCCCATGGGACTTTTTATTTCTCTCTTCTGATTGGTCCGCGTTATAGTGCTTTAGCATACTAAAGCACTAACGCGGACCAATCAGAAGAGAGAATTCAAAAATGTTTCGAAATTCAAAAATGTTTGAGAAGCTGTTGTCTACGATAAGTCACGTGATCAAATTTGTCGATTAGACATATACGCCCATACTTTCAACATAAATATTACACTAGCGGCACGCTATGATGACCGGTTTGACACATTACAATAGTGATGTGGAATGTCAATTTATTCTCGAACAAAAAACAATTAAGTTTTGTTTTTGTACCTGATTAAATAGGTTTAATAAAACAAAAATGTATATGTTTATTTAATTTATTTGAACGAACTGAATATTTGAATGAAAATGAATATACATACTTTATATGCACACAAGAAACATATGAATACAAAAGATACCAAAAAAGGTGCCACAAAAGGCCATAATTAATCAGATTCGTCCATACTACTATTTTCACTGTCGTCACTGCTATCATCACCTACATTAATAATTATATGTTCGTTTTCTATAATATTATCTATTTTCACATCTCTTTCATAATCTTCCCTTATTAATTTAACAGTTCTATTCACAACCTTTTCCCAGTCTCCTTTAGTCACATGTTCACAAGCTTCTTCTAATAATTTTAGCATTTTTTTTGTGGTAAATGGGGGTTCTGTATTGTGTCTTGCAGCATATCCCTTAATTTGAGCCCACACCAACTCAATCGCATTATACTCACAATGGTAAGGCGGTAACCGTATAACTCTGTGCCCATGTTCTAATGCTATTTCGTCAATGACGTATCGGATCTTGGTTGGTTTGTTTTCTTTTAAAAGACGTACTAATTCCGCTTTTAACATTTTCATGTTTGCATCTACGCCATTTTTACGAAGCCATGCGACGATATCAGCTTTCTTTTGGGATTGGGCAGGTGGCTTGTCAATTTGCATCGAGTGGTATGGGGCGTTGTCCATAATTATAATAGATGGTTCAGGGAGGCTACACAACATTGAGGTAAACCATTCAGTAAACTTTTCTCCATTCATGTCTTCATGATAGTCTCCAGTGGTTTTTGACGCAAAAGCCATGAGAGAACCTTCGACAAACCCGTTGATGGTTCCGGCGTGACAAATTATAAGTCGCGATCCTTTTCCTACAGGAACTTTGGAAGTAGATGCTGCTGTGTCATCGTTCCAAGAACGGCCTACAGTATGGTTAGCATTAAGCCATGTTTCATCCAAGAACACAACATTTTGCCAATTTTTGATTTCTTTCACTTGCCGTAAAAAAGTATACCTTGCCATCGCTATATCAAATCTTTCCATCAATATTTTGCGTTTGTTACATTTTTTGTATCGAAATCCAATGGTCTTCAAAATCTTCGTTAAAGAACTTTCCCCACCGAAGAATAATCCAGCTTCCTTCAGTGAATGCACCAACTTTTTTCTTGTTGGATACTCCTTCTGTAAATAGTAGCCGTAAACATGTCTTCGGATAGCATCGGCATCAAAGCTATCGATGCCTACGACTGGTTTTGCTCGTTTTCTCTTTTTTGGTGTGTGAAGTTTATTTTCTTCTGTGCCAGTCTCGCCATATTTTTTTTTAGTTATCCGTCTAACAGTTCGTTGTCCAATATTAAGCGCATCAGCTACGCGTTCAACCACTGACGTTATAGGTAAAATTGGCCCTCCATTTTGAGCTTCACGATCGAAATAGTTACGAAGGCGTATTACGAACTCACGTGTCTGACTATTTAGAACAGTTCTCTGCGTACGTTCGGTCATATCGACGAAATCCACAACAAAGGGCTTGAACAGAGTCCAAATTAACGAGCAAGGGTCAACAGTAATGCAGTATCAATATTTGAAATCCAAAGCCAGGTCAAAACTATATCACAATCGCATTGCACTGACAGTTTATACTTTTCGAAGCAACGTCAATTCGAAACTGCTTTGTTTTGCATTGAGCATTGACGCGAGTTTGCCGGAGGTAGTAGTTGTGCTAGCCAGCGATCCTATGTGACGATCGTATTAGATTCCATTTTTAAAAATTTTCAATTTAGAAAACCAAATGCCGAGTTGTGGTATATATCATATAAAAATAAAAATTTTACCTTTTGTATGAAACAGCTGATATTTTTTTGCGATTTCAGAGGTTTGTCCACATAGTGAAAATTGTTCATATTCACAAGTACATTCACCCCTTAAATGGTGCAAACTGATTTTTCTACACTTGTATACATTTTAGAAATCAATTTAATAAATAAATTTTGAGTCCTAAACCTAAAACTACATTCGATAAAATTTATGAATCTCTGCACATCACTATCGTCAATAAAGTAATACAATTATTTCCTTCAAAGTCGTTATCAATTAATACGGAACTTCATGAGCGGACAAACGTCAAACCGGCCATCATAGCGTGCCGCTAGTTTAATGTTTAATTATTTCATAAAATTTGTGTTTTATTTACGAATTTAAACTTTCAATATACGTATTGGTAATGTCTATACTCTATACATACTATACATAGTAGGTTGATACTCCTAGCTTTTTCTCATAGGTAATGATGAAAAATAGTATGTGTGATTCGGGGCCAAAATTTTTTGTTCTCGGGCGGCGTATATTGAATTCCTCGCTACGCTCAGGATTCTACTTTAGAATCCCTCGCTGCGCTCGGGAGTCTACTATAGAATCCTTCACTTCGCTCTGAATTCAAAATAACGCCCTCGGGGAACAAAAAATTCCTTTGGCCCCATATAACACAAATAACTATTGTCTAACATCGATCCTTTATAGGTAGACTGTATCAATGATGCGTGCTGCGAGAAGAGTGTCAGCCAATCAGAGGTGCGATTGTCTAAAAATTGCCGATCAAAATCTTATTCATGCATAGCATTAGCGTCAAAGTAAAAAAATATTCCTTGACTGTATTGTTTAAAGTCACAAATTCAGTACAACCGATTCTAACATCGAGCGTTATGGAGCGTATCGTACATACCTAAACGTATGAGAATGCATACACGAAATTGAGCTCTAATTTAATGCTGTTATGGCTTATTTTACCTTGACGCTAGTGCCATGAAATGAATTAGATTTTGATCGGCAAGTTTTAAACAATCGGGGGGCAGAAGTTTTATTCTTAGGATTCCTAGAAGGATTATTCTCATTTCCCCTCCAAATAAGCAGAAAGCTTGTGTTAGGTGTGGGTACGACAATATTGCAACAGGTGGGATTCGAACCTGCGACCTTTCCGTTTTCAGTCCGCATTAACCGTTGGACTATTGAGGTTATAATTTTTAGACAATCCCACATCGGATTAATATGAGCTAGAAATAAGCTGATGCAGAAACTATCGCCAAACAGACCCTCAACATCCAAAACACTACAAAGAGATGGCAATACAACATTTATTTTGAGATCAAAATAATATAAATAATATTTGCAGAAGAGTCAGTCAAAAGGCAAATAATACAATAGTGCCTAGAAAATAGCAGTGCTCTTCGTATTTTTCTGCGCACTTGACACGCGAGACAATCACCCTCTAACAATGGTTCCTGCAAACCGCGCACAATCTGACTATTCCTGACTGCTGACCGGAAACCGAAGGCTTGGATAAACACGACACGTGACGACGACGGAGTTCCTAACCTTACTAATATTATAAATTCGACAATGTGGTTGTTTAATGGTTTGTTGCATTGTTGATATTTTGTCCTTCAATTACGCAGCAATAGAACAACGAATTGACCTATTTTATCATATGTATAATTGAGGATTTAGAGAGTGACGTAGGCTACCTTTTATCCCGGAAAAATAAAGGTTTCCCGAGAGATTTTAGTCTATCGCCACGCGTCATCCTTTTTTTGGGTTCCGTAGTAAACAAGGAACCCTTATAGTTTCGCCATGTCCGTCCGTCGGTCTGTCGGTCTGTCTGTCTGTCTGTCTGTCCGTCCGCGGTTTAGCTCAGAGATTATTGGTACTAGAAATCTGTAATTTGACAAGGGTATAAATATCAATCACGCCGACAAAGTGATGAAATAAAATTGTGAAAAATAATTTTTTTTAGGGTACCTCCCCTACATGTAAAGTGGGGATGAATTTTTTTTTCGACTATCCCATAGTGTGGGGTGTCGTTGAATAGGTCTTTCAAAAATATTGTGGGTGAGGGAACACCATTTTTCAATTCAGGGATCCGTTTGTATCTTCTTTTGAAACAACCGGCTTCAAACTCCCGGTTTACTACGTTACACACACACTATTATTTTTGATATTTTAAAAACCACTCGAGCGATTTCGATAAAATTTACCTGGGGAGTATACCCTTTTAAACAAAAAAAGAATTTTCCAAATCGGTTCAGGCGTCTTCGAGTAATCGGTGGACATACATAAAAAAAAGATTCCGACAAATTGATAACCTGCTCCTTTTAGAAGTCGATTAAAAATAATATGGAGTTTCTGAGACATCGCAGGGAACAAATGGATGGATCAATTTGAATGCATTATTTATCATTAGAATAGAATAGAGTAGAATATTTTTTGTTCAAATAAGCGGCACGGCAAAATCTGGCAGAACAATAGAAACGAGTGTACTTTTATCTACAACGTTTGTCGAGAAAGAAGCGTAGGGACCTACGTGCCGTGAGACCCTGCCGTCTCGCTCTCTGTGTGTCAAAGCCTTTATACAAATCTACCTCGCGTTCACGTCGTTAGCGAAGATAGAACCACCAGTGTTCTTGAATCCACTTTGAGAGACTTCAATGTGACATGTCTTATTATAATGTGGAATGAAAAATTATATTGCACGGTACAAAATACAAAATCACTTAAAAAGACATATTAAGTTCAATATTTGCAATTATATTCATGTTCTTTTTACGAGAAACGAGCTAGTTATTAGGCAGGTCATCTGATATAAGAGATTTGTGTATTTTTGGAACGTAGTTCCTTATCGCACGGTACGGAAGGGGGCTAGACGGAAAAAATTAGGAACCGACACTCGACACATTTTTGAAACCGACACTTTTTTGTTGAATGTGAATTTTGCATTGTGTTCGGTATTTTCGCCATATAACACGGCGTCTGTATGGCCTAGTGGTTCCGGCAGTCGCCTAAAAGTTCAACGTCGATGGTTCGAATCCCAGCTCGACAGACTGAATTTTCTATTTTCAATTTTATTTTAAATAATTTCTACATGTGGAATTTTTCCCTATTTTTTATTGTATAAATTGGATAAAATGTTATTGTACTACTAACGCCATCTGTTAAAAAACCAGAGTAACTCTTTGGTTTTGTAACAGAAATAAACTAAACATAATTCATCGTAGTTAATCAATTTAATACTAGATGACACCACTAGTTTATTACAATTCCTTCACCAAAATTAATCGAAAGGAACTACGTTCCACCCGGGTGTCCCTTGACACCTCTCAAGTTTTTTTTGTTTACAGAGAAATGGATAATATAAAACACATTTGAAAAGGACATTGTATTACAAAATACACGACATTATATTTTAGAAATAGTGGGCAATTCTTACAAGAAAATAAGGATTCCGTTATATTTCTGTGAGCACTTGACACGCGAGACACAATCACGTTCTAACAATGGTTCATACAAACCACATAACTATACTCGACTGCTGACCGGAAGATTTATCCAAATGTGGCGTTCACCTCGTTAGTGGGGATGAAACTACGAGTACTCTTGGGATCCTCTTTGACAGGTTAAGTGGAACGACGTGTATGAAAATGGCTTCACAATATTTGTTACCATATCCATGCAGTCATTAAGTTTTCATACGAGATGAATTTGAAACAGATAAATTATTTATTAAAGCATCAAAATGATTGCGATTGTAAAATGCTTTTACTTTTTGCGTGTTTATTTTAAAATTCATCGTCATCCATTTGTTGATTCTATTTTATATTTCCAATAATGGACGAAATGTTATTTCTGAATCGAGATTTAATATTTTTCCACGACTTTGACGAATCGTCAGTGCAATCACGTCTAGTTGACAAACTCGCCAAAAATACACTTTCATTTTATCCGACGCCCAAATCTACTTTTGCTTTATCAATTTCCACTGATGAAATTTTAAGTGAAACGCCGATTTTTAGTTCGCACCTGCTTTTGAGTAGGGCCACGGATGAATTTAAATCAGCTTTCAACAACATTGACTTGGGAATTGCATAAATATTAATGCCCCCGAAAGACTTACGGCTGTGGATTAGGTGCCAGCAAAGCCTTTAGGTACAAGCTCTTTCCGACTATAAACTACAAAACTTTGACAGTAACTATGCAGATAGAAGAAAGTTTCACTTCGAAAATCACTTAGATATGGCAGATACGATAAATATAGAGTGCTGAATACTGCTTGGCTTTAAAAAATATGTTTTTACGATATCATTACATAAAGAAACTATTATAATTGATCATGACTTCTAAAATTAACGTCAAAAGGAATATTCTTTATGATCACGAATGTCCACTATGCAGAATTCTTGAACATGCGTCAGTGGCGTTCAGTCAAAGAATTCCGCAAAAAACTTGTAAGGAATAAATATTTTATAATTTTTTAAGCAAATATTTCTGGTTACTTATTTGACTTTCAGGTTATTTAAATCAAAAATTCCGCTAACTGTGAAAGTAAATTGATTTTATTAGCTAGAGATGAAATATTGCCAAATTGATTCTTGGATTTTGATGAATATAATAATTTGGTTTCAGTGCCAGAGAAAGTTCTACCATGTTATTGTCTGAAACAATGTTATCATCGTTGAATTCGCTATCGCAACTAATATTGTAAATGGATTATTTTATTTCTTGGCTGCGTCAGCGTTGGAAGCGAAGATGTGCGTTTTTAGAATATTACATTGTTGACGTGTTGACCTCAACATCGGATTGCCCTATCATTATTATTGGCGTTTCCATTAATGTGCTGTCACTCACTTGGAATTGTTTTTGTTTACCAAAGTAAAATAGAACATCGTAAATCGAAGTTACTTTGTTTACAATATGAATTCGTGCCAACTTAATGTCTATTAGGTACAAATCCTAGTGAAGCTTAAAATATAGCACAACTAGCTGATGCCCGCGACTTCGTCTGCGTGAACTTAGCCTTTAAAATGCCTCGGGAACTCTTTGACTTTGCGGGATAAAATGTAGCCTGTCACTCTCCAAGTCCTCAACTATAGGTACCCCTGCAAAAAATCACGTCGATCCGTAGCTCTGTTGGGGCGTGATTGAAGGACAAAGCAACGCACTTTCGCAGTTATAATATTTCACCATATAAAGTGCAAGTACATATAGTCGACGTGGTTTTTTACACAGGTAAAGTTTTAGTCCTGGAAAATAACACAGGCTACTTTTTGTCCCGGGAGCATACATTTAAACGCCCGCGCCACTACGAAGTATATAATTTATTGTAGATTTTTTTTAAAAACAGATCGGTTTAGGCGTCTTCGAGTAATCGGTGAAGATGAATAGAAAAAGATTCCGTTGAATTGAGATCCTCCTCCTTTTTTGAAGTCGGTTAAAATAATAATAAAAATTAGTTTAAATGTAACGAAGATAAGGAGTAAAACAGTCAAAATAGTTCAACCCCTATCTCAGAGAACATACATCCATCCATCCGTATACTACATCTATACAAACATATATCCGTATACATCCATCCTCACAAACTTTCACATTAATAATATTATTGTATAATTAATTAATAATATTATTAGTTCACATTAATAATCAACATACATTAAAACATGCATATATACATACACACATACATACATGCATACATACATACATACATACATACATACATACATACATACATACATACATACATACATACATACATACATACATATATACATACATACATACATACATACATACATACATACATACATACATACATACATATATACATACATACATACATACATACATACATACATACATACATACATACATACATGCATGCATACATGCATACATACATGCGTACATGCATACATACATACATACATACATACATACATACATGTATGCATGCATGCATATTGGCGCATGATTTAAGGATAAATATGTGAAAAGTAGCATACGAATATCACGCGGGAACTGTTTGTTTTCCCGGAATAAAAAGTAGCTGTTGTCACTTTTCAGGTCCTCAACTATGCCTATCAAAAAAACCACGTCAATCTGTAACTTCGTTGGCGCATAATTGAAGGATTAATATGTGAAAAGTAGCATACGAATATCCCGCGGGAATTGTTTGCTTTCCCAGGATAAAAAGTAGCCTTTGTCACTTTTCAGGTCACCAACTATGCCTCTCCAAAAAACCACGTCAATCTGTAACTCCGTTGGCGCATAATTGAAAGATAAATGTGTGAAAAGTAGTATACTAATATCCTGCAGGAACCGTTTGTTTTCCCGGCATAAAAAGTAGCCTGTGTCATTTTTCAGGCCCTTAACTTTACCTGTGCAAAAAAATCACGTCAATCTAAAACTCCATTGCGCGTATTTTGAAGGACAAATGCGTAAAAAATAGCGATGCTATCCCGCAGGAACTGTTTGCTTTTCCGGGATAAAAAGTAGCCTATGTGCTATTCCAGACTATAATCTATGTCTGTGCCAAATTTCAGCAAAATCGGTTTATTCGTTGTTGCGTTAAAGAGTAACAAACATCCATCCATCCATCCAAACATCCATACATCCTCACAAACTTTCGCATTTATAATATTAGTAGGATTAAATATTTGTGCTCTAAGTTTTTATTTACAATGTTGCTGATATTTTAATATGGTAAGAAACTAAAGACTAAGAAGATTTAGAACGTTCGAACGCCTTTAATTTGCATAAAATTGATGGAGATAATATTTATTTAGAAAGGTCAAACTCATTTCATAATTTCTCCTCCTACACTAGTACCTTGAATTTGTTCAAAATACCTATGATTATTATTTTCATCGTTCTACTATAAAACAAAAGATATTACCAGACAGCTATTTCTTATTATTTTAATTGTATAGTGTTTGCTTTAATACGAAAATTTTGAACTAAAGACGCTCGAGGCAACAGAATAACAATGAAACATTCTTGTTATTGTTTTAAAGATAACCATAAAGTTATGCGGGTCAAAGTTTTCATCAGCATTGAAACAAAGTTCAGTGTAAACAAAAGACTTTCGTTTGTTACAGGGCTTTACGCTGTGAAGATAGTGAAAGTAGTAGTTCCAGAGATAATACAGTACGGAGTACAGGACGCGGTGATATTAGACTGTGATTACACGTATGGGAATAATACGTCAGGGTTGGTAGTGAAATGGTTTTTCAAGAACAAAGCGCGGCCTGTGTACCAATGGATAGTGACACAGAAACCTCAGGACATGGGGATATTGAGAGGCCGCGTCGACCTAACGTACAGAGCGTCGAACGATCCATTAAAAATGCATAGGGCACTGCGTATAGTGAAACCCAACACAGACATTTCGGGTGATTATACGTGTGTTGTGTCGACATTTATGGAGGAGGACTCGAGAACGAAGCAAATGATTGTTTTTGGTGAGTGGATTTTTTTATGGCGCACCAATATTTTATGTTTTAGTGTTACGAATAACTGATGCGCTTGTCGTTAAATTCGATCGATGTTCGTTTTGGTTGATGTTGTCGAAATATTGCTGTTTGAAACAATTTCGGGTTTTTTGGGAACTTTTCTATTTTGAAACAGTTTCGGTTTAACTTGTATATGTATCTATATATTTAAGTTTAAATTGAAACTTAAAAAACACGAAAAGTAACAGACGCATTTTATCCTGGAAAAGAAAGGGCTCTCGTGGGATATTAAAAGCCTTACTCTACACGGGCAAAAATTATTTTATTACGGGATTAATATAAAGAGGATAATAATTGAATAAACCAAAACTAAAACGAACAGGTACTTGTCAACGTGTATTCAATAAAATTAGGATTATTCATTGAACAATATGGACATCTATGTTTGTATCGACAACATTTATTATTTACGTCAAAATTATAAATTCCAATATAATTATATTGTAGATTGTAGCTTTGAATTTAGTATCAAACGAAATTTAATTTGAACAACCTAACAATGAAAATTAGGTTTTCAATACAATTTTGCTGATATTGAGTGCTAAAACTTCATAATAAACTAGCTGATGCCCACGACTTCATCCACGTGGAATTAGTTTTTAAAATCTCTTCTCTTCTCGAACTCTTCGATTTTCCTTTTTGATTTTCCGGGATACCTATGTCATCCTCCAGGTTCTGAACTACACACGCCAAATAATGCATTTTATAGGCAAAATTTTGCTACTTTTTGTTACATTATTGCAATTTTCTTAAGGATCTCTAATTTTTTTGAAAACAAATTATAGCCTATGTTACTTCCTGATAACTTAGCTTTCTATTGATGAAAAAATGGTGAAAATCGGTCCAGTAATTACAGAGCCTATTCGGTACAAACAAAAAAACAAACAAACAAAAAAATCTTTCCTCTTTATAATATTAGTATATATAAAATATATAGATATGAAGTGAAATAATGTGTGTATTTTGTAATAACCTTCTGCGAGATCAAATCAGAAAAAAGAGGAGACCAAAGTTAACGACAACTCAGCGAGTCGCGAAGCTGAAGTATGGAAATGGTCGAAGCACATAGTTCGAATAACTCATGACAGTTGGGGTTGCTTCAGAAAGCGCAAGGTTATCAGACGGAGCCGCTGGATATCGACGGCGCAAGACTCAGGCTTTTGGAAGTCCATGCAGGAGACCTTTGTCCAGTAGTGATCGTCTATCAGTTAACAAAGGAGAAGAGCTATGTATATTTTATGTGTACCAATTGGGTACCTAATTTTAAAAAATATGTTAGAATGCGAAAAACCTTTTAAAAATTCATAAGAAACCAAACTATCGGGAAAGCCGATGTTCAAAACGATAACCTGTTTTGTTCCGACCCGAAGCCTTATGAACACTTCGGGCGCAAAAAGATGCTGAGCGGATAACAGATGCTGGCATAAATACGAGTTGTTTTCTTCCTAAAGTAATAAGCTTACGCGGTCTATTATAGCTATTTTTTTTGCATGGTTCGGATAACAAGTTAGTAGAACGTAACTTATTTCGTACTAAATTATTACAAACTTATGGTTCAAATTGCGACGGTAAATTTTCTGAAAAAGAATAATCTCAATAGATTTTTAATGGTGTGAATTTGAACCTAATATAAGAAAGAATTTGGTACAAAATAACTATATAAAAACCGTTATAAAAGAAGAAGGATTATGCATGAAATTTTTCAACACCTTCCCTTTTTTGACGAATTCCACGGTGCAGTGATGAATGGAACGTCTCAGTTTCGATTCCCGGCGGGAGTACCTAATTCAGAATATTATGAACGCAAAAGTTAATTATTTTAATATTAATTAAAAAAAAAGGTTGATGTAGTAATATTGTGCTAAAAAGATAGGGCAAAAGCCAATTAAAGAAGAAATATTACTCAAAAACTTCTAAGGAACTAAAATTTAAATTATCTTATTCGCGGAAAGTCTATGACGTGGACCCAAGACATTTGTAAATGACGCTGGTACTGGATACGTGTCATGTGGGGAGTAAACGTTTTACGAGAAGCTAGCCGGCGAAATATGAAATTCACGTTACCTACATCATCCTTAAGGACCTTGTGTGAGTGAAGTATAATTTGAGTGTGTGACGTCAAACTCTTCGGTGGCTGTTGTAGTTGTTGTTAGAATAGAATAGAATAGAATAGAAATGTTTTTTATTCAAATAAACTTTTTTACAAGTGCTTTTGAATCGTCGATGAGTCTACCACTGGTTCGGAATGCCGTTCCTTTTGATTGTTATTGCTGGAATTACGACCCCGCACCGGCAAGTGAGTTTGCTCAAGAGCTATGCGAGTTAGTTCCACCATCACCCTTCTACCATCGAACCGCAAGACATCGCACGAATGAATGCATAGATTTAGGATATGTAATCGTTTCGCACCTCTACCATTCCTAAATTTATGTAGCCAACTCAAAAGAATTTCTTTTTATTTTCTCTCTATGCGTCGTATTCCTTATTACTGGACCGTGATCCTTTTCCATTATTCATATAATGGTAGGAGGTTTCTTGGGATAACAATGCGGTGAGTTGCTAAACCTAACCCTTCCGAATATTTTTACATTTGATGACAAGATAACCTATGAATGCAGTCCCACCTGATGGTAAGTGAAAATGCAATCTAAGATGTTAGTGGGCTAACTTAGACGGGAATGTGGCAGTTTTAAATAAATCGGTTTCGTGACGTCACGGTGATAACTTATCAGCCTAACGATAAAGACTACCTAAACTTAGGTAACTACCACTGGTAACAAGCCATGACTAAAGACTCACTTCTCCTAATTCTTTGTCAACCGATAGACGTCCACTGCTGGACAAAGGTCTCTTGCATGGACTTCCACACGTCTCGGTCTTGCGCCGCCTGAATCCAGCGGCTCCCTGCGACTCGTTTGATGTCATCGATCCACCTAGTGGGAGGTCTGCCAACACTGCGCTTCCCGGTGCGGGGTCGCCACTCCAGCGCCTTGGGACCCCAACGACCATCAGCTCTTCGAACTATGTGCCCCGCCCATTTCCACTACAGTTTCGCTACTGGCTGAGCTATGTCAGTGACTTTGGTTCTCCTACGGAACTCCTAATTTCTGATTTGATCTCGCAGGGATACTTCGAGCATAGCTCTCTCCATCGCCCGCTGAGTGACCCTGTGTCTTCTAACTAGACATATTTTAAACTGTCTACAAGTTGATTAAGCTGTAATCTTGCACACCTTCGTTTTCTAAATTGGTCTGTGGATTTATATTCAGTGTTTTATATTCACTGCAAAAACAAAAATATATGAAAATAAAATAAAACATTTTCTGCATAAAAATTAATTGCGTAGATCTGCTTCAGTTATTACGTTATGAAATATTGAAAATAAAAATTAATTGAAAAGTCCATTTCCACAACGTCTGTACCGCTCACTTAACACTACACTCAATTTGGTTTGCTGTGGTCTGCAGATGCATATGATAGCTTAGACAAAGTAATAATACTATTTCGACCTGATCCCGGACATCAACATCGCGGCAGTTAATCTCTTTTGAGGTTAATATTACCACTGCATTATTATAGAGCACTACACGTATAGTAAGCAAATACAGTTGCCCGTTCTATATCCTTTCTCTCATAGTACCAAGAAAACTCCTATACCCTTATAATTAAGAAAAATAGAAAGGGGTCACAACCCTCAGCAATGTGGAATACGATGCAGAGAGAGATACTTTGAGTTAATCATGGCTACACAGATTTAGGATTGGTAGAAGTGCGGAGCGACTACCCATACTAGAATAGAATAGGGAATAGAATAGAAATGATTTTATTCAAATAAACTTTTTAACAAGTGCTTTTGAATCGTCGATGAGTCTACCACTGGTTCGGAACGCCCTTCCTGCCGAGAAGAACCAGCAAGAAACTCGGCAGTTGCTCTTTTCAAAACAAGTTTATAATTCAATAGATACTATGCTATGTACGCAGTGTTTCCATAATGAGTTCAACAAAAGCATACCTAATTATAATTCAACACCACATGTTAAGACGGGCAGACAGAAAGTAAGCCGCTGGTGGCACCACCCGTTCACGAGCATGACGCATGATCCAGCCATTGCTTCGCTCAACCATATTTGTAATGTACTCGTATGTATAAATCTATGTATCTATCTATCTATCTATCTATCTATCTATCTATCTAATACCTTTAAACGAGCAATTCTTGTATATATATATATATAATCTGAATCTCGGAAACGGCTGCAACAATTTTCATGAAATTTGGTTTGCAGGAGGTTTCGGGGGCGATAAATCGATCTAGCTGGGTTTCATTTTTAGACAAGGTCGTTTTATCGGTGTTTTCAGGCAATGAAAATCCCCTTACAAATTACAATATCATTAGAATACGAAGGTAAACGCCGTCATTTATAAAGTTCCGATAGCTCGGGAAGTCGGTCGGTCCCGAAACCAGAAGACCCCGGTTCGAGAACAGACGATTATATTTTCCCCTATGAATTCTATTATTATTATTATTTTTTTAAATATATAATTTCCAAAAAACACGATTTACCAAAAAAAAAAATAGCCACCCAGATATTGGCTATGATGAGAATATCTTGGTTGTAATTTTGACATGAAAATACGGTGCTTCTGACTTGATCGAAGATAATTAAGGAGATCTCAAGGAAATTTAACAAAATCAGCGTAAATTATAATATACCTAATTATTATTAATAGACGCCTGTAGATATAATAAAGGAAGTCAGGTATTTTGGCTTAATAACGCATCGATTCCAGCGAAAACATTATCGGCAATCTATAAAATAAGTAGATGGGAATATTGTGTACGTCTGACTTCCAGCTCCCACAAACTTCGCGACAGTTTGAAGATTTATGTCGGTATTTTTACGGGAAAGGTAATATTACCGAGAGATAGCAACAAATCACGTAGGTACACTGCGATAAAAAATATTGTTATCTTGATCATGCGAGTGTTTACAGTCAGGTACGATTTATTTTAGTTATTACCTAATGTAAAAGGTACTTATATAATGTTGATCGATTGCCTTTCCTCCAATTTTTTTTATTAATCCTGAAGTAACTTCGCGTTGACACCGGACTTTCGACCATATTAATTATCTTATATATAAAATTCTCGTGTCACAATGTTAGTTACCTTACTCCTCCGAAACGGCTGGACCGATTTTTATGAAATTTTGTGTGCATATCGGGTAGGTCTGAGAATCGGCCAACATCTATTTTTCATACCCTTAAATGATAAGGGTGACCAACCACTAAATATTTTTGCTGGCGGTACGAAGTTCGCTGGGTCAGCTAGTATTTCCAGAAAATTCTAAGTTACTGTGGTCATAACGCCTAACGCCTGTTTAGGAACTTAGACACTTATAATTCTAGGCAAGCAATGTGAAGGGAAAAAGACCATCACAGAATCACCCAGCCGCTAGCTGTTCTGATCAGATCAAGTCACTCACTGGCCTTCCACTTACAACCGTAATAAGAAAAGAGGATCGGACAGAGTCGAAAGCTATAGTTCCTAACGCTATGAACACGAACACTTAAAAACGGACATGACCTTCAGGAGGTATGATGTTTGCGACCAAGAAGAAGAAACACCCTTCGCGACTTAGACTTGTAGTTGCCCGAGATTTCGTACGCGTTATATATGAATGACTGCCCCAATAAAGAGGACGGGACGGATCGCAAAGGGGTGCTGGATATAGGCGGCGTAAGACCGAGTCCTGTAGAAGTCCATACAAATGACCTTTGTCCAAATAGAAAGAAATTCGAATGTGTTTTGACACATATATATTCTTCTGCAGATTCTCAATTTCAGTTTGGGTATGTAGTAATACATACATAAGTAAAAATTTTAAAGTTTCCTAAGTTCTTAATTCCCTTTCATTCGAGACGGGCGTTCATACGGCTCTTCCCAAGAAAAGAAATATAATGTTGACTATTGTTTGACGGATATTGTACTCTTTGGGTGCTTGAAAGATTTATACTACACACTTCAATAGCTTAACGTACCTTATAAAGTTTCAAACTTATAATATTACAGTGTAGAATTAAATTCCACAACAGAATTATAAAAATAAACAAAGCACAAACAAGAACAGATGTTTCGTGCTAGAGAAAGCAAAGAAATTGCAATTTTATAAAACAAAACTTTTCACCGCCATCGCACACGACCGCGGAATTCTAACAGCTCATTACTTAGAAGTTCAATCACTTATTTACTGACCAGCTGTTATAAGCTAGCTACAGAATTACTTACTATACAATAAAATTAATAAAATGAAAATAATCTTTATTTCCAGAAACATGTGCTGCAAACTTAAATAAAAATATTTTGCTACTAGAATATGATGCCCGCGACTTTGTCCGCGTTAATTAACGTTTTTAGGGTTCCGTACCCAAAGGGTGCCAACGAGACCCTATAACTAAACCTCCGCTGTCCGTCTGTCCGTCCGTCCGTCCATCAGCGGGCTGTACCTATTTCGTAAACCGTTATAGATACACAGTTGAAATTTTCAGATATTATGTATTTCTATTGTCGCTATAACAACAAATAATAATAATAAAATTTAAATTAAAAAATAAAGGGGGACTGAACGGACGGAAGAAATACATGGAAAAGGAGTCGAAATAAAATTTGATTTTTTAACCCTGGCATGTGGGGTGTCATTGTCTAGTGCTCATTAAGTGGAGTTCAAAAATATATATTTTTATTTTTTAGCTACAAAAATGAAGAAATGGAGGGCCGTCAAAGTTGTCGGTTGTAAACCAATTTTGTTAGGGGGTCTATCTCAAAAACTTAACTAGATAGGAATTTGAAATTTTGGTATATTATGTACTATATAGTGTATTTAAACAGCAAATACTGAAAACACAGATTTATAATGCGGTTTGTAAGTTGTGACTTTGGTCACAACTTACAAACAAAACGAGCATTCTTCCCCATAATATGCTAGTTTAGTACTTTCTAAGAACTAAGATAACTAAATATGTATCTAGTTTTTTAAAAAATGATTGGTCATATGTACGGAACCCTAAAAGAGCGAGGCCTGACTCGCACTTGGCCGAATTTTCACTCCCGCGAGAACTCTGTAATTTTACATTATAAAAAGTAGCGTTGTTCCAAGTTTCAGCCAAATCGGTTCGTTCACTGTGGCGTGAAAGAGTAACAAACATCCATCCATCCATCCATTCCATCCTCACAAAGAAATAATTATGCAGATCTACGCAATTATCATCTCAACGAACTCAGAATTTAAAAGGTTTAAAGGATTGGTTGTTTTCACACACGTTTGAGAATATTATGGAGAACTCTCAGGCGTTTAATGGCATGTGTTATAAAAAACCTACATCATTTTTAGGGTTCCGTACCCAAAGGGTACCAACGGGACCCTATTACTAAGCCTACGCTGTCCGTCCGTCCGTCCGTCCGTCCGTCCGTCCGTCCGTCTGTCAGCGGGCTGTATCTCGTAAACCGTAATAGATAGACAGATGAAATTTTCACATATTATGTATTTCTATTGCCGCTATAACAACAAATAATAAAAATTAAATTAAATTAAAAAAAGTAAATTAAAATATTTCCATGGGTACATGGAAATATTTTTATTTAATTTTTTTTAACGGAACCCTAAAAGAGCGAGGCCCGACTCGCACTTGGCCGATTTTTTTTATCAAGAAACTACTGTGTATTAACTTAACTTTGTTTTTATTTTTGTTTGAATTCGTGTAAAGGGAAGTAAGTCTACAAATTATTTCGGAATTATGTTACTAGTATAAAAGCATGTACCTAACGTCACAAAGGATTTGTGCACTTTACGCAGACTACAAATTAGCGTTCCCAGTTTATGATGGTTTCTAAACACACAAGGCCGGTTTGACACATTACAATAGTGATGTGGAATGTCAATTTATTCTCGAACAAAAAACAATTAAGTTTTGTTTTTGTACCTGATTAAATAGGTTTAATAAAACAAAAATGTATATGTTTATTTAATTTATTTGAACGAACTGAATATTTGAATGAAAATGAATATACATACTTTATATGCACACAAGAAACATATGAATACAAAAGATACCAAAAAAGGTGCCACAAAAGGCCATAATTAATCAGATTCGTCCATACTACTATTTTCACTGTCGTCACTGCTATCATCACCTACATTAATAATTATATGTTCGTTTTCTATAATATTATCTATTTTCACATCTCTTTCATAATCTTCCCTTATTAATTTAACAGTTCTATTCACAACCTTTTCCCAGTCTCCTTTAGTCACATGTTCACAAGCTTCTTCTAATAATTTTAGCATTTTTTTTGTGGTAAATGGGGGTTCTGTATTGTGTCTTGCAGCATATCCCTTAATTTGAGCCCACACCAACTCAATCGCATTATACTCACAATGGTAAGGCGGTAACCGTATAACTCTGTGCCCATGTTCTAATGCTATTTCATCAATGACGTATCGGATCTTGGTTGGTTTGTTTTCTTTTAAAAGACGTACTAATTCCGCTTTTAACATATTCATGTTTGCATCTACGCCATTTTTACGAAGCCATGCGACGATATCAGCTTTCTTTTGGGATTGGGCAGGTGGCTTGTCAATTTGCATCGAGTGGTATGGGGCGTTGTCCATAATTATAATAGATGGTTCAGGGAGGCTACACAACATTGAGGTAAACCATTCAGTAAACTTTTCTCCATTCATGTCTTCATGATAGTCTCCAGTGGTTTTTGACGCAAAAGCCATGAGAGAACCTTCGACAAACCCGTTGATGGTTCCGGCGTGACAAATTATAAGTCGCGATCCTTTTCCTACAGGAACTTTGGAAGTAGATGCTGCTGTGTCATCGTTCCAAGAACGGCCTACAGTATGGTTAGCATTAAGCCATGTTTCATCCAAGAACACAACATTTTGCCAATTTTTGATTTCTTTCACTTGCCGTAAAAAAGTATACCTTGCCATCGCTATATCAAATCTTTCCATCAATATTTTGCGTTTGTTACATTTTTTGTATCGAAATCCAATGGTCTTCAAAATCTTCGTTAAAGAACTTTCCCCACCGAAGAATAATCCAGCTTCCTTCAGTGAATGCACCAACTTTTTTCTTGTTGGATACTCCTTCTGTAAATAGTAGCCGTAAACATGTCTTCGGATAGCATCGGCATCAAAGCTATCGATGCCTACGACTGGTTTTGCTCGTTTTCTCTTTTTTGGTGTGTGAAGTTTATTTTCTTCTGTGCCAGTCTCGCCATATTTTTTTTTAGTTATCCGTCTAACAGTTCGTTGTCCAATATTAAGCGCATCAGCTACGCGTTCAACCACTGACGTTATAGGTAAAATTGGCCCTCCATTTTGAGCTTCACGATCGAAATAGTTACGAAGGCGTATTACGAACTCACGTGTCTGACTATTTAGAACAGTTCTCTGCGTACGTTCGGTCATATCGACGAAATCCACAACAAAGGGCTTGAACAGAGTCCAAATTAACGAGCAAGGGTCAACAGTAATGCAGTATCAATATTTGAAATCCAAAGCCAGGTCAAAACTATATCACAATCGCATTGCACTGACAGTTTATACTTTTCGAAGCAACGTCAATTCGAAACTGCTTTGTTTTGCATTGAGCATTGACGCGAGTTTGCCGGAGGTAGTAGTTGTGCTAGCCAGCGATCCTATGTGACGATCGTATTAGATTCCATTTTTAAAAATTTTCAATTTAGAAAACCAAATGCCGAGTTGTGGTATATATCATATAAAAATAAAAATTTTACCTTTTGTATGAAACAGCTGATATTTTTTTGCGATTTCAGAGGTTTGTCCACATAGTGAAAATTGTTCATATTCACAAGTACATTCACCCCTTAAATGGTGCAAACTGATTTTTCTACACTTGTATACATTTTAGAAATCAATTTAATAAATAAATTTTGAGTCCTAAACCTAAAACTACATTCGATAAAATTTATGAATCTCTGCACATCACTATCGTCAATAAAGTAATACAATTATTTCCTTCAAAGTCGTTATCAATTAATACGGAACTTCATGAGCGGACAAACGTCAAACCGGCCATCATAGCGTGCCGCTAGTGTAGATATTTATCTACTACTAGCTGATGCCCGCGACTTCGTCCGCACGGATTTAGTTTTTAAAAATCCCGCGGGAACTCTTTCATTATCCGAGATAAAAATTAGCTCTCCCGGTCTGAGGAACCACTACTACATCCATTACTATACCCATGCAAAAAATTGCATCAATCCGCTGTTCTGTAGCGACGTGATTGAAGGACAAACCAACAAACAAACACACTTCGCATTTATAATAATATCAGTAATGCTTTATTATAACACTTTTTATAATTTTCAAATTTTTTACCATACTTAACCAAAGACAAAATTACGTTTAGCTGTCATTTACGTTTTGTTATTCCACTGTTATTTGCGTTTTGTTATTCCATGTCAGATGCGTTTTTGTTATACCACGTTTTATAGTGACTTGACGGAAACGCGGTCGAACGGGATAAAAAGTATCCTATGTCCGTCTCCTGGTTCTAAGCTACCTCTCCACCAATTTTCAGCCAAATAGGTTCATCCGTTCTTGAGTTATAAATAGTGTAACTAACACCACTTTCTTTTATATATATATAGATATGAAAAAAAATAACCTAATGATTAAAACAAAAGGTGTGCGCTTTAAATATAAATAATTATTATGAAATTGCCGACATCCATCCAATAGCTACACCTCTGAGAGGCCATAAAATAATTATTATTTCAAAAACATAACTTTTGCAAGCTATTAAAAATGTTCCCAAACCGAGAATAGGTTTTGGTAGCCCTTTAACTCTACAAAGGGGTTCTTTTAACTGAGTCATGAAGTCCATTAAAACTTTGAGATGGAGACGTGAAAAATGAAAATACTTTCCGTTTTCTCCGACGCGATCTCTCTCGGCACTTATAATGCATGTGACTTGCTTAAAAGAAATTAATTTTACTGGAAAGTGACGTTATTATTACTTACTTGATAAATATAGGTAAATTTTATATTAATCAAGGCAACGGAAACGAAGGAACACAGCGATGAAACACACCTTATTGGCGGAAATTTGTTGAGCGATATTGAAAGAGACAGCTCTCTTATACTGTCTCGCTCACTCTATACATAATTGAGAGAAAAAAAAATGCATAACTTCCGGGTAACAGATGCCCCTCAAAGGTGTCTCAGAATAGCTCGCATATTTTTAAAACGATTTTTTAAAGGAATACAAAGTCTTATAAAATGTAATAAAATGTTCTCATTTTCAGTTTTAATAGTTTCTGAACGAAATGTCTGAGATTGAATTGCTCTGTCATTCTTACCAGTTTTATTCAAAAACTATTAAAAGAACTGTAACGTTGAAATTAAGAGAAATTATAGAAACTTGGTACAGAGACGTTGGGTTTATTAAAGTTATTTTATGTGAGGGTACACACCTCCGAAAAAAATATTGATCTACCTGAACATGAGCCAAAAAAGTTTTTGTCATGCTTCCTCTTCCTCGAGACACCTCACTGAAGTAAATGATTAAATTATTATGAGGTTTCTTAAACAGTTTTAAAAAACTATCATATACGAAGTACCAGGCGCCAGAATGGTAGTTTCAGTTTAGTTTTAAGTCCTTTTTTTATCACCTAAATATATCATTTTTGCAGCAAAATTTTCAAGGCTTTAACGCCATAGCAGTTTTTCAGTAAAAAGTGACCAGTATTGAGATATTAACGGAAAAGCGTTTTTAATTAAACTACTGTCGGATCGATGGCAAGTTTTAAATTTTGCGTAAAAATTCATTATAAATATAATATCAAACTACACTAGCGGCACGCTATGATGGCCGGTTTGACACATTACAATAGTGATGTGGAATGTCAATTTATTCTCGAACAAAAAACAATTAAGTTTTGTTTTTGTACCTGATTAAATAGGTTTAATAAAACAAAAATGTATATGTTTATTTAATTTATTTGAACGAACTGAATATTTGAATGAAAATGAATATACATACTTTATATGCACACAAGAAACATATGAATACAAAAGATACCAAAAAAGGTGCCACAAAAGGCCATAATTAATCAGATTCGTCCATACTACTATTTTCACTGTCGTCACTGCTATCATCACCTACATAAATAATTATATGTTCGTTTTCTATAATATTATCTATTTTCACATCTCTTTCATAATCTTCCCTTATTAATTTAACAGTTCTATTCACAACCTTTTCCCAGTCTCCTTTAGTCACATGTTCACAAGCTTCTTCTAATAATTTTAGCATTTTTTTTGTGGTAAATGGGGGTTCTGTATTGTGTCTTGCAGCATATCCCTTAATTTGAGCCCACACCAACTCAATCGCATTATACTCACAATGGTAAGGCGGTAACCGTATAACTCTGTGCCCATGTTCTAATGCTATTTCGTCAATGACGTATCGGATCTTGGTTGGTTTGTTTTCTTTTAAAAGACGTACTAATTCCGCTTTTAACATATTCATGTTTGCATCTACGCCATTTTTACGAAGCCATGCGACGATATCAGCTTTCTTTTGGGATTGGGCAGGTGGCTTGTCAATTTGCATCGAGTGGTATGGGGCGTTGTCCATAATTATAATAGATGGTTCAGGGAGGCTACACAACATTGAGGTAAACCATTCAGTAAACTTTTCTCCATTCATGTCTTCATGATAGTATCCAGTGGTTTTTGACGCAAAAGCCATGAGAGAACCTTCGACAAACCCGTTGATGGTTCCGGCGTGACAAATTATAAGACGCGATCCTTTTCCTACAGGAACTTTGGAAGTAGATGCTGCTGTGTCATCGTTCCAAGAACGGCCTACAGTATGGTTAGCATTAAGCCATGTTTCATCCAAGAACACAACATTTTGCCAATTTTTGATTTCTTTCACTTGCCGTAAAAAAGTATACCTTGCCATCGCTATATCAAATCTTTCCATCAATATTTTGCGTTTGTTACATTTTTTGTATCGAAATCCAATGGTCTTCAAAATCTTCGTTAAAGAACTTTCCCCACCGAAGAATAATCCAGCTTCCTTCAGTGAATGCACCAACTTTTTTCTTGTTGGATACTCCTTCTGTAAATAGTAGCCGTAAACATGTCTTCGGATAGCATCGGCATCAAAGCTATCGATGCCTACGACTGGTTTTGCTCGTTTTCTCTTTTTTGGTGTGTGAAGTTTATTTTCTTCTGTGCCAGTCTCGCCATATTTTTTTTTAGTTATCCGTCTAACAGTTCGTTGTCCAATATTAAGCGCATCAGCTACGCGTTCAACCACTGACGTTATAGGTAAAATTGGCCCTCCATTTTGAGCTTCACGATCGAAATAGTTACGAAGGCGTATTACGAACTCACGTGTCTGACTATTTAGAACAGTTCTCTGCGTACGTTCGGTCATATCGACGAAATCCACAACAAAGGGCTTGAACAGAGTCCAAATTAACGAGCAAGGGTCAACAGTAATGCAGTATCAATATTTGAAATCCAAAGCCAGGTCAAAACTATATCACAATCGCATTGCACTGACAGTTTATACTTTTCGAAGCAACGTCAATTCGAAACTGCTTTGTTTTGCATTGAGCATTGACGCGAGTTTGCCGGAGGTAGTAGTTGTGCTAGCCAGCGATCCTATGTGACGATCGTATTAGATTCCATTTTTAAAAATTTTCAATTTAGAAAACCAAATGCCGAGTTGTGGTATATATCATATAAAAATAAAAATTTTACCTTTTGTATGAAACAGCTGATATTTTTTTGCGATTTCAGAGGTTTGTCCACATAGTGAAAATTGTTCATATTCACAAGTACATTCACCCCTTAAATGGTGCAAACTGATTTTTCTACACTTGTATACATTTTAGAAATCAATTTAATAAATAAATTTTGAGTCCTAAACCTAAAACTACATTCGATAAAATTTATGAATCTCTGCACATCACTATCGTCAATAAAGTAATACAATTATTTCCTTCAAAGTCGTTATCAATTAATACGGAACTTCATGAGCGGACAAACGTCAAACCGGCCATCATAGCGTGCCGCTAGTATAGTTATTCGATTTTGTGTATCACCGCTTTGTTCATAGAGATGAATATTATCGTTTTTACATCAAACCGGCGCGAACGAATACGAAGTTAAATGGAAGAAGGAAACAGGATAAGAGTAAGTTATTTGGGTACATTAAAGCTAATGAGAAAATTTGGGGGAATGTGACTTCTAAACGCTCCCCGTAACTTATGTTAATGATGTCGTTTAGACCTTATATTTTCTGGTGAAGTGACGAAATATTGTTCAGGATAACTTGATCATAAGCGAAGAGTATTAGTGTCATTGCCTATGACGATATTTCTGCGCGCATTCAATAATAATGCAAGCAAATTTTAAAGACCGTGCTCGTCTTCTCGCTGTCTCTGCGAAAGAATCCGGACACTGGCTCCATGCTATCCCTTCTGCTAATCTGGGCACTCTTTTAAACCACGCCACTCTTGCAGTGGTAGTTGGTCTTAGGCTTGGCGCCAAAATAACCCAGCCTCACCGTTGCCAATGCGGTGACCACGTTGACGCTTACGGTCATCACGGGCTCTCCTGTTCGAAGAGCGCTGGTCGTTTCTCCCGCCACAATGCCCTCAACGACATCATCTGCAGGTCTCTTGCTACTGCTCACGTGCCAGCTGTATTAGAACCTATTGGTTTGGCACGTAGTGATGGCAAGAGACCTGATGGTATGACGCTTGTTCCTTGGAGGACAGGGAGGTCGCTTGTGTGGGATGCCACCTGTGTAGATACTCTAGCTGCTTCCCACATCCATGCGACTTCCTCTGTGGCGGGTGCAGCGGCTACTAGCGCCGAACAGGCTAAGAGGCGCAAATATGAAAAACTTGACAGTGGTTTCATATTTGCGCCTTTTGGTGTAGAGACCCTGGGGCCGTGGGGCCCGGAGGCTCGCGCACTTTTTTTAGAGATATCGAAAAGAGTGATCGAGTCTACCGGGGATCCAAGAGCTGGCAGCTACCTTGGCCAAAGGATTAGCTTGGCTATCCAAAGGGGTAATGCTGCCAGCATCTTGGGTACTATGCCACACTGCGGTGGCTTGGATGGGGTTTTAGATTTTAATTAGTTTTAATTTTAGAGTAAATTTAGGTTTTGAATTGTATATATGTATTTAGTCATTTACAAACTTTCGCATTTATAATATTAGTATGAAGTATGATATTTTCCTGTTCCGATAGCTTTTGCAAGCCGACATATGGGCATCGAAAGCGTGCGGAACTGGAAGCCGCAAGAGCAATTCTTAATGCGCAGTATCGTGTTGCAGTGCCGGAGACGAACTTCCGGCTGATCCAGAACAAGACTGACGACGAGACGGTGAACGTCATCTGCGCGGCGGACGGAGCCTTCCCCGCGCCCAACCTCACGCTCGCCACGCCGGAAAGGTGAGCAAAAACCTCTAATGACTTTTTTTTTTAATTTATAGACCAGCGCTTGACTGCAATCTCACCTGATGGTAAGTGAAGATGCAGCCTAAGATGGAGCGCGCTTGCCTAGAAGATGCCTATTCACTCTTGATTTAAAGGTACCCAAGTTATAGTCAGTTGGGAAAACGGAATCCGGAGGGGCATTCCAAACATAGGATGGGTGTGCAAATAATCTATACATATAATAAAACAGAAACGAAACCAATTCTGTACATGAAATAGATTCAAAAAAGGGTTAATTGTGTTCAAGATACAGATATCAAAACAGAAGCTAAATTTTTTTTGTCTGTTTGTCTGTCTGTTTTTTTGTCCTTCTTTCACGTAAAAACTAGCGCCCAGATTTCTACAAAATTTTATACCGTGGTAGCTTATTACTCGGCTCAACATCTAGCCTACTTTTTATCCCGGAAAATCAAGGAGTTCCCGAGGGACTTTAAAAACTAAATCCACGGGGACAAAGTCGCGGGCATCAGCTAGTTTAATATAAAAAAATATTTTTGAACAACCGACTTCAAGCTCCCGCTTGCATTACATATACATTACATGCACACTATACAAAGTATTTAATTTATTGTTGATATTTTAAAAACCGCTCGACCGATTTCGGTAAAACTTAAATGGGACTACCTGGGAAGTATGCCTTGTGAAACAAGAAAGAATTTTTTAAATCGGTTCACACGTCTTTGAGTAATCGGCGAACATACATAAAAAATAGTACATTGTTACCTTAGGGATGAAAGTAACTTATTTAGTCCCGAGACGGGGTTTGGCGCCCGAGCGTAGCGAGGGGGCCTATAGTTCGAGGGACTAAATAAGTCTTTATCCCGAGGTAAACACTGTGCTTTTCATTACGAATATAAGGAAAGTCAAAATAAAAATAGAAATTAGCTAAAGAAAATTGAGTGAACTTTATTTTACATAAATCAATAACTTTGGTGAGATATTTATTTAAAGTTTATGTTAAAATTAGAACAATTAGTAATAGTTAGTGAAAGGTTTTTGCCGGGTATATTGATATTTGATATTTTCTGGGAAAATTGAGTTTCTACAGTATCCAGGGATTCTTGGGTGAATGTTGGCGACATTGGTATTGGTGTCTTTTCTTCAGCTGTTACAGTTATATTGTTGGATTCCACCTGATAATCTTTTGAAGTGCTCGGCTGTGGGGTATCAGTGGAGTGCAGATTTATCATTTTTGTTACTATGTGTGATATCTTAGTTTTATTTTCCACTGACTCTTCTGTGTAGCCTTCAGCTACTTTACTCGACTTCCAACCTCCATGTCTTTTAATGACAGTTAAATCGGCACCAGAATCGGCTAGCAAAGTTGCCGATGTTCTGCGAAAACAGTGACCCGAATATAGATGTGAGTTTGGCAAATTAAGGTATGTGGCTATCTCTTTAGGAATACTCGACATCTTGTTTTTGCCAATTACTTGCCGAAGACACTTCCCTTTATGATAGTTTATGAAAAAACGGTTCGTTTCTATACCACTTGGTCGTAACTTTTGGTATTTTTCTATTATATTTACAAATTCTTTTTTAATGACGAAGGTTCGGTCAACTTTGGTTTTAGTGCCACGTAAATTCACTAATATTATATCACCTTGTTTTTCAATGTCATCAACCTTCATATTTACTAGCTCGATACTTCTGCAAGCGCCACTTATTGCCAATATTAACACTACCTGCAAAAAAAATATTTCTCTAATAGATGTATAAATATATGAGAGCAGTGATAGCCTAGTGGTTCAGTCCTCTGCCTCTCATCAGGAGGTCACGGGATCGAATCCCGGGCACGCACTTCTGACTTTTCGAAGTTATGTGCGTTTTCGAAAACTCAAATATTACTTGCTTAGCGGTGAAGGAAAACATCGTGAGGAAACCTGCATGCCTGAGAGTTCACATAAGTGTTCTTAAGGGTGTGCGAAGCCCACCAACCCGCACTTGGCCAGCGTGGTGGGCTATGGCCAAATCCCTCTCATTCTGAGAGGAGTCGACCCGTGCCCAGCAGTGGGACATAAAAAGGGGTTGAGACGAGATAAATAAAATATGTATAGAAAGTTACAATTTGATACAAATTGCTTATGTGCGTAAACAATAAAAAGATTAACTTACCTTCATTACTAGGTATATTTCATCAGGCGCTTTGTTTAAGAAGGTTTCTACCTCTTGAGAAGTGAAAACTTTGGATTTTTTCGATTTAAACCCATCAGACTGTCTTTTGAGAAATGATGTGAGTCTCAAAATCCTTTAAATGGACGTTGTGTTTAGTACTTAATGTTGTCTTTAACATAGAATACACGCTCCATAATGTTGAAGGTTTATAAGTCTTTGATAATTCGTTGAAATATATTAGCAAAACGTTTTCTGATAACGATTTCACTTTTTTCTCAGCGCGCCATTTCATAAAATCGTCGTATGATTTTAGGTATCTTTGTTTTGATTTAGGTGGTAAAAGGTTTTCCACTACTGCTTGAGCCTCTTCTCTCACAAAATCAGGCGTTAAATTCATATCTGAATCAGATGAACTCATTGTGTCAATAAAAATCACTGTTAAACAGAAGCCTAAACAAAACTCTACAACTCGAAAAACAAATGAAGATCGGATTGCCGCTTGCCACTTTCCCGCCTTTTTTTTTTCTTTGGCCTAGCCGGCGGGCTATGCATTTAGCTTTTTAATAGTCAAGTATTGTCTATGATTGTCTATGAATCAGTTGTCTTTACTTTATGAATAAAGTCTATCTTTCTTCTTGTCTATGGATGCACTCGGGTATGTCGTGTTTCATTTGAACTCCAATAAAAATGTGACAACTAGTTTTTTTTAATTATTTGACAGCTGTCAGTTGAAAACGATTCTCCCTAGGGCTGAAAAGTATTACTTTCAACCCGCTTCTCAGGCAACTTCAGACCTACTTTCCGTGTATGAGTAATGAAAAATAGATTCCGATGAATTGAGAATCTTCTCCTTTTTTTGAAGTCGGTTAAAAATAAGTGGCCAACATCGATGTATATGCCGCAGTAAGATAGTTGAAGCCGTGCTATAACTATTAACCTAGGTTTATATCTCAACCGGTATATAGTTATACGGAAGCGGTTCATAGCTATCTTACTTGTGCAAATCAAAGAAAATTTATACTTTAGTCATTTCACAATATTAGTCTAGTAAGTTAGTTATACATATTATATTAGATCGTGCTTGTATTAAAGCTATATTCCTTGTAAGTTAGCTATGAACCGCTTCCGTATAACTATATTTCGGTTTCTAGCTATAAACCTAGAGTTATAGTTATATCACGGCTTCAACTATTTTACTGCTACATTATATATGGCGGTCCAAACACTTACTTTGTTCAAATAAACGGACGGGCGCTATTTATGCTAAATTGAAAATCCGACAATACCTATATTCAAGTAAGTAACAAAAAAGTATAGTTGATTTTTTAGTGAATAAAATTAGACTGTAAGTGACTGACTGCAGTACAGTTTAGTTGAACAAAGTGAGTGTGACCACCATAAAATATAGGTAGGTACAAATATTACATCGATGATGTTCAATGTTGCTTGAGTGCAGGTAATTTTTACTTAAAGGCTGATTTAAGTTAGACCTTATTTGCATGAGTGATTTTTCAGTCTTATAATGCACATTAGGTAAATAGGTCTTTGCATTAGCGCTTTTGTACGTCATGTGTTTTTTTTAGACCTACATTTGAGTACCCTTTTCTGAGGTAAACGTACGTTTCCAATTATTGGGTGTAAGGAACCTTAGTTTTTGCTTTATATGAACTAACTTATGCTCCATCGGGCCAAGCCAGTTTTCTGGACGGGGCAAGGTTATATACCTATACAAGAATTTTTTAGCGGGGCACTGAGCCTGTGAGTCTGTTAGGCAGCCATAGGGAATCAGCACACCTCTGCCGCGAAAAATACAAAAGCGATATTATAGTGTATTGATAATATTTCGCGGCATTTTGTATTGTTTTTTTAGCATTTAAAACTTTTTTAATACAAAATGCCGCGAAATATTATCAATACACTTCTGTCTTTAATCAGCTGCAGCGCCATCTAGTCTAGCCCTAGCCAAAACTTCAAGTGACAACGATCGTAGAAAGAGAATAGATACAACGAAGTGTAACTTGACTAGAGGGGCTGGTGTGACTGACATTGTGGCTATTGTGGCTGTCAAACTGCTAAAGGCTATAGACGATGTGCTAAAAAGCCTGTAAAAACGATTTGGAGACGGAAAATTAATATCAAAAACCATTCTTAAGAGCGCGTGTAACCCCAAAAAAAAAATCAGATTTCGCGATGAGATAAAACATAGCCACAACCTCATGTGAGGCGCGACAAAAGGAAGCGTTTTGCGCGGAATAGGAGTGTAGTAAGCGCCAAAATACTTTGTAACTCGTAAAATATTCATTTTCTTTTCAGTTCGCTAGGCTACTCTCTTGATAATATCAATCGGAATTTAATGTAAAAATTTTGGCTCTCTAATATGCAACACATTGAAAATAAATGAATATTGGTTAAAAATTAGACCTAACTTCGCGATTTTTTATTATCGAACAAATTTCATCATTTTATGTTTTTGCCCAAACACGTCCCTTGGCAGTATGATGTAATTCTTGCGTGTTTTTTTTTCGAATAATTGAAACTTGATCTACTACTGTAAAAATCAAATCTGTTTACTGTTAACGAGCGCACTTAAAATCACCGTACCTACCTATATCATTTATACATCATTGGCGAGAAATAAATTATACTTCATTGATTACCTATAAAACCTCGATTTAAACACGATTAATTCATGAATATAAAATTTATATTCGCTGAAGTGAATTTCGATAAAAACGACCGCATAATATACTAAAATCTGAATTAAACTACATCAACAGACAGTATTTAGTCGTAAATTGTCAATTAAAAACAGAATATCCCGATACCGAGCAAAATTGATTATGCATCGCGCTATATAACAAAAAGTTATTGGGCAATCAAAATGGAGTGGCGAATTTATAAAAGGTATACCTACTGCTAATATTATGAATGCCAGGTTTGTCCGGTTGTTTTGTGCTGGGTACTCGTGAAATGTGATCCATCTTATTTATTTATTTTTATTCAGTTGCATATGGATTCTTTTCACTTCGTCTTTTGACTTGTGTAGGTGCTACACATTCCTCTAAGACTAGGTATGTTTTAACTCTACGCATAAACAAAACAAACAAATATCTTACAGAATAGCGGTAGGTACCATGTAGGTACTAATAGTGGTTTAAAGTTATAGGGTAGGTTAAAAAAAGATTCGTTGGCCCACTACTGGGCCCACTACTCATAAAACATACATTAAAAAAAAAGTGTGTGTCAGCTCCGGCCTCCGACGACTGGAGTTTACGCGCGACGCTATATCCTTCTCTATGCGCGCGACTCGGGTCTGAGCGCGCCCCGACCGACTTTCGCTTCGGGGACTCTTTCGCACGAAAACCAACCTTATTTACTCAACGTTAGGGTAGAAATTTCAACGTTGTGAAAAACGTAACAGAAAAACGTAACGAGGTCATTGATAAATTGATTTTACTGCCCGGATTTTTCTCATACCGGGCTGCTAAAATCGATTCTTAAGGAGTAAACTCCAAAAAGATTCCGACGAATTGAGAACCTCCTCCTTTTTTGAAGTCGGTTAAAAATGAGACAGGTTTAGAACATAACGGAGACCTCTCAGGTATGCAGGTCTCCTCACGATGTTTTTCAACTAGGTACAACGAGAATGATAATGTTGCCAGCTGTGTAGGTTTATTTACCACTAAATCTGGGGTAAAAATGGATTTGGTGGTTTCTTGGGGTGCTAATTACAAAAATTATCATTTTACAAATTAAAGATGGCTGCGATTTATATAGCTTTAAATATTCTTTTATATCTTCTATGACGTATATTTTTAAAAGTCCATTCACTAAGTGTACGTGCATGGAAATTCAACAGCTGTTTGTATTGAAGTTAGGTATAAATATTTAATTTAGTTCCACAACAAAGTTCATGATTTGGAAATGTTATGAATAACACAACATAATGGAGCTATTATAATGGTATTTTTAGCTTTCACTGAATTTTGAATGATATTAATGGCAGAATAAACAAATCATAGAATAAACAAATAAACTATACAAATGGAGCTTGGCAAATATAATAATTTAATGTAAAAATATATTTAATTTTTATATTATATTTAATTTAATAGAAAAATATATAAATACTAGTTGATGCCCGCGACTTCGTCCGCGTGGAAAAAGTTTTCAAAGAATAGCTTTGTGTTAATCGCGACGTTTTTACAGTTGCACTACGCCACTACTTGGTACTACCTACTTAGTACCTAGAATATCAATTCACAATCGAAATTTCGTAAAAACCCAAAATATAGGTGGGCAGTAGTCGTAGATGTAGTCCGGTGATATAGCGTGGGAGAGGGCGATTCTTAATACAAACCAAATGGTAGTTAAGTTAGTGGAATATAATATTTGTGTGTATCTATAAGTAGTTCACACTTTGCACATACAATACCAATTCAAAACTGATATTTCCGCGAGCGTATCGATCGTGAAATTTTTTTGATATCACTACGCCTCTGTGTAGTCCATGTTCTAATGGGTATCTACAAAAGCAATTTACAACCGACGAGCGAAGCGAGCGCGAAAATTTTTTACGATAGCACTACGCCACTATGTATTCCATACTTAGCACCTACAACGTGTGACGAGCGCCGTCACAACGCAAAGCAGCCTACACGGGCGGCGTGAATCATCGCACGAGGGACCCGCGTGAACACGCCGTCACAGCGCAAGCAGCCCGCGATACACGTGCCGCCTGACTCATATTCCGTAAAAATAGACACGCTCCACGCGACCGTGGTGGCGTCTACCCGTACCGAAAAACACAGAGTGGCAATCAAACAGTAGGTCATTTCACTTTAGGAATACTCGCGACTTTTACAACTTAACGGTCACAAACTCTTTCACGTAATCGATTCGATTTATCGGGTCCACTGAAAGGGTGAGTAACCGATCGTATAAAGAGAAAGAAAACATAGGGAAAAGAATAAGAAAACGCGAAATAGATGCTTATCCCGGATTAGTCGGCTTGATTAACCTCGAGTAGTTAGATAAATCACGGGAAAAGCATCTCATCGTTTAGAAAACTACTACACGTACGACACAAGGGGGAACACCGCGGAAATTAGGGAAAAATTAATAAGAAAAATACAGTAGGTAGAAATAACGCTCGCCGACCGACCGTACTTGCTGTAACCGCCGGAATAATTAAATTGAGCACCGCGAAATGACCTAGCAACAGAGTAGGTTGCCGTAGATATTAAAACTAAAAGATATAAACTAGCTTCAGTACCGTTACCGTAGATATTAAAAATAAAAGATATAAACTAGCTTCAGTACCGTGACCATAGATATTAAAAATAAAAGATTATAAACTAGCACCCGTACCACTACCGTAGATATTAAAAATAAAAGAGATAAACTAACTTCCGCACCGTAGATAAAATAAAAAGACATAAACTAGCACCCGTACCGCTACCGTAGGCATTAAAAATATAAAGATATTAACTAACAACCGTACCGTTACCGTAGAGGAAAAAAAAAAAGATAGTCACTAACACCCGTACCGTAAAAAGAAAAAAAAACCCAAGACAGGGTGAACAAATCGAAGGCGAACTATGCCAACTGCCTGGATCTACTCACTAAACAAACAAAAACTAACAGAAAAACTAGAGAAGAGAAACATACCAGCTCCAACTACAAGCACAGTGGAGGAATTGAGGAAGCTGTTATCAAAAACGATAAAAACCGAAGAAGCAACTAGCCAAGACAACACAATGGGTACCGAAAGCGGAGCAACAGACTTCGACAAAGCAGTATCCCGATGGAAGATACAGTTCGATTCAACAGGAGACGCCGTAGAATTCCTAGAAAGAGTGGAAGAACTGGCCGAAACATTAGAGGTCAAAAAGACAAAATAATACACGTCATACCAAGATGTCTCAACGGAAAAGCAGCACTATGGTACAGGAACAACAATCAATATTGGGAAACATGGGAAGATTTAACAGACAGCTTCAAGTTGTACTACTATCCGAAAAATTATGAGAAAAATCTTTTAGAAACGATCATAAACAAGAAACAGGAAGCACGTGAAGATTTCGTCGACTATCTAACAAACATGCAAACATTATTCAGAAGATATGGGAAATTAACACCAGAACAACAACTAGAGAGAATCTATGACAACATGAGAAGCAGCTACCAGTTCTACATCAAAAGAAGAGATTTCAACACGATGACGGAATTAATACAGCTGGCAAAAGAATACGAAAAAATCCGAACAGATCAGTATCAGTATACATACAAGACACCGACATACTACCACAAGGGAAACCAACCAGAACACTCCAGAGCAGGGTCCAGAAACCAGGAACACAAACAGAAGCCGGAAGGAAAATTAATCTTACCAGACTATGACCCAGGGAAATGCTGCTGGAAGTGCGGAAAGAAAAACCACAGGGCCCGAGACTGCCGAGGCAAACAGGCTATTTTCTGCAGCCGTTGCGGATTACTAGGAAAACTAACTCGGGATTGCTGCAACGGAGTGAACAAAGTGAGAAAAACAGGGTCACAAGCCTACACAACGAACGCACAAGGAAAAAAAAAAGACAATAGAATATTCGCAGAGGTAAAAATAGGCGACAAGACGTACGAAGCACTGGTGGATACAGGGTCAACAAACACGTACATAAACAAGACCATCATGAACCACATAAAAGAAACTAGGAAGGACGTAATACCCAAATCAAACACTATAAAATTAGCAGACGGTTCGAAAATAACATCGGACACAGCAGTGAACATCGAACTCGAAGTCGCAGGACAGAAACTAACACACCAAGTGATATATCTACCAACAACTACAGTAATGATAATGGGCATGGACTTGTTAAGAAGGCTGGGACTAGCAATAAGATGGGAACAAAAACCAAATAGACAAACCGACAAAGAAGAACCTAAGGAAAAACGCGAGGGCAAGCAAAGGTTAACAAAGGAACAACAAGAAAGACTACAAGCTAAAATAACCGAAGAATTAGGAAAAGCGGAAAAAAGGCCAAAAGGCATTAAAGAGGGGAAACATATCACAATACCAAAACATAAAGAACCAATAAAACAAAACGGGATAGCAGATGAACTATCAAGAAACCCAGTATGCGCCGCGTCAGTTGACGAAAACGAATGGTACACAAGGAAATTCAATAAGGTAATGGCGAACCCCGAAACAGAATCAATATGGGTGGAATAATCAATCCACGATACGGGGGCAAATTAGATCCCGACACCGAATGGAAGCTATGCGTCAAAAACTCCGACAAAAGAAGAATCCTCTCACAAAACCACGACGAACCTAGCGCAGGACACCTAGGGGTATCAAAAACCTTCAACAAAACAGCACAACGTTATTATTGGCCAGGCATTTTTAGAGATGTCGCAAAATACGTAAACAGGTGCGAGACATGTCAAAAACACAAAACGTCGCAGGAAAAAAGACCAGGACTCATGCATATCAATAACACGGAAGAACCATGGCAAGTAGTGACAACCGATCTAATAGGACCACTACCACGATCGTCAAAGGGATATCAATGGATCATCGTTTTTCACGATAAGTTCACAAAGTGGTCGGAAATAAAGCCATTGAGGAACGCGACGACAAACGCAGTCATAAACGCACTAAAAGAGTGCATACTCATGAGATACGGCAGAATACAGACATTACTCAGTGACAACGCAAAGGTCTTCACAAGTAAACAGTTCAGAGACACACTCGATAAGTACGGTATACAACAGAGACTTACTGCACCATACACACCCCAGTGTAACCCAACAGAAAGAATAAACAGGACATTAGAAACCATGATAGCCGCCTTTATAGAAAAAAACCATAAAAAATGGGACGAGTACTTAGGTGAATTCAATTTTGCGATAAACACTTCAGTACAAGAATCAACGAAATACACGCCCGCATTCTTGTTATTCGGCAGGGAACTTAGACATTTTAACGACGAAAACAACCTCCCAACTCCAACACTGAAAGAAAAACAAAAACTAGAAGAAATTTATCAAATGGTACGAGAGAACCAGAAACTAGCATCAACAAACCAAAAGAAAAACTACGATAAATCGAAACGAGAATGGGAACCAAAGATGGAACAACTCGTACTTAAACGAGATTTTCCACTGTCAAACGCAGAAAAAAAGTTCTGCGCGAAACTAGCACCAAAATACTCAGGCCCGTACAAGATAATAGAAAGAAAATCGCCCGTGATATTTTTATTGAAAGCACTCAACGGAGGCAAGATATGCACAGCACACATAAAGGATATAAAAAGATTCCAAGAATAAAACGAAAGAAACGTAACCGATAAAAGTCAGAACACGACACGAATAGTCCAAGACGACACACACCATCCAACATAGACCCGACCGGGAAGGTCCGACCAGACAAACATCGGACTATAAGAAAGCATAGACAAAGAGCACAGAATACACAAATGTCACTAGAAAGAAATCAACCTACCCTCAAGACAAGAAATATAACATCGAAATCAAGAAAATGTCAAAAAAGGATCAGTTACAGTGGAGTAAACAATGGCGGACGCGACAACCCCAGCGTGCTCGGACAAAGAAGCGGCAATGCAAGGTCCGTCAACCAAAAAGGAACCCGATGACGACCGAACGATGTCACCAGAATGCCAGGCAATGGCCACAGAGGTGGTGGCAGCCGAGGGGCAAAAGAAGAAGAAAAAGAAAAGGAGAGGAAGAAAACGCATGGGTAACCACCGAAAGGGGATAGTGAGGTTACCCAAATACAAAAAGGGTGACAAAGGAGGGAAGGCACAGCCAAACGCATAGGTTCGAAATATACAAAGTGACATACAGACGACAGTAAACCACTTTCTAGTTCTTTTGATTCAGAGGATGGTGTGTAACCAACGGTGATGTTTACAGGTAAACATCTCAAAACGAGAGGGGAGAATGTGACGAGCGCCGTCACAACGCAAAGCAGCCTACACGGGTGGCGTGAATCATCGCACGAGGGACCCGCGTGAACACGCCGTCACAGCGCAAGCAGCCCGCGATACACGTGCCGCCTGACTCATCACGCGGGGCCGACGTGAACGCACACGCCAGGGCAATGACACCAGCAGCGCGATCCCCGCCGAACCGCGCCGAGGCCCACCGAAGCAGCCAGCAGAAAAGTATAAAACGCCGAACAAGAGCGTCCACCGGCAGTTCGCCAGCGGCGCCCGTACCATCGGGGTCGGTCTGATTTCCCTCTGGATCGATCCCATCGTCGGCCTGATTACCCTCTGGGTTGACGAGTGGTACGAGCTCTCTGGTAGGACCACAGGGGCTGTTGCTCGCGCTTGGCCTCGCGGCCCGGCCCGTCCAACCACCCCGAGCGTCTGCGTTCCCCCCGCGACCGCCGCGTCACCCGCGCGTCAGCCGCCCGGGCGGTCCCGCTTCATATAATATTGTAACCGTGTTTAGGCTTGCGTCAACGTCTCTCGATATCATGTAATAGGTTAAGAGAATTGTAAATAAAAGTCGTTATTGTTTATCGAGTATTTTATTCCTTGTCCTAGGAAATAGTGAAAAGCGAGGTTCGATCCCTCACATCTAATGAACGAAGTGGGTCGCTCTCAGCCGGGTCGATCCACTCCGTTACAAACGGCAATTCAATAAAGACATTTTCGCGAGCGAAGCGAGCGTGTTTCTTAACTATGTACGTTATACTTAGTTCTTATAATATCGATCAAGAAAAGACATATGTTCTCGAGCGAAGCGAGTGCGAAATTTTTTACGATTACATTTGCATCACATGTAGTCCATACTTGGCAATCCAAAACGGACATTTTCACAACAATTTTTTAGTGCGGCACTACTTAACTGTGTAATTCATAGTTGGTTCCTACAATACCAATTAAGAAAAGTGTTGAGGCCAACGGCTTGGCCAACGAGTCAAGGCCTGGAACACGAAGTATAGGGGCCCACAGCTATAACCTGAGTCCAGGGTCGCTGCCCTAAGGGCCTTTAACCGCGGTCAGATTTGTTCTCAACGTAACTTAATGGTAGGGTTGCACTGACCTTCCTTTGCAGCATTCAATCCTTGTACGGCCTGAGATGGTATGAGAGTGGTGGTGTGGTGTATTGTGGAGTTGAGTGTAATGTGAACTTCTCAGGCCGCTAGCAGTAGCGGGCAGGCTGCCAGCTATGGCCTGCTGAAGACGCTGGGCTGGCGTGGCACTGTACACTCGGCTTGTCACTAGCTAGGTCCAAAATCCTGATCACACTTCGCCGAGCGCGTTGGCGAACAAAATCGGCGGGTTCCAAGAAATGTTCTTTTTGGTTACGGACAGCACGTTAACAATGATGCTTATAGCTAGGTCGACACAAAGACCGCTTAACGGCGCAACAAAACCGTAAAATAAACCAAATCTAGACACTCAAAACAGCAAAAACGTGCGCGAGACGACCGGAATTTTCGTGAAAACTTGTAAGCTGTCAAAGGAAAAGGGAACTTGCAAAACCACACCCAAAAATCGCGGCAAGTTTTACCTTTCAAGTGTCATCTGTCAATTTCATTGCGAGCCAAAGAGGTTGCTAGCGCCATCGACCATGGAACAAGGAATTATGGCGCGAACAATCCCCCCGCCCGTGGGCGTAAGGATTTACGTCCACTTACTAGTAAATAGGTAAACGTGATAAGGAGCAAACGGCACGCTGCAAGACAGAGTCTCCGACCATTACCTAGGCAACCCTGGGAACCCCATCAGACCCGTAGATCAGCTTAAGAATGCGCCCACGGCGCCAGTATAAAGGCAACAAATTAGGTTCCTTAATCAGCACTAGGTCACCAACTTTGGGTGGATCAGATTTGTCAGCCCACTTAACCCGCTGCTGCAAAAGATGCAAATACTCTAGTGACCAACGGTGCCAAAAACTCTGAGTCATCTGTTGCAGCAGCTCAAACCGGGACAAACGTGAGACCTTCACGTCCCTGAAGGGGTATTCGGGTAGAGCGTTAAGGGGCTGACCAATCAGAAAATGACCGGGAGTTAAGACCTCCAGGTCATTTGGGTCAGATGAGAGGGGACAGAGTGGCCGAGAATTGAGTACAGCCTCAATTTTGCAAAACACGGTGGCGAGTTCTTCAAAGGTTAAAACAGTTTCGCCTATAACGCGCCGGAGATGAGTCTTGGCCACCTTAACCACAGCTTCGAATATTCCACCCCAATGAGGGCAAGCTGGGGGGTCAAACTTCCAGGTTACCCCCATCTTGGACAATGCTGTACTTAATCTAATCTTATTGCTAGACAGGAATTCGACAATCTCTTTTAAATATCTATCAGTGCCCTTATAATTTGTGCCGCAATCCGTGCGAATCAGGTCAGGCAGTCCTCGACGAGAGACAAATCTACCTAGCGTGGCTACAAAAGCTTCAGTGCTTAAGGCACTCACAAGTTCTAAATGTACCGCCTTGGTAGCGAGACATACAAAAACGCAGAGGTAGGCCTTGAGCGATCTGGCGTTGCGGAGGTTAGAGCTCTTGATGGCAAACGGGCCAGCAAAATCAGTGCCAACCCCAGCAAAGGGTCGAGTGGCTAGAACGCGGTCGGAGGGCAGATCACCCATCATCGGCTGTGAAGTATTAGCCTTCAAGCGGTAACACGGAATACATTTGAAAGTGACGTTCCGGATGGTGCGTCTCCCTGCCAGAATCCAAAACTCGCGCTGTAAAATAGCCGAGAGTGCATTACAACCAGCGTGGGCATTTTTAAGATGGTAGTGTGTCACTAGCAATTTGACAAAGGTGCCGTCCTTAGGTAGCAAAAGGGGGTGGCGAGCACCATAGGGCAGATTGGAATTCTTGAGGCGTCCTCCAACGCGTAGCATTCCGTTATTGTCCAAAAAAGGGTTTAGGCGAGCAAGGGGGCCCTTCAAAACTAAACCTCTCTTTAGAGTGTCAATCACGGATGAAAAATGCTCCACCTGAACCACATGCACCAAGTAGTTCCGAGCGTCTTGGCGTTCAAGAGGGGAAAGCACAGGACTCAAATTTTTATTTTCTGAATTCCGCCCATTATGGATAAAACGTCGAATCCAACCGGTAACACCAATTAGTTTATCAAGGGAACTGTAACGGTTCAAAAGAAAGTTCAAGTCGGGGATCTGTTTATCCTCAACCACTCCGACTCTTAAGCCCGGCAATACTTCGGGAGCGGAAAACCTATTTTGAGGCCAAGTCGTCTCGGATTGGGATAGCCAACTTGGATCCCACCAAAGGTGATGGTGGACCAGTGAAGAGGCCTCACAGCCGCGGGAGGCGCAATCGGCCGGGTTCAGTTCTCCGGGTACGTGTCTCCAAATCACCGGTACTGCAGAGCTCTGAATTTGGGAGACCCGATTCGCAACAAAGACCTCTAAGTTGTGAGGCGCGGCTCGTAGCCGTCATGCGTAGACAATCTCACTGTCCGTCCAAGCATAAACGTCGGTCAGTTCGACCGCAGATGCCAAAGAGGAGCGGACGTGGTTCAAGAGACGTACCAGAAGGGCGGCGCCAGACAATTCTAATTTCGGGATAGTTAACCGTGACCGAATAGGGGCCACCTTGCTTTTTGCCAAGACGAGATGCGTCGCGACCTCACCGGCGACATCGACAGTCCTCAAATATACCACGGCGGCGTATCCTCGTTCGGAGGCGTCGCAAAACCCGTGGAGACTGGCATGACACCTTCCTGTTGGTAGGAAGCGTCGAGGCATGGAAATTCGGTTAACTTCAGGAAGTGAAGACACAAGGGAGTTCCACTCCTTCAATAACTTCCCAGAGAGTGGTTCGTCCCAACCGAGTTCAGCAATCCAAAGCTTCTGGAGGAAACATTTAGCCAAAAATATTACGGGAGTGATCCATCCATTGGGATCGAAGGTGCGAGCAACCGTAGACAATACGGAACGCTTAGTCCAGACCTTAGGAGGTGGGTCTAATTTGACCCGGTAGGTGAAAACGTCTTGGACGGGCTGGTACTGTATTCCAAGGACCGTCAGCAAATTGGGATTTTCGGGATTTTCAAAAATATGAGGATCCTGCTGATCCTTTCCCGGAAGATCCTTCAAGACGTGAGGGGAGTTGGACAGCCACTTGCCCAACTCATAACCTCCGGACTTCAGTATTGCAATCAACTCATCGCGAAGAGTCAGAGCTTCCTCAACGCTCGAGGCTCCCGTGCAAATATCGTCCATATAGACTGACGATTCCAAGGTGGCTGATGCGCGAGGGTAATTCAGTCGCTCCCGGTTAGCTAGTTCTAACAAGGTCCTGATAGCAATATAGGGGCTTGACTTGAGTCCATAGGTCGTGGTGTTCAATTCAAAGACACGCATTGGCTCATTAGGATTTTCGCGCCACAGAATCATTTGGTATCTCCGATCATCGCGATGTACGATCGACTGTCTAAACATCATCTTGATGTCAGCTACGAAAACAATTTGATGCCGGCGGAAATGCGTGAGGATATCGGAGATATCCTTGATCAGCTTAGGACCGGAGTGCAAGCATTGGTTCAATGTCACCCCGTTGGATGTGGCCGCGGAGCCGTCAAAAACCACACGAATCTTCCCCCCAGGGGTCTTCAAGACGGCATGGTGGGGTAAGAAGTAGTGCTCGTGTGCGCGCCAATCAAAATTGGATGGTGACATATGCTCCAGGCCCTCGTACTCGCGCATAAATTCAACGTACTTGGAGCGGAAGGTGGAGTCGCGCCGCATGCGCCGTTCCATAGACAAGAGCCTCTTTTCCGCCAAGGCCCGCGATTGACCAAGCGGGGGGCGAGAAGCGAGAAAGGGCAAGCGAGTTACAAATCGCCCATCAACACGGCGGCCTGTGTTGTTTTGATAAAACAACTCACATTCAAGGTCAAGAGGGTCAACTCGTGCGGCATGCGGCGGCTCCTCAACTTCCCAAAAGCGCTGGACCACGTCCGACAGCGTCAAGCCGGCTGCTTGCAATTGGTCCAGCACCGGTAGGTCCGAAGACCATAGCACGGGTCCAAAAAAGCTAGAACCGAATATAGTGGATATGGCACATAGGCCGTCCTTCTGCAAAACCCTAATTTCCCCTGACAAGACCAGGCCCAACACGTCGGAACCCAACAAAAGGTCCGTAGGACCGGGTTCAGTCCAGTGGGGGTCAGCTGGGTTTAGGCCTGATGCACAGGACACCGCAGCGTCAGTTATTCGGACCTGCGGTAGGGGACCTAAGATATTGTCAAGGACTGACACCTTGACCAAGACCCTAAAATTGCCCGTAACGGGGCCAAACATTAATTCCGCTTCCCCGGTAGGAGTCGAGGGCTCTATACCCCCGATACCTATCACCCGTCCTGTTCGAGGACTCCAAGGGAGCCCTAGCTCACCCACCAAACGAGAAGAAGCAATACAGCGCTGTGAACCCGAATCCAAAAGGGCGCGAACGATTAAAAATTCACCCTTCCGGTTGAATACCTTCACTGAGACAGTCGGCAAAAGAATGGTCTGACAGACAGACTGCCGGAGATTCAAGGTCTCAGGAGAAGTTGCTGTGGTGGGGGCTAGGGCGGCAACTACCTATTGGTGGTCGTCCTCATCAAACCGGTCCTCTGACCGGGGAATCTCATCTTGAGACTCAGGGGGGACCTCCAAAGGTGAGGGGGACGGACCTCCATTTGGGTAAACCCATGCGTCATCTCGTGGCGGCAGCACGGGCCTAGTCATACGGGCTGAGGTCGGTAGGTCGTAGTACTGCTGTCGACCCGCTCGAGGTGGGCGGCGTTCGAGGCGTGGCCACTCATGAAGCGGAGGTGAATAGCGGGTAGGTCGAACCGTAGACGGGGCCGCCACAAATCTCCCATCAGAACGTCGAGGGGGGTTGGCGCCCCCCTCACGGGGGGGGTGAAGCCCACATAGGCGGGGTCGAAATCCGGACGCGTCGGGATTCATGGCCCTGATCAGGGGACCGACGCAAATAATCCGGGGAGCGATTGGTAAGAGCGCCCCCGCCCGTGCGGGGCGCGCCCTCACTCTCCACCTGGCGACCAACACCATTCTTGTTGGCGCACAAAATCTCCAGGTGGTTACCCCTACAGATTGGGCATGGCCGTTGCTGTTGGCAGTCCCGTTGCATGTGAGCTCCCAGACAACTATAGCACCAGTGGCGGTCTCTTGCAATGCCCCTCCGATCCTTGATCCGCTTAGAGAGAAACTGGGGGCAAGAAAGCACCCGGTGGCCTGGACGCCTGCAATAGTTACAGGGGGCGGGTTCAGTGGCAGTAAGTCCAGTGTAAACGGGCATTGGTCTCCGGTCGGAGGCCCTTTTACCAGGGACGCCAGTGTGACCCCTTTCCTTCCTCAGCTGGGCAGGCCGCTCTGGGGTCCTTGAAGGACCAGCAATCCCGGAGTTATCAGCCTGCCGGCACTCTTCCTCAAGGAACTTTAAAAGGTCCGAAAAGGGGGGCAGGTAGCTGGCCCCGTCCCCACCATACCTTTGCTCAAAACGCAGTTTCAACTCGGGAGGTAGGCGGGACAACACAATGTGTAATAAAAGGAAGGACCACTGGTCCACGGGAAGCTCTAAACGCTTAAGAGCGTTGCAGGCTACAATCAGTGGATTTAAGAGCGATTCTCTTAAATGAGACACCCCATAGACACGTGGCAGCGCTAGAATTTGTGCCACGTGTGTGTCTGCTAACCGGCGCACGTTGGCATACCGCCGAGTCAGTAGTTCCCGCGCGGTGGTATAACTCTCCTCGGAGAGGTCTAGGTGGCTAACTAAACCCAGAGCCTTTCCCTGCAGGGAAGAGAGTAGATAGGCCAGTTTCTGGCAGGGAGACAGGTCTCTTCTCGCATCCACCAGGCTATCAAAGAGGCTGAGAAAGCCTAGCCACTCGCTCAGGTTGCCAGAAAAGTGGGGCAAGTTTATTGTTGGCAACTTGCCCTGTAACGCAGGCTGCGTGGTGGGTCTGGTGGGAGACTCAAGAATAGAGCTCATTCTCGCCTCCTTCTTGAGCCTCGCGGCCTCCTCCACCAGACCGTCTGTCAGCTCAAAAAACTGTTCGTAGTCCCGCACTGAGGACTCCAGCGATTCCGGAGGTAGCTCCAATGCCATGAGGTCTCGGAAGGCCCCTTCGACGACCGCCTGCCTGGTCCGCACCTGCTCGCACCGCTGGAGCAGTGCGGATGCCCGGTCCTCCCGGCCTACCAAGGCGTTGGCTGTAGCAGCCCAACGCAGCTCTGATTGAATTTGCACGCTCAATTTTTTGTGGGCTGCCATCTTAGGTAGGTACAAAACAACTTAAATAAAGGTAGTTACAACAAATAGATAACAAAATCAAAACAAAGTTATTTGTTACAAGTTATGTTTCAAATTCAACCAAACAAATTAATAATCAAACAAGAATTACCCACTTTAAACACAAACAAATTACTACTTAAATACTATTTATTAATTAGAATTATTTACTTTAAAACAAGAATTATTTATTTTAAATACATCAAACAAACTACTCTGTTACCTAACCAGGAGGGGTTTTAGTAAACAAACAAAGTATTTGTTGGTTAAAAGTTCCAAAAGATACAAATTAAGCTATCAACAATCTATGTTAAGTCAATCAATAACATAAATTAAGATAAAAGAAAAATTAAGTTTTTAATTACCCGTACTAAGCCACTAGACTCATACTAGGTACTGCAAATTACAAATTGGCTTGGTAAGAACCCTACAATTATCAAATTATATTAATATTAAGTTTATTTATTACATCTAATCTACATCTAACTGTTGGCCAGTTACGGGCCACAAACAACAATTAGATACTATTAATTATTAATCAACAAAATAAAAATACCGGAATTTTCGTGAAAACTTGTAAGCTGTCAAAGGAAAAGGGAACTTGCAAAACCACACCCAAAAATCGCGGCAAGTTTTACCTTTCAAGTGTCATCTGTCAATTTCATTGCGAGCCAAAGAGGTTGCTAGCGCCATCGACCATGGAACAAGGAATTATGGCGCGAACAAAAAGATACATTTTCGTTAGCGAAGTGAGCGCGATTTTTAAGACTGCACTACTTGACTATGTACTTTATACTTGGTTTTTATAATACCAATCAAGAAAAGACATTTTCGCGAGTAAAGCGAGCGCGAACATTTTTGATTGCATTACGCCTCTATGTAGTGTAACTTTGTGTTTAAAATAGCAATCCAAAAGCGATATTTTCGCGAGCGAAGCGAGCGTGAAATTATCTTGATATCACTACGACTCTGTGTAGTCCATGTACTAATGGGTATCTACAAAAGCAATCTATAATCGACATTATGGCGCGCGAAGCGAGCGCGAAATTTTTTTACGATAGCACTACGCCACTATGTAGTCCATACTTGGCACCTACAACAGCAATTCAATAATGACATTTTTTCGAGCGAAGCGAGCGCGTTTTTTACCTATGTTCTTTATACTTGGTTCTTATAAAACCAATCAAGAAAAGACACATTTTCGCGAGCGAAGCGAGCGCGAAATTTTTTACGATTACATTTGCATCACATGTGGTCCATACTCGGCAATTCAAAACGGACATTTTCACAACAATTTTTTAGTGCAGCACTACTTAACTGTGTAATTCATAGTTGGTTCCTGCAATACCAATTAAGAAAAGATACATTTTCGTGAGCGAAGTGAGCGCGATTTTTAAGACTGCACTACTTGACTATGTACTTTATACTTGGTTTTTATAATACCAATCAAGAAAAGACATTTTCGCGAGTAAAGCGAGCGCGAACATTTTTGATTGCATTACGCCTCTGTGTAGTGTAACTTTGTATTTACAATAGCAATCCAAAAGCGATATTTTCGCGAGCGAAGCGAGCGTGAAATTATCTTGATATCACTACGACTCTGTGTAGTCCATGTACTAATGGGTATCGACAAAAGCAATCTATAATCGACATTATGGCGCGCGAAGCGAGCGCGAAATTTTTTTACGATAGCACTACGCCACTATGTAGTCCATACTTGGCACCTACAACAGCATTTCAATAATGACATTTTTTCGAGCGAAGCGAGCGCGTTTTTTACCTATGTTCTTTATACTTGGTTCTTATAATACCAATCAAGAAAAGATACATTTTCGCGAGCGAAGCGAGCGCGAAATTTTTTACGATTACATTTGCATCACATGTAGTCCATACTCGGCAATTCAAAACGGACATTTTCACAACAATTTTTTAGTGCAGCACTACTTAACTGTGTAATTCATAGTTGGTTCCTGCAATACCAATTAAGAAAAGACACATTTTAGCTTAGGAACCGATTCAACTAGAGCTTAGGAACCGATTCGATTTGCTGGAAACCAGCGACGAGGTTGATCAGAAATATGGCGACTTTGTGAATGTTGTTCGGGAGGTGGGTGGCAAATTTTGCCAAAAAGGAGGCAAAATCCTCACATCCAAGATCTCTAGCGAGACCCTGGATTTGATGCAGCAGAGACGAGAAATGTCCTCAACTTCACCAGACAGGCAGGCTCTAAACAAGCTTATCAAGAAGCGAATACGTTTCGATATGCGCGCTGCCTCGACGCGTAACATACAAGATGCGATAGAACGCAATAGAGGAGCTAAAGTATTCGCTAAAAGTCTTGGGAGAAGCCATCTGACAAAGTTGAGAACATCGGACGGTCGGGTTGTTGCTTCAAAGCCAGAGGTGTTAGCTGAGATCGAGCGGTTTTATGGGCAGCTATACTCTGCTCATGCTCCGAAGCCTGCACCCATCCAAACTCAAACTGCGAACGACAAAAGAGCGAAACTTGTGCGCCACTATACCGATGACCTCCCGGATATCGACCTAGGCGAGATTAGTATAGCCCTCGGACAGCTGAAAAACAACAAAGCCCCAGGCGATGACGGTATTACTGCGGAGCTCCTACGTGCAGGAGGAAAGCCAATTCTGATTAAGCTTAAAGACCTCTTTAATACCGTCATCAAAACTGGCATAACACCGGATAAATGGAGCAGAAGTGTCACAGTTCTCTTTTTTAAAAAAGGGGACAAGAGCCTACTTAAAAACTATAGGCCAATCTCACTTCTGAGCCATATCTATAAGCTATTCTCGCGGGTGATTACGAACCGTCTCGCCCGAAGGCTTGACGAATTTCAGCCGCCAGAGCAGGCCGGATTTCGCAAAGGCTACAGTACCGTAGACCACATTCACACGCTACGGCAGATTATGCAGAAGACCCAAGAGTATAATCTGCCCCTCTGTCTGGCCTTTGTGGACTACGAGAAAGCCTTTGATTCTGTCGAGACCTGGGCTGTTCTGGATTCATTGCAGCGATGCCAAGTCGACTGGCACTATATCCAGGTGTTGAGATGTTTGTACGAGGCCGCCACTATGACAGTCCAAGTCCAAGACCAACAAACGAATCCGATTCCCATACGGCGGGGGGTAAGACAGGGAGACGTTATATCTCCGAAACTCTTCACTTGCGCCCTAGAAGACGTGTTTAAGGTGTTGGACTGGAAAAGTCGAGGCATTAATGTGAATGGTGAATACATCTCACACTTGCGTTTTGCAGACGATATAGTTATACTGTCGGAATCGCTGCAAGACCTTGAAGAAATGCTGGCCCAGCTCAGCTGTTCTTCCAGACAAGTGGGTCTTAAGATGAACATAGACAAAACGAAAGTCATGTTGAACGAGCACGTTATCTCAAGACCTGTTAACGTCGACAATGTCAGCATCGAAGTTGTTCAGGAATACAACTACCTTGGCCAGATTATACAACTCGGTAGGAACAACTTCGACAAGGAGGCTGACAGAAGAATTCAGCTGGGCTGGGCAGCATTTTCAAAGCTGCGTCAGGTCTTCGATTCGTCGATACCGCAAAGCCTGAAGACAAAGGTTTTCAATGAGTGTGTCCTACCGGTAATGACGTATGGAGCGGAAACGTGGACACTGACGGTGGGCCTCGTTCACAAATTAAAAGTCGCTCAGCGCGCTATGGAGCGAGCTATGTTGGGAATCTCTCTCAGGGATAAAATCCGGAACGAGGAGATTCGTAGAAGAACAAAAGTGACCGACATAGCTCTGAGGATTAGCAAGCTGAAGTGGCAGTGGGCAGGTCATATCTGTCGCAGAACCGATGGCCGTTGGGGCAGACGTGTTCTGGAGTGGAGACCGCGTACCGGTAAGCGCAGTGTAGGACGCCCTCCAGCTCGCTGGACCGATGACCTTAAGAAGGTGGCGGGAAGCGGTTGGATGAGGAAAGCGGAGGACCGTGTTTGGTGGCGCGCTCTCGGAAAGGCCTATGTCCAGCAGTGGATGAATACAGGCTGATGGATGGATGGATGGATGGATTTCTTTACTTCGGATTTGTTAAAGTAATGTTAGTATAGAACAAAAAATATTTCACTGAACTAATAATATTGTCTTAAACAATTTTCTTAAAAAATTGAAACCGTCCTTTACTTGTTAAATATCATAAAATTATCATTATGTATCGCCTATGTGCTATTCTGATGCTTAAGCATTGTGAAGTTTCATCAAAATGCATCCATTAGTTAATGCTTGAAAGAGCATCAAGCATCCATCCATCTATCCATCCATCCATCCTTACAAACTTTGGCGAGCGAAGCAACGGCTGGGTCATGCGTCATGCTCGTGAACGGGTGCCACCGGCGAGAATTGGGCTACTTTCTGTCTGCCATCTTAACATGTGTTGAATTGTAAGTAGGTATATATTTTTGGAACTTCTCATCATTGAGGTAACACTGCATACATACCATAGCATAGTACCAAATATTGTAAACTATTTTGATAAGAGCAACCGCCGAGTTTCTTGCTGGTTCTTCTCGATAGGAAGAGCATTCCGAACCAGTGTGCAGTGGTAGACTCATCGACGATTCAAAACTACTTACTTTTATTCAAATAAACTTTAAGTGTATTTGAATAAAAAATATTTCTATTCTATTTTATTATTAGTAGGATAGTAGGATTAGTAGGATTTAGATAGAGTTAATTAAATTCTTTGTTCTCCAAAATCTGTTACACATTATATTACATACATACATTACATATTATATTCAAAAAATTGATTTTTATTGCAGTAGCAAAGTAATAAATTACACCTAAACATATACTGTAGGGTGTGATTCGCAATAAAAAAATTTGAATGGACTATAAATTTTTGAGGAACTTGGCAACATTCTGAAGGCAGAGATTAAATCCGGTCGCTTTCACCACCTGGTGCTACCTGCCAACTTTCTTGTACCTGTGAAATATGCTTGCTCCGCTATTGTCTCAGGAATCCTCTATCTTTAATAAAATATCTTAAACGCGCCATTTCGTGAAGGAAAAAGGGGAATGAAATTCCTTTAAATCGACCTTAACCGCCGTGTTTTTTGTAAATTAACGATAAGATCTTTTCGGGTAGAACAGAATGCGGACCGTAAACGAATTTTTCGGAATGAATTTTGTTTATCGACGGCTCACGAAAGAACGATTTTCACAAATTCTTAAAATCAATGGCTCGATTTAATCGTGGATCTTTTCAGAAATAGGCGAAAAAGAATTTTCGCAATGATTGTTGGTCATGAATGTTTTATAAAAAGACCTCTTCGAATACGGGCAATCAACTCCGTTCCAAGCACGAGTGCATGTCCGAGAATACTTCGCTTAGGCTTATTGCTCTAAATCGTGAGTGGTTTTATTGCGAAGGCCCTTATCGTTGAAGGATTTCCATAATCACAGTCAAAATTCATGCCAAATTTCATTGCCTATAAATCCACGTACTTATGTCTGTTCAAAGGCATTTTATGACAGTACTGTTTTTAGATTAGCTACGCAGCGTACGTTTAGTATGGTTTATACATTTCGGTGATTTATTATTCAAGCCTTTATGTTTTTGGATCATACTTGCCAAAAGCTGAAGGACAATACCTACTTTCTTTTTAACTGTAAATTCATTTTAAATCTATTATATCTACGTACAGCTACAGTAACAGTGTGTTATTGTTTATTTTCTGGTAACTGTCCTTTGGCTATTCTGGAATTGTTGAATTCGTTTATTTCCTGCGTTTATCATTTTAGTTATAAACCGCGTGCAGAAAGTTTGCCGAAGACTACAGCTACCGCCTACGCTGACCGCGACCTGGGCTCGCCTAAGACTGAGTTTTCACGGCGCAATTCCCACAAGCACTCGCAGCTGTTGCGGTGCCGCTGCTTTATTTCAATACTCACGACACCGCAGGTTAATGCGGTCCCGCAGGTGTATGCGGTACCGCAGCAGCCGCGGTTGCGGGAAAGGAGAGAACACCTCCTGCCTACGCCCGTGTCGCCTTGCGTCCGCGGGTGACGGCCGCCAAGCTTGTGGGCGACTGCGAGCCGCGCGGTTCTACTGCGGGCGCCGCGAGCAACCGTGCCCGCCGCGTGCGTAAACCGCGCCTTCAAAATTCATTTTCCATACAAATGTGCATTCTCGGAGGCCGTGGGCCCTCAACCGCTGCGGGCGCGGGTGAAAACCACTCCGTGGGTACGGGGACTAAAACCATGCGAGCGCGGATGGCGGCCGGCTTACAGCCATCGGCAAACCTCCTGCGCACGGTTTATAGTACCTAATTTTAGTTACCACGTTTGTAGACAATCATTTTAGTGCATTTTAGTAATAAATTGATTAGGTTGTCAAAAATTTTCAAACTATCTATGATCAAAAGTCATTAATTTAACCGATTGAGGTGAACAATCAATTTTTATTTTATCTAATATATAAAATTCTCGTGTCACAATGTTAGTTACCTTACTCCTCCGAAACGGGTGGACCGATTTTTATGAAATTTTGTGTGCATATCGGGTAAGTCTGAGAATCGGCCAACATCTATTTTTCATATCCCTAAATGATAAGGGTGACCAACCACTAAATATTTTTGCTGGCGGTACGAAGTTCGCTGGGTTAGCTAGTCTTATTATATAAAATTCTCGTGTCACAATGTTAGTTACTTTACTCCTCCGAAACGGCTGGACCGATTTTAATGAAATTTTGTGTGCATATCGGGAAGGTCTGAGAATCGGCCAACAGCTATTTTTCATATCCCTAAATGATAAGGGTGACCAACCACTAAATATTTTTGTAGGCGGTACGAAGTTCGCTGGGTCAGCTAGTCCTCATATAATATCTCTATAAAATTTCTCCGCAGGCGTCTGGATGGCGTTTCACATAATCTGAAGCTGGTGAACGGCAGGTACTCTGCCGTTGCGTCGGTCACGCTACAAGACGCCGATCTTCCCTCGCCGGCGGAGTTCATTTGCACTTTGCGGATACCGCTCGCAAAGTACGCAGTGCGGAAAGAGGCTATTTACTATCCAGGTGATTTTTTTTGTCTTTGATTCGATTCGATGCCTTAATATGGGTAGCATAAGTATGTCACGCACTCTTTAAACATTTCTGTGGTGGTGTCGAGTGATGTGGGTTGTTACGTTCCCTCAAATATGGTTGAACAAAGCAACGGCTGGGGTCATACGTCATGCTCGTGAACGGGTTCCACCGGCGGGAATGGGGCTACTTTATGTCTACCCGTCTTAACCTGTAATCCATCTTAAGATATATTGCATTGTTAGTACTTGGTAGGTATGCATTTTTGGAACTTCCCTCATTGTGGAAACACTATACATAGTATAGTATTTATTGTATTGTAAACTTGTTTTGAAAAGAGCAACCGCCGAGTTTCTTGCTGGTTCTTCTCGGCAGGAAGTGCGTTCCGAACCAGTGAAATGAAAGAACCGTAAAAAGTTTATTTGAATAAAAAATATTTCTATTCTATTCTATTCTATTTTCATGATAAATAAAATTAACTAAAATTAATTTATGTATCATCATCAATCACATGTAAAATGCAAATGACAAAAAAGGGTGGCAGAATTAATTTGCACATTGTGAATGAGCTTGAAATGTTACCTACGCAATATGGAAATGTATTTTCTATGTCTGTGAATTTTACATTATTAATATTAATATTAATTGTATAAACTAGAGTGGAACAATAAATTATTACCAAGCTGACCAAAGAATCCTGACAAGATCTCACCCAGTTTAGATATATTTTTTTAATTGAACCTACCTGTAGTATACTGCCGTATACTCGTATATCTACTATATGTAGATATCACACACCCACACCCACACACACGCACGCACACACACACACGCACACACACAAACATGCCACTGGTGGCCGGCCCGGTAGCCTGTAGTCTGTACACGACTGGTGGCGCGTGTAGTGGCTTCATGTATTTATGCGTAGGTATCTTGTATGTACCCACACTTGGTGTATAACCTTTCTACCCCCAAACCCCAATACACTACACTACCGAGAATCGAATTCCAGAACTTCCCGCTTATAAGACCACTGCGCTCACTATTTCACATAGCTCTGGGAATAAGTCCTACCTACAAGTGCATATCGCTTTCAACGAAAACTCTCGTACAAATTTTTGGAAGGGAATAAATGAACAAACGATTTTCCGCTAACGTGGCGCCTGTCACAGAGCAAAACTCGAATTCGCCGTCACCGACCAAGTTTATTTGCACTTTGCGAACGCCGCTCCCAAAGTACGCAGTGCGGAAAAAGGCTATTTACCGTCCAGGTCAGTTATTTTACATCTCATTATAATAAAGCGTGTTTAGTTTTGCGAGTTATTATGTCCGCTTTTCATTTACGAGACGGAGTCCACGATCTAGCGTCGGAAAATTCATAATAAACGTTGAAAAAAGTTAATGGAATAGTGTATAGAATTCTGGAGTCATATTAATTGGATACAGCAGAACCTTTCAATTCATCTTTGATAGTTATAATTATGTATGAACTAGCTTTTGCCCGCGGCTTCGCTCACACCCTATTGTAGGTACTCCTTAGGGCGTTGAATTTTCTAAAATACTTTCTTAACGGCTGCCTACGTTATAATAGCTACCTGTATCTGTAAAGGATTTAAAATCTATGGCACATTCAGTAGTTATTCAAAAATAAAATTAAGAATTAATCAACTGAATATTAAATAATAATAATAATAATAATTCCTAATTGAGTATTTTATTTAAATAATAATAGGTATGGGTTGATCCCAGTCAGCCTCGCTCACCATCTGAGGCGACTGGGGTTCCGTGGCGGTTCGCTCGCGGCCAAGATGCAGAAAGCGGTGTTGCTAGACTCGGCTAGGATAGTCCGTCGGTTTCTCAGCCTGTCGCCCTGACCCCCGGCCGTCTGGTCTCCCCTGCCGGGGCGTAATCCTCCGCCCGCTACAAGTATTTATTTATGTAATCTATATGTAAGTTTATTATATGTATATATTATATTTATGTTTATTATATTTCTACTTTGGCTTAATATATATTTATTTTGTACGCGGGTGTGAGAGTCGAAATATATAGCAAAATAATAATAAACGTTTATTTCAGACGTTTCCATCCATAGTGTGTTAGTAATAATTTATCCTTTATTTGATTATTGCCATTAAATGAACTCTAGTTTGGTTCAGGAAGAAAAGGCCAATATTCAAGGAATAGATTCAATTTAGTTCAAAAGAATTTACTTGCATTAAATACTCCCTGGTAAAATTTTAGCCATTTTTTTTCGAAACAAAGGATAATTTTGAGAGAAATATCAAACTGGCGGGTTTTATCATAACTTTTTGTATCATAATTAAAAACAAGATGTTAAAAATAATTGTGGTAATCATACTCAATTGCGAATATTATGTTTTACAGCAGCAATTGCACCGCGGATATAATTTGCCTCTTTTTTTGTTAACACCAGATTTTACCTCGGGAACTGGGGGGATAAAGCTCTTTCACCATAAACAGAAAGCCGTTTATTTATTTAAAACAAGCGATTTAACCGTTTTCGTCTAAGAGCTGATGAAATTTTTGCTTAAAGTGTTATGGTCAGTACATCCCTACTGTACATGAAAACATATTTTTTGTTATCCATGCAGTCTAGATATTGATATTAAAGTATAATGTTATTAATAAAACTTTGTAGGCTCTAAGGGGAAAGTTTCTTAGCTGAGTTTCTTGCCGGCTCCTCTCAGCAGAATCAGCTTTTCGAACCGGTGGTAGATTCATCACTTGTCATAAGTGCAAAAATATGGCCTACATGAAATAAATGAATTTGAATTTGCTAGAATGTTTTATACAAATATGTTATCCCTTAAGTTTCATTTAAGTGAATATGTATATTCTCTATGAATCACAAAATAACTTAAACCGGAAAGTAGATCAAGATTTATATTTACGTAATCATTCTATTTGTAATAGGTACGTTCAAGAACAATCTTCTTCTTCTTTATCAACTGATAGACGACCACTGCTGGACAAAGGTCTCTTGCATGGACTTCCACAGGCCTCGATCTTGCGCCGCCTGAATCCAGCGGATCCCTGCGACTCGTTTTATGTCGTCGGTCCACCTAGTGGAGGGTCTGCTAACTCTGCGCTTCCCGGTGCGGGGTCGCCACTCCAGCACCTTGGGACCCCAACGACCATCAACTCTTCGAACTATGTGCCGCGCCCATTTCCACTTCAGCTCTGCGACTCGCCGAGTTATGTCGGTGGCTTTGGTTCTCCTACGGATGACCTCAAGAACAATATTTGTCAAAAATGCTGGTGAAACATGCCATTCTTAGTAGTATTGTATTGCCTGCGGAAATTGAAAGTAATAGGTATTTACTATAATAATATGTACGTAGTATTACATTATTTACAGGATTTCTGGGTTGTGTGACGTTGCTGATATATTTATTCGAAAGATTTGTTATTATTAATTTTTTTTTTCAAAAAAGTTAATGTATGAACTTTCTTTGTGAAATTTCCTATTATTACAGTAAACTACACTTTGTTGTCTGTAGCAAATCAAAAGTTTTTGTAAAGACTAACGAAGATTGCTAGTACTATGTTCCATATTATTCAGAGAAGAGATAAATCACTGGACAAATAGTTCGCTAGCTCATTGTCTATTGTATAAGTCCGCCAATGTCGTTAAAGCGGCCGCGGGCCTGAAAAGAATAAGGGATGGAAATACTATATATATATACATATATTGAGGTAGGCGGAGGAAATAACAATTTTGCGGTATAATTTTCGGGATGGGCCATTTAAGCTTTTTATCAGCGGGAAGTTGTGTGCACAGCTATCTAAACTGTGGGGATGGGAAACATTCGCGGCAGCAGACCTCTTGAATAATTTTGAGCTTCGTTAACTCTATTGTTGAAAAATCTCTAATGGAGTGTCTATAGTCCTTTACTGTTAGCATTAGGGCGTTAAGCTTGAAAATGCGCTACGATTAGTTAGATGTTCAAGTTTAACTATGAATTATGAATGATGATATTAAATAGGTAGTAGGATGATTGTCGCAGAATTCTTAATTGACTTTATCGTTAGTAATTTCATAAATGCGAAAGTGTGTTTGTTTGTTGGTTTTGACGTGATAACGTCTTATAAATCGATGAACACCGGCTGCACGCACGAAAAAGTGTCACGTTCCGCCTGCGTCTGAGCGTGCAAGCGAGAGCGCGGAATAAGCGATAGAGAGGCACGATCGGCCCAAGCGTTGGCTGAGCGCCCGCCGCCGCCCGCCAGTCATCGTCAATGTTTCTTTATGACGTTATCACGTAAAACTATCGTCCGTAAACCGACTTTACAGACAACCTATTTTTGGTTTGTCCTTCAATCACGCAACAACTAAGAAACGAATTGACGTGATTTTTGGGGCATGGGTTTAGTTGAGGACCTGGAGAGTGACATACGCACCTTTTTATCCTGGAAAATCAAAAAGTTCGCACGGGATTTTAAAAACTAAATCCACGCAGACGAAGTTGTGGGCATCAGCTAGTTGGCGAATATAAGTTTAAAATCTCACTAACCACGGCTTTCACGATCACATTTTTTACGGTCAACGGTCATAGACAAACGCTGTGGTACTATACAGTCGTAGACTATTTGAAGCCTCAATAGCCCAACGGTTAAAGGTGCGGACTGAAACTGAAAGGTCGCAGGTTCCAATCCAACCCGTTGCACTATTGTCGTACCCACTCCTGGCACAAGCTTTCCGCTTATTTGGAGGGGAGAGGAGAATATTAGTCAAATTCAACTTGGTTGATATTCTTTTTAAAAACGCCGGCCAAGTGCGAGTCGAACTCGCGCACCGAGGGTTCCGTACTCCAAAAGTAAAATTAAAACGATAATATTATATTAATTTGCTTATTTATCGTTAACTTTGTTTGTAGAGGTTTATTGTTAATATAAAAAAAACTATGCTAGTTAGAGCGTTGGTTTTATTTTTCCTGTAAAATATACATAAACCGCGTCCGTGAACTTAGCAGAGCAAGTGCCAGCAGATCAAAAATAAAATGGAGTTCTGTTCGCATGCAGATGAGTTCTATAGTTCCTGATACATTTTAGAGATAGTTCTGGCGAGATAACCGAAAAAACGTCTGTTGAAAAAATGATCTGCTAACTTCCGGTAGCAGATCATTTTCCAGAAAATCAAAAATTAAAGTGTGTTCTGTACGCATCTGGCTGAGTTCTAGAGTTCCCTATACTTTTCAGAGATAGTTCTAGCATTTTTACCTAAAAAAAAGTCGGTTAAAAAAAATGATCTGCTACGGGAAGTTAGCAGAGCATCTGGCAGAAAATAAAATAAAATTCACAGAAACGAGTACTTTCTCTAACGAGGCTAAAACTCTGCGTCTTAAGATAGAACAGTAAAAAAACTATCACATCTAGCAAATAATTGATCTGATACTCTCTTAAAACTAAATCGTCGAAATGAAATAATAACTATAATTAAAAAATTCACTTACAACAGAACTCTCACCCTAGAGACTAGAACTCTTTGGAACTATTTAGACGAGTGACAGGTCTATAGTTTCCATCACAAATCTAAACTAGAACTCTCTTAAAACTTCCAGCAGAGCATAGCAGAAGATGACCATGAATCGTCGAAATGAAATAATAACTACAATTTAAAAATTTCGCTGACACCAGAACTCTCACCCTAGAGACTAGAACTCTTTGGAACTATTTAGACGAGTGACAGGTCTATAGTTTCCATCACAAATCTAAACTAGAACTGTCTTAAAACTTCCAGCAGAGCATAGCAGAAGATGACCATGAATCGTCGACATGAAATAATAACTATAATTAAAAAATTCACTTACAACAGAACTCTCACCCTAGAGACTAGAACTCTTTGGAACTATTAAGACGAGTGACAGGTCTATACTTTCCATCACAAATCTAAACTAGAACTCTCTTAAAACTTCCAGCAGAGCATAGCAGAAGATGACCATGAATCGTCGAAATGAAATAATAACTACAAATTAAATATTTCGCTGACACCAGAACTCTCACCGTAGAGACTAGAACTCTTTGGAACTATTTAGACGAGTGACAGTTCTATAGTTTCCATCACAAATCTAAACTAGAACTCTCTTAAAACTTCCAGCAGAGCATAGCAGAAGATGACCATGAATCGTCGAAATGAAATAATAACTATAATTAAAAAATTCACTTACAACAGAACTCTCACCCTAGAGACTAGAACTCTTTGGAACTATTTAGACGAGTGACAGGTCTATACTTTCCATCACAAATCTAAACTAGAACTCTCTTAAAACTTCCAGCAGAGCATAGCAGAAGATGACCATGAATCGTCGAAATGAAATAATAACTACAATTTAAAAATTTCGCTGACACCAGAACTCTCACCCTAGAGACTAGAACTCTTTGGAACTATTTAGACGAGTGACAGGTCTATAGTTTCCATCACAAATCTAAACTAGAACTCTCTTAAAACTTCCAGCAGAGCATAGCAGAAGATGACCATGAATCGTCGAAATGAAATAATAACTACAATTTAAAAAATTCACTTACAACAGAACTCTCATCCTAGAGACTAGAACTCTTTGGAACTATTTAGACGAGTGACAGGTCTGTAGTTTCCATCACAAATCTAAACTAGAACTCTCTTAAAACTTCCAGCAGAGCATAGCAGATGATGACCATGAATCGTCGAAATGAAATAATAACTACAATTTAAAAAATTCACTTACAACAGAACTCTCACCCTAGAGACTAGAACTCTTTGGAACTATTTAGACGAGTGAAAGGTCTATACTTTCCATCACAAATCTAAACTAGAACTCTCTTAAAACTTCCAGCAGAGCATAGCAGAAGATGACCATGAATCGTCGAAATGAAATAATAACTACAATTTAAAAATTTCGCTGACACCAGAACTCTCACCCTAGAGACTAGAACTCTTTGGAACTATTTAGACGAGTGACAGGTCTATAGTTTCCATCACAAATCTAAACTAGAACTCTCTTAAAACTTCCAGCAGAGCATAGCAGAAGATGACCATGAATCGTCGAAATGAAATAATAACTACAATTTAAAAAATTCACTTACAACAGAACTCTCACCCTAGAGACTAGAACTCCTTGGAACTATTTAGACGAGTGAAAGGTCTATACTTTCCATCACAAATCTAAACTAGAACTCTCTTAAAACTTCCAGCAGAGCATAGCAGAAGATGACCATGAATCGTCGACATGAAATAATAACTATAATTAAAAAATTCACTTACAACAGAACTCTCACCCTAGAGACTAGAACTCTTTGGAACTATTTAGACGAGTGACAGGTCTGTAGTTTGCATCACAAATCTAAACTAGAACTCTCTTAAAACTTCCAGCAGAGCATAGCAGAAGATGACCATGAATCGTCGAAATGAAATAATAACTACAATTTAAAAATTACGCTGACACCAGAACTCTCACCCTAGAGACTAGAACTCTCTGGAACTATTTAGACGAGTGACAGGTCTATACTTTCCATCACAAATCTAAACTAGAACTCTCTTAAAACTTCCAGCAGAGCATAGCAGAAGATGACCATGAATCGTCGAAATGAAATAATAACTACAATTTAAAAATTACGCTGACACCAGAACTCTCACCCTAGAGACTAGAACTCTTTGGAACTATTTAGACGAGTGACAGGTCTATAGTTTCCATCACAAATCTAAACTAGAACTCTCTTATAACTTCCAGCAGAGCATAGCAGAAGATGACCATGTATCGTCAAAATGAAATAATAACTATAATTAAAAAATTCACTTACAACAGAACTCTCACCCTAGAGACTAGAACTCTTTGGAACTATTTAGACGAGTGAAAGGTCTATACTTTCCATCACAAATCTAAACTAGAACTCTCTTAAAACTTCCAGCAGAGCATAGCAGAAGATGACCATGAATCGTCGAAATGAAATAATAACTACAATTTAAAAATTTCGCTGACACCAGAACTCTCACCCTAGAGACTAGAACTCTTTGGAACTATTTAGACGAGTGAAAGGTCTATACTTTCCATCACAAATCTAAACTAGAACTCTCTTAAAACTTCCAGCAGAGCATAGCAGAAGATGACCATGAGTCGTCGACATGAAATAATAACTATAATTAAAAAATTCACTTACAACAGAACTCTCACCCTAGAGACTAGAACTCTTTGGAACTATTTAGACGAGTGACAGGTCTATAGTTTCCATCACAAATCTAAACTAGAACTCTCTTAAAACTTCCAGCAGAGCATAGCAGAAGATGACCATGAATCGTCGAAATGAAATAATAACTACAATTTAAAAATTTCGCTGACACCAGAACTCTCACCCTAGAGACTAGAACTCTTTGGAACTATTTAGACGAGTGACAGGTCTATACTTTCCATCACAAATCTAAACTAGAACTCTCTTAAAACTTCCAGCAAAGCATAGCAGAAGATGACCATGAATCGTCGAAATGAAATAATAACTACAATTTAAAAATTTCGCTGACACCAGAACTCTCACCCTAGAGACTAGAACTCTTTGGAACTATTTAGACGAGTGACAGGTCTGTAGTTTCCATCACAAATCTAAACTAGAACTCTCTTAAAACTTCCAGCAGAGCATAGCAGAAGATGACCATGAATCGTCGAAATGAAATAATAACTATAATTAAATAAATCACTTACAACAGAACTCTCACCCTAGAGACTAGAACTCTTTGAAACTATTTAGACGAGTGACAGGTCTATAGTTTCCATCACAAATCTAAACTAGAACTCTCTTAAAACTTCCAGCAGAGCATAGCAGAAGATGACCATGAATCGTCGAAATGAATTAATAACTACAATTTAAAAATTTCGCTGACACCAGAACTCTCGCTCTAGAAGCCATAACTCTTCGGAACTATTTAGACGAATTATAGGTCTATAGTATCCGATAGAATGCAAACCTATCCTACATGACCTAAAGCCAACATGACCTAACGCCGACATGACCCAACTTAAACATGATCTAACGCCAACATAACCCAACGCCAACATAAACCAACGCCAAGAATACTCAAAGCCTATGTTGGCTTTGAGTATTTTTATTAAAGATTTTTATATAAACCTGTGAAGATGATCTGCCATATTCGCAATTAGAATGCCATAAGCCTATTTTATCGTAGTAGTTAACAAATTGCGAAATACGACCCGTATATTCAACCTGAAGCAGACGCTCGGCCGAGCTACATGGTAGGCGGAGTGAGGGGTGTTAGGTTTAATTTTCCTTACGGAATTTTCTGATTCGGTCGCCACGCTCAAAGCCCGCGATTAAAGCTATGCAATAGCTTAAAAATTTCAATATGGCGGCGACTTTTTTAAATTTTAACATCCATTTCCGCTTTCTTGACCGCAGGGAAGCCTAAATATCGATTTTGAACGAAATCGGTCCAATAACAAAGAATTTCAATATGGCGGCGACTTTTTAAAATTTTGGCATCGATTTCCGCTTTCTTGACCGCAGGGAAGCCTAAATATCGATTTTGAACGAAATCGGTCCAATAACAAAGAATTTCAATATGGCGGCGACTTTTTAAAATTTTAGCATCCATTTCCGCTTTCTTGACCGCAGGGAAGCCTAAATATCGATTTTGAACGAAATCGGTGCAATAACAAAGAATTTCAATATGGCGGCGACTTTTTAAAATTTTAGCATCCATTTCCGCTTTCTTGACCGCAGGGAAGCCTAAATATCGATTTAGAACGAAATCGGTCCAATAACAAAAAATTTCAATATGGCGGTGACTTTTTAAAATTTTGGCATCCATTTCCTCTTTCTTGACCGCAGGAAAACCTAAATATCGATTTTGAACGAAATCGGTGCAATAACAAAGAATTTCAATATGGCGGCGACTTTTTAAAATTTTAGCATCCATTTCCGCTTTCTTGACCGCAGGAAAACCTAAATATCGATTTTGAACGAAATCGGTGCAATAACAACGAATTTCAATATGGCGGCGACTTTTTAAAATTTTAGCATCCATTTCCGCTTTCTTGACCGCAGGGAAGCCTAAATATCGATTTAGAACGAAATCGGTCCAATAACAAAGAATTTCAATATGGCTGTGACTTTTTAAAATTTTGGCGTCCATTTCCTCTTTCTTGACCGCAGGAAAACCTAAATATCGATTTTGAACGAAATCGGTGCAATAACAAAGAATTTCAATATGGCGGCGACTTTTTAAAATTTTAGCATCCATTTCCGCTTTCTTGACCGCAGGGAAGCCTAAATATCGATTTTGAACGAAATCGGTGCAATAACAAAGAATTTCAATATGGCGGCGACTTTTTAAAATTTTGGTATCCATTTCCTCTTTCTTGACCGCAGGGAGGCCTAAATATCGATTTTGAAAGGAATCGGCCCAATAACAAAAAATTTCATCAAGGCGTCAACTTAAACTATAGATCTGAAACACATTAATGTTAGGATAGATTAGTTTATCTCAATTAAACTTTCCTACCTACTAAAGTAGTATTTATAGTAGGTTTTCGTGCTTTTTTACTAATTTTTACCTATTCCTACGAAAAAAACTTATCGACTTTTAAACTGCTTTTAAAGATTAGACAAGTATTTTAAAGTACTAGTTAAAAATATTGAAATAGGTAAGGTAAGTACATCAAGTTTGCGCATCGCATGCAAACGTCCGACCCGTATGGACGCCCAGGAGCAAAAACCCGAGCAAAGTGTTGAATAGCCTGTCGCTGCCTCCCCCGCACTTCCGAAATACGAGGTTACGTAGGCGCAAGCGTTTAGGACATTAATATGTTCTTTCCGAGAAACAATTGAGTTTTATAAAAGTGCCTTGTATGTGCTATTTATTTGTATTGATTTTCTAATTGCTTGAAAATATTCAAATACTTTTGTCATGTAAAATACATTTTAATATTACACTAGCGGCACGCTATGATGGCCGGTTTGACGTTTGTCCGCTCATGAAGTTCCGTATTAATTGATAACGACTTTGAAGGAAATAATTGTATTACTTTATTGACGATAGTGATGTGCAGAGATTCATAAATTTTATCGAATGTAGTTTTAGGTTTAGGACTCAAAATTTATTTATTAAATTGATTTCTAAAATGTATACAAGTGTAGAAAAATCAGTTTGCACCATTTAAGGGGTGAATGTACTTGTGAATATGAACAATTTTCACTATGTGGACAAACCTCTGAAATCGCAAAAAAATATCAGCTGTTTCATACAAAAGGTAAAATTTTTATTTTTATATGATATATACCACAACTCGGCATTTGGTTTTCTAAATTGAAAATTTTTAAAAATGGAATCTAATACGATCGTCACATAGGATCGCTGGCTAGCACAACTACTACCTCCGGCAAACTCGCGTCAATGCTCAATGCAAAACAAAGCAGTTTCGAATTGACGTTGCTTCGAAAAGTATAAACTGTCAGTGCAATGCGATTGTGATATAGTTTTGACCTGGCTTTGGATTTCAAATATTGATACTGCATTACTGTTGACCCTTGCTCGTTAATTTGGACTCTGTTCAAGCCCTTTGTTGTGGATTTCGTCGATATGACCGAACGTACGCAGAGAACTGTTCTAAATAGTCAGACACGTGAGTTCGTAATACGCCTTCGTAACTATTTCGATCGTGAAGCTCAAAATGGAGGGCCAATTTTACCTATAACGTCAGTGGTTGAACGCGTAGCTGATGCGCTTAATATTGGACAACGAACTGTTAGACGGATAACTAAAAAATCGGCCAAGTGCGAGTCGGGCCTCGCTCTTTTAGGGTTCCGTAAAAAAAAATTAAATTAAAAGATTTCCATCTACCCACCTACCCATTTTAATTTAATTTTTTTAATTTAATTTAATTTTTATTATTTGTTGTTATAGCGGCAATAGAAATACATAATATGTGAAAATTTCATCTGTCTATCTATTACCGTTTACGAGATACAGCCCGCTGACAGACGGACGGACGGACGGACGGACGGACGGACGGACGGACGGACAGCGTAGGCTTAGTAATAGGGTCCCGTTGGTACCCTTTGGGTACGGAACCCTAAAAAAAATATGGCGAGACTGGCACAGAAGAAAATAAACTTCACACACCAAAAAAGAGAAAACGAGCAAAACCAGTCGTAGGCATCGATAGCTTTGATGCCGATGCTATCTGAAGACATGTTTGTTTGTTTGTTTTTTTTTTCTTGTGTGCATATAAAGTATGTAATTATTCATTTTCATTCAAATATTCAGTTCGTTCAAATAAATTAAATAAACATATACATTTTTGTTTTATTAAACCTATTTAATCAGGTACAAAAACAAAACTTAATTGTTTTTTGTTCGAGAATAAATTGACATTCCACATCACTATTGTAATGTTTCAAACCGGCCATCATAGCGTGCCGCTAGTTTAAGAGTTTCTGTGTTGATTTTGTTGTTGAGAAAATTTTTGTAAAATATTAGTATGTTAAATCTAGAAAATGGTATTATTTTAAGTTTATTTTGTTGTACCTAATATTTTAATTCGGTTTTAAATTTATTAATTATAAGTATAGATAATCACTTTCTATATTAATCACATCTAAGTACTTTGTTTCGATTTGATATTTTTTTTTAAATACATGATAATTGTGATATTTTAATTGTATGGACGCGTGTCGTCCGACTCTTACGAGTGCCCAGGAGCAAAAACCCGAATATAGTGTTAATAAACCTGTCGCTGGTTCCTGCTGTTTGTTCTTTTCGAGAAACAATTGAGTTTTAAGTACGTGCTTTATACATATTTGTCAATTTTCTATTCGCTTGAAAATATTAAAACATTTCTTATAAATATTGTTGTTTACAGTGAGGGCAATGCTGGGTAAATTAATAATATGATATAATAGGTAACTATTATTTTAATATTTAGAGTTTTTGTTGATAAAATTTTAATAAAACTTTATTATAATAAATCTAGCTCTTAATTTATATAAGTTTATTTAGTTGTAGTTATAGGTAGACATCTAATACACACATCAAAAGTGTCTAGGGATCAACATATATTTTTGCAATAACTTTTCTCCTGATTGATATTAATTAAAATTTTCTTTAAGGATTCATCAAATAAAGTGTTTTCGTTTGTCACAGTAACGATAAACCAAGTCACCTTTGCATTAATAAAGAAATTTGCCATTTTCCTAATAAAGGGATTTTTGACATTTGAACCACTAACATTAAAGTTCGAAAAAAATACTGAAATAACAGTTTTCTTTAAAATTTTATTGGGTAACTTAAACAATTAATAATCCGTGTTTCTACCGCGAACACTAACAACACAAGAACATCGGTTTGGCATACTCAAAATGAGTTCATCCAAATCACGCTGTGGAATGGCCGCCCATGTTCGTTGCAACAACAAAAAAGGTCTTCTTGCCACTGGATACCCTCCATATTCGGCAGAGCTCTTCTCTGTAGCATATCCCATGCATGCTCAATCGGGTTCAAGTCTGGCGACTGAGCAGGCCAGGGCAGGACATTGATGTTAGCTGCGGCGAGAGTCTGTCTTACAACTCTTGCGGTGTGCGGTCGTGCATTATCATGCATTAACTGAAATAAGGGACCGATTTGCACTTGTAGAGGAACGATGACGTCTGATACAATCGTCTCAGCATAAATTTGAGCGTTGAGGTTGCCTCTGATCCAAATCAACTCAGTTCTTCCGCCGATCCAAATACCCGCCCATACCATGATGGTTCCACCACTATAAGGATGGACTTCCTGGCAGGATTTTAATCGCTGTTGGCGTCCAGGGGTTCTCCAGTGTCGTATACGTCTTGTATCCGGTCTCATACCAAAACGAGACTCATCAGAAAAGCACACGAAACGCCATTGTTCTTCTGCCCAATTTCTGTGTTCAAGAGCCCATTGATATCGAATCCTACGATTGTGCATTGCTATAGGTGGTACCCGTAGCGGTCTTCGGGAATGAAGGTTCACTTCATGAAAGCGGTTTCTGACTGTTTGGTCGCTAATTAAGTTCCCTGAAGAGTGATGAAGCCTCACGGCTAACATCATGGCGGTTATTGTTGGAGCTCTTCGAGTTAAGATTTGAATGTATCGGTCTTGTCTCCGTGTGGTGCAGCGATACCGTCCTCCATGGCGCTCAGCCACGGTACCAGTGCTTCGGTAACGTGTCCAAAGTCGACTGATAACACTCTGACTTGTATTCAGAGCTAAAGCCACAGTACGTTGCCGGAAACCAGCTTCTATCATTCCCACGGCTCTGAGCATTTCTTCCCTGCTTAAATGACGTCGCCGCTCCATAATAACGTTGGTTTTAATCAGTATTAGGGAAACAGTAGCACTAATAATGTCTTCAATGCGTTGTATATTTTTATAGGGAAAATTATTGACAGCTGATTTTCATCTTTAACTCGAATTTGATTGACAGTTCCTGATTCAAATTATGAAATGCACCAAAAAGGATCCATATAAATTTATAAAATCATAAATTTATTACAAAGCCACATCTCAATCTCAAGAAATCCGCATAAAAATGCTTGATCCCTAGACACTTTTGATGTGTGTATTTTAAGTTTTAAATCCATTATTTTTATTTTTTTTAAATAAACAAAGCAGGTAAGTAACTACTTACAAAGTACTTTGTTTCGATGTAATACTACATTTTTTTAATCTATGTATAATAATAATTGTGATACCATGTCAATTGTATGGTAATATGTAAATAAGGTAGATATTTGGTACTTTTATAATAATTGCTAGGTTCTGGGAATTTTTAAATTACTGTAATTATTGTGAAGGTAAGTGTCAAACAATCAAAACAAAATGCGGATCAAACCGACCTATGATAAAATAGCTTTACGGCAAATTCTATTAGATGTTAATTGTCGTACTATAGATGAGAATGGGCGTCTTCTACCACCTTCCCATGAGATGTATCAAACGATTTCAAATTTGATGGCGGATAAAGGGTCAATGATCACGCCTAAGCATGTCTATACAATCATTAACAACAATCGCAGTGGATTTAGAGATCTCATTATGGAAGTTCACGATATTCGACTGCCAGCAACCAGCACCTCAGTGAATGACGATAATAATTATAGTGGCGAAAGGTGTGCAGACCAAACCACTACCCTTACCAGTTTAACTTCAATTAAAGTGAACTTGGTAATTTCGCAAGAAAAATGGCAAAATATTCGACCCCAAGAAAAAATATACGGAAATCGGATATATTGGAAATTGCGACAAGGGTGGGCAGACATACATAGTAGCTGAAGCTCTATGGGTGCAGCACCATCTAGACTGTGTATTTGTATTTAAAAATCATAATGTCTACTTGAGTGCAATTTCCAAATATTTTTTGACAATAGAAGGATTTTGCCGTGAATGTGACCAAAGATTTATTGCACACTGTTGAAAGAGCCAATGAAAGATATTGATGTCATTCTACAGTGTAATGTTTCTGGCATTAAAGCGACGTCTCATTCGGGTAACAAAAGAAGACAATTAAGAGGTGGTCGTCGTCTCAAGGTGGCAGACTATCTCATTGACGCCCGTATGGACGCGGTCACATGGCGTCGACAAGAAGCTGGCCGTATCAAGAAATTTGGAGGAAAAAATCCACCAATCTTACCGACGAATGATGTCGAAAAGCCATTTCGACGATTCATGGTCATCTTCTGCTATGCTCTGCTGGAAGTCTTAAGAGAGTTCTAGTTTAGATTTGTGATGGAAACTATAGACCTGTCACTCGTCTAAATAGTTCCAAAGAGTTCTAGTCTCTAGGGTGAGAGTTCTGTTGTAAGTGATTTTTTTAATTATAGTTATTATTTCATTTCGACGATTCATGGTCATCTTCTGCTATGCTCTGCTGGAAGTTTTAATAGAGTTCTAGATTAGATTTGTGATGGAAACTTTAGACCTGTCACTCCTCTAAATAGTTCCAAAGAGTTGGAGTCTCTAGAGTAAGAGTTCTGGTGTCAGCGAAATTTTCATGGTCATCTTCTGCTATGCTCTGCTGGAAGTTTTAAGAGAGTTCTAGTTTAGATTTGTGATGGAAACTATAGACCTGTCACTCGTCTAAATAGTTCCAAAGAGTTCTAGTCTCTAGGGTGAGAGTTCTGGTGTCAGCGAAATTTTTAAATTGTAGTTATTATTTCATTTCGACGATTCATGGTCATTTTCTGCTATGCTCTGCTGGAAGTCTTAAGAGAGTTCTAGTTTAGATTTGTGATGGAAACTATAGACCTGTCACTCGTCTAAATAGTTCCAAAGAGTTCTAGTCTCTAGGGTGAGAGTTCTGGTGTCAGCGAAATTTTTAAATTGTAGTTATTATTTCATTTCGACGATTCATGGTCATCTTCTGCTATGCTCTGCTGGAAGTTTTAAGAGAGTTCTAGTTTAGATTTGTGATGGAAACTATAGACCTGTCACTCGTCTAAATAGTTCAAAAGAGTTCTAGTCTCTAGGGTGAGAGTTCTGTTGTAAGTGATTTTTTAAATTATAGTTATTATTTCATTTCGACGATTCATGGTCATCTTCTGCTATGCTCTGCTGGAAGTTTTAAGAGAGTTCTAGATAAGATTTGTGATGGAAACTTTAGACCTCTCACTCCTCTAAATAGTTCCAAAGAGTTCGAGTCTCTAGAGTAAGAGTTCTGGTGTCAGCGAAATTTTTAAATTGTAGTTATTATTTCATTTCGACGATTCATGGTCATCTTCTGCTTTGCTCTGCTGGAAGTTTTAAGAGAGTTCTAGTTTAGATTTGTGATGGAAACTATAGACCTGTCACTCGTCTAAATAGTTCCAAAGAGTTCTAGTCTCTAGGGTGAGAGTTCTGTTGTAAGTGATTTTTTTAATTATAGTTATTATTTCATTTCGACGATTCATGGTCATCTTCTGCTATGCTCTGCTGGAAGTTTTAAGAGAGTTCTAGATTAGATTTGTGATGGAAACTTTAGACCTGTCACTCCTCTAAATAGTTCCAAAGAGGTGGAGTCTCTAGAGTAAGAGTTCTGGTGTCAGCGAAATTTTTAAATTGTAGTTATTATTTCATTTCGACGATTCATGGTCATCTTCTGCTATGCTCTGCTGGAAGTTTTAAGAGAGTTCTAGTTTAGATTTTTGATGGAAACTATAGACCTATCACTCGTTTAAATAGTTCCAAAGAGTTCTAGTCTCTAGGGTGAGAGTTCTGGTGTCAGCGAAATTTTTAAATTGTAGTTATTATTTCATTTCTACGATTCATGGTCATCTTCTGCTATGCTCTGCTGGAAGTTTTAAGAGAGTTCTAGTTTAGATTTGTGATGGAAACTATAGACCTGTCACTCGTCTAAATAGTTACAAAGAGTTCCAGTGTCTAGGGTGAGAGTTCTGGTGTCAGCGAAATTTTTAAATTGTAGTTATTATTTCATTTCGACGATTCATGGTCATCTTCTGCTATGCTCTGCTGGAAGTTTTAAGAGAGTTCTGGTTTAGATTTGTGATGGACACTATAGACCTATCACTCGTCTAAATAGTTCCAAAGAGTTCTAGTCTCTAGGGTGAGAGTTCTGGTGTCAGCGAAATTTTTAAATTGTAGTTATTATTTCATTTCTACGATTCATGGTCATCTTCTGCTATGCTCTGCTGGAAGTTTTAAGAGAGTTCTAGTTTAGATTTGTGATGGAAACTATAGACCTGTCACTCGTCTAAATAGTTCCAAAGAGTTCTAGTCTCTAGGGTGAGAGTTCTGTTGTAAGTTAATTTTTTAATTATAGTTATTATTTCATTTCGACGATTCATGGTCATCTTCTGCTATGCTCTGCTGGAAGTTTTAAGAGAGTTCTAGTTTAGATTTGTGATGGAAACTATAGACCTGTCACTCGTCTAAATAGTTCCAAAGAGTTCTAGTCACTAGGGTGAGAGTTCTGTTGTAAGTGATTTTTTTAATTATAGTTATTATTTCATTTCGACGATTCATGGTCATCTTCTGCTATGCTCTGCTGGAAGTTTTAAGAGAGTTCTAGTTTAGATTTGTGATGGAAGCTATAGACCTGTCACTCGTCTAAATAGTTCCAAAGAGTTCTAGTCTCTAGGGTGAGAGTTCTGTTGTAAGTTAATTTTTTAATTATAGTTATTATTTCATTTCGACGATTCATGGTCATCTTCTGCTATGCTCTGCTGGAAGTTTTAAGAGAGTTCTAGATTAGATTTGTGATGGATACTTTAGACCTGTCACTCCTCTAAATAGTTCCAAAGAGTTGGAGTCTCTAGAGTAAGAGTTCTGGTGTCAGCGAAATTTTTAAATTGTAGTTATTATTTCATTTCGACGATTCATTGTCATCTTCTGCTATGCTCTGCTGGAAGTTTTAAGAGAGTTCTAGTTTAGATTTGTGACGGAAAGTATAAACCTGTCACTCGTCTAAAGAGTTCCAAAGAGTTCTAGTCTCTAGGGTGAGAGTTCTGTTGTAAGTGATTTTTTAATTTTAGTTATTATTTCATTTCGACGATTCATGGTCATCTTCTGCTATGCTCTGCTGGAAGTTTTAAGAGAGTTCTAGTTTAGATTTGTGATGGAAAAAATAGACCTGTCACACGTCTAAATAGTTCCAAGGAGTTCTAGTCTCTAGGGTGAGAGTTCTGGTGTCAGCGAAATTTTTAAATTGTAGTTATTATTTCATTTCGACGATTCATGGTCATCTTCTGCTATGCTCTGCTGGAAGTTTTAAGAGAGTTCTAGTTTAGATTTGTGATGGAAACTATAGACCTGTCACTCGTCTAAATAGTTCCAAAGAGTTCTAGTCTCTAGGGTGAGAGTTCTGTTGTAAGTTAATTTTTTAATTATAGTTATTATTTCATTTCGACGATTCATGGTCATCTTCTGCTATGCTCTGCTGGAAGTTTTAAGAGAGTTCTAGTTTAGATTTGTGATGGAAACTATAGACCTGTCACTCGTCTAAATAGTTCCAAAGAGTTCTAGTCTCTAGGGTGAGAGTTCTGTTGTAAGTGAATTTTTTAATTATAGTTATTATTTCATTTCGACGATTCATGGTCATCCTCTGCTATGCTCTGCTGGAAGTTTTAAGAGAGTTCTAGTTTAGATTTGTGATGGAAAGTATAGACCTTTCACTCTTCTAAATAGTTCCAAAGAGTTCTAGTCTCTAGGGTGAGAATTTCGGTGTCAGCGAAATTTTTAAATTGTAGTTATTATTTCATTTCGACGATTCATGGTCATCTTCTGCTATGCTCTGCTGGAAGTTTTAAGAGAGTTCTAGTTTAGATTTGTAATAGAAACTATACACCTGTCACTCGTCTAAATAGCTCCAAAGAGTTCTAGTCTCTAGGGTGAGAGTTCTGGTGTCAGCGAAATTTTTAAATTGTAGTTATTATTTCATTTCGACGATTCATGGTCATCTTCTGCTATGCTCTGCTGGAGGTCTTAAGAGAGTTCTAGTTTAGATTTGTGATGGAAACTATAGACCTGTCACTCTTCTAAATTGTTCTAAAGAGTTCTAGTCTCTAGGGTGAGAGTTCTGTTGTAAGTGATTTTTTTAATTATAGTTATTATTTCATTTCGACGATTCATGGTCATCTTCTGCTATGCTCTGCTGGAAGTTTTAAGAGAGTTCTAGATTAGATTTGTGATGGAAACTTTAGACCTGTCACTCTTCTAAATAGTTCCAAAGAGTTGGAGTCTCTAGAGTAAGAGTTCTGGTGTCAGCGAAATTTTTAAATTGTAGTTATTATTTCATTTCGACGATTCATGGTCATCTTCTGGTATGCTCTGCTGGAAGTTTTAAGAGAGTTCTAGTTTAGATTTGTGATGGAAACTATAGACCTGTCACTCGTCTAAATAGTTCCAAAGAGTTCTAGTCTCTAGGGTGAGAGTTCTGGTGTCAGCGAAATTTTTAAATTGTAGTTATTATTTCATTTCGACGATTCATGGTCATCTTCTGCTATGCTCTGCTGGAAGTTTTAAGAGAGTTCTAGTTTAGATTTGTGATGGAAACTATAGACCTGTCACTCTTCTAAATAGCTCCAAAGAGTTCTAGTCTCTAGGGTGAGAGTTCTGGTGTCAGCGAAATTTTTAAATTGTAGTTATTATTTCATTTCGACGATTCATGGTCATCTTCTGCTATGCTCTGGTGGAAGTTTTAAGAGAGTTCTAGTTAAGATTTGTGACGGAAAGTATAAACCTGTCACTCGTCTAAATAGTTCCAAAGAGTTCTAGTCTCTATGGTGAGAGTTCTCGTATCAGCGAAATTTTTAAATTGTAGTTATTATTTCATTTCGACGATTCATGGTCATCTTCTGCTATGCTCTGCTGGAAGTTTTAAGAGAGTTCTAGTTTAGATTTGTGATGGAAACTATAGACCTGTCACTCGTCTAAATAGTTCCAAAGAGTTCTAGTCTCTAGGGTGAGAGTTCTGGTGTCAGCGAAATTTTTAAATTGTAGTTATTATTTCATTTCGACGATTCATGGTCATCTTCTGCTATGCTCTGCTGGAAGTCTTAAGAGAGTTCTAGTTTAGATTTGTGATGGAAACTATAGACCTGTCACTCGTCTAAATAGTTTCAAAGAGTTCTAGTCTCTAGGGTGAGAGTTCTGTTGTAAGTGATTTATTTAATTATAGTTATTATTTCATTTCGACGATTCATGGTCATCTTCTGCTATGCTCTGCTGGAAGTTTTAAGAGAGTTCTAGATTAGATTTGTGATGGAAACTTTAGACCTGTCACTCCTCTAAATAGTTCCAAAGAGTTGGATTCTCTAGAGTAAGAGTTCTGGTGTCAGCGAAATTTTTAAATTGTAGTTATTATTTCATTTCGACGATTCATGGTCATCTTCTGTTATGCTCTGCTGGAAGTTTTAAGAGAGTTCTAGTTTAGATTTGTGACGGAAAGTATAAACCTGTCACTCGTCTAAATAGTTCCAAAGAGTTCTAGTCTCTAGGGTGAGAGTTCTGTTGTAAGTGATTTTTTTAATTATAGTTATTATTTCATTTCGACGATTCATGGTCATCTTCTGCTATGCTCTGCTGGATGTTTTAAGATAGTTCTAGTTTAGATTTGTGATGGAAAGTATAGACCTGTCACTCGTCTAAATAGTTCCAAGGAGTTCTAGTCTCTAGGGTGAGAGTTCTGGTGTCAGCGAAATTTTTAAATTGTAGTTATTATTTCATTTCGACGATTCATGGTCATCTTCTGCTATGCTCTGCTGGAAGTTTTAAGAGAGTTCTAGTTTAGATTTGTGATGGAAACTATAGACCTGTCACTCGTCTAAATAGTTCCAAAGAGTTCTAGTCTCTAGGGTGAGAGTTCTGTTGTAAGTGATTTTTTAAATTATAGTTATTATTTCATTTCGACGATTCATGGTCATCTTCTGCTATGCTCTGCTGGAAGTTTTAAGAGAGTTCTAGTTTAGATTTGTGATGGAAACTATAGACCTGTCACTCCTCTAAATATTTCCGAAGAGTTCTAGTCTCTAGGGTGAGAGTTCTGTTGTAAGTGATTTTTTTAATTATAGTTATTTCATTTCGACGATTCATGGTCATCTTCTGCTATGCTCTGCTGGAAGTTTTAAGAGAGTTCTAGTTTAGATTTGTGATGGAAACTATAGACCTGTCACTCGTCTAAATAGTTCCTAAGAGTTCTAGTCTCTAGGGTGAGAGTTCTGTTGTAAGTGAATTTTTTAATTATAGTTATTTTTTCATTTCGACGATTCATAGTCATCTTCTGCTATGCTCTGCTGGAAGTTTTAAGAGAGTTCTAGTTTAGATTTGTGATGGAAACTATAGACCTGTCACTCGTCTAAATAGTTCCAAAGAGTTCTAGTCTCTAGGGTGAGAGTTCTGTTGTAAGTGAATTTTTTAATTATAGTTATTATTTCATTTCGACGATTCATGGTCATCTTCTGCTATGCTCTGCTGGAAGTTTTAAGAGAGTTCTAGTTTAGATTTGTGATGGAGACTATAGACCTGTCACTCGTCTAAATAGTTCCAAAGAGTTCTAGTCTCTAGGGTGAGAGTTCTGTTGTAAGTGATTTATTTAATTATAGTTATTATTTCATTTCGACGATTCATGGTCATCTTCTGCTATGCTCTGCTGGAAGTTTTAAGAGAGTTCTAGTTTAGATTTGTGATGGAAAGTATAGACCTGTCACTCGTCTAAATAGTTCCAAGGAGTTCTAGTCTCTAGGGTTAGAGTTCTGGTGTCAGCTAAATTTTTAAATTGTAGTTATTATTTCATTTCGACGATTCATGGTCATCTTCTGCTATGCTCTGCTGGAAGTTTTAAGAGAGTTCTAGTTTAGATTTGTGATGGAAAGTATAGACCTGTCACTCGTCTAAATAGTTCCAAGGAGTTCTAGTCTCTAGGGTTAGAGTTCTGGTGTCAGCTAAATTTTTAAATTGTAGTTATTATTTCATTTCGACGATTCATGGTCATCTTCTGCTATGCTCTGCTGGAAGTTTTAAGAGAGTTCTAGTTTAGATTTGTGATGGAAACTTTAGAACTGTCACTCCTCTAAATAGTTCCAAAGAGTTGGAGTCTCTAGGGTAAGAGTTCTGGTGTCAGCGAAATTTTTAAATTGTAGTTATTATTTCATTTCGACGATTCATGGTCATCTTCTGCTATGCTCTGCTGGAAGTTTTAAGAGAGTTCTAGTTTAGATTTGTGATTGAAACTATAGACCTGTCACTCGTCTAAATAGTTCCAAAGAGTTCTAGTCTCTAGGGTGAGAGTTCTGTTGTAAGTGATTTTTTTAATTATAGTTATTATTTCATTTCGACGATTCATGGTCATCTTCTGCTATGCTCTGCTGGATGTTTTAAGATAGTTCTAGTTTAGATTTGTGATGGAAAGTATAGACCTGTCACTCGTCTAAATAGTTCCAAGGAGTTCTAGTCTCTAGGGTGAGAGTTCTGGTGTCAGCGAAATTTTTAAATTGTAGTTATTATTTCATTTCGACGATTCATGGTCATCTTCTGCTATGCTCTGCTGGAAGTTTTAAGAGAGTTCTAGTTTAGATTTGTGATGGAAACTATAGACCTGTCACTCGTCTAAATAGTTCCAAAGAGTTCTAGTCTCTAGGGTGAGAGTTCTGTTGTAAGTGATTTTTTTAATTATAGTTATTATTTCATTTCGACGATTCATGGTCATCTTCTGCTATGCTCTGCTGGAAGTTTTAAGAGAGTTCTAGTTTAGATTTGTGATGGAAACTATAGACCTGTCACTCTTCTAAATAGCTCCAAAGAGTTCTAGTCTCTAGGGTGAGAGTTCTGGTGTCAGCGAAATTTTTAAATTGTAGTTATTATTTCATTTCGACGATTCATGGTCATCTTCTGCTATGCTCTGGTGGAAGTTTTAAGAGAGTTCTAGTTAAGATTTGTGACGGAAAGTATAAACCTGTCACTCGTCTAAATAGTTCCAAAGAGTTCTAGTCTCTATGGTGAGAGTTCTCGTATCAGCGAAATTTTTAAATTGTAGTTATTATTTCATTTCGACGATTCATGGTCATCTTCTGCTATGCTCTGCTGGAAGTTTTAAGAGAGTTCTAGTTTAGATTTGTGATGGAAACTATAGACCTGTCACTCGTCTAAATAGTTCCAAAGAGTTCTAGTCTCTAGGGTGAGAGTTCTGGTGTCAGCGAAATTTTTAAATTGTAGTTATTATTTCATTTCGACGATTCATGGTCATCTTCTGCTATGCTCTGCTGGAAGTCTTAAGAGAGTTCTAGTTTAGATTTGTGATGGAAACTATAGACCTGTCACTCGTCTAAATAGTTTCAAAGAGTTCTAGTCTCTAGGGTGAGAGTTCTGTTGTAAGTGATTTTTTTAATTATAGTTATTATTTCATTTCGACGATTCATGGTCATCTTCTGCTATGCTCTGCTGGAAGTTTTAAGAGAGTTCTAGATTAGATTTGTGATGGAAACTTTAGACCTGTCATTCCTCTAAATAGTTCCAAAGAGTTGGATTCTCTAGAGTAAGAGTTCTGGTGTCAGCGAAATTTTTAAATTGTAGTTATTATTTCATTTCGACGATTCATGGTCATCTTCTGTTATGCTCTGCTGGAAGTTTTAAGAGAGTTCTAGTTTAGATTTGTGACGGAAAGTTTAAACCTGTCACTCGTCTAAATAGTTCCAAAGAGTTCTAGTCTCTAGGGTGAGAGTTCTGTTGTAAGTGATTTTTTTAATTATAGTTATTATTTCATTTCGACGATTCATGGTCATCTTCTGCTATGCTCTGCTGGATGTTTTAAGATAGTTCTAGTTTAGATTTGTGATGGAAAGTATAGACCTGTCACTCGTCTAAATAGTTCCAAGGAGTTCTAGTCTCTAGGGTGAGAGTTCTGGTGTCAGCGAAATTTTTAAATTGTAGTTATTATTTCATTTCGACGATTCATGGTCATCTTCTGCTATGCTCTGCTGGAAGTTTTAAGAGAGTTCTAGTTTAGATTTGTGATGGAAACTATAGACCTGTCACTCGTCTAAATAGTTCCAAAGAGTTCTAGTCTCTAGGGTGAGAGTTCTGTTGTAAGTGATTTTTTAAATTATAGTTATTATTTCATTTCGACGATTCATGGTCATCTTCTGCTATGCTCTGCTGGAAGTTTTAAGAGAGTTCTAGTTTAGATTTGTGATGGAAACTATAGACCTGTCACTCCTCTAAATATTTCCGAAGAGTTCTAGTCTCTAGGGTGAGAGTTCTGTTGTAAGTGATTTTTTTAATTATAGTTATTTCATTTCGACGATTCATGGTCATCTTCTGCTATGCTCTGCTGGAAGTTTTAAGAGAGTTCTAGTTTAGATTTGTGATGGAAACTATAGACCTGTCACTCGTCTAAATAGTTCCTAAGAGTTCTAGTCTCTAGGGTGAGAGTTCTGTTGTAAGTGAATTTTTTAATTATAGTTATTTTTTCATTTCGACGATTCATAGTCATCTTCTGCTATGCTCTGCTGGAAGTTTTAAGAGAGTTCTAGTTTAGATTTGTGATGGAAACTATAGACCTGTCACTCGTCTAAATAGTTCCAAAGAGTTCTAGTCTCTAGGGTGAGAGTTCTGTTGTAAGTGAATTTTTTAATTATAGTTATTATTTCATTTCGACGATTCATGGTCATCTTCTGCTATGCTCTGCTGGAAGTTTTAAGAGAGTTCTAGTTTAGATTTGTGATGGAGACTATAGACCTGTCACTCGTCTAAATAGTTCCAAAGAGTTCTAGTCTCTAGGGTGAGAGTTCTGTTGTAAGTGATTTATTTAATTATAGTTATTATTTCATTTCGACGATTCATGGTCATCTTCTGCTATGCTCTGCTGGAAGTTTTAAGAGAGTTCTAGTTTAGATTTGTGATGGAAAGTATAGACCTGTCACTCGTCTAAATAGTTCCAAGGAGTTCTAGTCTCTAGGGTTAGAGTTCTGGTGTCAGCTAAATTTTTAAATTGTAGTTATTATTTCATTTCGACGATTCATGGTCATCTTCTGCTATGCTCTGCTGGAAGTTTTAAGAGAGTTCTAGTTTAGATTTGTGATGGAAAGTATAGACCTGTCACTCGTCTAAATAGTTCCAAGGAGTTCTAGTCTCTAGGGTTAGAGTTCTGGTGTCAGCTAAATTTTTAAATTGTAGTTATTATTTCATTTCGACGATTCATGGTCATCTTCTGCTATGCTCTGCTGGAAGTTTTAAGAGAGTTCTAGTTTAGATTTGTGATGGAAACTTTAGAACTGTCACTCCTCTAAATAGTTCCAAAGAGTTGGAGTCTCTAGGGTAAGAGTTCTGGTGTCAGCGAAATTTTTAAATTGTAGTTATTATTTCATTTCGACGATTCATGGTCATCTTCTGCTATGCTCTGCTGGAAGTTTTAAGAGAGTTCTAGTTTAGATTTGTGATTGAAACTATAGACCTGTCACTCGTCTAAATAGTTCCAAAGAGTTCTAGTCTCTAGGGTGAGAGTTCTGTTGTAAGTGATTTTTTTAATTATAGTTATTATTTCATTTCGACGATTCATGGTCATCTTCTGCTATGCTCTGCTGGATGTTTTAAGATAGTTCTAGTTTAGATTTGTGATGGAAAGTATAGACCTGTCACTCGTCTAAATAGTTCCAAGGAGTTCTAGTCTCTAGGGTGAGAGTTCTGGTGTCAGCGAAATTTTTAAATTGTAGTTATTATTTCATTTCGACGATTCATGGTCATCTTCTGCTATGCTCTGCTGGAAGTTTTAAGAGAGTTCTAGTTTAGATTTGTGATGGAAACTATAGACCTGTCACTCGTCTAAATAGTTCCAAAGAGTTCTAGTCTCTAGGGTGAGAGTTCTGTTGTAAGTGATTTTTTTAATTATAGTTATTATTTCATTTCGACGATTCATGGTCATCTTCTGCTATGCTCTGCTGGAAGTTTTAAGAGAGTTCTAGTTTAGATTTGTGATGGAAACTATAGACCTGTCACTCGTCTAAATAGTTCCTAAGAGTTCTAGTCTCTAGGGTGAGAGTTCTGTTGTAAGTGAATTTTTTAATTATAGTTATTTTTTCATTTCGACGATTCATAGTCATCTTCTGCTATGCTCTGCTGGAAGTTTTAAGAGAGTTCTAGTTTAGATTTGTGATGGAAACTATAGACCTGTCACTCGTCTAAATAGTTCCAAAGAGTTCTAGTCTCTAGGGTGAGAGTTCTGTTGTAAGTGAATTTTTTAATTATAGTTATTATTTCATTTCGACGATTCATGGTCACCTTCTGCTATGCTCTGCTGGAAGTTTTAAGAGAGTTCTAGTTTAGATTTGTGATGGAGTTTATAGACCTGTCACTCGTCTAAATAGTTCCAAAGAGTTCTAGTCTCTAGGGTGAGAGTTCTGTTGTAAGTGATTTATTTAATTATAGTTATTATTTCATTTCGACGATTCATGGTCATCTTCTGCTATGCTCTGCTGGAAGTTTTAAGAGAGTTCTAGTTTAGATTTGTGATGGAAAGTATAGACCTGTCACTCGTCTAAATAGTTCCAAGGAGTTCTAGTCTCTAGGGTTAGAGTTCTGGTGTCAGCTAAATTTTTAAATTGTAGTTATTATTTCATTTCGACGATTCATGGTCATCTTCTGCTATGCTCTGCTGGAAGTTTTAAGAGAGTTCTAGTTTAGATTTGTGATGGAAACTATAGACCTGTCACTCCTCTAAATATTTCCGAAGAGTTCTAGTCTCTAGGGTGAGAGTTCTGTTGTAAGTGATTTTTTTAATTATAGTTATTATTTCATTTCGACGATTCATGGTCATCTTCTGCTATGCTCTGCTGGAAGTTTTAAGAGAGTTCTAGTTTAGATTTGTGATGGAAACTATAGACCTGTCACTCGTCTAAATAGTTCCTAAGAGTTCTAGTCTCTAGGGTGAGAGTTCTGTTGTAAGTGAATTTTTTAATTATAGTTATTTTTTCATTTCGACGATTCATAGTCATCTTCTGCTATGCTCTGCTGGAAGTTTTAAGAGAGTTCTAGTTTAGATTTGTGATGGAAACTATAGACCTGTCACTCGTCTAAATAGTTCCAAAGAGTTCTAGTCACTAGGGTGAGAGTTCTGTTGTAAGTGATTTTTTTAATTATAGTTATTATTTCATTTCGACGATTCATGGTCATCTTCTGCTATGCTCTGCTGGAAGTTTTAAGAGAGTTCTAGTTTAGATTTGTGATGGAAAGTATAGACCTGTCACTCGTCTAAATAGTTCCAAGGAGTTCTAGTCTCTAGGGTTAGAGTTCTGGTGTCAGCTAAATTTTTAAATTGTAGTTATTATTTCATTTCGACGATTCATGGTCATCTTCTGCTATGCTCTGCTGGAAGTTTTAAGAGAGTTCTAGTTTAGATTTGTGATGGAAAGTATAGACCTGTCACTCGTCTAAATAGTTCCAAGGAGTTCTAGTCTCTAGGGTTAGAGTTCTGGTGTCAGCTAAATTTTTAAATTGTAGTTATTATTTCATTTCGACGATTCATGGTCATCTTCTGCTATGCTCTGCTGGAAGTTTTAAGAGAGTTCTAGTTTAGATTTGTGATGGAAACTTTAGAACTGTCACTCCTCTAAATAGTTCCAAAGAGTTGGAGTCTCTAGGGTAAGAGTTCTGGTGTCAGCGAAATTTTTAAATTGTAGTTATTATTTCATTTCGACGATTCATGGTCATCTTCTGCTATGCTCTGCTGGAAGTTTTAAGAGAGTTCTAGTTTAGATTTGTGATGGAAACTATAGACCTGTCACTCGTCTAAATAGTTCCAAAGAGTTCTAGTCTCTAGGGTGAGAGTTCTGTTGTAAGTGATTTTTTTAATTATAGTTATTATTTCATTTCGACGATTCATGGTCATCTTCTGCTATGCTCTGCTGGAAGTTTTAAGAGAGTTCTAGTTTAGATTTGTGATGGAAACTTTAGAACTGTCACTCTTCTAAATAGTTCCAAAGAGTTGGAGTCTCTAGGGTAAGAGTTCTGGTGTCAGCGAAATTTTTAAATTGTAGTTATTATTTCATTTCGACGATTCATGGTCATCTTCTGCTATGCTCTGCTGGAAGTTTTAAGAGAGTTCTAGTTTAGATTTGTAATGGAAAGTATAGACCTTTCACTCGTCTAAATAGTTCCAAAGAGTTCTAGTCTCTAGGGTGAGAGTTCTGTTGTAAGTGAATTTTTTAATTATAGTTATTATTTCATGTCGACGACTCATGGTCATCTTCTGCTATGCTCTGCTGGAAGTTTTAAGAGAGTTTCAGATCAATTATTTGCTAGATGTGATAGTTTTATTACTGTTCTATCTTAAGACGCAGAGTTTTAGCCTCGTTAGAGAAAGTACTCGTTTCTGTGAATTTTATTTTATTTTCTGCCAGATGCTCTGCTAACTTCCCGTAGCAGATCATTTTTTTTAACCGACTTTTTTTTAGGTAAAAATGCTAGAACTATCTCTGAAAAGTATAGGGAACTCTAGAACTCAGCCAGATGCGTACAGAACACACTTTAATTTTTGATTTTCTGGAAAATGATCTGCTACCGGAAGTTAGCAGATCATTTTTTCAACAGACGTTTTTTCGGTTATCTCGCCAGAACTATCTCTAAAATGTATCAGGAACTATAGAACTCATCTGCATGCGAACAGAACTCCATTTTATTTTTGATCTGCTGGCACTTGCTCTGCTAAGTTCACGGACACACATAAACCTCTATTGACCATAATTATTTCAGATTTTTCGATTGGTAAACTTCGGAGATAGGGGGGGGGGGGGGGGGGGGGAACGGTATTTTTTTCGACATTTTGGCCGATTAATCAAAAACTATTATATCTAGAAATAAATAAAAAACTGTTTTAGAATGCACAAGTAAAGGCCTTTCATATGATACCCCACTCGGTATAGTTATCTTACTTTGAAATTTCAAACCCCCGATTTTCCCCCTTTTTTAATTAAACTAAAAAAAAAATCGCGTTGCTTTTATTTTTCCTGTAAAATATACATAAACCTCTATTGACCATAATTATTTCAGATTTTTCAATTGCTAAACTTCGGAGATAAGGGGGGGGAACGGTATTTTTTTCGACATTTTGGCCGATTAATCAAAAACTATTATATATAGAAATAAATAAAAAACTGTTTTAGAATGCACAAGTAAAGGCCTTTCATATGATATACCACTCGGTATAGTTATTTTACTTTGAAATTTCAAACCCCCGATTTTCCCCCTTTTTTATTAATACTAAAAATAATTTTCAATTTTTCTTTATTCCAATGATGTTGGGCCACTATTATACACAACTATGCTAAATTTCATGTCGATAGCTTTAATAGTTACTGAAATAATCGACTGTGACAGACGGACGGACGGACGGAGAAAGTCTCACCATAAGGGTTCCATTTTTACCATTTTGGTACGGAACCCTAAAAAGATTACATTATAATTACGGTAGGGTTCCGTAGTCATTCTAGTTAAAAATAACTAGTTAAAAATGTAGAATTGCAACCTCTATCACTATAGAGTTTGTTCCCGCAGTCACCGCACCAAACTACACATTATCTTGGGCGAATTTAAATCGTTAGATATTTGTCTTACAAAGTGTGTTATTTTGTTTTCTTTTAGAATTTTAACATAACATTAAAATATCTTATTTTTCCAGGACCCATAAGCACTACTCCAGAAATGCCGACTGCGGCTGACATGCAGCTTGCAGCGGCTGTAGGATCTAAAGGTAAAAAATAATCTTCTTTACAATATTGTGTTACATAACAAAATAGCATTCAAATAGATCCATCTATTTGAGTGGACATAGGTGTCAAGAGAGACAAAACCTTTGAAGTTTTAAAACGATCAATAAAAATTTTCTTCGCCTGTTTAAGCTTCGGATTCCTTCCGTCCATGTCCACTATTGATCTACGATTGATAATTACTAGTGGTTCGCCCCGAACTGAGACCTCGCGGTAACGGTTTCCCATAATTACTTATTCATTCAATAGATACATGACGATCAAAATTGACATTATTATTATGCCCGTTTTCACCAACCATACCTAAATCATCCCCTTTGTAGAAGTCTCTTTACGTAGGTAGCCCCTAAATACAATCCTAACATCCCATATGTCATTTTCACCTTTAGTTGTCCCGTAGAGGTTTGTAATAACAAAGTTGACAGAAAGTGTCAACTAACTTAACATATTATGTAGCCCGTAAAGGTTAGGGAACTGTTAAAGTGAAATCCTCAAGGCCTCCATCAAACTTAGGTATAGTTTTTTGGAACATTCAAATTAAATTACTTGTACACAGCGTCAACTATCGACACGATCAGAAAACATGTAAAAACAAACTGCAACGTGAAGTTTTATTGATGTTTGCTAAATGACTAAATAATAATTTTAATTGAATATTATTATGTTACATAATATAAGCTGCATTTGCTATAGTATGAGATGAGAGCGCCATCTATTGACATCATTGTGAAGTTCTGTTGTTGCTGCTCATTAAAAGTTAAATAATTTAGTTTCCTTATTACATTTATCTAATTTTAGTATTTGTTGTTCAAGTACATGATATTACGCTAAAATTATAAAACTTTCAAGCCCCAGCTCTCAATGGTTATTCCGTTGTGAGGTCAAATATAATCTCCACTTTGAAAGCCCCCCATTTCGTCAATTTTAGGAAAAAAATTAAAAAAAAAATACTTTTGTACTCTGTTCCACATTATCTTTAAAATGACGTACTGTAAACCTATGAAAAGCAAAAAATTTTTTTTTTCTTCGCTTTCGCTTCTATGAGAGCCCCCCTGAAATAAAGATTTTTATAACTTTTTAAGCCATTTTCGGCTGGAGGCCATCGGTTTACATATTATATCTAAAATTGAAGTAATTACGTTCAGTAATACAGAAGTTATAAGGCTCTGACAGACGGACGGACGGACGGACGGACGGACGGACAAGTGCAAATTCACTCAAGTAGACTCAAAGACCTTCGCTTCGCTCGGTCGATTACTAGCTTATGCCCGCGACTTCGTCTTCGTGGAGAAGTTTAAAAAAATCCCTTTAGAACACTCTGTTTTGCGGGATAAAAGTTCTATCACTCTCTCACTGCACTGCAAAAACTCACGTTAATCTGTTGCTCTGTTGCTGCTGTGATTGACGGGCAAACGCACTGTCGCATTTAAAATATTATTAAGAATGATACAAATTTTGATGAATTTAATATACCTATAAATTATATATTTATATATCCTAGTCGTATCATTTCATTTTATACTAATTAATTCATGAAGTGAATTGAATTATTTAATTCATATTCGCATTAATGAGAAAATGGATGGAATATATCTGAGCACACACTCTGAAGTTACAATTACTATTATTAATTCATCTTTGCAGCCTATCATGGCAGTCTTCGGGCAGAGTAGACGGAAGTAGTTTCAAAACTCTCCGTAAATATTTGATATCAAATTCAACACTTACCCCCTGTCATTAGACCGTTTCCGACCGCGTTGACTTTATTTTACCAATTAGCGCAGTAATTTCAATGATTTGTCATGAATTAAAATTAAGACTGTCAGTCTATTTTGTTTTAAAATGTATAATTGTATATTCACTGTGGCTTTAAAAACGTCATAATATTACCAAAGAAAATTGGAAAATTGATCCACTTCACCCGTATTTTGGATTTTGTAAAGGCCCAAAAGACATGCCATTAAAAACCAGTCAATTTCGAGTCATACTCGCGTACTGAGGGTTCCGTACGATTTGAGGATTATATTAATTACTAGATGGCCAACTTAGTGGTGAAATGTAATTTAATATTACTGGAAACGTTACGTCACTATGTATGAAAATGTGCTTTGAAATGCTGTAACTTTTTATTGAATTGAATTAGAAACTTTAAATTTTTACAGCATTAAGCTTTTAGGGACTATTGAAATTGTAATGTAATAAGTATTTTCAACTTAGTACCTCAAGCCATTTCTGAGAAAAATCGGCCAAGTGCGAGTCGGGCCTCGCTCTTTTAGGGTTCCGTTAAAAAAGTTAAATTAAAAAAATTCCATCTACCCACCTACCCATTTTAATTTAATTTTTTTAATTTAATTTAATTTTTATTATTTGTTGTTATAGCGGCAATAGAAATACATAATATGTGAAAATTTCATCTGTCTATCTATTACGGTTTACGAGATACAGCCCGCTGACAGACGGACGGACGGACGGACGGACGGACGGACAGCGTAGGCTTAGTAATAGGGTCCCGTTGGTACCCTTTGGGTACGGAACCCTAAAAAAGGCCTTGACATACAGAAAGACGGATTTAAACAAAGTGATCCTTTAAGGGTTCTGTTTTTTCAGAACACTTACATAATAATCTCTGATTTGGTTTACATCCTATCCTATTTCTTATCCTGTCCTACTAATATTTATACATAGATTCTATGTTGTTTTGTCCTTCAATCGCGGTGCAACAGAGCTACCGGTTGATTTGATTTTTTACATTGAATAGAATAGAATAGAATAGAATAGAATAGAATAGAATAGAATAGAATAGAATAGAAATGTTTTTTATTCAAATAAACTTTTTTACAAGTGCTTTCGAATCGTCGATGAGTCTACCACTGGTTCGGAATGCCGTTCCTGCCGAGAAGAACCAGCAAGAAACTCGGCAGTTGCTCTTTTCAAAATAAGTTTACATTCAATAGAATAGTTAAACAGTTCAATTACCACCTGCTGTCTCATGAATCGCTGGAAAGAATTATGTCCACGCTTTTTTATCATCTAAATAGTCTTCAATTGCATAATATGCTTTTTTCATGAGATTAGTTTTTACTGATTTCTTAAACTTGTGTAAAGGCAAGTCTAAGATCGACTGTGGAATTTTATTATAAAACGTTACGCCCATTCCCACAAATGTCTTTCGGACCCTCTTGAGGCGACATCGAGGAATCACGAGCCTGTTTGGATTTCTAACTTGCCTATCGTGTAAATCACCCTTTTTTTTGTAATTCACGATGTTTTGTCTGACAAATATTATATTGTTGTAAAAACTGAATTTAATAAAATAAACTATACATACTTTAAATTAAAATTAACTTATAAATAAAATATAATACCTAAAATATATTATTAAAAGGAGTCCCTTTAGGCAAGGTTCCGAAGATACTGGCAGCGTTCCCCCTTTGAATAGCTAGACTAATTCTTTGTCCGAGGTAGCTGCCAGCTCTTCGGTCTCCTGTGATGTTGACTAACCTTTTCGCTATTTCCTTAAAAAGGCTTATAGCGCTAGGACCCCACGGACCAAGAGTCTCGACACCGAATGGGACAAAAACATATTCGGAGCCTAGACTCCTGTATTTATAAGTTTTAGCTTTTTCAGCCTCTTCACAAGCCGCACCAGCTCTGTTTTTGGTTCCATGTAGATGGGAAGGGGCCAGCGTGTCTGAACATGTTGCATCCCATACCAGCACCCGGCCCACCTTCCATGGAATCAAACTCATACCGTCCGGTCTCTTGCCATCGTCTCTTGCAATACCAGTCGGCTCAAGTAGACTTGGCACGTTGACGGTGGCAAGGGACCGGCGCACGATATCATTAAGTGCGGCATGTCTCGAGAAGCGGCCTGCACTTTTTTGGCATGACAGTCCGTGATGTCCAAACTTGTCGACATCACTGCCACAAGGACATATATGAGGAACGCAGACCGGAACCCCAAGCCGTAGACAGGTTACGATTCGGAGTGTGTCAGGCTCGAGAAATGTTCCTGTATTTGACGAAGGGTACGCGTGAAGCCAGTAGCCGGCCTCACGCGTACCCACGGCCAAAAGCCTAGCACGTGCCGAACCTGTACTACAGCTCAAAAGATTGTCATAAGTCAATTTACAGTTTATGTCGTCCCAGCTCCTCTGTGAATTTGGAGAAACTGGAAAATTTTGACCTGGGCATGCAATTAAAAAAGCGTTTCTAGCTTCTTCCAAGCCAGCAATTTCAAAGTTTGAAGGGGATGCCTTTAAAATTTTACTTATGAGATTTGCTGAACTATGGACAGAAGATAGGAAGGCTGGTAAAGCGACACTGGAAATTTTGCGAATCCCTAAACCACCATAACGGATGGGTAGGGATGCTTGGTTCCAAGATTGCTCGTTTAGCTGCATATTAAGTATTGATTCTAAGCTAATTTTGATTAAGTCGTCCACTTGTATCAAAAGATCTGGGTGATTCAAAAAGGAGCAGCAACGGAGCACATAGGTAAATTTTGGGACGAAAAGACAGAATTTTAAGATGCTAAGTGCATAATGTGGACTAATTTCCAAGAGACGGTCAGCAGATATTTGAAATTTTGTAACTGAATTATTAATATATTCAGAAATAGATTCATCAAAAATTGGAGAACCTAAAAGGTAAAGTGAATTACTGTTAACTATTTTTATATTTGGAGCAAAAATATTAAATTTTTGTTTTACGTCATTTAAATTTAAATTGCAGTTATTTATAAAAAGTTCGCATTTGCTAAAATTAAGTTCCAAACCAATTGCTTCAAATTTATTTTTGATTAAAAAAAGGTCTGAAAACACAGTATCCACATCACCTCCTAGGGTTCCGTCGTCCAAATACCAAACGTTGAATTTAGAATTTAAATTTTTGATTATCGGATTTATAGCCAAACTAAAAATTGCAGGCCCAAGGGGATCACCCTGTTGACAACCTACTTCCGAGGACAGTTCATTAGAACGATATAACAATTTTGTTGGGTCAGCGTAACTGAGAAGAAGATAATTGTAAATTTCCGGTATATGTTGTTTTATTTCCGACAGCAGGGTATCCCTATTTACCGAATTGAAGGCATTTTTGACATCAATTTTGAGCAACACGTCAGGCTGTCCGTAAGTTAGGAAAGAGCGTAGGGCATGGACGGCCGCCTCACACCCTCCTTTTACACCAAAGCCTAACTGTACAGGTTCAAATTCCGAAATTAATTTTGGTAAAATATGTCGAACAGCAATTTTGGAGGCCAGACGTCGTAGTGTTGATCCAACAGCAATTGGTCTCACCCCTCCGCCCTTTTTGGTGAGGGCAATGAGGTTCGCGCCGAAAAGAATAGGAACAATTTCTGGATTGACATTACCGGAATACATAAGGTTGACTAATTTAGAGATCGAATTTACAAGTTGCTCGCCTGCATCACCCACAGAATGTGATGTTAAGTCTTTCAAATGTTGGGGTGAGATTCCATCCAAACCTGCAGCAGAACCTGGTTTAAAAGATATAATGGCATCCGTAACATCTTTGTTTTGAATTTGAAGGCATGCATGCCCTGCTGTTGGTGGGTCGAAAAAATATGGGTTTACTGGAGCTGGAGGATGTTTTGTCCGTAAGGCCTGAAGGGTGTCAGGGGTATCTGGTGAAAGCACGTCGTTGGAGAACAAAAGGCGAGCTGCACCTTTGAGATCTCCGTCACAGATTTTGTTTTCGATGAGTTTGTTGCGATTACGAGGGGCATCATGTTTGATTAATGGTGCGAGAGAAGGCGAGGAGCTTACAGCACAGTTGTTCTTAATTTTTTGTGTCAATGATAAATTCTGTTCATCATTTTTTATTATATGTAGTGTGCTGTATGAAAATAAAAATAGGTTCTGCCAGTCTTGAGTACAATTGCTTATGTAACATTTCTGTATTAATTTTGACAAATGTGTAGCAACGGTTATTCGGGCTCCACGAGGGATTCTTTTAACTATGGGTATACTATTTTTCAAATGGCTAAGATATGAGTGGAAAGGAGTTTGATCGTTGGCTACATAAGTAGGCGCACTCGGAATAATGGGATGGATGTCTGAAGGTGAACTGTTTTGGCTAATATATTTCCTGTGTGTTTTTGTAGTGTGTATGTTGAGGCCTTTCAAAGATTTGAAAGACTTATTGCATTGTGTACATGTATGGGTCGCGTTCGACGTGCCATCACACGATTGGGTCACGAACTGCATTCACAAAAGTTAAAAATATTCACAAAAAAGAATAACTTAAAACAAATTTTAAAGCACAATAAAGTAACTAGAAATGTACACAAGAAATAAAAAGTACAAAGTCAAAATATGAGGGCTGCTTGTTTTGGTAACAAGACGCATGCGTCGTTATGTAGCTGTACGTCAGAGGATGGTCTTGTAACTGGACGCTGCAGTGGAAGAGAACAAAGGATGTATGTCGTCGTCTTGACGACCGATGGCGGCCTTAGCAACCGAGTATGATTTATAATTTAGATAAATATGCACTAAATGGATTCATTCTTTATATTATAATCGTGACTAGAACACTCCACCAATTGTTATTGTACAACTTTTGGTAAATAAAATAGAAAACCTTCGAAAAGATTTAAACAGTTCATTATGAGGTTTCACTTATTTTTCAAGACATCACTTTGGATTATATTTTATTATTATCACAATTGATCCCAACACCTTGATAACAATTTCACGTGCACTTTGAATATTATTTAGTGATTTCGATTACTTTTCAAGTCCAAATACAAATTAATTTTAAATTTATTTCAATATAATATACGGAGCCGTTATGTTTACTTTCCGTCAAAGTCAAGTTTTTTTGTTGTAAATATATTGTGAAGCTACTGTAAGAATGCCTATTTCTTTAAATTTTTCTCGAAGGGAATCCCGCGGTTTTAAATGATATATTGCGCGAATTGCCCTCTTCTGCAATACAAAAATTTTTCCAATATCGGCTGCTTTACCCCATAATAAGATTCCGTATGACATAATGCTATGGAAATATGCAAAATAAACAATTTTTGCAGTTTCTATGTCAGTTAACTGTCGAATCTTCCTAACAGCGTAAGCAGCAGAGCTAAGCTTGCCAGCAAGTGTTGCTATATGGGTGCCCCATTGCAGTTTTGAGTCCAGGGTTAATCCCAAGAACACTGTGGAGTCCTCACTTTTCAAGGGTTCATTACTTATCTTTAAATTTTTACTGACAGTTCTGGTGTTGGGCAATAAAAACTTAACACACTTGGTTTTTTTAGCATTTAAAAGTAGATTATTTGCCGTAAACCATTCAGAAACTTGAGATAATGCAATATTTACATCGTCAAAATTGTCTTTCGTCCTATCGACTTTAAAAATCAAAGACGTATCATCAGCAAATAGTACAATATCGCAAGTATTTTGGACAAAATGTGGTAAATCATTTATGTAAATCAAAAACATGAATGGACCTAGAATAGAACCCTGGGGTACACCCATTACCGAGGCTGATCCGGATGATTTCACATCATTGACACATACTCTTTGAACACGATCACTAAGATAAGACGCAATGAGGCTAAGCGCAAAATCTTTAATACCATAGTGGCTCAGTTTAAGCAAAAGGGTCTCGTGATCAACGCAGTCGAAAGCTTTTGATAAATCACAGAAAATACCAATGGCATTCTGTGAGTTATTCCATGCATCGAATATGTGTTGCAACAGCGTTGCGGCTGCATCGGTTGTTGATCGACCCTTAGTAAAACCGTACTGCTCAGGGTGAAGAAGTTTATTTAAATTAAAGTGTAGAAGCAGTTGGTTGAGCATTATTTTTTCAAATATCTTGCTGAGAGTTGGCAAAATTGAAATTGGTCTGTAGTTATTCGGGTCACATTTGCTTCCCGATTTAAAAAGAGGTATTAATTTACTACATTTCATCAGGTCTGGAAAAGATCCAGAATCTACAGACTTATTAAAAATTAAAGCAAGATAGGGCGCAATAATATCAATGATATTGTGAATTATTTTAACTGATATTCCCCATAGATCTCCTGTTTTTTTATTTTGCAATGATTTGAATGTTTTGATAATATCATATGGGATAACGTGTTTAAACCTAAATAATTTATTGCACTCAGAGACATTGCTTCTTAGAAGATTATAGGCTGTTGGCGAGGAATTTAGAGAACTGGTCGTGGTTACTGGTATATTTTTGAAAAAGTTCTCAAATGTATTTGCAATTTCTATATCAGAGTCAATTATCCGGTTGCTAATTTTAAGCTCCAGTTTATTATAATGTATCTTATTCTTACCCATTTCATCACCAATGATGTCCCATACTGCTTTTATTTTATTATCCGAATTGACATTTTTTTGTTTTATGTGAAGTGACTTTGCTTGTATGCACACGTTTCTAAACAATTTGGAATAATTTCTTACATATTCTATAAACGCGGGGGCATAATTATATTGTTTTTCTGCATACAAGTCAAACAGCCTATTTCTACTTTTATAGATGCCAATAGTTGCCCAATCACTAAATTTAAGATTTTTAAATAATCTTTTTTCTATTACCTTAAAGACAGAGTTAAATTGAGAGTTTAATAGATCAAAAAACCCTCTATAAATTTCATCCGGACCACCCTGTGCAACATCAAGCGTCGGCATTGCAGCTGCGATATTTTGTTTAAATTGCCTTACTTTATTGGTGGTAACTGGCCTATATTTTACTACTTTTGTTACATTCTGCTCACTGCTCGGAATAGATATCATTTGTCCGCAATGGTCAGATCTTAAACAAGTGATAATCGATTTTTTGATAATTTTACAATCAGAGAAAATGTTATCAATACAAGTTGCCGAATGCGCTGTTATTCTTGTAGCTTCAACAAAAATATTTTCCAGGTTGAAACTTTTAAATAAGTTTAGTAATCTTCCTGTGATAGATGTGTGATGCAAAATATCTATATTAAAATCTCCACAAGTTACTATTGTCTTTGATGACCTACATAGCCGCCCTAAGGCGTCCTCCATGACCTCCTCATGATATTGATATAATATTATGTACTTGAGATTCCACTCGGACGAAATTGCGGACAAAACTAGTCCTACTTCCTACTAATATTATAAATGTGAAAATTTGTGAGGATGGATATATGTATGGATGGATGTTTGTTACTCTTTAACGCCACAACAAATGAACTGATTTGGCTGAAATTTTGCTGAATGGAGATAGCTCATACCCAGGATCAATATATATCTTTTTATTCCGGAAAATTACAGAGTTCCCGCGGGAATAAAAACTTTAATCCACGCGAAAGAAGGCTCAGGCGTCATCTAGTACTCCATAGTTAAATTAGACTCGTATAGTTGGCTTTTATACCGAAGCACTAGTCAATGCACTCAACCTTTTAAAAAATCAAAGCTGAAATCGCAGGCAATACAAACATGACGGATTTAAGGGTTCAATTTTGCGAACGAATTTATAACGGGAGATATTTATCGATCAGATATACTCCCAATTAAATCCAAGTAAATATGAAACGTTGTTGGTTTTGAAATTCTCGATAAATATTAATTGATATTGATCTCGCCGCTTTCCCTTCTCAATAATATTTTTTAAAAGTAACACAGCATGAGTATTACTATAGGTATAATATTAAGCTATTGCATAGCTTTTATCGCGGGCTTTGAACTAGGACAAACAGTTTGAGCGCGGTGACCAAATCAAGAAATTCCGTAACGAAAAAAAACTAACACCGTCGTTCAGTAAGCGTTCAACATTTTAGAGGTTCTCAAGTAGCTCTATTTGGCGCAGCGGGCGAGCAGCCGCTTTCTTTACGGTATGGTGTATGATGTCGCAGGTTCGAATCTCACTCGCGAAGTAGTGACAGTTCGCTTTTCTTGTTTGTTTGTTTTTAATTTTTTTTTGCATAATTTTTAGTATGCAAAAAAAATATTGCATAAATATTATAATTGCATAAGTTGATAAAAAATGCTATGCAATAGCTTTACCGCGGCAGTCCCCGAGTGCCACTTATTTTTTTATTTAAAAATCCATTCTTATATTGTAGTCTCAATAATCCAAGAGTTACAAGGCGGAACGAAATCCCAAAAGATAAAGGGTCAAACCCCACACTTTGCCATTCTGTCGTTCCTAATACTAGCACAAGCTTTACTTCTAAATAAAGAAGGAATGGAAGGAATAGAGAAGGGAAAGAAGGAATGGGCTTTACTGTTCTTAGATATTTAGCTTCAATTTAATAAAATACAAACAACCACGGTAAAATTAGGCCCTATTTTCATAAAATCTTTATCATTATGAGACAATTTCAATAATTCCTTGTATCCAAAGTCAACGTTCCAATGACATAAAAAACACGATTGTAAATAATACTTTATAAATAAGTCATAGTAATTGCGAACATTTAATCATTTAATCATCGATTTAAATAATTTATTTTAAAATGGAGTACAATTTTCTCCCTTAGTAAGTGATTTTCAATAACATTTGGTATTAAACTCAAGTCTTAACACTAACCCTCTGTTTACCCTGACCCCTCAGACATCGATTTTATTTTATCAATTAGTTCAGTAATTAAATACAAGCTGGGAGATTAAATTTCACTGTCTAAGCTCTAGGGGAAATGTTTAATGAGTTTTTATGAATAATCTTCTCTAATTTTCTTGAACAATAAAGGAAATAGTTATTTGTGTTATATGGGGCCAAAGAAATTTTTTGTTCCCCGAGGGCGTTATTTTGAATTGAGAGCGAAGTGAAGGATTCTATAGTAGAACCCCGAGCACAGCGAGGGATTCTAAAGTAGAATCCTGAGCGTAGCGAAGAATTCAATATACGCCGCCCGTGATCAAAATATTTTGGCCCCGAGTATCTAGGAGCTATAGCTAAGGAGGATATAGCTAGGAGTATCAACCTACTATATGTTACCCAGTATATACGTTCGAAATTAAAAATGTATGGGCGTATATTATCCGATCAACAAATTGATCACGTGACTTATCGAAGACAACAGCTTCTCAAACATTTTTGAATTTCGAACGGAATGAGCGATCGACAGGTTTCTGCAACGAACGCAGTAGTAATAAGCACACACTAAAGTACGTACGCGGAAAAATCAGAAGAGAGAAATGAAAACTCCCATGGGCCTAAAAATTTAATTTTGCTCCCGCTATCCTCTGAAGCCAATATTCGTTTTTTGAATAGATATGATGAAAAAATAATAATATTGTTACGTTTACGTAGTCACATACTAAAGGACCGACGCCAACAGCGTGATTTTTGCATGCATGCCAAATTGATAATATAATAGCACCAAGCGAAAAAGATGGAATATTCTAAAATTGTTAATTTTGTTTCAGGAGCAAATTTTTACACTGCACTCACGACGGTATTGTTGCCCGCTTTAGCTCAATTATTGTTATCGTAATCATCGATGGAAATAATAATATTACAGGTAAGCCATCGCAGTACATAAATACCGCTACACGTTCTAATCGAATGGTGAGTGATAATCACTGACCTGTTTAATTTAATCTATGATTAACAATGGACTGGAGGTCTCTATACAAATGACAGCTTAATTTATGGATTAATTTGAAGCGCCACATTTGACTTACGAAAGTCTCTGTAACTAATAATATAGGGATGCAGAAAGTGCCAAAAAGTATCTACGATCAGTTGTCAACTAGTGTCCTCACTAATTTTAGTTCCTTGGACACTCGTAACTGCTTACAGCGCCAAAATGGCGTCAATCAAGTAAGTCCAAAAACGGATGACTGCATCCAATCCATTTTTGTAAATTAACAATGGATTGGAGCAGTCATCCGTTTTTGGACTTCTGCCTTCTGGCAGTGATGATGATGCACACAACATCGTACCAGAACGTTAAATAGGGTGACTGTACTTTTCCATAACATGCCAGCAGTCCAGACCTTAAATAGTAATCATTTCTAAATTTTATTAAAGCGCACACCACTTCGCCACATAATTCAACAGCTGATAATAATAATTAATTGTCTTAATTATTGAATATTATAGTTGGCATCGATGAGGTTTTGAATTTAATTTTAAATTAAATTTTAAATGTTAGTTTTTACAGACGATTTGATTTTTTTGGTTATCTTGTCATAATAAATTATCAGTAAATTTTATTTCAGTACAAATTACTTACCATAATTAATAATTTATTTATATATATTAAAAGAAGATATTTAACGATATTATAAAAGGATTGCTAATTTATTTATTAATTAAACTGTATAATATTATAAGGATATGACTTTCATTTCTTTTGTTTCAGATTTTCAAGCCGCAAGAAACAATACCAATTATTATGTGCGTCTAAAGTGATTTAGGTCTCTAGTCATATAATTGTCCAAAGTTACACCAAAAACGTGCGTTCTCGAGGAGTGTTCAAAGTATTTTCTCTCACTCAAATTTTAGCTTTTATGTGTAATACCCGCTAAGATCCGTTTAGATATTAATAAATATAAATTGTAGGTAAGTAAATACAAAATTGTACAGCTCTATGACGTGAATTTTCATTAAATATTTTTCTTAACAAAAAGAAACAATTGTAAATAGCGACCTCTATCTAATTAAATTGTATAAAAAGATGATGTTGTTGATAGTTCATTAAGGGCCTAAGATTGGACGTTTCTTTACGTGACATTAATTTCGTTTGAATTAAACTTACATATATATCACAGCTTATACGAGTTTTTACGAGATATTACTTACTTAAATTTAAAAAAATGCAAAATTAATTCGCTATATGGTGTTTCTTTTGATTCTTCACGTAGGTAGGTAAGAATTATATGCTTCTAGCTGTAAGTGCCGATTTCACTAACGTCGAATTACGTTTATCCAAGGAATAAATTGGGCGTTCTGACAGTTTTTGTATTGAAACTACTGTCATATAAATTTACCCTCAGATAAGACTTATTTTACGTTGATGAAATCGGTCCTAAGTGATAAAAAAAAAAATCGGCCAAGTGCGAGTCAGGCCTCGCTCTTTTAGGGTTCCGTTAAAAAAAATTAAATTAAAAGATTTCCATCTACCCACCTACCCATTTTAATTTAATTTTTTTAATTTAATTTAATTTTTATTATTTGTTGTTATAGCGGCAATAGAAATACATATTATGTGAAAATTTCATCTGTCTATCTATTACGGTTTACGAGATACAGCCCGCTGACAGACGGACGGACGGACGGACGGACGGACGGACGGACGGACGGACAGCGTAGGCTTAGTAATAGGGTCCCGTTGGTACCCTTTGGGTACGGAACCCTAAAAATGACATAATTATTTAATGTAGGCCAACCTAAAGCTCTCATGACAAGTAAAGACTTCACCAAACGTTCGGAAGCAGATAAAATTAATCGCAAAGAAAAAATCACGCAACTTTAAAAAGTAATAATGATTGAAGTTAATTTTTAGAAATCTTTAGCTAATAAAGAAAACCTTTTATAACTGGATCAACCGCTGTCCAAACTCGAGTTATCTTATCTTAATATATATAAATTACGTTTCACATTGTTTGTCCGCGATGGACTCCTAAACTACTTAACCGATTTTGATGAAACTTCGTAACTATCTGTAATTTGGTCCAACTTGAAAGATAGGATGGTTTTTTTGGATTAGGATTGTTTATTTGTTTTATATATATAGATAAGTTGGCGGTACGAAGTTCGCCGGGTCAGCTAGTTAAATATTATAAAAATGAATTAAGTAGATAATCGCAACGATAAAAAAATGATAATAGTACGCAGCGTAAATAATTCACGTAGCGAAATCGTTCAGTGGGAGGGGTTTTAATCTTCAGAATGGGAAATGAGGTGTTCAACAATCAATACGACTGCCACAAATGGAACGTACCTATCTAACTACAAGTACGAGAATATAATATTATTTGATCGCCTCATTACTTGATACATTCAAGAGTAATTAATATATTATTATCATAATATTGTAATGGTGGTCGATAAATAGAGCCGAACCTTGCTCGGTTGTTATAATAAAGAAATAAAACATTTATTATGTTTTACTTTTTCGTGTTAACATTCAAATATCAAGTGCTGTTGTATGAACTATGCCTTAAACAAGTAAGTAACCAAATAAATATGAAAATGGAAAGTAAAGATCGATCTTTTCCTCATATTAGGTAAAAAGAAAATAACCAAGCCGATATTCTGAAAATTTTGATAAATATATCAAAATGTGTACACAACACGTTGATATTATTTTACAATAATGTAATAATGTCTAGATAGGAAACGTCCATTTTATAATTATTATTGTTAGATAGTTTTATTAGTTGTAACTTAATTACCAAAGTTATACCTACCTACCTGAAAAATATAACGAATTATGAATTCTTTATTATATGTTTGACATTAATATAATTTGTTTCTTATCTACTTACTAATATTGTGAGTTCAAAAGTGTTTTTGGTTCATCAGCAACAGAGCAACAGACCTACTTGATTTTGTGCATGGATATATTTTAAGACCTGAAATATGACATAGGATAATTTTTGTTCCGGGAAAGCAAAGGGTTCCCGGGGGACTTTGAAACCTAACTGCGGACTATGGTTAAGATCTTTACATCGTACTCTGGCTCTGCTCAAGGCTCAAGGTAGAGTTAAAATTAGATAAAAATATGTTCGGAGATATATCGTCTCGTTTTAACTCAGTCTTGAGTCTGAGCTGAGTTAGGCCTTGCAGAAACGCCGGGTTATCCTTTTAGCTGCTGCTTCGACAGATTTCGTATAAAGCTTCTGTCAAAATTTATTCCTGGGTCTCTGCAAGCGGGCGTGAGAGTGCCATCTATAGATCTCACCCTAAGTTCTGAGCTAAAGCTAGAGTGTAATAAATTGAAGATTAAAATGTGTTAAACCTATGTTTATTCGTAATGTATAACGCATATTGCACTCAATTTTGCACACATAAAGGGCTGCAACGCATCGTTTTATTAAATAACTAGATAAACTTTATATCTTAATTGACATTACTACGTAGTATTTTATATTCTGTGACATTACTAACTTCAACAATTTGCAAAACATAGTCTGCAATATAAGGAACTGACACAATTTCCATGTCAATTTTTTAATTCTAGGTTGAACTTTCTTTTCACAAGCCTAAAAATTACAATAAACAGTGGAATTATCCTTATTATGGCAACACTGTTAAGTCACTCCGTAGAAAAAAGTACTCTGTGGCTGTAAGTCAGTGTCAAACTTGCAATCCTACTTCCTGCTAATATTATAAATGCGAAAGTTTGTGAGGATGTATGTCCTATCCTACTAATATTATAAATGCGAAAGTTTGTGAGGATGTATGGATGGATGTTTGGATGGATGGATGTTTGTTACTCTTTAACGCCACAACTAATGAACCGATTTGGCTGAAATTTGGAATTAAGATAGCTCATACCCAGGATTAACACATAGGCAATTTTTATGTCGGAAAATTACAGAGTTCCCGCGGGAATTAAAAAACCTTAATCCACACGGACGAAGTCGCAGTCTAGTATAGTATATACTTAGGTTATTATAAAATTATACTAACATTCCTTTATTTTAAAGCTTATTCATTTAGAATTTAATTAATAAAAATTGAAAAAAAAATGAGCGCGAAATTTAAAACGACAAAACTCAACGACGACGGTTCGACGGAATCGTGACGTCACCAAACATATAAACAAAGGTTTTTTTGTATAAAATTCTGACAGTTTTTTTTTTAGTTTTCTTACTGTTTTGTGGTGTTTTATAGGGATTTATATAAATAATTTGACATTCTTTGAGACGATTCTCATGTAACAATGTAATGATTTTAAATATACCTATAGTAAAACGAAAGCTTAAGTGCACGTTTTTGCACACGCGGGGCGTGGTGCGTCGTTTAAATCTCCATAATATGTGAACAGTTTAAATGTATTATTTTTCATTAAATTAAAATATTTTCAAATCAAATCAAATCATTTATTTGTATAGATTGAGTAGGTCTTTCACTAGTGATATATATTTTTTTCTATACTACAGTGTAGTAAAGACTTAATTTTAAAATATTAAAAAAAATTATTCCCATTACATGGATATTCCCCATTTGATGGTTGTCAAAGTCAAAGTCATGTTATTAATTTTTTGTTTCATTTATTATTTATTATTTATTATACTCTCAAGATGAACTTAGGCGACCCAGAATTGGAATTGGTTGACCCGACTCCGAATGTTCACACGCTGTTCCTGCATTTTGATCAAGTATTCTTCTGGTCCAAACTAGCCGGCCGGGCTGAGGTCCGTTGGAGTAAGAGGATGTATGCTTCTGCTGGCGTGTGCTCGTTAGTATGAATCGTAATCTAAATGGTAAAAGCCTCAATAGACCAAGGGTTAAAATTAAGGACTGAAAACTAAAAAGTCGGCGGTTCGATTCCCACCGTTGCACTATTGTCGGACCCATCTCCTTACACAAGCTTTCTGTTAATTTGTATGGGAGAAGAGGATAATTTTATCAAGTTTATCTTTTCTAATATTCTGTTTAAATAAAAAATAAACTGATCAGTCTAGCTTGCTTCTTCAGTCTTGCTCTTCATGCGCAAATCTATAGAGATGTTGTGGAGCTGTGCTATTGACTGAAAATGATTGCAACAGCGTCACAGAGTATATAATAGACAGCATGTAGGTTTCAATCTGTTTGCATGGATTTGGAATTTTTGGTAACGCAACTGCTCGGTTTCTGGTAAGTGTTTAATCATCATCATCATGAGCAACCCATTAACGACTCACTACTGAGGGCAGGTCTCCTCTCAGAGAAGAGTTACAGGCCACAGTCCACCACACTGGCCCAATGCAAGTGGGTCGATTTCACACAGCTTTGAGAACATTATGTGGAACTCTCAGGTGTGCAGGTTTCCTCACGATGTTTTCCTTCACCGTTGAAGCATGTGATTTTAATTGCTTAAACGCACATAACTCTGATAAGTCTATCACAGTTTTTCAGTGTCATATATATAGTAATTTTCAGGTACGGCAGAAATCGACTCTACAACATAGCCCTAAGCGAGCCATTACATAAACTACGCCCTCGGAAAGACCTTGTGGAGACCCTCCTTCACGAGATGATACACGCATATATGTTTGTGACAAACGAGGCCCTCGACGAAGGTGCGCATGGACCAGTATTTAAAAATCACATGTACAGGATTAATATGGCTGCAGGTCTCAATATTACCATTCGCCATAACTTCCAGGCTGAGGTTAGTTTTTTTATATGCTGGTTTTAAATTTCACACAGGTGCTTTTATTTGGTCAGTAAAAACTAGTCTGTTGTGAAATTCTCTATTGTAGTCTATTGGTAAGCATATCAACAACATTATTATTGATATATGTTTTAAATATTTAATAATAGCTGATGCCCGCGACTTCGTCCGCGTGTATTTAGTTTTAAAATTCCCTTGGTAACTCTTTAACAGTTCTTCAATTATGCTTCTGTCGCTCTATTTATTGATGGCAAATGTGAAGATCCCCTTATATTGTTGACCTATTAAATATATTATAAATGCGAAAGTGTGCTTGTTTGTTGGTTTGTCCTTCAATCACGCCGCAACAGAGCTACGGATCGACGTGATTTTTTGCATGCGTTTAGTTGAGGACCTGGAGAATGACATAGGCTACTTTTTATCCCGGAAAATCAATAAGTTCCCGAGGGACTTTAAAAACTAAACCCACGCGGACAAAGTCGCGGGCATCAGCTAGTAAGAAATGAAATGAATCTTTTTAGGTTGAACATTACACCCATTTGTGGCGATGCAATGGTACTTGTCACTCTATGACACCGCATTTTGGAATCGTGCGTCGATTGATCAACAGAGCTCCTGGACCGACAGATAACTGGTGGAAGGATCATCAGGAAAAATGTGGAGGTACTTTTGTAAAAGTCAAAGAACCTTTAAACTTTGGAAAAATGAAACGCGTATCTCCCAAACCAGCTGGCGACATTAATAATAATTCTACAGTAACAAAACCAGTTCTGGAAGACTCCAATATCATGTCTTGGCCGGATATAAATAGCACTAAAAACCAAGAACCAAATAGAAACAGTTGTAACACAATCAATGCTAATACAAATAAACGTGAAGTCAGGATTCACATATTCTATCCCCACCTACTAAAATAAAGAAAATAGCTGACTATTTCAAAAGCACTGCTACATCATTATTGAATGATTTATATGGCAAATATTTCGATAATAATAATAAAAGATTGTCAGTTGTTACTGTTGATACAAATTTAGTAGACTGCCCAGTCTGTACTAATAAAATGAGCAGTGTGAAAATAAACAGACATTTAGATGAATGCTTGAATAAAGAGGTCATTGAAAGTATTAAAGGTAATGATGATATTAAGTCGACAACAAATAAAGTAAATGATGATGGAAATTTCTTAGATAACAGTAAAAATGCTAATGTTTTAATAACAATAGATGAACAAAAATGTCCTTGCTGTGGCATTATTTTTAGCAAATCAATTAATGAACATCTAGATGAATGCTTAGCATTTTCTGATACAACAATGTCAATGGAAGGTGCTTCGACGAGTTTTACGAGCGACACAATTGTTATAGATGATGATGATGATGACATTTTTGATGAGACATTAACATTGAATCCCACTGGTACTAAGTGGCCATGTCCATGTTGCTTGAAAATGATCGAACAAGACGATATGAACGATCATTTGGACTTATGTTTGAGTTAAAGATACTAGTGGTTCGCCCCGAACGGAGACCTCGCGGTAACGGTTTCCCGTAATTACTTATTCATTCAATAGATACACATGAACATTCACATTAAATTATACATGTAAAAACAAACTGCAACGTGAAGTTTTATTGATATATGACTAAATAATAATTTTAATTGAATAATATGTTACATATTATTCAATTAAAATTAGCTGCATTTGCTATATGAGATGAGAGCGCCATCTATTGACATCATTGTGAAGTTCTGTTAAAAATACTGCTGCTCATTAAAAGTTAAATAATTTAGTTTCCTTATTACATTTATCTAATTTTAGTATTTGTTGGTCAAGTACATGACATTACGCTAAAATTATAAAACTTTCGAGCCCCAGCTTTCAATGGTTATTCCGTTGTGAGGTCAAATATAATCTCCACTTTGAAAGCCCCCTATTTCGTCAATTTTAAGAAAAAATTAAAAAAAAAATACGTTTGTACTCTGTTCCAAATTATCTTTAAAATGAGGTACTGCAACCCTATGAAACCCAAAAAAATTTTTTTTTCTTCGCATTCGCTTCTATGAGAGCCCCCCTAAAATAAAGATATTTATAACTTTTTAAGCCATTTTCGGCTGGAAGCCATCGGTTTACATATTATATCTAAAATTGAAGTAATTACGTTCAGTAATTCAGAAGTTATAAGGCTCTGACAGACGGACGGACGGATGGACGGACGGACGGACGGACGGACGGACGGACGGACGGACGGACAAGTGCAAATTCACTCAAGTAGACTCAAAGACCTTCGCTTCGCTCGGTCGATTATGAATGATCATTTGGACTTATTGAGTAAAGTTTCATATTATGAACAATCATTTGGATTAATAGTTACTGATTTGAGTAGTAACTGTTACTTATTTGAGATGGTTTTATGATTTATGATTGATAGTTATCAATCTCAAATAACAATATGTATTCCATTGTAAAGGATTAATTGTCATTTATTTGGTTTAGATTTTATTTATTAAGCTTGTTTCAATTAATGTTACCGTTCCATGCTTCACCGATTTTTATAATAGGTATTATTAATAAACATTGTTTCTAATTTCATAAACATGTTTTTTTTGTAAGTAAGTACATAATAATAAGTTATTAATATTTAATATATAAAAAACATCATGTTTAAGACATGATGTCTTTTGTTGCAGCGCGCTTGCCTAGATTCTAAAAATTTTATAGGTAACAGTCAAGTGCACGATTTGCGCTGTAATGGTAGAGTAACAACCCGTATTAGGTACTCACGGCGCGGTTCTCAACCGCCGCGCCCGCAGCGGTTGCGGTACAGCTGTTTTATTTCAATAGTCACAACACCGCAGGTTTATGCGGTCCTGCAGCCGCCGCGGTTGCGGGAAAGGACCGCAAAAGGGGTCGGAAGGAATCGCCCCGCGTTCGCGCGACCGATCGTAGAGTCCGCGGGCGACACCGACATCCAAAAAGGATGTTCTCAATTCGGCCGGTATTTTTTTTCTATGTATGTCCACTGATTTCTCCTCGGTGTGTTGGCCGATTCGCGTGATTTTTTTTTAATCGACAGAGTATCCTTGCGAAATGTTCCCATAAAAATGTTTACCTTGACTCTTCAATCCTGATGCTGCAGGGTACTGCCTACCTAAAGTGAGGGGAGTTAGGAAATGTTTATTACGAATTAATATTGTAGGTAATAGGCAGACTATATAATGGAGCTCTAGGTCCTAGCTCCTCAATCCTGATGCTGCGGGGTACTGCCCACCTAAATTGCGGGGATTTAGGAATTGTCGTCTATGAATTGATATTATAGGTACTCGTACGAAGCATATACTACATCATGGAGCTCTAGGTCTTAGCTCCTCAATCCTGATGTTGCAAGGTACTGCCCACCTTAGATATTGCAGGGATTTACGAATTGTGGAATGTTAATAAGTACTGTAGGTAGATACCAAGTATACACTACGTACTTTAGTAGCTTCTTCCCCACTGCTCACCTAAATTGCTCATCTGCATCAAGTTGAGCCGTCGCAGAACCGATAGCCGATCCGATGGGGCAGTCGTGTTCTGGAGTGGAGACCGCGTACCGGCAAGCGCAGTGTTGGACGACCTCCAGCTCGCTGGACCGATGACCTTAAGAAGATGGCGGGAAGCGGTTGGATGAGGAAGGCGGAGGACCGTGTTTGGTGGCGCGCTATCGGAAAGGCCTATGTCCACCAGTGGACGAATACAGGCTGTTGGATGAAGTTGAGCAGTGGGCAAGAAGTGACATCAGTAGCGTAGCGCTGGAGGGAGAGATAAAGAGGAGCAGGGACAAGCTACACTAAAAAGCTTAAAATAAACTTCTTTTCAAAAAACCGACTTCAAACGCCACTACAAAGTATAAAAATATTTTTAGTTTGTACACGTTTGTTGAAGTCGGGCGGCACTAAATAGAAATGATGAAACCAATTCGCGATGCTCGCTCGATTTCAACAAACGAGTCTCACATATTGTGTCATCACAAGGCGAGCGACGTGTAGAAACTAAAATTATTTTTATTCTTTGTAGTGGCGTTTCAATTCGGTTTTTTGAAAAGAATTTTTTAACTATAGATAGCGGTGTGACTCATTATTACTGCCATGGAATGCCATACCCCTTCCAAATTAGAGAAAATTATTTTGCAAAAAAAAAATATTTATTAAATACCTAATATCTTTCAGCGCATTAATTCATAGTATTTATCCAATTAATGAGAACAAATTCCAATTATTCATAATAAGTATTTAATATAATATTGGAATTGAACAAAAAAATACTTTCGTAATAATCTCTACGACTTTTTACTTTTGATTTCGAAACAATGTCACATGTTGCGATGCGTTGCTGCCTTCGGTAATTTGCGCTTAGCTATAATATTATAAAGCTCTTAATTAATATAAAAGTATAGATAAACGATACCACCACTGTGAATAATATCGGGGTTCCGTATCACCAAGGATATCACTCTACTTTTTTTGGAACTTAAGTACCATATCGCGCGGTGCGGAAGGGGGCTAGACGGAAAAAATTAAGGAACCGACACTCGACACATTTTTGTAACCGACACTTTTTTGTTGAATGTGAATTTTGCATTGTGTTCGGTATTTTTGCGGAATTCGTGGAATTTTTCCCTAATTTTTTATAACTTATAAGTTATAAAAAATTAGGGAAAGGTTCCACATGTAGAAATTGTTTAAAATAAAATTGAAAAAGGAAAATTCGGTCTGTCGAGCTGGGATTCGAATCATCGACTTTGAACTGTTAAGCGACTGCCGGAGCCACTAGGCTACGGAGACCCAATGTTGTACCGCGAAAATACCGAACACAATGTAATCGAAAGGAACTACGTTCCATCCGGGTGTCCCTTGACACCTCTCAAGTTTTTTTTCTAAACAGATTTGGTAATACTCAATCGTGTAACTATTCTCATATTTATATAGTAGATAGTAAGTAGCCTTTAGAATTATAGAGACCTATTTAGAAATTCTGAGATTTCGCCTTTGGGACATAAGACGTCCTTGGATAGCTTTATAGATTCTTATCATTAATTTAATAAGAGTTATAGTACAGATATTATAATTTAGAGTCTAATATACTTAATAGATAATAAGAGTTGATAAAGATGAATATCCAAGGTAGTTCCTCCAATCCAGTGGTTGAAATCTGTAGATCGTACTCTGGCTCTGCTCAAGACTCAAAACAGAGCTAAAATGAGACACAAATTTGTTCCGACATAAATCTATCTCGTTTTAAGTTCTTGAGTCTGAGCTGAGTGAGAGTGCCATTTATAGATCTCAGCCTAAGACTCAGTCAAAATCTCAAAATTTCGAAATAATTCTAAAGGTAGTTAAGTCTTCGCCCCCTTTTTGAGTGTTATTCCAAGCACACATTTCTGACTTCTCGGAGTTTTCATTGTGCATCGCGTAGCGTTGGATTTCAAATACGAATAATATTGTTGAGTAGAATCCTTCGTGTGCGGAACCCTAAAATCATGAGATTGTACGATATACGTATGTGTACAAATTATACGAAATCTTTTTCGTTATTTTATAAGGAAGGGAAATTACCTTCTTGAACAGGGTATCGTTTTAGTTTTATTAAAATTTTAATTTGGAGTGTAACTACGACTTTATAATTATTATATGAATTTATGGACAATATTCATTATATCTATGTAAATCTATACAATATTTAGCCCTTATTCTTTAGTCCAATATAAATCGAATCTACGGCAATCTTACGAATCTGTATAAGAGACGACGTAGTGGTTTTCCTAGTTCCAAGATAAGATGCATATTGAAAGCGTAGAAAATTATTATTTTTCTTTTTCAACAGACGAAAACAAAGAAGGAGGTTGTAAATTCGTCGCGTTTAAATAACTTTTTTTTCACCTTTCAGTATTAAATAGATGATGACGCATAACTTTTTAATTTAAAAGGGTACATTTTGAAAACCTATCAGAATACTGATATCTCCAACAGAAAAAGAAAAAAATATGCTTTCAAAACGCTATGTAGAATGCATCTTCTGCAAATTCTTATGTTTGCCGTAGATGTGAAAAATTGTATTTATTCATTTAACTACTAGGTAGTTAGTACTAAAAATAATTAATAGAACTTTTTTGTGAAATGAAAATTCGCAATCACATTAATTAAATTACTTTCATAGTTTTAATTTTCTTGGAATAAATATTTGATGTTAACGATTGCATCAGTACACTTTAAGAGTATGTAATTAAATTGATATTCTGAAGTAATTCATGAGTAAGACTAAGGGCCCCTTGTAAATATTTGTACGGAATTCTATTATTGTAAGATGTATAAGTATTCTTGTTTTATTTTAAGTGAAAGTTAACACATTCGCTGTGCATATATTGCCGTTTATGGATAAGATCCAGTCAAGACATTTGTGAGGTTTCTTAAAATAAATGAAACAGTCGTTGTGAGTTTGACTTTTATTTACTAAGGGTAAGGGTAAGAACATGCCGAAGATGCCTCGCGGTCGGGGTCGCTGCCTCGATACCTCGATGTCGATATCGCGATTTCTACATGGATGGCGGTGCGAACATGTCGGTTCAGTCGCACCTGGATGCTTAGTTCAGTTGCTCAGTGGCAGCGACAGTGTAATCACAAGTACCACGTAGAAAAAGTAACTAAAGTTGCAAAAGCAACTTTCTTCTATTCCTTGGCTAAAAGTCTTTTGTGGTGGTTTTTGCCGCAGAGCAGGAATATTAAAAACTAGTAGGGCGCGTGGGTGCGCGGCCCGCAAGTGGTTCGCGGTTTTTCTGTTCATCAAGTAGACCTTCGGGACCTGATCATCTTTTGCGATCGGAGCATCGGCACTCGAAGTAAACATTGTGGATTATTATGTTGAAAAATTAAATGAAATATTCTCTATTGTACACCACAAAAAATAAAAGAAAACAATATAGATAATCGAGAAGAAAAAAAAGAGACAGTACAACAGGTGGCCTAAATGTTAACCTTATATTGTTTACAATCTATAAACTAAACTAAACTGAGATACCTAAGTATAGTGCTATTCTTTTCATAATGCTCCTCGCGGAAAGAGATAGCACTAGATTTAGACTAATTTTCGTTTAGTTTCAGATTGCTAACAAAAAAAAATTAAGTGGCACTCAGGGACTGCCGCGGTAAGGCTATTGCATAGCATTTTTTATCAACTTATGCAATTATAATATTTATGCAATATTTTTTTTTTGCATGATAAAAATTATGCCAAAAAATAATCAAAGAACAAACAAACAAGAAAAGCGCACTATCACTACTTCGCGAGTGAGATTCGAACCTGCGACATCTAAAGAAAGCGGCCGCTCGCCCACTGCGCCAAACAGAGCTAAATGTAAACCTCTAAAATGTTGAACGCTTACTGAACGACGGTGTTAGGTTTTTTTTCGTTACGGAATTTCTTGATTCGGTCGCCGCGCTCAAACTGTTTGTCCTAGTTCAAAGCCCGCGATAAAAGCTATGCAATAGCTTAATAACTAAGCACATTATTTCAGTCTTGAAACCTGAACAGTGGAAGGGAAGGGACCGGCAGTTGGGCAATGGCTTGGATTTATGGGTAATGGTTTAATAGCAGCAGTGAAGTATAGAAGTAGGAAGAGAAGTTAAATGTGACAGCAGTACAAGTTTAAATTTGACAGCAGCTAAACTGCATTTTCTAAGCGACGAATTGATGCGATTTCAGTTCTTATAGAACCTTTATTACTGACATAACAACTGAAGTGACTAGTAAGTTCCTATTCTGTTACCTTTTCTATTTATGTAATCCGATTTTCAGAGATAACTGGACCGATTTGATGACATAGAAAAAAAAATTGTAAAAAGGATACATCACCACATGGGTACATTTTCAAAAGATTTTTGTCGAAGGATTGATGGCAAATGAAAAGTCAACTGTCGACTGCGCGATCACTTCTTGTTGATAACTTCTTTACAGCACTTAGCAGCATAGGTTTTTATCTAGACTAACAAAAAAATGCTATAGTAGGTACTTACTAAGGTCTAAGGTAGTAAATAAAATAAATAGTGTATTCTAGGAGACGACATTGATATTCTCAATTATTGCACGCACCTGTTATATTTTTCTTCAAATGATACTCAATGTAGAAGAAAGAACAATACACGAGGCTTTATAATAACAATTCTCGTTCTTGAAACCTGGCACGCAGCCATTGTATGCTCAGAATGTGAGCTTCAAAAATTCCACGTGGAAAAATATTTAATAAACCTTTTATTATTGTTTCCAAGAGTTCTTTGAGAGTAGGTAAGTACGTACGGTATACCAATATTATCTATATATATAAAAGAAAGTGGTGTTAGTTACACTATTTATAACTCAAGAACGGCTGAACCGATTTGGCTGACAATTGGTGGGGAGGTAGCTTAGAACCAGGAGACGGACATAGGATACTTTTTAATATTATAAATGCGAAAGTGTGTTTGTATGTTGGTTTGTTTTTCAATTAAGTAGCAAAAAAGCTACGGATCGACGTGATTTTTTGCATGGGTATAGTTGAGAGCCTGGAGGGTGACAAAGGCTAAGTTTTATCCGGGAAAATCAAAGAGTTCCCGCGGGATTTTAAAAATGAAATCCACGCGGACGAAGTCGCGGGCATCAGCTAGTATTTCTATATATTTTTTAACTGCTAGTCGATTGTGGAAAAACTGTATAAATCATTGGTACAGTCTCAAATGGGGTGATTGACTGACTTAAGACGTCCTTGCTGAAACTGAAATGATTGTCCAATCGGGAGTGCTTGCAATCGTCACACTATAGCAATCCCTTTTTAGACAATCCTGAGACTGGTATCTTCATCATCATAATCATCGCAGCCTGTGGACGTCCACTGCTGAACGTAGGCCCAGAGAACGCCACCACACCCGGTCCTCAGCCTTCCTTATCCAGCCACTTCCCGCCACCCGCTTTACATCGTCAGTCCAAAGTGACGGAGGGCGCCCCACACTACGCTTACTTGTTCGCGGTCTCCACTGTAGAACTTTTCGGCCCCAACGGCCATCGCTTCTGCGACAAGCATGGCCTGCCCACTGCCATTTCAGCTTGCTAATGGTTTGGGCTATGTCGGCGACCTTGTATTTTACTAACATTATAAATGCGAAAGTGAGTTTGTTTGTTGGGTTTTTTCAATCACGCTGCAACAAAAAAGCTGCGGTTGATGAGATTTTTTGCTTGTGTATAGACTATAGTTAACGACCTGGAGAGTGACATAGGCTACTTTTTATCCCGGAAAATCAGAGTTCTCGCGGGATTTTAAAAACTAAATCCACGTGGACGAAGCCACGGACATCTGCTAGTTATTATTATTTTTTTATATGAATAGCGAGAAATCGAGCAGGTGGGTCATCTGATATCAAGTGATTACCGCCGGCCATGAACGTTTGTAGCACCAGAGGCACCACCAACGCGTTGCCGGCTTTCAGGAATGTGTTGGTCCGCCCCTTGAATAGCCCCATGTTGTAATTAAGCGGGTACACCGTCGATGGTTCCACAGTTTGCTATAGTGCGTGGAAAAAAGTTCCGGCACAGCAGATGGTTGAAGTGTTCCAGGCACCCAGGTGTTGAGGGTGGAATTGCTTTCGGTGGCGTGCGGTGCGGTTGTAAAAGAGAGAGGAAGGGATAAGGAAGTTATTTCACCATTGTTAATACTAATAACAAAAAAACCGGCCAAGCGTGTGTCGGGCCACGCGCAGTTTAGTGTTCCGTAGTTGCAAGTCACAAATATTATTGCTTACCTAGGATTGTGCTTTTATTTTATTTAAGAATATTTAATATATTTTGAGTTCCATGGTTCAAATACTATAATATACTACAAAATATGCAACTTACACTACGTGTAATACCTAACTTAGAAAAAACAGATATAACTCCTTAACTAATGAACCCTACTTAGCCGTGATAGTTTTCCTTTAAAATTCATTACTGCTGTGAATTTTTTCATATATCCTTTATATTTATACAACCATTTAGGCGGGGGGGGGGGGGGGGGGGGGGCACTTGACTGTAATAAAATTTGGCACTAATTATTTCACAAACGGATCGGAAACGGACGAAAAAGTTTTCTTTCAAGAGAAAGGAATTTCTGTTATTCCCGGGTTAAGTCGGGAGTGTAAACGTCTTTAGATGAGATCGAAACAGAGATTGGATTTGGGTCCACCGTAGGCTCAATTGAGTGTTTTTAAGTTTTAGAAATATTATTTATCTACCAATGGAAACATTTTCTATTTATAAAGTTGAAAAAGGTTGAGCCAAGTGTCTACAAGAAGCGAGATAGAAACCCTTCGTAGAGATAAGCGACCCTAAATCAATTCTGAAGGGTATCTCTGATCTAATTGCTAGACAATGATCTCTGTTAGACAGGGTGATCAGAGGCTTAGCTCCGTGAATTAAGTGCTCGGTGCTACCGAACTATCTAAGAAAAGGCGATTTTTCTTTAAGACATTATCTTCTAATCTGGCGATATACTTACGAGTAATTATATTTTACCCGACTACGCAAAGCCAATAAGAAGTTTTATGATTTAAGCAGTCTGTATGTGACTATTATGTGTAACTGCCTCGTTGGTCTAGTGGTTAGCATGTTCGACTACGGATGATGGTCCCGGGTTTGATTCCCGGGTCGGACCAAAAAAAATGGGTTTTCTGTCCAGAAATTCTCAGTAGTAGCACGGAGTTAGGAAGTTGGCGGTGAGTCACCCCCGTGCCTCAGAGAACACGTAAAGCCGTCGGTCCTGCGCCTGATCTCTCCGGTCGTGTCGGATTTTCCGTCCCATCGGAATATGAGAGTGAGGGAATACTGCGTGCACCTGTGTTTGCGCACACACTTGTGCACAATAATATCTCCCGCGCTGATGGCTAATCTCTGAGCAGGTTGGCCGCCGTGATCGGATTCAGTCGGGAGGACAATACCTATTACTTATTACTAAGTGACTAAGAATTTTCCACCGTAGTGGTAGAACTTGGCCTATGTTGATGAGTGAGATACGGAAAACGAGTAGGTACCTAAACCCAAATTTATATGGGTTTACGTATAGGTATGTAATATTTGAAAATTTTTAATCAAAAACTCTCAAACTCCTGGCAGATTTCTTTACAGAAAACGCCGATTTTTTACACCACATAGGTCATCATCATTAGCAACCCATCAACGGCTCACTACTGAGCGCAGGTCTCCTCTCAGAGAAGGGTTATAGGCTATAGTTCACCACGCTGGCCCAATGCGAATCGGCGGACTTCACACACCTTCGAGAACATTATAGAGAACTCTCAGATGTGCAGGTTTCCTCACGATGTTTTCCTTCACCGTTGAAGCAAGTGACATTTAATTGCTTAAACGCACTTGACTCCGAAAAGTCAAAGAAAAGAGGTGCATACCCGGGATCGAAGCTGCGACCCTCCGAGTAGGAGACCACAGTCCTAACCACTCGGCTGTCATAGCTGTAGGTCAGTAGGTAGGTCATTATGGGCAATACGAGAATAGTACGTCTCATAAAATAATAGTCAACTAGTTCTGCTGAACATCCAATTAACTAGTATTGTGGTTCGTTAAGCTGAACACTAAAGTCCTGGCGAATGCGAGTGTCGAAAAATCAGTGTCAAGCGCTCCCAGCCACCGCTCGCACTTGACCGGTATCATCTAAATTGAATTGTCTTCGCCAACCTCAATAATGAATCTAATGCGATTGCAAGAGCTGCCAAATCTCTGAATAAAGTGTTAGTTTTGCCAACTGCGGTACGTGGGAGCGGTTGCAAAGTTACAATTGTTGCCAAATTATACTGGAAAATAATAATACAACGTAAAAATTATTAAAAAAATTAAGTGGCACTCCGGGACTGCCGCGGTAAAGCTATTGCATACCATTTTTTATCAACTTATGCAATTATAATATTTATGCAATATTTTTTTTTCCATAGTAAAAATTATGCAAAAAAATAATTAAAAAACAAACAAACAAGAAAAGCGCACTGTCACTACTTCGCGAGTGAGATTCGAAACTGCGACATCATACACCATACGGTAAAGAAAGCGGCCGCTCGCCCACTGCGCCAAACAGAGCTACTTGTGAACCTCTAAAATGTTGAACGCTTACTGAACAGCGGTGTTAGGTTTATTTTCGTTACGGAATTTCTTGATTCGGTCGCCGCGCTCAAACTATTTGTCCTAGTTCAAAGCCCGCGATAAAAGCTATGCAATAGCTTAAAAAGAACTAACGCGTCTAATTCAATAAACGCGATTCAAACTTTCCACTCTTAGAAGTGGAATAGTTTCTTCTTTACCTAAATGGGGCCCTGGAGATACTTATACCCTATTCAATAAAAAAAATCATTTAAAATCCACAATCAACTAAGATATCGCGTAACTTGCAAACAAAAAAGTCGTGTGGTGTCGTGGGACACCAGATAGGAACGAAGTTCCTTATTATAAAAATATTAATTTCAAGTTCTATTCGAGGTATAAAGAAAATAATTATTCGGAAAAACATTTTTTATCATTATTTTTAAAATTTAATAAATTCCTTATTATAAAAATATTAAATTTATTTTTAAAAGATTAAATGGTAGATATGTATTCAGTAGGGCACGGCTATTACTATCTCATTCTTATGTAGTGCGCTATCCCATTTTCGCAAATCCTGCCATTTATTTTAACGTTACGGACGTTTTTTGCCGGCTAGGGTACCCCTCCGCAACGCCCCATAAGGAACTTCGTTCCAAAATATAGATACAGTTAGTTGAATTCATATAATTGATACAATAATGTATCTACGGACACAACACGACCAAGTATACGGTGCTTATTGGAAGACGATTCTTTACCTAGGCGTTGCGACGACGTTGCAACCGCCGCTGGTCATGCCGCATAGTGCCAGAGGTTCCCTATAATGTGTAAATCATTGGCTTTAGTTGGCCAAAAATTTGGAATCATAAATGTGCCAATGTAAGAGAGTTCACTCAAATAATGAGGCAAATAGGCAACAAAACAGATTTATTCCTTTCGGCTAGGGGTGTGCTCAATAATTTAGTTTGGTAATTCGACCGGAGGCAAGCCGGTGTATGTATTATTCAAGTGGAAGCCGAAAAGCTTTGAGTCACACCCCTGGGAGATGACGTAGTGCTCTTGTACTGTACAAAAAAATCTATTTCAGGCATTTCATGTGGACGATAAGTGCGATTCAACATTCTGTGACAAGCTTATACAAAAAATAAAATTGAAATCTGTCTGCGTTTTTGAATTATGCACCTCTTACATCTTATGAGTAGATGATGCTTACGTCTTCGTACGCGTGGATTAAGGTTTTTAATTCCCTCGGGAACTCTATAATTTTCCGGGATATAGCCTATGTGCTATTCCAGACTATAATCTATCTCTGTGCCAAATTTCAGCCAAATGGTTTGATTCGTTGAGGTGTGAAAGAGTGCCAAATTTCAGCCAAATCGGTTCATTCGTTGTGGCGTGAAAGAGTAACAAGCAACCATCCATCCATACATCCATCCATAGATCCATCGATGGATGGATCTATGGATGGATGTGAAAGTTTGTGAGGATGGATGCATCCTCACAAACTTTTACATTTATAATATTAATAGGATTTTAACTATAGCCAACCCAAACTCCCAACTCCCAAACCCAAACTCGTTAAACCAAACTACTAGGAACTAGGAAATATTAGGAACCATTCCTGTGACTAACTGAAAGTGTGAATGACTCTCAGTAATGAAGACTACGTTGCAGAGGGATAGCCCAAACTGAAGGATTATTCATGATTATATTATTAATCAAGCTTCATCTATCTATCTATAATATAATAAAACTGTAACAGGTCCAATTCTGTACATTGAAGATATTTTGAAAATTTTTGTTTGAGGGCACTCTATAATCGATACTGAAGCCAAAACAATTTTTTTTTAATTTTTTGTCTGTCTGTCTGTCTGTCTGTATCTTGGCCGCGCATCACGCCGAAACTACTGGACGGATTTAAATGAAACTTGGCACGATTTAAGATAGTACTACGAGGTATAATATAGGATACTTTTTATCCCGAAATTCAGCACGGTTCCCTTGGGAGAGGGGATGAAAGTCAAAATGTGTATTTCGCTGTAATTCATTAAGGCGTATTCCGATTTAATCCATTCTTTTCTTGTTAGAAAGCAGGTTCTTTAGAGATTGTCCTGCAATTATTTCAAGGTCTTCAATTTCGTAGTTCAGAAATTATAGACATCACAATCTTCTGTAAAGGTCCAAATAACTTGAACCCCGGAATCTCCAGGATACTTTGAATGAACGGCTCATCTTAAGCTGGCAAATGTAATTTATCGTATATATCCATCGTGGATATTCTTTTGTCAAAGTCAAACTACTCCAAAGGCGTCGGATTTTGCCAAACGATCATTATACCTACATACTACATAGTAGGTATGGATGTAATGCATCGTATGGACGTAATATTACAGTGTTTTCCTATGTAATTTAATATTCTAATCATATTTACTAATATTATAAATGCGAAAGTGTGTTTGTTTGTTGGTTTGTCCTTCAATCACGCCGCAACAGAGCCACGGATCTACGTGATTTTTTGCATGGGTATAATTGAGGACCTGGAGAGTGACATAGGCTACTTTTATCCCGGAAAATCAATGTGTTCCCGAGGGATTTTAAAAACTAAATCCACGCGGACGAAGTCGCGGGCATCAGCTAGTCGTTAATAAAGTTCCTATAGTGAATGAAAAAGTCTGGCTTTCGTCAACATTTTCCAGCAGGCCTGCTCTCTAATTCTGAATCTTCTTCGTAGTTAATGTACGTTAAGTATTCAATTAACTACGAAGAAGATTCAGAATTAGAGAACAGGCCTGCTGGAAAATGTTGACGAAAGCCAGACTTTTTCATTCACTATAGGAACTTTATTAACGATGAAGCTTGATTAATAATATAATCATGAATAATCCTTCAGTTTGGGCTATCCCTCTGCAACGTAGTCTTCATTACTGAGAGTCATTCACACTTTCAGTTAGTCACAGGAATGGTTCCTAATATTTCCTAGTTCCTAGTAGTTTGGTTTAACGAGTTTGGGTTTGGGAGTTGGGAGTTTGGGTTGGCTATAGTTAAAATCCTATTAATATTATAAATGTAAAAGTTTGTGAGGATGCATCCATCCTCACAAACTTTCACATCCATCCATAGATCCATCCATCGATGGATCTATGGATGGATGTATGGATGGATGGTTGCTTGTTACTCTTTCACGCCACAACGAATGAACCGATTTGGCTGAAATTTGGCACTCTTTCACACCTCAACGAATCAAACCATTTGGCTGAAATTTGGCACAGAGATAGATTATAGTCTGGAATAGCACATAGGCTATATCCCGGAAAATTATAGAGTTCCCGAGGGAATTAAAAACCTTAATCCACGCGTACGAAGACGTAAGCATCATCTACTCATAAGATGTAAGAGGTGCATAATTCAAAAACGCAGACAGATTTCAATTTTATTTTTTGTATAAGCTTGTCACAGAATGTTGAATCGCACTTATCGTCCACATGAAATGCCTGAAATAGATTTTTTTGTACAGTACAAGAGCACTACGTCATCTCCCAGGGGTGTGACTCAAAGCTTTTCGGCTTCCACTTGAATAATACATACACCGGCTTGCCTCCGGTCGAATTACCAAACTAAATTATTGAGCACACCCCTAGCCGAAAGGAATAAATCTGTTTTGTTGCCTATTTGCCTCATTATTTGAGTGAACTCTCTTACATTGGCACATTTATGATTCCAAATTTTTGGCCAACTAAAGCCAATGATTTACACATTATAGGGAACCTCTGGCACTATGCGGCATGACCAGCGGCGGTTGCAACGTCGTCGCAACGCCTAGGTAAAGAATCGTCTTCCAATAAGCACCGTATACTTGGTCGTGTTGTGTCCGTAGATACATTATTGTATCAATTATATGAATTCAACTAACTGTATCTATATTTTGGAACGAAGTTCCTTATGGGGCGTTGCGGAGGGGTACCCTAGCCGGCAAAAAACGTCCGTAACGTTAAAATAAATGGCAGGATTTGCGAAAATGGGATAGCGCACTACATAAGAATGAGATAGTAATAGCCGTGCCCTACTGAATACATATCTACCATTTAATCTTTTAAAAATAAATTTAATATTTTTATAATAAGGAATTTATTAAATTTTAAAAATAATGATAAAAAATGTATTCCCGAATAATTATTTTCTTTATACCTCGAATAGAACTTGAAATTAATATTTTTATAATAAGGAACTTCGTTCCTATCTGGTGTCCCACGACACCACACGACTTTTTTGTTTGCAAGTTACGCGATATCTTAGTTGATTGTGGATTTTAAATGATTTTTTTATTGAATAGGGTATAAGTATCTCCAGGGCCCCATTTAGGTAAAGAAGAAACTATTCCACCTCTAAGAGTGGAAAGTTTGAATCGCGTTTATTGAATTAGACGCGTTAGTTCTTTTTAAGCTCAGTAAGCGTTCAACATTTTAGAGGTTCACAAGTAGCTCTGTTTGGCGCAGTGGGCGAGCGGCCGCTTTCTTTACCGCATGTGTATGATGTCGCAGTTTCGAATCTCACTCGCGAAGTAGTGACAGTGCGCTTTTCTTGTTTGTTTGTTTTTTAATTATTTTTTTGCATAATTTTTACTATGGAAAAAAAATATTGCATAAATATTATAATTGCATAAGTTGATAAAAAATGCTATGCAATAGCTTTACCGCGGCAGTCCCGGAGTGCCACTTAATTTTTTTAATAATTTTTACGTTGTTTTATTATTTTCCAGTATAATTTGGCAACAATTGTAACTTTGCAACCGCTCCCACGTACCGCAGTTGGCAAAACTAACACTTTATTCAGAGATTTGGCAGCTCTTGCAATCGCATTAGATTCATTATTGAGGTTGGCGAAGACAATTCAATTTAGATGATACCGGTCAAGTGCGAGCGGTGGCTGGGAGCGCTTGACACTGATTTTTCGACACTCGCATTCGCCAGGACTTTAGTGTTCAGCTTAACGAACCACAATACTAGTTAATTGGATGTTCAGCAGAACTAGTTGACTATTATTTTATGAGACGTACTATTCTCGTATTGCCCATAATGACCTACCTACTGACCTACAGCTATGACAGCCGAGTGGTTAGGACTGTGGTCTCCTACTCGGAGGGTCGCAGCTTCGATCCCGGGTATGCACCTCTTTTCTTTGACTTTTCGGAGTCAAGTGCGTTTAAGCAATTAAATGTCACTTGCTTCAACGGTGAAGGAAAACATCGTGAGGAAACCTGCACATCTGAGAGTTCTCTATAATGTTCTCGAAGGTGTGTGAAGTCCGCCGATTCGCATTGGGCCAGCGTGGTGAACTATAGCCTATAACCCTTCTCTGAGAGGAGACCTGCGCTCAGTAGTGAGCCGTTGATGGGTTGCTAATGATGATGACCTATGTGGTGTAAAAAATCGGCGTTTTCTGTAAAGAAATCTGCCAGGAGTTTGAGAGTTTTTGATTAAAAATTTTCAAATATTACATACCTATACGTAAACCCATATAATTTTGGGTTTAGGTACCTACTCGTTTTCCGTATCTCACTCATCAACATAGGCCAAGTTCTACCACTACGGTGGAAAATTCTTAGTCACTTAGTAATAAGTAATAGGTATTGTCCTCCCGACTGAATCCGATCACGGCGGCCAACCTGCTCAGAGATTAGCCATCAGCGCGGGAGATATTATTGTGCACAAGTGTGTGCGCAAACACAGGTGCACGCAGTATTCCCTCACTCTCATATTCCGATGGGACGGAAAATCCGACACGACCGGAGAGATCAGGCGCAGAACCGACGGCTTTACGTGTTCTCTGAGGCACGGGGGTGACTCACCGCCAACTTCCTAACTCCGTGCTACTACTGAGAATTTCTGGACAGAAAACCCATTTTTTTTGGTCCGACCCGGGAATCAAACCCGGGACCATCATCCGTAGTCGAACATGCTAACCACTAGACCAACGAGGCAGTTACACATAATAGTCACATACAGACTGCTTAAATCATAAAACTTCTTATTGGCTTTGCGTAGTCGGGTAAAATATAATTACTCGTAAGTATATCGCCAGATTAGAAGATAATGTCTAAAAGAAAAACAGCCTTTTCTTAGATAGTTTCTTCGTAGTTAATGTACGTTAAGTATTCAATTAACCGCGTTATGGTATCCACTCTCCATGCCATTCCTATCAATTTTTGTCACTGAGATTTTTTGCATTTAATGTCATATTGGATGGTCATCGAAGTTAACCAATAATAAAATAGAAGTTTATATTTTCTTGAATATTTTTCGTCGTAATAAAACGTAAAATAAAAACCGGCCAAGTGCGTGTCGGGCCACGCGCAGTGTAGGGTTCCGTAGTTGAAAGTCTCCAATATTATTGCTGACCTAGGATAATGCTTTTGTTTTATTTATGAATATTGAATAAATTTTGAGTTCCATGGTTTAAATACTATAATATTCTACAAAATATGCAACTTACACTACGTGTAATACCTAACTTAGAAAAAACAGATATAACTCCTTAACTAATGAACCCTACTTAGCCGTGATAGTTTTCCTTTAAAATTCATTATATATACTACTGCTATGATTTTTTTTTGTATCCTATATACAACCGTTTAGCTGGCAGAGGGGGGGGACACTTGACTCTAATAAAATTTTGCACTTTAAAATATCATATTTCACAAACGGATCCCTGAATTGAAAAATGATGTTCCCACACCCACAATATTTTTGAAAGACCTATTCAACGACACCCCACACTATGGGATAGACGAGAAAAAAATAATTCATACCCACTTTACATGTAGGGGAGGTACCCTAAAAAAATTATTTTTCACAATTTTATTTCACGACTTTGTCGGCGTGATTGATATTTATACCCTTGTCAAATTACAGATTTCTAGTACCAATAGTCTCTGAGCTAAACCGCGGACAGACAGACAGACAGACAGACAGACAGACGGACGGACATGGCGAAACTATAAGGGTTCCTTGTTTACTACGGAACCCTAAAAAGGCCTGTCGCTTTATTCGGCCGGGTGGTCCAGCACTTTGGCAAAATGGAAATTTGGATATGGCGCGCCTTTTGCGAGTGAGTGACTTTATTTTTCCCAAAAGGAATGATGCATCGGAAATTGTCTACTAATACTTACGTACTACGGTCGACAGTTGGTCGATTGTGACTGCTGAATAGCTTATTTCACTTTTGGTTTCCCTTACTTTATTGATAGCTATGTGAATGCTTCTCAATGTTTCCTCTGGTTAGATAATAAAGTATAAAATTTAGTACCCACGGGCTTTTTGAAAGTGAACCCGAGCCGAGACCCTTGGGAGAGATAGGCCGGTTTCATAAAATATGTGAATTTTTTTCAATAACTTTTACGCGACATGCGACCGTTGACGTTTTTTTTTTTACCGACTTCAAAAAAAGGAGAAGGTTATCAATTCGACGCGTATTTTTTTGTCGATGTTACTCCATAATTCCGTTCAATCTGAATCGATTTCAATTTTTGTTTTATTTTCTTTTTCAATGGCAACTTAGGCCTTGACGTGGACTTAACTAGGAAAGTGACGGTGCAGTCTGTTATGGAAATGGCTTGGTGTACTTGGTGTACTTCAAATTATGTACTAAATTCAATATTAAATTAACTAGCAAAAAGCTGAGCTTTGTGAGGGCTCGTGTAGTTTTTCTAACGGGTAATAAGTTCTGTTGCAGCGATGTTAACTATTTGGTTTTCTAATAGATGGCGTAAGTAGTACAATAACATTCTATCCAATGAATACAAAATTGTTAATGTTCATTTTTTAATGGTTATAAAATTATATTTTTTTTGACAGATAACACCTCTGGATGTTGATGAAGTTAAATTACTATATTCAAGCACAAATCTATAGGCGTGATAGTTTGTCAGTAAAGCGTACTTACCACAAAAATGCTCAGGTTGTGGGATAGTGTTAGGGCAAGCGAAGAGAGCCCTAATTATTACTTTAAATAAATTATTATTATTAACCTATAATGGTAACACCAAAATAGTGTCAATGGTAGGTACTTGTTGCAGAAGAGTATGTTTGGTAAGTCATCATCATCGTCATCAGCAACCCATCAACGGATCACTACTGAGCGCAGGTCTCCTCTCAGAGGAGGGTCTAGGGAATAGGCTATAGTCCACCATGCTGGCCCAATGCGAATTGGCAGACTTCACACACTTTTGAGAACATTAAGAAGAACGTTTCAGGTGTGCAAGGTTTCCTCACGGTGTTTTCCTTCACCGTTGAAGCTTGTGATTTTTCTTGTGCCATTTAATTTATAAAACGCACTTAACTTAGAAAAGCCAGAGATGCGTGCCCGGGATCGAACCTGCAACCCCCCGAATAAGACCGCAGTACTAACCACTAGGCTACCACTGTTTGGTAAGTACCTATTCAGAATTCCGATTGTATCTTCGAATGAAATTATATTGGCTATTTAAAATCAAATCCAACAGTGTCACTCAGTTTGATACAAGAGCTTTCTACTTGAGATTCCGGAAGGCATTTACCAAAACGTGAGTAGAGTTTACGCACTCACCTGACTACAAAGATGTACAGCAGAATGATAGGCCTCAAAATTATTTTTATTTTGCTGAAGGTCACTACTGAGCTTTTACAAAGGAGTGCACTGAATTATTTTTCTCATAAAAAAATTACTAGTTTTTAAGCTATTGCATAGCTTTTATCGCGGGCTTTGAACTAGGACAAACAGTTTGAGCGCGGCGACCGAATCAAGAAATTCCGTAACGAAAATAAACCTAACACCGTCGTTCAGTAAGCGTTCAACATTTTAGAGATTCACAAGTAGCTCTGTTTGGCGCAGTGGGCGAGCGGCCGCTTTCTTTACCGTATGGTGTATGATGTCGCAGGTTCAAATCTCACTCGCGAAGTAGTGACAGTGCGCTTTTCTTGTTTGTTTGTTTTTAATTTTTTTTTTTGCATAATTTTTATTATGAAAAAAGAAATATTGCATAAATATTATAATTGCATAAGTTGATAAAAAATGCTATGCAACAGCTTTACCGCGGCAGTCCGTGCCACTTAATTTTTTTTCTTTTTTTAGTTTAGTTTTTACTAGTTAATGAGAAAAGATATAAGCGTTACGTTCAAAGACATTGCGAAAACAATTTATTGGAACCTTAGCACACCTGTCATATTTTCATCATTGTTGAAATAATCATTGTGTAATACATATTAATGTGTCCTATTTCAACAGCATAATATAACCGTCCACCGCTGGATGTAGGTCTTTAAAAGGGTGCGCCTCCAAAAACCTTTGCCTTTCTCATTTATCCGCTTTTTTAATGCCGGCTCATTTTTGCGGATTATAGCAAAATAATTTTCTTGTTTCTTACGTTTTTTTGTCCTCAAAGCAACACCTGCTTTTATGCAATACGTCTTAAGTTTTTTTAGGTTGATATTCGACCGAGCGAAACGAGTTTACTAGAGTGAATTTGCACTTGTCCGTCCGTCCGTCTGTCCGTCCGTCCGTCTGTCAGAGCCTTATAACTTCTGAATTACTGAACATAATTACTTCAATTTTATATATGATATGTAAACCGATGGCCTCCAGCCGAAAATGGCTTAAAAAGTTATAAAAATCTTTATTTCAGGGGGGCTCTCATAGAGGCGAATGCGAAGTAAAATATTTTTTTTTGTGTTTCATAGGGTTGCAGTACCTCATTTTAAAGATAATTTGGAACAGAGTACAAAAGTTTTTTTTTTAATTTTTTTCCTACAATTGACGAAATGGGGGGCTTTCAAATTGGAGATTAAATTCGAGGCTAGATCTCTAAAACCACTTTATTTTAAAACTTGAAACTTACACATAATTTGAGTTATATTCTGTACTTGAACAACAAATACTAAGATTAGATAAATATTATAAAGAAACGAAATTATTTAATTTTTAATGGGCATCAATGTTTTTAACAAAACTTCACTATACTGTTAATAGATGGCGCTGTCTTTATTATTGTAAATACAGTTTTTCCCCAGCTATTCTTATTTTGTCTATTACTAATTGTGTTATTCAATTAGCAAATAATTATCAATAAAACTATCACGTTGTTTTTGCAAAAGTAAATCCGTTTCTATTTACAAAAATTAGAAGTTAGCACCATCTTACGTGGAATAAAAAATATTCTACTGATGGCAGATGGTTGTGTCTATGAATGTAAAGATGAGCGCGCATCTAGACATGCTCGCCGCAGAAGCCGCAAGCGCGTAGTTATCGCATTTTATAATTTATTTTATTATAAAATCGTATACTACGTAACACCCTTTCACCGAACCAGCTGAATTTAATAAAATACTGTAGGCATACGCATCCCATTCACGAAACCAGATGACGATTGACGTCATCAGATTCGGCGCGTTTTAATTACAATATATAGTTAAAACTACCTTATGGGAATTATGGGATACCGCGAGGTCTCAGTTTTGGGCGAACCACTAGTAGTTCAAAGTTTTAGTTACATTTGGGTAACATTGAGCCAGAAAATGGTAGTAAGGAATAATATATTTGTGGTAAGACCACATCTAGAGACAGAAAGGTTTACGTCCGGACGTCTCATTTGTTTTGCACGACGCACATAATAACACGATCAAAACGTATGAGAATTTTGACAACTCTACGTGATGCGAAACCTTAAAGGGGGCGAATACAGTTGGTACCTGGTTTGGTTCACTCTTAAAACTAGGTGGGTGTGCCCATGAATAAGCTAAGGTTAATAATGCGATCTTTGCTGATGGTGTTTGACGATGCAGTCGATGTTAGCGGGCCTTGGGGTTATGGCAGGTTGCTCTGTGTCGCCTGGGATTGGAGCTTTGTTCTATCAGTAATATCTTTTTTTTTATTCGACGACAAGCTAGTCCTTGACTGCGATCTCACCTGATGGTAAGTGATGATGCAGTCTAAGATGGTAGCGGGCTAGCTTGGAAGGGGTATGGCAGTGAATATTCAACCCATACCCCTAATTGGTTTCTACACGCCATCGTGCCGGAACGCTAAATCTCTTGGCAGCGCGTCTTTGACGGTAGGGTGGTAACTAGCCACGGTCAAAGCCTCCCACCAGACTATCTCTGAATGTTCTCAATGTCTAACTTACAATACCATGGTAACTATTGTACCGACATGTAAACAAAACCTAATTGTCTAATTGGACATCCATCAGAGTCGATCACATACCTACACTCATATTCTCACGAGGCCGATATATGTTTAATCCGCCTCATTAACGTAAAAGCATACCATTACTATCATTAATCGAATTTTACGGAGAGCAATTATTTATTTTACGCTCTTGGCTCATTATGCACATGCATCATTTGAGTTTTTGTTTGAGTATCAAAGAGGGTAAGATCGTTTTTGTAGACGACAAAAAAAAGTTTTTTTATTTTATTATTTTTATTTATTTTTACTATATATATATATATTAGTTTTATTTATTTTCAAGAAATTACAGTATTCCAATTCGTCTCCCTGAGAAACTAAGATAACAATAATAACAAATTATATTATGGGCATCATGTTATTACATCTCTTATCTCTTATATATATAAAAGAAAGTGGTGTTAGTTACACTATTAATTTATAACTCAAGAACGGATGTACCGATTTGGCTGAAAATTGGTGGAGAGGTAGCTTAGAACCAGGAGATGGACATAGGATACTTTTTATCCCGTTCGACCGCGTTTCCGTCAAGTCACTATAAAACGTGTTGTACAAAAACACATCTGACATGGAATAACAAAACGCAAATGACAGTGGAATAACAAAACGTAAATGACAGCTAAACGTAATTTTGTCTTTGTTGGTTTGTCCGTCAATCACGCTGCAAAAAACCTACGGATTGACGTGATTTTTTGGATAGGTATAGTTGAGAACCTGTAGAGTGTAAAGCATCCCGGAAAATCAAAGAGCACCCTCGGGATTTTAAAAACTGAATCCACGCGGACGAAGTCGCGGGCATCAGCTAGTATTAAAATAAAAAACATATGAAAAAAATCGGCCAAGTGCGAGTCGGACCTCGCTCTTTTAGGGTTCCGTTAAAAAAATCAAATAAAAATATTTCCATGTACCCATGGTAATATTTTCATTTATTTTTTTTAATTTATTTTAATATTTATTATTTGTTGTTAGAGCGGCAATAGAAATACATAATATGTGAAAATTTCATCTGTCTATCTATTACGGTTTACGAGATACAGCCCGCTGACAGACGGACGGACGGACGGACAGCATAGGCTTAGTAATAGGGTCCCGTTGGTACCCTTTGGGTACGGAACCCTAAAAAGATCTACTCTCACAGAATTGCAATGATAGAAAAAGGCAAAACATCTAAATAATATTATATAAAAGGTAAAGGTGACTGACTGCAGACTGACTGACTGATCTATCAACGCACAGCTCAAACCGCTGCATGGTCGGATCAAGTTGGAATTTGGCATCCACTAAGAAAAGATTTTTGAAAATTCAACCCCTGTACGGAGCACAGATAGCCTAGTAGTCAGGACTGACGCCCTATTCAATGCAATTTGCGTTTAACAATTGGGTATTTGACTGTTTGGATAGAAGCAGGCGTTACTTTGCGGAAGTTCATGATTAGCAAGAAAAGGTTAGAATTATTTTGCTATAATCCGGCAACAGAAAAAAATCTGTATGGTCAAACATGCAATTACAAGCTAAGCACCGCTCACCTACCCAGCCAAACAAGAAAGCCAAGTTCCCAAGCAAGCAATGCCACCACTCCGAGGATGCTCCGGGTCGGGGCGAAACGTGCGTCGAGAGTAGTGTAAAAGTCTTGTGTGGTGGTGCATGTGAGTGGTGGTGGCATTGCTTGCTTGAGAACTTGGCTTTCTTGCTTGGCTGGGTAGGTGAGCGGTGCTTAGCTTGTAATTGCATGTTTGACCATACAGATTTTTTCTGTTGGCGGATTATAGCAAAATAATTCTAACTTTTTCTTGCTATTTGACTGTTGTCAAAATATTGACATTCATTATTTATAATCGAAAATGTAAAATTGTAAGAACAGAAAATAAATCGGTGTAAAAACAACAAAGTTATTAGCTTGTTTTACTGTGACTGAATCTGTCTCTTTCTAAAACGAATTTTTTTTATGCAGAGTGTATGGAGCTTTTGAGTTTTGACGTCACACCTCAATAGCGCTCTCTCTGTCTAACAGGGAACTTTAAAGCTCTATATTTCTGAGACTTGGTAAGATATTTAAAAAAGAAAAATGGCTTTGTGTTATAATATTTAAAAACGTTATTTTAAATAAATAAAAAAATATCAGTCAAATACCCAATTTAAAAAGGAAACCATTGTGAGGAAGCCTGCACCTGCACGCCTGAGATATCTCCATAATATTCTCAAAGATGTGTGATTTCTGCTTTGCATTGGGCTAGCTTGATGGACTATGGCCTATAAATCCTTGTCTGAGATTAGACCTGCGCTGGGCTGTTGAAGTGTTCCTAAACGACACTATGTCGGAAAAATTGTTACGCTATAATATGCATAATGATTTTTAGTAAAGTACCCGCAGAAATTAGGATGCTCCAAGAAAAAAATATTAACTAGGTATAAACTTAAGAAATGGTTGCAAGAAAATATTTTTTATACAGTAAACGATTTCTTGCAACCTTTTCAGTAATTGAAATTAATAATATTACTTAGTTATAAGGACAATAATTACTAACTATGTAAAAAAAGTCGTGTGGTGTCGTGGGACACCAGATAGGAACGAAGTTATTATTATTAAAATATTAATTTCAAGTTCAATTCGAGGTATAAAGAAAATAATTATTCGGGTATACAGTTTTTGTCATGATTTTTTTATCGATAAAAATCAAAATGACCCCAGGGAAGCCTAAATATCGATTTTATAAAATATTAAAATTAAAAAAATAATTTTATAAAATAAAAAATGAAAATAGGATTGCGCGCCCCCGGGTGGGCTCGAACCACCAGTCTTTCAGTTGGCGGCCGCGCGCGGGCCAATTGGGCCACGGGAGCGATGCACAACTTGTTGAAATTATTATATAAGATATTTTTTGGGCCATCAAAAAGTGTCGAAAGTGTCGTTTAAATTTTGGTCTTAATTTCCGTCTAGCCCCCTTTCGCAACGCGCGATAAGGAACCGTTCCAATAATTATTTGCATTGGCGGATTGAAGCGCGTGTATTGTTTAAGATCTTACACTAGCGGCACGCTATGATGGCCGGTTTGACGTTTGTCCGCTCATGAAGTTCCGTATTAATTGATAACGACTTTGAAGGAAATAATTGTATTACTTTATTGACGATAGTGATGTGCAGAGATTCATAAATTTTATCGAATGTAGTTTTAGGTTTAGGACTCAAAATTTATTTATTAAATTGATTTCTAAAATGTATACAAGTGTAGAAAAATCAGTTTGCACCATTTAAGGGGTGAATGTACTTGTGAATATGAACAATTTTCACTATGTGGACAAACCTCTGAAATCGCAAAAAAATATCAGCTGTTTCATACAAAAGGTAAAATTTTTATTTTTATATGATATATACCACAACTCGGCATTTGGTTTTCTAAATTGAAAATTTTTAAAAATGGAATCTAATACGATCGTCACATAGGATCGCTGGCTAGCACAACTACTACCTCCGGCAAACTCGCGTCAATGCTCAATGCAAAACAAAGCAGTTTCGAATTGACGTTGCTTCGAAAAGTATAAACTGTCAGTGCAATGCGATTGTGATATAGTTTTGACCTGGCTTTGGATTTCAAATATTGATACTGCATTACTGTTGACCCTTGCTCGTTAATTTGGACTCTGTTCAAGCCCTTTGTTGTGGATTTCGTCGATATGACCGAACGTACGCAGAGAACTGTTCTAAATAGTCAGACACGTGAGTTCGTAATACGCCTTCGTAACTATTTCGATCGTGAAGCTCAAAATGGAGGGCCAATTTTACCTATAACGTCAGTGGTTGAACGCGTAGCTGATGCGCTTAATATTGGACAACGAACTGTTAGACGGATAACTAAAAAAAAATATGGCGAGACTGGCACAGAAGAAAATAAACTTCACACACCAAAAAAGAGAAAACGAGCAAAACCAGTCGTAGGCATCGATAGCTTTGATGCCGATGCTATCCGAAGACATGTTTACGGCTACTATTTACAGAAGGAGTATCCAACAAGAAAAAAGTTGGTGCATTCACTGAAGGAAGCTGGATTATTCTTCGGTGGGGAAAGTTCTTTAACGAAGATTTTGAAGACCATTGGATTTCGATACAAAAAATGTAACAAACGCAAAATATTGATGGAAAGATTTGATATAGCGATGGCAAGGTATACTTTTTTACGGCAAGTGAAAGAAATCAAAAATTGGCAAAATGTTGTGTTCTTGGATGAAACATGGCTTAATGCTAACCATACTGTAGGCCGTTCTTGGAACGATGACACAGCAGCATCTACTTCCAAAGTTCCTGTAGGAAAAGGATCGCGACTTATAATTTGTCACGCCGGAACCATCAACGGGTTTGTCGAAGGTTCTCTCATGGCTTTTGCGTCAAAAACCACTGGAGACTATCATGAAGACATGAATGGAGAAAAGTTTACTGAATGGTTTACCTCAATGTTGTGTAGCCTCCCTGAACCATCTATTATAATTATGGACAACGCCCCATACCACTCGATGCAAATTGACAAGCCACCTGCCCAATCCCAAAAGAAAGCTGATATCGTCGCATGGCTTCGTAAAAATGGCGTAGATGCAAACATGAATATGTTAAAAGCGGAATTAGTACGTCTTTTAAAAGAAAACAAACCAACCAAGATCCGATACGTCATTGACGAAATAGCATTAGAACATGGGCACAGAGTTATACGGTTACCGCCTTACCATTGTGAGTATAATGCGATTGAGTTGGTGTGGGCTCAAATTAAGGGATATGCTGCAAGACACAATACAGAACCCCCATTTACCACAAAAAAAATGCTAAAATTATTAGAAGAAGCTTGTGAACATGTGACTAAAGGAGACTGGGAAAAGGTTGTGAATAGAACTGTTAAATTAATAAGGGAAGATTATGAAAGAGATGTGAAAATAGATAATATTATAGAAAACGAACATATAATTATTAATGTAGGTGATGATAGCAGTGACGACAGTGAAAATAGTAGTATGGACGAATCTGATTAATTATGGCCTTTTGTGGCACCTTTTTTGGTATCTTTTGTATTCATATGTTTCTTGTGTGCATATAAAGTATGTATATTCATTTTCATTCAAATATTCAGTTCGTTCAAATAAATTAAATAAACATATACATTTTTGTTTTATTAAACCTATTTAATCAGGTACAAAAACAAAACTTAATTGTTTTTTGTTCGAGAATAAATTGACATTCCACATCACTATTGTAATGTGTCAAACCGGCCATCATAGCGTGCCGCTAGTGTAGATGTGCTCAATTTGGCAAATAAATAATTTGAATTTGAATGATAACGATGAAGAGAAAAGAAATAGTCATCCACTCAACTATCCAATTAGTCCGGGAGGAATCGGCGCATGCGTACCGAAAACTATTCCACCTCAATTTTTTTATGCGATCCTCTTCAAATGGCCCTCCTAATTATATAAATGCATGTTGCCAGGGCGCCACCTGGTGCCATATTGTTTAAACCGAAATTGTTTAAACAATTGCAAGGAATTGTTATTTTTCAACCGGACAATTTTTTTTTATATTCTTTATTGAAATACCAATAAAAAAGGTCCTATGACTTTTCACGATAAAGTTAATATTTTTAAAGATATGAATTTTTAAAGGTTCGAAAAATCTCAAATTTGGGTACTTTCGACCCATGAAAAATATATTTAAAAAAAACATAATGTTTAAGTAATATTTTTTTTAAATTCTCTATACAATAGTTAATAATATTGTTAATAGAGATTTAAAAAAATTTCATTGTTTATATCTTTTTTTAAATTGTTAATTTCGCGCGCTCACAAGTATTACGCTTACCTTTAAGAAAATTTTTAAGGAAATTTTATTGACTTATAACTAGGCCAGTGTCAATAACTGGGTCTTTTACTTTACTTTCCGTTTTAATAACAAAAAAGTAATATAAACTGATAAAAAAGTAATTTTAATGACATGTTCCGATTTATGCTTAAATAACTTTTGAAAAATTGATTTCAGAAAAAAATTTATTAAAAACAAATTGTAGACAATTTAATTATTAATAACATTGCTCTCTTTAACAATCTTGATAAAGTTGATAGTTTTTAAGATAAATGATAAATAATGATTCAAGACACAGAGAGGCCGATGCAACGCATGAGTCAGAGAGAGACAGCGATACTTAAAGGACCTTTAAGTAGCAATGTTATTAATAATTAAATTGTCTATAATTTGTTTTTAATAAAAAATTTTCTGAAATCAATTTTTCAAAAGTTATAAGCATAAATCGGAACATGTCATTAAAATTACTTTTTTATCGGTTTATGTTACTTTTTTGTTATTAAAACGGAAAGTAAAGTAAAAGACCCAGTTATTGACACTGGCCTAGTTATTAGGTCAATAAAATTTTCTTAAAAATTTTCTTAAAGGTAAGCGTAATACTTGTGAGCGCGCGAAATTAACAATTAAAAAAAAGATATAAAAAATGAAATTTTTTTAAATCTCTATTAACAATATTATTAACTATTGTATAGAGAATTAAAAAAAAATATTACTTAAACATTATGTTTTTTTTTTTAATATATTTTTCATGGGTCGAAAGTACCCAAATTTGAGATTTTTCGAACCTTTAAAAATTCATATCTTTAAAAATATTAACTTTATCGTGAAAAGTCATAGGACCTTTTTTATTGGTATTTCAATAAAGAATATAAAAAAAAATTGTCCGGTTGAAAAATAACAATTCCTTGCAATTGTTTAAACAATTTCGGTTTAAACAATATGGCACCAGGTGGCGCCCTGGCAACATGCATTTATATAATTAGGAGGGCCATTTGAAGAGGATCGCATAAAAAAATTGAGGTGGAATAGTTTTCGGTACGCATGCGCCGATTCCTCCCGGACTAAATTGATACGTCATCAGCTAAATAATGAGATGTCATGTCGGTTGTCAAGCAACCAATCGATCACCCGCTCGTACGAAGCGATATGATAAACGCCCCTCATTAACATAAAAGCCCGCCATTATTGTTACTGCCAGGCCACGATGTGAAATGTACGAGAATTTTATGAAAAAGTTAAATACATATATTTCAGATCATTAAGCTTTGTCATCAAAATATTATAATTTCTCATTACAAATTAATTACTTTTGTTATGCTCTGTATTTACATATTATATTATTTTCGCTTATGACCGCATGGAATTTGTTTCAGTTGGGGTACTTACTTCTCACTTCCAACATGTATTCCAGCTATTGCTCACAAAATATTAGAATAGAATAGAATAATTTTTTATTCAAATAAACTTTTACAAGTGCCTTTGACTCGTCGGTGAGTCTACCACTGGTTTGGAATGCCGTTCCTGCCGAGAAGAACCAGCAAGAAACTCGGCGGTTGCTCTTTTCAAAACAAGTTTACAATAGGTACTATGCTATGTATGCAGTGTTTCCACAATGAGGGGAAGTTCCAAAAACGTACAATTCAAAACGTGTTAAGACGGGCAGGCAGAAAGTAGCCCCATTCCCGCCGGTGGTACCCGTTCACGAGCATGACGCATGATCCAGACGTTCCTTCGCTCAACAATATTTGAGGGAACGTAACAACAGAAAGTCAACTATGCGTTTCACATAAACTATTAGCAATTCAAATATAAGCATGCTTGCTATTCTTATGAATTAGCAATTTTAAGGCGCTAGGTAAAACTTTTTGCAATTAAAATGTCCTCTTTTACCGACCGATAGATATCCACAGATGAACATAAGTCCCTAGTGTGGAATTCCACCTATCTCGGTATCGTGCTGACTGAACCCAGCGCCCCCCAGCAACCCTACGACGGATGTCGTCGGGCCTACAAGTGGGATATCAAGCAAAACTCCGCTTTCTAGTACGAGGGAGATAGGCCACTCACTCCATCACCTTGGCATCGGATTCAAACTATGTGCCACACCTATGGCCACTTCAGCTCCGTGACTCGATGAGCTATGCCAATAACTCTAATTCTGATCTGATAATCTGTAATGGGCTATAAGTAATTAATTAATGATTAATAAACTTAAGGAAAAACATAGTTACTTAGACAAATTCTGTACTGTACCGGAATCATACTAATATTATTAATGCGAAAGTGTGTTTGTTTGTTTGTTGGTTTGTCCTTCAATCACGTCGCAACAGAGCTACGGATCAACGTGATTTTTCGCATGGGTATCAACATCATCATTAGCAACCCATCAACGGCTCACTACTGAGCGCAGGTCTCCTCTAAGAGAAGGTTTATAGGCCATAGTCCACCACGCTGGCCCAATGCGAATTGGCGGACTTTACACACCTTCGAGAACATTATGAAGAACTCTCAGATGTGCAGGTTTCCTCACGATGTTTTCCTTCACCGTTGAAGCAAGTGATATTTAAAAGCTGAAACGCACCTACGGGACGGGATCCCGGGATCGAACCTACGACCCCCGAATAGGAGACCACAATATTAACCATCAGGCTATCACTGCTTCAAAACAATCAATTCAATAAATTCAATCGCATGGGTATAGTTAAGTACTTTTTATTCCGGAAAACCAAAGAGCTCCCGAGGGATTTTAAAAACTTAATCTAGCTCGAAATCGCATAGCTAGTACCTACCACATCTAAGCAAGAGGCTTTGCAACCAAAATCATATTAATAAATTATAAGAAGATAATTATATCTTGTGGTTTCTTTATACCAAAATAAAGACACCCATTATCATACAATATTGTCTTGAATACATCTCATACAAATGCGTTGCACAACGTAAATCCTTTGATACCGACCACACAACTCCAAAGTATCATTTAAACGGGAACGGCACCAATTATAACTTGGAATTACTTTTAACAAAGGAGGCAATTTCGGAAAAGTCGTTTACGTGTGAGTAATTTATTTTAACAACATCACACAACGTCGCGTGTAGGTTATTGAGTGTGCTTCTGCTACGTTGTGAATAGGGCACTTAGAAAAGATAGCGTCTTGTTTGTGTTTACTACGTATTGTTCAGTTTTAATGTAGGCACATTTTCACATGGCTTAAATATTCAAACGGCTAAAAGAATATTGAGATTTTAATACAAAAATAATAAGCTAAAACTTATAAGTATACCTAGTATTTTTTTTAATGACAAAGATGAAAAATGTTTTTTTCAAAATCAGTTCCAAAAATTTCAAAAAGTGTTTTCTGGTTAAGTATGTTATTTTGAAAACACAGATAGTCACTTCAATTTTATTTTTTTGTAGGTACTCATCCAAGAAACAAATCTTTAGCTGCCAATCCATGCCATCCTAGAAACCCGTTTAGATAAACAGACCACGATATTTCATTAGGCTCAAAGCTTTCCAAAGTTCAGTGATCTGGAATTCTTTGATGTGATTCAATCTCTATTTATTTTAAACACATTCTTTGTACCTGTACCTACACATAATGAAAAACTCTTCACTTCTATTGTTTTTTTGATACAAGTTTTCGCGAAAATTTAAATTTGCCCATATCTTTTTATGTTGTTGACTCAGGACCTTGATTTTTATACAGCTAAGAGGGACTATAGACCTCAGTATCTGGTATAAATTTCAACTTGCTAGGTCCACCCGTTCCTGAGAAAATCGGTGGTGACACACGGACAGACGGACAGACAGACAAGAGAGTCATCTTATAAGGGTTCCTTTTTTACCGTTTGAGGTACGGAACCCTAAAAACCGTTAAGGTTGAGTAATAGAGATGTTATCCTTTGAAAACTTGTTTTTCTCTAAGAATCAAAGCCATATGGATATTCACACGGATATTCGTACACTAGCGGCACGCTATGATGGCCGGTTTGACACATTACAATAGTGATGTGGAATGTCAATTTATTCTCGAACAAAAAACAATTAAGTTTTGTTTTTGTACCTGATTAAATAGGTTTAATAAAACAAAAATGTATATGTTTATTTAATTTATTTGAACGAACTGAATATTTGAATGAAAATGAATATACATACTTTATATGCACACAAGAAACATATGAATACAAAAGATACCAAAAAAGGTGCCACAAAAGGCCATAATTAATCAGATTCGTCCATACTACTATTTTCACTGTCGTCACTGCTATCATCACCTACATTAATAATTATATGTTCGTTTTCTATAATATTATCTATTTTCACATCTCTTTCATAATCTTCCCTTATTAATTTAACAGTTCTATTCACAACCTTTTCCCAGTCTCCTTTAGTCACATGTTCACAAGCTTCTTCTAATAATTTTAGCATTTTTTTTGTGGTAAATGGGGGTTCTGTATTGTGTCTTGCAGCATATCCCTTAATTTGAGCCCACACCAACTCAATCGCATTATACTCACAATGGTAAGGCGGTAACCGTATAACTCTGTGCCCATGTTCTAATGCTATTTCGTCAATGACGTATCGGATCTTGGTTGGTTTGTTTTCTTTTAAAAGACGTACTAATTCCGCTTTTAACATATTCATGTTTGCATCTACGCCATTTTTACGAAGCCATGCGACGATATCAGCTTTCTTTTGGGATTGGGCAGGTGGCTTGTCAATTTGCATCGAGTGGTATGGGGCGTTGTCCATAATTATAATAGATGGTTCAGGGAGGCTACACAACATTGAGGTAAACCATTCAGTAAACTTTTCTCCATTCATGTCTTCATGATAGTCTCCAGTGGTTTTTGACGCAAAAGCCATGAGAGAACCTTCGACAAACCCGTTGATGGTTCCGGCGTGACAAATTATAAGTCGCGATCCTTTTCCTACAGGAACTTTGGAAGTAGATGCTGCTGTGTCATCGTTCCAAGAACGGCCTACAGTATGGTTAGCATTAAGCCATGTTTCATCCAAGAACACAACATTTTGCCAATTTTTGATTTCTTTCACTTGCCGTAAAAAAGTATACCTTGCCATCGCTATATCAAATCTTTCCATCAATATTTTGCGTTTGTTACATTTTTTGTATCGAAATCCAATGGTCTTCAAAATCTTCGTTAAAGAACTTTCCCCACCGAAGAATAATCCAGCTTCCTCCAGTGAATGCACCAACTTTTTTCTTGTTGGATACTCCTTCTGTAAATAGTAGCCGTAAACATGTCTTCGGATAGCATCGGCATCAAAGCTATCGATGCCTACGACTGGTTTTGCTCGTTTTCTCTTTTTTGGTGTGTGAAGTTTATTTTCTTCTGTGCCAGTCTCGCCATATTTTTTTTTAGTTATCCGTCTAACAGTTCGTTGTCCAATATTAAGCGCATCAGCTACGCGTTCAACCACTGACGTTATATAGGTAAAATTGGCCCTCCATTTTGAGCTTCACGATCGAAATAGTTACGAAGGCGTATTACGAACTCACGTGTCTGACTATTTAGAACAGTTCTCTGCGTACGTTCGGTCATATCGACGAAATCCACAACAAAGGGCTTGAACAGAGTCCAAATTAACGAGCAAGGGTCAACAGTAATGCAGTATCAATATTTGAAATCCAAAGCCAGGTCAAAACTATATCACAATCGCATTGCACTGACAGTTTATACTTTTCGAAGCAACGTCAATTCGAAACTGCTTTGTTTTGCATTGAGCATTGACGCGAGTTTGCCGGAGGTAGTAGTTGTGCTAGCCAGCGATCCTATGTGACGATCGTATTAGATTCCATTTTTAAAAATTTTCAATTTAGAAAACCAAATGCCGAGTTGTGGTATATATCATATAAAAATAAAAATTTTACCTTTTGTATGAAACAGCTGATATTTTTTTGCGATTTCAGAGGTTTGTCCACATAGTGAAAATTGTTCATATTCACAAGTACATTCACCCCTTAAATGGTGCAAACTGATTTTTCTACACTTGTATACATTTTAGAAATCAATTTAATAAATAAATTTTGAGTCCTAAACCTAAAACTACATTCGATAAAATTTATGAATCTCTGCACATCACTATCGTCAATAAAGTAATACAATTATTTCCTTCAAAGTCGTTATCAATTAATACGGAACTTCATGAGCGGACAAACGTCAAACCGGCCATCATAGCGTGCCGCTAGTTTAGTCAGTGAGCCGAACATTGTTGATGAATTTAATGTTTTTCAAGCTATATTGATAGGCAAAGAAAATATATAAGTACCATAAAACATGAGATAAATGCGCAGGTTCGATGTGTTTTTGCCCTTAACTGTGCCGAACCTTGAGTTCTTAGACTTCCTAGGCGCAATGGTAACCTATTGCCTTTAAAATGGGAGATATTTGATTCAGTTCCCACAAAGGGTAATCGATCTGTTATGAGGTTTTCCTAACTACAATTCTATAGCTAGTAGTTACTACCCAAGTTATTTGGTTTTTCGATACGATGCCGATGTAGCGTTGAAACCCCTAGGGGTATCCCTAGTACGGCTTAAATATCATTGCCAAATTCTTTTTAAGAAAGCTCTTTTTAAGAATTGCATATCACCAGTGGGAATAAAAAAATATTAGTGTGTACCTAGTTCCTCTACGGATTTCTTCTCTTCTATTTTTTGCAAGCATAGCACTCTCCATTGCCTACTTAGTGACTAAGTGCTCTATTCTTCTTAAAGATAATAATCTAATATTGTACACTCATTTGATATTCATAGATACAACAGAGACATTAGCGTAATTATGTTGTAAATAAACATAGCATTACGTGTTATTTACGACTCAACGTTAATATAAATACATCAAGCTAGACTGACCACAAATTACGCTGGAATATGTACTTAATAACGACTTTGCTCAGATGTTAAATATTAATGATAACTCTTATAGATAACAACTACCTTTTTCCATCAACTTCGTCCGCTTGGTAAGGTTTAGAAAAACGCGTCGTCAAATTCCAATCTTAAGAGAGAGTGTTAGGTTATATTTCCAAAATCTCAACGGCTGTACGTCGTTATATTATTCAACCAGTTTTTGTATATAAATAAAATCTTACTGAACTTATTTTTTGTAAATTAATAAATCTTATCGTTAGTATTCTTCTTCTTCTTCTTCATCAACCGATAGTCGTCCACTGCTGGACAAAGGTCTCTTGCATGGACTTCCACAGGTCTCGGTCTTGCGCCGCCTGGATCCAGCGTTAGTATTAGCAACTTCGTAATTTATGGCTCCAATTAAATAGAAATAAATAGACAACACTCGGCCTACGCAAGAAAACTAGGCACAGTTTTCTACACAAAAATAATTTTGGTCTCATGAACTCGGCTATTATTAAAGAATATCTACTAGAATATTATATATTGTTATGTTGGTTAATTTATCACCTCTTATTTGAAGGTTCTATAATCTCTCTCTTGTCCTTCCCTTCTCCCGTCATCCGGGGTCGGGTCTCCTCACCCTCCTGCGCCAGGTCACTCGATCCTGGGTTGTCCGCTCCGGCAATTGGGCTTGCATTAGGTCTCTCTTAATGTTAGACCACCAGGTCGATGGCGGGCAGCCCCTTCCTCTTTTTTTCTTCAGGCAGATTCAGCGTGATCTGTACTACGTGATCGCTCCTACGTCGTTGTATATGTCCATACCATCTGAGGCGGTTTTCAGTAATTTTCTCGGTAATTGGTGCGACTTTGAAACTTCCTCGTATGTGTTCATTACGAATTTTGTCAAGCCGAGTCACACCTCCTGCCCACCTCAGCATCTTCATTTCATTGACATGCATCTTTTGTTCATGCGTCTTCTTAACTGTCCAACATTGGGAGCCATACAATAATGCGAGGCGTATTGCCGTCTTATACACCTTACCCTTCGTCTTTACGGGTATGCGCGGGTCACACAGCACTCCTGTAAGCGAACGCCATTTTTGCCATGCTACATTTACTCTGTGAGCCACATCATTATCTACATTGGCATCTTTTGTGAGAACAGAGCCCAAGTATTTGAACTTCTCAATTCTAGGAATAGGAGACGATCCAATTTCAATAGTTTCAGGTATTGTATTTCCACTGACGGGGCATTTCAAATACTCAGTTTTGGTTCTGCTTACTCGGAGGCCGTATTTTTCCAAAGCGTGTGTCCAGGTATTCAGTAGTTCCTGCAGTTGTTTTGCGGTGTCAGCGGCTAAGACAATATCATCGGCATACAGCATAGTCCATGGTAACGGAGCCGGTATGTCCTTGGTAAGATAGTCCAGCACCAAGTTGAATAGTAGGGGGCTGAGTGCAGATCCCTGATGGACACCCACCTTTACCTCAAAAGCTTCACTTATTCCGGCTAGGCTGCGAACTCTTGTTGTGATGTTGTTGTACATGTCTTGTATAAGACTAACATAGTATTCTGGTATGTGTTGTGCTCGGAGTGCCTGCCATACTAACTTTCTGGGTACTCGGTCGAAAGCTTTTTCGAGATCGATAAATGTAAGATGTAGGTCTTGGTTGTTGATTCTGTATTTTTCCATCAGGAGTCTGACTGCCTGAATAGCATCAATGGTTGATCTGGATGCCGTGAATCCAAACTGATTTATTGATATTTATGAAAGAGCAGTGAGACGTGTGTTTATGATTCGTTCCCAGATTTTAAGTGTATGTTGAAGGTTCTATAATAATATAAATAATTTTATTTACGGATTTTATGATCTCATTGTAATAATGACAATAATAATAATAATATGGGTTGATCCCAGTCAGCCTCGCTCACCATCTGAGGCGACTGGGGTTCTGTGGCAGTTCGCTCGCGGCCAAGATGCAGAAAGGTGTTGTTAGACTTGGCTAGGATAGTCCGTCGGTTTCTTAGCATGTCGCCCTGATCCCCGGCCGTCTGGTCTCCCCTGCTGGGGCGTAATCCTCCGCCCGCTACAAGTATTTATTTATGTAATGTATGTGTAAGTTTATTACGAGTATATGTGTATATATTTATGTTTATTCTATTTCCCTTTGGTTTTATATGTATTTATTTTGTACGCGGGTATGAGAGTCCAAATATATACGAATAATAATAATATAATTAGAGATACCATTCAATAAAGTTTTATCCGAAATCGTAGTCACCCTCTTACCCGTAGTCGACATGTTTGGACCTGAGATGAATGGGGGTAACTTAAGATACCGTAACGTCATCTATCATAGGTACTAGGTAGGGCTATAGAATTAGGAAGAAAGTACTTGTCAAGTACACACATCAAAAGTGTCTAGGGATCAACATATATTTTTGCAATAACTTTTCTCCTGATTGATATTAATTAAAATTTTCTTTAAGGATTCATCAAATAAAGTGTTTTCGTTTGTCACAGTAACGATAAACCAAGTCACCTTTGTATTAATAAAGAAATTTGCCATTTTCCTAATAAAGGGATTTTTGACATTTGAACCACTAACATTAAAGTTCGAAAAAAAGACTGAAATAACAGTTTTCTTTAAAATTTTATTGGGTAACTTAAACAATTAATAATCCGTGTTTCTACCGCGAACACTAACAACACAAGAACATCGGTTTGGCATACTCAAAATGAGTTCATCCAAATCACGCTGTGGAATGGCCGCCCATGTTCGTTGCAACAACAAAAAAAGGTCTTCTTGCCACTAGATACCCTCCATATTCGGCAGAGCTCTTCTCTGTAGCATATCCCATGCATGCTCAATCGGGTTCAAGTCTGGCGACTGAGCAGGCCAGGGCAGGACATTGATGTTAGCTGCGGCGAGAGTCTGTCTTACAACTCTTGCGGTGTGCGGTCGTGCATTATCACGCATTAACTGAAATAAGGGACCGATTTGCACTTGTAGAGGAACGATGACGTCTGATACAATCGTCTCAGCATAAATTTGAGCGTTGAGGTTGCCTCTGATCCAAATCAACTCAGTTCTTCCGCCGATCCAAATACCCGCCCATACCATGATGGTTCCACCACTATAAGGATGGACTTCCTGGCAGGATTTTAATCGCTGTTGGCGTCCAGGGGTTCTCCAGTGTCGTATACGTCTTGTATCCGGTCTCATACCAAAACGAGACTCATCAGAAAAGCACACGAAACGCCATTGTTCTTCTGCCCAATTTCTGTGTTCAAGAGCCCATTGATATCGAATCCTACGATTGTGCATTGCTATAGGTGGTACCCGTAGCGGTCTTTGGGAATGAAGGTTCACTTCATGCAAGCGGTTTCTGACTGTTTGGTCGCTAATTAAGTTCCCTGAAGAGTGATGAAGCCTCACGGCTAACATCATGGCGGTTATTGTTGGAGCTCTTCGAGTTAAGATTTGAATGTATCGGTCTTGTCTCCGTGTGGTGCAGCGATACCGTCCTCCATGGCGCTCAGCCACGGTACCAGTGCTTCGGTAACGTGTCCAAAGTCGACTGATAACACTCTGACTTGTATTCAGAGCTAAAGCCACAGTACGTTGCCGGGAACCAGCTTCTATCATTCCCACGGCTCTGAGCATTTCTTCCCTGCTTAAATGACGTCGCCGCTCCATAATAACGTTGGTTTTAATCAGTAGTAGGGAAACAGTAGCACTAATAATGTCTTCAATGCGTTGTATGTTTTTATAGGGAAAATATTGACAGCTGATTTTCATCTTTTACTCGAATTTGATTGACAGTTCCTGATTCAAATTATGAAATGCACCAAAAAGGATCCATATAAATTTATAAAATCATAAATTTATTACAAAGCCACATCTCAATCTCAAGAAATCCGCATAAAAATGCTTGATCCCTAGACACTTTTGATGTGTGTATCTACTAACTCCAGAACAACTTTAGTTTTCTGTACGTGATTCTAAACTTGGAGCCTTTTCAATGATATGCGGATTCCCTGCAAGAACACATTCTCTTGCGATATCTTGACCCACACAGCGTCCGGGAATCATGTACCTACATACCCAGGGCCCTGATTCTGCAACTTAGTTGCTATCAAAAAATGATAGCAACTGACATATATTTTTTATCCATTGAAGGTTTGCTATGAAAATAAAAGTATCACATTCGTAGCAAACCTTCAATGGATAAAAATATATGTCAGTGGCTATCATATTTTGATAACTAAGTTACAGAATCTGGGCCCTGCACACTGAGAGCGCGCTTGCAGGGCTAATCCACATCTAAGACGAAATGCACACCTATATGACGTATATAATTATCTATATGTATAGATATACGTATATATTTTTTCTGCTTTGAAAAGAGCAACTTCTTAGTTTCTACCACCTTTTTCTGGCCAGTAGGTAGTATGCGTTTTCGGAATTAGTGGGAATTGGGAAAGTTTTGACTTAACAACATACAAGCCACCGCTTGGCCTACATTAAATATTTTTTTGACGTGATAACGTCTTATAAATCGATGAACACCGGCTGCACGCACGAAAATGTGTCACGTTCCGCCTGAGCCTGCGCGTGCAAGCGAGAGCGCGGCACAAGTGATAGAGAGGGACGATCGGCCCAAGCGTTGGCTTGTGACTAGAGATAATTGTAATTTTCAATTAACTCCTTCTTTGTATTTATACAAAATAATGATAATTCAGTGATAATAATTCAATTCAATTCTGACAGTTTTTATTGTATTAAAATATCTGTCAAAATTATGTGTATGTTGTGTATATGGCAAATTTATGTTCCGTTAAGACCTATTTTACGTTGGTGACATCGGCCATAATTTTAAGCAGAAAACTCTACAGTATCACAGTAAAAAGTTTTGAACAACCGCCATAGGATGGTAAACTTGCAATTATAATTCGTATTCGAGGTGACGCGTCGTAACGCAATAATTCAAGCTCACGAATACAATTTGCACGTCAAGAGAAACGAATGAAGTGGGACGAGTGAATAATTCCTTCCCTTGACGTTGTATTGCGTGGGGATGGGTTATTTGGAACGACAATTTGTAACTGTAGGCGGTTTAACGCATTTTTTCAACACTGCTTCTTTTTTATTATACTCATGTAAAACTTCTATACATATTAAAATACTTATCCACACGGCCTGAACCGTTTTAATACAGCCTAAACCGTTAGGGTTAGAAATTTGGAAATAAATTGTAACCTTACTCTTGCGACGCAAACTATCACTAAGAAAGGATTAAAGATAAGGAGGAATGAAAGTGTGCATAAAATCCGCCATTTTATGTTGTGTCGGTGAAAATTTTTACGCACTTTGCCTTTCATTAAAAATTAAGAATTACACGTTTCGGGTCCCTTTTTAATTAATAAATAATTAATTATTAAATAGGTATATAATATTATGGACTCCGAAGTTTGAAGACTCACTTTGTGGTGAAATCGGCTCTGTATGATAACTGGAATTATCGCTCGTAATATTTATGTTAAGATTTTGAAACAAATATTATATGACTATTTATCACTCTGACAGAAAAAATGTCTCATAATAAGTGAAATGGAACAAAAGCGATCCAAATAAGGAAGGCACGAGTGTAGATCCATTATAATATTAAATCCTACGCTCGTGTGGCGCAAATTCACCTGTCTCTTGACGATTTGCTGATGAAATTGCTTGGAGGAGATTGGGATGACGTGGCATTAACACCGTCGTCTTTTCCGAGATATTATTTGAGCTGCTTTTTACTTCATAAATAATTAGGTACTGCCGAAAAGTAGCCGCAAAAATATATTAATATGCTTAAATATATAATTATTTATCATGAAATATACCTATTTAATAAGTACCTTAAATGTTTTGATGAGCTGTCATATGAATAAATAAATACATATCAAAATTCCGAGCCGATGGCGTTCGAACCGAACACAAGAATCGCGCCCGAGTGTGTTGACCAGATTACACCACGGCCAATTCGAATACTAAATGTCAGCAACAAAATTAGTGAAGTATTTTGAGAAAGAAGATACATAATATTTTTTATGCGTTTCATAAGTTAACGTATAACTTATGAAACGTATAACTCCGTTGGCAGTGATATAGATATGAAAATATATGCCAGTGATTTTTTCCATACAACAATTTCTTCTTATGGTCCAAAATATAAACTTTTAAAACAAACCATAATTTTATTATTTACAATCATCATTAACAACCCATCAACGGCTCACTACTGAACGCAAGTCTCCTTTCAGAGACAATAATAACAACTTACAATAATAACAATTACAAAAATAATAAAATGGGTTTATTGTTCGAGTTTCAAAATCGCAAACTGGACTGATAATATTTCGCGGCATTTTGTATTTTTTAGCATTTAAAATGCATAAACTTTTCACTGTAGTGCCCATTGTACATGCACACTATAGTAAATTAGATAATTTAAGCGCCATCTAGTTTGAAACTCGAACAAGGTATATACATTTTCTGGTGGGAGGCTTCTCGTTGGCCGTGGCTAGTTACCACCCTACCGTCAAAGACGTGCCGCCAAGCGATTTAGCGTTCCGGCATCTTAGACTGCATCGTCACTTATCATCAGGTGAGATCGCAGTCAAGGACTATCTTGTCATCGAATAAAAAAATATATAATATCCTGGGTATGAGATAACTCCATTCCAAATTTCAGCCAAATCGGTTCATTCGTTGTAGCGTTAAAGAGTAACAAACATCTATCCATCCATCCATCCATCCATCCATCCATACTTCCATACTCACAAACTTTCGCATTTATAATATTAGCAGGATTGTCACTTTAGCGTGACAACTCGATGAGCTATAGAAGTAGCTTACCAAATCGGTCACTCTGGTTCCCCTAAGGAGCTCCTCATTTTGATTTGATCTCGCATCGATATCGGTTGATCGAGTGACCTTGAGCACCACAGTTACAATTTTTTAACCGACTTCAAAAAAGGAGGAGGTTCTCAATTCGTTGGAATCTTTTTTTTATGTATGTTCACCGTAGCTATAAGACGCCTGAACCGATTTGGAAAATTCTTTTTTTTTAAAGGATTTATTCCAGGTGGTCCCATTTAAATTTTATCGAAATCGGTCGAGCGGTTTTTAAAATATCAACAATAAATGATATACTTTGTATAGTGGCACGGGCGTTTGATGTAGGTTTTAAAAATATTTTTATTTATTAAATTATATTAGTTTTAATTTTACAGATGGACGAGTAATGTAGGCACGTAATGACAAAGGAAACTGACCAATTAATTTCATTAAAATAACATAGGCCTTTGAACTTTTTTGGGGCAAATTTTAATTAAAACTGTCAGACATCGCAACATCTGTCAGTCCTTCGTCAAGGCATTCCATGTCTATTATTCATTATAAATTATCTGACGGCGGTTACCTCATTTATACCTACTTAATCAAAACAAAAACCAAACTCATTTGAACCAAACCAATTTTGAAGTCCCTCAGAAGTTACTACCTATTCAAATTCTGACAGTAGCGGTTTTGCGTTCTTGATAACTTTGCTCTCAGATTGAACGAGTGATAGAGTGAAGTTTTTGCTATATCTACAGTGGATAAGCTATTTATCCATTCAAAATCATCACTGACATTATCTTAACCGATCGATTGAGGTTAAATGAGGCCCGTTGGCATAGGTCTCTTGAATAGATCGGAAAGCCAGATTCACAGAAAAGATCTTGTGCCGCCTGTTTCCAACGGCTGCCAGCGAGTCGCTTGAGACAGTCCACCCACCTCGTAGTAAATAAATCATACAATAATTATATTATATTAAGAAATTCCACAATATAATAATCTATATATATAAAAGAAAGTGGTGTTAGTTACACTATTTATAACTCAAGAACGGATGAACCGATTTGGCTGAAAATTGGTGGAGAGGTAGCTTAGAACCAGGAGACGGACATAGGATACTTTTTATCCCGTTCGACCGCGTTTCCGTCAAGTCACTATAAAACGTGGTATAACAAAAACGCATCTGACATGGAATAACAAAACGCAAATGACAGTGGAATAACAAAACGTAAATGACAGCTAAACGTAATTTTGTCTTTGGTTAATTATGGTAAAAAATTTGACAATTATAAAAATGTTTTATAATTGTCAAATTTTTTATATTTTATATTTTATAATTTTTATATTTTATAATTTTTATAATTAAATCATTATGTTTTCTCATTGAACCATCATTAACAATGATTATAAATGCGAAAGTGTGTTTGTTTGTTGGTTTGTCCGTCAATCACGCTGCAACAAAGCTACGGATTGACGTGATTTTTTGGATAGGTATAGTTGAGAACCTGGAGGGTGACAGGCATCCCGGAAAATCAAAGAGTTCCCGCGGAATTTTAAAAACTAAATCCACGCGAACGAAGTCGCGGGCATCAGCTAGTATATTATATCCATAATAATTATATTATATGAAGCAGTGATAGCCTAGTGGTTAGTACTACAGTCTCCTAGTCGGGGGGTCGCAGGTTCGATCCCATGCACGCTTCTTCACCTCTGGCTTTTCTAAGTTAAGTGCGTTTAAGAAATTAAATATCACAAGCTTCAACGGTAAAGGAAAACATCGTGAGGAAACCTGCACACCTGAGAGTTCTCCATAATGTTCTCGAAGGTGTGTGAAGTCCGCCAATTCGCATTGGGCCAGCGTGGTGGACTGTAACCCTTCTCTGAGAGGAGATCTGCGTTAAGTAGTGAGCCGTTGATGGATTGCTGATGATGATGATGATGATGAAGAAATTCCACAGATACGTAATATAAACACTATAAACGAATACAACGCTTGTAAAAGTCATACCGTAGGAGAGTTCTCCATAGGAGAACCAAAGTCACCGACATAGCTCAGCGAGTCGCGAAACATCGGGGCACATAGTTCGAAGAGCTGATGGTCGTTGGGGTCCCAAGGTGCTGGAGTGGCGACCCCGCATCGGGAAGCTCAGTGTTAGCAGACCCCCCAACATCAAACGTGAACCGCTGGATTCAGGCGGCACAAGATCGAGGCCTGTGGAAGTTCATGCAAGAGACCTTTTTCCAGCAGTGGACGTCTATCGGTTGATAAAGAAGAAGAAGAAAAGTCATACCGGTGAAGATTATCCGCTGCCTCTCGTCAGTTGCTCGGCATAAGCGTATCGAATACAGTCGCCACCGATAAGGCTGGAAGCGCGGCGATGAAGCGGCTAATTCAATCAGCGATATCTATTCAAAGATCCAATTTACGTAAGAGATTCCGAGTTGGGGATCGTTGCTGTCCTGGATAGGCTACGGGAAGCAATGGGATGAATGATAACTGTTAAACCAATTTACTGTCGCAGATTGTTATACTGAGGTGTGATTCTGTAATAAAATCAGATTCATTTGACAGGCTAACGTATGGTTAATGTATTCTTACTAATCCTTACAAATATTATAAATGCGAAAGTGTGTTTGTTTGTTGGTTTGTCCTTCAATCATGCTGCAACAGGACTACGGATCGACGTGATTTTTTGCCTGGGTATAGTTGAAGACCTGGAGAGTGACATAAGCTACTTTTTATCCCGGAAAATCAGAGAGATCCCGAGGGATTTTAAAAACTAAATCCACGCAGACGAAGTCGCGGGCATCGGCTAGTGTTATAAATGCGAAAGTGTGTTTGTTTGTTAGTTTGTCCTTCGGTCACGTAGCAACGAATCAACCTAATTTTTTGCATTTGTATAGCTGAGGACTTGGCGAGTAACATAGACTACCTTTTATCCCGGAAAAACGTACTGTACTTGGTCTTACTGGTGACGATTTTAAGATGGAAATCGGCTAATTTGGAAGGGGTACGACAGTTATAATATACTCCCAATCGGTAACTGAGCGGCATCATGTTTTTGTTAGTAGGGTAGTAAATATAACACCAGACCAGAGGCAATTCAGATATTAATTCCTAAGTTTCCCCTGCTCGGTATTGAACCGAGACCTCGGGGTTTTTTAAAGTTCACCACTGCGCCAGGGAGTAGTCGTTCTATAGAGCATTGAATGATTTCAATTCTTAATGAAACAAAATGGCGTAGTTTTCTCATCATAAATTTATATATTATCATTTATCACCATCCTCGAATAAACCAACAAATATATTATTTATTTACCGACAAATATTTTGACGTTCTTAGAGATTATTATTAATTAACTAAATAAATAAATAGTCTTTTATTCAGGAATAAAACAGCCACATACATACCTATTTAACACAAAACAATAGCGCATTTGTAACTTAAAAACTACGAGTAGGTGGGTCCCACGGCTCAGGATGTACAAAAGGTTATATTTATAAGGTTCTTATACAAAGTAAAAATTGATTTTCAACCGCCTAGACCCTTCCCATTTTATTTCTACGCGTTACAGCATTATAAAAACAAATGACATTATAAAAACTATCCAGAAGTCTTTATTCGTCGATTAAAGTTGACTTTGCGATGATGAAATAGACCCTAGCTGTATTGAGATGTTCTAGCTAACGTTTTTGACACTGATATCATGGCATTGTTGTCAAAAATATTACCTTTGGGATGCCATCATCGGCGATAACATTACCTATCACAAGTTATGCAAACGAATCAAGTCTTGCGAAGGTGATCGTGATCGGCAAAAATATCAGATATGGCTTTACCTTTATATTGTTATTGAAACCATTAGCTTGTTATTGGAAAAGACAAAATAACGATTCCTGACGAAGGTTTCAGTTTATTGAAAGGGATAAAATTTTCCGACGACTCATAGTATTTCTGCTTTAATTCTCTAGTTGTGAAGGGTGCTCAGGTTTCAGGGATTAAATATCGAGTGATAAATGAAGCGGAAAGGAGTGTCTGTAATTTCTCGAGTTCAAACACTTGAACAATAAAGTCGCACTATAACACACACTGCAGTGCTATGAGCAGTGTCTGTCGCATTTATAAAAATCATTTTTAAAAAACCGACTTCAAACACCCGCGCCACTACAAAGTGTATAATTTATTGCTGATTTTTTAAAAACCGCTCGTCCGATTTCAATAAAACGCCAATCAAATTAGCGAATGCCTACGTTATGATTATCATGATGAGCAACGCATTAAAGTCTCACTATGAGCGCAGGTCTCCTCTCAGAGAAGGGTTATAGGCCGTAGTCTACCACGCTGGCACAATGTGAATTGGTAGACTTCACACGCCTTTGAGAACATTAACTCAGGCGCACAGGGTTTATATTATTGCCTACGTTATATGAATAGCTATGTAATATCTGTAAAGTATGCCAAAAAGCCTGATCCATCAAGTGATAGAATAGAATAGAATAGAATAGAAAATACTTTATTGCACAACAAGAAATAATGGTTAAAATACAACAAAAGAAAATAAGTACAAGGTGCAAAGGCGGCCTTATTGCAAAAGCAATCTCTTCCAGGCAACCCTTGTCTGGAGAGGAAAACACCAAAGAAAATGGGATAGTGCAAGCTAAGATCGAGGAAAGTTGTAAACATTATAGACTATTATTATTATTATTATAGACTATAGTAAAATAAATAATATGACATAATATAATACAATACATAAATATAACATTACATGTATATCATACATAACAAAAAAAAATATATGAAATAAAGTAAATATATAAATATATATATAATGTAAATATATATATAAATATATATATACATAAATATCCACTATATACACTTATGGTTTCATAGAAAGAAAATGACTTTTCAGACGCTGTTTGAAGATAGGGAGTGATTTGGAGTGTCTTATTTCGAAGGGGAGGGAGTTCCATAGTAAGGTAGCCTTATAGGTAAAGGACTGACCATAGGAGCGGGCATAACAGGTGTTAAAGGTGAGGCGATTATCGTTGTGCGATCTTAAATAGCGGCCAGGTGCATTAACACTGTTGAGGAAAGAAAAGCGTTCTTTAAGATAAGAAGGAGTAGCGGGATTAAAAAGAATGGAATAGAGAAGAGTAAGGATGTGCATGTCACGACGCTGCCTTATCGGAAGCCACTCAAGCTGGGCACGGTAGCAGGATACATGATCAAACTTGCGCAGACCAAAGATGAACCTGATGCAAAGGTTTTGTAACCGCTCCAGCTTGTTAAGTTGTTCTTCCGTTAAGTCAGGGTAACAGCAGTCAGCATAATCGAGTAACGGTAATAGAAGGGAATTAGCTAGAGAAGTTTTAGTTTTAATTGGTAAAAGGTTTTTCCAACGCTTTAGCGAACCAATTGTTGCAAATATTTTGCGGCTCACTTCCGACACTTGTGGGATCCAGGAGAGAGTGTTATCGATTAGGAGGCCAAGATTTTTAACAGTACCGCTAAGTACCAAATGACCCGCCTCAAGTCGAATGGGGGGCAAAGCGTTGGTATCCACCTTAACCAATTGCTTGGGACTGCCAATCAAAGCTACCTGGGATTTACCAGCGTTAATGCTAAGCCCATAGGATTTACTCCATTCACAGATCCTTTGTAGTTCAGTATTTAACCTGTGAATGGCCGAGTTGATGTCATGGGCAGGAGCAGCAACGTAAACTTGTAAGTCATCAGCATATAGATGAAATGATGATGAGAGAAGTTGAGTGACAGTATTAATAAATATTGCGAAGAGGAGAGGAGAAAGGACACCACCTTGTGGGACGCCAGCTGCAAGTGATAGTGGAGAAGAGAATTTATTATTGAGAGTCACACACTGCCGGCGGTCACACAGATAGCTAGCAAACCAAGAAATAGTGTTAGAGGAAATATTAAAGGATTCTAGGACAGCTAGCAATAAATCAAAGTCAACAGTGTTAAATGCATTACTGAAGTCAAGTAAAGCAATGACAGAGACAAGTTGTTGGCCCATATTGTCACGGAGATCATCACAAACTTTGACGAGAGCCGTGGTAGTACTATGCCCTTTCCGAAAGCCAGATTGGAACGGACTAAGGATGTTATTCTTAGTTAAGTAAAGGTTAAGTTGCTGGCAGGCAATACGCTCGAGAACTTTAGAAAGGAAGGGTAGAATGGAAATAGGGCGATAGTTAGTATAAGAAGTTGGATTTTTAATCTTTGGAATAGGGATAACGTGAGCGTTCCGCCAGGCACTGGGAAATTTATTGGAAGCGAAGGAAAAATTGAAGATATGGGTGAGAATAGGCAAGACATTATCAAGAAGAAGTAAAATCATCTTGCGATTTAAACCATCACACCCCACAGCGTCCGACTTGATCGCGAGAATATGTTTCTTTATGTCATCTTTGGAAACAGGATCAAATCGAAACTGTGAGCAAGATAAGGTAGGTAGTGATCTAAGATGATTTAGTGTCGAGGCTTTTGCTTGACTGTCAATGGGAGTGATTGAGGTGAAATGTTTGTTGAGTGCATCAAGATCGAGATTGTCTGGAGTAACTCGTTGTTGACGCCCAATCCCAAGAGTCTCCAAAAATTTCCAAGTCCTTTCAGGGCTTTTTTCAATAGATGAAAAAATAAAATTCCTTTGGGCTTCTCTGCAGACCTTGTTACAGTGATTACGCAATGATTTATATTTATTACGATTATTGTCAGTTGGACGTAACTTATATTTTGATTTAGCAGCATTCCGCTTGGCCATCAAGGTTCTAATGTCCTGCGTCAGCCAAGGGGCTGGTAAATGTTTGAGTTTCATTGGGCGAAGCGGAGCGTGCTTATCAAACAGATCTGTCAGGAAAGAGTTGAATAACTCGACTTTTTCATCAACTGTTTCTGCCTGAATTATAGTGCCCCAGTCAATATTGTTGAGGTCAGACATGAAATTAATATTATCGAAATTCTTAAAGCTACGACGCATAACTATGGTTGGCTTGGCCTTAGGGGGACGGATTTTAAATGAAAGGTAAATGAGGTCGTGGTAAGAAAAGGTCTCAGCGGGGTGTTGACCATGGATTTCCACAAGATCGACGGAGGAGGTTATCATTAAATCTAACAAGTGATTTGAGTTGTGTGTTGATAGATCAGTCAGTCATGCAGTCAGTCAGTCAGTCACCTTTTCCTTTTACATATTATCTAGATAAATCCAGCTTTTGCCCACTATTGTTTGTTTGAGGGTTAAATTCCAAACATAATATTATTATCTAATGTTCTATTATACTTTTAATTTTTAGGATCGGGTCACGACCCTCACGTAAAAGAAGTACGACGTAGAGAGAATATAATAATATTAACTATGTCAAACCATGCACCTGACTTAAACAAAAGTGTGTTGAATGATTTTAACTTGTTCAATTTTGTAATTGTTTTCAAGCTATGTCGTATTCTTCTTTCTCTATTTTAATTAATTTAATTAGTGTAAATGGAAATTTCCGTACTATTAAATAAATAAATTAAATATTATTTGAAACCCCTTATTTATCCTGTCCTATACACACTTTGAGTATTAAATTGGTTTAATATTCAAAGCCTACTCAGGTATTACTCCCTCAGTAGATTTGTTCCGTTGAGCGTTGATGCGATTTAAGGTCCCATTGCACTCTCATTGAATCGCAGTTCGGATTGCGCTTGAAATTCAATCGCTTTCATTAACAAAGTTTAGTCCACGAGCAATCGGAAGAGTTCTCTTTAGAAATTATTTAGACACTCCTTTTGATATTTCACTCAAGACTTTAATGCTATTAATATTTAAAATACAGCTTTGAAACTGAATCTGCGATATTTCAACACCCTATAACGGGTAAACATACCTATATACTTTATTGAATACTTTGAATACTTTATTGTCGCTACACATACACACACATAAAGAAACTAGGATACAATTTCGCATGCAAAGGCGGTATGCCACAGAATTGCGGATGCATACATACTTTTTTACATACAATTATTGATACATCTATTGATACATTGATACATAAAAGTAGTCCCTACCCTCTGCGCTAGGAAAACCTGTGTTGCAGAAGGTAGTTCCTTCCAGCAATAATATATAATTATGGAAAACTTAAGCTATCATCGAGTGTGTGTGTGTGTGTGATGTGATGATGATATGTATGTGTATGTTTGTATTTACACATGTTTCAGCGTAGCGCCTAAACTACTGAGCCAATTTTGATGAATGCGGTGTTATCATGGTCCGTATGACATAGGCTAGCAAGATTCCGACAAATTGAGGACCTCCTCCTTTTTAGAAGTTGGTTAAAAAAAAAGACTCTGACGTATTGAGAACCTCCTCCTTTTTTGAAGTCGATTAAAAATCAATATGACGGATTTTATATCCAATTTTCAGTAGTCGTGTAAATTTTAAACACTATCATATTATTATCAGGATATTCACTCACATACCTAATATTCGGTGGTCAGTCATAAATAAGAATAGGAAAGCTTACGCTTAGAATAGTTTTAATTTAATTTTATCAAAAGAAAACTGCATTTTCTTTCACTGAAACGGCATCTTTGGAAAGCTCATTTGTGCCAAAAACTTCATACTGTACCTACTGGAGTCCATTCTATTAGTTTGTTAGTTGAACTACTTAGAAGATTGAGCGAGGTTTAGGGTTTGAACACTATGGATATTTAATTTTATCGATACTGTCGGCTGCGTTCTAATGCACAATTATATGAATGCGATAGTTTGTAACTCATAATGCCATGATGAAATTGTTTGGAAATGAAAAAAAAATTATTGGCAGTCTGGCAGTCTAGACTGCCGATAGAAGTGAAAAAAAAAATTATTGCAATCGGTTCAGATTTGACGGAGTTATGGAGTAACATCAACAAAAAAAACTAGATTTGCTAATAATTAAAAACAAATAAAAAAACGCGCTGTCGTGAGTGAGATTCGAACCTGCGACATCATTGATCATACATTAAACGGTAAGGAAGGCGGCTGCTTGCCCGCTGCGCTGTACAAGGTTACTTGGGAACTTCTAAAATGTTGAACGCTTACTGAAACCTCCAGGTGACGATTGTGAAGGTGACGATGACGCGAAATCCATGTTTTTTGCTCACCCAAGAAATTGCCCGACGCGCCTAAAGAAGTTTTCACTTCAAAAATTGTATTATTATTATTAGACAACTTTGAGTAGATCCATACTCATAATCGACCGAGCGAAGCGAAGGTCTTTGAGTTTCATCATCATCATCTCAGCCTGCGGACGTCCACTGCTGAACATAGGCCTTTCCCAGAGAACGCCACCACACCCGGTCCTCAGCCTTCCTCATCCAGCCACTTCCCGCCACCCGCTTTATATCGTCAGTCCAACGTGCTGGAGGGCGCCCCACACTACGCTTACTTGTTCGCGGTCTCCACTCTAGGACTTTTCGGCCCCAACGGCCATCGCTTCTGCGACAAGCATGGCCTGCCCACTGCCATTTCAGCTTGCTAATGGTTTGAGCTATGTCGGCGACCTTGGTTCTCTTACGGATCTCTTCATTTCGAATCCTGTCCTTAAGAGAAACTCCTAACATAGCCCTCTCCATAGCTCTCTGAGTGACTTTAAATTTGTGGATCAAGCCTTTTGTTAGTGTCCACGTTTCAGCGCCATAAGTGAGGACGGGAAGGACACATTGATTGAAGACTTTCGTCTTCAGGCATTGAGGTATTGACGATGAGAAGACCTGACTTAATTTTCCAAATGCCGCCCAGCCCAGCCGTATCCTTCTGTTGGCTTCTTTGAGTTTACTAGAGCGATTTGCACTTGTCCGTCCGTCCGTCTGTCAGAGCCTTATAACTTCTGAATTACTGAACGTGATTACTTCAATTTTAGATATAATATGTAAACCGATGGCCTCCAGCCGAAAATGGCTTAAAAAGTTATAAAAATCTTTATTTCAGGGGGGCTCCCATACGAAATGGGGGGCTTTCAAAGTGGAGATTGTATTCGAGGCTAGATCTCTAAAACCACTTTGTTTTAAAACTTGAAACTTACACATAATTTGAGTTATATTCTGTACTTGAACAACAAATACTAAGATTAGATAAATATTATAAAGAAACGAAATTATTTGAGTTGTAATGGGCATCAATGTTTTTAACAAAACTTCACTATACTGTTACTAGATGGCGCTGTCTTTAATATTGTAAATACGCATCCCATCCACGAAAGCAGATGACGATTGACGTCAGATTCGGCGCGTTTTAATTACAATTATAGTTAAAACTACCTTATGGGAATTATGGGATACCGCGAGGTCTCAGTTCGGGGCGAACCACTAGTAGTACAGGTTGCAAAAACACAAACCTCGTAGCGCTAAGACAACTCAACTTGAAATTGTCTGTAAATAAGACTTAACACTTAAGGTCACTTAAAATCACTTCAGTCAGTAAAAAGTTCAAATAAAATGCTCAATAGCTTTAGTACAGGTAATACGAGGTAATAATTTAGTATTTGATACTTTCAAGTAAGGTTATCGATATCGATTTTCCCAGGTCCATAATTCAAACCCTAGCCAGATTGCAGATAAATTTTAAAAGAGCATACTAGCAGAATTTAAGAGCAAGCTATTAGATCGTATACTTGGAGATCCGATTGAATAGGCAACAATGGATGCCTACGTCGTTTCATAGCTTTAATCAGCAAAGAGGAAAATAAGAAGCGCATTGGTGCAACATTTTTTATTCACAGCCCTTTCAATATGTTTATACTACACCTGCTCGGAAAGTACCTTCTGATTTGTGTCATATCGAAAAAGAGCGAGAAAGAATATACGTCTTTACGTGGAGACAAATCAGCGGGCTGAAAAAATGTATGAAATTTCATTACTTACGTGCTTTAGCGGGCTGAAAAGTTGTATGAAAATCCATTACACACTTGGTTTTTTTTTTTTTTTAATTTTTGATAAAATCAGTTCAGTAATACCAATACTTAAAAAAATTATATAAAAAAAAATAGAAATCTGTTTCAACAAACAAGACTTATTATTTTCATAGTATCTAATAAATAAATAGGTAATTAGAAAAATATATAAAATAGTGACTAAATTATAACTAATAATAATCTTTATAAAGAGGATTCTATATACTATATAAGTAAACGAGGTTCCATATTCTATTACATACATTACATTATTCTATGAAATAAAATAAAACTGATTACAAAGTTAAAAAAAAAAACAAATTGTTATCTTGTTGTTCCTGGTCTGTGGTTACTGGCAACTTGCGTTTTCTGTAAGTCATACCTACGTATTTTAAAAAAAATGAAAAATTTCGCGCGAGTCGCATTATTTTGTTATACTTATCTAAATTTTGAATTTATAAAATTACTTACAAGCTTTTAGTAGAAACCATAAACTTTACTCTATATTAAGAACTCAAAATGTCTATTGGTGATAGCAGTGTGAATTCAAAATGTCTGTGTATAGTGAAAAATGAATGTCCCGAGAAATCTAGAAATCGATAAATACAACAAAGCATTTTATGAAGATTTACTACAGTGGAAAAGCGAGAAAAAATTCTACCATGAGTTTTTTAGAGTTGAGTTGAGTTTGAGAATTGTAAATTAATAGATATATGAATTTCAATTATGTGATTTGTCTATTATTTTCCTCGTAGGTGTAGTATAAAGCACTATGTATCACTCGGGAGAAAGTGCGATTCCTTAATAAGGCCCTCGGCTCACCCTCGTATGTAATCGGTCACTTTCACCCCTCGTTGAACAATGTACTATTTCAAGTAACTTCAAAATAATATGTTAAGTAATCTATACATATAATAAAACTGTAACTGGAAGATTTCTGTACATTTAATATATTTTGAAAATTTTAATTGGGGGATGCTTTACTATCGATACTGAGCCCAAAACAGATTTTTTTTAAATTTTTGTCTGTTTGTTTGTCCTTCTTTCACGTAAAAACTACCGCACAGAATTCTACAAAATTTTATACCGTGGTAGCTTATTACTCGGGTCAACATCTAGGCTACTTTTTATCCCGGAAAATCAAGGAGTTCCCGAGGGACTTAAAAACTAAATCCACGCGGACAAAGTCGCGGGCATCAGCTAGTAGGTACATAAAGTATAAACTGTTTTAATCAAATTATAATCACAAAAACTTTTAATCCCTTCTAATCATACTAATATTACAAATGCGAAAGTGTGTTTGTTTGTTGGTTTGTCCTTCAATCACGCCGCAACAGAGCTACGGATGGACGTGATTTTTTGCATTTCCACAATGAGGGGAAGTTCCAAAAAAGCGTTTAGAATTTAAGACCCACTTCAAGCGCCCTGAAGTTCACCACGGACTGGCAATTTAAAATTATATTTACGACATCCTGATAATCCGAAGCAATAGTTAATGATTCGCGTGAAATCGTATTTACGACCAAGGTAAATACCTACCTACTAACAAAATGATTAATGGGTAATGAAATAATCCAATATTGTGACAAAAGTTAATTGGTTCGTGTGAATTGCTGTCGACATTTATACATTTGTAATTTGGTAGCAGGAAATTTCATAAAATATTATATAATATTACGACAAATATTTTTACAGTATTCCGATGATTTTATGGTTGATAAAATAAAGGTAGAACAAGTGTAAATTAAAAATTTGATTTTTAAAAAAACAAGCTTTTAGTAACTGGCTACACCGTCAGACCCTGGCTATCATCTAGAACCAGACTACTTGTCAATCAAATTCAATTCTTCAGTCAAACGAGCCTCGAGAACTCGATGGGGTTACGTCAGTTTATTACAGAGTTGCCAAAACCACCTTCCGGCTTCATCATGAGATCCTGAATATCATCTAGGACCAGACTACTTGTCAACACTAATCAAACGAGTCTAAACTCGATGGTATTACGTCATTTTATTACATTGCTGCTAAAACCACCTTCCGGTTTCATCATCAGACCCTGATCAGATCAGACCCTGGTAACCATCGAAAAACAAAGTACTCGTCAAGACGAATCAAACGAGCTGAAACTCGATGGGGTTGCGTCGTTTCATTACAGAGTTCCTATGACCACCTTCCAGCTCCATCATCAGACCCTGGTTACCATTGAAACAAACTACTCGTCAAGACAATTCAAACGAGCCCAAACTCGATGAGGTTGTGTCGTTTCATTGCGAAGTTCCTATGGCCACCATCCAGCTCCACCATCAGATCAGCTTCATGTCATCATAATATTGCACAGTCACGCGATTTACACATGTATGCAAAATTTCATCTCAATCAAGTCTCATAATTCAAAATTCAAAATTATTTATTTCACGTAGGCCAACCTGCTACGTCATGACTCTACCACCAGTTCGAAAAGCGGATTCTGCTGAGAAGAGCCGGCAAGTAACACAGCAGTTGCTCTTTTCAAAATAATCATTTAACAATATTATTATGAAGCTTTTACATTGTGATAAGTTTTTGATACTATCTTGTGGGCAGCTGGATGTCAATCCGATTTAACCCATGCAACTTTGTTAAAATAAAATAATATAATATTTCCACAATGAGGAGAAGTTCCAAAAAAAAAACGTACTACAATTCAATTCATGTTAAGACGGGCAGACAGAAAGTAAGCCACATTCCTACCGTCGGCACCCGTTCACGAGCATCACAATAACCATCTAAAACTGAATTAACAGTACCAGTACAGAATATAATTACATGGCACTCACACATTCATTGCTTGTTTTGAGCCTACGGTGTGTGGCAATTTATGAATAAGGACCAGCCTATAACTTAGTTATGAAGACGCTACAGAGATAAGAACAATTAAAATGCGATTAGCTCCATACTAATACCTTTTGTGAGACTAATCTAATAAAAACGTTCAGCTTAACGAGAATTATCTAGAACCATAATATCTCCAGTCATTCTCCGAGTCGATATATCACGATTTAATGATCTGGAAGTGAATTATATACTCTGTGGTCGCATTGTCCTTAGGTATAATTTATTTTCGCTTGATTTGAACAAAATAATCACCTTTTTTCTGTTCCTATTTATTTTGAGCAATATCTATTGAGGTTTTCGAAGGTAGGTAAAGAAGATAATTGCACTTTTCATGGTTGGTTATTTGAAATGTACACCTACTATGCCTTCAAAAGTATATATTGCAATATTAATTACTCAATGTACCTACCCAATTCACCGTGAAGTTTTCGCAATAATTATGTAATTTTCATTCACAAAAAATAACGTACACGAATTCTGCACTATTTTACAGTCGGTAAGTGGGAACATAGCTCAGCGAGTTTCGAAACTGAAGTGGAAATGGGCGGCGCACATAGTTCGAAGAGCTGATGGTTGTTGGGGTCCCAAGGTGCGGGAGTGGCGACCCTGCACAGGGAAGAACTGTGTGGGCAGACCCCCCACTGGGTGGACCGACGACATCAATCGAGTCGCAGGGAACCGCTGGATTCAGGCGGCGCAAGACCGAAGCCTGTGGAAGTCCATGCAGGAGACCTTTGTCCCGCACTGGACGTCTATCGGTTGACAAGGAAGAAGAAGAAGTGGGAACCTGTGATTTTCTGTGGTTTGAACATAGGATGGAATAGAAAAGCTGTCTTTATTCAAATAAACTTTTACAATAGTAGTATGGTCTAGTGAATCTACCACTGATTCGGAATACCGTTCCAACCGAGAAGAACCAGCGAGAAACTGGTGGTTGCTCTTTCAAAAAACTTAATAACATATTATTATTAATGCTGTGTAGTATAATATGTAGGTGCTCTTGAGCTATGTCTTGAGTTACCATAGGGCCTAGAGCCTCAGATTTGAGTGTAAATGCATAGATTTATCCATATTATTTGATATATTAGCGACATATGTTTTAAATACGGATACGATGAACTGATGAAAAACTGCTTTATCAGAATAAAATATTCTATGTTCTTTAAAGGAAAATCTTAAAGCACTTAAGAGTAATTATACCTGCAAGCCTGCCCCTTTTTAACCTTAAGTATACGTAGAACTTTCCCACAACATGAGGGAGTATATAATTTCATACCTTCGGCGTTAAAGTGATTCAAAGTTTATCGAGTCTCGTGGGCATAGTTAATTTTACTTGCTCAAACAAACTTCAAGCGAAATCCACACTCTTGCAGTATGTAGCGCCGCACGATATTTTAATATTTCTTAAAATAGGTATAGTTTCACGAACAAAATTTTCTGCTTATATATATTATTTTTTATATATTATAGGAGATAAAGGAGGGTACCCAAAAAAAAAGGTGTGTTAGCGGACTGTCGCCATCTTGGAGCAAAAACGTGCGTGGATGAATCCGAGCGCGCGCACGAGCAACACCGAGCCGATCTACGAGTCGGGAGAGGCGACGATGGAGCGATTGTCGGCCGTATAAGCGCAGCGTGCTATTTGTTCGCTCTCTTTTTATTGGGACGAGCATACCGTCAACATCTCTTAATCGTGATGGGATCACGCCTGAGTCATAATAATTGTCCATTGGTTGATTTGTGCGTTTTGATGATTACCCTCACGTTCAGATGGTGGTTTGTCAGTCGTGCTGTGGTTATTAGCTGAGTGGAAAGGGGCTGTTATTGGGGATGGAGGAGACGGCTTAGGTAGGGTTTCAGCGTTTTAAGAGATGTGTTCTCTTATAGCCTGATTAGTTTTTAGGGTTCCGTACCCAAAGGGTACCAACGGGACCCTATTACTAAGCCTACGCTGTCCGTCCGTCCGTCCGTCTGTCAGCGGGCTGTATCTCGGTAACCGTAATAGGTAGACAGTTGAAATTTTCACAGATTGTGTATTTCTATTGCCGCTACAACAACAAATAATAAAAATTAAATTAAATTAAAAAAATTAAATAAAATATGGGTACATGGAAATATTTTTATGTAATTTTTTTTAACGGAACCCTAAAAGAGCGAGGCCCGACTCGCACTAGGCCGATTTTTTGAGTAATAAATCCGCTTCTGATAACTTTTAAATAAATCCGCTTCTGATACCTTATAATATATATATATATATATATATATATATATATATATATATATATATATATATATATATATATACATATAATTTATAAACTGACATACCTACACAATACACGTGGATGAAGTCGGGGGTAAAAGCTAGTTCCTAATGAAATATGGCCCCTGATAAAGTGGTAAGTGATAAAGTGATAATTCAGCTCAGCATTAATATAAAAATTATTTATTTGAAGTTGGATGTTAATTTTTTATGTAAGTAAGTTTTAAGCATTTAAGCACGCATGACTCATATTATGGTCAATTTATTTTGTGTAAAAACTTTCTTGGTTAGAACGGGTCACGTTACAATAAAGTTATCCCATAACGCAGGGGATAAATTGATTAGAAAAAGTTATTATTGGCTACAAGTAACATGGGAGAGGGCGCAATAAACTTTTATTTTATCTTATACCTACGATTCCATCCAATGTTATATCGTTTTTTTTACCTTTGATATTATGTTAAATATAACGTACATACCTAGTTCCCCCATTCTTTTTCCAATAGATAGTTGCACGTCTGATACAGCAAGTATAGGGGGGGCGTGTTCAAAAATGGACGGACTGCAACAGATGATCAGATATGCAAGTTGCACCGGTTCAAGTTGTATTTTGGGTATTCTTCTATGTATGTGCCTACCTATTCGTATCTCTAGTTTTAGTGAAACGTAGATTTATTGAGGGTGCGTCAACAATTCGGTATCTGGATATTTATTCGTATTTCTCACTTGAATTGGAATTCATTTTGGTATTCTAGGCTATAGGATAGAATAGAAAAAAAAATTCTTTTTATTCAAATAAACTTTTTACAAGTGCTTTTGAATCGTCGATGAGTCTACCACTGGTTCGGAATGCCCTTCCTACCGAGAAGAACCAGCAAGAAACTCGGCGATTGCATTTATTAAATCAAGTTTACAATACAATAGATACTATGCTATGTATGCAGTGTTTCCACAATGAGGGGAAGTTCCAAAAATGCATACATTCAATACATTTTAAGATGTAAATGTTTAAAATACTTTGTCTGTCTGTTTGTTTGTCCGTACGTCTGTTTATCAAAGCTGTGTGACTTCTGAAATAATGAAAGCATCAAGTTATTAACCTAAGAACTAGTGGAGTTTCACCTACTTGACAGATTTGGTTAAAGTAGTGATCCATACAACTGTGGTGGAGTGATCCCTCAACGCTGCCAACAGTCACAGGTGGAGGCGTATCAAACAGGAGGCGGTGCCACCCAAAACCAAGAAGACTAATGACCACTGACGTCACATCATCCCAACAACCACGCTCACTCTCTCAGGAGTGACTGATTGAGAAGAAAAATCATTAAAGTTCCAACTGTGAATAATTGCGAAGTTGTACAAAAAATATTTTTTATTCTTATTGAAGAGATTCTTATTAGAGCATTTGACTGCTATTTTTAATATATTTCAAATAAAGCTTTTAAACATTATAACACACTGCCATTTTACTTTTTTAAATATCTTTACTGGTCTCAGCAATACAGACCTTTAAAGTTTGATGTTAGACAAAGAGAGCGCTACTGAGCTGTGATGTCACAAAACAGTACACTAGCGGCACGCTATGATGGCCGGTTTGACGTTTGTCCGCTCATGAAGTTCCGTATTAATTGATAACGACTTTGAAGGAAATAATTGTATTACTTTATTGACGATAGTGATGTGCAGAGATTCATAAATTTTATCGAATGTAGTTTTAGGTTTAGGACTCAAAATTTATTTATTAAATTGATTTCTAAAATGTATACAAGTGTAGAAAAATCAGTTTGCACCATTTAAGGGGTGAATGTACTTGTGAATATGAACAATTTTCACTATGTGGACAAACCTCTGAAATCGCAAAAAAATATCAGCTGTTTCATACAAAAGGTAAAATTTTTATTTTTATATGATATATACCACAACTCGGCATTTGGTTTTCTAAATTGAAAATTTTTAAAAACCTTTTTTGGTATCTTTTGTATTCATATGTTTCTTGTGTGCATATAAAGTATGTATATTCATTTTCATTCAAATATTCAGTTCGTTCAAATAAATTAAATAAACATATACATTTTTGTTTTATTAAACCTATTTAATCAGGTACAAAAACAAAACTTAATTGTTTTTTGTTCGAGAATAAATTGACATTCCACATCACTATTGTAATGTGTCAAACCGGCCATCATAGCGTGCCGCTAGTGTAGCTACTCTTCACACAAAGTTTAAGAAAGAGACAGATATAGTCGCAGAAAAACAGCTTATAACTTATTTGTTTTTTGACCGGTTTATTTTCTGTTTTTACGAATGTTATTCTTACATGTTACATTTTCGATTTTAATTAATGAATATCAACATTTTGACAACAGTCAAATACCCAAGTTCTACACGGCATAGTACCGGTACGCTAAATCACTTGACGATATGGCTTTATCGATAGGGTTGTAAATAGCCACTGCAGAAGCCTCTTGCCAGACTAGACCACAGACAATTTAGAAAGTATACATTCCCAAATTAATCCCGCCGGTAATCGAGCTCACTTATGAGACCACTTTGCTCGCCACTACGCCAAGGAATTATTTCCTCGTATTTCGTACTGGAATAAAATATTTAGAATTTCTTTCCATTCTTTTTCGATTCGATTGACGCAGGCAGATGCAAACGTAACTGGACGAATGCATTTGGCGTGCATTGGTTCGTATATATAGACTTGTATTTCGATGTTCGTGCTAGCTGTATTTTAGCAAAATGCGGTTTGGGCAGGGAATTTGATTTGCACAAGTTCTCAGTACCATCACTATTTCATAGCAGTTACCTTACTTAACAATCAAATTCTAATATCTACGTATGATTCCTTACTGGTACATACTATAAATGCGAAAGTGTTTGTTTGTTGGTTTGTCCTTCAGTCACGCTGCAACAGAGCTACGGATCGACGTGATTTTTCGCATGGGTATAGTTGAGGCCCTCCTTTTTATCCCGGAAAATCAAAGTTTCCGTGGGATTTTAAGAACTAAATCCACGCGGGCATCAGCTAGTCGTCTATAAAGCTATTTTTTTTAAATGCTTTACTGACGCTCAATGAAGTTTGCTCTTAAGGTAATCAAATATCTCTCTGACTGGAATCCTAAAATGTTGAGACACATTGGTAACTACATTACATCGTTACGACGAAGGGTATCACCATTCCAAGCCCCACTAAACACTAATTTTATCAATACCTCGATTACTATCAAAGCGTACGATTCCAGCCGATCGCTTATTGGATTTACTATTGGGATGTCTATTGTCTTGGGAGCTATCACAGATTGTCACGCGATTTCCAATCTTAAAGGCTTTGAATTTGGCATCTTAAGGTGAAGTTTCTTATGATGTCCCGTATGACTATCAGTAGTTGGAGACTTAACCATTGAACAACAGCTAGTAAATACTTACTATCCCTTCCTTTATGATCTACTAACGATCCGTCTGAAAAATCACGTTGATCCGTTGCCTTGCTACTGCATGATTGAAGGACAAACTAACAAACACACTTTCGTATTTATAGTATTAGTGAGGATTAGTTAGGATTTAAGACGCACTAAACGGTTCTGCCCGCGAAATTCAAGCTTGATTATTCTCTATTTGTAAACTAATACGACAAAGTAGGCTTATGGCATTCTAATTGCGCCAATGGCAGTATCATCTTCACAGGTTTATATAAAAATCTTTACTTGAAAGTGTCCAGTTTAAGAAATTAGTCAGAATTTCGACTAATTTGTGAGAGGTAACTCACGTCCAACTCGATACTCGGACTAATTTCTTAAACTAGACACTTTCACGTAAAGATTTTTATTAGCAACTAGCTGATGCCCACGACTTCGTCCGCGTGGATTTAATTATTAAATTCCCTCGGGAACTCTTTGATTTTCCGGGATAAAAAGTAGCCTACGTCACTCTCCAGGTCCTCAACTATACCCGTGCAAAAAATCACGTCGATCCGAGGCTCTGTTGCGGCGTGATTAAAGGACAAATCAACAAACAAACACACTCGCATTTATAATATTAGATGATTAGATAATTAAATTGCATAGGAAAACACTGTAACATTACGTCCATACGATGTATTACATCCATACCTACTATGTAATATGTAGGTATAATGGTCGTTTGGCAAAATCTGACGCCTTTGGAGTAGTAGTAGTTTGACTTTGACAAAAGGGCTATCCACGATGGCTATATACGATAAAGTACGATTGCCAGCTTAAGATGAGCCGTACATTCAAGTATCCTGTAGATTCCGGGTTCAAGTTGTTTGGACCTTATACTGAAGATTGTGATGTCTATAATTTCTGAACTACTAAATGGACGACCTTGAAATAATTACAGGATAATCTCTAAAGTACCCGCTTTCTAACAAAAAAAGAATGAATGAAATCGGAATACGCCTTAATGAATTACAGCTAAATACACCTTTTGACTTTCATCCCCTCTCCCAAGGGAACCGTGCTGAATTTCGGGATAAAAATTATCCTATATTATACCTCGTAGTATGACCTTAAATCATGCCAAGTTTCATTTAAATCCGTCCAGTAGTTACGGCGTGATGTGCGGCCAAGATACAGACAGACAGACAGACAGACAGACAGACAAAAAATTAAAAAAAATTGTTTTGGCTTCAGTATCGATTATAGAGTGCCCTCAAACAAAAATTTTCAAAATATCTTCAATGTACAAAATTGGACCTGTTACAGTTTTATTATATTAATAGATTAGAATGCCATAAGCCTACTTTGTTGTATTAGTTTACAAATTGCGAAAAACCATATTAAATTTGAATTTCGCGGGCTGACCCATTTAGTGTGCCTTAATAAATTCAACTAAATGAACTTGGGACCAATGAACTCATGCAACCTATCTAAGGTTCTGAAGTGGCGACCCCGCACCGGGAAGCGCAGTGTTGGCAGATACCCCACTATGTGGACTGACGACATCAGACGAGTCTCAGTGAACCGCTGGATACAGGGGGCGCAAGACCGATGCCTGTGGAAGTCTAGCAATGGACTTGTATCTAATCCTTACCTATCTAATTATTTCAGAGTCGTTAGTTATTATAATCACTCCCAGCGCAACAATATACTAATTTTATCGACATCTCGGCTGCTATCAAGGCTCACAATTCCATTCAGTCGTTATTGGATTTACTGTTGGGAAAATTGTCTATTATCTTAGGATCTATCGTACTTGTCCCGCGATTTTCGACCTTGAGTCCTTCTGATATGGCTTCTGGAGTATTTTATCTTTGATTCCTCTTCATTTAGTTGCGGTGAGGCCGTAAAGGCTGGATGCTGAATAAAGGTTAATATCTCAAGTAATGACATCATAATCTGTATTGAGAAAGGCCAAAGAACTTTGAGTGTTATTATTTAATTAGGTGTAATATGAAAGGTAAAAACGACTACATTTTTTTAAAATCACAATCAAACTATTTAAGTGCCGATTTCACCAATGCCGAGTGACGTTTTACCGAGGAATAAATTGGGCGTTCAGACAGTTTTTGTTTTGAAAATAGTGCCAAAATATCAAATTTACGCTCGGATAAGACTTATTTTACTTCTGAAATCGGTCCTTTATTTACTAGTGGTTCGCCCCGAACTGAGACCTCGCGGTATCCCATAATTCCCATAAGGTAGTTTTAACTATATACTTATTGTAATTAAAACGCGCCGAATCTGATGACGTCAATCGTCATCTGTACTACAGTACAGTATTTTACTAAAATTCAGCTGGTTCGCTGAACGGGTGTTACGTAGTATACGATTTCATAATAAAAAAAATTATAAAATGCCATGACTGCGCGCTTGCGGCTTCTGCGGCGAGCATGTCTAGATGCGCGCTCATCTTTACATTCATAGACACAGTACCATCATACGGTAAAAATAGGTGCTAACGTCTAATTATTGTAAATAGAAACGGATTTACTTTTGCAATAACAACGTGATACTTTTATTGATAATAATTTGCTAATTTAATAACATAATTAGTAATAGACAAAATAAGAATAGCTGACGCAAAACTGTATTTACAATATTAAAGACAGCGCCATCTATTAACAGTATAGTGAAGTTTTGTTAAAACATTGATGCCCATTAAAACTTAAATAATTTCGTTTCTTTATAATATTTATCTAATCTTAGTATTTGTTGTTCAAGTACAGAATATAACTCAAATTATGTGTAAGTTTCAAGTTTTAAAATAAAGTGGTTTTAGAGATCTAGCCTGGAATTCAATCTACACTTTGAAAGCCCCCCATTTCGTCAATTTTAGGAAAAAAATTAAAAAAAATTACTTTTGTACTCTGTTCCGAATTATCTTTAAAATGAGGTACTGCAACTCTATGAAATGCAAAAAAATATATTTTACTTCGCATTCGCTTCTATGAGAGCCCCCCTGAAATAAAGATTTTTATAACTTTTTAAGCCATTTTCGGCTGGAGGCTATTGGTTTACATATCATATCTAAAATTGAAGTAATTACGTTCAGTAATTCAGAAGTCATAAGGCTCTGACAGACGGACGGACGGACAGACGGACGGACAAGTGCAAATTCACTCAAGTAAACTCAGAGACCTTCGCTTCGCTCGGTCGATTAAATTAAGTACAATCTTCGTCACTAGAATTCAAAACTTTTAGACATTCCAATACTGAAATGAATATAAATACTTAAATTCGTATGCAGTTTTAATATACCTCAAAACGTGCGGCTAACCTACGACTAACGTACAGTAATTAGGGAATCTTACCGCAGTTAGCTGCGGCAGCCTTTAATTGGGGTTGTATTTAGCCTCCCGTTTCATAAACCAACTGTTTAATCAATGTTGACTTTGTTCCCTCGGGCTAAAATGTCAAATAGTTAAAGCAACTTGTCTTTGAGGTGAACATAGTAATATTATTACCTACACTTGTAGGGGTTTTATTGTAGAGTAATTAAGATTTTGAAGTCTATTTTATATACTAAAGTTATTAAATATACTATATTAATGTTATTAATAGTTATTAGAATTACTACTAACTACTACCTCTCCCAATTTTCCCGCGGATTAGGTACACCGCATGTGTGTGCAATATCTTAGAGATCCGTAGTATAAGAACAGGAACACCTATAGTTTCGTCAGAAACTTTTTTTTATGTAATTATGTTCACCGATTACTCAAAGACGCCTGAACCGATTAGGAAAATTCTTTTTTTGTTTTAACGGGTACACTTTCCAGGTTGTTCCATTGAAATTTTATTAAAATCGGTCGAACAGTTTTTAAAATATCAACAATAAATTATATACTTTGTAGTGGCGCGGGCCTTTGAAGTCGGTTTTTTAAAAATAATTATAATATTTAATTATTTTACTCGTCTTCCATTGAGTAGATAGGTCTTCCCAAAAATAGAGATTTTTTTTAGATTAGTGAGTCCCCCCTCTAAAAACTAAACCATTGAATTTAGATTTGTGAAAAGTTTTCATGATAGTATATTAGTAGTGTGTATAGCCGATTCTGGCTCACGCGCCGCAGGCGAAAAAGTAGTGTGTATAGCCGATTCTGGCTCACTGGCGGGGGTCCACAAAGTAGAAATAGCGCCGCAGGCGAAAAAGTAGTGTGTATAGCCGATTCTGGCTCACTGGCCGGGGTCCACAAAGTAGAAATAGCGCCGCAGGCGAAAAAGTAGTGTGTATAGCCGATTCTGGCTCACTGGCCGGGGTCCACAAAGTAGAAATAGCGCCGCAGGCGAAAAAGTATTGTGTATAGCCGATTCTGGCTCACTGGCGGGGGTCCACAAAGTAGAAATAGCGCCGCAGGCGAAAAAGTAGTACGTATAGCCGATTCTGATGTGTATTAACGCAGCATAACCTAAGTCCCCGGCCTCCGACCGGGCACATCGATATTATATGTTCTAACCCAACCTAACCTAACATTTTTAAGCTTTATTATTATTTAATTTCCCCGTTGTTAAAAATTAAAAACCCCATATACATTTACAATATTTTTTCACTCTTTATCGCCCCATTATGTCTGAGTAGGTATGTGGATACAAAAAAGAATACTGCTTGCAGGTGGATTTAAACATGTCCATTCATGTCTAAAAACATCATGTGTGCATAAAAAAGGGACGAGCCTGTTTGATTTATTTTTCCACTCTTTATAGCCCGCATTATGTTTGGGTAGCTGTTATGTAGATACAAAAAATAGGGGCTGCATCAAAGCATGTCGATTCATGTCTAAAACATGGGTGTATAAAAAGGGTCCATCCTAATTTTGTGTCACAAGTTTTCTCAGTGCCAGATCGTTAGTATCTCGGTGTTATAAGTCTTAAATATTATTTACCAGTCTAGAAGCATTGTGTTGTGAATCTGCATATTTCCATTCATCATGGCGGTAAGTGTGTAATTGTACCGGTTATTTAAATTATATTTGTAACTAACATCTTGATTCGTTATTGATAGAGTACTTTAATAAATTGAAGTTAGCATAATTAGTTTATGTGATTCTAATAGTTGAAATATCACCTTTTTTATTGCAGGACTCGCAAAATGACGAACTCACTTTTAAGCATTACTATTATCCACTCAATGTGTTAGATGATCAAGATACGAGTGATTGTATGGCAAATAATAGAAAGACTGCTTCAAAAAGGAGCAAAACAATGGAACAAAATAATATAGATGTATTTTTCGAAAAACCAAAGAAAAAGAGGAAAACTGCTATGTGTTCATCGGTAGCGCAAGCGACTGAGGGAGGTCTATCGTATATCTCATCCAATGATGGTGACGGTACCAGTGCAACTCATCTCATCAAAATAGATGTCTATGACATGAACAATCTGAAAGGGGTTTCCCCTATTGAGTACTGGAAATATGCAGATTTACGATTAAAGTACTACGTGAATTCAGACGCTGATAAATTTTATCACAGCACTCGGGATATTATTTACAACATAACAAAGCAGATCGCCGGAAGACAAGATTGTAAAAAATATTTTGTCGACAGAGATAACAAGCAACAATAGCTATAAATTATTCCGTCGCAAAAAAATATGACCATTTAAAAACATGTTCAGACGAGCTCATAATGATCGGAGCATACACGTGAGTTTTTTGATGAATTCCTTAACCGAGTCCCCCACTCTTTGACAACAGAACAAAGTATAAAAGTGTTTTGTCGTGAGACGCGAACTTATATTCTATTTCACAACGTCCAACTACACGATGCTGTCTCAACTGTGTGAACTGAACGAGACCATTTATGACGAAGAAATGGTTTCGCTATGTGAAGAAATGGAAGTGCAATATACACTCAATTTTGAAGATTTCGAAGAAGAAGAAGAGGCCGATTTGTGTGAGGATTTAAAAGATGGGGATCACTGTTCCTGTATAAGTCCTAGTCCAAGTCTCTACAGCCCGGTTGACTTCGTTGTGATGGAAGATGCTTTGTTTGGAATACGAGGACCAGCAGCAACTGATAACGAAGACTCCGAGCAAGATTCGCAACACTCGCTCTCATCACAGTGCACACTTAAGTTATAGTTATATATGTACTCTTAAGTTTATTTTTAGTAAAAATGTTATTTAAGATGTGTATGTAAATAAAACTATAATTATTCAACGCAATATTTTTAATTTCATCTCCTTATAAATAAAGTCTTAAACATATATTGTACAAGTTGATCATTATACAAAGTATTATCAGAAAATATATTAAGAAATTGTGACATTGAGATATTGTTATATTTAAAATATATATAAACTAAACAATACATTCCTCAAAATGAGCTGAAATAGTTCTGAAGTACATTGTTATTATGAGTCCACTTCTTACAGTTGGTTTTTAGAAACATTTCATGATAATCCGTTGGTTTTCGACCAAACGAGTCAAAATATTCACCGACACCATTTTTACCCACGTATATTGCTACCCAGTGAGATCCAGGTTTTGTATCAGGATCTAAATTGGAAATTAAATACGCTGGTGGTGTTAAATATACCGGTATCTTATTTGCTGCAAACACATTGAATTGAATATTTGGATCGATTATTTTTAAATATTTTCCAATCTCAGTGGTGTTCATTGTTACTTAAATAGAAATAAATTAAAAGCAAATAAGATGATAATCTTCTTGATACAATGAGTGGTTAACAAATGACTTCAAAATTAAATATCTCCATTTATATTAACTTTTTAACTATTGTAGTCTAAACTAACATCTCGATTTTTATTAATTTCAATTACATTATCAAACTCTGCGTATACAATACAATTAAGAGTTGTAGTTAGAGCTCTTTCAAATCGAACTTCAAATCTTACACTACCCCGTTTTATGAGATTCCAGTGGGAGTTTGAATTAGCGGATAAATCAGGAGTTAAATCAAAGGCAAGCAGACAATATCCATTATTATACTCCTCCTTAGAGACATCATTTCCATCATTCAAAAAATGAATTCCTGTTCCAGAGAATAAAGTTTGATATGCACTTGTGAACATATTATCATCAAAAGAGGGTGTTAATGTTTTCGATGGTATAGATTGACCATCCACGTATAAACCGAACAGGTTAAGCCCGTGATTACCAAAATTAAAAGGATTTGTATTTAATGTTCCATTGAAAGCTGAGTTTCCTACGAAACCAACTATACATCTTTTAGGAATTTGACCTAAAAACACATTATCAAGCATTTTTCCCTGGATTCCTGATGGGATCGTTAAGACTTTAACTTCAGCACGAGTGACAGGATATTTTGCAGTTGTAGTAGCTAATACTTTCTCATGTGCAAGTAACACACTGGGATTGATCCGAACTTTGCGCATTATAAGGCTAGCACTAGATATATGCACTTTGAATTTACTATCTGCAGTTGAACACATAAGATTAAAAGTATCTTTAGAACGTACTAGTTTTAGACGCATTTCAACACCGTTGATTAAAAACTTATCTTGATTAAAAATATCAGCGTGTATGTGACCAATCATTTCAATAGTTTGACTTTCCTTTGCTTATTCTTCTCTTTTTGCATATCCTTGGTTTGAAGCATCACATGAATCCATTTTTGAGGCTGTATCTTTATACCAAAGGCCACAAGTAAGATGAGATTTCTTAGCGGCTGTACCATAATTAAGCAAAGTTTCTATGTAAGCTCGATACCCATAAGTGTTGTTTGGAGATGATACGAGCTTTTGATTTAAATATATATCAACCTGACTAAAAAGTGAGTGCAGCCAATTGTTAACTGGAGCAACATTCGACGTCGCCGTAATGTTAGTTGCATCAGTATTCTGAATTTTAGCTTTTATGTGAAGTAGTGTATGAGATAAATCAATGTAATCATCTCCATTTCCTGGCACTAAAAACTCAATGGGTCCATCATCGGTCAATGATGAAATGGGATTATAATGAATCCACTGACCTCCTTCAATACTAGTTTGAGTTGATGGTAGAGCAAACAAATCCAACTCAGATTTTACGCATTCACAGGAGTTATGATGTAAAAATGACATTTTTAAATTTTTAACTTTTATGAAAAATATCCTGAATATTACTTTGTTTAATTTTCTTACTACCGTTTCGTTTGAGAGTGGTTTTAGGAGTGATACGTTTCCTTTTTTGTCGCCTAATTTTATATCCTGATCCTCTCATTATTGAATCAATTTTTTTATCAGCCTTTTGTTTTAAATTCGAAGTCGCTGTTTTTAAACGGGATCTGATAGCTTCATCCATTGGTTGAACATTTAACATATCGGATAATAGACCCACACCAGCATTCAAAGCTTCCTTACCCACAACTTTTGCACCACTTTTCAAAAGTGGAAGAACAGATCTAAATAGTCCTCCCAAAAAACTACCAATACCATGACCTCGCTGATAAGGTGCACCTTTATAAATTGCACCTATACCTGTACCAGCTTGATGAGAATAATAATGTAAGTACGGGCATGGCATTGTAAATACACGTTTTCACTTGATTCTCTTAAAATGTACTTTAATACACGTTGTCCCAAACTGGAATGGTACTTTTCGACCTGTACTCGTTCTTATATCTATTTCTATCACATCGAACTCTCTACGCATGACAGGTACGTAATGAGGCGGTGAAAAAATATGCATTTTATTTGCCCCGTATACATAGACTGCAGGATCTAGTGGTGCGATTCTGAGAAGTGGGGCCATAACATCTCCTACAATCTGTGGTTCTATTATATCACAATAAATGAACAATTGAGATGGCAATCCTAATTTTAAATTATAAGGATATGTTCCCGTTTTATTTTGAATAAGATTTGTATTTGGTTCAAAACCGAGTTGTAAATATAACTTCGTTGACAACTTAAGTACATCAATTGTGTTATCTGCACACAATACTGATACTTGCTGCTTTATTTCATCATAATTGAACATTATTCCAGTATCAGTATTTTTATTTAATTCAGCTACAATATGTTCAATGCTATCATATTTCTTGGCAGGAATACGGTTTCTATAGTGCACTAATGAGTTTATATCTTCATCGGGTATTGTAATCCACTTTGATGTATATATAACATTTTCATAATCTCGAACCGTATACATGGTGCAAGGATATTGAAATTCAAAAACTCCAACGTGCCATTCTCCTTCCAAAATAAGCGATTTTGGTAATTTTGTTGAGAACATGGTTGTCGTCTTTTCAGGGAAGTATTCCATTGAACTATTACTAAGTAAAGTTAAATAAAAATTGTCTTCCATCATCCTATCTGACTAAGGCTTGATTCTAAAATCCAACTGTTAAACTTATCAGGATAACCTTTCCACTTGACAAGTACTTCTTTTCTGTTACCTGAGTAGCGAGACCGTAGTATTTTATCAATTTTATATTGAGTGGTGGGGTTATATGTAACTTTTTGTAATTCATTCTCATAAAAAGTACCAACAATAGGTTCACTTTGAAGATCTTTAAGTGTATAGACTACTCTAGACATGTTATTTTTTATACCAGATATACTAAATATTTCATCACTCCAATTTGTTTCATATCCTTTTTGAAAAATGTGCTTATATTTTGTTATCCTTACATGATCTCCAATTGAAAACTTAGACTGTTGTATAGCACTGATTTTATTGTTTATTTTTCCATATAAATTATTCCAAACTGTCATAATGTTATTAAAATTAACTTCAAAAGGACACATTTTTATGCTTGAATGAAAGCTATGATTATAAGAATAGAGTAAATCTTGTAAAATGTTAATATAAGTATAGGTATTTTTATGTGTAAAATAACGCCACATTTTAGTTTTCAATGTCCTCTGAAATCTCTCAACTATACTTGCTTTAATATCTGGGTTGTTGGTTGTGTAATAATTTACATTTTTACTTTTAAAGTATTGTCTAACATCTTTTGATACAAATTCAGAACCTTTATCTGATTGTAAGTGGGTGGGAGTTGTATTAGCTTCAGTAAATATGCTTTCAAATGCTTGTTTTATACTTTCTGAATTTTTCTTTTTTAGTGCTCTAGCGAAAGCGTATTTACTAAAAACATCAATAACACAAAGAATATAATTAAAACCTTCATTATATTGAGAATAGGTACGCATATCACTTAAATCTGCTTGCCAAAGTTCATTAAGATTAGACAATATATATTTATTTCGAGGGAATTTTCGATGCACAGGCTTATGTAATGTATAAGTTTCCTGAGCTTGTAACCATTCTTTCACTTTCTTTCTATTCACTTTACCTTTTAATGCTCTTATTAACTTCTCAGCACTTCCGTAACCAGCAGGATTGGACACATCATAATATATATCTTTGATGTCTAATATGGATTCCATCTTTCCCAAATGTCGTGTTTCTTCCTTAGTCTGTATGATGTTAAAGTTTTTGGACTTTTATCATCAAGTGGAGAACTATGTCTTCTGACTTTTGGAGATATATTACTAATATTTTCAGAAGCTTGAGTATTACCAATACATATTAAGGGAACCCCTATATCTTTTATAGTTTGGATAAATTTTTCCCACCCATTAGGCTTGGGGCGTTTTAATGGCATTAGGGTATAATTCACTAGATCGACTATATTACTACCATCTACAACTTCATTATCTACGACTATCAATCCATCCTTTTGCCAGCTAATTTTTTCTTTATTATTTAGCAGAGTATTTAATAATATTTCACCTTTTTTTCTATACGTTTTTGGTATGAGTTTGTTAATATAAGTAGGGGTATATAAAATATCAATGGGTAGCCCCCGTGCGTGCTTATCATCCTCTGATTCTTCATTAACTGTTGATTCATTGTCTTTCATTTCCTTTTTAAATATACTGATATTGTCATAGTCTCGGTCGTCCTCCACAGTCACTGGTAATTTAATTGGTTTTCTCTCTCCTTCAGTAATATGGAGATATCTTTGTAAAATCTGTGTGTACAAAGACCATTTTTCACGATCATCCAGTTTACTTTTCAGTATTTTTTGCATTTCTTTATCTAATCTTGACAAGGAATCCTCAGGTGCAGAATTTCTTGATTTTAGCCTTTCAATAACTTCTGGTTCAATAAGAACCATTTTTTTTGCATGTTCCATTTTTATATTAAATTAAACAGACCACTTAAAACAGCCCCCAAAATAATAGGCAGAAATGCTCCTCCTTGCTGAATGATAATACGTTTTCGTGATTTATTTCTCCCTTTCTTTATTAATTTTCTCAGAATAGTTTTGTGTTTTTTTAACTTAGCCTTCTCACAATCCTTTAAAGGTAGTTTACCATTTAGTATATTGAAGATACACTCACAAATACAATTGATTTCCTCGTCCTTACAAGCTTTCAATAAGGCTATGCGAAATTTTGGCTGAAGTGTGTGTAAAGCCTTCAGTAAATTTTTGTGGGCTTTTACTCGTGCAGACATTATTTTAGAGAGAGTCTAAATACATTCATATTTATATTAACTTTGTAGAAAAGAAGCAATTCAGTTTTACAGAGGGTTCTCTTGACTCTTTATTGGGGGTATTTTCTTTAAATATTTCTTTGATATACTCACAAACACGATTAATTTCTTCTTTCTTAAGAGAGCGAATTAAAATTTTACGATATTTTGGTTTAAATGTTTGTAATGCACACCTTAACTTTTTCGTATCGAGCGTGCTGTTTCCTTCAACCATTATTTGTTACTGACAAGAACTGAGTTATGCAAACCATATTTAAACCCCTTTTTAGGGATGTATACCACACAATCATTAGAGGTATTATCTATCTTAGTTTTAAAACGACACGAATCATTTGTATTTTGCTTTAAATCAATCATTAAATAACCATGAGGCTCAGTAGTGGCATCTTTATAAGCCTCTTCAACAAACTTTGAATTCTCTGGAAATACTTGACGTGCTAAATGACGAATTTGCGTTCGGTCTCTGGGATTTTTAAAGTAAATTATGTAACTGGTATTCAGAGAAATATCCCGTTGTCCTTTCCCTTGATGAAAAAGATTTTGTGTGATATAAAATACACTTAAATTTCTGTGGTGACTACCTTTAGTAAAAATATCAACGATACGACCATCTGATTCCCTCATCAGATCATCAATTATGACTAATCGAGGATGTTTTCCATCAAACATACTCATTTCAGGAATTCCTTGAATGTAAGTTACATTTTCTAGATTATATAGAGGCTGCATTTCATCGTAACACCACAAAACTTGATCAAATCGTGTATTACATATATCATTACAGTGTTTCAAGAAATTTGTCACAAAATGTGATTTACCACATCCACTCGGTCCTGCAACTATAGCAGTAAATGGATGGAGAAAATGATACATGTTCAAAAATACGTGTAGTTTTAGTAAAACTCTATATAGAAATGGGGAATTAAGTAATACGACATCGATTTAAGTAATACATTTATTTATAATTAAAACTTAATTTTCTATACAATTTATATAACTTAAGGCTACATTTATACATTCTAATACTTAATTAAAAATAACATCAATGAGTCTTACCGCAAATCATTATTAAATGACTTTATTTTGTAATGACCCCAAGCTAAAGTGTTGGTAGAGTTTTTAATTAAAAACCGTTTTGTATCTGTATGTGATAATGATATTTTATTATTTTTTTGAGTAAATATTATATGCTTTATCGATCTGAATCTATACATCTCACACAGTTCATTTTTTTGTTCAAATAAAACTGTTTTATAATTTTGCATATTAAAATTTTTGGTAACCGATTTATTCACACCTTTTGCTTTAGCAATGAATTTATTTTGTGTATTGAAAGCATAAACTTTTGATCTCAGACCAACAAATTCAGTCATAATGGTACCGTTATTTTCATCCTTAAAATAACCAATTTTTTTTTTATTTATCAGAGGAATATCAAAACTATTATTACGGGGATAATCCGAAGTATCAAAGTATTTATTTAAGTCAGGTTTAATGTCATCATAAAAGTCATCAGTAAAAATGTGATATATGAAGCTATCTGTGTCTGTATAAAGCATTTTACATTTTGAACCGTATTTGTTTTTCATATAGTTGTAATGGATATCGTACATAAGTGTTTTAGAAATATCTAAAACACAAAATCCTAAATAAATAGGTTTCTTCTTCTTCTTCTTTATCAACCGATAGACGTCCACTGCTGGACAAAGGTCTCTTGCATGGACTTCCACAGGCCTCGGTCTTGCGCCGCCTGAATCCAGCGGCTCCCTGCGACTCGTTTGATGTCGTCGGTCCACCTGGTGGGGGGTCTGCCAACACTGCGCTTCCCGGTGCGGGGTCGCCACTCCAGCACCTTGGGACCCCAACGACCATCAGCTCTTCGAACTATGTGCCCCGCCCATTTCCACTTCAGTATCGCGACTCGCTTAGCTATGTCGGTGACTCTGGTTCTCCTACGGATCTCCTCATTTCTGATTCGATCCCGCAGGGACACTCCGAGCATAGCTCTCTCCATCGCCCGCTGAGCGGTCCTGAGCCTACTTATGAGGCCCTTAGTTAGCGACCATGTCTCGGATCCGTAAGTCATCACTGGCAACACGCACTGTTCGAAGACTTGAGTCTTCAGGCACTGAGGAATTTTGGACGAGAAGACATCTCGGAGCTTCCCGAACGCAGCCCAGCCGAGTTGGATTCGGCGGCTGATCTCTTTCTCGAAATTGGACCTACCTAGCTGGACTGTGTGTCCCAGGTAAATATACTCGTCGACAATTTCGAGTGCAGAGTTCTCAACAATTACTGGGTGGAGCGGTGCATGAGCATTGGACATGATTTTCGTCTTGCTCATGTTCATTTTCAGGCCCACCTGTTGAGAAACCCTGCTGAGATCGTTGAGCATTGTATTGAGGTCTCTCAGAGTCTCTGCCATGACTACTATGTCATCGGCAAATCGCAGGTGAGTGATGTACTCGCCGTTTATGTTGATGCCAAGCCCGTTCCAATCCAGAAGCTTAAAGACGTCCTCCAACGCAGCGGTAAAGAGCTTCGGGGAGATAACGTCTCCCTGTCGCACTCCACGCTGCAAGTGGATTGGCCTCGTAGTCTGGTCCTGTATACGTACTGACATTGTGGCGTTTTCATACAAGCACTTCAACACTTGGATATACCGGTAGTCAATCCGGCATCTCTGCAGCGACCTCAACACAGCCCAAGTTTCCACCGAATCGAAGGCTTTCTCATAGTCCACAAACGCTAAGCAAAGTGGCTGGTTATACTCTTCCGTCTTTTGTACAACCTGCCGCAGCGTATGGATGTGATCTATGGTACCAAAGCCTTTTCGGAATCCGGCTTGTTCGGGAGGCTGGAAGTCGTCGAACCTACGAGCGAGACGATTCGTAATGACTCTCGAGAACAACTTATAAACATGACTCAACAACGAGATGGGTCTATAATTCTTCAACAAGGTATTATCACCCTTTTTGAAGAACAGAACCACCACGCTCCTGTGCCATGCTTCCGGCGTTGTGCCCTCGTGGATGACGGAATTGAACAATCGCTGAAAGATCTTAAGTACCGGTTTTCCACCCGCTTTCAGGAGTTCCGCAGTGATTCCGTCATCACCTGGTGCCTTGTTGTCCTTGAGCTGTTTGAGAGCCATTCTAATCTCGTATAGGCTGACGTCCGGGATATCTTCGGTATAGTGTCGGGTCAGTTTGGCTCTGGGATCTTTCGCCAAATCTTCAACAGGTTTTTGTGTCGTGGTAAATAAATAGGTTTATCATAAAGTAATTTTGTTTTCTTCAATTGTATAGCAACCAGATTTTCCGAAAATATTGAGACACTATGAAATTCAGGTCTCGCAATAAGTTTTTGAGCACCGACAGATTTACCCTTATCCTCCCAATGTGTACATAGTTTAACATCTACACGTTTCTCAATGTTCTCCATTGTTTTCCCAAATATTGAATTATTCATTAACTTATAGAAATCCTTTTCAAAATCTGACTGTGCAGATGTACGTAACTGTGTATTTAAATCAATATATTTTTGTAACCAAGGACTTTGATTAAATTTTAAAATCCGATGTATTTTTTTTAGTTTTAAGCCCATTTCTAGACACTGTATAAGATTTCTATAATGAATCACGCACTTAGTTTTATCAAATAGATTTGGAACTAATTTCAAAGTTTTACTCCCTCCAGCAAGTATATTCTCTGGACAAAGAGGAAAATCGGTATGTAAGTCATGTAAAGTTTCGGGGTATTCTAAGTCTACTTCTAGAATATAACCCACATCAGAATCAATTGGTATGTTAAAATTAGTCTCACCATGTACCCATTCAAAACCACCCGTGGGAAGGTATTGAGACATAGCCCAACCATATAAATTATTAGCGTCTAAGTATGCGAGATAAGATGATTGGATTTTATCATGAAAATTAGCCATGTGCTTATTATTAGCTTGCGCATATCGGTTACTGCACTGTGAAACACCACCGCGTATACCTGATTTTACGAATGCAATTTTTTCAAAATCTGTTAGTAAATCTAACGTTATTTGCGTGTACTTTAACATTGCGTCCCAACTAAGACCTGGTGCTGTATAATATCGAGCAGGATCTAAATCATAAGTTCTAATACATACGTTTCTAAAATTTTCAAATATATCTGCTAAAAGTAACACATCCGTTTTGAGGTATAAATCAGAGTAATCACACATATTACGACACTTAAAATGATTCCAAACATCTCTAGCATGTTTATAATCTTCGTTTGAAACAGTGCTGTTTGTAAGTGTACTGAAAAACCGATCCTGTGTTGGGAGTGACGTTAACTTTAAGGAGTCAAATGATGTCATATATTCGTATGGGTATACGCCCTTACGTTTTAAATAATAAATATCTTTTTCACTTTGAAAATTTCTTCGCAATTCGATGAAATCTTCATCATTTAAATTATTTGTTAAGGTTTCTAGACTACTAGATAAAAACTTAAAAGAATCAATAAACCTCAATTCAATTTCGTTGTTCGTGATTTTTATCTTTTTTGAAAACGAAATATATCGCTCTTTATTTTGGGGTATGACATTTATCCCACCTTCTGAGATATTCAATGCATGCACAATGAAATGAGCATCATAGTTACAAAGGTTATGTAAAATTATAGGTATAAATTGGGGAGTTTCTAACTTTGTACTACAACTTTTGTGACAGACACCTACAAAAACTCCAGTGTATTTATTATATGCTATTTTACGATCCGATTTTAGTTCTTTTTCACATATATGACATGTGGATGTCGCAGATAATTTTTCATTGTCATTTATTGTTAGAGGCAGTGGATTAACTTCAATTAAATGTTCATCATAAATTAGTTTTATATCATCTTTTAAAGTCTCCATAAACACTTTAGCACAATCAGTACCTGTATATGTTTTATACACTGATAATCTATCATTGAATGTGCATTTGATATAGTACCCAAAACTATATACTTCATGCTTTTGAAAATTTGTTGTATAAGAGGTAGATGGATTATTAGCACACCCTTGTATAGGATTTAAAAATGCTTCGAAATCTGCATATACAACAAAAGGCAATTTTAACTTCCTTTCGTACTTATTAAATGTTAGTTTAGCTTTGCTAATGTCTGGTAAATCTGTTCTAATATGATTACAATCGAACTCTTGGTGAGATTTTAATTTACACTCCGTTTGAAAGTAAAGCAAGCAACCATCACAAATATAGTTCACGTGTTGATGTTCATTTAATTGGTGACTAACTAGTCGGGAGAGGTTTTTTATATAACAATAATGACCGGTAGGTCCGTTACTTATGTAAAGTAAATTTACATGTTTTTGTTTTCGGCATTTTGTGAAATAGAGAGGACCAATTATCTTTGTGGAATTACTTTTAGTTTCATGTTCAAGTCCAAAAACATTAATACTAATATTATTTAAGCACTCAAATTTATTTATATCTTTCAACTTTACCGGAAATGGAATATCTGTAAAACTTAAAGAGTTTTGTTTAGATATATATGAACTCACTCTGTCTGCATTTTTTTTAACTGGAAACAATGCAGAAAGCACTGCCCATTGAAAACATTGATAATCATTATTTTTTACATTAATCACAGCATGCTTATGTTTGATATCTATTGGTAAATCCATATAAGAGTTCCCTTTTAACGGGTTTAATTTATTTATATTTAAATCCACATAATTAATTTTTTTAAGACTCCATCCACTATCTTTCTTTTCAAAATTACAAACTTTACTCGAAGTTTCAACTACTAAATCCGAGTAAATAGTATTAATTTCATCACCTAAACAGAATGTATAGTTACAAGTTTGAAAGTCGAAGGAATTTTCTAAATTTTTTGTTGATTGAATAAAATCTGCATTTAAAATGAAGTTAACTTTAATCAAAGTATGCTCTTTCAAAAGCGTATGAAGCAAGTCATGAACAGTACTTCTAATTGGATTAAAAAAAGCTTCAGGTGTCTCAAATTCTGAATTATTATTGGAAATCCTGTATGTTGCTATCCGTCGACCGAAAGTATTTTCTATCAATTGCACATTGGCTAAGTTTTGAATGGGGCTATTAAGAAGTACATTATTCATATGTTTCTTGCTCTTTAGGTGGTTTGTATAATACCTTTTACTAACATTAATTTTACAGTAAGGACACTCGACACTATGATATTTTGTAGAACTTACAAATGAGGACGATTCCTCCCCGGTTGATATTGGTGTCGTCAATAGCTCCGTAGATGTAGAAGGTTCTTGACATGGTCGCTTACTCGTAGAGTTTGTGACTGCAGTAGCCTTTCTTTTCTTCACTCCGGCTCCAGTTTGCTTTGAACTGAAAATTAAAATAGAATAATAAAACATTTTCTTTAAAATAAACGTTACACAAATCTTTATTCGAATATAATTTACCATTTGTAGCACACATATTACAATATGCTTTCATAGGAAAAACACCATCAATTTCATCAGAAACAGGGCAAATGGAGATACGATGACCACTACATGGTGTATAAAACGGTTTAATTTCTAGGTCATCTAGCATCCATCTAGGGAGTCTACCAGAGATATACCACAACCGTATGTATCTATGCATCTTATTTAACACAAATGATTTAGTAAATACACTTATTTCGTCATTGGAAAAAGCTTCCATGATTAATATTTTTCTATCACAACTTCTCTCTGAATGAATGTAGCTGACGCTAAAACCGAATATTTATACGTTAATAGCTCCTCCCCCCATGAGCGTTATGTTTGAACAAGTTTAAACTGGTCAGGGTCGAATGTGGCGGCCGATACATTAATAAAATTTATAGTCGTGCACCTTATCTTCGATCAACCGTTTGAAATATAATAAATTATAATAACACTGTTCGTGGAAAAATTATGAATAAAAAATACTCACGTATTAACTTGATCTCGGTCGGCTTCCACACATATGTTAACTAACTTGGTGTTCAATTCTGCTTCTTCACAATTTGCAGCTAATTCTTCATCGTAAACAGAGTCATTAAACGCACACACTTGACACAGCATCGTTGTGGATAGTGGGAGGAATATGACTCGATCATGTTACGACAGGACTCTTTTATAATTTGTTTCGATTGAAAGATGGTAGGGAGAGCGAAAACTATTTTGCACTTCCATTTCTTCACATAGCGAAACCATTTCTTCGTCATAAATGGTCTCGTTCAGTTCACACAGTTGAGACAGCATCGTGTAGTTGGACGTTGTGAAATAGAATATAAGTTCGCGTCTCACGACAAAACACTTTTATACATTGTTCTGTTGTCAAAGAGTGGGGGACTCGGTTAAGGAATTCATCAAAAAACTCACGTGTATGCTCCGATCATTATGAGCTCGTCTGAACATGTTTTTAAATGGTCATATTTTTTTGCGACGGAATAATTTATAGCTATTGTTGCTTGTTATCTCTGTCGACAAAATATTTTTTACAATCTTGTCTTCCGGCGATCTGCTTTGTTATGTTGTAAATAATATCCCGAGTGCTGTGATAAAATTTATCAGCGTCTGAAATCACGTAGTACTTTAATCGTAAATCTGCATATTTCCAGTACTCAATAGGGGAAACCCCTTTCAGATTCTTCATGTCATAGACATCTATTTTGATGAGATGAGTTGCACTGGTACCGTCACCATCATTGGATGAGATATACGATAGACCTCCCTCAGTCGCTTGCGCTACCGATGAACACATAGCAGTTTTCCTCTTTTTCTTTGGTTTTTCGAAAAATACATCTATATTATTTTGTTCCATTGTTTTGCTCCTTTTTGAAGCAGTCTTTCTATTATTTGCCATACAATCACTCGTATCTTGATCATCTAACACATTGAGTGGATAATAGTAATGCTTAAAAGTGAGTTCGTCATTTTGCGAGTCCTGCAATAAAAAAGGTGATATTTCAACTATTAGAATCACATAAACTAATTATGCTAACTTCAATTTATTAAAGTACTCTATCAATAACGAATCAAGATGTTAGTTACAAATATAATTTAAATAACCGGTACAATTACACACTTACCGCCATGATGAATGGAAATATGCAGATTCACAACACAATGCTTCTAGACTGGTAAATAATATTTAAGACTTATAACACCGAGATACTAACGATCTGGCACTGAGAAAACTTGTGACACAAAATTAGGATGGACCCTTTTTATACACCCATGTTTTAGACATGAATCGACATGCTTTGATGCAGCCCCTATTTTTTGTATCTACATAACAGCTACCCAAACATAATGCGGGCTATAAAGAGTGGAAAAATAAATCAAACAGGCTCGTCCCTTTTTTATACACACATGATGTTTTTAGACATGAATGGACATGTTTAAATCCACCTGCAAGCAGTATTCTTTTTTGTATCCACATACCTACTCAGACATAATGGGGCGATAAAGAGTGAAAAAATATTGTGAATGTATATGGGGTTTTTAATTTTTAACAACGGGGAAATTAAATAATAATAAAGCTTCAAAATGTTAGGTTAGGTTGGGTTAGAACATATAATATCGATGTGCCCGGTCGGAGGCCGGGGACTTAGGTTATGCTGCGTTAATACACATCAGAATCGGCTATACGTACTACTTTTTCGCCTGCGGCGCTATTTCTACTTTGTGGACCCCCGCCAGTGAGCCAGAATCGGCTATACACATTACTTTTTCGCCTGCGGCGCTATTTCTACTTTGTGGACCCCGGCCAGTGAGCCAGAATCGGCTATACACACTACTTTTTCGCCTGCGGCGCTATTTCTACTTTGTGGACCCCGGCCAGTGAGCCAGAATCGGCTATACACACTACTTATATTATATAACGAAGTTAAAAGGAAAACTATCACGTGTAAGTGGGCTTTACAAGTTAACGAATAATAGTCGACTAAGTCCGATTGCACCAACTCCAACAGAACTCCCAATTTATTTCTCGGTAAAACGTCACTTCACGTTGGTAAAATCATCCATAAGTCATTTACTATTTTTAGTTTTAAAACTTAATGCTGATTTCACCAGCATTCATTTAATTATTTAGGCGTTCTGACAGTTTTAATATAAATGTATTGAAAGTACAGTCAAAATATCAAATTTACGCTCGGATCTTTATTTATCTTACGTTGGTGGACATCATTAATATTAATCATCCTACTAATATTATAAATGCGAAAGTTTGTGAGGATGGATGTATGGATGTTTGGATGGATGGATGGATGGATGGATGGATGTTTGTTACTCTTTAACGCGACAACGAATGAACCGATTTTGCTGAAATTTGGCACAGACATAGATTATAGTCTGGAATAGCACATAGGCTACTTTTTATCCCGGAAAAGCAAACATTTCCTGCGGGATAGCATCGCTATTTTTTACGCATTTGTCCTTCAAAATACGCGCAATGGAGTTTTAGATTTACGTGATTTTTTTGCACAGGTGAAGTTAAGGACCTGAAAAATGACAAAGGCTACTTTTTATCCCCGGAAAACAAACGGTTCCTGCGGGATATTAGTATGCTACATTTCACATATTAATCTTTCAATTATGCGCCAACGAAGTTACAGATTGACATGGTTTTTTTGATAGTCATAGTTGAGGACCTGAAAAGTGACAAAGGCTGCTTTATATTCCGGTAAATCAAACAGTTCCTGCGGGATTTCCGCATGCTACTTTACACGTATTTATCTTTTAATTACGCGGCTATTATGTATGTATGTTTGTATGTATGTATGCATGTATGTATGTATGTATGTATGTATGTATGTATGTATGTATGTATGTATGTATGTATGTATGTATGTATGTATGTATGTATGTTGCTATTATTTACGCATTTGTTGAGTTTAGATTGACGTGGTTTTTAGGGTTCCGTACCCAAAGGGTACCAACGGGACCCTATTACTAAGCCTACGCTGTCCGTCCGTCCGTCTGTCAGAGGGCTGTATCTCGTAAACCGTAATAGATAGACAGATGAAATTTTCACATATTATGTATTTCTATTGCCGCTATAACAACAAATAATAAAAATTAAATTTAATTAAAAAAATTAAATTAAAATGGGTAGGTGGGTAGATGGAAATTTTTTAATTTAATTTTTTTAACGGAACCCTAAAAGAGCGAGGCCCGACTCGCACTTGGCAGATTTTTTATACAGGTAAAGTTGACCTGGAAAGTGACAAAGGCTACTTTTTATCCCGGGAAAACAAACAGTTCCTAGGGATATTGGTATTCTTCTTTTCACATATACAGTTACATATTGACGTGATTTTTTGGATAGGCAAAGATGAGGACTTGAAAAGTGAAAAGGCTACCTTTAATCCCGGGAAAACAAACAGTTCCTGCGGGATAATGGGATCCAATTATGCGCCAACGGAGTTACAGATTGACGTGGTATTTTGATAGGCATAGTTGAGGACCTGAAAAGTGACTAAAGCTACATTATATCCCGGGAAAACAAACAGTTCCTGAGGGATTTCTGCATGTTACTTTTCACGTATTTTTTAATTACGCGGCAATTATGTATGTATGTATGTATGTATGTATGTATGTATGCATGCATGTATGTATGTATGTATGTATGTATGTATGTCGCTATTATTTACGCATTTGTTGAGTTTGGATTGACGTGGTTTTTTATACAGGTAAAGTTGAGGACCTGGAAAGTGACAAAGGCTACTTTTTATCCCGGGAAAACAAACAGCTCCTGTGGGATATTGGTATTCTACTTTTCACATATACAGTTACATATTGACGTGTTTTTTTGGATAGGCAAAGATGAGGACTTGAAAAGTGAAAAAGCTACCTTTAATCCCGGGAAAACAAACAGTTCCTGCGAGATAATGGGATTCAATTATGCGCCAACGGAGTTACAGATTGACGTGGTATTTTGATAGGCATAGTTGAGGACCTGAAAAGTGACTAAAGCTACATTATATCCCGGGAAAACAAACAGTTCCTGCGGGATTTCCGCATGTTACTTTTCACGTATTTCTTTTAATTACGCGGCAATTATATATGTATGTAAGTATGTATGTATGTATGTATGTTTGTATGTATGTATGTATGTTTGTATGTATGTATGTTTGTATGTTTGTATGTATGTATGTATGCGTCGCTATTTTTTACGGATTTGTTGAGTTTAGATTGACGTGGTTTTTTACACAGGTAATGTTGAGGCCCTGGAAAGAGACAAAGGCTACTTTTGTCTCGGGAACAAACATTTGAAAAGAAATCTATAATAAAAAATTCTATTTTTAAAACCGACTTCAATCGCCCGCGCTAATGCAAAGTATCTAATTTATTGTTATTTTTTTAAAAACCGCTCGAGTGATTTCGATAAAATTTAAATGAGACCACCCGGGAAGTATTCCCTTTGAAACAAAAAAGAATTTTCCAAATCGGTTCAGGCGTCAACCAAGTACAAGTCGTAGTAACAACCATACATCCATCCATCCGAACGAAAAAGAATAAAATAATAAACATTAATAAGCCTTAATTAATTATAAATTAAATTAATTAAAACTAATACATAAATAAAAATAATTATTAACTACATATTATACACAAAAAATATAGTAAAAAATAAAACGTTCAAAAAATATATTTAAAAACAATAATATAATTATGCTTTAAAGAATATTGTATAAAAAAATAAATTTAAATATAAAACGTTTAAAACGATACTAAAAGATAATATATATATATATATATATATATATATATATATATATATATATATATATATATATATATATATATATATATATATATATACATATATATATATATATATAACAATAAATTAACTAACAATAAAAAATAATTATGATTAACAAATAAGAATAAAATAATATACATTAGTCTTAATTAATTAATTAAAAAAACAAAACATTTATTAATATATAAAAAAAAAACAATGTAAAAACAACAAACAAACAAAATCCTAACTCATCCATCTAACTATACTTATAATAAAACTGTAACTGGACGAATTCTGCTGGTGCTGGGTCCTGCTCACCTAAATGGGTAATGGGTACCAAGTATGAACTACGCAGTGGCAAGCTGCCGTAAAAAAAATTTGAGCTTCCGTTTTGCTTTTACAAAAACTTCGTACAGTAGCTTTGTATTCTTAGATGACATCAATCTATTCACCTAATTTCACAATCGTTCGATTTGGTTTAGGAATCACCCTCCCCCCATTGTTACACCACTGGGCTACATCATTGAACTCCAAGTACCAATTCCTCATTCTTTATGCTGCTGGGTACCGGCTGAAGAAAATGTCGATTGTGGGTTGCTATTGTAGCTCTATACCACGTAGTACGGACTAGATACTGGCGTAGTGCAACGAAAAAGCAATTTTTAAAAACTTTTTCCACGCGGACGAAGTCGCGGGCATCAGCTAGTAATATTATAATAGAAAAGAAGCAGTGTTATTAAAGTCTATGATACTAATTAAGTACAAACATTATGTTATACTATTGGAAACGCGGAAGTATACGGCAATTTGTAAGTTGAGTTTTTGCTTGACAAGGCGCATTGTGATGTTATTTTAATATATAAAAAAACATAATATTTTCATGATGAAAATTACATAATAATGTACACCCTACTATTGTGTACACATAATATTGTGATAGACCTACGGAACCCTGCGCGTGGCCCGACACGCAATTGGCCGTTGAATTATGTACGAGTATGTAAATAAGAAAGATTGGTTTCTTAGTTTATCCGTGAAAGTTAGATAGATCGTAGACAGATTTAGCATTTAAAATCACTACATGAATATTTAAATATCTATGAATTGAGAAAACCGGTACAAAGTTTTAAAGATACAATAATATGGCGACGCAGCAACACTAAAAAAATTTTAGGCTATAATTTAAACGGATACTAGAATAATTAATTAGTTTTATTTTTGCAGCAGAGTTGTATGGTAATTAGCAATAATATTTATGAGTTGAGTCTCAATCAACTTGCGTGGAGCCAAAAGCATTATTAACGAGTAATTTTATTCTGTCTGTAAATCCGTCCATCCATCTTTCTGTTTGTCTGTTTGTCTCTCTATCATACGTCCGTTTCTCATCTGTCCACTATCTTTATTTAAATAATACCTATGTAATTTTGCTACTTACCTCAATTCTGTTATTACAAAGCGTACCCAAGTATTGAAGTTGACAACGGAAAAGCTCCTAGAAGAATAGAGATTTAATCCAGCTCCCAAAGATTGTGTGCAAGATGATCTCATAATTGGTAGATATAAATCTAAAGGCACAAGAAAAATACAATCAATACCCTGAAGGCTGAACCTGTATTTATAAGCTTTCTTAGCTCTCTTTTAATATTTATCAGATATCTCATCAGGTATTTTACGATCGCTATTCAGAGAAACAGTAGGTAATATAAACGTGTTAGGTCCATTTAGTAAATAGGAATACTAATCAGGTTTTAAGTAGATTATGCAGGCTTTTCGAGTTCATTAAAATATTGATAAATAACAGTTTCACGAAGTTAATAGACGTATATAAGTTTTGGATGAAAGGCTTCGCGCTTTGATAGGTTAGTGAGTCCTAGTGTATCAGTTGTCTTTGAACAATGGTCATACAACGGGATCACGGAGATTTTCCTTACGAGATTCAGGATGTAGAGCCAGATGTTGCAGCAGAGCTCATGGTACATTATACAGGTAATCAAGACCTTTCTGATACAAAAAATGTTCTGTTTGTCTTTCAATCACGCTGCAAAGGCGCAATATTTTGCATGGGTATAGCTAACGACTTGTAGAGGGTCGATGAGATCTGATTGTTATATTCGCAAGAAGCCTTTATGTGTAGGAACCATGACTTTAGCCAAGTTTAAGTTCAGGGCAAGGTCAGTGTACACAAATAATTTAATTTTAATTATAGTTCTTTGTTTCACATGTAATTCCTTTAGTTGAAAGAATTAGTTGCGCTCATTGTCTACTTTATTATTATTAGGATAGAAAAATATACAACAGGGGAAACATGAAATAATCTTAAATCTACTATTTTTTTTATAATGTTTCAATATATTTTTTTAAATCCATATTATTAGGTTAGATATATCCATAGGTGGTTAGATATTTATAATGTTTGTTATTTTATTTTATACATTTATTTATATCAGTAGTGTCGGATTTAAGTGTAGATAAGTTATTATCTAGGTTTACTTGAACTCAGTGGAATATTTCGTTGAAAATTTTGATCTAGGTATATTTATTATTTTATTTTAACTACGTTACTATTATAACAACATTAATTATGATAAACAGTTTGAGAGCTCAAAAATGTTGTGCATTCTGATTTTTCCCCCAGGTGAGTTGACTGGATTCGTACGAGTGGGACCCAAAGGTTACTTCTTCCCCCACAAGTACAAGGAATGTGCGGCCAGCTACTACAATATGCCGATACGAGGCGGTGACATCTTCGTCAACACTTTCCCAAGGTCAGGTATGTTCAAAGACTAATTCGTTATCATGTTATAATAGAATAGAAAAGTTTTTAACTCAAATTAACTTTTACGGTTCTAAAGCACTTTGAATCGACAAGTGAATACTAAGACTGAGTTTCCGCAGTGGTTGCGGGTAGAATACAAATTTGTATGGAAAATGAAGTTTTACAGAGGGTTTCCACAGAGCGGTTTTCACCGGCGCCCGAAGCGGTTGCGGTACCAAATTGTACCCGCCCGACGCGGGCGCAAATCGCGCCGTGGAAATTGAAACTTCATTTCCCATACAAATCTGCATTCTACGGAGGCCGCGGGCCCGCAGCGGTTGCGGACCTCCGTAGAATGCAGATTTGCGGTTTGCGCCCGCGGCGGGTGCACTACTAGCGGTACCGCAACCGCTGCGGGCGCGGGTGCGAACTGCGTCGTGGAAACCCAGTCTCAATTTCCACGGTGCGGTTTGCGCCCGCGGCGGGCGCAGTACTAGCGGTACCGCAACCGCTGCGGGCGCGGCCGCGGCCCGCGGGTGCGAACCGCGCCGTGGAAACCCAGTCTATAATGGGTTCGAAATAACGTTCTTACCGAAAAGAACTGAAAATTTGACGTTTGCTCTTTTGAATTTTTTTTTTTCGTTTTATAAACGCACTCTATTGACGTAAACTAACTCTAAATAAGTGTATTGAGAGTAAGGCTTTGAGTATTAAGGATTTAGATCCCCATTCATGCTCGCATCATCCGCTTGAAAAAATTAAAGAAAAAAATTCATTAAACAGGTACGACATGGGCGCAAGAGTTGATATGGCTCCTGAAAAATAATTGCGATTTCGACAAAGCTTTGGAAATACCTTTGCACATACGATTTCCGTATTTAGAGTGAGTAAAAGTCTTATTCTTAAAAAAAGGCTTATTACATTTATTTTTCTTCAAGTATCTACGTCAAATATCTTAATCGTTATTCCAAAAGAACGCTTACTTATCTATATGTAATCATTTACAATCTTGCACTCCGTTATACTATTAGATATGAATAAACTTTTGTGTGACTTTTCTCAATATCTACCTACTTCCTACACATTCATATGCCCCGCATTTTTTGTTACAAATCAGAAAGTGAATTTAATTTGCTTAGTTTACAATAGAGTGAATATTGTAATCTATTTTACAAAATAATAATAATTTTTATTTATTTACTCTAAAATTAAAACTACCTACTACATTAAAATTAAATGCCGGTCTCTTGCTACTGCTCACGTGCCAGCTGTATTAGAACCTATTGGTTTGGCACGTAGTGATGGCAGGAGACCTGATGGTATGACGCTTGTTCCTTGGAGGACAGGGAAGTCGCTTGTGTGGGATGCCACCTGTGTAGATACTCTAGCTGCATCCCACATCCATGCGACCTCCTCTGTGGCGGGTGCAGTGGCTACTAGCGCCGAACAGGCTAAGAGGCGCAAATATGAAAAACTTGACAGTGGTTTCATATTTGTGCCTTTTGGTGTAGAGACCCTGGGGCCGTGGAGCCCGGAGGCTCGAGCGCTTTTTGTAGAGCTAACTAAAAAGGTGATCGAGTCTACCGGGGATCCAAGAGCTGGCAGCTACCTTGCCCAAAGGATTAGCTTGGCCATCCAAAGGGGTAATGCTGCCAGCATCTTGGGTACCATGCCACACTGCAGTGACTTCGATGGGGTTTTAGATTTTATTTAATTTTTATTTTAGTTTTAATTTTAGAATCAGAAAGTTAATAATATTTAATTTGGTTATTACTAATAAGGATCAAAATTTCAGGTTTTCAATGTTAATTCATCCGCAACTAATGAGACAAATGTACGAAACTAACAAAGATGATGAAGAGAAATTACGATATGTGGAAATGTCCAACATGCCCGGCGTTGAAAAAGTAAACAACATTGCGTCACCGCGTTTTATCAAGACTCATTTACCCTTGTCTCTACTGCCTCCCACTTTGGTGGATAAGGCTAAAGTAGTGCACATAGCTAGAGATCCGAGGGATGTAGTCGTGTCTGTGTATCATTTGTGCAAAATGCATAAGATTCTTGGCGCTCCGGATAACTTTAAAGAGTTTTGGAATAACTTCATTAAAGACCAACGTAAGTATCTTGTGAACGTGATAGTTTTATAATAATGCTTTATAATAATGCTTAATTTGACGACCTCCCTGGCTCAGTGGTGAGCGCTGTTGCCTTATAACTGGGAGGTCTCGGGTTCAATTCCCGGCGGGGTCAATTTGGGAATTAATAATTTCTGATTTGTCTCTGGTCTGGTCTGGTTGGAGGCTTTGGCCGTGGCTAGTTACCACCCTACCGTCAAAGACGTGCCGCCAAGCAATTTAGCGTTCCGGCACGATGACGTGTAGAAACCAATTAAGGGTATGGGTTGAATGTTCACCGCCATACCCCTTCCAAGTTAGCCCGCTACCATCTTAGACTGCATCATCACTTACCATCAGGTGAGATCGCAGTCAAGGACTAGCTTGTCATCGTATAAAAAAAAATGCTTTCAATTAGATACCGCAAGGCAATGTGGAACCATTGAATACTTCGTAATATTAGTGCGGACTGTAAATGTTTTTAAATTAAGGCACTTACAAAACTTATGAATTGAGATATTTTATATAATCATGTGGAATCTACAGTTTGTCTCCAGTCTTTTCCCAGGAGTAAAGAAAGATCCAAATAGTCTGAATGCATCGGCAAACCTCATGTAGACCCCACTTAAATATATATAAAGCGCACTTGCTTCGAAGCTTGGCTTCAAGTTTTATGGTTCTTGGGAAAGCAAAGTAACTAAAGTAATATGGATATTGTTTTTCAGATCACTGTTGCCCGCTTTTTGAACATGTCAAAGAAGCGTGGAATCTAAGGCATCATCCGAACATGTTATTCATTTTCTATGAGGAGCTGTACGAGGTCATTATGTTTAAGAATGGTACGAGGGAGGTTAAAGAGCTAGAGTTTGTTATTAAAAGAAGAGTTTTAAAACTATTGGACCGATTTCGTTGTGATTTTATTCGTGCTGATGGATTCAGGCGGCGCACGACCCAGACCTGTGGAAGTCCATGCAAGAGACCTTTGTCCAGCAATGGACGTCCTTCGACTTATCTTTATTAGACATGGGTACCAAAACGCCCATCACCCTTTATTAATTTGCAATAAAAATAAAAATATTTAAAAACATATTTATACAAGAGCTTGTCAAGAGCTTGTCCCATTGTTTTATTTTTTGTATAGTTTCATAGACTTAGTAATTACTAAATTTAAAAAGTTGACAGTTAAAGAGATAGTAGCTATCTGCAATCGTGCAAATCTAATAAGTGATTTAATTTGCACGAAAAAGTTCTTTTTTATTATGAATATTCCATTTTGGTGTTAAATCCCAACTAGGGGCATAGTTTGAATAACTTAATGCTAATTTAGAGGGTAAAGGGGAGTTACTACATATTTATTAAAATAGCTGATGCCCGCGACTTCATCCGCGTGGATTTAGTTTTTGAGTTTCCGGTTGAGCTCAACCGATTTTGATAAAATTTATGTGGGACCATCTGGGACCACCCTTTGAAACAAAAAAAGAATTTTTCAAATCGGTGCACACGTCTTCGAGTAATCGGTGAACATACATAAAAAAAAGATTCCGACAAATTGAGAACCTCCTCCTTTTTTGAAGACGGTTAAAAAGATACAGAGATGGCCTACTATGATTTTAGGACATTAAACTTCATTTTCAGAATCTGCCCTCAACAATACAAAGAGTAAGCAACTTCTTGGGATCTGAGAAGTGCTCAGAGGAACAGCTAGAGCGTCTCTGTGACCACCTCAGCTTTGCCAAGTTCAAGAACAATACAGCTGTCAACCACTCGCTGCTCAGCAAAATCAACTTCGTTAATGGAGAACATTCCTTTATTAGAAAGGGTATGATAAATTACAAATTAAACCCTTCGATCACAGAATTTTTTGGAACGAAGTTCCTTATGGCGCGATGCGGAGGGCACCCTAGCCGGCAAAACACGTCCTTAGATAAAAAAGCGTAAGATTTTATACATTTTTTGTTGACCTAAATATCTAATATAATAATTTCAACGAGTTGTGCATCGCTCCCGCGGCGCAATCGGCTCGCGTGCGGCTATTAACCGAAAGGTTGGTGGTTCGAGCCCACCCGGGGGCGCGCAACTTTATTTTCATTTTTTATTTTTTAAAATTATTTTAATTTTAATATTTTATAAAATCAATATTTAGGCTTCCCTGGGGTCATTTTGATTTTAATCGATAAAAAAATCATGATAAAATATGTATACCCGAATAATTATTTTCTTTATACCTCGAATAGAACTTGAAATTAATATTTTTATAATAAGAAACTTCGTTCCTATCTGGTGTCTCACGACACCACACGACTTTTTATTTTTTCTGTGATCGAAGCTTATACTTGCCTAATTTACATATTTTTCTAAGGGCCGATTTCACCAACGTAAAACATAAGTCTTATCCGAGTGTTTTGATATTTTTTGATTATATTTTCAATACAAAAACTGTCAGAACGTCCAATTTATTCCTCGGATAAACGTCCCTCGACGTTGGTGAAATTGGCACTAAAACAAATCACAGCAATGACATGATACTTAAAAGGCCAATATCACCAAATTTGTCGTATCTGAGCGTAAATTTTTTTTTTTTTTTTTTAATTTTTTTTTTTTTTTTTTTTTTTTTTTTTATTAAAATGTTACAAAAAAAAAACTTATAGCTAAACTAATCTAATTACTATACAAATCATGCCCGCGTGGAATGGTGCCAAGAATACTGGCTGCATTTCCGCGCTGGACAGCCAGGCTGATCCTTTGCGCAAAAAATGAGCCAGCCCTTCTGTCACCAGATGAGGCAATTAACCGCGGTGAAATGTCTCGTAAAAATTTTTTTGCACTTTGACTCCATGGCCCGAGGGTCTCCACAGCAAACGGAACAAATATGTAACTCTCGATCAGAGAGGCATACTTGCGCCGCTTACAGGATTCAGCCATTTCAGCTGCGGCTCCCGGTCTTGATGCTGTCTCCCTGATATGACACGGGGCCAATGTGTCGACGCACGTTGCGTCCCACATTAGAGCCCGTCCCCGTTCCCAGGGAACCAGCGTCAATCCATTTGATATTTTTGCAGATTTTTATTAAAAAAACTGTCAGAATGTCCAATTTATTCCTCGGTTAAACTTCACTCGACTTTGGTAAAATCGACATCTAAGTGCCGATTTCGCCAACGTTGAGTGACGTTTGGCCGAAAAATAAATTGGGCATTCTGCCAGTTTTTGTATTGAAACTTTACGCTAGGATAAGACTTACCTATTTTACGTTGGTGAAATCGGCTCTAAGACGTAAATCGTAATGCGATAAAATATCTGTAGGTCTCGTGTAACTCGTCATCATTTAGTATGGACGAAAAAGGGATGGAGTATTTTTCCATCCCTTTTCCGTCCATATTAATTGACATATTTACGCACAGTTAACGTAAGTTTTAAAAGTCGGACTAGGGTCTCTAATGTGTTATAAATTATTAGGTATGTGATGAAACTTGAACGGAGAAATGGATCTATGATCGATTGGCTTGGGAACAGTTAGAAACCTAGAGAATGACGTGAGCTATTTTTATCCCAGAAAAACAAGCGGTTCCCGTGGAATTTTTAAAAATTCTAACTATACGCTGGCAAAAGCTAGGAATTTCAAATTTCAAGAAAAAATATTTTTCATCCCTGTTTCAATATGACGTTTTCATTTTAATTGCAGGTAAAATGGGCGGCTGGCGCGACTATTTCGACAAGGAGATGATCGAGCAAGCGAAAAATTGGTTGATGGAAAATCTGAGTGACACCGACTTGGTCTATCCTTCGATGAAGACCACATTTCATTAAATAAATGGCTATTATTAAATGAGATTATTAGACTAATTACTCACCTTATAGTAGCTAATTAGCTCAAAATTAGTCCACGTACCTACCTGTTCTAAAGCAGAAGTTTTTTTAATTTTTTTATTAGAATAAACTTTTACAAATCCACAGTATCCACTACACAAACATACCACTTTACACAAACTAAAAGTATCTACTGAAGGTGCGATAAAAAGCTGGTGGTTTAAACCTTTTCAGTCGAGAGGACATTTCGGTGGCAGTGGGCTGGCGATGGCTAGAAATCCTATCCTACTAATCCTATTAATCCTACTAGTCCTACTTATATTACAAATGCGAAAGTTTGTGAGGATGGATGTATGGATGGATGGATGGATATTTGTTACTCTTTCACGCCATAGCGCATGAACCGATTTGGCTGAAATTTGGAAAAGTGATTGCTCATACCCAGGATTAACACATAGGCTACATTGTATCCCGGAAAATTAAGAGTTATTTAAATACGGGGAGTAAAAAAACGATGAAGTCGCGGGCATAATCTAGTATTATAAATACGAAAGTTTGTGAGGATGGATGGATGTTTGTTACTTCTTCACGCTCCAACGAATGCACTGATTTGGTTGAAATTTAAAATAGAGATAGTTCTCACCCAGGATTAGCACATAGGCTACATTTTATCCCGGAAAATTAAAGAGTTCCCGGAATCAAAAACCTTAATTCACGCTGACAAAGACGCAGGCATCATCTAGATATTCTAGTGAATGAATGAAAGAGAAAAACTCTTAATATCTATACTTCTAATATAAAGAGGAAAGATTTTTTTGTTTGTTTGTACCGTATAGGCTCTGTAACTACTGGACCAATTTTAAACATTTTTTCACCAATAGAAAGCTAAGTTATCGGGAAGTAACATAGGCTATAATTTATTTTCAAAAAATTTTGAGAGCGTTAAGAAAATTGCAATAATGTAACCCAAAGTAGGAAAATTTTGCCTATAAAATGCATTATTTGGCGTGTGCTGAGAAAACTATTGATGATACATAAAAGTAATGTACTACATAATTAAAGTACTCATTATTTTCTACAAAAAACAAGGGGATATATGTAACTATCATATTTAAGTCACAATAGTAGCTTTTGTGTTCTTAAATTTAATTAGATCGCCTTTACTATCGCAGTAATAATTCTTACTTACTAATACATATTATAAATACTAAAGTGTGTTTGTTTGTTGGTTTATTGGTTTGTCCATCAATCACGCTGCAACAAAGCTACGGATTGACGTGATTTTTTGGATAGGTATTGTATGTGTACATTTGTATTTGTGGAGGGGACGCCTGCTAACGCCAGGCGGGTGATCAGTCCTGTGTCGGAACTATTCCACCCAATTCCCCGATAGGTATAGTTGAGAACTTGGAGGGTGACATAGGCATCCCGGAAAATCAAAGATTTCCCGCGGGATTTTAAAAACTAAATCTACGCGGACGATGTCGCGGGCATCATGTCTAGTCCTTAGTAAAGCAAAAAGCTCAGAAATCTCCAATACCAAAATGAAGCACCCCAATATATCCATCACGCGTGCTCATATATTCATGTATCGGTACTATTAACGTGCAGGACCGAACTGGTTCGCCTCATCATTCAGTCTAATGGGACACGATTTATCCGCGCCGGGCCCTTCGGCTGACCTTAAAGGGTTTCCATACTCATTGATTTTAACTTACGATAGACGTTGGTGAGAAATTTTGGTTGCCAAAAAAGTTAACTCGAACTGAAAGAAATGCTTATGTACAATGTACATACACATGTATACACATAGATTTACACATATTACCAATAATCAGGTACGAATCGATTACCAATCTTAAATCTATGCGAGTATTTATTATTAAGTTGACCAGTCTATTATGCAAGAAATATAAGAACAAAAATCGATTAGAGCTATATCCATACCCTAATCTGTATTTAACATTGCTGTATTTTCAACTTATTACAAGGTGGTTTAATTTTAAAGACAGGTTAAAATTAACAGGTCTAAACCTTAGCAAAATCTTGTGTTTTTCCTTTTATGATGCTCCTTGCAAAGAATAGCACTAGATTTATGTTGATGGGTCTACAATTTTTACATTTAAAATAAATAAATAAACATTTCATTCATCTTTTAACATAGTAACGAGAGAAAGAAATAAAAATCGCGTAAAAAAGTGCGTGTCGGGCCACGCGCAGTGTAGGGTTCCGTAGTTGCAAGTCTCAAATATTATTGCTGACCTAGGATAGTGCTTTTATTTTATTTATGAATATTTAATACATTTTGAGTTCCATGGTTTAAATACTATAATATATGTGGGCGCAATTGATTTCCGTTTAATTTATATTAATTATTTAAAAGTGTTGTGTTGATTTCCGTATCCATTTATTTATTGAAATTAGTTTAATCAAATTGACATTTTATTTGACAGCGCGGGAACGCCATCTTGTGAAATATTAGTATAAAACGGCTGTTTCGACAATACGAAGTCAGTCTCTGCCCAGAGACTCATTCGACTAGTAGATGCCTTCGCGTCTAGGTCGTTCTATTTGATTGAGGGATTGCGATAGCAATTGCTCCCTAATCGAATAAATATTGTCTAGATTAGTGTAAATTATTAATTAATTATTTGATATTTTTAATAACTACCCCCGACATATAGATAGGGAGCTCTTTTATTGGGACGAGCATACCGTCAACATCTCTTAATCGTGATGGGGTCACGCCTGAGTCATAATAATTGTCTATTGGTTGATTTGTTCATTTTGATAGTTACCCTCACGTTCAAATGGTGGTTTGTCTGTCGTGCTGTGGTTATTAGCTGAGTGGAAAGGGGCCATTATTGGGGATGGTGGAGACGGCTTTAGGTAGGGTTTCAGCGTTTTAAGAGACGCGTTCTCTTAAAGCCTGATTAGTTTTGAGTAATAATTCCCGCTTCTGGTTCAAAAGAGGGGTTTTTGGGGGTACTTTGTTCGAACAATAAACATCCTAAGTAATGAACTGATCTTCCCACGCTACCTTCCCTCGTCGCGCGACAAATGTGTCTGACTTTGTTGCCGACGAGGATCCATGCTCCGACATATACTACAAAATATGCAACTTACACTACGTGTAATACCTGACTTGGAAAAAACAGATATAACTCCTTGACTAATGAACCCTACTTAGCCGTGATAGTTTTCCTTTAAAATTCATTATATTACCTACTGCTGTGAATTTTTTCTTGTATCCTATATACAACCATTTAGCTGGCAGAGGGGGAGGGACACTTGACTCTAATAAAATTTAGCACTTTAAAATATCATATTTCACAAACGGATCCCTGAATTGAAAAATGGTGTTCCCACACCCACAATATTTTTGAAAGACCTATTCAACGACACCCCACACTATGGGATAGTCGAGAAAAAAAAATCATCCTACCCACTTTACATGTAGGGGAGGTACCCTAAAAATAATTATTTTTCAAAACTTTATTTCACCACTTTGTCGGCGTGATTGATATTTATACCCTTGTCAAATTACAGATTTCTAGTATCAATAGTCTCTGAGCTAAACCGCGGACAGACAGACAGACAGACAGACAGACAGACAGACAGACGGACGGACATCGCGAAACTATAAGGGTTCCTTGTTTACTACTGAACCCTAATAAAAGATGACAAAAACTTTTAGAGTTTTTATGATACAAACAGTGAGCAACAAAAACACTTACAACAACAACAACAACGTCTACAGTAACAACACGTACAACAACAACAGGAGCTTTTACTTTTACTTTTTTTTTTACTTTTTAAATTTTATAGTTACTCAAGTCCAGATAGCCAGCCAAACACTTGCTTCGATAGAAAACTGTTAAAATAATATAATTAAGGCATTGTTTCTCTGTGAAAGTTTCATAAGTTCTCTTCCAAACTTGACCCCTTTCTTTTACTTTTGACCTTTTTGCCTGTTTTCCCGATTCCCTTGGGTATCAAACGTCTTTTGCAGAAAATTAATGGAGGTTTTTTTTGCTCTAGGGATATGCTCGGTGGGTTATGAATTAACCTTATTTAAGATTTTTTTGAGTCATGGCTACTTAATTCAATGTTTCAGTTAGATTAAAAATTTTAAGATATAAAAGGAAAAAGTGACTGACTGACTAATCTATCAACGTACAGCTCAAACCACTGGATGCATCGGACTGAAAGGCATACAGATAGCTATTATGACGTAAGTATCATAATAGCTATTTGTATGCCTGTGCTAAGATAATATTTTCAACCCCTAAGGGGCTAAAATAGGGGTGTGAAAAATCAAACTTAACATGAGCGAAGCCGTGGGCGAAAGCTAGTCTAAATAACCTAATATTATTAAAGATAATCCAATTTCCCTAAGAAGTTCAATCCGGCTAACGAACCAATGAAATAGATGCAGTAAACCATGAAGTTTTTTGGCACGGCCGTAGATTCTGGACTGTGGTATTGTTGTAACAAAGAATGCTGCATTTCCTTTTAGAGTTTTGGCGAAAATTAAAACTATTCTGGCAAGATACTGCGAATAGTTTTAACGGTGTACGTAAGCGGTCCTGATATTTATTACTCTTGATACTTGTTTGTGACCTTCTTACGGTGAAGACACGATTTATATTAACTCTTCTGTTCATTGGGTCTATATGTTTGGTTTTAGTGTATTAACGTTAGATCACACCAGGGAATTTCTTTCTTAAAACAGGGGCATTTTGTTTAATATTATGTATCTGCTTTCTCGTTTAAGGAACAGTCGCACTTCACTCAGGTGGTTAGGCCGCCAGCAAACACCAGGAATTTTGAATCAGATTCCGTGGACCCGAATTAGTGTTACCACGTTTTCAAAGTTGAAAGAAATTTCACAGAAACTGCCATAAAATGAAGGACATACAAACAAAACAATAAACAAACACAGTTTTTATTGATGACAAGATAGCCAGCTTTGACTGCGATGTCATCCAATGGTAAGTGACGATGCAGTATAAGATGGCAGCGGGCTAACTTGGAAGGGGTATGGCAGTAAACATTCAACCCTTACCCCTAATTGGTTTCTACACGCCATCGTGCCGGAACGCTAAATCGCTTGGCGGCACGTCTTTGACGGTAGGGTGGTAACTAGCCACGACCAAAGCCTCCCACCAGAAAAAGCCAGCCAGTTTAGCCAGTTCCTAGTGGTAGTAATAGTTTTGTCTACTACTAAAGTAGGATACGGAACGGATATGACAGTGTAAATTAAGCTCATACCCCCAAAAAGTTTCTACACGATATCGTACTTCTAAATCTTCTTTAACAACCGATATACGTCTACTGCTGGACATAGGTGTCTTGCATGGACTTCCACGGGCCTCGGTCTTGCGCCGCCTGAATCCAGCGGCTCCCGGCGACATCAAACGAGACACTATCGTACCCTAACGCAAAATTACTTTGGAGTACGTCTTTGATTCCACCAGACCAGACCAGAGATAATTTTTAGAAATTATAAATTCCCTAATTGTCTCTGCCGGGAATTGGACCCGATACTTCCAATTATCACATTATTTATCATACGTCAGCGTTCACGGAACACACCAAGAAGGTCGTTTAACTTTCAAATTTTATGATATCAATAAGGACGTGTTTTAGGTTAAAAACTAATATTATGCTTCAAAAAGTACAGTCTAACAACTATAGCTATACTCGGCGCGGCGAACCTTGATCCCTATGACAGTTCGTGTTAGTGATGGGTCGTGTCTTTGGTCGTGTCGATAATTTTTTTTTAGACACCTTGATCCCAATGACAGTTCTTGTTAGTGATGGGTTGTGTCTTTGGTCGTGTCGATAATTTTTTTTTTTAGACACCTTGATCCCTAAGTTCGTGTTAGTGATGGGTCGTGTCTTTGGTCGTGTCGATATTTTTTTTTTTAGACAAAGGCGTGGCTTGCATTCAGCCACGTTGGTAAACATGTTTTAAAAAATATTATAATGTGCATTTTTAATGTCCAATAAGTTGTTGTTGTATTAATTTAAGATTTTTGGCATAGATTAAGTAGGTAAGTAAAACGAAAGTTTCCAACCTTGTTATTTTCTAATAATGTTTAACCCGGTAAACACGTTTTTGCTTTTGTCTGAAAAAAATTTGTTACAATGGGTTATAATAATATTATAGGATATTTTTAGATATAGCCACACTATTTGGTCGGTCACTACGAAGCGACGCGCGCGATCGCTCGGCGGCCGGCGCCCGGCGCTCGCTTCTTCAGTACGAGTGCTAACGCCTTGTATGCGCCACGTGTTTTTTGTTATCGGAGTGTTACTTGTTATTACTGTTTTTTGTTTTTGTTGCTGTTTTGTTATTGCTGGTATTTGAAAAATGCCGAAAAGACTACGAAAAACTGTACTAAACAGTGAAACGCGGGAGTTTGTTGTGCGTTTGCGAGATTACTTTGCTCGTGAACAACAAAATGGCGGCCCTTTGTTGCCACTTGACAACGTACGCGACCGTGTTGCTGATGCTCTAGGGATTGGCAAGGCTACCGTTTCCCGAATCACAAAAGAAAAGTTCGGCGAATCATCGATGGAGGAGAACAAACTCTCAACTCCAAAGAAGAAAAAATGTAATAGGGTACATCCCGTCACCAGTCCAGATGACTTCGACATGGCTGCGATACGTAACCATATTTACGGCTACTACTTCCGAGGTGAACTGCCGACTTGTAAAAAGTTATTGACGTCGCTGAAATCAGCCAGTTTATTTAATGGCAGTATGACTTCGCTCAGAGTAGTCATAAAAAAATGAGGATTTCGGTATGGGAAGTGTGACAAATAAAAGTGTTAATGGAGCGTAAGGATATAGCATTGATGAGGTGTGATTTTCTACGAAAAATAAAGAAAATAGAGAATTGGGACAATGTGGTCTATCTGGACGAAACGTGGCTTAACGCCAATCACACAGTCTCCAAAACATGGACAGACGATACAGCGAAATGCTGTATCAAAGCTCCTGAAGGCAAGGGCCAGCGTTTGATTATCTGCCACGCTGGTACAGCCAAAGGTTTTGTGCCTAATTGCTTGTGGGCCTTCAAATCAGTCTAAACTACAGATTATCACGAAGAGATGAATTTCGTCAAGTTTAAGCAATGGTTCATAAAACTTTTGGATATGATCATGAGCCCCACCATATTTTGATGGACAACGCCCCATACCATTCCGTACAAGTAAACAAACCACCCACCAGCAACAGTAATAAAGGTGAAATACTAGAGTGGCTGCAACGCAATGGTGTGGAGGCTGACAGTCAACTATTAAAAAAAGAGTTGGTCAGATTATTAAACTTACAAAAACTCCAAACAAAGCAGACATATTTTTTGGATGAAATGGCAAAATCTAAAGGTCACACAGTGATTCGTTTACCGCCATACCACTGCCAATATAATGCCATTGAGATGATATGGGCGCAAATCAAAGTGGGTAATTTGTATTTATTTTAACTTTTATGTACAAATTACATATTATGTACTTTTACTTCAATCTCACTCTTTTACTTTGCATCATACTCAAAATAAATATTGTTTCAGGTTGTGCAGCCAGACTTAACACCACTCCGCCATTTACAGCCAATAAAATGCTGATATTATTAGAAAAAGCTTGTAGTGAAGTGACTCCGGATAATTGGAGGAAAGTCGTAGAAAAGACCAAAAAACTTTGCTATGATGATTGGGATCGAGATGTGCGATACGACACTCTTGAAGATCAACCATTATTGATAAATTAGGTGACAGCAGTTGCAGTTCAGATTCCGAGTCTGAGACGCAAACACTCATGTCATTATCAGATTCAGAATAAAATACAGAGTGTAACAAAAGTAAGTGATAATACTTTAGGGTGTGTAGTATCCCTTATATAGAGTTCACTGGCAAAGTAGCAGCGCTAAAAGCAAAAATTTTTTTGTGTGATTTGCATGGGGAAGCTCATGTGGCGCTTGCCCATACAAATCACAAAAAAAAAATTTTCGCTTTCAGCGCTGAGTACTTTCACTGTAAACTATATAAGGAACACATGCAAACCCTAAAGTATTATGACTTACTTTTGTTACACCCTTGACCCTGTGTATGTAAATAAATAATTGTTAAACAGATTTTGTTTCATTTCATTTTGTCCTATAGCTGTTATTTTTTAATTTTCTTGGGTATAATATAATCATGTGTGTATGTATGAATGGTATGATCGTAATATTCTGTTCCATTCCATAATATATGAACTAAAATGTGAGTATGAAAAAAAATTGTGCACTCGTTTCCATTACCGACATTTTTACTTGCCGCCCTAGTCGATAAACGTCGCACGACGTAAGTTTTGCAGGACGTAAACATAAATTCAGATTGAGATAACTTCTTGTAAATGTTAAGAATTGTTAAAAATATCAACGGACTAATGGTATAAAGCTACGCAAACTTTATAAATGGCATTTTTAGACGCCCCCAATATGATCCCAATTTAATGGTGACGCCACTACAATGTTATATGGTGACATTAGCTGTCAGTGTCATAGGGATCAAGGTTCGCCGCGCCGATTATAAAGAATTTTGACTTGACATTTTACCTGATACTCAAGACAAAAACCGGTCTAATAGATGTCCACGAATATACGGTTAGCTTTGAATACGTCTACCTAGAAAATGCCATAGAGTTTTTTTATTGTACCACCCCATTTGGGCTATGACATGGTGACATGGCAAATGGTTGAGCGCGAGTTTTTGTCCCTAAGCTACTAGTGACACTTGAATAAAGAACCTTCCATATTCATGTGCTATTTATTCAAAAACTATTTAGCTCGTTTATAGAAATAATTGAATTGTTGAATAATTTGACCCCCTCAACAATATATTATATAATTATTATCATTCCGTTTGTTTGGAATCGCTTAATTAAGGGTAATTTCCAATAACTCGATGTATTTTGGTATTTATTTTCACAAACTTGGAGATATTGAATAAGACTTTCATTTTTAGGGTTCCGTAGTAAACAAACAAAAAAACAAACAAACAAGGAACCCTTATAGTTTCGCCATGTCCGTCCGTCTGTCCGTTCGTCCGCGGTATGGCTCAGAGACTATTGGTAATAGAAATTTGTAATTAGAGAAGGGTATAAATATTAATCACGATAACAAAGTGATGAAATAAAATTGTGAAAAATATTTTTTTTAGGTACCTTCCCTACAATATGTAAAGTGGAGATGATTTTTTTCTCGTCAATCCCATAGTGTGGGGTGTCGTTGAATAGGTCTTTGAATAATATTGTGGATATGGGGACACCATTTTTCGATTCAGCGATCCGTTTGTGAAATATGATATTTCAAAATGCTAATTTTTATTAGAGTCCAATGTCTCTTGTCCATGTCTTGTCATTGTCTTGTCAATGTCCAATCTCCTTCTCTGCGGATCGTCGTACCGATCGGACGTGTATAGTTGTGCAGTGTGCTCCTAATTTACCGGCGAGAAGTGATAGACCGCTTTCCTACCATTTTACCTATGAAAGAAAGAGATAGCTAGTTATTTCACTATTCCGGACCGACTACCGCGCTCACGCATCGTTTGTGACGTACACTGAATAGGGTGACGTAGCTCCTGATAAAGCCTGTTCGCAACTTATTAACAAGTTACAAGATGTCCCAAACACCACCTTCTGGGTTCTCATATTCTGGGTCAGAAGCTACTAGTGACCAAACAATGAATTACGCAACGAGTGCATCAAATCGGCCGAAACGAAAACACGATAGCATGCTAAATGAAAATTTGGAAGTTTTTCAAAGAGAGATAAAATCCATGCTGCAACAATGGCAAGAGGATCAAAGTAGCAAACTATTTCAGATTCAACAAGGTATGGATATTATAAAGGGCCAAATAACCGAAATTAGGAAAACAAATACAGATATAGAAAAATCTCTGGAATACATGACATCGCAGTATGATGATTTAAATTCAAAAGTTATTACTCTTGAAAAGGAATGCAAAGATTATTCTGCAAAAATTAATGTTTTAGAAAATAAAATTGAAGACATAACCAGGCAAAATTTTTATACGAAGATCGAAATAAAAAATGTTCCAATGGAAAGTTCAGAGTCTCAGCAAGATTTATTAGGGAAAGTCCTTACCATCTCATCCATATTAAAAATCGATATGTCAACACAGATTCGCAACGTACAGCGATTATCAGTAAAATCCCAGAATAACAAACCTATTATGGTTGATTTTACTACTCCGATTGCAAGAAATAAATTTCTTCAGGCCGTCAAAAAATTTAATTCGCAATTTAAAGATAAGAAGCTAAGTACGAGTTATCTTGGAATTTCTGGGCCTCACAAACCTATTTATATTTCGGAACTTCTAACTCCAAAGACCAAAAGATTATTTTATTTAACGAGAGAAATCAATAAAAATAAATTTTTCAAATTCTGTTGGACGGTGAATGGAAAAATATATTTGAGAAAGGAGGAAGGATCGCAACTTATTCAAGTACACAGTGAGGAGCAACTCCAGGAAATAAAAATCCGAAACTCGCTTTGACTAGAAATGAGGTTATTTAGTAATATTATATTTAACTGTTATTTTATTAAATGTGACATAAACCTTTCCACAAACACATACATACACACGCAAAATCATAAATACTTTACACTTTTTGACATTCATTATAACATACACATGCATTTGAAACATGTGCACTTTCTCTTAGCGAATGGTCAAAAATTTATCTGGGTAACATTACTTGCAACTTCATCAACGTTTTGTCACTGGTCCGGCGGTGGTAAGAAAATTGTAATAACATGCAACTTTATCGCTAATTGTGATGCAATAGGGCTGTGTTTTGCTTACTTAAAGTTTATCATTGTAAATCTTGCACTTAGATACCCACAAAAAATTTTTTTGAATGGCTGATTTCTTATGTGATTTAATAAGTGATATTGATAATTTTTCAGCCCATTTTCTCGTATGTTCTCCTGAAGATTGTCCTTCTTTATTGGTGGATAAGACAAATAGCCTTAGAGTGTTTGTCCAAAACATCCGAAGCATTAATAAAAATATAAATAACTTATGCGTGCTTTTAACTCGAATTGAAGTGGAACCAGATATTATTATCTTAACGGAATGTTGGCTATTCTCCGCTATCACCCCGCCCCTAATTAAGGGTTACGCTAGTTTTTATACTTTAAAAACTCTAAATCAAAATGATGGCTTGGTAGTATACCTAAAGTGCAATATCGAACATGTAACGTATGAACCGTCATTAACGGATGCAAATTGCCTTGTCACTAAAATTGGTTGTGATACCGCTATAATTTCTATTTACAGATCCCCATTTAATCGAAATGCAGACAATTTTTTGTCTAGCTTAGACTTGCTTCTAAAAACTCTTAATAACCTCTCCAATGTAATAATAGTAGGCGATATAAATATAAATATTGCCGACAACAACTCGGACTCAAATGCAGCTAATTATTTAAATTTACTCGCATTACATGGACTTCTACCTGCCTATACACACCCAACCAGGCATGAATCTTGTCTAGACCATGTTTTCTTGAGATATCAAGCAAAAACCACTTGCTTGATAATTCAAAACTCAATTATTAAACTAGCGGCACGCTATGATGGCCGGTTTGACGTTTGTCCGCTCATGAAGTTCCGTATTAATTGATAACGACTTTGAAGGAAATAATTGTATTACTTTATTGACGATAGTGATGTGCAGAGATTCATAAATTTTATCGAATGTAGTTTTAGGTTTAGGACTCAAAATTTATTTATTAAATTGATTTCTAAAATGTATACAAGTGTAGAAAAATCAGTTTGCACCATTTAAGGGGTGAATGTACTTGTGAATATGAACAATTTTCACTATGTGGACAAACCTCTGAAATCGCAAAAAAATATCAGCTGTTTCATACAAAAGGTAAAATTTTTATTTTTATATGATATATACCACAACTCGGCATTTGGTTTTCTAAATTGAAAATTTTTAAAAATGGAATCTAATACGATCGTCACATAGGATCGCTGGCTAGCACAACTACTACCTCCGGCAAACTCGCGTCAATGCTCAATGCAAAACAAAGCAGTTTCGAATTGACGTTGCTTCGAAAAGTATAAACTGTCAGTGCAATGCGATTGTGATATAGTTTTGACCTGGCTTTGGATTTCAAATATTGATACTGCATTACTGTTGACCCTTGCTCGTTAATTTGGACTCTGTTCAAGCCCTTTGTTGTGGATTTCGTCGATATGACCGAACGTACGCAGAGAACTGTTCTAAATAGTCAGACACGTGAGTTCGTAATACGCCTTCGTAACTATTTCGATCGTGAAGCTCAAAATGGAGGGCCAATTTTACCTATAACGTCAGTGGTTGAACGCGTAGCTGATGCGCTTAATATTGGACAACGAACTGTTAGACGGATAACTAAAAAAAAATATGGCGAGACTGGCACAGAAGAAAATAAACTTCACACACCAAAAAAGAGAAAACGAGCAAAACCAGTCGTAGGCATCGATAGCTTTGATGCCGATGCTATCCGAAGACATGTTTACGGCTACTATTTACAGAAGGAGTATCCAACAAGAAAAAAGTTGGTGCATTCACTGAAGGAAGCTGGATTATTCTTCGGTGGGGAAAGTTCTTTAACGAAGATTTTGAAGACCATTGGATTTCGATACAAAAAATGTAACAAACGCAAAATATTGATGGAAAGATTTGATATAGCGATGGCAAGGTATACTTTTTTACGGCAAGTGAAAGAAATCAAAAATTGGCAAAATGTTGTGTTCTTGGATGAAACATGGCTTAATGCTAACCATACTGTAGGCCGTTCTTGGAACGATGACACAGCAGCATCTACTTCCAAAGTTCCTGTAGGAAAAGGATCGCGACTTATAATTTGTCACGCCGGAACCATCAACGGGTTTGTCGAAGGTTCTCTCATGGCTTTTGCGTCAAAAACCACTGGAGACTATCATGAAGACATGAATGGAGAAAAGTTTACTGAATGGTTTACCTCAATGTTGTGTAGCCTCCCTGAACCATCTATTATAATTATGGACAACGCCCCATACCACTCGATGCAAATTGACAAGCCACCTGCCCAATCCCAAAAGAAAGCTTATATCGTCGCATGGCTTCGTAAAAATGGCGTAGATGCAAACATGAATATGTTAAAAGCGGAATTAGTACGTCTTTTAAAAGAAAACAAACCAACCAAGATCCGATACGTCATTGACGAAATAGCATTAGAACATGGGCACAGAGTTATACGGTTACCGCCTTACCATTGTGAGTATAATGCGATTGAGTTGGTGTGGGCTCAAATTAAGGGATATGCTGCAAGACACAATACAGAACCCCCATTTACCACAAAAAAAATGCTAAAATTATTAGAAGAAGCTTGTGAACATGTGACTAAAGGAGACTGGGAAAAGGTTGTGAATAGAACTGTTAAATTAATAAGGGAAGATTATGAAAGAGATGTGAAAATAGATAATATTATAGAAAACGAACATATAATTATTAATGTAGGTGATGATAGCAGTGACGACAGTGAAAATAGTAGTATGGACGAATCTGATTAATTATGGCCTTTTGTGGCACCTTTTTTGGTATCTTTTGTATTCATATGTTTCTTGTGTGCATATAAAGTATGTATATTCATTTTCATTCAAATATTCAGTTCGTTCAAATAAATAAAATAAACATATACATTTTTGTTTTATTAAACCTATTTAATCAGGTACAAAAACAAAACTTAATTGTTTTTTGTTCGAGAATAAATTGACATTCCACATCACTATTGTAATGTGTCAAACCGGCCATCATAGCGTGCCGCTAGTTTAATTATATATTATTGTGTTTAGACCCTAAACAAAAACAAGAAATGAAGCATCAAGCTACACAAAGAATTAATTATGTAAATCTAGCACGAGAAATATACACAATCGATTTTTCTACTATCTTACAAATGAGTGACTGTAATTCAGCAGCTGATTTTTTTGTCCATTCTATCAA